>JARCFY010000001.1:34540575-35989200 GCA_029233225.1 Lepidodactylus listeri | reverse complement strand
GACGGGGTCATTTTGCTGCAGCCACGGCACAAGCAGGCATCCCCTGGGGGGGGGGGCTGGCACCAACTCCCAGAGCTGAGCTCCCCACGCTCCTGCTCAAAGTGAACCCTGCACGTTTCTAAGTCTGCGGACTTAAAGAGGAGCAATTCTGCTTGGATTGCACTGTTTGTCCTCATGGGGGGGGGGTGTAGATCCCTTATTCTACCAACTGATCTTGAATGTGAAGGATAATTTTAGTTTGGGTGGAGAAGAGAGATCATAGTAGAAAGGACAAATCCAAATGCAGACATCACATCATGAATTTTCAAAAGGGAAAGACAATGTTTAGCAGCGAAGGAGTAAAAATACCAGATTGAATTGTGAGAGATGTAAAGTGGAGACTTCTCTGTCTCGCATGCAAAAGGACTCTGATAAAAAACCAGGGATGAGATCCTAGTGTGGAAAGGACCACACTCTCCCAGTGACATCAGTACTGTCCTTTCAAAAGCAGAGAGTCAATATGGCCGGGATCATCGGTAAGCCTTCCATCATCTTCCCTGATGGATGCGCTGGCAGCACTGTCCTGCAGGGACTCTTTTTATAGCCCTCTGTCTTTTGTCCTGAATGCAATCCAGCATGTTACCTCAGCAGATGAAACACACAATAGGAAAACATCAGAAAGCTCTTTGGAGCACGTTTTTACATATCATCCTGTAGACAGATGGCTGGAGAAGATTGTCCTCTTGGGTTTAGCAATATACTGGCAAAACTTGGAAACTGGAAGAAGAAGAGTTGGTCTGGTGTAGTGGTTAAGTGCATGGACTCTAATCTGGGAGAACCAGGTTCGGTTCCCCACTCCTCCAAATGCAGCTGCTGGATGACCTTGGGCAAGCCATAGTTCTGTTGGAGCTCTTCTTGAAAGAGCAGTTCTCAAAAAAGCTCTCTCAGCCCCACCTACCTCACAGGGTGTCTGTTTTGGGAAGGGAAGGGAAAGGAGTTTGTAAACTGCTCTGAGACTCCAAGTGAAGGGTGGAGTATAAATCCAATCTCCTCCTCCTCCTTTTCCCTGCTTTTCACTACCTAAAGGAGTCTTGGAGTAGCTTACATTAACCTCCTTTCCCCACAACAGACACCCTGTGAGGTAGGTGAGGCTGAGAGATTTCTGAAAGAACTGTGACTGACCCATAGTAACCCAGCTGGCTTCATGTGAGGGAGGAGTGGGTAATCAAACCTGGCTCTCCAGATTAGAGTCCGCTGCTCTTAGCCACTACACCAAGCTAGAGATTGGGAGAAGCAACCTTCTGTGTTCCATTGTTGGTGTGCTGAGAAGTACAGATATAGCATGCATCCCAATTTCAGTAGTTGGAATGCCAGTAAGTGAAATTCCAAGTTTGAGATGCTAATCTGAAAACAATGGGTTGGATCCCATGGATTTGTTCCACTAACAGTAGCACCTTCCTCTGGTGGAAGTTAAAGGCAAAGGTTTCCCTTGCTTGTAAGCTAGTTGAATCCGATTCTAGAGGGCAGTGCTTATCTCCGTTCCAAGCCAAAGAGCCAGCACTGTCCAAAGTCTTTTCCGTGGTCATGTGGCCAGCATGACTAAACACTGAGGCGCATGGAATGCAGTTACCTTCCCATCAAAGCTGTACCTATTTATCTACTTGCAATTTTTTGCTTTTGAACCGCTAGGTTGGCAGACCTGGGACCAGACATGGGAGCCCACTCCATCATGCAGCACTCGAGTCTAGAACTGCTGAGCTACTGACCTTCCAGTCTGCAGCTCAGTGTCTTAACCTCTGAGCTACCGCAGCCTTCCCTGGTGGAAGTTACTTTCCCCCAGTACAAGCGGATCCTTATGCTAGTGGAAGAGCCTCTTGTATTAGAAGGCACCATGAACCAGAGGAAAGTGCTACCATTAGCAGAACAACTGCATAGGCTCCAACCCATAGTTTTTGATTTTTCACAACAGTAAATTTTCCAATTGATGTTTCATCTCAGTTTGGTTCCAAGCAGTATTACTAGCACCTTGTGAACAGCCTTAAACTAGTCTCTGGTGAGAGGGCATCTAATTTTTCTAAATCAATAAGTATTGTTTTCCCATTTAAAATCACCAGTACCGTATTTTTCGCACCATAAGACGCACTTTTTCTCCCCCAAAAAGTGGGGGGGAAAGTGCCTGCATCTTATGGTGTGAATCCCCCCATTCACTCAAGCTCCCGGGGCCGCGGCAAGCAAGCCCCCGCCTCCCTCGCCCTCCCCCCCAGTGTAGATCCCGGCTCCGTGGCGAGTGCCGCGGGCCGGGAGCATGCCCCCGCCTCCCTCGCCCTCCCCCCCAGTGTAGATCCCGGCTCCTCGGCGAGCGCCGCGGGCCGGGAGCATGCCCCGCCTCCCTCGCCCTCCCCCCCAGTGTAGATCCCGCTCCGCGGCGAGCACCGCGGGCCGGGAGCATGCCCCCGCCTCCCTTGCCCTCCCCCCCAGTGAAGATCTCGGCTCCGCGGCGAGTGCCGCAGGCCGGGAGCATGCCCCGCCTCCCTCGCCCTCCCCCCCCAGTGTAGATCCCGGCTCCGCAGCGAGCGCCACGGGCTGGGAGCATGCCCCCGCCTCCCTCGCCCCTCCCCCCCAGTGAAGATCCCGGCTCCGTGGCGAGCGCCACGGGCCGGGAGCAAGCCCCCGCCTCCCTCGCCCTCCCTCCCAGTGAAGAAAGCCCTCCCCCCCTCAGAAGCCCCCCTCCCACCCACTCCCCTCAGAAGGTCCCCCCCTCAGAAGCTCCCCTCTCAACCCCCCTCCCTCTCACCCCCCTCAGAAGCCCCCCCACCTCAGAAGCCTCCCTCCCACCCCCCCTCAGAAGCCCCCTCCCTCCCACCTCCCTCAGAAGCTCCCCTCCCAGCCCCCCTCCCGCCCCCCCTCAGAAGCCCCCTCCCTCCCACCCCCCTCAGAAGCTCCCCTCCCAGCCCCCTCCCACCCCCCCTCAGAAGTCCCCCCTCCCTCCCCACCCCCTCAGAAGCCCCCTCCCTCCCCTGCTCACCTTTCCCACCCCATTCCTTCCCCTCACCATTCTTGGGCTGGGGGGGGAGGTAGGGAGGTAAGAACTGGGCCTGAGTGGCGTTAAGCCACTGGGGCCCAAGCAGGGGGGGGGAGGGAAACACCTTGTCTTTCTGTCTTTCTTTCTTTCTCTTTCTGTCTTCCTTCCTTCCTTCCTTCTCTCTCTCCTCCCTACCTTCTGTTTCTTCCTTCTTTCTGTCTGTCTTTCTGTCTTCCTTCCTTTTCTCTCCCTCCCACTACCTACCTACCTACCTACCTACCTTCCTTCCTTCCTTCCTTCCTTCCTCCCTTCCTTCCTTCCTTCTGTCTCTCTCTCCCCCCACCTACCTTCCTTCCTTCTCTCTCTCTCTCTCTCTCCCCCCTACCTACCTACCTTCCTGGTACTTTCTTTCTGTCTGTCTTTCTTTCTGTCTTCCTTCCTTCTCTCTCTCTCTCCCTCCCTACCTTCCTGTTTCTTCCTTCCTTCCTTTCTGTCTTCCTTCCTTCCTTCTCTCTCTCTCCCCCCTACCTACCCCCCTCCCTCCCCCGCTCACCATTCTTGGGCTGCGGGGGGGGGGGGGAGGTAGGGAGGGAAGAGCTGGGCCTGAGTGGCGTTAAGCCACTGGGGCCCAAGCAAAGGGGGGGGGAGGGAAACACCTTGTCTTTCTGTCTTTCTTTCTGTCTTTCTGACTGTCTTTCTTTCTTTCTGTCTTCCTTCCTTCCTTCCTTCTCTCTCTCCCCCCTACCTACCTTCTTTCTTTCTTTCTTTCTTCTCTTTCTTTCTTTCTTTCTTTCTTTCTTTCTTTCTTTCTTTCTTTCTTTCTTTCTTTCTTTCTTTCTTTCTTTCTTTCTTCTTTCTTCTCTCTCTCTCTCCCCCCCCAACTACCTACTATTTGGTTCAGAATATTTTTCCCCTGTTTTCCTCCTCTAAAACTAGGTGTGTCTTATGGCCAGGTGCATCTTATAGTCCGAAAAATATGGTATTTAAAAGCTCTGTTGATTTCACAGAGTCACACCCTTGTAAATATGGTAAAAATCCTTGTTGCCCGCAGTTCTGTTTCTTTCCCTATTGGGGACAAAGAGGGGAATTGCACTTGTTTCCACTGTACTGAAACCTGATGTTATATCAAGATACTTCCAAGAATCTTGGGGGGGGGGGGGGCGTTAAAGTGGGATGTGAAGGGCAGATAGAGACTGGGGAAAGGAAAGTTTGGCAAGTGCAGAGAAGAGAGGCAGAAAACAACCTGACAGGACTCAGTGGACAACTGACAGCTAACTGAAGGGATAGGGCAAAGCCAAGGAGAACGAAAACAGATATATCAGAGACTGCATAGACAGAGGTTGTGTTCAGAGTGGCCGTTTGGCCTAATATAGGCACATTTCACAAACGGGTTAAATGGACCTGGTTACAAAGCCACATCTGTCAGGCGTTCCCCGGGCGTACTCACCCTGTCAGAGGACGACTTGGAGCCGGGTTAAAAAGCCACCACTGGTGTTTTTGTTTCCCTGTACATTCGTTGCACATGGCCGGATATCTGAACACAGGGGAGCGCGCGCAGAACAGATTTGGCAGTCTGAACCTGCAAATCCGTTCTGCCACTGGGGGTCACGATTTTTTAAAAAATTGCCTATATGCACATGCATGAATTTTGAAAATATTTGGCAGTATGTTCCATGGCTGATGTGCTGCAATAATGTGGATGTTTTACCATGGGATGTCTCCGTAGGTAGCCTGCAGCAGGTTGTGCTGTGTGGCTGATATGCCCTGCAATACTTTCAGCTGGTTCAGTTAGAACCATATCGTGTCAAACTGCCAGTATGATCACAGCCTGAGTGTGGCAATTGAGAGTTGCTAACCATCCTGCCAGCATCCTCTTCCTTCTTTCCCCCCCTAGAGATTGCTGTGAGTTTCATTAACAATGAAGAACAGGACTGCTCAAGTACACAGGGTATTCAGAATTCAATTCCAGGTAGAACCACAGAGTTTCTGATGATTCCTAGGCTGTACCGGAAGTCACATAGCAACATCAGCCATGGCACTGATGTCATGCCCAGCCCCAACTCTCCTGTTGGTTGTGAGGCTCAGCCTAGCAAACCTCTTTCTCTGTAAGTGGTGAAAAAAATAGCTTGTCTGGCTCACTGATCCCATCCCAAACCGACAGTCTGTTCATCTTAAACAAACAAACACAAAAATCCCTTCTCTGTTATATTTCAACTTAATATTTTGGCTTGCCACCCAGGCCTCTGTGGAAATTTGTACTGGAGGAGGAGGAGGAGGAGGAGGAGGAGGAGGAGGAGGAGATTGGATTTGTACCCCATCCTTCACTTGGAGTCTCAGAGCAACTTACAATCTCCGTTCCCTTCCCCTCCCCACCACAGACACCCTGTGAGGTAGGTGGGGTTGAGAGAGCTCTCCCGAGAACTGCCCTTCTGAGAACAGCTGTGAAGGAACTCATGACTGACACAAGGTCACACCAGCAGCTGCATGTGGAGGAGTGGGGGAATCAAACCTGGTTCTCCAGATTAGAGTCTGCCACTCTTAACCACTACACCAAACCTGTAATATTCAATAATGTTCTATTTAGACTGTAACATTTACATCAACTGTATTCTATAGTGAGCAGATTTCCAAGGTCAGTATTTTTAAAGAGGGGTAGCCATAATATAAAGATGAGAGTATTTTGACATTTGCCCGCATTTCTTTATCTATCATCTTCCCCCATCTGACAGATAAGACCTGTCTGTTCTCTGAAAGAGATTTCAGCTATCCTGTCTGAATGCTAAAATGTATATTTGAAGCATCAAGTGTGCTATTTGCTTGTTCTGTCTGCATTACTGGTTCTGGTGATTCTCCCGTCACCAGTAGTGATCAATATTCATTTTCTGACTGAGACAACTTTTGTCAAGTGAAATGTTTTTTGCAAGTATTTGATTTTCTTTTCTTTAAATCATGTTGTCGGGAAACAGAATGACTAAGAATACAGCCCTTAGAAAAGATGGCCAAGGGTTGTTCTGGAGATACAATCCAGCTCACAGAGGATGAAATTAGATAAACTCATGTAGGCAGAATAGCAACGCCATTTGCCAGAGTGATCAGGAAATGCATCCTGTTGATATTCCTAAAATCTGCAACTTAGGGGCTATGAAGCTTCATGCATCATTGGTATAGCCAATCAGTGATCCTGTAAATTCCATTCTTTTGTTTGCCTATCATGGGCTTCAAAGAGGGGGAGCCTTTCTAACATCTGACAAATCCCATTGCATAGTAAAAGGACAGGATTTGATGTGGAGAAACAACACAAAATGGTTGAGGCCTGTGTACAGTTACACCAGGAGGTTTACTGTAACTTGGAATAATAAAGCAAATATTTGAAATCAGGGATCCTACCTTTTTTTTCTTTTTTGGTAATTATGCTTGAATTTATTTCATGCTCTTCTTGCCAGGAGCAGGTAAGAGCTGAAAGTCTGGCAAATTGTTCATAATTGTCCTCTTAGAAGGGCTGCCCAAAGGGCTTTCTTTGCCCTAGATAGGCTGAACGGGGCTTTGTGGTTTTGAGACTTCCTTAAACAGAGTAATGGCAGCTCATTTTGTCTTTTTACACCACTGGAAAGAAATCTCTGTTTGAAGGTTGCTGCATAATGGGCTTTTTAAATGTCTATATACTTATAAACATTTGGTTTGGGTTATATGCAAATGTATTCCAACATAATTTTTAAAGGGCAGATAATTATGATTTCTTCAATCAGTCAGCATCACATTTCTAAATCTAGCACATTCAATCGAGGGCAAAGGGTTGGTTCGCTGCATTGTTACCTATCATAAGCCCTTGAGAACAAGGGAGGGTTTTAAGCGGCATTCTAAATATATACCACGATCATCAAATTATCCTGCTGATTGCTTATTATTACCCTATGAATGTGCCAATTAGCCCCAAGAAATCTGGCCATAACCCATTTATGTCATGACAAAGGAGGTGCAAATCAAATATAATTAAAAGCATTCAAGAAATTATTTACTAAACCTGTGTTTTCCCCTTGAGGCTCTGGTTATTAAGGGAAATGGTGCATTAATATCAGGGAACCTCATAGATGAGTCTGCAGTTAGATGGGCCACTACTAGCATATTTAGGGGGGGGGAATCAACAAGAGGGAAAATATGTAAAAGCCTTCCTCGAAAGGTGCTGGCAATGATGAAAGCTTACTGTATTTTTAACTTGACCTGCATGACAGAAGAGCATCACTTGTAACCAAATAAGGGAAACATATGGTTGAGACCGAAAATCACCTTCCACTAATTTCCCATGTGCCCTCAAATCTCCCTTCTTGGATTCCGGCCTTCTGTTTTATTTCTGTATTATCTTCGTTTGTGGATACTTAGCTTTAAATATCATTATCCTAATCGCTTATACAAAGAAATAGCGATGTTCTGAAGCTGGGTCCCTACAGTCTGCTGACAGTAATCTCTGTCGTGCTTGAAAAGGCATGGATTAGAGCTGCCCTTTCAAAAACCCAGAGAAAATTATTTTGCAACCCTTTATGCAGATGTTTTGTAATCTGGTAAAAGAAAACAGGGGCGATTTGTTGAGCCAGGAATTCTCAGTGAGCATTTAAGTTCTTTATCACTTTTGCATTGTACCTTGTCATACGGAGAACCAGGGCTGAGGACAGACTGAAGGTCTGCCCCGGAACAGCCGCGGGGCCGAAAGCCCCGTGGGAAAAGCAGCCCGCAGCGCCCCGTTCGCACTGGCTGTGACGGGCGGAGGTGCACGGCTGCCGGCTGCCTGGGCGAGCCGCGGCTATGCGCAGCCACAGCCGTCATTCAGACTTCCGGCGGCATGTGTGATGTGCCTTTGGCATGTTCACACCCTCTGGAAGCGCTGGAGACACGCACGGAGACGCCTGGGGACCAGTTCCCAGGCGTCTCCGGCTGAAGCGGCACCAGGGCGCCTCGCGGACAGGGGACATATATGGCTGTCTGGACGCCCTCTCTGCCTCCACTTCTAAAGTGGAAGCAGGGCGCTCCAGATCCCCAGTCTGTCCTCGGCCTCGGGGTAGCTTGGAAGAATGACTTGGCTTGGGAAGATCTCTCTGCCATGAATCAAATTGGGTAAACTTGGACCAGTAACCATATTTGAGTTCAACATACCTCCCAAAGCTTATAGTTGCCAACCTCCGGTGTGGCTTGGTGATCACTGAGAATTACAACTGATCTCCAGATAAAAAGGATCAATTATCCTAAAAAAAAGCTACTTTGGAGGGTGGGCTGTGTGGCATTATACCCCCCTGAGGTCTGTCCCCTCCCCAAACCTTTCCCTCCCCAGTCCCAAATCTCCAGGGATTTCTTACCCCAGAAATAGCAACCTTGGCAGAGCTGTTGCTAGCACAAAAGTGTGATAACTCCCAAGTACATAACTTTAAGGCCCTGATAGAAAAGAGGGAAATGTGAGATATTCATAAACAAATAATGTACTCCCACTTTTAAAACAGCTGATGGGGCAATTCTGCATCTGGGATTCGTTCCATGTTTTCTCAACACTGAGGGAAAGGTGCAGCTTAAAACCACATTCAAATACCCCCGAGGCAACATCATACTAACTGCGAAGTCACCCCGGAATGGCCCTATATCTATGCAGAAGGTACCACAAAATCTGATGATCAAAGGAAGTGAAAGCGGCATGCAATGCAGAGGGGAATTTCTGTTCCAATGTGGGTTTGGTAAAACAACGGGAAGAAAAGCCAATACAGAATCACCCAGAGTCCTTGGAAAGAAGGTTGATGAGAGGAGGGACTCCTTCGCATCATGTTTCGACCTCCCCCTTCCTCTTCAGAATCATACAGCTAAAGCTTTACCTTACACACACACCCCAGTTTCTCTCACTGGAAAGGGGTTTAGTAGGGTTTAGTAGGACTATGGCCTTTAAAGAAGGGTTACTGTTTGTGTTACATTTTGTTTTCATTGCTAAATATTGGCTTACCTTCCACAGTATGAACTCAAAGGACTGGGCATCCCCATTTAGCAAAGGAGCATAGCTGAAATTCTTAATAAGCAATAGATATAATTAGTGTGCAACAAACACCTCATAAAAGATCCCAACTAGACACTTTCAAAGATCTGGTATGGTGACAATTACTCAGTTTTATGTCCCTTGAAGCCCAGAGGCTGTCACAGTTACTGAGGTTTAAAAAAGGGAACCTTGTATATGAATTAACCTCGACTGATCATCTAGGGTAGTATGCTTTTGTAAAAGTATACCCTAAGCTGAATTTCTTTACAACACAGCTGTCAGTCCTAGCACAATTCAAGGGTTGCGATCTCTGGGTTGGGAAATACCTGGAGATTTGGCGGCGGCCGGGCGGGGGGGGGGGGGGGGTAGAGCATGAGGAAACTGAGGTTTGGAGAGGGAAGGGACTCCAATGGGGTATAATGCCCTAGAGTCCACCTTTCAAAGTGGTCATTTTCTCCTGGTAAACTGATCTCTGTCAACTGGAGATCAGTTGTAATCCTCAGAGATCTCCAGCCACCAGGTAGAGGTTGGAAACCCTAAGACCCAAGGTTCAACTGGGGGGATATCTAAATAGGGTGATTGTCCCTACCTTGGGTGAAATTTGAGGAACCTTTAAAGAAAAAAAAATCAAGAGCAACTTCTTTAATACGCCAGCCGAAAAGCACAGTCTGAGGATGTGGAATGTAAACAAAACCAGTCCTTACTGACTACGTAGTCCGTGTCCCCCCCCCCCCCCCCCCCCGCTAATCACCAGATACAGTCCCAAAATGACTGTGTTTTAGTTTTGCAAAAAAAAAAAATGGACTGCAGATATAAATGCCTGAGTTCCAGCAAGGGCACAAGTTAGTTTTAGACCACATGCACATGGGCGGAATAATTTCTCCATTCATCCTGCACCCTAAGCATTGACTCGGATGATAAATGTCTTATGCCTTCTAAACCAGGTAGAGAGGGAAGCAATTAGCAAGGAACAAACATAGTATTATCAAGAGACTACCACTGTAGACTTACCTTTTGATACCGTTCGGAATGCCATGAAGACAATTATCCATAACCATTCAATTAAGGGAGCTACTACTGGGTAGGAGAGAGAGAGGAAAGGAAGAAATGCAAAACAAGATAGTAGGGGAAAGAATAATTATATGTTCTAGAGGCAAAACTAGCACTTAATGGCAACATTTATATAATAACAGGAAATCTGTAAACAATGGACGAGTGCACAAGAGACACAAAAATATACGTTATGCTTGAACAAGAAGAAAAGTTGGCTTTATACCCCGCCCTTCACTACCCAAAAGAGTCTCAGAGCAGCTTACAATCACCTTCTCTTCTTCTCCCCACAACAGACACCCTGTCAGGTAGGTGGGGCTGAGAGAGCTCTGAGAGACCTGTGACTGACCCAAGGTCACCCAACTGGCTTCATGTGGGGGAGTGGGGATTAAACCAGGTTCTCCAGATTAGAGTTCTGAAGCTCTTAAACACTATACAAGAGGTGCTGAATCCATTTGTTATGAGGGCTGGATCTGACATAAATGTCACTTTGTTGGGCTGGGCCATGTGTGCCATAAAATGTAATACAAGGTACTAGGAATATAAACTTTATAAAAATGATTTCAGATGCCAAATGGCAGTAGCAGGTGTGATTGGATTAGGTGTAATATGCAGAAGGGATAGTAGGTGTGGAGATATCAGCACTGGTAATGAGACAGGAAACCTAGGTCTCAATTTGGTAGGGGAGGATTCAGGCCAGGAGTATGCAAAGAAGAAGAAGAAGAAGAAGAAGAAGAAGAAGAAGAGATTGGATTTATATCCCGTCCTTTACTCACTTGGAGTCTCAGAGCGGCTTACAACCTCCTTTCCCTTCCCCTCCCCACAACAGACACCCTGTGAGGTAAGTGAGGCTGAGAGAGCTCTTTCCAGAGCTGTCCTTGAGAGAACAGCTGTGCAGCTCCGACAGAACTATGGCTTGCCCAAGGTCATTAAGCAGGTGCAAGTGGAGGAGTGGGGAATCAAACCTAGTTCTCCCAGATTAGAGTCCATGCACTTAACCACTACACCAAATGGAAATAAGTCTGAAGAAGTAAGTAGGGACTCACAGAAGCACATCCCCTACCACAAATTTTGTTAGTCTTTAAGGCACTAGTGCACTCTTTTCCTTTCTACTGCTAATTGCAACTGATAATGAAGCTCAAGACAATGCATCTTCCTGAACTGAATTGAGACTTAGGTTTCTTCTATCATTACCAATCCCTGCTATTGGCCACTTCCGCACTGTCATTTTTTTGTCACTCATTTGTCCATATTGCTTTGGGTCCCCCACCCCCTTTGCACAAAGGGAGCAAAACACATGGGGGGGGGGGTGACTCTGAAGCAATAGGGACAAACGAGGGACAAAAATACTGCAGAAGTGATCATTGTCATTTGGCATCTGAAATCACTTCACTCTTCAAGATGTAAGGACAGATGGACTCACATTCTAGCTGTATCGGAATAAGTGAGCAGTGACTCACGAATGTTCCTACCCTGCCACTAATTTTGTTAGTCATTAAGGTGCTACTGGACTCTTGCTCCCTTTCACTAATAAAGAATGCAAGCTGTGCTGTCAGTTTTCCTCCCCTCCATCTGTTAGAACTGGAAAGGGGGAATCTCTCCAAGTGCCATGGGACTCTCTCTCTCTCTCTCTCTCTCTGTCTGTCTCTGAAGAAGTGTGCAAGCACACAAAAGCTTATACCTGGAATAAAATGTTGTTGGTCTTAAAAGTGCCATGGGACTCTCTCTCTCTCTCTCTGTCTCTGTCTCTGTGGCTCTTTCCCTCCCCCTCCCTCCCCAGAGGAGGAGGAGGGGAGGAGCTCTCAGCCAATCGAGGTAAGGAAGGCTTAGCTTGCTCTCTCCTCTGCAAAGCAGGAAATAGGAGAGATTGGGCAAAAACAGTTGTGATGTAGGAAGCAGCAGAGAGCCAGTTGCTTGGGTGCCGGATAGCAGAACCAGATCGGGCCCATGGCCGTATGTTTAACACTCTTGCACTATACCAAACTGGCTCTTGAATTGGCTCAAGAATTGTTTTATTTATTTCATTTATATCCCCAACTTCCTCCCTAATGGAGACCAAAAGCAGCTGGTTCTCCTCTCCTCTGTATTATCTTCACAACAGCCCTGGGAGGTCATGTTAGGCTGAGAGTGTGTGACTGGCCTAAGGTCACCCAGCAAGCTTCCATTGGCAGAGTGGGGTCTGAACCTTGGTCTCCTAGATCCTAATCCAGCTCTCTAGCCACTGCAAAATGCTGGCTGTCATGAGTACACAAATGATAATACCTAATATCTTTCTAAGCACTTATGTGGGGGGAAGGCTTAAACACATATTCATTTTATCAGGGGTCATAATAGCATTTGATATCATACCACGATAGCCAGTAATAACCAGTTTGCATGCTTTCATTAAAACAAACAAATGAAAAAACAAAAGGAGACACTATATATTAGGGAAACAGCAGGTCAATACTTATTTGCATGGTTTACAAATCCCTGGCTGTAGGATGAACACATAATCTAGAAAGTCAGAGAAAAGAAGAGGTGGTTAAATCAATCATCATTAACTTGCAGATAATAACATATCCAGGTTGAATGGCTTTCTGGGGTTTAAAGCAGTTTAAAGACGTATTGATCCTGCACCTAACAACTTTATCCAGGAATGTTATGCCTAAAGGCAAGTTTCCTGAGTCATGGTTAACAGAGCCAAAAAGTCTAACAAAAACAATGGATGGCATAGTTCATAAAGACCAATCTTGGATGCAAATATCATATACCTCCATTATAGCTCAACATGTAAATACTGTCATTGGAACTTGTGATGCTGATGTTTAGGTGAGTTTAATCCCAACAATAGATGCAACCCATCCAGCCTTATGCATCATGGTAAAGTACACCAAATCTGTGCAACCATCCTATTGTGCTGCAACCTAAGCCCTATTCACGTGTTACGTACATCCATTTGTAAGAAAGAACCAACACATGTTCACTTTGCAATTGAAACCCAGAAGTCTGGATATATGTGGGATTGGTATCACACAGTTAGCTGTACAAGTGTTGAATATAGCTTGAGAACTACTCAGTGGCTGCATTAAAAACAATCAAAAGTACACTGTACACAGATTGTAGCTATATTTACTGTAAATTGGGAATAGAGTTATTCAACTGTTTGGAATACTCATTTAGGAATCACTCTTGCAAAAAAAAAAAAGTATGGAACCTAAAGTTATGCTGGCCTTTAGTCAAACTTACTGGCCTTCCAGTGGACTTAGTGGGCTCATCTTAAAGAATACAGTTTTGTGAAACTGGACAAATCGGGGATGCCCCTGCTTTCACTGACAGTAGACTCCTTGGCATTTTTTCTGAAGTAGGAACTGCAACATGGCAAGTAACAAAGAAGTCTTGGTTGGATCCAAGGGAGGAGTCCCCTCTGACCGCCCATAAAGGCTATGCTGATCATCTTGGGACCTGCATGGACAAGATGAGGACTGAGTGAAGAGGATAACTGGGTGAGATGGAGTGAAAAAGTTGGCTGGATCCAACCCTTGTTCCTTCACATATGAGGTGGCATTTTTATTTTGAGTCTAGTCAATGCTTTGGGTGACTCACAAAAATAATTGGCAATGGCAAAATTTGTGGGTTTTAAGAAAACTGTGAGATATCTGAATTGCTATAGGTTGATATTACCTCTACTGGGTCACTTAAGTCAAGCAACAAAATCCACCAGGAAGCATGGAATCCACCAGGATCACGTAAATATTTAGGTATGGATTTAACATAAATTCACCTGGATCCATCCAAACAACATTTTTTTTACCACGTTCTGTCAATATTACTGAATTCTTCTAAGTGAGGCTTTTTAAAAACAAGAAAGAACGTATTTCATAGTTCGACAATGTAGCAGCAGCCACAAAAAATGCTTTCCTTCCAAAGCTTAATTGGTTGCTTCTTATGTTTCCAGCATTTTGGTTGGATCCAACCAGCTTTTCTACTGGTAAAAAGGGAGTGGGGAACTCCTTTGACCACCCAAAGATGCATTGGGATCATGGTGTCTAACAAAAATAATGTGGGACGGGGGGTATCATAAGCAATGCTCTCTCTAAGCTGTGGAGTCCTGTGAGCAAAAATTCTACTTTGTGAGCTGCTGACATTAAAGTTGTGAGCGAGCGATTTGGCTACTGCATAAATGAGTTTGCTCTGGAGCCATCCTTCCTGAGCTAAGACAGAAATGGGTGAGCCAGAGGCTGAAAAACTGCGAGCTAGCTCACACTAACACAGCTTAGAGGGAACACTGATCGTAAGAATGAGAACTCGGTGAGATTGAGCGAAAAAGCTGGTTGGACTTGGATCTCACTCTTTGCGATAAACATCTAAAAAATGGCACCTACTTTTCAATCGTTATATATGGGACAAGAAATTTCGACACAACAGATGGGATTTTGGAATAAACTACTTCAGTTTGAAGTTTTATTATGACACGTACAAATTCTTGACAATGAAGGCATGTTATTCAAGACACTGATCAGCTCCCTCAGGCGGTGGCAGGAAGTCCAAATGAAGTTCAGAAAGTTCAAATGAAGATTCCACTTTTGCCCATTTTGCTACAAGCATGGATCAGCTGCATAAGCCTTTCACCTGAGCAAAGATGAACTTTTGGAGAAAGTGCATTACACCCTTAGCAGAGGTTTATCTAATTTTCTTGCAGGAAGAAGAAAAGAGAGCTGGCTTGCGATCTGAGCAACTCATCCCTTCAGAAGAGATTTTTTGGTGTCTCATCTTATTCATGGGGAAAAAAAATCTATGAAGAAGTTCTGAACATCTATCCCATGCCCGACAAGGCTCTCTTCTACCATTTCCTTGCTAAGTTGTTTGCCTATCCAGCTGCAAGTCTTGGGAAGATTAGCCCTAATTGTGCATTATCTAGTTCCCAGTGACTGCAAAGAGCAAAGCTGATACTGACAGGCTTTCTCTTCACCTTTGACTCAATGCCAGAGAACCCTTGCTCTGCAAAGGTGAACTTGGAAAAGGGGTTGGAAATCCGTCCAAGGGCTTCTCCCTAGTCAAACTTGTCAGTTTCACTTCCCTTTGCAGATGATGTAGTGGAGGCTATATAATGGTCAACATCCTGCTTAAACTTAAACAGAATAATGCCCAGAGGCCGCAAAGAGAAGCAGTGACTATTTTAAGTGCCTGATCTCAGATCCCTACAGCAAGCAGTTGGAAGTTCCTTCAGGTAGGGCTGAAAATGATGTTGGGTTTAAAATCCTTTGTAAATTTCACCTGAAAGGACAGAAAATCTCATCCTTTAAAAACTTCATACAACTAATCCTAAGGCTCTGCAAGATATCGCACCTCCCAATGTATCTAATGTTCTTCTTTGTGCAAAACCATGCACATACAGCCGCTGATCATTTTCTCCCCTGACAGATTAAATTGGGAAGAGACAGACATAAAGTCGGCCTGTGACACTTGTGTGCATCAGCAGAATTATAATACCCACCTTGGGAACCAGAGCTGGAAGATTACTGTGGCATTCCTAGTGTTTTTCCACCTTATTGATACAGCCTCTAAGCATCAATGTGTGTCTTTAGAACAGCTTAGTTCTAAATTGCAAAATGTTACACTGGAAAGGCTTTTGCAAGCACATTTTCGGTAGTATAAATGCTGCAGACTTCAACGGTGGCTGGTGGAATTACCTTCTCCGACACAGCTGTGATCCTTAGTGAGATGAGCCTTGGATTTGGATCCCTCATCACTGCTGAACTTCTGCAGCATGTCAAACAGCTTTGTGGCTATGCAGTAACTATGGTGGTGGAGTCTCATCTTCTTTTGCCTTGTGGCTGCCTTAGCATCTGTGGAGAAGGTAAAGTCAATTGTCCCCCAGGGACACGGATGGTTGAGTCAGGTAATAAAATGGCATATGCAGGGGAGAACTAGAACCCCCACAAGGCTATCAAAAGGTGCATGCACAAAATAACATCAACGTGAACTTAAATAAACATCACATTTTAATATTTTAAAAAACCCCAGTATTTATGTTTACTATAGCTGAACTACCAGCTTGAATCACTTGGACTAGCCCGAGGTCAGGAGAGCTTGGAAATTAAACAGGATCACCCACAGTTAGTACTGGGATGGGGGATCATCAAAGGAGGCTGGGATTGCCATGAGAGAAAGGCAACAACAAACGATCTCTGCTCATCTCTTGCCTCGTAAACCCCAAGAGGTGGCCATGAGTCAGCTGTGACTGGCAAGCAGAATATGGGATAAATTGATGGGTACTTGAGGATGCTCATTTGTTGACAGTGTTCCCCCCCCCCCCCCGTGGAAATTTCTTGCACACTGAGGGATTTTAAGCATCTAGTTTTCGAAACACAAAATGATTGGTTTAGGGGGCCTCTTCTGGATCCATGAAGTCAGTGCCAGAATTCAAGAAGTATGCTTTAATGTACTGGCCTTGTAATACCTCAGCCCTTTGTACTAGCTACCTCGATGTGGGCCGAACTTGGCCTTCCTTCAATAAGAGCCCAGGTGCATTAAGCTTTAATTAACTTTTAGCACAAACACATGAAATTTTCAGCCTCTCATCTCTCAAAGCAATGCTTCACCATTGCCCAGAATGATAATACTTTGGTCACCAGATATAATAAGTCTTAATCATTTTTTTCTCTTCCCTGTTGACCTCAGGTTAATTATTTTTCTCTTCCAGTTGACCCTCAGGTTAGTCCCAAACTCCACAACTGGGTATATGTTCCTGATGTCTCAACTGATAGGCATACAATACTGGGCTTCAAATTTTCTCCCTTGTATAAACGGCTGTCCTGGATAGCCTAGGCTAGCCTTGTCTCATCAGATCTCAGAAGCTCAGCAGGATCATCCCTGGCTAGTATTTGGAGACCTCCAAGGAATACAGGGCTGTGATGTGGAGGCAGGCAATGGCAAATCACTTCTGAACATGTCTTGCCTTAGAAACCCTATGGGGGTCACCATGCTTGACAGCACTTTCCACCACCATAAATGGTTGAACATGGGTTGTATAAAAGACTGGTGTGTGTCCAACATCACATTTTACAACCTACAATCAGCCATTACATCTATTCATTTTCAAACCATGCTATCAGTCATGTTAGCTTGATGAAAAACTCATAAACAGGTTATCCAACATACATGGCTTTAGGGCTCATTTTGTTGCAGGGGCTACTGTAAGCTCTTGGAGGATTGACTACATCAGGGGTGTGTGGCCTAATATGCAGAGGAGCTCCTGCTACGAAATGAGCCCTGCATGGATTTGTGGTGTATCAGAGGTTGAGGATCTTCTGCATTATCTGCTGTACTGTCCTCTATATTCAGAACCCAAACATAAATTTCCTGTGGCTATTTTAGCAAATGCGTCTTTGTGTACAGTTACATAGAAAAAATAATATTCCTTCTAGCTGATGCAGACCTGCATGTTGACCTCATGGTAGCTTTATAGGCTTTAGCTGCCAAGAAAATTTGTGCAAAGGTTGTGTCTGAAAGTCATACTTTTAATGTAACTTGTTCTTAGAGTGTGGAGTATTTTTACATTTCTACTTATATTTGTTTGGGTAGGATGATTGCCACCCCAGCATGAAATAACGAGACAGACAACAGTTTTGGAATCAAACAAGGGCCACTTTATTAACTATTTAAACAGAACATGCAGCAACGGGTAAACTAAGCAAGCACAGGAACAGGCAAGGCAGGCGTCATTCCCAGACACAGCCTCCTTGCCCTTGTAATGGGCAGGTAGCCTAGCCCCAGTCTTGACCCAGTGAGATTCTGGCTCGTAACCGGTGGCCCAGCATACTGGCATCCCCTCCCAGGGGCACCTACCCCTGAGGCTGCACAGACCTTCAGGGAGGAGCCTAGTCTGAGAGGTTCCCAGAGGCGATCACCATTCACCTCCCCAGACCGCAAGGCCCTAAGGTGGTTCCTGATGACCTCCTGTTCCCAACAGGGATATGCTGTGAGGCACCCACCAGTTCCATTTTCTTGCTTGCATAAACCTACCAAGTGACCATACTAATTAATACCCGACCACCATCTATGCCCTTAACCACTAGCAACAGTGTAAGGTAGGCGAAAAAACACCACATCCAAGCGCCAAACAGGAAGGGGTGTAAAAAATTCCTACCCGGCCCCCAAAGGCGACCAGCCTCAGCCTACACTGCAACCAGGGCGGGTGGGTGGGCGAGCACGCAAAACGGACTGCGAAGGAGGGAGCGGGGCAATGGCTCTAATCGAGCTAGCCCCGCCCCCCGCCAAGCCAATGAGCGCCGATGCGCTCTGTTGCTGCCTCGCCTCATGCGAGGTGGCAAACTTGTTCCCCCGCGCCACGGCGATGCCGGGCGGTGGGGAGCCCATTGCCACCCCAGCATGAAATAACGAGACAGACAACAGTTTTGGAATCAAACAAGGGCCACTTTATTAACTATTTAAACAGAACATGCAGCAACGGGTAAACTAAGCAAGCACAGGAACAGGCAAGGCAGGCGTCATTCCCAGACACAGCCTCCTTGCCCTTGTAATGGGCAGGTAACCTAGCCCCAGTCTTGACCCAGTGAGATTCTGGCTCGTAACCGGCGGCCCAGCATACTGGCATCCCCTCCCAGGGGCGCCTACCCCTGAGGCTGCACAGACCTTCAGGGAGGAGCCTAGTCTGAGAGGTTCCCAGAGGCGATCACCATTCACCTCCCCAGACCGCAAGGCCCTAAGGTGGTTCCTGATGACCTCCTGTTCCCAACAGGGATATGCCGTGAGGCACCCACCAGTTCCATTTCTTGCTTGCATAAACCTACCACATGCAAATCCAAGCCTCTGCTTTGGCCTTTGCTACCCCACACGGCAACCGAGAGCCATCCGAATCCCGTGCTGCAGGTCCTCTAAAAATAACCCATTGCCCTTGTTTGAAAGGTGCACCCCATCAGGGCGATACAGGTCCGGGAACCTGACCTGTATGCCTGGGTGCGGCAAAAAGAGACCCAACCCGGACTCCATGGCCGTGCGAAGTTGGCTGTTAGCATTACGCCTAGCCCTGTCCATACACCTGGGGTCACCGGCATGCCTCCAAACCAGACGGGGGAGCATGGCAGACTGATTGTTTTTGTTTGTCCGTTAATTCATGTTTTCCTTAGACTAATTTCATAACAACCTTTGGATGTGTGCAGTAAAAATCCATCTACCTACCAACCCCATGTAAAGAACACTTTTTAAAATGAGATCCAAAAAAATGCTGGAGGAATATGATGACTCATACTCACAACAATGTCTGGTGATTTTTCCTTAGGTAGCATGTATTTATTAATGTATTTTTTTTAAAAAAAATGACATGCCACCATCAACATGACCCCCAGTTTCAATACAATTGAAAACCAGTACAATAATTATCAACACAACAACAACAATTAATAGCCAAACTAGGACATACCAATTGGAGAGGGGGGCTGAAAACAATAATCAAATTTTAAGATTTAAACCATTCTCATGCACTCTAGAAGAAAAGTAAACAAGACATGGTGCACAAGGAAGGGATTCCACAGTCTTGTTGCCAGGACTGGGAAGGTTTCAGTGTCCCCACCCCCCTAGGATTCTGCATGTCAGGGGTTGTCAAAGGAGGTCAAAAAGCAAAATGCACAAGATTGGGGGGGGGGGCAACAGTGGGAGGGCTTCTAGTGTTCTGGCCCCACTGGTGGACCTCCTGATGGCACTTGGTATTTTTGGCCACTATGTGACAGAGTGTTGGACTGGATGGAACATTGGCCTGATCCACCACTGGCTTCTCTTACGTTCTTATCTTTCAATGGAATGCATCAAAAACACCTAGGTTGCTTTCTTCTTCTTCGTTCTATGTGCCGTATTCTTGGGTTACTGCTACAGTTTCATATTGTAACAAAAAGCAGTATACAAGAGGTTAAAAAAATCAGAACAGAACTAAATGAGACTTGCAACACAGTGGTAGGTGAATGCAGTTTCTTGGTATGGACAATATTGCTCAATTATCCTGTCTCTGTACCCCAGGCTACAGAGCAACTTAATAAGCTTTTTTTAAAAAAAGATCTGCTATTAAGATGTAAATGTTTTGATACTCTCTTTTAAATGTAGTGAAGATAATAATTCAATGTTCTTTGCCTTTTATTATTCTTATTTGATAACTTAAGGGTGCTGCTGTTTAACAGATGAACTCTTAACGCATTTAGAGATGACTACTAGATTTATATAGCAACACAGCATTTTATAGACTTTCAGATCTGAACCCCCACCTCCCCAATTCTAGTCTGACACTTGTCCTATGACATAACACTAGCTCTCCATTGAAAAATGCTGAGAAAGGGACTACAGTCCCCTCATAAGTGAATGCCCACATTTTCTGCATCTAGAAATAATTGCATCAATCTCTGTTCACATTTCATTCATTGCATATATTTCTGAACTGCTTCCTCCTAAGAGCTCTGTAAAGCTTATATAATATATTATTCTCAAAACAATCCTTTGAGGTTGGTTAAACTGAGAGAGATTCACATTTCAATCACCTCTAGACTGCCCTTGGCATACAGAGTACCAGAGCGTATATGATCTGTCAGTATAGTAGAGCCTCTAGTGCTGCTTTTTGAACGGCTGAAGGTCACCTAGTGAGCTTCATGGCGGAATTTGAACAAGACGACCCCAGTTCAGACTCAACACTAACCACTGATCTACACTGAAGGACATTCTTCCATGTCAAGGGCAGTCCAGGGTCAATTAAGATGTATCAAAGAAATGACATTCTATTTATATAATTAAAAGAATATTCATTGTTCTCACCTTGAATTCAGTATGATCTGGAATGGTCCTGAATCAGGCATGGTTATTATAATTAATCCTCCAAAATTCCAACCCACCATGTTTTTCCTGTGGCTAACATGCATAAAATAATAATTTGAAAATATTGCATGAACTCACTCTGTTGAGGGGGGTCACTGACATCCATGTGCTTTCAAGTTTCAACCCAAACTCCCAATGTACTTACATGGGAAGAAGGCTCAGGGGTCAAGCCTGTGCTTTGAATGCAGAAGATTCCAGGTTCCAAGTGTCTCTCCTCATACCCTGTTTATTCACTTCTGAGAAGCATATGACTGGTCATTGTGGCATATAGATTCAATAGATCTTCTAAAGTAATGAATGGAATAGGTGCCATGTGGGTACTATTCCTCAGTGGCCCAAGCTAGCCCGCTCTTGTCAGATCTCAGAAGCTAAGCAGGGTCAGCTGTGGTTGGTGTGTGGCTGGGACACCACCAAAGGTTGCTAAGGCAAGCAATGGCGAACCACCTTTGTCCATCACTTGCCTTTAAAACCTTAAGGGGTCACCATAAAGGGTTAACATTTCCACCACCATTTCAGCAGTGCTCTTATGTTGCTTTTGAGGGACATGTGAAATAACTCACCTGTTATCTGTTTTTATAGATGAGAGCAATCAGATAGTGCCCCATCTCTTGCATGTTTATAGAGAGATGGGGGGGGATCTCTAGACACCATTTTGGGTTGTATCTGTTAGCTGACGATTGTATAAAAATTATACTGACAATGCCATGTTTTGCCTGGGCAGCTACTGGAACTGTGGAATATTTTGTAAAAGCAAACGTTTTTAAATTTATTAAATCTGAAATGGTAATAGAAAGTATGTTAATATTTGTAAATGTTGTTTTATGGGCTGAAGAAAAGCTCTGATTCTTGGCTATGGTTAAAGTACATATTTTCCCAGTACAATTTATATGTGATTTTTATTGTAAATGGTCTTTACGATAGTAAACTGCTTAACTAGTCTTCCTGCTAAACAGGAGCTATCACATAGATCTTAATGGGACTACTCATTAATAAAAAGAATGATTGCTTGCTTAATTGTCTTTGCTGAATTGGGCTTTGAAAGAGTGTACGATAAGCCTGATAAAGCAACATCCCTTCTGCTTGGGATGTACTTAGATTTTGTGATAGCATTTAATCTGAATAATAGGATTCATGGATTTTCTATGAATATGTAGTAAAAGCAGTGAGATGTAGTCATAAAAGGAAAGCAACACAGGGTTATTTATGAAGCTGGGCTTCTGCTTGCCTTTAAAAAGATACAATAAAGGAAAGATGGAGCACCTAGAATATGAACCGACATATGACATATAATATGAACTGACATATAACTTCAAGGAGAGGAAGAGGAGGAGGAGAAGAAAAAGAAGAGGTTTTTATACCTTAAGGAGTCTCAGAGTGGCTTACAATTTCCTTTCCGTTCCTCTCCCCTCAACAGGCACCTTGTGAGGTAGGTGGAGCTGAGAGAGTTCTGAGAGAAATGTGACTTGCTCAAGATCACCTTGCTGACTTCATGTGGAGTAGTGGGAAATCAAACCCAGTTCTCCAGCTTACATTCTGCCACTCTTAACCACTACACTACGCCAGCTCAGTCAGCAAGGTTATGGGTCTATCTTTCTAGACTGAATTTTAGTACCATTAAGAATTCTATTTCCAGGGTAGTCTGACCCCATCAGATCTTGGAAGATAAGCAGTGGTGGCCCTGGCCAGTATTTGGAAGGGAGACCACCAAGGGAATACTAGGGTCATAATATGGAGACCGGCAATGGCAAACCACCTCTGAACATCTCTTGCCTTGAAAACCCTATGGGATCACTGTGAGTCAATGGTGACTTAATGGCAAACAAACAACAACAAGAATTCTATGGCACGAGAAGCCTTTAATCACAACTGGAATTTCAACTCTGCCATGGGTTGGGGGGGGCAAGACTCTCAGCAACATTTAGATGTCCATCCATAAGGCTGTTTCTGCCATTTTTTTTAAGAGCTTCTGTTGTGGCTTCATTTACTCTTTCATGGTGATTTGTATCCAATGGTGTGCTTGCAGAAGGGTGTTTTATTTGCGGGGAACTGGGGAAGAGAATTTCATTGAGAAAGTCTTATTGTATCCAAACACTGTTTCCACTTGCAAAAGACATAACAACATTTCCCATCTAAGAAGGTGTTCATGGGACTACAGAAAACATTATTCCTTTTTTTTAGAAACAGCAAACACATGGTGTTTTTTTTAGAAGCAGCAAGAGATTGGTATTCCTTCTTTTTAAGATAAGGAGCAGCATGACGGATTTCCTAGGAACTAGCCACTATACCACAGGACCTTTTCACTGTCATACAGATTCTCATGTATCTGTGAGAGTCCAAAGATTTCAAACCAAAGCAAAGGATCTTAAACAAGAACTTCTTTTATTTGGTGGATCAGTGGTGCACACTTGCTGAGTCAGTAATAACCATATTGTCAGCTAGGCTGTCATAACTAAATGGAGGGGAGAGAGGGAGATGAAAAGGAGGGGGGAGAGGGCTGAAATTGCTGTTGTAAACTCTGGAATGTCACCTTTGATGCGCTCCTAACATTTGCCCCTGTTTACATAAGATCTCGGGTTTCTCTGGTGAGTCTCCCGCCTGAATGTTGAAGCCGTTATTCTCAGCGTGGGGGTACCGGGGCACTCATTCGCTTGTAGCCAGCTGACACCCCAGTTTGAACTGTGTACATAATCCGGTCCCCGCCTCCCCACTTTAGTCTGAACACAGAAGTGCTTAGGGAATGTCTTAGAAATACTGACTCCAATAAACTGAACCTACTTAAGGACCGTTGTTGAGTGCTGATTTACTAGGGAACCTGACACATATGCAGCAGGTTGTGGTACAGATATAGTGTATTCAAACTATGCAGTATGTAATTGTCTACCAATCATGACCCAGTGAAAAAAGGCGCTCAAAACCTCGACTCGTTTATTCCCATGGAAAAGAAGCAGGACAAGAAAAGATTGCACCTGCAAGGAAATTTCCAATTAGCAACATAGTCTATGAGAAGTTAGCCAAGGCCATAGATAAGACAGGGAAAGCGGCGGAGGCTCAAGCGAGGGCCAACTCCCGAGCGGGAAATGTCAGATCCTGACAGTATCTAGGGTTGCCAAGTCCCTCCTGACAACTGGTAGAGGATGGGGGGGGGGACGTACCAGGAGAAAGAAAAAGGCCCAGACCATGTCACCAGCATTGAACAGGATGTGATGTCATTATGCTAATGACTTCTGGGTGATGCTCTGGTATTTGGGCAAAATTTTGCAGTAGAACCAGTTTCTGCCATAGAATTTTTACCCAAATACCAGAGCATTGCTCAGAAAGTCACTGACATGATGACATCATTTCCTGTGTGACCCCAGCAGCATGGCCTGGGCCTTACTCTTTCTGCTAGTAAGTTCCCCCACATGCCATCTGATTGACAGCTGGAGGGCAGGGCCTGGTGGCAGTGGACCCTCACCTCTGGGGGGGGGGGGTCTGGCAAACCTACACATATCCCACGGCACTGGAATTCACAGCAGGTAATAAACATTATTTTGAGACAGATAGAACCTGGGCCTGTATATAAATTCACCCAAACTTGGATTGATAAATGAGGGATAATGAGACAATGACAGGAACAAGATGGTTTGCTTTTTAAAGTGGACAAGAACATATCTGGCAACAGTCAATTGGTCTATAAAATAATTAAAATTTCACCAATTCCTTTCTACTGCTAAAGACAAAACAGCTGGGGGGGAGGTATACTGAAACTACAATGCAAGCCATCCTTTTAAAGTGAATTGAAATAGTAATTGCAAATAGAAAACAATTTAGAAGTACACAAGAACAAAGTTTATTTGAATCACACACACACATGTTAACATTAACACTTAATCAGGATATCAGGAAGTGACATCATTGCATCGGTGATGCCAGGGTGACACTCTAATTTTGGGGTAAGACTCTATGGTAAAAAATGGCTACAAACCAAAAAGGTATTCCAAAAAGTAGAGTGTCGCCTCCAATCTTGCTGACACAATGACATCACTTCTGGAAGCAACATCATTGCATCACCACCATTGAACAGAGACATCTGTTTGGGGGCAGGGTTTCCCTCACTGGCCAGCAGGAGATTCCTGTCACCACCTGGGGTCTGGCAAACCTAGTCACCCTGTTTCCCAGTATCCAGCTCCTCCTGGCTGGTTCAGAGCACTACTCCCACTGGGTCTTGGGCTGCTGGGGTATGTTTTTGTGCTCCGTCACTGAACGAGTAAGAAGCAGTAGCATCAGGAAGGGCAGTAGAACCCAACTGCAGACAGGAACTAAAGAAGGGAGAGGAAGTAGTCACAGCAGCAGGAAGAAGAATCCTTATTGGTTTACTTGCACCAGCCTGGGGTGTCCTTATGGTTCATCGTGTGGGGTTTGTGTGCTTTTTTAAAAAAATGGTAAGTTGTGCCTGTGTATTTTTCCACAAGCAGCATTTTTGGACTCTACTCCAAATATATAAACATTGATGCAGGCCTGCAACTAGGGTTGCCAGGTCCCCCCTGGCAAATGGAAGGGGAGGGGAGAGGATAGGCGAGGGCGAGCAGTCCGGGCAATGTCACTGGCAATGTGGCAATGTCCATCCCACTATGATCTCACAACGATGCTCTGGTGTTTGGGCAAAAAGTCTCTGGTAAAAATGGCTCTTATCTCAGAGTTCCCCCCCCCCAAATACTAGAGCGTTGCCCAGGAGTTGCCAGCATGGTGACCACTTCCTGTGCATACCGAAAGTGACATCATCATGTCACTGGTAACATCGCCTGGGCTTTCCTCTTTCTCCTGGTAAGTCTCCCACCAGCCATAGGCATCAACTACGGGGGGGCTCAAGGGCTCGAGCCACCCCCGAAATTTCCCGGGGGGGACTGAGCCCCCCCCGGGAAAACAGTGTGCCCTCCGCCGCGCCTCCCTCAGCCCTTCCTAGGGCCACCACTGCCACCGTCTCTCTCTCCCCCCCCCCCCAGCCTGGCCACTCCGACCCTCCCTCCGTCCGTCCAGGGGCCAGCTAAGCAAATGCCCAGCTTGCCCCTGGACAGACGGAGGGAAGGATGGAAGCAGGAGCGGTCAGGCGGGGGGGGGGGGAGGTGGCGGCAGTAGTGGGGACATGGTCCCAGAGGGCGGGCGCGCTTCGTGTGTGCACTCGGAAGAGCCCCCCCCCCTCGGGAGTTTTTAAACTCTGTACGCCCCTGCCACCAGCCAGCTAACTGGCAGCAGGGAAATGGGGCCTGGCAGTGAAAGACCCCTGCCTCCACCAGGGGGGAAGGGTTGGTACCCCTTCCTGCAACTTATCAGCTTCAGTTAGTGATGGAATAAGAAGAAGTGTTTGTCAGAAGTTGCCAGCTACTACAACAGCAACTCCTCCCAGAGTTAAATTATTTCGTTGCACATCCTACAATCTGCTAGCTAAAGCTTCTCATGAACCTTTATGAGACATGATATACTCATCCCATATTACAGCTCTACACTCTTCTCAAATTGTAGCTTTTGCTATTCCTCTACCAATATGGCCAATTGGTCAGTTAGCAGTTGACATATTTTAATGGTAGTTTGAGTACTGTATAAGCTATTCTGCCAAAAAGTTGCAGCACTATCAGCTGAAGCAACAGCAAGAGATATCTTTCCTGTTCCACCTGCAGCTTCTATAAAAAATATGCCTCCTTTCTTATTGAAAACAATATCCGTAATTTCTTCAAAGGTGTTCCTCTGATCCAACAGTAAGGATGGCTCATTTTCTTGTGTGAATTCTCCAAGCTGTTCAGGGTTGAATGCTGTCTCTTGCAAATGCCTAACAATAATTTCTTTGTGGTTCAGGGGGACCAAAGGTTTTCAAATGAGAGCCTCCCATTGTTAGAACACAATCTTCAACCAGTAAGAACTCTATTAAAATTGCATCATAATATGTCATTTCTATATCTGGATTTTGTATTCAGGCTTGATTCAAAATACCTTTGGAGCAATGTTCCTCATATACATACCATAGAGAAGAATTTGAAATCGCACAAGCCTGTAGGCGTAGTAGCAAGCAGATTCCGTAACATTTCAGGTGACTGCACAAAGGAGTGTCAGTCTCAAGACCACCTTTTATTGGCAAGCTGGTCTGAAGATTTGTTTGATAATGGACAGGATATTCTTCACACTCCTGGTCTTTCCTGCGTCCACCTCCCCAATGTCTGAAAAGTAAACAATGATTTCTATTGCAAATAGCAGAGGCATGTTCTGGAAATAATGTGGGTGGAATGTTCTGATTCCCTTCACATTTAGTACTGCAGTTCCCATGATCACCCTAAAGCAGTCACTCAATTTTGAGGCCTCTAGCTTTATTTTCTGATGAGTTATGCCCAGGGCTATTTTTGGGCAGGAACGCACAGGAACAGAGTTCCAGCTGGCTTCTGAGTTGGCCACACCCACAGCCTTCCCCCCCCCTCAGGTTCCCCAGGCGCCACACAGCTGCTGGGCACCTGGGGAAGCCAATCCAGAAACTGCCTTGCCTTCCCTTGGGTTCCCCATGTGCCCTGCAAGCCGCCCGGAGACCTGGGGAAGCCAGTCCTGGGAGGCAGCTGTGCTGTCAGGGGTGTGGCCTAGAATGTTAATGAGTTTCTGCTGTTGGGGGTGGCCTATTACACTAATGAGTTCCTGCTGGGCTTTTTCTACAAAAAAAGCCCTGGTTATGCCTGTGATGCACAGATGGATGGAGGCCTCTTTCATAATAGATTCAAATGAAAATTATTTGTGCTTCCCAAATGCAGTGGCTGTACCATCTCTGAACCACCCCTTTATTGTGAGGCTCAACAATCTCCCGCATGTATGAATGACAAGCTTGTTCCCATCTCTCCAGGTATAAGAATGCGTGAGTGACACACTCACCTAGAACAAGCTGGTACTCCTGGTAAATGGGCTCTGCCACCTGGCAATATGATGGGAAACTTCAGCCTGCCTCCTATCAAGACCTGTAATCAGCCTGGGGTGCAGACTGTGGCATACATGACATATGAAAGCAGACACAATCTTGAAATGTGTGCGTTGCCACAGTGCATCCCTTTACTACTTTCAACGAAGCTGAGGAAAGAAAGTCCTCCTGAGAAGTCACCTAGGGCTTTGTGTCAGGATGGTTTAGGTGAAAACGTCTTAAAGTTTTAAATAAAGTCATTTGGAAAAGGGCTCGACCTGAGGATGCATCGTAATCATGTGATGTGACAAGGCAGGTATGGTTTTCCTTTTATCTGTTTGTTTAACATTTAAACATAGAACCCACTGAAACGATCAGATGTGACACACAGTCTCTCTCATTACTGAGATGACAATAGACATGGTGTGTGTGTGTGTGTGCTGTTACGATTTTATCAGCATGGAAATTCTTCCAAGAGTGCCTTCACAATCGATGCACTTTCTGCCACTATCACTAATAATATGGCACAACCGGGTCAGTTGTATCCTGATGATTTACGACTTTCCTGTGCTACATCATGTTGAGAACTTCATGTCTAGGCATGTTGAAGGCTTCGTGGAAGATGTGTTGGTTATGTGGTGACTTGCTTATGACTGTTCACAATCACACATGAGGCCAGTTGCTGGTCAAATCGTCTCGATGTTCCTTGTTGACATTCATCTTTGGCACCGCATCATGCCAAATGCAGTTTTGTACTTGCACAGTACCTATTTGGTTGTTCAAGTTTGTGGCTGCTTTTGCAAAATTCGAGAACTGAATAATCATCTCAGTTTGCCAAAGAAGAAGCAATATTCCCCAGGCAACGGATTGTTTTGTGAGCTGTTTGGATGTGTTCAAGCGAATTTAGATGCACCTGATTGGCACAGTTGCAGTTCTTTCCCACACAATTAGACTACTTTCCTCTCAGACACTGTCACCCACTCCCCTCTGTCTTTATTACCTCTAATTTTAAAAGGCATGTTGTAAAAAAGCAAAACAAAGACCAGTTAGAGATTTTTGAGGTGAGACTTACTGCTTATTGTCTCAGTGTGCCTTTGATGTTTGCCAGTGAACCTAGCTAATCTTGCAATCAGTTCTCACAATCATTCCTAAAACAGATGCTGCTAGTTTGGCAGGCAAAAAAAAAAGGAGGCAATGCAGCTGGTTATTTAGAGAAGCGGTCAGGACCCTCTGGTGCATTGTAGAGCCCCAACAGAATTGTATGTTTGTTTGTTTGTTTGTTTTCTCCTACCTTTCATTAGGACCTGCAGTGTAGAGATCATGGGTGTCCTCCTGCTTCTGTTTGTCTTCACACTGACAAGAACATCAGGACAGGGAGATGAGATTACTCAGTGGTAGAGAGGATTCCTCCATAGCTTGGAAACATAGTGAATTCCTCAGTATGGTACACATCTTGGTGCTTGGCTTGTATCCCAAGGACTTTTGGTCTCCTGCTTATGGTCCTTACCTTGACACTAGTGATGTCACAACTGTAACACTGTACCTTTCTGACACACAATTCAGATGTCATGTGACTTCAGTCATGTGCTTTTAGCTCAGTAGGTCCCCTGCTTAGTGGATCCAAAGTCTGTAAATGTGGAAGGTGCTGATTTAGAGGATACATCTGACTGTGCTATGTACCAGGGAATATTAAGGCAATCCCATAAGGATTTCACTCCATATGCAATCAAGGGAGTTTGAGCAAGGTAGGTTCAGCTGGCAATCATGTTAGCATGATGTTCTCAGCATGTCTACATCAGACTGCAGTGATTTTGCACCACACTTCTAGATTACTACCCATTAGTAGTGAGAATAAGAGTCTTGTGTTTCTTAATTCCCTTTCTCTGAAAATGGCAGCAGGTGGTCTAGGTTCAGCGCAAGACTCTGTCCAGAAAGGGGCAGAGAACTGCATTTGTTTATAATGAAAGTGAAGAGCAATGAGATATACAATCATATAAAATCTAGAGAGTCACTCCAGTGTAGTGGTTTTAGGTAAAGTTTTGGCAGACCTGAGTTCAAATCTTTACTTTGCCAGGAAGGTCAGCTGATGACCTTTGGCCCTTCAATCAGTCCCAGCTTAAGCTATCATGTAGGATTGCTTTGGGGTTAACAAAGGAGTGGAACTGAGCATCAGGGTTAAAAAAAGGAGAGTCACTGAGCATCCAGTGCCCTGCAGCACCGCCTTCCACCCCTGAGGACACTGCTCCCCACTCTGCTGCTGAGGCAATGGCTGACGCCCCAGGACAGATTGCAATCTTTGACCCTTCCAAACCCGACCAGTGGGACGCTTGGGCCAGCCAGCTTGGGTTCTTGCTGAAAGTACACGGAGTCACTGACCAGGGTAAGAAGCAAGTGTGGCTCCTGAGCACATGCAGGGTCACCACGCTCCATATTGCTCAGAACCTGATCTCCCCTTGGACTTTAACGGAGGTGCCCTTCGAGGAACTCCTCAAGGTGCTGAAGGGCTACTTCTCGCCAAAACCCTCCATACTAGCCATGAGGGTCAAATTCAACCGCCACACCCAAGCGGCAGGGGAGACCATAGCCGCATTCATGGCCAACCTCCGGAGGCTGGTGGTCGGCTGTGAGTTCCCGTCTGTCAAGGACATCCTCATGATGGATTCATCTGCGGGATTCAAGAGAGTAAGCTTTGGCGAAAGCTGATCACCCTCTCGGACCCCACTCTGGAGAAGGTCTTCCAGGCAGCCTGTGCCTACGAGACGGCTCAGGTGGAGCACCAGGGCTCTGCCACCACCACACACCACACCTTCTCATCGGCTTCCGAAGCCTCCAATGAGGACGAAGTTCAACAACTTCACCATCGCCCCCACAAGACTGCACATCGCACCCCAGATGGTCCCAGCTCCAGGTCATTTGGCCCTGCAGTTTCCGCCGTACCTCATTCCAGTTCTGCGATGCCGTGCACCAGCTGTGGAGACATCCACGACTGTCGAACCTGCTGCTTCTGCAATGCCACTTGCCGGGCCTGTGGCAAGTCCATCCACATCACGAGGGTCTGCCATTCCAGGACTGAATGCCACTCATAAGCCGCTCACCAGGAATCGGCTGAGCTTCACTAGATCTCATCACCCCATCACCAGGTACTGAGCTTGCCCTGGGATGCCCCCAACAAAATCTCTGTCCCTGTCCTCATAGAGGGCTCCCCCTGCATGATAGAACTGGACACTGGATCATCCTATTCAATTATTTCAGAGGCCACGCTCCAGAAACTCTGCCCTTGGGGGGGGGCGTTTGTGGAAGCCTCTGGGACTAAGGCTTCAGGATTTCCAGAAAAATCCCATCACAGTTCAGGGGCTAGGCAAGTTCAAGGTCCAGTTCAAGGACTTGTGTGGCAAACTGGACCTCCTGGTGGTGGTGGGCAACCTCACAAGTCTCCTGGGGCTCTCGTGGTTCCAGCCCTTGGGACTAGGAGTGACGGGAGTCAACAGCCTCCATGCTACAGACTTCGAGGCAGTCTGTGTGGAGTTTCTGGCTGTTTTTGATGGAGCGCTAGGCTCCTACACCAGTCCCCTGGTATCCCTGGACCTTGGTCCCACTGTCCGGCCAGTCTGCATTCTGGTCTGCCGGCCCCCGCTTGCTGTTCAGCCCAAAATCGAACAGGAGCTAGACCAGCTCGTGGCCCAAGGGGTTTTAGAACCCGTGTTCCATATCTGCTGGGAAAACCCCATCGTGACTCCCCTGAAGTCCAACGGGGACATCCGCATCTGCGTGGATTACAAGTGCACACTCAATACTGCACTTCACGTGCACACCTATCTTGTCCCCATCATTAGCCATGTACTGGCTACCCTGGTGGGCGCGAAAGTCTTCAGCAAGCTGGACCTGGCACAGGCCTACCAGCAGCTGCCTGTGGACAATGCCACGGCTGAGGCTCAGACAATTATGACTCACAAGGGGGCATTCAAGGTAAAGCACCTCCAATTTGGAGTCACCGTGGCCCCAGGTTTATTTCAGGAGCTGATGGGCCATCTCTTAAAAGATCTGCCAGGAATCCAGCCCTTTTTTGATGATGTTTTGATCACGGCCCTGGATGTCCTGACCTTCTCCACCCACCTCCGAGCCACCCTTCAGTGCTTCCAAGATGTGAGCCTGAAGGTGAAGAAGGAGAAGTGTCTTCTCGGTGTGCCATCTGTGAAGTTCCTGGGTTTCACTGTGGACGCAGATGCCATCCACCCCACCCCAGATAAGGTAAAGGCCATCACAGACACCCCGGCTCTCAAGTCAAAGGTGGAGCTCCAATCCTTCCTCAGACTATTAAATTTTTACCATGCCTTCCTCCCCCACAAGGCAGGGGTAGCCAAGCTGCTCCACCAGCTCTTAGACAAAACTGCTAAATGGACTTGGGGCCCCCACTACACAGCGGCTTTTCACTTCGTGAAGGACTAACTGGCTTCCAACTTGGTTCTTGCCCACTTTGACGAGACCCTGCCGGTGATGCTGGCATACAACGCATCACCATACAGGGTGGGGGCGGTTCTAGGGCATCACCTGCCTGACGGCAAAGAGGTCCTGGTTGCTTGCTATTCCCAAACCCTATCCTCAGCTGAGTGCAATTATGCGCAAATTGACAAGGAGGCACTGGCTACCATGGCTGGTGTCAAGAAATTCCATGAATTCCTCTATGGAAGAGCTTTTACGATTGCCACAGACCACAAGCTTCTCCTGGCCCTCCTTGCTCTGGATTGTCAAATGCCACAAATGCTCCATTTTTCTCACTGGATACCAGTACTCGCTGATTCACTGCCCTGGCAAGTCCATGGGTCACGTGGATGCCCTCAGTCACCTGCTGCTGCCATCCTGCAACCCGAATCCTGCTCCCACCTACCATGTCATGCTCCTGGAGGACCTTCCTGACCACCCCATTCAGGTAGCGGACATCTCCCAGCACACTGCCCGGGACTGCACCCTTTCCTGGGTCTTGGACTGGGTGGGGAGGGGGTGGCCTAACAGCCTGGGGCTGGAGTTTGTCACATACTCCACCTGGCACAACAAGCTCTCCACCCGCATCGGGCATCTGCTCTGGGTCTTGCAAGTGGTGATCCCCAACCCACTCTGCAAGCAAGTGCTCATGGCCCTGCACAAGCATCATCTGGGCATCATTTGGATGAAGGACCTGGTCTGCAGCTACGTGTGGTGGCCTGGGCTGGACAAGGACATTGAGGACCGAGTCTACAAGTGCGGAAAATGTCAGGAGTCCCATCCAGATCTGCCCCATGCTCCAGTGCATCCCTGGGACTCCACCTGGATTTCATGGGACTGGTCTAGGGTCAGCTGTTCTTCCTCTTGGTAGACAGCTACACTAAGTGGCTAGAGGTGGTCCCGGTAAAGACCACCTCCTCAGAGGCTGCCATACGGGCCATGTGACATATCTTTTGTATGCATGGCCTCCCTGATACTCTGGTGTCTGACAATGGCACAGCATTTACCTCCACAGAGTTCCAGTGCTTCATGGAATGACATGGATTCCAGCACGTGAGGTCTACCCCGTTCCACCCAGCAACAAACAGCCAAGCGGAACGCATGGTCCGTATGACCAAGGAAGCTCTGCAGTGCATGGACCAAGGGGACTGGGAGTTCAAGCTGATGGCCTTCCTCTTCAGCCATCATATAACTCCACATTCCTCAATGGGATGCAGCCCAGCCGAGCTCCTCATGGGCTGATGTCTCACAACCCTGCTCGACTGGCTCCACTGAGACCGGGCACCCGTGCTCAACAAGGAGCCCAATGTCCCCTGGGCCCCGCGAGGTTTCTTTCCCAGGGATCCAGTGTACATGGCAATTATGGCTGCCAGGAAGAATCATCCGCATCACTGGACCTCTCTCATATGAGGTCACTGGCAAGGACGGACAGATCTGGAGGCAACATGTGGATCAGCTCCACTGCCGGCTCCGCTCCTTTGTTCCCAACACCACAGGTGCCAATGAAAATGATGCTCCCAACCCAGGCTTCTACGAGGATGAGGATCAGGGCATCGAGACCACACCTCCTGCATCCCTCAATCAGCAGGCCCAACCGGATCTCCCGAGCACAACTCCCCACCACCACATGCCGAAATGGACACCCCAGCACCTGCTCCCGTCACGCCTACCAAGAACCTGGCTCCAGCACCAGCAGCCATCCTGAGGTGCTCTGACAGGGAACGGATACAGCCCACGTATCTAAGGGACTATGTCTGCTAGGGTTGTTTCAAACTATGGGGGGGAGGGGTGTAATATATGTAATGGTGATCACCATGGGCTTCATGAATGGTGACTGCCACATGGCCAAATGCACATGGCCAGGCCAGCTACCTGAGCTTGGGTCAGGTAGAACAATAGCTGGCTAAATTGTAACTTGCCACCAATCTAGTGCCTAGGATCCCCAAGGGGACCTATGACATGTAACCACAATCATAAGGTCCTATAGGAACATTTGGGCAAGGTTGGAGGTGTGGCTCCAACTGGAATAAAAAAGGGTCCCTGAGCCTGGATTAGCATGCCTTATCTGACCACCAAATAAAGAGCTTGCTATGAAATCTCTTCCACTGGTCTCCTGACTCCGGTACTTTTCAGTGTGAGAGTCCCATTAAACACCCTATGGTTATTTGGAATCACAAACTCAGTGAGAAACTCCATTGCTGTTACCCATAGCTCCGGGACACATACGGACGTAGAATAAACAGTAATGTTGGGACAGGAAAAATAATTTCTCAGCTACCAACCCTCAGTTTCAATAGTGGACAACAAATTACACAGTCCTTGAGTGTTAAAGGTACTTTGCTGTCTTTGCTGTAACCGTAATTTGTGAAATGGGGTGTCTCCATGCTTAAATTTACAAAGATATAGAAATTTTGCCCTTCAGTATCCAGATGGATGTGTGGTTCAAGTATCACCTGCAGCAACAATTAGACCAATCCTCCATGATCATCAGAGGGGGAATAGGCTTTAGGGGTACCAAACAGAATCCCCTGAACAGACACTCCATGGCTTCTCAGTGAGAATTATGAGAAAGACTTTTGCTGTCAATATATTTTGAAAGAACCACCCTCAGAAATTACATGGCAGATATCTAAGAGGCTAGTCACCACCCACACAGCATTTCCCCCCCTTTCCCATCACAATTTAAATTTCCTGCCTATCACCCAGCATTGGCGTTCCTAGCAGGAAATTAAAGAACAGAGTATTATCTGGGTGTGTAGGAACAGGATCTGGTCCAGAATATGTTGTTGTTGTTCAGTCACACAGTTAAGTCCGACTCTTTGCGACTCCATGGACCACATCATGCTAGGCCCTCCTGTCTTCCGTCGTGCTCCTAAGTTTGCTTAACTTCATGTTGTTGCATTGATAACACTGTCTAACCATCTCATCCTTTGCTGTCCCCTTCTTCTTTTACCTTCAATCTTTCCCAGCATCAGGGTCTTCTCCAGTGAGTGCTCCCTTCTCATTTGGTGGCCAAAGTATTGGAGCTTCAGCTTCAGGATCTGGCCTTCCAGGGAACAGTCAGGGTTGATTTCTTTTAGGATTGACTGATTTGATCTCCTTGCAGTCCAAGGGACTCTCAAGAGTTTTCTCCAGCACCACCATTTGAAAGCATCTATTCTTTGGGGCTCGGCCTTCCTTATGGTCTAACTCTCGTGGCCATACATCACTACTGGGGATACCATCGCTTTGACCATACAGACTTTTGTCGGCAGGGTAATGTCTCTACTTGTTATTATGCTGCCTAGGTTTGCCATCACTTTCTTCTCAAGGAGCAGGTGTCTTTTAATTTCATGGCTGCAGTCACCATCTGCAGTGATCTTGGATCCCAGGAACATGAATTCTATCACTGCTTCCATGACTTCCCCTTCTATTTGTCAAGGAGTGATGGGGCAGGATGCCATGATCTTAGTTTTGTTTTGTTTTTTTGATGTTGAGTTTCAAGCCAACTTTTGCATTCTCGTCTTTCACCCAAACCCAAAACAATCACTGAGGTAAAACTGACAGACAAAAGATAGTTTCTGTATAAAAGCAAACAAGAACAAAATTTATCCAGAAAACACACACACACCCACACACACACACCATGAGATAAATAGTAATGCTTCATTTAAACGAACCCTCAAAGCCTAACAATCTCTCAGTCTTAAAATTCTAACTTCACCTGTCAGCTTATGCCTCTTATTGGCTGTTACATCTCTGGGCAACATTGCTTAACTCCATCTGTCACAATAGCATTGTGTGCTTCTGACCAACAGCCTCATACATTGTCACCAGATGACACAGATATGTCAGACCTGATGAACTCCACACTATGCAGCTAGAAACTGCTAACTACGGCACCCACAGCAGCCTGCAGCATAACTGCAGGTCAACACCGGAGGGAATAATCTTGAAATGGCAAAAGGACAAAAGTACAGTAGATAGCTGATCTCAGGGGGATTTTTGGAGATTTGAACAGGCAAAGGGGGCTTGGGGGGGATTTAAACAGGCAGACTTGTAAGGTCATATATGTTAAAAATTGGTTTTATCCTCCTCTCGCCCTGCCTCCCAAGTCTTCCAGTGTTGCTTTCAGATAGTCCACAAGACTAATCACAGCATGAGGGAAATGAGAAGAGAAAACTGGAGCTGAAATTTAATTTTTTTTTAAAAAAATCAGGGTTATTTTTGGTTCAAAGTGATTTCAGCTTCACAGAAGACCTTTTCTGCCATGAAAAACTGAGAACTGACCAAGTTGCCAAGCAATACATGGAATTATAGGGCTGGTTCCAAGTTTTTGTAGGCCCTGGGTGAAATAGTATAACCAGGCCCCCTTTCCCCACTTTGAGTGATTCTGCATCTAGCATTTGGTCCACATTTTCTCAGCTGGGAGGAAAAAGTGCAGCTCAGACCCACATTCAAATACCTCAGGGCAACAGAGTCCTGAGTGCAAAGTCACCCCTGAATGGCCATAAAATGGCCATAAATCTATGCAGAAGGTACAATAAAATCTGACGATCAAAGAAAGTGAAAGCGGCATGCAGTGTGGAGGGTACCATAAAATCGATGATCAATGGAAGTGAAAGCAGCGTGTAATGCAGAGGGGGATTTCTGTTCCAAGGTGGGTTTCATAAAACAATGGAGGGAAACGCCAATGCAGAATCAGACAGGGTGCCAATGAAGTACATAAACAAATTTCAACAGGACTCTGAGAGATATGTTAGAAAAAGCTAGAGTGATTTTGCCAAGATTACACGGTGAGTCTAGATTAAGGCTGAGTGATGATTTTTTTAAAAAAATTAGCCTCAAAGGTCCATGCCTAACTATCTTTGAGTGGTTCTCACCAGTCGCCTTTGAGTTCCAATATAATAGGTAAACTGGTGCAAAGGCTGGTAGTAGTGATACTTTTAGTACGTTTATTACGGCATCGAGCCAAGCATAACCATAACATGTTTGGATACAGAGTTATTAAAAATCTGGGTAAAATGCAGTAAATATGTATAAAACCATTAAAGTGTTTGACAAATCCAGTAGAAAATATAAAAGACAAAAACAGTTTTATAAAATTAGCCATACATTTCTGATGCAGTAGCATGCCGCTCAAAATTTTGCCACAAATTTGGTAGTAGTTTGATTTTCATCGGATAACAATAGGTTACAATGCTCCCAGTCTGTCTGGCCAGATATTTCTTTTACAAAAGTTGTGATATATTTATCTCAGATCTTATTATACCAATTGCACCTGAACATCATATGTTTGATGGTATCTACCTCTCCAGAATCACACTGGCAGAGTCTCTGGTCAAACCAGACCCTTCTATATTTACCCTCAAGCACGTTGGAGGGGAGAGCCTCACATCTGGCTAGTGTAAAGTCTTTCCTAAACTTATAGGTATCTAAATGCAATAACTAGTCCATAAGAACCAGGTGATATCTAAAGGCTGGTAACTACTGGGCAGTTTTTTTGTTAAGCCAATGAAAAGAATGTGATTGCATGGTGTTTTGTTCATACTTAAAACGGGGGAAAATAGATCTCATGGGCTATGCTAGCTCATTAAAAAAACCCACAAAAAACAGAAGCAACAGGAAAAAAAAATTGCCCAATTTATTAGGACTAAAAGTCACAGCTAGATTGGAATTTTATTAAAAAAAATAATTCCCTCAAAAAATTGATCATTAAAATGACCTCAGAATGTAATCACAGGTTTTAACAATCCTAAAAAGTACAATATGTCAGAAAATCTCTCTCTTTCTTGTGAACAAGAAAGCTGGAGCTTTACCAAGTAGAACGGAGACATCTCAGCTCCGTGGCAGCTTTTCGCTCTCCAAGGCAGAGGCGCCTGACTCAAACACAGACTGAACGTGCCCAGTCCCAGAGGGGAACAATGGCCCCTATGAGCAGCAGAAGTGGTTTGTGACAGAAGTGTTTTGTGAGTAGGGAAAGAGTTCTAGGACTAGAATGGAAAGGTCCCAGAGTGGAATGACAGTCCCTGGGAATAGTAGAAGTGTCCTGGGACTGGAATGACACGTCCAAGGGTAGAATGACAGCCCCCATGATTGAAATCAGTAATTTACACCTGCAATCACAAACCTTAGAATTGAATAAAATACCATGCACTGATTTCAATCACATGGGCCATCATTCCACTCCGGGGGCTGTCATCCCAGTCCCAGAACACTTCTGCTATCCCAGGGGGCTGTCATTCCATGGGGGGGCTGTCATTCCAGGCCCAGAACACTCATGGTTCTCCCAGGAACCATTATTCCACTCTGTGGGCTGTCATTCCAGTCCCAGAGCAGTCCATCTCGGTTCAGAGACCTTTCTCTAAAACCCATTCCACATTTTCATTGCAACTTTTTTGCACTGTAATGCATTTCAATAAGGGCCCTGGTGGCTCAGGGGTTAAGACACTGAGCTGCAGACCAGAAGGTCTGTAGTTCGGCAGTTCAAGACTCGAGTGCTGCATGACGGAATGAGTGGCCCCAGCTCCTACCAACCTAGCAGTTTGAAAGCAAGAAATGTCAAATAGATATATAGGTACCACTTTGGTGGGAAGGTAACAGCATTCCACGCACCTCACCGTTTAGTCATGCTGGCCACATGACCACAGAAAAAGTCTTCAGAGAGCACTGGCTCTTTGGCTTGGAAATGGAGATGAGCACCACTCCCTAGAGTCAGATTCAACTGGCTTTCGAGCAAGGGAAACCTTTACCTTTACTTTACTAAAATATTTCAGTGGAGCCCATGCAAGTCAATTGGCATACTTAGCTCCCATTATATCCAATGGGCCTTCAAGCCTCTCCCATTGTTCCCAAGGGGGAATTCTAAGGTTGCCAGAGCCAATCCATTCAGGGGCTCCAATCCGTCGCCAGCCAGCTGGCCTGTAGAGGAAGCCCCATCCCGAACAGCCCTCTCTGACATCAACATCGTCAGCACGATGGCATCATGCAGAAGTGCTATCATCAGGGCTCCGTTGGGGCCGGGGCGCGCCGGAGCGCCGCTCTGGGAGAGACGCGGGGGGGCACTTAACAAAGCCCCGCCCCCCCGCCGTCGTCCCCCGTCAATGCTTCCCGGGGCTGCGGCAGAGCGCCGCAGGCCCCGGGAAGCCGCTTCCCTTCCCCACCTACCTACCTTCCTGTTCCTTCCTTTCCCCCTTCCTTTCTTCCTTCTCTCTCTCCCCCCCACCTACCTACCTACCTTACTGGTCCTTCCTTCCTTCTCTCTCTCTCTCTCCCCCCACCTGCCTACCTACCTTCCTGTTCCTTCCTTTCCCCCTTCCTTCCTTCCTTCTCTCTCTCCCCCCCACCTACCTACCTACCTGTTCCTTTCTTCCTTCCTTCCCCCCTTCCCCTGTCCTTCCTTCCTTCCTTCCTTCCTTCCTTCCTTCTTTCCTTCCTTCCTTCCTTCTCTCTCTCTCTCCCACCTACCTACCTTCCTTCCTTCCTGTTCCTTTCCTTTCCTTCCTTCCCCCTCCCTCCCTCCCTCCCTCCCTTCTTGCCTTCTGTCACACTGCCGATGACGTCATCGCTTCCGGTGACGTCAGGGGTGTGGCATATGCAAATTAGTTATGCTAATGAGCTCCTGCACCTCTTTTTTTACGAAAGGACCCCTGGCTATCATCATGCTGACAACATGGCATTCAGTGATGTTGTCCTGCCCTCCCCACTCCCAGAAGGCTCTCTCCCACCACACCAGTTGAGTAAGTAGACCTGGCAACCCTAGGCAATTCTGTCCTTCATTTTAGAACATCCCGCCGCAAATACACCAAATCCTCCCAAGTGTGCAGGAGCAAATGCTCTGTACAGACAGCAGACTGTGAAAGAAAAGCTGGGAAGAGGGGAGGAGAGAGAGAGGCAGGGAAGAATAGATAGGAGCTGGGAAGCAGGCAACTCCTCATAAGAACATAAGAGAAGCCAATGTTGGATCAGGCCAATGGCCCATCCAGTCCAACGCTCTGTCACATAGGGGCCAAAATAGCAGGTGCCATCAGGAGGTCCATCAGTGGGGCCAGGTCACTAGAAGCCCTCCCACTGTTGCCCCCTCCAGCTCCAAGAATACAGTGCCTCACTTGCCCCAGACCAGGGGTGGCCAAGCTTGCTCAATGTAAGAGCCACATAGAATAAACATCAGATGTTTGAGAGCCGTAAGGCATGAACAAATTTTTTTTTTTATTTAGGAATATGCACATTTGCCTTTTATTAACATTAAACGAGACTGCCAAAAATAAAAAAAACCCTAAAGGGGTAAAACCAGACATTGATAATGATCTCCCCTTCCTTCAGCTGATTCCTCCAGACTCTTCCCTTGACTCACAAAAGCCACCCTGTGAGTGGGTCCTCCAGCAGCTCTCATTGGTCGGCGAGTGGCCACCTAAGCATGCCTGTGACACCAGCTGTGCTCAGCAAAATATGCCCCCCCCCCCACAATGCCATCCCTTTCTGGTTGGAAGTCTCATTGTCAAGACTTGAGCCGAATTCTGAGTTGGCCCATTTAGTATGGCCCATATGTAGTTTTGGATTTTCTTGTCAATGCTTGCTGGCCACACCGGGCACAAGGGGAGGCCCTGGTGGATAATATTGTCTATATTCAAGACAACAGCTAAGACAACTAACTGAAGTTGGTGTTGACAGGGCCTGAGGCATTTAGCAAAGGCTCTTCAGGATTTCAGAAATGTCAAGGGACAGCCGAAGTGTCATGTGTGAGAATGGTGTCTTGTGCAAGTTCAGCCTATCATTAGATCCAGTGTGACAAAATGTTTGCAAATCTTGTGCTGAAGGGTGCAAACTGTTTTAAAATACATCCAAATCAACTTGTTTAAATAATTCAGTGCACTTCTTTCCCTGAAAAAAGGGACGTTTTTAAAAGCAACGTTTACGGTTCCTTTGATGACTGAGAAAACCTTATCATGTAAAGTGACCCTAAATCGTTCCAGCTCTTAAAAAGAAAATAGTCTCTAAAAGGTGTATGAAATGTTCATATTGCCTCAGTGACAATAAACAGCATTTTAGGGATATACAAAAGTTCCACTAAAGTGTTGTTGTTTTCTCCCATCAGGTCTCTAGTAAAAAAAAAAAACCCTCTCTTTTTTTGCTTTTATTACTTTAGATAGGTTGCTTGTAAAAATTGAAAGATGGATAGTTGAGTTTCAAATTGGTTATGATGAAATTTTGTCAGCACTCTTGAGTTGTCGTGTAGTGATAAAAATCTGTACAATATTCTAGGTCAGTAATCTTAAAACTGCATTCCAGGTACATTAAGGTTCATGAGAGAACTTCTAGTCTGGGGGTCCCCAACTTTTTTGAACCTGTGGGCACCTCTGGAATTCTGACACATGTTGAGGGGCACAACCACAACTTGGCTACTACAACATAGCTGCCACAGGAGGCAGAGTCAGCCACAAAATGGCTGCCACAGTTTACTTCAGTCACACGGTGAAGACTCTTGTGCTGTGGTGGCAGTTGCTGCCAAAGCAATGTTTTTTTTAAAAAAAATCTGCACAGCCAATCAGAAGCTTTGCTGGGAAAAACCCCACTTGGCCCTTTCCACTTTCTCAAAACACTTGGAGATACCCAGAAAGGTGTTCGTGGATGCCATGGTGCCCACATGCATAGTGCCTACATGATGTCACATAATGCCCATTGATCAGATGGACTTGGGAATGTTCAGTCTGGAGAAGAGGAGGTTGAGGGGGGACATGATGGCTCTCTTGAAGTATCTGAAGGGCTATCACTTAGAAGAAGAAGAAGAAGAAGAGATTGGATTTATATCCCGCCCTTCACTCACTTGGAGTCTCAGAGTGGCATACAAACTCCTTTCCCTTCCCCACAACAGACACCCTGTGAGGTAGGTGGGGCTGAGAGAGCTCTTTCCCAAGCTGCCCTTGAGAGAACAGCTGGTACAGAGCTACGGCTTGCCCAAGATCATCCAGCCAGGTGCAAGTGGAGGAGTGGGGAATCAAACCCGGTTCTCTCAGATTAGAGTCCGTGCACTTAACCACTACACCAAACTGGCAGGGAGCTGTTTCTGTTGGCAGCAGAGGATAGGACTCGCAATAATGGGTTCAAATTAAGGGTGGGAAGGTACCGGCTAGATATGTGGAAAAACAATTTTACAGCAAGAATTATTCAACAGTGGAATCAGCTATCTAGGGAAGTGGTGAGCTCCCCCTCCCTGGCAGTCTTGAAGCAGCAGCTGGACAAACACTTGTCAGGGATGCTCTAGACAGATCCTGCATTGAGCAGGGGGTTGGACTAGATGGCCTGTATGGCCCCTTCCAACTCTGTGATTCTACAGTGGGGTCCCCTATTCTAGTCTGTGATAAGAAATAAATTAAATAACTAAAGGCTTCCTGGAACCCCAAGCAGCCAGGCACAGTTGCTGTTCCATTCCTTTATATTCATTTATATGGACTTGCATTTTTTTTGGTCAATCTCAACCAACTGAAGATATTTCTGACATGTTTCTAGATCAGATGCAGTTGGAACATTTCAATAACTTCAGTGTAGAGTCTATGAGAAGTTATTTATTTTATGACTTTTATTCCATTAGATATAGATATGTACTCCCAGCTTTTTCCTCCAACAGGAAAACACTGTTACCCCCTCCACTGTTTTATCCTCATAGCAACCACTCTGACCTAGATTAGGCTGAGAGAGTCAGGGCCAATGTCACACAGTTAGCTAGGTGGGGCCTGGGGATCTCCCACTTTTACAAGTAATCTCCAACTGACAGAGATCACCTCCCCTGGAGAAAATGGTTGCTCTGAAGGGTGGACTCTATGGCATTGTACCAAGCTGAGACCCCTCTCCTCCCCAAACCCAGCCTTCTCCTGGTTCCACCCCCAAAGTCCCCAGGTATTTTCCAACCCAGATCTGGCAACCCTATTTCCATGACAAAGGGGGATGGGGGATCCTAACCAGATTCTAGTTTAACCAACATTTCACAAAGTTTGTTAAGGTTTTATATCTCCCTAAATATATATAGACTAGGAATAAGGCCTGTTGTGGAAATAAATACAACGGGCTCTAAAAAGATGCTCTGGGAGAGTGCCCCGGCCTTGGGAACTCAGCATCAATTTGCTGTGGTGACCTCAGCAGGGTATAATGACACAGAGTCCACCATTTTCTCCAGGGGAAGATCTCTGCCATCTGAAGAGGAGTTGTAATTTTGCGTGATCTCCATCCCTCCCTGGAGACTGACAACAACGGGTCTAGCAGATCCTGCTTACCGACTTGTAATAAACTGGTACAGTGACAGCTGTTTCAGACAGCCCTTCCCCTACCATTTTGGAGCCGTCTTCGGAGCAGTTTGCCATTTCAGACTGCCGTTTTTTTTTCAATCCTCTTTACCATGCACACACACACAAACACACACACACACACACACACACACACAAACACACCAAAAACACATAGAGAGAAACACACACAAACACACACACGCAGACACAAACACACACAAACACACACAGAGAGAAACACACACACAAACACAAACGCCTAGGATAACCAACCTCCATGTGGAGCCTGAAGATTGCCAGGTATCACAATTGAACTCCAGACAACAGATCCTCTCCCCTCCCTTGGAGAAAATGTCTGCTTTGGAGGGTGGCCTCTATGGCATTCTGTTCAGCTGGCCCCAGTGAGTTTTCTCCCAAAGGCCAACATAGGTGTGGATAGGGACGTTCAGAGAAGCAAGCTTGGTTGCCTAGCAACGGGCACTGAGGTGATAGTTGCTGGCTCTGATGATGGAATAGCGTTCCCAACGTCCAGGTACGGCCTGGGGATCCCCCGCTTTTACAATGGATCTCCAGCTGACAGAGATCAGCTCCCCTGGAGAATATGGCTGCTTTGGAGGGTGGACTCTATGGCACTGTACCATGCTGAGGCCTCTCCTCTCCCCAAACCCCACCCTCTCCTGGATCCACCCCCAAAGTATTCAGGGATTTTCCAACCTAGACCTGGCAACTCTATGATGGAAATGCCTTAAGATTTTGGGGGTGGATCCTTTGGTGGGCAGCATTTTTTTTTGGGGGGGATGGAAGGACTCAGCAAGCTATAATGTCATAAGGTCTACCCTCCGAAGCAGCCGTTTTCTCCAGGGGAACTGGTCTCTGTCATCTGGAGATCAGTTGTAACAGTGGGAGATCTCCAGGTCCCACCTGGAGATTGGCAACCCTAGGGGGAAAGTCAGCCATGCTGCAGGGGGTTAAAGGGAATGGTTTGATGGTTGCTGGCCCACCTCATTAGCCAGCCAGCCATGGTGGAGCTAAGCAGGAGAAATTGCCTGAGGAATTTCACACAGTCAATATGTTCCGTTTCAGGAACTCTTCAGTAATGGTTTCTGTCAGGCATTTTACACAGAACCGTATTAGTACCGGTTCCCTAATGGAGCATAGTGGCCCTTTCACACAGAAACATGCCTCTCCCGTTGGGGAAGCGTACCTTAGCCGGTTTACCTTGAAACCTCCTCCCAAGCATTCTTCAGTTCTTTGCACCAGTCCTGAAGCGCTACGGGGTGCAGTGTGAAATGCCCCCTGTTTCTGACAGTTTATTCTGACAGTTTATTTTGGGCACACTGGCAGTGTGCAGGGGAGGGGGTTATGTTGATAGTCCATTGTCTTTTCACTGACAGAAGCAGGCCACTGAGGGGACAGTTAGACTCACCTGACAGTGGGCAGAGGAGAAGCATGGACCCAGCTCCCCGTCGGTCCTTCCCCTTCGCTGGCTCCCTGACTGAGGCCGGGATGCTGGCAGGTGGCTCTGTGGGCGGGACTGAGGCAAAGCAGGGAGAGAATGCAGCCAATGGCCAGGGACCCCCTTTTGAGTGGCAGTCCGTCCAGCCTACTGATTTTGGCGCCCCATGGAATCTTGCCCCTTGGAATCTTTATATAACAGGGAAGATATATACCCCACTTTTTTTCTTGATCAAATGGCATAATTGTGGTAGGTTAATGCCTTTTGGTGACTTCTGAAAGAACAATTTAAGCTTAAGGCCTACAGCTCCCTTCAGAGAAAAGCTGACACGGGTCTGAATGAAGTAGATTATGAATAAACCAAAGATGAGATATTAACTGTGGCAAGCCCTATCCCTAACATAACAAAGTTAATCCCCCTGGCAAAATGCCCTTTTCAGGTGAGCCAAGTATTACACATAATTTGTTAAGGAGATGGGTGACAGTTTGAATTCAGGCTTTTGTCTTGCAAAGCAGAGAGACTTTTGTTCCCATTGTAATGTTATTTTCTTACCCAGTTTCAGAACCTGAGAAGTTCATTATTTGCACAGCACTGTGTGTGAAGCTATAGCTAGTAAGAGGATCTACAAGAAAAAAGAAAAAAACTCTATATATTTGATGAAAAAGTAAAAATAAAAGACTGAGCTCTTAAAAAAAATTACAGTCTCCTAGAGACCAAGAAAGGTTTGACATTTTTTAAAATAGAAAATCATAGTTGAAAAAAGATTGTGCTTCCCCACTGAGAGAAACTAAATATTTAGCCCACTGTCAGTCCAAACACAATGGTATAATATATTATGTTTTCTAGTTCATCTCGGTTTGTGATATTTGCCCTTGGTACTGAATAGCCAGGCTTTCTTTTGTATTAAAAAGCCACTACCTGCTATCACTGTCATCACAGCACCCCCATTTTACCATTATGAGCTTCCTGATACTAGCCTAATTCTGCCACTCAAGATTTGTGAGGAGCCCCATAGAGAGAGAGCTCTAACTCCACCAAGATTCGCACCACATCCTGTTTCTAGTCTATCTGTTTCCTCATTCTATAATTTCAAGGGCTTTTGTTCTGGGAAGCAGGCCCCTTTGCAGTGGTATGTTTAGGGCTGGGTGTAGCTCCAAAACAAGTCTTGGGTAAGACTGGCTTTTGTGTCAGGAAAAAAGTATATAATCTTTGAGTTGAAAATGTAGGTTGCAGCCCTGCTCATATTTACTTGGGAGTAATGCCTATTATGAGACTTAATCTGAGTAAATATATAGAGAGAGCCACGTTGTATATTTCAGTAGGTGAGTTGCATGAAATCTCTAAAGTTTTCTCAAAGCAGGATATAGATTTAAAGTACCCTGCATTGTAAGAATGCTCTTTAAACTACCTACAGGCTGACTACCTACTGCAATTGGATTATCAGTGGATTTAATCATCAAATTACAGTTAATTACTACTGATTAGTAAGCGAACCCTTTTTTCACATAGTATGCTCTGCCAAAAGGGTTGCCAGTTCTAGGATGGAAAATACCTGGAGACTTTGGGGGTGGAGCCAGGAGAAGGGTTTGGGGAGGGGAAGGGCCTCAGCATGGTACAGTGCCATAGAGTCCACTCTTCAAAGCAGCCATTTTCTCCAGGGGAGCTGATCTCTGTCAGCTAGAGATCAGTTGTAAAAGCAGGAAATTCCCAGGTCCCACCTGGAGGCTGGCAACCCTATCTGCCAACAGCTGTCCTTATAGACTTTTTAAAGTGCTTCTAATTCCCTTTCCTGGTTTACCCTTGATGAATACAGGAAAGTTGATTGGAATAAGGGTTTCAGTGGTTCTAGTTCTACCCTACTGTTCTTTCTACTTCTTTACCACAGTCTACCATATTGATTCTCCTTTTGGTTGGGAGAGCAGTGGAACCATATGATGTTTTTGCAGTACCTATTTCATTTACAAATGTAACGTAGAACATGGAAGAAACATCAACGCTGCAAATCTTGCATGGAGCGACCCAAACATGAGCCCCATGAGAGATGTGAGATGCCAAACTTTATTTTCTGCTGCCTGCTGCCAACTATGGTTGTCAATATCCAGTTGAGCCCTGGAGATCTCCCAGAATGACAACTGATCTCCAGACTACAGAGGCCAGTTCTCTTTGAGAAAATGTCTGCTTTGGAGAGCAAAATCCATGGTATTATTCCCCACTGAGTTCCTTCCCTAGGCTCTGACCCCCAAATCTCCAGGAATTTCCCAGCCCAGCATTGGCAACACTTCAGCAGCCTTTGGTTCCACTGCAAATAGCTTGGGGCGGCTTTCTGGACTTAATGTGGGCTAAGAAGAAGAAGAAGAAGAAGAAGAAGAGATTGGATTTATATCCCGCCCTTCACTCACTTAAGAGTCTCAGAGCGGCTTACAAACTCCTTTCTCCTCCCCTCCCCACAACAGACACCCTGTGAGGTAGGTGGGGCTGAGAGAACTCTTTCCCAAGCTGTCCTTGAGGGAACAGCTGGTACAGAGCTATGGCTTGCCCAAGGTCATCCAGCCAGGTGCAAGTGGAGGAGTGGGGAATCAAACCCGGTTCTCCCAGATTAGAGTCCGCGCACTTAACCACTACACCAGACTGGCTAAGAGGTTCGGATTCCCTTTGCGCTTGGTTGTAAAGCCCACAATCATCCTGAACCCAGTGGCCAGTTTTCAAGCTCCTAGTATTCTTTTTCCAATGCATTATGCATGCCACAAACAAATGAAGAGATGGACACGTCCTTTTATTATTTTAGATGACAAGATTTGCACTGCTGTTTCACTGCTGCCAAGTAGTGGGATTTGAAACAAAGCACATTGCAAATTGCCTAAAAATAATCACGATGGCCAGGGAAGTCGGAAGCCTGTTTTGCATTGTTGCAGCCACTGAGCTGTCTGGATCTCTTGGTTCACATCCAGAATCATAAAACTGAATGATTTGTCATTTGTTTTTTTACTGTCTCAGAACACTGGAATGGCTTTAAAAGTTAACTAAAACCATGGCCCACAAAGTTCTGTAATTAAAAAAAAAAGTATGTGCATTGCTTTGGTGCACAGGGCTTTGATTCTTATAGAATCAGACCTTATCAAACATCACCAGAGCAGCCCAAAGCAGTTCCAGTTTGGTGATAAGCTACATTTTTATCTCTAGATGTTCCTACTTCTTTTTTCATCTGTGCGACCAATTGAGCAGCAACCATACAAATAAAGATTTTTGTTGCTCGGGCAGTTTTTTTCATGGTCCTATCACCCCTCTGTAGGAAATAATAAGTCGCCATGTTTAATTTTTAATGCTTTTACTCCTGTGCCTTTAAGAAAGCAACCCAGAAATTTAGCAGGTGAAGCTTCTCCACCAATGATCTCTGTGTCAGGAACAGATCTGGCTGCTTAAGTTTGCTTTTTAAAGACAGAGTGGTAGTAAAACAGTTTGGTAATCTTATTTTTTTTAAAAAAACCATTTTATTAAAACAAACAACAAAAGTAAATATAAAAAACAAAAAATACATAAAATACACAGCTATCCCTTTCCCCTTTACAACCATTAACACAGACATTCTTTATCAGCAGCCAATAATTATGGTATTAATTCAGTCTGTTCTATTGCCAGTTCCATTCTCTTTATAGCCCATGGCATAGTAGGTCTAAGTCAAAGATATCTCTGCTATTCCAGTAATCTTTCTTGTTATCTTTGGGAATGGGAGGAAGGTGGAGCTATAGAATGAGACCAATTAGTGGGTCAGCTATGTGTTGTTGTTGTTGTTGCTGGTGCTGCTAAGAAATGTCAATGGGGGGGAGAGAGAGAGAGACGGCTTCTTTTTATGCTCTGTTCCTCTCGTAATGCCCAAGAATGTGCACATTTCTGATTTGGGAGGGGTTGTGGTTCGGTGGTGGAACATCTGGTTTGCATGTAGAAAGGCCCAGCGTTTAGTCCCCAGCATATTCAGTTATTTTTTTTAATACCAGGTAGTACCAGGGCACCTGGTGTTTTTGGCCACTGTGTGACAGAGTGTTGGATTGGATGGGCCACTGGCCTGATCCAACATTACCTTCTCTTATGTTCTTAGTAGGTGCAGAACAGTATTTTGTTTGAAAGTCAGCCGATATACATTCATCTCTAACTAACAGATCGCATTACTCTACTACTCAATTTAAACATCTGTCAAGCTCCGCCTCCTGCCCCGCGGGTGCGCCCCCTGTGGCCATGGTTCTTCTTTGGCAGCGGGGAGTCCCAGGTTCAATCAAGGGAAACTGGCAAGAACTCGGCCTCAGAATTGGCACAGGAGCGGGGTTAAATCACCCAGGTCGCTCTCTGTGCCTCGGGCGTGCCACCTATTAGCCCTCACCACTCTTTCTCGCTCGTCACTCCTTTGGGCTGTGGCAGTCCCGGCTCTTCCTCCCCGGCGTCACCATTCTGCCCCCTTTTATTCCCTTTTCCCTGTTCCCCGGACTTCCTGCTGCCACTCCCTGTGTCTCCACCCTCCTGCCCCGCCCCCCTTCATATCTCCAGAGACTTTCCCCATCTTCAGCGCATGGCCCACCCCTTCCTCCTCCCCCCGGTGACGGCCTCCTGCTGCGTCCCTTCCTGCGCGCTCCGATGGGCCATAGGCTGGGCGGCTGCGCTGCTGCCGGGGTCTCCTGGGCTATGATGTCGTCCGCCGGCGCCGCCAGGGCCGAGCGGACGGGGAGTGCGCTGGCATTCCCGGGCCCCGGAACCGCTTGTCTGCGCCGTCGTGGGGGCGCCGCTGCCTCCCTCCTCCGGACCGGCTGGGATGTTGACGGGGCTGTCCTCAGGTGGGGTGCGGCTCTCTGCGGCTCTCGCGCTCCGTGCCGCCAGCCACTCGGGTGAGTCGGGAGTGGGGGCCGAGGGTGGGGCCGAGTCCCGGCGCTGCGGGACGGGACAACATCTAATTAAAGGTTGCCGGGTTTTTTTCTTCACACCTTATATTCCCAAAACGTTTCAGCATTGTATCACTATTGGTGCCTCCATCACTTTGCATGTTCAGTGTATTGTTCACATCAGGGCTTTTTCTCTGAGGGAATGCACCGGAATGGAGTTCCAGAACCTCTTCAACGAAATTATTTTCAAAGTGTTTTAAAGTGCATGAATTTTCAGTATATGAATTGAAAACTTCAGTTCTCTCTTGAGAGTTTTGGCACCTCTTTTTTTCCATTTTTTTTTAAAGCCCTGGTCCACATTAAGAAGACTAGGGGTTTATCCAACCACTTTTCCATTTAGTCTTATTCAGTCCTGATTCTTATTACAGCTCCCCTCCCATGTGACTTTTATCCATGCAGGGCCAATAATCCCCAGGTGATATTTCATTAGTAGAAAAGCTGGTCAGATCAAACTCGTGCCCCTGGGTAGATGAAGACACTGGAAGGGAAGAGTATTGACTCTTGTTCCAGGGGACTGCAGATACACTGACCTTCACTATTGGGACTGTGACTGTGACTCATCTTCTTTTGACCTTGTTGAAGCAAGAATTGAGAGCCAGAACTTGGCACCCAGCTGTAGTCCCCTGCCAGAAAGACTTCTCATTTGTTTCAGTTTGGTATCATCAAGATCTTTTCAACAGGTCATGGCCAGAAGCATTAACTATTAGTCTTCCGTCTGTTAGTAGATGCTGGCTCAAGTCCGTAGGTGCCGTGATCCCACCCAACCATGAATTAGTGTCTTTTCTGACCAAATCTTGTGAGATTTCCAAAACAAAATGGGCATCTTTTTTTTTTTTTTTGCCAATTTTCCAGAAGTAATTTTTGTGCGGCTGCACACATTTGTATTGTTCTACCAAAAGAAAATGAGTCAGTGTTCAGATTTGCATCTAGCCAGACAAATGCACGCCCAGTGTTTCTCAAACTCTAGTGCACATGAAATGTGAATTTTTAAATGGAAAATCTCCTTTTGAAGAAAGAATGTTACATGTTTAAAAGGAAAATGCTTGAAGAAACCTCTTATAATTTAGATTACACCTGTATGTTTGCACCTGCCAAAGTTACTGTTACCCAAAGAATTATTAGATGTAAAGCTTGTGCCATGGCACAAATTGATGTGTAACTGCAAATGCCATTAATAGTTAAGGTACTTTTGATTTTCAAGGTGTCACGTTCACAGAGGTCCCCAGGGGGTGGGCTGCCTGTGGCCATGGTGCTGTGGCCCCCCTTCTGGCTTGGGTGGCTCCAGGCCGGATTTTCTCTGTCACCCAGGCTCTGGGAGAAGGGCTCTGTATCAGTAGCACTGGCTTAAGTGGAGCTGTAGACAAAAGGGGTGTGGCCCTGGGAGTCTCGGCAGGAACCCTGGAGGGGTTTTGGAAGGCCTCAGATGCAGAGGGAAGGGGGGGGGTCACTTCACCTCCCCTAGCTCTGCTGGGATTCAGCTCTCTCTCCTTCCGTCTTTCCCTCTCTCTCTGGCTCGCTGTCTCCTCCTCCTCATTGGCCTTCCTTTTCCCCCTTTTTATCCTGCCCCACTCCCTGTCCACCCCTCCTTCTCCCCAGCCCCGCCTCCCTTGAAAAGGAAAGATGCTGGCCACTTTGTTCCCAGCCTCCCTTCCACCCAGGCATATAGTGCATCCATCCCCCGAGGCAACCCTCTAGCCTGGGCTGCATCCCGCAGCCCAGCCGCCACACTGCCATGCTTCTCTGCAGCTGGGGTGGCTCCTCAGCCCCGCTGCACCTGCTTCTCTCGGGCCTGGGCCCATCCGCCGTGTTTATATTGGGCTGAGGCTGCGCCGCTCTCTCGCCACCTCTGGCCCTCCACAGTCTGCTCCAGGCTGCCTCGGCCACCGTCTCTTCTTCCCGCTGTCTCCTGGGCCGTGCTAGTGAGTGAGGCTACTCTTCAGGAAGTTGGGGTGGTGGTTGTTGCCAGGAGGAGGGCGGCTGGTGGACCCACGGTCTCCAGGGAGTCCCGGGGGAAGCTGGGACACAAGGGAAATCAAGAATGTTGTCAGTATTGAGTACATAGCACAAGGCACTGGCGTACCAATGTGGGTGGGGGCAGTCCACCCCAAGTGCAGCTTGAAGAAGACCTTTGAAGTGTGTCCTTGAAGCCAGCATCATTTGCATGCTGCCAAACATTGTCCCTTTTGTTTTTTAAAGTGCAGTTCTGGCTGCAGCCACGAGGGGCACAGGGAAGTCTGAGCATAGCAAACAGCGTGCTAGAATTGAATACACTTCCTGACTTTCTCCAAGACTGAAGCGAGCTTGCTTAACAACGACCAATTGCCAGCTTGCGGGTCATTTTCTCCCATAATCCAGCCTTTCTCTCTTCCTTTCCTTGCACCCAGCTCAGCCAGATCTTGCAAAGTATTGGTTAGGGGATTGCAGCACGATAAAACAACCTTTCCCTCTCTTAATTTCTCTCCCTCTTTGATGAAAATGTCCTCTTTTGGGATCGGGAGGATGAGCCTGTTTTGCCCTTTCGTTCCCCAGTGGAGGCAAGCTTCAGCGTGAATAGTCGGGGTATTTAAAATGAGATCTGTCATAGTTATCATTTGTTTGAAATAGTCAGTTGGGAAATAGGTCCTCTTTTTTTTTTTTTTTTTCCAAAATAAACCTGATCTCAACCCTTTCCTGCTTGGTGACATAATGTATTTAAGAGTAGTATTGTAGCAACCCTATGTTGATATTATGAACAGAAGGCACTGGGTTTGCTGGGCACTGTACATTGCACTGGTTCTACTGGACTTCAACCTCCCCTCCCCACTTGGACTGTGATTCTGTGCTTGCCATCAGCTGGCATTGCTACAATGCCACTGGGTTCTGCTGGGCACTTTGTGTGATTGCACTGGTACCACTGGGTACTCTATACATTACCCTGGTTCTGCTGGGTTTGCAAAAATGCTTCCCCCTTCAGTTTCTAGTGCAGAGATTCTCTGGTTTGACTTTGGAAACAATGGAGGCTGGGGGCACCTTCTTTCGGAGGGGGGTAGTGTGTTTCTTAACACCCAGTCTGGTGAAGCTTGTGGTGCTTTGGCTAGTGTTAGTTAGAAAAAAAAATAAATACAAAGGCAGACTCCTAACTCTCAAAAATGCCTTGTATGTGTTCGGGATGCTCAGCTCTTGGGCTTCAAAATGGACAACAGAACCCCTCCCAAGTGCTGGTGATGGTGTGATGGATTTTTTTTTTGCCATCGAGTCACAGCTTCAGCCTGATTGTGTCAGATCTCAGAAGCTAAGCAGGGCCAATGTGGAGGCAGGCAATGGCTAACCATCTCTGGATGTCTCTTGCCTTGAAAACCTTATAGGGTCACCATAAATCAGCTGTGACTTGACAACCAAAAAAATAGATGAGGGGGTATTAAAAATTATCCCTGGGCACCGCATATACTAGGTATGCCACTGGCACAAGGTCGAAGAACCAGTGAAATTCTGTAAGATTTGCCACCTGTTCATAAAGACCGGCATCCTGAGCTGTATGTATCATTGGAGAGCTGCAACACGATCCATCTTGGACATCCCAGGTAGCAACACAGCTTGTTCTTCTTTGCTTCTGGTTCCTACTTCAATGACTTACAGTATCTCTTTCTCTGCCTCTCTGCTATTCCACTCCAGCAATTCTACTCATCCCTTCTAACTCTGTTTAATGCAAGAGTATCAACTAAAAGTAATTTATCTCAACAGGAAACTTTCAGGGCAACAGCGCTAGGATGCAAAAGGCAACTTGAGCTGAGAAGCCCAACGTTAAGATTCACTTGAATCAGTGACTCATACCATGACCGTTGAACAGCCGCAATCCATTCAGACCTTGAACTCTGATAACGGCATGAATCTTCATTCTTGCAGCTCTTTCTCCGATATGCTTCCTTTGCACTAAAGTCCCCATGATAATCTTCCCTTAGGGAAATGAAACATACACACAACAAAGTCTCGGGTGTTATTTGGTGCAGTTTACTTTTTGTTCCCAAGGCACTGAGTGGCTATTTGGAGTGCTGGGCAGGAGAGAGATGATCTGAAGGGGATACAGATCCAGAGGAATCAGCCATGTTAGTCTGTTGCTGCAAAATAGTAAAAAGCCCAGCAGCACCTTTAAGACTAACAAACTTTACTGTAGCATGAGCTTTCGAGAAACATCTCTGTCAGATGAAGGGGATACAAGTAGTTGTAGGCTGAGATGTAGTAAGAAGTGGCTAAAAAGATGGGTCAACAAACATGATAAGAAGAGGCAAGTTATGGTTCTGTGGCTGATGTGGTGGCGGCAGGGTCTACGGTGGAGAGACATCATTTAAGACAATGGGATAATGAGTTAGGGTGAAAGGAAACATGATCACCAAGGCCATTATAATAATACACTAGATCAGTTGAGATGGACACATGGGCTTGCACCTTGTACTATACACCGTACAAGCAGAAAGTGACTATAGGATTCAAGTTGTGCTGGGCTCTTGTACAACATGAAAACTGTTCTTCTGCTCAGACTGCAACCACTTTGTAAGTGGGAAGACCTCAGGGGATCCACTCCAATGTGTTTTTGCACAGGCTCATAAATCTGACCCTGGCCTGGATAGCTCAGGCTAGCCCCTTCTTGTCAGATGTTGGAATTTAAGAAGGGTTGGCTCTGGTTAGTAGTTGGATGGGAGACCACCAAGGAAGACCAGGGTCATGACACAGAGGCTGGCAATGGCAAACCCCCTCTGAACATCTTTTGCCTTGAAAACCCTATGAGGTTGCCAAAAGTCAGCTGTGACTTGATGGTGAGGGGGAATTTTAAATTTGTGATGTTGTTCTTAGCTTGCACATTAACAACTCATTGTAGTTGCAGCTTTCCATATTGGCTTCCTTTCTCCCATATCTAACAACAATAGAAATCTTCTTTAACCCCCCCCCCCCCGGGATCTTTCCTTTCGCTGCCAGGTAATAACCACAATATATCTCCATCTTGACTATTTATCATTCAAATGAGAGGATCTGGAGCCAGATGCACCACAGATAGATCCCTCCCAGGGATAACTATTGGCTAAGGCGGTGGGTAATTTTCTGCTTCCACATCCCTATCAAGAATTCTCCCCTGTGAGGCTTAATTTCGTATTCCTTGCTCCTCTGCTCACAGAACAAATAGCTTTGCCACTGAATAGAGAGGTAAAGTCAGATATTCTATTTCAGGTTTCAGAGTGATGGTCACATTGCATATTTAGAAATGGGGCTAGAGCTGAAAATGCAAATAACCCGCAATTATTCATTAGCTTCCAATCCCATTGCCTTGCATTGTGAAGGAGTAAGAAATCCTTCTGTCTTGTGATGGCTGACTTTATTTATATCCTACTTTTTAATCCCCTGTGGGAACCAAAGTGGCTTACAGCATCTTTCTCCCCTCCTCTGTTTTATCTTTACAACACAGTAGATTAGACTCCGAGAAAGGGACTGGCCGAAGATCACCCAGAAAGCTTCCATGGTGGGGATTCAAACCGGAATCTTGCAGATCCTAGTTGGATACTGTAAATAGCACACACCATGCTGACTGTGTGGTTTAAAGGCAGTCTCTGCCTCCTTTTATCCTCAGGGTAGCTGATACCTTCACGGCTCTCGACTGATCTACTGGGGTTGCCAGCCTTTGCTATTGACCTCTGCTTGTTCGCCACACAATTGGCAGTCATTAGCAGGTGTCAGTGCTTGTCTAGCTGCTTCGAGAGAACCAGGATAAATCCAGGCTGATTCCGTTCAGTTAGAATGACTTGGTCACTCAACACTTCAAGCTGGTTCACTTAATGGCTGTGGCAATGGGTCACTTCATACATTCAGCGGCAAGTTGTCAATCGGATAGTAACCAAGTCATGTGAATGTATGACAGATTACATTGTGGCTGCCAATCAGAAGTGTGAACTAACTACCTTGAAGACCATTCTATTTCCAGTGACATTGGATGGCAATTAATTTGCGATGACCTAACCATGCATGGACATAATCACTTGAAATTACAGTTGTCCTTTGATGAAGTAGATATATGCAGACTAGCTCCCAGTGCTGATATATTTCAGGATTTTAGGTATGACAGCCAGTTTGGTATAGTGGTTAGGAGAGTGGACTCTAATATGGGAGAACCAATTTTGATTCCCCACTCCTCCACATGCAGCTGCTGGTGTGACCTTGGGCCACTCATAAGTTCTTTCAGAGCTGTTCTCTCAAGGGCAGTCCTCGAAAGAGCTCTCTCAGCCCCACCTACCTCACAGGGTGTCTGTTGTGGGGAGAGGAAGGGAAAGGGATTCTAAACCACTCTCTGAGACTCCTTCAGGTAGTGAAGGGCAGGGTATAAGTCCAGTCTCTTCTTCTTCTAAATCCACTTGCTGCAAAACAATTTCAGTAAAGGCTTGGGTAAATCTTTGCAAGTATTCAAAGCCCATTTTTGGACATTGTTACCCACAGACCCCCTTCCTACCACAAGCCATGATCCCCACAGCCTCCCAATATCCCTGTGCCACCATTGTTGCAGAGAAAACACCATCTTCTACCAAACTACAGAATCATGATCAAGTCTAAATGTGATCAAATGCAACCCCTGGTGAGAAAGCGAGGCTCTTTTGAGAACTACCCCCATGTTTAAAATTGCTCTCAAGTTGCCTCTTACCCTTATTTCTGTTTCTTGGTTAGTTTAATAAAGATAAAACTGATTAAGTTCCCCTCTCTCTGTCCCTCCTGTGGCATATCAAGCCAAAGCCACATCCGTGTATCCAAATACAAGAATGGTTTCTGGGCTGCTTGCCCATGTTGGGTCTTGACATAGGCCTCCCCTCTGGATGCAACAATGTAGGTGACAACTTAACTTGGTGGTGTACCAAAAGTGCTCTGCTGCACAATGAGTCAAAAACAAATAAAAATGGGAAACACCATTCCTTAAGGGAAGGTGTGAGGGTCCACGCCTACTGATTCAACTACCGCCAATGAGAAATGACTTGGAAATGCAGGGCAGGGTTTGGAGGTAGAGTGTGGGAATGAGCCTGGAGTCAGAAGTACTACAGTGATATATGCCTGTTGGTTTTCAGTTTGATCTTTGACTATTGTACCTGCTGGGTAAGGTTGGCCTGCTCCAGCTGTGACAGACCATGATTAGTGGTACATGCTGTAAACTTGGTCATGTAAGGGGATTGTCATGGACATGGACTCTATATCTATGTCTCTAATTAGTTGTATGAGCACTGGAATGTAAATTAAGGGAAACTCTTTGATTTCCTTTTGGTGTGATAAGTCCCCAAACATGGCAAGTTGAAATAAAAATGCAAAAATTTAAACTTGTATTCCTGAGCACAATCCTTCTTAATTTTGCATCCATTATCTACCCCTCTGGCCATTTTGGGGGGGAAATGTTGTGACTTCGTAGATGCAGACAGGCATAAAACTATTGTTTCACTTGTGAAATAGCTCAACTTTCCCATGCCTCTGTTCTCCTCCATTTTAGTCCTCTTAGCGCACAAAATATTACATCTTCCCCTGAACAGCATCTACAACAGGAAACTTGGACTTTCTTTTAATAACATATTCCAAGGAAAAAAATAATTTCCACTAATTCAGAGGGGAAAAGCAAGAGTTCTTTGCATCCCTACGATGACCAGAATTGGACTGTGGAAAGTCTCTAGACACCCTTGGTTTTATTTTATAAATGATATGTACACTGGCTGTTCTCTCCCCCCCCCCCAAGTATGAGTTATAAACAGTAGCCTTTTGGTTGGTACATTTGTGAAATGCTGGCTTTGATATCCTGCACTTCACACTACAGTGATTAGAAATGGACACGAACCGGCTCGTGAGCCAAAATTTGGCTCTGAACCGATGTTCAGGGAAGGTGCCTTCCCTGAACTTTTGCCAGACTTTTGTCTGGTTAGCCATTTAAGCCTAACAGCTGAGTGGAGTGGAGTCTGCAGCTGAGCTGTTAGGTTTAAATGGCTTGCAGTCATTTAAACTTAACAGTGGGATGGGTCTGCCCATCAGCTGTTAGGTTTAAATGGCTGCAAGCCATTAAACCCACCAATTTTTTTTCCCTGCTTCAAAGCGAGGGAGAGGAGCAAAAAGGATGTATTAAATGGTTGTCAGCCATTTAACCCTTCCTAGGCAATCCCCTCCCCCCCTTTCTTCCAGCCGCAGCAAGGATAAATGGGGAACTGAACTCACCAGACCGGCTTGGTTTGGGTGGGGGCCTTTTGGGTCAGTTCAGTTCGGGAGCTGCCCTGAACCCCAGGCCAAACTAGGTTTTTTTTTAGGTGCATGCCCATCCCTAACAGTGATATTATCACTGTACATGTAGTCCTAATGCCCTGACCTAAATAGCCCAGGCTCGCCTGATCTCATCAGATCTTGGAAGCTAAGCAAGGTTAGCCTTGGCAAAAAGGAATACCAAGGTGGTGACATGGAGGCAGGCAATTGCAAACCACCTATCTTGCCTTGAAAAGTCCATCAGGTGTCGCCAATGGTCAGCTGTGACTTGATGGGAAAAAATCTAACCATATGCCTAACACAGTTGGATGCTCCATTTATGGATTACTTGAAGGGACATCAACTGACACTCAATGAAGACAAGCTGGCGAATTACTAAGACGGGAACAATGAATTTTTTTTTAATCTACCTTGGGTAGATGGTAATAATAATAATGAGTGCTGCCATTCTCTTCTTAAGCATGAGTGGACTTTAGACAACAAAGAAGCCAGTTGTGTGTGTGTGGGGGGGAAACAAATGTGTGTTCTCCTTATTCAGTTTTCAAGGAGAAGAATCTTGTAAGTTGACCACACCTTGGATGCTTCCTTCTTCCATGCAAAGAACAGCACGAAAAATTTTCGGCATCCTGGAGAGTTTCATAATGAAGCATTTAACATTTTGGGTTATAGAGCAGAAGGGTACGGATAGTTCATATTATGAAACCAGATGTCATTCTCCATACATGCAGGTTTCTGCCCTTTTCAAAAAAAAAACCAGTGAGCACACTGCTTTTCAGCATGACCAGCAGTGACCTGAGACTAGAACCCTGGGGAATACCACCTGTAACAAAAACTGCCCAGCCTACCATAAGAAAAATTAGAATTCTTTCCACAGCTGCCTTTTACTGGGCTGTCAAAGTGCAAGGATTTTCACATCTCTTGCAAATTCCAGGAACAGGCCACAGCAGTAAAAGGATTCTAATTTTATTTTGAAATTAAAATATAGCTGCATGAGCTAATTAGCTGAAGTCTCTTGAATAGTAAATCATTCTGTGAAAGCTTTGTATTTTGAGAGCTGCGTGGAAGCTCTGACAGCGCATTGTTTGATAACATCATAAATCTTATTTATGAGAAATGGCCTCATTATCTTAAGAGGAACATTGTCTGGCTATTAGTTAGAACAGTAGCCTGTATTTTTACAAATGGGAAGGTGAATAGTTTTGGCATGCTGACACTGTTCTGGAAATTCTGGGCAAGGCCACCATTTTGAGACATACTTGAAAGTTCAGTGACAAGGATGGGACCTGTTGTCAAATGATGGGTGAAGGCCAGGCGGCAACTGTTCTTTGCTGGCTTGATCCACTCAAGGTACCGCTCAAGATTCTTAGGAATTCAGTCTGGGATTTAGAATAGCCCTTCCAAGACTGTTCAATTGCATGCTACCATCTTGGATCTGCAAGGGGCATGTAGGACAAAGAGATCAGTGAACTTCACATTAGTAGCATTGATGAAGTTGGATCCAAGCAGATTTCCATTGGTGAAAAAGGGAGGATGGGTCCTCTCAGATCAACCCAAAAGAATATGCTAGGGATCATGGGACCTGCATGAATAAAAACTATGTGGGTCAAGGGCTGTGGTAAGAAAGAGAATTGCATGAGGCTGAGTGAAAAAGCTGGCTGGATCCGACCACCAGTATTCTGTGTACTGCACTGAATTCTGCTGCCCAGTGCCTATGGGTGAACATGCATAGCAAAATTCAGGCGGGGTAGCTGTGTTGGTCTGAAGCAGCAGAACAAAGTTTGAGTCCAGTGGCACCTTTAAGACCAACCAAGTTTTATTCACAGCAAGCACACAAAAGCTTATACCATGAATAAAGCTTTGTTGGTCTTAAAGGTGCCACTAGACTCAAACTTTGCTCATGCATAGCAAAAATCACTAATAAGAGCTTGCAAGTTTCTCTTCATGGCACCATCTCGATTAGGCCCGATTCACACAGTCAGTTTTGGGCTGTGGGAACAGAAGATTACCATGAGACTCTTCTCTGAGTGATCAAGAGCAAAGTTGTTTGGTTACAAACGTCTTGGATAGGAACCAATACTGTTGGTGGTTGTGGGAAGTGTTGTCAAGTCACAGCCGACCTCTAGCAATCCTGTAGGGTTTTCAAGACAAGAGACATTCAGAAGTGGTTTGCCATTGCCTGCCTCTGCATAGCAATCTCCCATCCAAATACTAACCAGGACAGACCCTGCTTAACTTCCGACATCTGATGAGATCAAGCTAGCCTGGGCCATCCAGGTCAGGACAATACTGTTAGATTTACTGTTTTTTTTTTAAATGCTCCATTTTGCTTTGTAACATTGTTGTCATATTGCTTATTAGTTGTTAAATTCTGTAAGCTGTTTCATGAACTTTTAGCTGATTGAGAAGTAAAAAACTAAAGAATGTTTCAAATAAATAAAACCATGGCTGATTTCACACTGGCCAGTTGCCTCTCGTTCTCTCTGGAATTTCCCCTCCCAGTTTCCTCCAGAGTATTTTCTTCATTTTCCCACTTGGAACCACTGACAATCTGTGAGGCTTCTGAGTAGATCCAATAAGCCAGGCCTTTGGTAAAAGCAAAAGTCCTTTTATTCTTAATGATCCTTCAGGTACACAATGTTTGTCAGTGATAACCAACTACAAGCGACAGGGATTCATATACAGTATTCAAAAGGTAAGAGCAGGTGAAGCACCAATCAGAGCCAAATAAAATAAGTGCAAAAACTCTAACCATTAGGTTCTCACAGAAAAAAGCGTGAAACCCCCCCCCCCCCACGGCCCGTTTGTGAACTCTAGTTGTATTTCACAGGCCAGGCACCTGGCCTAAATCAGTTCAGAAGTCTTCAAGGTTACTAAACGAGATTAGCCGTCCCAGGACGCCAGAAAAACGAGACAGGGGGAGGAGGAGGCGCTGGGAAGATAGCAAGAGTGTTATATGACGTGGGAGTAAGGGGCAAGCCACCCTCCCGACTAAAGAAAGAGCTATAGTATTCATGACAGACAATAAACTCAAGGGTAACAGCAAATTAATGGCAGAGGATCTGACACCTCAGCCCTTTCGATATAGTGTGACGAAGGGTTTTCTCCAAAAAAAATTAGAAACTCCCACAGTGGGGCAGCCCTGATGAAAGGCAGGCGAGTGGGTGTGTTTTCATTTTGGGTTCTCCCCCGGAGCAAACAGGAAAATCTTCTAAAAACAGGATTTGTTTGCTCCAGGGAAACTCCAGTGCAGCAGGGTGATACTCCAGAGCAAAACGTGAGCCCGGAGCAACCGGTGTGAAATCGACCAGAAGCTCCCGTGCAAGCATGAGGGCAAACCTGGGGCAAACACTAGTGCGAAATCGGCCCATGTTTGTACTGTCCCAGAGCAACTTACTTGGCTTGCTATTGGCAACTTGTCCTTGGTCTCCTGCATCCAGGAGGAGGAGAAGGAGGAGGAGATGATGGTATTGGATTTATACCCCACTGTTCACTACCTGAAGGAGTCTTGGAGTGGCTTACAATCACCTTGCCTTCCTCTCCCCACGACAAACACCCTGTGAGGTAGATGGGGCTGACAGAGTTCTGAGAGAACTGTGACTGATCCAAGGTGACCCAGCAGGCTTCTTGTGTAGAAGTGGGGAATCAAACCCAGTTCTCCAGATTAGAGTCCACCATTACTGCCTCCTGCCTGAGAGCACTTTGTGTGTATATAGGCTTCAAACTTGTAATAAGTGGCTATATTTCTATAATGTAGCATTCTGCCACAAAACATTTTCAAGCAGTAGCACTTGAACATATGTTCCACTATCTTGCAGGCACACACTGGGAAGAAAATAATATAGCCACAAACGAAATCGAAGCATCCTTAAGTGGTTCTCTGAATTGGCTGTGTGGTCACTCCACAGATATATTATGGCTTGGCTCCAACATCACATCTAACCATCGTGAATGGATTGACTGCAGGTCACTGCACTAATGATGAATAGCTATGGTCTACAAAGGCAGAGCCAGAAGTTGGTTTGTTAACCACAATTACTCTTAACTATGGTTTTGTGGTATCCTGGCTTAAACCTAGTTTATATTCTGGTGACACACTGCACCCACTCTGGCTTTGAAGTTGGCTAGCAGGAGTGGCACAAAATCAACACTACTTTGCTCTTGGAAGCAGTTCTCCATGCCATGCTTATCTCTGAATTTGGTCAAATGTGCAAGGACACTGGCTTGCTCTATTCTTACATGTAGCAATCAAAATAAGCTTTGCTTATTTCACCACCCGAAGCAGGGCTGCAACATGTCATGTCTGAGAGGTGGGTTGGCCCCCCATTGTTGTCCCATTGGGACTGGAATGCAAGCCTGGCTCTCCTAGCATTCTTCTCCCACCCCACATCTGTGTTGCCTGACTGGGCTCAAGGTTGGCTGCAGCGTCCGCCTGACTCAACAGGAATGGCATGGGATGAGGGAGTTTGGGGTGTCAAAATGCCTCTTCCCCATCACACATGCCACCATCAGAAGGCTTTGAAAAGTGGACCTCCTGATCCGCCTTTTGCTGCCACCAGCATGAATTCCAGCAGCAGAAGATGTGGATTTTTTTTTTGTTGCCCTCAAATCACAGCTGACTTATGGCGACCCCTGGTGGTGTTTTCAAGGCAAGAGATGTTCAGAGGTGGTTTGACATGGCCTTCCTCTGCATAGTGACCCTGGTATTCCTTGATGGTTTTCCATCTAAATAGTGACCAAGGCCCACTCTACTTAGCTTTTAAAAGCTGACAAGATTGGGCTAGCCTGGGCCATCCACATTCGGGCAAGATGTGGGCTAGGGTAGCTAAATTTGGGGTGCAATCTGGAGGGTGTTGTTTTCTGTCAGATCCTTGGGAAGTTGAATGTGGGTGTGTGGTTCAGTTATATTGGGAAGTCTTCTGATTTGTTGAGATGACAGAGCTAACATCCAAGATGGGGTGCGTGTGGAGATTTAAGAACCTGAAGTTACACTGGACCACAGAAAGGAAGGTCTTGACACAAAGTTTTCTCACAGTCAGACACTGTAGGGCAGGCTTGGATAAGAGCAATGTCTTTTTAGGAGAGTGGGGAAGTGAGTCTGTCATGCCAGGCTAGGATGGAACAATCACCTGCAAGCTGAAACCAGGTTTCACTCTTTTTTTTGCCATCAAGTCACAGCTGATGCATGGAGACCTCATAGGCTTTTCATTTTTTTTTAATGTGCATTTCTGTGTGTACCTGGAAATCATGGCGGCCTCTGGTGACTGACCCCTACTGGGAGCCTGGAGGATATTCAGGGAGGTGGCTGAATAGAGCCTGCCCCTGCCTTCCACCTCTGGTATTTCAAGAAGGTATCCCATCCAAGTACTTGCCAGAGTTGACCCTGATTAGTTTTTTGAGATCTGATGAGATCGGGCTTGCCTGGGTTATCCAGGTCAGGGCTCCCAGAGGCTTTTCAGTTTGGTGTAATGGTTAAGAGCAGCGGACTCTAATCTGGAGAACCAGGTTTGATTCCCCACGCCTCCGCATGCAGCCAGTTGGATGACCTTGGGACAGTCACAGCTCTCTCAGAGCTCTCTCAGCCCCACCTACCTCACAGGGTGTCTGTTGTGGGGAGAGGAAGAGAAGGTGATTGTAAGCCACTCCAAGACTCCATTCTTCTTCTTCAGAGCTGGTTTGCCATTGCCTGCCTCCACTCATGAGCCTGGTATTCCCTGGTGGTGTCCTTTCCAAATACTGACCAGGTTCAACCCTGCTTAGCTTCCAAGATCTGCTGACATCAGGCTAGTCTGGGCTATCCAGTTCAGGGCATTAACCATACTTAAAATAAACCAGGATTTCATGTTATGTCTGAAGTGATCTGTCATTAATTCAAGATGCTGATGAACAGTGCAAACAGAGGACAGAGAGAATGAGCCATCCCAGAAATGCAAAATAACCAAAGATAAGAAGCCTCACAAAATGAGTCTCAAACTCAAACTGACTGTCTCAGAGTGTGTGGAGAACAAATATATGAACACGCACTGGAATTCTTCCAAAGCTTGTAACATTCAGAGTCCATGAAGCTGAAACAGTCTAAAGCCTTACCACAGATTTTCATTTTTGGACTACAAGTAATAACTCTCATACTGAAGAGACAAGGCTCAAAACTGTACATACACACTGTAATCCAAGATGATGACTCACACTGAGGGGCGGGCAGGGCCAGGAGACTCAACAACTGCCAGCTTGCACCAAATAAAGGAAGGTGAAATGGAAGAATGAGATGTTGAAGGACATGCCCTTTGAAGAAAGGCACAGTGCTTGAAGCTGATTGATCTGTCTGAGGCATGGCTAGCCAACAAGTCAACAAGTCACTCCCGAAGTCTATGGCACCTCTAGCCATGAGCAGGAAAGTGCACAGGGAGGCCTAATCTCCTGCCTGCCTCTTATAGATTCTGCAGCTCAGGGCTTCTGGGCATATGTTTATTCATTTCAATATTTATGTTCGGCTGACCATGAGGTTCTTGAAATGGCTCATAATGAAACAGAAAAATACAACGATAAAAAAATTACTAAACTCAAGTCATAGACCAATGGGATCCAAGAAATAGATTCTGATTTTCCTTTGCTGCCAAATTCTCACAAGGAGCTTACACATGCTCTGGATACCTTAATACAGGAGCCAATGCAGTAGAGTGGTTAAAGCAGGGGGTTCCACAATGGGGCACCTGTGAGGACTTCTCCAAATGTCTGTCATGTGCTTCAGGGAAGTAAGTTGAGCTATTGTGAAGGCAGAACCAGAATCTGGCTAAAGGTAAAGGTTTCCCTTGCTCGAAAGCCAGTCAAATCTGACTCTAGGGAAGCAGTGCTCATCTCCATTTCCAAGCCGAAGAGTCAGCACAGACTGAAGACGTTTCTGTGGCTGGCATGACTAGACGCTGAGTAGGGTTGCCAAGTCTCTACTCATGTTTAGCGGGGGGAGTCTTCACTGTTCTGGGAGGGTCCCTGTGCATGCTCCAAGCGCGTGCGCCGCAATGACATCACCTGGAAGTGACATCATCATGTCGGGCATGTCAAGGGTGGGACCTCAGTAATTTGAAGGAAAACCATAGAGTTTTCCCTCAAATTACAGAGTGCCCCCCCAAATGTGCCCGACGCAATGACATCACCTCCGGGTGATGTCATTGCACCGGGCACGTCCCCCTCAGCCTGGCAGTTTGGGGGTGGGGTTCCCCCCAGAGGCCCAATCCCAACCGATGGGCAACAGGCCACTGGAGCGGGGGTTTCCCTGCTCCCCGGGGGGACTTGGCAACCCTGACGCTGAGGCACACAGAATGCTGTTACCTTCCCACTGAAGTGGTACCTATTTATCTACTTGCAGTTTCTTGCTTTCGAACTGCTAGGTTGGCAGGAGCTGGGGCCAGAAACAGAAGCTCACTCTGTCATGCGGCTGGTCTGCAGCTCAGCGTCTTAACCTCTGAGCCACCGCAGACCCTCAGTATCTGGCTACCTCTATACAAATAAAGGAGCTTTTCACCTGAATCCTCCCCACCACATAGTCAGTTAGTTTTCATTACAGCCCATAGTCCATTCAGAAACAGGAAAAAACACATACAGAAAAAACCCTATTATAAAATGATCCACATAGAACTTCCAGAAATATCAGTTTAGGGATTAAAATCTGAGTAAATTATACTGGATGTTATGTCTGCCCATATTTTAACTGTAGAGAATAGAAACTTAGTCACAGATATGGTAGTTTTGATATATGCATTTTTTCAGCATTATTCACATTAATGAATACATACGCTACAGTATTCAACAATTACATATATAAATAATGTCCCATATAAAATGCATATTAAAAAGTAGAATGTACGTAAGACACAACACACAATGAACCTGCAAAACTGATAGTGAAAAGTAGGGCATTGACTCAGTTGTCAAAAAGCAGTCAGATAAGAGCATAAGTCAAGCCATGTTGGACCAGGCCAGTGACCCATCCAGTCCAACACTCTGTGTCACACAGTGGCCAAAAAACAGGTGCCATCAGGAGGTCCTCCAGAAGCCCTCTCACTGTTGCCCCCAAGTGCCAAGAATACAAAGCATCACTGTCCAGACGAAGTGTTTCATCTATACCTTGTGGCTAATAGCCACTGATAGACCTCTGCTCCATATGTTTATCCAGTCCCCTCTTGAAGCTGTCTATGCTTGTAGCTGCCACCACTTATTGTGGCAGTGAATTCCACATTCATTACTCTTTGGTAGAAGAAGTACTTCCTTTTATCTGTTCGAGGTTTACTGCTTATTAGGGATGGACATAAATCTAAAAAGGACAGTTCAGTTAGGGATGGCCCACAAACCAAACACTGAACTAAACCGACCCAAACGGGCCCCACCCAAACAATCCCTGCTCCCTTTCTCTGGCCATGGCTTGCCATGGCTGGGAGAAAGGGGGTGAGGACCATCCTGGAAGGGACTTTGCTTCCACCTTTCTCCTGGCCATGGCTCACCACAACCAGGAGAAAGGGAGCAGCGATTGTCCAGGAAGGGTTAAATGGCTGGCAGCCATTTAAACCTAACAGTTGAGTGACAGACCCTGTGCCATTCAGCTGTCAGATTTAAATGGCTGCCAGCCATTTAACCATTCAGTTTTGCTCCCCACCACTTCAAGGCGTGGGGAGCAAAACCTCAGCTGAGCAGTGGACCCTGCTTCACTCAGCTTTTAGGTTTAAATGGCCCCGAACAACCGAACCAGCACCTTCCTCGAATATCAGTTCCCAAGCTCCGAACCAGCCCAAGTTTGGCCCAAATTTTGGCTCGTGAGCTGATTTGTGTCCATCCCTACTGCCCATTAATTTCATTGACTGCCCGTAAGTTCTTATATTGTGAGGAAGGGAGAAAAGTAATCCTTTCTCTACCTTCTCTATCCCATGTATGATTTTGTAAACCTCTACATGCCACCCCTCAATCATCGTTTCTCCTAGCTAAAAAGCCCTGATCTCTTTAACCTTTCTTCACAGGGAAGGTGTTCCACCCCCTTAATCATTTTAGTTGCCCTTTTCTGCCCCTTTTCTAATGCTATAATATCTTTTTTGAGGTGCAGTGACCAGAACTGAACACAATATTCCAAATGAGGCTGCATCATAGATTTACACGGGGCATTATGATACTGGCTGATTTATTTTCAATCCCCTTCCTAATAATCCCCAGCACAGTATTTGCCTTTTTTTATTGCAGTCACACGGTGAGTTTACATCTTCAGTGAGTTATCTAACCCGACTCCAAGATCTCTCTCCTGGTCAGATATAAGAACAAATAGCATCGGTGGCATTTGTTTGTGCCTGATGCAAAAAAAAGTTCAGTCTAAGGCCTACACCATCTAAACAGCAGATCATTTGCTACACCTATATTTGGTCTGTACCACCAGGTTGCAGAATGATGAAAGGTGTCTGCATACCGAAAAACGAACAAAACTCTGAACATTTAAAGTTATAATCAGAGAAGACCAGTTGCTTAGCCTTTTCCTGATGTGTTGTTTTTCATGGTCTGATTTGTGGAGGCATATTCCATCACGTAAGCTTTTTTCACCAGCCGTCTAAAGTGGCACAGTCCAAACAATAGTTTTACCACATCTTTGATGTCCTTCCTTGCTTTCCATTGGAGAGTCCCAAAGTGGTTTACATTGTTCTCCCCTCCATTTTTATTCTCACCACAGCCCTGCAAGGTAGGTAGGCCTATGGATACCAGCCTCCAAGTAAGATTCCCTGGAATTACACCTCATCTCCAGACTACAGAGATCAGTTCCCCTGGAGAAAATGAATGCTCTAGGGGGTGAACTGTACCCTCACTGTACCCCACTGTATTGTACCCCAATGAAGTCTCTCCCCCCCACAGGCTCCTCCCCCAAATCTCCAGGAGTTTCCCAACTTGGATCTGGCAATCCTAACCCATATCCCCCACTAGTGGCTGAGGGGAATCACCTGGCAACCCTAGTTAGGCCAAGAGGGTTTGACTGGTCCAAGGTCACACAGTAAACTTCCATGGTAGAGTAGCGATTATGACCTGGATCAGCAGATCTTAGTCCAACACTCCAGCCTGGGCTGCACAGAACGTTTGGAGACATGATGTTATGTGCCTGATGCAAAAAAAAGGAGTTCAGTCTAAGGCCTACACCATCTAAACAGCAGATCATTTGGTACACCTATATTTGGTCTGTACCACCAGGTTGCAGAATGCCAGATCTTAGTCCAACACTCCAGCCTGGGCTGCACAGAACGTTTGGAGACATGAAGTTATGCAGGGTTGTAGACTGGGGTCTGGAAGATATGGCCCACCAAGGATAGTCCAGTCTGGTCTTTGAATTTTCTGTTTTCTAATGACACAGATGGCTGTCAACATAGATAAGAGATGAAACTAAGGACCAAATTTAATGGTGCAAGAGAAGAGGAGGAGGAGGAGATTGGATTTATACCCCACCCTTCCCTCAGAGTCTCAGAGCAGTTTACAAACTCCTTTCCCTTCCTTTCCTCACAACAGACACCCTGTGAGGTAGGTGGGGCAGAGAGAGTTCTTTCAAGAACTGCTGTTTCAGGAACAGGTTTCACAGAACTATGGCTTGCCCATGGCCATCCAGCAGCTGCAAGTGGAGGAGTGGGGAATCAAACCCATTTCTCCCAGATTAGAGTCCATGCACTTAACCACGACACCAAAGTGGCTCTCAAGGGAAAAAATATATATTTTATTACTCAGCTAAAAATTCCCTACACTTTTTGCCTACAGGTTTCACCAACGCAAAGCAAATAGGGATTTTTTTTAGCTGAGTAACAAAATATGTTTCTTCTTTTACTTGCACAATTAGCCTTGGACCTTATTTTCATCTGTGACTGGTGTGGCCCTTTTATTTTCTCCTTGTCAACATAGATGGCCATCCTATTTCTACGTTCACGATGCTCAGATCTGGAAACTCAGTCAGGTTAACCATGAAGAAATACAGAGAGCCACTGAGACGTTCCAGCAAGCCAGTGGAGATTTTGAAGCCTTTGTGATCCTTGATTCGGGGGGGGGGGGGGGGGGGAATGGCTAGGACAATATCCAGGTAACCATGGCCCCCATTTTGTTTGCTGACAGCCATGCCATATGAGAACCTGGCCTCATTTTCCCTGGTCATTTCCCCTGGTCATTTTAAAATGCTGTTTCTGTGGCAAACAGGAACAAAAACAGTGGAATAAACTGACCAGCTGAAACTATGGACTTCCCAATTTCCCCAGTACCTGCTAGGGATGGGACGCCAATATTTCTGTACCTGCATTAGGTTTCCATAGCTTTTTGGGAGAGCACAGAGTGTTGAGTCTTGGGGTCCCACTTCCAGGATGCTGGGAAATAGGGGACAAACTTTGGGGGGAGTTTTTTGTGGTGCATTTTATTAGCCTTTTAACTTTGTTTTGCTTGTTTTAACATTGCTGTCACCCACTGTGTGGATAAAGGATCAGGGACAAACAAAATTAAGAATAATTCATCTCCCCCCTCTATTTGTGTATGATCTATTATGGATCTATCTAAGAACTATCTTGAAGGGTTTCTATCAAGGACTAGATCTGCACGAAAGATACCAGTGTATAGCATTTCACTGCAGAGAGCAATTTGCATTCAGATCCTTTGAAAATAAGATATTTTTTTTCAAGTAGACCCCATGCGGTAGGTACATTGGCTCACAGTGTCAATTATTCATAGGCTGTCTATCATTAGAGCTGTGTCATTGCTTGCATAACATACTTAATCTCATGTCCTCATACTTGTCCATGCATAGAATTACAGTATGTCCCCTCTTGGTCTGGAGAAGGATCTTTTGAAAGGTAATTTCAAATGCAACTCAAGCTGTTTCTCCCTTTTATTTTGGGACTTTGGAAGAAAGGGCATGTTCCCTTCAAAAGGGGTCCCAACTGGACAACTTTAGAGTCCAGTGGCACCTTTAAGACCAACAAAGGTTTATTCAAGGCATGAGCTTTTGTGTGCATGCACACTTTTTCAGATTCCCTGGAATGGAAGGTAGAGTTCAAACTTATAGACAGGCTGAACAGTGAATTTACATGTAAATGTAAATACCCTTCCAGTGTATTTGAAAAAGTGTGCCTTGCACACAAAAGCTCATACCTTGAATAAACCTTTGTTGGTCTTAAAGGTGCCACTGGACTCTAAAGTTGTTCTACTGCTTCAGACCAACACGGCTGACTACCTGGATCTATCTCCAACTGGACATTGTGCAACATAACCAGAAAGGTGAGAAAAATAAACTCTGGGGAGACATGGGTCTTTGCTCCTGGGCCAACACTCTTCTCAGGACATGAAACTGGCCCATGCAGGTTGTGTGAACCATGCTGGCATGAGAAAAACTGGTGTAGTCTAGGGTTGCCAATTCCAGGTTGGGAAATCCCAGAAGATTTGGTGACAGAGCCTAGAGAGGGCAGAGTTTTGGGAGGGAATGGAACTCAGCAGGGACATGAAGATATCGAGTCCACCATCTGGAGCTACTATTTTCTCCTGGGGAACTGTAGTCTGGAGACAGCTGTAATTCTGAGAGAACCCCAGGTTGGCAGTTGGAAGTTGGCAACCCTATAGGTAATGGCCAGTGGGTTGAGTAGGTGTTGCCTGGGCTATAGTGCCCCAGTTGTCTGAAGACTACAGAGACTGTATATTATGAAGCAGCTCACCCAACACCATAATTATATCTGTGACCTTTTCACAGGCATCCTGCAACATGGGAGCCATTGCAGCATGAAGCAGTCCCACACTACAGAGTTTGTGAACAGCACAATCACTCAGAATGTTCAGTTTCCACATGATTGGTCTCTTTTGTGCTACTCATTTGTCCTTGCAGATGGTATGGCAACCTGGATTCTTTAGGAAAGAGTTGTATGATTTATTTATTTATTTATGGAAACATTTATGCCCTGCTTATCCTTTCAGCCATGGTAATTGCAGTGGAGCAAGCCTGCTCTGTCCTGCAGGCCCTATTCCACCCTGCCCTCCAAGGTTTTTCCAATACCCAGAGAGGCTTTTCTTTCTCTCTGGTAACCAGCCGCAACCACCTGACCTTTGTAGGAATTGCCTGTTGGGAGGGTCAGGACTCCCAAGTTCCCTTTCAAGTTCTAAGGACTTGCCTCTGTGTCTCCCAGTGCCCAGCACCCGGTCACCATGGGGACCATTTGCTGCCTTGTGCACCCATGGCCAAATAGTCACTTGACAACTGCTGGCCTTCCCTCCTTTTAAAATAGTGTGTCCAAGATGCTGAAGGTCCATATGATACAGAGAACCACTACCAGCATCAAAAGTTATAAAGCATTTATTAAAAAGAAAATGCATACTTGTAGCACAGTACCAGACTGAGCAAGGGACTAAAAAAATGGGTAAAGCACAAATCCTCTGTCCCTCTCTCTATACATGCCCTGTCAGATGTTAGAATATAGGACAGTCTCCTTAGCTTAGGAAGTCATGGATCTCTACAGAGTTTTCATTACCATGAAGCTTCCTCCAGCTTTCCAGGACAGCACATGGTCAAATGGCTGCCTCCTCCAGATCTCAGTTAAGAGTTTTGTCTGCCCTGATGGACCCAGCATAAAAGAGAGCTTCCTCCTGACTCCCCTGAGTTTTATTACCTCTCTTTCCCCCACCCATGGTCAGCCCGGGTCAAAGAGTCTCTTCCTGAAGTCTCTAGAATTTTCCTTCCTTTTCTTCTCTAGTATTTAATTCCTCCATATCTCTGGTCCCTGCTTGTTCTCAGCCAATCAGCATTTGTATAAAGATGGGCTGAGTTAAGTCTGGAAAGCAACTGAACTGACTCCCCTCCCTTCTAAACTTCTAAAACTCAGAGTGAAGGTTTTGCTCATTTCAAACCTCCGGAGGGAAAAAAAATGCATTTCTTCACAATAATAATTCAGTTATTCTAAATTAAAACCAGAGTAACAAATCTCAACTGCCTTTCCCCATATACCAAAAAAGGATGCACACTGTCCATAGCCTAACAAAAGCCCTTGCAGACAAACAGCCTTGTAGCATCTCCTGAAGATCTCCAACAACGAGGTCCCCTCACCTGTTCAGGAAGCCCTTTCTACTGACTGGGAGTCACAATGGGAAAGGCCTGGGGTCTGGTTAGTGCCAGGTGGCCCACCCAAAGTTGGGGGAAAGTCAGGAAATGACAGCCTGATGCACTGGAAAGTAGGGGAGAGAAGATGCTTTAGATAGGTAGGTCCTAGGAGACCTCGAACTGAATTTGAAAACAAACTGGCATACAATGCAGCTTGGTTGCTTGAACTAGTTTGGTCCTGTTGTGGATGAGAGCAGAAGAGGATGATATTTATGGAGACTGAGCAGTGTTTCTGGTGGCACCAGAGCTAGGAAAAACCTTATCCTGTCAGATAGTTTCACAGCCATGACTGGAAACATGCCATCTCTGTGATTCGCTAGCACCACTCTGTTGGCTGAGCAGGTTCTGGCAGACAGTTGTAGCCAGAACCCAAGGCCCAGATTGGTTGATACCTTCTTAAGCACATGGGAGGGGAGACATGGAAAGGAGATGCCCCTTTGCATATGTGTGTGCATGACCATGGGGGAATTGTGACTGTGCAAAAGACAGCATCCTCTTTACACATACACTCATTTGAAACTCCTAGCAGGGAAGGGAGCTCAAATGCTCAGGATGTGTACATTTCAAGTAGATGCATGCCTCGTTTTCTCCTTTTAGTCTGTACCCTTGTCCTGTAATCTGTATTTACTCTAGAACTGTGCCTGTAGATTAAAATTGTATTCATTGAGACAAGCACTGACCTGGATGGCCCATGCTAGCCCGATCTCATCAGATCTTGGAAGCTTAGCAGGGTCAGCCCTGGTTAGTATTTGGAGGGGAGACCTCCGAGGAATACCAGGGTCCTGACGTGGAGGCAGGCAATGACAAACCACCTCTGTTAGTCTCTTGCCTTGACTGGGTCTCCATAAGTCAGCTGCGACTTGACAACACTTTACACCCGCAGTTAAGACAAATGTGATTGCTGTGATTCATACATGTGTGCCTTGTTAGGGCTCATGCTATGAAGTGTCCCCTGTCCCCCCACAGCATATGGTCCTCTTGGAAGCCAAGTGGAGTGGGGGCAGAGATTGGGAGGTGGTGGTGGCCTGCCCGAATGGAAAACTCTGAACCCTGCCCAGTAGAGGGGCTGGAGAGCAGTGAGGGATTCTGTCTGGGATGAGTGGGTTCCCTCAGCAGCATGTCTTCCTCCCTAGCCTCTGAGCAGGGCAGTACCTTTCTCGCTTACTGTTTGCCTGAGCGTCCTGTTGGGTGCTGGGGCAGAAGCATTACAGGTCCTACCATTCCAAGTGCCCCCTGGATCACGAGACCCCAACAATGCAGTCCCCCCAGTATTGCATTTTGAAGTTTGCTCGAGCTGTGGGGAAGCTCTTGCACGGAAAGCCAGATGACTCCCCCCCGAACTTGCTGTTGATAGAAGAAGAAGAAGAAGAAGAGAAGAAGAGATTGGATTTATACCCCGCCCTCCACTCCCCAAGGGAGTCTCAGAGTAGCTTACAAACTCCTTTTCCCTTCCCCTCCCCACAACAGACACCCTGTGAGGTAGGTGGGGCTGAGAGAGCTCTTTCCCAAGCTGTCCTTGAGGGAACAGCTGGTACACAGCTATGGCTTGCCCAAGGTCATCCAGCCAGGTGCAAGTGGAGGAGTGGGGAATCAAACCCAGTTCTCCCAGATTAGAGTCCGCGCACTTAACCACTACACCAAACTGGCTCTCATGATAGCATGCAGGTCCATAGCCAGGATTTTTTTTTTAGTCAGGGGGCATTTAAATTCCTTAGGGGAGCACTGACTAATCGAAAGAAAGGAATACCTGACTCCTTCCTCGCACCTGCTGCCACTTGGGGGCCCTAGGCTGGATGGGAAGTCAGGGGCCAAGCCCCAAGATGCCCCACTGTAGCTACAGGCCTGATAGCATGTAATGACCCCAAGCCCTGAGAAAGGAGGGAGAGATGAAGTATTGATTCCCGATTGGGGAAAATTTGGTTTAAAAGTTGCCAAATGCAGTCGGAGTGGAAAGATCCCCTCCTACCAGCCACAAAGGAAATAAATCTCCAGGAACATCTCACTGTTGCAAGTTACAACATTTTACTTTAAAACAAAACAACAAAAAAAACCCCTGAATCAGGCAAGTGTTTGGCCAGTCATTTGTCCCCGCGCTATAAAATGCGGGCGGCTGCTTATCTCGATAATGAACAGCTTGCTGTGAAAAGCAGATGCACGCCGTTTGGCATGGCTTTACACAATTCAGCACAATATGGTTGACTTGGCAGACGCTACTCCCAGGGAGTTGTCACCATTTTTAGCACGCGGTGCTCCTATCAGCAAATCCCTAGATGGTGTGGTCCTTCCAGATAGGGAGGCAAAAAGCACTGGCACGAGAAACATCCCACTTCAAATGAATAGCACACTGAATGCCTGGGAGATAGTGTGTGGCTGAAGACCAGCAGCTTTATGGTCCGATAGGGAGCTTTGGTACACTAGGGGGGGGGGGGGGTTAACAAAAAAAAACTTATTAAAGATATTCTTTATGAAAACACCTCCTAAACAGTTCATTTGGCACATTCTATGGGAGAATTGTAGTGTGGGAACCTTCCTGGCCTTTTCTCGAAGGATATCCCATCAAGCAGGGGCCCCATAGAGTTGCCAGCTCTGGGTTGGGAAATACCTGGAAATTTGGGGGGGGAGGGGTGCCTGGACAGGGCAGTGTTTATGGAAGAGAAGGACCTCAGCAGGGTCTAATGCTATAGAGTCCACCCTCCAAGCAATACTCCTGCTAAGCTGTGGAGCCTTGTGAGCAAACATTCTACTTTGTGAGCTACTGGCATTAATGTTGTGAGCGAGCCATTTGGCAGCTGCACACATTAGTTTGGTCTGGAGCCATCCTTCCTGAGCTAAGACAAAAATATGTTAGCCAGAGGCTAAAAAACTGCACTACATCACACTAGCTCAGCTTAGAGGGAACACTGCCTCCAAGGCAGCCATTTTCTCAGGGGAACTGATCTCAGTCGCCTGGAAGTCAATTGTCATACAGGGAGATCTTCAGGTGCCACCTGGAGGTTGGCAACTCTAGGGCCATGCCAGAGAATGCTCAGGTCTTGGCAGGTGCTGCTCTTACTCATTTGCAAGGTGGCACCTTCAAGAAACCTTGCTCAGATGAGCAAAGTCGTCATAGCAGTGGAACAGAAGGCTAAGGGGAGACATGTGCATTGTAACAAATGTCTTCCCCCTCCTCCAGGGCGTCAGGTGATCATTTGGAGGTGTGAATAAGCCATCACAGATATAACCCTAACTTAAGCTCTCAGTGGCACTTCGAATGCCATATTTGCCAAAGAAAATGGTTCACACACATTTGCACTTAATTTTTCCTTAAAAAAATAGTCAAATAAGGATTAAACTAAATTTTATATGGGATCTGTGGTCACTCCAAGGAATCTACCGGAATCTGAACTGCCAAGACCAAGCAAGTAGCTAGAGATTTTGCACATGAGCTGTATTGATTCATTCCCCATTCTTATTGTTTCCCTGCAGTTGCTGGTAGTAGTAAAACAATGAGGCCGATTCCGCACCAGCGGTTGCCCCGGCATCGTCCCCCGATAAAATCCGCAGCAGAGCAACAGTTCCCCATTTGTTGCCCCAGTTCAGCAGTTGGCCTGGATCTAATCCTCATTCCCCCCAGATCTTCTGTTTCAGGGATTTTCAGGTTTCTTTTTTTCCCATGGGGTTGAAGTCGGGGCATTCTAGTGGGGAACTTGCTAATCGGGGTTTCTTGCTCCACCCCTTTAATGCCCCTCTGCTTCTTTCCCTCCCCTTTGCCACCTCTCCTCTCCCTTTTCCCTCCCTTTCCCGCCCTGGCGCGAGTGGGGTTTTTTTTGTCCCCCCCATCATTGTGTTATGACACCATGACACAACAACGATGGATCAGTGTTGTGTCAGGATGTCGTAATGCAATGATGGGGGTGGGGGGACAAAAACACCCCACTCACGCCAGGGCGGGAAAGGGAGGGGAAATCACACTTGGGGAAGAAAGGGAAGGGAACGCTAGATTCGGGGCAAGGTGACAAATGCAGAACTCCCTCAACAGAATCGGGCCAATTAGACCCTGGGGGGAACTGAGAGCAAACCATTGGTGTGGTTTGCCTGAGTAATTTTTTTTGCCTGAGTATCAGCCTGAGTATTTTTTTTTTTTTGCACCTTGCAAGCCCCTCAAAGTTGAAACAAAACTAAATGGTAAATGTGTGTGTGTGGGGGGGGAGGCTAGATATTTGCCGGCCTCCATTTTTTATATTCTTTCTCTTCTCGTTACATTGGTAAATGTTATGTCCTGGACGCAATTCCATAGACAACCAGGCTGCGATTCTCTGTGTGTACACTTGTATGATTCTTTGCTGTGACCAAACATGTAATGGTGCCAGCCATGCTGTCTGACCGCACGGCCTGGAAAAGGTACAAGCTTGAGGTAAAAGAACAATAGCACCCAGGCTTCTAAAGATCCACCTATCAGCGGCTTAGCATATTCAAATGAACCAATGTAATCTCTGGTGGGAAGATTAACCTATCCCGCAGTGTGGACGGGGGTGAGGCTTTTCTGTGCATATAAGCTGACCCCCGGGCCACCTCAGGTATGCTTGTTCCTGACCTACAATAAACTTGATCATGCTGAAACTCACTCCACCAGTCTCCAGATTCCAGTACTTTTCAGTAAATATATTTAGGAACAATTTCCACATAATATTTAGAAGTGCCTCAGGGTCTGGCTAAGTGACAGGACTGCTGGCTCTGAGATAATAAGAGCGGCATTGTAACTAATGAGCTATGATCCAAGAAGGTTCAGACTTCAACTCTCACGTCAGCTACAAACTTACTAGGTTGCTAGCATTAGTCTGACAGCTCTCTGAACTTCAGGTCCAGGGTGGTGTGGTGGTTAAGAGTGAAGGACTAGGATCTAAGACACCCAGGTTCAAAGCCCCATGTGTGCCATGGAAGCCTGCTGGGGGACTTTGGGCCAGTCAGACACTCTCAGCCTAACTGAGAGAGCCAGTTTGGTGTAGTGGTTAAGTGCGTGGACTCTAATCTGGGAGAACCGGGTTTGATTCCCCACTCCTCCACTTGCATCTGGCTGGATGGCCTTGGGCAAGCCATAGCTCTGTTCCAGCTGTTCTCTCAAGGACAGCTTGGGAAAGAGCTCTCTCAGCCCCACCTACCTCCCAGGGTGTCTGTTGTCGGGAGGGGAAGGGAAAGGAGTTTGTAAACCGCTCTGAGACTCCCTTGGGGAGTGGAGGGCGGGGTATAAATCCAATCTCATTTTTTTAACTTACCTCACAGGGTTGTTGTGAGGAAAAAATAGAGGAGAGGAAGAATGATGCGAGCTGCTTTGGATTCCCAATGGGGGGAAAGGTGGGGTATAAATGTACTAAATAAATAAAAATCTGTCTGTCTAATACACTTTTATTCTGCCTTTCCTTCAAGGAACTCAAGGTGTTGTTAATGGTTCTGCCTTCCCCATTTAATCCTCACAATATCTCTCTGGGGTGGGTGAAGCTGTGAGAGAGAGAGAGAGAGAGTCCACAACTGGCCCTGGGGCACCCAAAAATTTCCCTAACAGTGCAGGGATATGAACTCAGGTCTCCCAGACCCTAGTCTGATACACTAACACCACACTGGCTCTTAACATTGTTTTCCATTTTGCAAGCCATGGTGGTATAGTGGATGGCAAACTGAAGTCATATATGCCTTGGATTCCATGGAAAACCAGCAGGAGAAAAGTCTGAGTAATAATCTCTGTCTCTCTCTTTGTCTGTCTCTGTCCATGTGTGTCTCTCTCTCTGTAAGTAAATGGGTGGGGTCTAGCCACTTTTTTTTTACTCATTCAGTCTCATCAAATTCTCTTCCTCACTACAGCCCCCATCCCCTTTGACTTTCGTCCCATGGTCCCTAGCATAGACTTTTTGGGTGGTCTAACGAGACACTCCAAAAACCTACATTCAACAGTAGAAAAACAGTGTGTATCCAACTGTGTGTTTGTGTGTGTGTTAACATTGCACTTGCTTTATAAGAAAGATGTCGGAGCCTGGAATGAGCCACTTCCAGTGGTAGCCAAACTTTCTTTCAGAAGAGATTAGAGACAGTCTGCTGTGACAACCTCACACTGATATTCCCTCCTTCCCTCCATGGTTCTTATGACCAAATTGTTATCCTTGGGCTGCACCTTTTGACAGCATGTGTCAACAACATGGGCCCCTTTTGACAGCATGTGTCAACAGTGGGAGTAGTGGAGAGAGGAACACATGCACATCCTTCCCAAAATGCGCTTTCCCCCTCTTTCTCACGGAAAGCAAAGAAACAAAAAATATTGTCAGGGCCCATAAGTGCAATTTGATAAATCTACTCTGTCAGCACCACTTGGTCTGGGGGAATTAAAAAAAAAAATCCCCAGCCCCTCCCACAGAAATGTTCAAGTCTGACATAAACATGAGGATCTGCTTTTCATTCCCAGCAAACATTTGCATGGCTCATTTTGGTTTACAGCGTTAGACACCTTTGCATATCGGTACCCAAGTTGCTGTTTTATTACCAGGAACCTCTGAAAATTTTATTGTATAAATTATGGAGACGTCAAGTCCCCAAACAAGTATGATTTCATATAAATAATAGAGCAACTCGTTGGAAACGAAGGCTGCTTCCTGTCTTTCTCATAAAGCATTGTTTCTACACATTCTGAATTCCTTTTTCTCATCTGCATCACAGGACTAGGGCTGGAGAAGATAAATACCCCCTTCTCCTCCTTCCTGGCTTTTAATGGCTAAGAATATATATATATATATTCTTTATCTAGCAGCCGCCAAAAGAATGTTTTTCCCCCACAGTCTCCTGAAATTGATGAGTAAGAAGCAACAATGTATTCCAAGAAAGAACAATATGAAGGTAGTATTGTGGGAACAAGTTTCTTTCTTCAGAGGTAGGATGGGAAATGCTGGGTTCTTCATCCCTACCTTGGATCAAATGGAATTACATTAGCAGAAAAAGAGAAAAAAACATATTTATTATTAAGAGGATCCCATGAGAACATAAGAAAAGTTCTGCTGGATCAGACCAATAGTCCATCTAGTCCAGCATCCTGTCTTACACAGTGGCAAACCAGTTCCTCTGGAAAGCTAACTACAGGGCATAGAGGCCAAGGCCTTCCCCTGATGTTGCCTCCTAGCTTTGGGATTCAGATGCTTAATTCTTCTGAATGTGGGGGTTCCCCTTAGTCACCATGGCTAGTAGCCATTGATAGATTTATCCTCCATGAAGCTATCTAATCCTCCATTAAAGCTGTTTATTCCTGTGGACATTACTACATCCTCTGGCAGCATATTCCACATTTTAATCACTCCCTGTATAAAGTAGTCTTTTCTTTTGTCCGTCCTGAATCATCCTGAATCAATTTCATTGGATGCCCAGTATTTATTTATTTACTTTATTATATCTTGCCTTTCACCTCAATGGGGACTCAAAGCTGTTTACATCATTCTCCATTCCTCCTCTTATCTGTACAAAAACCCCATGAGGTTTTATCTTTACAACAACCTACCTCATAGGTACCTCACAATTACTTGTGTGGTAGGTTAGTTGAAGAGTGTGTGAGTGGCCCAAGGTTATCCAGAAAGCTTCCATGAAATGAGTGGGGATTCAAACCTGGATTTCCCAGATCCTAGTCCTAGTCTTTATTTGATTAGTGGGACTAGCTTGATCACATCAGTATTTTACTCACGCCAAAATGAGCACTAATTTGAATGCATGACACTGCCTTATACTAAATCAGACCCTCAGTCCATCATGGCCAATACTGTCTGCTTGGTCCGGCAGAAGCTTTTCAGGGTCTCAAGGTCTTTCGTATCATCTGCTACTGGTCTTTTAAACTGGAGATGCCAAGAACCTGGGACCTTCTGCACTGAGCTACAGCCCTCCTCACTTTAAAGAAATAAACATGTTATTAGAGGTGATCCAAAACATTTAAAGCAAGAATTCACAACCTCCAAATGTTTTAAACCTTACAATGCTATCCTAAAGCAGAGTTACACCTTTTTGAACCTACAGAAGTCAGTGGGCTTAGAAGGGTGTGACTCTGCTTAGGATGGTACTACAAAACAGCAGTCTTCAGCAGGTCTTTGAGTTACCAACTCCAGTTTGGAAAATCCCTGGAGACATTGGACTAATGCCTAGGGAGGGCATTCATAAAAGGTTTGATGCTACAGTCTGCTCTCCAACACTGGCATTTCCTCCAGAGGAACTGATCTCTGTAGCTTGCAGATCAGTTGTAATTCTGGAGCAACTGCAGGCCCCACCTGAAGGCTGGTAACCCTAGCAGGTCTATTTGGAAGTAATTCCATGTTATTCAATGGTAGGGTTGCCAGGTCTTACCTTGCTGCCAGCGGGGAGCTCCAGGGTCCATCTTGGGATCTTCTGGGTTGTGTGCAAAGCACACACGCCACACTGATGTCAGCCGGAAGTGGCATCATTATGTTGATGACACTGGGGGGTGACACTCTAGTTTTTGAGCAAAACTCTATGGTTTGAGCCCAAGTTTACCATAGAATTTCCCCCCAAAACTAGAGTGTTACCCCCTGACATTGGTGACATGATGACATCACTTCCAGGTCATGTCATTATATCATATTCAGGGGCATCTGCGGGTGGGGTTTTTGGAAGAGAGCAGAGTTTTGCAGAAATGGGCCAACAAAAGTGGGGGAACCCCTGCCCCGACTAGGGGTCTGACAACCCTAGGGACTTAGCCCCAGGAAAGCGTTTTTAGGATTATGGCCTAAGGCTACAGACTGAAACTTGTCTTTGGCAGAGGGCTTAAAATCTACAGAAATAGCACTCCTAAGAAATTGGGGGGGGGGGTGATTTTTGAGAGTTTGCAGGAAACTCTGTAATCCTGAAAACCAAACAAGCTACCAAAACAAATCTATAGTGCTCACCTCTGAACTTACTTAAATACTATTGAGCACCCATTTCCTTCTCTGATTGCTGGGACTTCTCAGAGCTCGTTCTTCTTCTTCTTTATGGTCATCGTGCTCAGTCTCGTTGGTCTGCTTAACCCAGTTGGCTGTGTTGTTGAGCCACATGGCTTCACGTACAAATGACCATGCTTTCATCACAGCAAGCATTCAATAGTAGGCGAAAAGCTGTCAGAATTCTAAGAAAAGATTCTCCATGAAATAAAGGAAAAAAAAAAAGAGGGAGGAAGAAGTCATATATGGCAAGGGCTTACTAGATGGCCCATTCTTAGGAATGTGGTTAGCTATTTAGGCCCTTGGACAACTTTCAGTGCAATCCCAAACAGAGTTACACTCTTCTGAATCCATTGAATCCTCTAAGGCCGAGGACAGACTGGCAATGTGGAGCGGAACAGCCCCGCTTCGGAAGTGGAAGAAGGGAGCCCGTTCAGACATGCGCATCTGTCCATCGGCTCCGTTTTGCACTTACCTGTCTTCAAGCCGTTTTCCATCTGCTTTAACAGGACACTGGGAGAAACCGGTGTCCAGGGGCCGTCTTCTGCATGTTTCCCGCTTCCAAGCAGTCTGAACCAGAAGAAGCGGGAGGCATCCGGAGGCGGCAGTGTGAACGCGCTGGAACTGAGTTTTGTGCGTATGCGCATATACGAAACACAGATGAAAGGGAACAAATAGAAAAAAAAAAGGAGAGAGGGGGGAGGGAGAGAGGGGGGAGGGAGCTCCCTCACTGCAGGTGTCCTGCTCTGCCAGAGGGTGCTATCCAGCCCATTGTCCCCATCTCTTGCCATTTCGCATATGCGCCACCAGTGCAACGGAGCCGCGTGAGCCACGGAGCCAGCTCTGCAACAGTCTGAACGATTCATATTGGCACCGCTGCGCACTACAGTCTGAACGCTTCGTATCGGCACCATTCACACCGGCCAGCCCCGGGGAGTTTTTCCCCTGCAGCAGTTCCCTCCGCATTCCTCCCGCTCCACATTGCCAGTCTGTCCTCGGCCTAAATTTAGAAAGGTGCAACTCCACTTAGGATGATGCTGGTTGTCTTTCAGTATTTACGGTAGATGACTACAGGCCCAATATAATTGGCCGGCATTTTGGGATACCAGCCAGCACCTGTGGGGAACATCACCCTTCACAAAGGATACAGGTGGCGTTGGGTAAAGTTGGAGCAAAGTGAGTTGAACACTCCCTGGTCTACTTTACCTACACCGTTCCTATTTGATTGTGCCTCCTTTCTGCCAATGCTACACATTCAAAGGCACAGAGCTAGCACCAGGCATTGCTGGAAAATGCTGAGGAGGAGCAGAAACAGCAGTAAACCTCCATGTTTTTCCTCTGTGGGATGCTGGCGGTCGCCACTTCTCCTTACCACTGTCTCTCCAGCTGTATCCTGCTCTATGTCTATGTGGGAGGAATCGAAGGAGGAGGCTACATGCAAGACAGAGTTAAGGAGCTTTCAAATTTGACCTGGGTAGCTCCTCATAGATCTTTGGCCACAGAAATGGAGATAAGACTGAGGAAAAGTAGCCGCTGATGCCATGACAACAAAGACCTTTCTGGAAATTATGTCTGGTGGCATCCACCTGCACATACCAGGGTCACATGCGACCTGTGCTCCTCCCCATAAGCACAGTTGTCATTTTGTCTGATACAGCACCATCGATGTTTCCTGCCTCAGTACACTGGTTCAGTTTTGCACATAGCCAAGTTAAAAAAAAATATACAGTGCCAGATACTGACGAAATGGTGACTGCATATTTTGGAAGGATGGCAGGTAGTGTTTAATCCTGGTACACACAAGTGGGATATCCCCAAATAATATAAAATCTAAAAAGTTAACAAAAAAAGACATATCTGAGGTAAGCAAGTCGGGATAGCTCTCTCCTCAAGCCCCATTTTTTTAAAAAAATTACTGCACTGCATGAAGGAAGCCCCAAAGAGAAGAGAATCAGTGGGGTCTGCAGCAGACAATGTCTCATCCTAAGCCCACAAAAAGTTGGAACCAGCTCTTGGGTTATTGAAAGAAATTCTTTACTCAGTGTCTCCCTGAAAGCCAACAATGCACTTTCCCCCCTCTTTTTCAAGGAATTTGGAGTCAGTTTCTAATACATTCCATTCTGATCAAAGAGAATTTTGAACAGAGAAGGGGACAGTAATGGGAAGTTTTGCAGAATTTCAGAATTTTACTCTCTAGATTCTCAAGGGCAGGCTACGTATTCCCAGACTTCCCTATCCTCCTACTAGAGCATCACCCTATGTTATGTAATATAAAACTGCCAAGACTGAAGTTACAAAAGGAAGCACTGGTTTCTTTTGAAACAGAAGTCAAAGAGAAATGAAAGAAAAATCCTTCTTTCAAATGAGAAAAAAAGTGAATTAAGAAGCATCAATGGCTATATCTAAAAAAAAAAAGCATTTCAGAAAGAGACACCACTTACACATGGTATTTAAATTCCCTTTCATTTCGTGATAACACAATCATTTCATCTGGTCATTCAACATCCTGCTGATAATACAGATTACGGTTTGCACATGCAAGAATCTTGTTGTGCCTTAAAAGTCTAGTACAAGTTTTGTAGCATACATTCTCATGTGCCTGAGGCTTTAAAAAAGTACCTGCCCTGACTGGTTAGCCCAGGCAAGCCCAATCTTGTCGGATCTCAGACGCTGAGAAGGGTTGACTCTGGCTAGTACTTGGGTGGGATACATCCTTGGAATACCAGCAGTCAGGAGGTGGGGGCAGGCTTTATTCAGCCACCTCTCAGAATACCCTCCAGGCCCTCAGTAGGGGTCAGTCACCATAGGTTGCCATGACTTCTAGGTGCAGACTCAGTCACAACACATATCTGAAAAATACAACAACAACAAAAATCAGTACCTGAAATAGCCATAAATAGGTGGTCAGATATACACATAGGTGGAGGGGAAGTGGGTTTTTTTGCAGTAGATATAACAGAGAAAAACAAGCTAGAGATACCAATTGGCATGTCCCAATGACAGTGAGGACTGGTTTGTATGCATGGCAATAGACTCTGTACAATTGCCTAAAGAGATGGAAGTCTGCCACCGTGCTTGTGACTGAGCCGGGCTAGCATAGAGAAGTTGTTAATACAAATTTTGCTCAAGGTGGGTGGCGTATATGTGGTCACTGAGATTTCTGAGGTGACAGTAGCTTCAATCCCCCTACGCACACGCCATGGACAGCAATAAATGCTCTTGTCCACGCACAATATTCATTTCCTCCAGTTCTGATACATTAATGGCTGGCCTTAGCCAGGGATGCAGAGGAATGTACAGCTTCATTTCGATGATATACTGGATGCGCTGACCTTTCAGTGATGCCACAGTATCTCACATGTCAGTTGTAATTTATACAAATTTTGCTGGAATTTGAGTCAACTTCAAGCCAGGAGGAGAACTTCATACACAACAGTGCCACTGTCTTCTGTCAGGTTGGAAATCCCCTAAGTGAAATGAAGATTGCCTTCTCTTTCCAAAAAGATGAATAACTTTTCTATAGAAACCGCTTCAGTGCTGAAATGTGGCTTTAAAGCCTGCAGCTCAGGAGTACATTCATTTTAACAGCTTCAATATAAAATGGTTTCATTCTTCCTCAGCTGGGTACACATCATAAGGGTTTTAGAGCTCCAATAGAGCTTCTGCACTCTTCTAGTTCATACCGTGTTGGTTAAAATTGCTTATCCAAAATGCCAGCTATGAGTGTGTGTTTATATATCCTTCATCTCCAGTTTGAAGTGGCATTGTCGATTCTATCATCTCATTGTTCTAAACTCATGTGTAGACCAAGCATCTGTTCCCGACGTTAAATATTCTACTGCTATTTTTTTCTGAAGTATGTTCATCATCACATATTAGGGATGCCAGGCCACTGGTTGGCATCTCCAGGAACTTTCAGGGCTGGGTGATGGGTAGAAATGGTGTCAGGCAATATATGAAGTCACATCCATCTGTTTTTTGGGTAGATGTGGCATTGCACCTGGATTTCCAAGTGAATGTGACATTGAACCTGGGCTTTGGGGTAGATATGACATCCTGCATCAATGAACATAATGCCTAGTCTCAGGCTTTTCTCCTGCCACTCCAAGGAGCAAGGACAAGAGGGAACACCTGCTACAATCAGGACACTGGCATTCCTATCACCAGTATCTAACCTACAGATTTAGTTGGGAACAGAGCTAGAGGAATACACCCCTGCTGATTCCCCCCCAAACAAAGCCTGTTTCAGGTGATATGGAGGGCTACATTTGTGGAATTTTGTAATTTCAGATATCACTTGCTTTTTTAACACACACACACACACACCTCCAAGGTCGGGGACAGAGAGTGGCGCTGGGGGAGCAGACGTCCCAGAGGCAACTGCTGGTATGCGGTGTGCCACAAGGGGCGGTGCTATCCCCAATGTTGTTTAACATCCAGATGTGCTCTCTTGCCCAGATTGCCCGGAGGCACAGGCTGGGTTGTCACCAGTGTGCTGATGACAGCTGTATCTATTGTTGGGCGGCTGGTCCAGAGCCACCCCAGATGACCTGGAGTGGGCGCTTCAGGACATGGCGGGCTGGCTTAGGCTGAGTCGATTGAAATTGAATCCAATGAAGACGAAGGTCCTGTGCCTGAGTCGGAGTGGACCGGGGGTAGGGATCCCACTACAAGCTTTCAGGGGGGCGTCATTGGTGCCAGCACCGAGGGTCCAGAGTCTGGAAGTGCTCTTGGATGCCTCCTTAACTATGGAGGCCCAGGTAGCAGCCACTGCCAAGGCAGCCTTTTACCACCTACGGCTGACTAGGCAGCTGGTTCCCTTCCTCGAACGCAATGACCTGGAGACAGTGATCCATGCAACTGTCAACTCGAGGTTAGACTACTGTAACACTGTCTACATGGGGCTGCCCTTGACTCAGCTCTGGAGGCTGCAGCTAGTGCAGAATGCTGTGGCCAGGTTGCTGATGAGTCTCTCAGTGAGAGACCACATCCAGCCTGTGCTGAGGGCACTGCACTGGCTGCCTATAGCATACCGGATCTGGTTCAAGGTGCTGGTTTTAACCTTTAAAGCCCTATATGGTCAGGGGCCTGCCTACCTAAGGGACCACCTTTCCCCATATACACCCCAGAGAGCACTGCAGTCAGGCACCCAACACCGTCTGACCCTCCCTGGCCTGAGGGAGGCAGGTTGGCAACCACCAGGAACAGGGCCTTCTTATTGGTGGCTCCCCACTGGTAAAATGAGTTCCCGGAAGACATCAGGGCCCTGCAGGACCTTTTGCAGTTCTGCAGGGCCTGCAAAGCAGAGCTCTTCCGCCAGGCTTTTGGAGCTGCCACCGGGCTCAGCAGCTGCTGAGTCGCCGGCCTGGCACATCTGTGGTTGAAGCCTCCCTGGCCGGGAATATGTAGGATGCTGTTCCTGGTGTTGGTTTTTGTACTGCTGCTATCTTTATGGTTTTACTGCTTAGTTATATATCTGGATGTGATTTTAACCTCTGTATGTTGCTGATTTTATGCTGTTAGCTGCCTAGAGCCGGCCTGTGCTGGCTGGGCGGGATACATGTCTAAATAAATAAATAATAATTAATACACAGTTACTCATTCACAAGCCTAGCCCTCCAGTCTGGCCACCCTGGCTCATTGCTTCTTCCCAGAAGTCTGAGCTGGCTCACATTTGTGGGGACCAATTAAAAGAGAAACTGGATGGCAGCGGAAATAAAAAGCGATATGGATATGGTTTACAGAACCTATCCAGATTATACTAAAAAGAAAAGCCTGCCTGGTGAGATTCAGATAAGGTTCTCCAAAAAGTCAACAAGGGATGTGGTGCTCAGGACCACAAATAAAGCAGTTCTGAAGATCAAAGGAAAAGAAGTTAAAGTGATGAAATACATCCCATTTGAAATAAGGAAAAGAAGGAAAGCCTATGGAAAACTGACATCTTGGCTACAGTCTGAATCTATTATCTATAGGTGGAATGTTCCGGAAGGACTGAGCTTCAGCATCAAAAACAAGAAATACAAGATTGACTCTGTCCAACAGGCGAAAAGTTTTTTGGAAAAAAGCAAAGAAAAGAAAAAAGAGAAAGACTCAGATGGTTCACTGGCATCGCAAGAAAGTATGTATGGATTTGATAGCTCAAAGAGCGAAGAAGAAACGTCTGACTCGGAAAAGGGAGCAGCAGCCCCAAAAGTACAAGAAGAGACTGTTAAGACAAGAAGAGGACGAAAGAAGAAATAAAGGCTGAAATGTTTTTTGAAACTGCACTTATATATAATAGATTATGTGTATAATTAAGCATTCCTTTAAAAGAGCATGTCTGTCAAACAGCTCTTTTTTATTTTTCATGTATCATCAGTAACAATTTTATCTAAATATTAACCAAGGTTTAAAACGCTTCATATGTATTAATGGCATAGCAATATTAAGCAAATGATAAAGCACACTCTGTATAAGGTAAACATAGCTTAGAAAAGTAGCGTTGTAGAATTAGATATAGATAAAATTAATAAAAATTTAAAAAAAAAAAAAAAAAGAGAAACTGGATGGACTTGCTCAGGTCATGGCCTAACTTGACTGATTGCTTCTGCTTACTGCTGGGTTAGAGGATGGGAATGAATGAAGCTTCCATAATCCTGTGCAGGCTTTCTAACATTCTAATCCAGGGGTGGCCAACCTTGCTTAACGTAAGAGCCACATAGAATAAACATCAGATGTCTGAGAGCCGCAAGACAGGAACAAATATCACACACACGTTTTTATTTTTTAAAATATGCAAATTTGCTTTTTATTAACGTTAAATGGGACTGCCAAAAATAAAAACAAACGAGGAAAACCGGTTATTGATAATGATATTATATGTTTGCTAATGATATTGAGAGAGAGAGAGAAAAAGAGAGAGATGGAAAGAAAGAATTAAAGAAGTGGAAAGAAAGAGAGAGAGAGAAACTAGGAAAGCAAATAGATGGGAGGGAGGAGGGAAGGAAGGAAGGAAGGAAGGAAGGAAGGAAGGAAGGAAGGAAGGAAGGGAGAAAGAGAGAAAAAGCATGCCTCCCCTTTGCTTCCCCAGCCGCCCTGCCAGGAGCCGCACAATATGTGTGAAAGAGCCGCGTGTGGCTCCCGAGCCACAGGTTGGCCACCCCTGTTCTAATCCCTGCAATAAGGCCATCATATACCGTAGCTGGAAACTTGGGGTGGGTACATGGAAATATTTCAGGGACTGCCATGTTTGGAGAGGTATTTGAATCCCACAGAGGAACTAGCTGTGCTGCTTGCATTAGAAAATTGTGGCTTACAGGACTGGAATCCAAAGAATTAGTTTAGGGAACATGTTACAAAATACGATAACTGGGGCATATGAAGAAACCATCTCTGTATCTAATAGGGAAGGACTGTTCCCTGCGCAGATGATGGTATCTACACGAAGAGGCCAGCCATGATGACAAGGTGGTGATCTGCAGACTTCAGAGGATGTTTGCAGAAAAATATGATACTTGGGAAAAAGAACACTAATTTGTGGTGAACCCCCTCCCCAATCATTTTAACATAAGAACATAAGAGAAGCCATGTCGGACCAGGCCAATGACCCATCCAGTCCAACACTCTGTGTTGCACAGTGGCCAAAACCCAGGTGCCATCAGGAGGTCCACGAGCAGGGCCAGAACTCCAGAAGCCCTCCCACTGTTGCACCCACCCCCAGCACCAAGAATACAGAACATCACTGTGTGCAGCATGCAGATGTTGCCAAAAGAAAAGAAAAGAAACAGCTTCCAGAATTCAGCCACCATTTAGGGTTGGATCCAACCTATATTTTCCAATGGTAGAATCGAACTTTCCTGCCTCTCCCCTCCCATGGCAGCCAACAGATCTTCCCAGAATGCCGTTCTTTGGTGACAGAGAACCCTGAAACATGACTTATGGAGGATCATCTCCAGGAAGGGAGAATTAGCAGAAATTGCCAATTTAGCCTAGATCTAACCCTTTGGGCTATATACCAAACACACACACCCCAAATATGGTAGCAGCCATGAGAATTAGATGATTGCCAGAACTAGAGGCAACTCTGGTGACATCCAGGCATGAGGACAGTTCTAGAGTTGACACTGAGTTGAAGAGCAGGTAAGTAGTTGAAGAGCCTCTCCCTTGCTGGTTCCGGGGGGGGGGGGGGACACTCTTCACCTTTTCAGTTTTTTATTACATACTCACCTCCTTTCCCATATGTATATTTATGCACGTGCAAATTATATGGCGTGCCTGTATGTAGCTCTAGCCAAGAGTTTCCTTTTCTCAGTTGCCAACTACTAATCCTAAAGCCAAGAGTACAAAAAAAACCCCAGGTACTTTCCCATGATGCATGGAGTCAGACCTCATTAACTTCTGCTTCCTTGAGTATCTTTCAGAATATTTTATTTATATCTTTTAATTTGCGCAAAGCCATTTTGAGAGAAAAAAATCAGCTGAAAATGAGGTGAAATGTGATAAATAAATGTTGGAGTAATTATTTTTTTCCTATCTGTACATTGCTCTGTTCCTATTTAAAGCATGTTCTGTTCGCTTCAGAAAGCTGTTTGGTATTGTTCTCTGTGCAACAAGAAAGTTTCCTCTGGTTTTATCGGCCGTTCCCATGGTTGTTTTCCCCTCTGTTGCCGGGATTGCAGCTATCAATGATTAATGTGAATATTACAGATATTTTTTTTATATCTCATACTTGATGATTAATACATGTGTTTGTGCACAAATGTTTAAATTATCCTTTCTGCAGACACCTACATACATTTTTGGAAGGGGCTTAGTTACTCCGCATTGTCCATCATAACATATTTCCTCTTAAGAGGATAGTGTTTATGTGTTGAAAAATCGCTGATTGATTACTTCAGGGAGATCTTAAACACTGAGTTTCCAGGCAGTTTGGTCCAGTAATGCATTTGCCTTTAGTTTATGCATCAATCTTTTCAACTGTCCAGAAATCCAAAAACAATTTACACTATATCATAACTTCTCCCTGGAAATATACTTTATTTGCTTTATTGATGAACTATTTTATTTCCTATTACACTGGACAAATTGATATTCTCCATGACTACCCAAAACATGGAAGACTTTCAGACACAAACCGCATATAAATCTGTCGCTTGCAATTTCATATTTCATTTTCTTTTCTATTAAAACATACACGCGCACAAGTACCCCCTACATCGAATTCTGCAAATATAAATAACATTGTTGAGATTGATAACTCTGGATGACATGAGCTTAAGGAAGACAATTTAATTGGCGCTTCGCCGCAGTGCTGAATTTCTCAAAGCCTTGCTTATTTCATCCTTAGGAGGGTGTTACAAAACCTGTCCCATTCTCCCTGCTGGCCCGCACTTGGGCTCAACAGGTCCAGAACATTTTGCAATGCAGAGCCGAATCATTGTTGCATACCACATCCTGTTTGGTTGTATGTCACTTCCTGTACCGGGTGGACACCTTTTATTTGTTGTGGATTTGACAGTGATGATCTCAAATTAGCTGACTGCTGAGAACACTGATCCAGTTGTTGGTGTATGGGACGCAGAAGCAGAAAACCAGATTCATATATAAGATTGAATCTGATTTTGATTTCATATGGAATGTCCATTTGCCTGAGGTGTTTGTACAATATGTCTGGCTGTGTAATTATGAAGAATGCCTTGTCTCTCCATTACAATGATTAAAGGCCCTTGCCCCCTGAACCGGCAAGAAAGAGACAGACACCAAAGTTTTTGGGTTTGAACAAGGGCCACTTTTATTAATTAATTCTGCATTCATTCGTTATGGCAAGGGGTTGGGTCTTGCGTACCAGATAAGTGTCCATATTCCTGACCACCTTCTTATGCTACTGGGCGATGCACCTGCCCTGATCTCGAGCCTTTTTACCAAGACTCTTGACCAGCAGCCCGGCACTTGTAGCCGATATACCCGGTCAACCACCCTGAGACCCCAAAGCCTGCTAGGATAGCCGAACCAGGTTGTTCTCAAGCAGGACCTCCTTTCCCATTCCCGAGCTGCAAGGCTCGATAGCCGTTCTGGGATGCCTGCTTAATAAGAGACTGCTCCCGGGGAGGAGCCAGTTTATAAATAGCTGGCTCTGCCCCTCCTCTCCCTCCTTGCCTCCAGGAGGCAAATCGCCCCCCCCTCACCAATGCTACGCTTGGTGAGGGTCGGGGCTTGCCTTCTTGTTCTAAGACCATTGAATTAGGATGCAGTGTTCCCTCTAAGCTGAGTTAGTATGAGCTAGCTCACAGTTTTTTAGCCTCTGGCTCACACATTTTTGTCTTAGCTCAGGAAGGATGCAGTAGCCAAATCACTCGCTCACAACTTTAATGCCAGTAGCTCACAAAGTGGATTTTTTTGCTCACAAGACTCCGCAGCGTAGAGGGAGCATTGGCACTGAGTGCAATATTCTCTTGGAAGCACAGACTTTTTTTTTCATATATTACCCTTTTAAAGGAACTATTTACACTAAAATAATCCTTACAATCTAGTCCTTTTATTTTGCCTTTCCTTATACTTTCATAGCATTGATGACCGGGTACTTTAAAAAAAAAATCCAGGAAAGTGATATTTCAAGGAAGGGATTTGATGTATTCTTCATAGTTCCTTTGCTGGGAGGGAGGCAATTTGTCTTTTTGAAACATATGTTCCATGCTCTGGGCCATGTGCTTTTGTACCAAAGTGAGGGTGCGGGATTCTATTTCATAAAACTGCCTGCAGTATTTGTCAGCAGTGGTTTAGAATATAATCACTGATTCTCAGACACTAGGTGTTAAGTTACACATGATCTTCTTCTTTTAATTGTGAGGAGCCCCAGCATTAGAACTTGGAATGTTCAGTTCTGTACTGGACTTCCTAGAGCTACTAATCAGTTACGGGTTCCTGGGTGACAAAGTGCTCCCAAGCTCCAGAATGAACTCAACCAACCCAGGGAAACAATTGGCGTGCCTTGATCCTTGTTTAGGATTCCAAAGGCTTTCAGATCAAGTTTGGGATTTTCTGGGGTGACAAGCAGCCATGCCTAGCTCCATATGGACTTCCTCTTTATCTACCTGCCATGATCAGGATTTCCCCTAAGAGCTGATGTCTCACATTTCACACCCTGATTTCCTCTGCCGACTACATAAGGCCCAACCTCTTATATACATATTCTTCAAGTCTAGCATTAGATGATGACGCTAATCGCTTCTGTGATGATGTTATGCCAATTCCTGTAGTAGTAAGCAAGGGCCACTAGCGCAGCTGCAAAAGTCTTTGGGGGCTGAGTGTTTTTATTGTCAAAAAAGTATTTTATAGGACTTAATCCCTAGTGCAGAAAGAAAATTACCAGAATACTCAAATCATCCCAGCACCATGGATAATACACTTAACCAGCTTGGGAACTGTGGAATATCTGTAAGGGTATGACCAAGTGTTCAGAATTCTCCTGGAGAGCAGACTTTGAAGGAGATTTTCAGTGTGGGAGATAGATATGATTTCCTTGTCAGGAGGTCTGTTTTTGAAGACAGTCCATAAAAGGAACAAAAACAAGCCAAAGCTTTTAAGCTAGAGTTCCGAGGAGTCTTTCTTGCCTGTCGTACTCCAATCCGCTTAAAACATGGCATGATTTCTCTCTTTCTCTCTCTCCTTAGTTAAAAAACAAACCTGTCCAGATTCCACAGCGTTGCTTCAGATAACAGTGGCACAAGGCCAGCTTAACAATCATCACAGGGGGCTAGAATTGGCCTGAAGGCAGCAAGAACATTTTAGAGACTAGGAGTTTTGTGGGGGGAAAGTCCAATAATGTGTTAACTATTTGAGGTCTGGTTTTGTTCTGGAGATGCTCATAAAAGAAAAAAAAAATGGGATGCCCTGCGAGGCGGACTGGAAATAACATGATGTACTTCTAATTATGAGAAGCAGATTGGGCGATTGCCTGGTCCAAGGCAAGTGGATGCTGAATCATTTGCTCAGGTGGCACATTCCGTCTCCTGAGGCCAGATGGCAGCTGTCTGTCTGGGAACATGCCCCGGCTGCCTGATCCACCATGAAGGATCATCTGCCACTTTTGGCAATTGATAAAATACCCATATGACCACCTGCAGTAACTGGGAACAGAAGGACTTGCTACTGTAAACAGGATGCAACTCCCACTAGCTTTCTATTGCCCTAATGGTGAAAAGACAATTAATCTCCGACATGTTGGTTATTCTCTAAATTGGGAAACCTGGACATGTGATGATGCATTTAATAACAGGCACAGAAGCCATACTTGAGTTCACAGTGACTTGATCCTAATTGCTAATGGTAAGCATGTTAGGCTTGATCAAACATCTTGATCTTAATTTTCTTCATTCATTTACTAACCTGTTCAGTTTTCCTTGTGTTTTATCCCTACTATTTTATCATTTCAATACCATCATTACTGTAAATGTTGGCGGAAGGAAGGAAGGAAGGAAGGAAGGAAGGAAGGAAGGAAGGAAGGAAGGAAGGAAGGAAGGAAGATGGGTCATTTCTTTGGCCCAGTAAGTTTACAATTAAAATTTCACATTGGGAAAGGCAGGGGAGTGTGTAAAATATTAGAAATATTGGAAATTGGCTAAAAAGAAGAAGCAGGGAAAAGGAATAAACAGACAGTTCTTGCAATGGAAGGTTGTGAGCAGTGGTGTCCCTCCAGTATTGGGACTAGTGCTTTTCAACTTGTTCATAAATGACCTGCTGTTAGGAGTGAGTAATAGGGCCACTGTGGCCAAGTGCAAAGTGATGCATGTTGGGGCCAAAAATCCTAACTATAAATACACGATGATGGGGTCCGAACTGGCAAAGACTGACCAAAAGAGAGATCTTGGAGTCGTAATAGATAACTCAATGAAAATTTCGAGACAGTGTGCAACTGCAATAAAAAAGGCCAACGCTATGATGGGGATTATTAGGAAAGGAACAGAAAACAGATCAGCCAGTATCATAATGCCCCTGTATAAATCAATGGTGCAACCTCATTTGGAGTACTGTGTACAGTTCTGGTCACCACACCTCAGAAAGGATATTATACCATAGAAAAAGTGCAGAGGAGGGCAACTAGAATGATAAAAGTGTTGGAACATTTTCCCTATGAAGAAAGGTTGAAGCACTTGGGGCTCTTTAGCTTGGAGAAATGACGGCTGAGGGGTGACATGATCAAGGTTTATAAGACTATGCATGGGATAGAGCAGGTAGAGAAAGAAATACTTTTCTCCCTTTCTCATGATATAAGAACTTGTGGGCACTCCATGAAATTGCTGAGCAGTTGGGTTAAAACAGATAAAAGGAAGTAGTTCTTCACCCAAAGAATGATTAACACGTGGAATTCACTGCCACAAGAGGTGTTGGCGGCTACAAGCATGGATGGCTTCAAGAAGGAATTAGATCAACATATGGAACAGATCCATCAGTGGCTATTAGCCACAAGGTATAAATAGGAATTTTGGGGCAAGTGGTGCTCTGTATTCTCAGTGCTTGGGGGAAGGGCAACAGTGAGAGGGCTTCCAGTGTCCTGGCCCAACTGGTGGACCTCCTGAGGGCACCTGCTATTTTTGGCCACTGTGTGACAGAGTGTTGGATTGGATTGGCCATAGGCCTGATCCAACATTGGCTTTTCTTATGTTCACTGACAACAAATTATTTAAGGTGGTCAGGGGCGTAGACTTTGTAAATCCCCGGGGGGGGGGGGGCGGGGGCTCTTTTGTGCACGCGCGCCAAGCGCGCGCGCGCCTGGGACCATGTCCTTGCCTCGGGGCATGCGGGGGGGGGGGGCGCAGATGAGCGTAGTCTCGGTGGCGCGGGACCATGTCCCTGCCGCCTCTCTCCCCCCCCCCCACCCCAGGGAGGCAGGAGGGCAGGCTGGGGGTGGAGGGCAGCTCATCCCCAGCCAGCTCAGGAGGGCAGAAAATCCTGCTTGCTTAATTTTTTTTTTTAATAAAGATTTTATTATTTTCAAGTAAGAAAAATAGACAACACAGATATACAAAGAAAAAAGAAAACATACCAGGAATTTCCCAACCCAGAGCTGGCAACCATTAATAAAAGTTCCCACTTTGCCGGAGACCCTGGAGAGTCACTGACAGTCAAGGAAGACACTGCTGATCAATACGGACAAAGGGTCCGACTCCATAAAAGAAAGGGCCAGATGTTCATTTTATACTGCTTGATCGTTGTCACTGCTATATGTAAGGAAAATCTGGGCAGCCCGTGCTGATCCCAAAAGCTGTAGAAACCAGGCCACCCAGACAAGAAGGGTTGAGTCCTTTCCAGAACATCACTCATCATAAAATTAGCACATGGTGCAGAAGTTAGTGTCAGCCTAGGATCTGGGAGAATCCCGACTCTGCTATGGAAACTTGCTGAGTGATCTTGGGCCAGGTACACACTCGCAGCCTAACCTACCTCACAGAGAGGTTGTTGTGAGGATAAAATGGAGGAGAGGCAAATGACATAATCTGCCTTGGGACCTCACTGGGGAGAAAAGAAATTGGGTTTATACCCTGCCCTTCACTACCCAAAGGAGCCTCAGAGCATATCATAGTCTCCTTTCCCTCCCTCTCCCCACAACAGACACCCTGTGGGGTAGGTGGGGCTGAGAGAGCTCTTTCGAGGACTGCCCTTGAGAGAACAGCTTTGAGAGAACTGGTGACTGACCCAAGGTCACACCAGCAGCTGCCTGTGGAGGAATGGGGAATCAAACCCGGTTCACCCAGATTAGCGTCAGCGCTCCTAACCACGACACCAAACCCTTCTACAAACTGAACATGATCAGCTAGGGTTGCCAACTTCGCGTTGGGGAATTCCTGGAGAGTTGAGGGTGGAGCACGGAGAGGGAGCTCAGAGGTGTAGAATGCCTCCACATTCCAAAGCAGCCATTTTCTCCAGGGGAACTGGTATGTACAGTCTGGCGATCATTGAAATTCTGGGATATCTCCAGGCACCACCGGGGGGTTGGCAACTCTACTGCTACTGCATTTGAGAGATGACTGCAGTTGGGAGCAATGTTCCCTCTAAGCTGTCTTGTCTCTTTTTCTGAAAATAATAAAAAAAGTATTTTTTAAAAAATAGGCTTTGGAGTCTTATGAGCAAAAATTCTACTTTGTGAGCTACTGGCATTAAAGCTGTGAGTGAGTGATTTGGCTGCTGCATAAATTAGTTTGCCCTGGAGCCATCCTTCCGGAGCTGAGACAAGAATGTGTGAGCCGGAGGCTAAAAAGCTGTGAGCTGGCTCACATTATCTCAGCTTAGAGGGAACATTGGTTGGGAGTCAGTTAAATGTTAAAAAATGGTGTGTGTGTGTGATCTGTCCCCCTCCCCCGCGCTTCTCCTATCCTGGAAAGAAGGCTCTCACCGGCTGCTGCCCAACTGTCCTTTCCATTTCACACCAGAGAATCCTGGGAGCTGTAGTTCGCCGAGGGAAACAGCAACTCCCCGGCTTCCCCGCTCTCTCCTTTCCTGGAACTACAATTCCCAGAACCCTCGAGGATCCTTCCCCCCCCCCCCCCATCGTCCTCCTGCGTTTCAATGCTTTCCTGCCTTTCTCCCGGACGAGGCTCTCGATGGCTCCAGTCTGCGTATCCCCTGCACCCGAGGGCGATGGCCTGCCTCCCCCCCTCCCTCGAGCCGGCCCAAGGAGCCCTGTTCCCATTAACCGGCGCTGAGCACGATGGCTGCTGATTGGCCGCGCGGGAGGCCTCGCCGTCCCCCCCCCGCCGCTCCCCCGCCGCTCCGTCCGAGTTGCTGCCGAGGGACTCCTGAGGGGGAGAGCCGAGCGGACCATGTCCCCACCACCTCTCCCCCCCCCCCACCCCAGGGAGGCAGGAGGGCAGGCCAGGGGTGGAGGGGGCGCTCCATTTTGCCAGGGGTGGCTGAGCCCCCCCCGGGAAATTTCGGGGGAGGCTCGAGCCCTCGAGCCCCCCCGTAGTTGACGCCTATGAAGGTGGTTAAGACAAAAACAGATTGCAAAGATCTCCTAAAGGATCTCTTCAGACTGGGGGAATGAGCATTACAATGGCAAGCGTGATTCAATGAGAGCGAGCATTAAGTGATTTGTATTAAGGTAGATAATCCCAACCTCACATATATACTGATGGGATATGAGCTGGCAGCAACAGAGCAAGAAAGGGACCTTGGGGTAGTAGTGGATAGTTTGATGAAAATGTTAGCCCAGTGTGCAGCTGCTATATAAAAAAAGGGCAAATTCCATACTGGATATAATTAGAACAAGAACAGAGAATAAAACTGCCACTATCAGACTACCCTTATACAACTCTGTGGTGAAACCACACATCAAATATTGTGTATAGTTCTGGTCACCACACCTGAAAAAGGGTATTGTGGAGCTTGAAAGGGGGCAGAAAAGAGCAATCCAAATGTTCAGGGGGCTAGAGCTCCTGCCTTATGATGAGGATCAGTTAAAATGATTAGGGTTGTTTAGCCTAGAAAAAAAATAAGTAAAGGGAGAAGTGATAAAAGTATATAAAATTACGCATGCCCTTAGCATTTGCTAAATATTTAAATATTCCAAAAGGAAGTAATTCTTTGCACAGTATATAGTTAATCTGTGGAACTCACTGCTAGGGGTGTGCAAAAAGAAAATCAGTATTTTTCAGGTTTAGGTGTATGGATTCCAAAAAAAATATTGGCATTTCCTGATATTCCCAAAAATCATACCCATATTGGGATTTGGGAAATTATTGGGATTGCCGAATTTATTGAGCTCCATTATACCCTATGGGGACTGTCACCATAGGGTATAATGGAGAAGGGATTTAAAGTGAACTCAGAAGGGATTTAAACTTTAAATGCTTGCTCAGTTCACTTCTAGCCACACCCAAATAAAAGCCAATTAATATTGGTTTTTATTTGGGTTGGGCTATTTTGGTAGCCAAGTGCAGATCTCTGATCTGTATCCAGCTGAATAAATGCTGGCAAAATACTGATAAGGTATTTTTCTGGCATTTATTTGGCTTGGTATATACTGAGCGCATACCCCTACTCACTAACACAGGATGTGACCATAGTTGCCAACTTGGAAGGATTTCAAAGGAGAGTGGACAAATTCATGGATGACTGGGCTATCAATGACTGCTAATTGTGATGGTTATCTACTCTCTCCAGTACCAGAGATAGTATGCCTCCTTAAATCAGTTGCTAGGGAGCACAGGCAGGATGATGCTGTTAATTGGCTTCCTAGGGGTAGCTGGTTGCCACCGTGTGAACAGTAAACTTGCTAATCTCCAGGTGGTGGCTGGAGATCTCCTGGGATTACAACTGATCTCCAGGCAACAGAGATCAGTTCACCTGGAGAAAATGCCTTCTTGGGAAGGTAGACTCTATGGCATTATTTCCTGTGGAAGTCCCTCCCCTCCCCAAACCCCACCCTCCTCAGGCTCCACCCCACAAAAAATCTCCAGATATTTCCCAACCCAGAGCTGGCAACCCTAGAATGCTGGACTAGATGGGCCTTTCATCTGATCCAGCACAGCTCTTCTTATGTTCTTATTTTCTAAAATATATCTAAGTACAGCTACCTGTATTTCTCCCCTGCAATGCCTTAACGACATTACACTTCAGAATACCCTTTTTTTCATCTTGTTTAAAAAATACCCTCCTCAGACAAAAAGGCAGCCATGTTCCTCCACAGCAAAATCCAAAAACCATGTAATGCCTTTTAGTTTTGGAGTGTAGCTGTGTTGGTCTGCAGTAGAACAATTAGATATGATTCCAGTAGAACCTTAGAGACCAAGAAGATTTTCAGGGTATAAGCTTTTGAGAGTCAAAGCTCCCTTTCTCAGACTCTCAACAGCTTATACCATGAAAAATTTGTTGGTCTCTAAGGTGCTACTGGACTCATATCTAACTGTAATACCGTTTCCTAAGACGTATCAATCAAAATAACACAACACGTTGTACAAGATTTCAAGTTCTCCAGAACTAGCCAACAGGCTAGATGTTCAAAGCAAGAAAATGGGAGAGGGATCTCATAACCTGAAAGACTCCTCCCTGCCCCTTTTTGTTTAGCCTAAATTATTTGTCTAAGTTTGAAGAGTTTCCTTGAAAGGGGGGAGATTAATGAATGAATAAATATGTTTGTGTTCACTTTTTGTTTCTTACTTGAATGTTGGAACTTGGAACTGTTTTCACCTATCCATGTTGATACCTGGTATTAGTGATTTTTTTTTTAACAGAATTTATATGCAAGTTACATGACACATTTATACATCCCTTTTATGGCATTAGCCTAATAAGCACATGAGGTATATTGCTGATCTTTTGGCACACAAATAATGGTGACAATGTGTACGTTTTATAAGAATCAGTCCAAGGAAATGGAAAATGATTTAGAGATAGACTCATGGGTTTGGGTCACATATGAGAGAAGCAAAATTCAAATGGGGGAATGTCTGAATTGTCTAGCTAGTATACAAGTATGCCCAGCACCTCTAATACATGTAGCTGAGCCCAAAAGACACATCACTTGGAAGCAATTGGTTGTAATACTAATGCTTTCCACATTCATTGCAATCTAGGAGTCTGTCCTAGGCTCAGAAGCTTTATTATCTGCTTGGAATCCACACCCGGCTTCCTTGTTGATTGCAGTGTAGGACCCTAACCTCTATTCAGGCTGCAGATGATAGTTTCCTAATAATTTACCAGGGTTTTTAACATCCACGGGAAAAGCAAAAGCTCTGGCATATTGGACCATGTAGGTGAAGTAACAGCCAAAAAGGAAAATAAACCTTCACAGCTGCCACTGCCATGGCATAGCCCTTTGAAAAATGATCTCATTTGTCACTGGCCATCTCCATCACAAACTGAATACCACCTGTACTCAAGCAGTCTCGCTTTGTATAATATTTCTTCCAGGTCTCAAAAAAACCTAGAGGGAACTGTTCTGAATGGAAGTTTCATCGTGTCTCTTTCTCACACTGTGAAGGTAATGTTGGAAGCCCTAGATCACATAGCTGTGGTCCAAAACACAACTCCTTATTAAGCGACCATCTCCCCTCAGAAACTTAGATAACAGTTCCTTGGGAGAGGCTTCCATCTTGGTATTTCCCATGTGACCAGTAGCTTCTGGCACCACCTTCATGGCAATGAATGGAAACGTCAGAAGGGAGCCATAGATATACAAGTAACAGGAAGCGGAAATTATAATAACCGATAGTTTCATGTAGGTAGCTGGGTTGAACTGCAGTAGAAGGACAAGATTCATATCTAGTAGCAGCTTACAGACCAACAAGATTTCCAGGGTATAAGCTTTCGAGAGGCAAAGCTCTCTAAGGCAGAGGCGTCAAACTCATTTGTTATGAGAACCAGATCTGGCATAAATGTCACTTTGTTGGGCAGGCCATGTATGCCATAAAATGTAATGCCAGGTATAATGGACCCCTGCTACTTCTTTACTGTGAGGCAGATTTTCCTACTAAAACACTGTTCCTCACTCTGACTGAGCAGCCTCTTAGTAGCATATTTGAATTATAGCATATATAGAATTATAATTTTCTGTGTGTCCCACCCTGTGATAAATAAGTTATTTGGCTTTTGCCCAGGCTGAGATTTATTGTAACTCAGCAGGAGCCTTCTTATAAATCCCTTTGGAAATGGCACTTGACATGAAGTCAAGTTCAAACAGAAAGGTTTTATTTTATTGAACAGGCATGTTGAATTAGGAATAGGGCAGGGGATGAGAAGTTAAGGTAAATTTGGTCATTTATACAAATTATAATATTTTAAAACAGGCAGCAGAGTAAAGTTGAAACTTAAATTCTTTGAGACTCAGTTCTTAACTGTGAGAGATTTGTTTGTCTTGGTGATTTCTTTCAGCAACAATGTGTCTTAATAAATTTTCATAAAACTATCTTAGTTTCCTGGAAGTTAGAATTTTCTTCCTGTATTTAAATACTTACATTGTGGGATTCTAGCTTTTCCTTTTTTATTCTTGAGGAGTCTAACTCCGTTTCCCTTTTCACACAAACCAGGGGTCCCTTCTGAGTTGAACCCTCTAAATAATTGAGTAAGAAATATCTTCTTTCTAGGAGTGATAATCATTGTTCTGTTTGGCTAGACTGGCAGTTTTCAACCGCCTTTCCAGTCTCTTCTGTCAAACCTAAACTACAGTTCTGAAGATTGTGGATAAATGGAATTCAGTTTGAGCTGACACTTAGACATTTATGTTCTGATTTCAGAACTTTTCCTCAAATATGTTGGTACACAGTAAGGACAAGGAATTATGTCTCTTCACTTCCCAAGTGATTTGTCTGTTTCCCTTAGACTGACACACACACTCCTCCTGACTGGCAACTGCCAAGCCAAAGTCCAAATGATGACTGCCTTCCTCTGACAAGACTGACATGACTTTTAAAAACTGTCCTCAGCTGGTGCTGACCAATCAGAGAGAAGGGGGGGATGCATGTAGGCAGCAGCCTGTCAATCAAACTGTGCTTACAGTGAGGCATTAATCCCTAATCTCCTAGCTCTCTAAATCTGATGCACTGGGTATCTTGGTTTTGGAGGTCAGTTCATCACACCAGGCATAAGAGGCATAAACTTTATAAACGAAGCAGCTGGTAAGTTCTGAGTTGGTGTGTCCTCACTGTAAGCTGCCTATGGCTGAAGGCTGCCAGATGGTCCATGAGGGAGGGAGGCCCAGCCATCAAGCTGTGTGCTTGGTGGCAGGAATGGGCCTCCAAAGAATGCCCCCCATGGGCCAAAGCATAGCTGCCATGGGGGGGGCATGAATATGGTGGTGGAGCTGGCTGCCAGCAATCCCCAACAGAGGATTGTCTGATTGTTTGCACCTCCCCATGTACAAACAGTGATACCTGTTTCCATCCAGGACAGCATCCCCGAAGCTGTATGCCAAGTGGAGAGGTATGAATGTGGCTTCAGAGGCTCCCAGCTTACCAGTGAGGCTGTACCTGAAGTGAACAGGTTCTGCTTGTGAAGCGTACTGGACTCGGGAGACCAGGAATGGTGAAATCATGAAGCCTTTATTGAGTGATTCAGCATGCCCAGTAGATGGTCAGAACAAGCATGATTCCAGGGCTCCAGGGCCCTCATTATATACTGGCTGGAGCCACACCTCTGGCCGCACCCCAAAGACCTGATAGGGGCTTAACATATGCGCATGTTTGTCATAGGTTCTCTGGAGGAGCCTTTGAGTGCATTGGCTCTCCAGGGAGAACCTAGGTCCCACATTGGTGGAGGCTTTGAATCCAGATGTCTATTGTTCTTCCCGATTCAAGCTCCCCAGTCTGCCTGACCATGTGCTGTGGCCATGCGGCGGGCACCATTACCTGGGATCACACGACAGGCTGGTTAGAACACAGAGCCTACTACATTACAGCTTGATTGTAGATGAGGTTGTTTTGCCATGCTGAAGCCACAATCAGAGTGGTTCCACCCACTCCACCCCGAGCAGCCTCCTGTTCCCTCCCTTGCACCAGTTGCTAGCAGGCCACAGAAGAGCCCTAAACGGGCCTGTTCCAGCCCCCAGGTCTTATGTTTTGACACCCCTGCTCTAAGGTATCTGATAACCGCCTGGCCCTCCCTGGTCCTAAGGACGCCAGGTTGATATTGACCAGGACCAGGACATTCTCCCTGGCAGCATCAACATATTGGAATGAGCTCCCTGGTGAGATCAGGGCCCTGCAGGACCTCCAACAAGTCTGCAGGGCTGTGAAAACAGAGCTTTTCCGACAGGCATTCCAGTAGGAGCAGCACTCAGTGACTGAGCCGGCATCGATTGGCCACCATAAGTTATTTAAAGTGGGTGCACCATGGAACATGCTCTAGATGCACTTTATTACACTGTTCCACCAATGATATCTATTATGGTTTTAAACTGATTGTCTAATTTTATTGTCTAATTTTATATTGAAATGTATGGTTTTATTGGTTTTATGTAAATTGCCCTGAGCCTGCTTTGGTGGGGAGGGTGGGGTAAAAGTGGATGATGATGATAATAATAACAACAACAACAACAACAACAATAGGAGCTTTGACTCTTGAAAGCTTATATCCTAGAAATCTTGTTGGTCTTTGAGGGGTTACTGGTCTATAAGAATGGAGGAATTTTAGGTGGAAAATCATTTTTTAACTATCATTGACAAATGTATTCACCAGCATTCTTTATGGATATCTATATTTCATTGCCTCTTGACACTGATTGAGCTCAGGTGATGTTACAGAATGTCAACAACCATCTCAGCTGCTCAGGGTCAGGGGGACACAGCTGATAGCAATGAAATATTTATCCTCCAGCTTCTACAACCCTGGTTTGGTGGGGTTGAAAACCTCTCAAGGCCTTTTAGAAGGAGCAGCTGTGCGTGGCAGTCTCAGTAAAGAAAACTGACTGGGAAAATGTCCCAACAGCTAGGAAGCCTAAAGGACAAAGAGCTGAGAAGCAGGTTGGCTGAAGGGAAAGGGCAGAGTAGGCTATGAAATGTGATACAGGGCCATGAAGGAAAGACAGGTGGAAGAGACAGATGCCGGAGGCTTTGGGGGCTGGGTCAGAGAGCCGAAAGGGCAACAGTTGCCAGATATGCGTGACGGTTTGTGTAATTTTAAAAGTTTCATAGAGTGGAGAATTCTGCTGGCTGATGTTTCCACCATGGCTGCCGTTTTGTTTTGTTTTGTTTGTCCTGACAATCCTAAGAGGGCCAGGGCAAGGGAACTTCTATTGATTTCTTCGGCTGCAAGCTTCCAGTTGATGAGAACCTTTTAGTTGAAACAGACCTTCTTATTGGAAGCAATAACACCATGCTTGAGTAAAATGAGAATACAGGGAGAATGGAGGAAAAGTACAAAGTAGATCTGCAGGTTGTTATCAATAGAGATGTACTTCCCAATGCTGGCAGAAAGGTGGAGAAATAGTTTTCCATTTTGCATTTGGTTCTGGCACAGTTCAAAGGCATTGAGAACTGGTTTGCTTGGCCATCTCTGGATTCCTGTTTGGTTCAGTGGTTCAAGCTGCCTCTTGATTAGTTAGGGCAGCTGAGCACAAACAATTCAAGTTGGTTTCAGAGGTCCGGGATGCCATCTGGCTAGTTTGCTTAGTCCTTCCAGTGGCTGGCTCCCAGAAGCAAAGGGCTGGCTGCTCGCTTCACCTTTTCCCTGCTGGCGCCACCAGTGCCTTCCTACATGTGAGCTGCTGTCTTTAAAAGTCCATTCCAAGGTATTTCCTGAACATATTCAGAATCATCTTAAACTCTGAGAAATGAAAAGCTGCCCAGGATGTTTAATAGTTTCTTTGTAGATATTTCTATCTTCTTATATATTGACATCACAAGTACCAGACAATTTTCAATGGGTATATATTAATTTTTTTAATCAATTAAATGATAGATGAGAAACTAGATGCCATGCCTGGTGATTGCAGATCAGTTCCTCATCCACAGCACAGATCCATCAAGTCCTTTTTGGCCTTCTATTGCTCATCAGGATTTTGTTTTTTAAGTTAATGATGGGTCCATCAAAACCTTAACATATGTCTGTGTCTGTGAGGCTCCGCCTGTTTTGACTGTGCTGGTCAGAGGGCAGCCATCTTGAACTAACCTGAGGGAGGCTTTCCCCAGGCCTCAGAATGGGAAGGGAGGGGCTATTTCACCTTGTTCCTTTACTTCCTTGTTGGGTTCAACATCAGCACTTCCAAACAACTTCCTCCACAACCTGTTCTTGGGGCCTACCATTAAAGGTGTTTAGTGTGCCTCTTCCCAGGCTGCCCAACTTTCTCCTCAGTCTTCTCCTCTCTCTTCCTTCTTAAGAGGACCTTGGCACTCCCAGCCAGACTGTGCCCAGGGGCCAGTCTTCCTCTGCCACCCCCTTCATCCCTTTTACGCAGGGCTGGGTGTGTGCCTGGCCCAGCACCCTACTTGTGACCCTCTTGAGCCATGCCCTCACTTGAGCCAGCTGCCCAGTTGGCTCCAGTTGGTGGAAAGGGTTGTGTCTGGCTCCTGAACCCAAGTCAGGCAATTCTGGGGGTAGCAAACCCTCTTGGGGCTTATCCATGGCCAGTAACACTCCTGTGGTGTCAGCTGATGATGTCCTCAGTTCCTCCCAATCCTGATGTTGCTGTCAGAGGTTTCAGCCCCAGTTTCTTCCCGATGCTGTGGCTGGTGTTTCCGCTCCCTGCTTCAACCATGTCAGCTTTATCAGGTGGGTTGTATCAATGGATTAATAGTGCCACTAAAGTTTAAGGCTGATCAGTCATTGCAACATTGGTCTACCTGGTGTAAAGTCTAAATTAGAAAGATAAAATAACCACCAACAGAAAGACAAAAAGGTTAATTAAAAATGTGAGCGGTTGAACTAATTGTCAGAGTTTTTGTAACAGTGTTTCCTGTGCCTGTCCATATGCGAGTATCTGTAACATGAATTTGTAATGGACATTTGGAGGTGAACTTAGAAAGTTATTTGTTGGCAGAACTGACTAGGTAACATTTCATGATTAATTAAGGATACAAGTAGATGAGATGCTTGGAGTTCTGTGAATGGCTCCTTCTGATGTTGTCTTCCATGGCATAACTTGGGAAGGTGTTTCTGACTTATCCAGAAGGGGGAGCTGGATGGCACACCAAATTCCAGCTACTCCACAGTGTCAGCTAGGCTGTCATAAATAAAAGGTGGGGGAGAGAGAGAATGGCCACTATGAAGAAAAGCGGGGGAGAGAAAGTTGTAAATACTGCTGTAAACTTTAGAATGTTACTTTCAATTCTCCTCTAGCATTTGTCGCTGTTTGATGCTCCTCTAGCATTTGTCCCTGTTTACTTAAGATCTCGGGTTTCTCTTGTGAGTTTCCTACTCAGTGGTAAAAGCTGTTATTTTCCTTACGAGGGTAACATGGCATTCATTGGCTTGTAGCCATCTGACACCCCAACTTGAACCCCGTATAAAAACCCTTTCCCGCTTTCCCTCTTCAGTCTTAACACAGAAATGTTTAGAGAACGTATAGTAAACTGACTACAATAAACTGAACCTGCTTAGGGACCGTTGTTGAGTGCTGATTACTAGAGACTCTGACACACAGTCAGCTGAAGACAATCAGGCTCAAACACTTGATTTACTGGGGTCCTTTCCACATTTGCCTGCCCCTCCAGATTTTCTCAGTGTTCGAGTCAAGACCATTAAAGTCCACGGCAAAACAGCATCCAAATAACCTGGGGCAACAGCAGGCTGAAACCAGGCTGACCACTGAAGGGAGGTGATGTAGTACAGAATTGTGGGGGGGGGGGACTTGAAATAAAAAGAAGATTGAATTCAATTTTAGTGCAGAATTGGGGGGGGGGGGGAACCTGGATTAAAAGGAGGGTTGAATTCGATTCTATTGCAGAATTGTTTGGAGGCTACCAAGGTGAACATGAATTAAAAGGAGAGTGCAGAAAGGGCCAGCGTCAATCTCATCACAGTGGAATGGGCGGTATTTCTTGCTTCTTTCTCTTTCACAACTTTGGTTGTGCAAGACTTGGCAGGAGCTGCCAGGACTCTTATCCTGAAAAGTTGTCTTCCTTCCCGCTTGGGAGTTGGAGGGGCCAATAAACCAATGCATATCAAGCAGGGGCCAGTAGCTGCGCTAGCCTTGTGGGTGGGAGATGAACTGTGGTGATTGTAGGACATCAGATGCAAGTTCTTTCTTGGGTGGGGAGGCTTCTGGGTTCACTCACCACAGTGCCAAGGGAAATGGGGGCACCCTGGGATACTCCATAGATATAGCATGTATTCCAGAGACCTTGGGCATAGGTACAGCGGTACAGCAACATCTCTTATATCATGCAGAAGCCACAGCATCGCCTTGGAAGAATATGGTGTAAATGCTTTAAAGTGAAAGCACAATTTGTTGAAACTTGCCCTGGGGCAACAAAACAAAAAATCTCGTTGTACCACTGGTGAGAATCATTAGAGTTGTTTTGACTTCCTGTTCCTTAAAGGTAACATGAAAAAGCCCCAGGCTATCCAGGGTGCTTTTCTTTCCTAAACCAGCTTTGCCTCTTCTAGCAATGGAAGCAATGCCAGTGAGGGTGGGAGCTATGATGCAGACTCCTTTCAGGTGACCCAGTCCTTTTCACACTACCTTTGCATCTCAGGAAGGAGCCATACTGCAGTGGATCCGAACCATACACATCACATCAGAAGAGACCCTGAGCAGCCATGTAGCATTTTTGGTCATAATTTTGTCTCTAAGAGATGCAACATAGGCACACAGTTGGGTGGGCCTTCATTTCAACAGACTGAAGCACTATGGTAGAATCTGTGGGAGTCCTTTCCACATCTTGAGGCACTATTTAATATGACAATATGCTAAGCTTCAAGAGGATATTCACCTTCATGCAATGGTTCTCAAGGGCTGCAATTGCACAAGCAGTTTGCTGAGATATTGTAGCATTATTGTTGCAGATTTAAAGAGCATGCTCAGACAGCAACATTTGCCTTCTGTGTCCCAGTCGTTGCCACCCCGTGTTGCCCTGCTTTGGAAGTAGGGTAATCAGACATTGGGGAAAGTCGGGTATTTATGGATGCCAGCGCTTCCACTCTGCTTCCCCGGACATCTGACCTCTCCAGCCACAAAAGGATCCCAGAAGGGTAGTGAAAACCAGGGAGGATTGTGAGGCACTCCAAAGGGATCTGTCAAGGATGGGTGAGTGGGCATCAATGTGGCACATAGGGTTCAATGTGGCCAAGTGCAAAGTCATGCACATTGGGGCCAAAAATCCTAACTATAAATAGACATTGATGGGGTCCGAACTGGTGGAGACTGACCAAGAGAGTGATCTTGGAGTCATAGTAGATAACTCACTGAAAATGTCAAGACAGTGTGCGACTGCAATAAAAATAAAGGCAAACCCTATGCTGGAGATATTAGGAAGGGAACTGAAAACAAATTGGCCAATATCATAATGTCCCTGTATAAATCGATGGTGCAACCTCATTTGGAATACTGTGTATAGTTCTGGTCACCACACCTCAAAAAAGATATTATAGCATTGGAAAAAATGCAGAAAACGGCAACTAGAATGATAAGAGGGTCAGGACACTTTCCCTATGAAGAAAGGTTAAATCGCTTGGGGCTCTTTAGCTTGTAGAAACGATGACTGAGGGGTGACATGATTGAGGTTTACAAGGTTATGCATGGGATAGAGCAGGCAAGTGATCAGTCTGGGGCAAGTGAAGCTCTGTATTCTTGGTGCTGGAGGGGGGGCAACAATGGGAGGGCTTCTCGTGTCCTGGCCCCATTGGTGGACCTCCTAATGGCACCTGGTATTTTTGGCCACTGTGTGCCAGAGTGTTAGACTGAATGGGCCATTGGCCTGATCCAACATTGGCTTCTCTTATGTTCTTGTAGAAGGGAAGTCTGAACCCGCAGATCCATTTCTGCCACTTTTTTTTTAGGTGCTGCCTATGTGTGCATATGCCCATACACCCGCCTGCTTTAAAACAAAAACAACCAGGCAGTGTGCTCCATGTCTGAGGCACTGCAGTCATGTGAATGCCTGACCACCAGATGAGTGTGCAGGGAAACCGCCCCAGGATGTGCTGTCTGGTTGGTCTGCCCCACAACGCTTTAAACCAGTGCGATTAGAAGCTCACCCAGATTGCGGCAAGCCTCCATTGTGACTGCAGCCAAACTTGGGGTTGTTACCCAAAAGTGGGTTGGGGATTCCTCACAGATAGATCACAAGGTTCTGGGCTCCTCTCCTCCTAGTAGAGGGGAAAGAAGAGGGGGCAGAGCTACTGCCTTCCCTAGTTCACTGGTTCTCAACATTTTAACTTCTGTCCCACCAATCACTCTGTCCCACTCTATCAAAGAACCTGTGTCCGATATGAAGTCCTACATAAAACCCTAGAAGGATATTTATATGTTTACAGGCTTTCTTTCTTTCTTTCTTTCTTTCTTTCTTTCTTTCTTTCTTTCTTTCTTTCACAGTTAGGGTTAGTATTAGAACATAAAAAAGTTACTACTAACATGCCTAAAGATCACAGATGTAAAATCCATGGTAGGTTGTTCACTGAGGGATTGAGTGAATTCAAGAATTGACAGAGGGAAAGGTAATTCTTAGTAATTGTTACGAAAATCTGGTGCCCCACTTACTACTCTTGAGAACCAGAGGTGGCATGTGACCCACACATTAAGAACCACTGCCATAGTTCTACCCTATTCATACATAGGGTATCAGCTTGATCCTAGACCCAAGAGAGCCAGCATAGTGTAGTGGTTAAGCAGCAGACTCTAATTTGGAGAACAGGGTTGGATTCCCTGTTCCTCCCCATGAAGCCTGCTGGCCTTGGGCCAGTCACAGTTCTCTCAAAACTCTCTCAGCCCCACCTATCTCACAAAGCCCCAGCCTGCATCTAGCATTTGTTCTGCTGTCTTACCAAACCCACACTGGAACAGAAATTCCCATCTGCATTGCATGCCACTTTCACTTTGATCGATCCTGGAATTTTATGGTGGCTGTCTGCATAAATTTATGGCTGTTTTATGGCCATTCAGGGGTGACTCTGCAGGCAGTACAGCATTGGCCCAGGGTATTTGAAAGTGGTTTTGAGCCACATCTTTTTCTGTTCCTGTATGGGTTTGGTAAAACGACGGAGCAAATGCTAGATGCAGATTGGCCAAAGACTGTCAGGGGGAGAGGAAGGGACAGTAGTTGTAAGCTGCTTTGAGACTCCTTAAAGAAGAGAAAAATGAGGTATTAAAACCTCTTCTTCTTCAAGCAGTGCAGGAGACAGTGAGTTAAGTTTATTCCCGTTGCTTCCTAGACGTGCACTGCTGGTAACTTGCTGTGCTGTGGTGGAAAGTTCCAAAAGGTACGGTAAGTGGGTGCCACTTCAAAAAGTTTGAGAGCTGCTACATTTAATGGGTATCTCTAGTCAGTTATAACAGTTATTTTCCTAACGTTAGATTTCTAAATGTGTTCTCGTCAATAGACTCTACGGAGAAATTTCTATTCTTTTCCATAGTCCTAGTTGTATGGATTATCAGCGCTGATAGCAAGCATAAAATTCAATGTGATGCAGTGCATTTCCCCATTCTTTAACACATTTTTATAGGATCCACAGTGAACCTATCAAAGAGTCTGAATACATTTTACATTTGCTTTGAGGTACAGCTAGCAACCATGTGTGGTTGACAGCGATAAGCGAACTCTTGAGGGGCTAAGCAATCCACTACAGTTAAAGCTATTGAAAGGTTTCGGCATTTTAAGTCAAGAGTGTTGAAACACAAGCCCTCAAATACAAAACATTGCAAAACGATTTCCAAGGAGGCTGACCTTTGTTTCACTTAAGCTGTGCCGCTGAAGCAAGTACTGAGGAACATCAGATTAAATGCTTTGCTGCCAATGGGCGGTCATATAGGATGGGATACAGCGTCGCCTTGTGAAAGGTCAGTATCCTGCCTCATTCAAAACAGCAAAGCATTTCTATTTCCAGTTCCAGAACATGTGGGTTTTTTTTAACAGATAAAAAGGAAGAGCTAAGAGAATAAAATTCATACAAATTAAAGCATAGTTTCATGTAGACAAATTGAGCTCAAAATGGACTCAGCATGGAGGCACTCAAAGGCTGATTTTATAGCAGTATCTTGTCTGTAATTGCTTTCACTGGGTGGTAGCCATTACAGGAAGAGCAATTTACATCAGGAGAGACTCCTTAGGCTGGAGGAAGATTTCAAACTTTGCTCTGTGGAATAGTAGGATACAGACCGTTAGGTCTGCAAGACTGTTTTCTTTCTGGGGGACAGTTTTAGAGCACGGTTGCATATAACTTGCTTAAGCATTTATTATATGCAGAGGTGTACCAGATCTTCTAATAAGGCCACCCAAGCCTGTACTGATCACTGAAGAGATGATGATGTAAACTTAAACACTCTTCTCCTCCTCCTCCTCAGACACGTTATCCCTTGCACCACTGGCCCTTTTGAAAGAAAGGAACAAGAATGCATTTTATTCAGAACGAAACACACCACTGAGGTAAATATTAACAAACAGCCAGAAGATGTGGTGAGCTAGGCTTGAAAAGTACTCGTCCAAGGAAACACCCTTTCTCGGGGAGGTTTATAACATAAATACACTTAGTTTCACACCAGACTCAGTAAACTCCACTGGGATAATCTAATGGGTTTTTTTTTACACTCAGTTCCCCAGACAGGGAACTTAACCAGAGACTTGATATTTCTACAGATCCTTGATTCACACTCCTGGGAAGCAACTGTTCTCTCTCACCTCAAACTTCTCACTGTCCAACTTCTAACTGGCTAAAGCTTCTCTTCTCAGATAATAAGCCTGCATCTCAGTGGTGGTGGAAAGGGCCATCAAGTTGCAGACAACTAATGGCCACCTTGTAGAGTTTTCAAGAAAAGAGAATGCTGACCTCTGTGTAGCAAGCATCGGCTTCCTTCATGGTCTCCCACTGAAGTACTAACCAAAGCTGATTCCACTTAGCTTCTGACATCTGATGAGATCAGGCTATCCCGGACTATCCAGGTCAGGGTGCTTCCCAGTGCCCAGCTTCTATCAGCTAATTCAGAGCATTGGTCTTATTGATCCTGTCTTGATGCGATAAATTTCTGTAGTCTACTTATCAGTCATGTTGTTTTCATGTGATGCTTTGGTTAGTTCTGTATGGTATGAAAAATGGTCCTGAAGGAGGATTTGTCTGGGGCCCCATCATGATTCTGAGCATCCATTCTCAGGAATGTAGGTTATTTGTTTAGCAGGGTATGGGAGTGAGGCTCAGGTTCATGAAGCCTCCCATTACCACATGTACAACCTGTAACTCAAGAAAAGGCCTATATGTAGTATCCTCCTTTGTGTTAGTACATGCTAGTTGTCTCCATAGTGGCTTGCATGTAGGGACAGACATGAACTGGGTCACAAACTAAAGTTCATGATGAATTTTGGCCAGTTCATGGTTCACAAACACAAGTTAATGGCAGGTCAACCAGCACAAGCTTTCCACAAACTTTCAAGCAGTCCATGGTGGTTCATGCCAGTTTGTGAATGGATACATATCCAGACAGACTGTCTCTGCTCAATCTAAATGTTTACCAAACTTCAAAGCAACAGAGGGGGCAGAACTTGGAGGGCATGTAGAGAACCTTTTGGGGGAAGTCCCCTGAGACTTTGATGTCTCAGGCTTGCACAGGATCCATCCTATACACTCATGAACCTCCTAAACCTGCACCTGTCATTTCCTCAGAAAGCCCTTTCCTGGGGGCACCTTCTTTGAGGAACCTTAACTCAGGCCTCAGAAATCCTTTCCTTGCCAAACTTGGAGGGCATGTAGAGGATAATCAGCTAGAGATCCCCTGCAAGCATGGTGCCTCTAGCACATCAGGGGACATTCTTCTGATTCACAAATCTCATGAACCAGGCATGCCAGGAACCAAATCAAACCACATTTTCCCAGTTCATGTCATCCCTACTTACATGACCGGGTTGCAAGATATGTGTGGTGGAAAAGGGTGTTTCACAAAGATGAACTATGGACCCTGGTCCTGTGGGCTGATGGAGTTGGATTGGGATGAAGTATACCCTGGTCTACATTCCTACTCAACCATAACTGAAAACTGGATGATCCTGAACTACTCATTTTCTCTGGTTTTCACCTGCCTCACAGGTTTGTGTGGAGGAAGGGAGAAAAAAGAACGCCGCCTTGAGCTCATTGGTGGAAGGGCAAGATAAAAATGTGAGTAATATATAGGTGGGTGAGCTAGATTCTGTCTTAGTTCTGTAGTTTGTACCTGTTATTTTGAACAATTATTCACCTGCAGATTTCTAATATAGTCCAACAATGTCCAAGGATGCTAATATGGCATAATGATACTCTAGCTATATTCTTTTTTCCCCCGCACACTTTTTTAAAATCCTGACCTGTGCATTTTTTGGTAAAATAGTTCACCATAAACATTTAACTACAATGCCATCAACAATAAGAAATTTCAAGGTGTGTGTGTGTGTGTGTGTGTGTGTGTGTGTGTGTGTGTATTTGGCCAGTATTCAATGTGTACTGATAAGAATATAAATAATATAAAAAAATGTCTTGGTGGGTTAGTTTGAGTTCCATTTCATCCGGCAATGTTTTTACAAAAACAACCAGATGGTCAGGTGCCCATAGAAACTCAGAAGCAGAGTCGTAATGTTAGTGACCATTCTCTATGATTCGCCTTCAGCATCTGGTACCAACGGCATACTCTTCTGAACATGAAGGTTTCATTTTACTGTCACAGCTAACAGATCTGTCCTCCATGAAATAGCCTAATCCTGTTGCTACATCATGTGACAGTAAGTTCCATAAATCTAATGGTGCCTTATGGGAGGGACTACTAATTTAATTTATTTTAAATAATTATACCCTGACTTTCCCCAGAGAGGGTAAAAACAGTGTGCAGCCAAAATGCTAATTAATGTCCATAAAACACTAAAATCAAAATAAAATCCAGACAGAGGTATAGTCCTTCTGAACATGGAAGTTCCATTTTATTGTTGTGGCTAAATCATATAACTTGCTTTTAATAAGAGAGAGAGAGAGAGAGAGAGAGAGAGAGAGAGAGAGAGAGAGAAGTATTTTCTTGTAAATTTGTAAGTTAAACTTTTAACATTAATAGGGCACAAGAGAAAGGAGATGTTGGTGGATTTTAGATAAATAAACTGACAGGTTTTTTGTGTTTTGTAATTAACTTATAAAAATCATTTACATTTTTAAAATATACTCTGTACTTTCAGCTGGGTTTTTTTTTTTTACGTAAAATTTACAAAAAACACCAATGCATTTTAAAGTTTTATGAGTCTCTTCAGAGTTCTTAAGTTAATTTAAAAAATAGAACAACCAAATGCAAGGTGCAATCAGGAAATATGCAGAAGGAAAGGGTTTGATCAAGGAAAACAAGCCTTTGAAAATTGATTTCAAGAAGAATCAACAATGTGTTGCAATTTCTGCATCCATCCAGTCATCATATGATGGTGAAATGTGGGAGATTCTCAGAAAAAATTTATTTCACTCAGACTGGAGATGTGCCATGGATGGGTTCAGAGTCTACAATCATAATTATTTGTAGTGACCTGTTAACACTTTTTTTTTAAAAAGGAATAGGCCTTTAACCTTTAAAAAAAAGGAATGTGCCCATCTTTCTTCTCAGCAACTGAGGACCAAAGTTAGTAACTTTATAAAAATTAATAAACAATAAGACAACAGATATAAAACACCTTAAAGCCATATTAAAACACCATTCTAAAAACAACTCATTGGAAATTGCTTATTTCATCTGGAACTAGCCCAGGAATTTGTTCCTCCTGTGACTAAGGTGGATTTGTGGAAGGACACTTTCTGTTTAAAAAAGTCATCTAAAGGACTTGTACTCGTCTCAACTAAATCTTCTGCTCCTCCTTGGACATTATATATTAGGGTGCCAGCTCCAGGTTGGGAAGTACATGGAGATTTTGGGGGTGAAGCTTGAGGAGGCAGGGTTTGGGGAGGGGAGAGACTTCAGTGGGGTATAATGCCATAGTGTCCACCTTCCAAAGTGGCCATTTCCTCCAGGTGAACTGATGTCACCTGGAGATCGAGATCAGTTATAATAGTAGGAAATCTCCAGCTTCCACCTGGAGGTTGGGTAAACCAAAAGAGCACATGGGAAAAATGAGACACACCGTGTTAACTTGCATCACAGATTTTCTATTGATATATAATAGGCATGAAACATGGCTTAACTAAACATATATATACTTGTACATCCAATGCATAACCTTCCTGGGTATATAACAGACTGTTTCAAAAACATAAATACAATTGAGAAGAACTTGAGAACTAGAGAGCCAGTTTGGTGTAGTGGTTAAGTGCACGGACACTAATCTGGGAGAACCAGGTTTGATTCCCCACTCTTCCACTTACACCTGCTGGATGACCTTGGGAAAGCCATAGCTCTGTACCAGCTGTTCTCTCAAGGACAGCTTGGGAAAGAGCTCTCTCAGTCCCACCTACCTCACAGGGTGTCTGTTCTGGGGAGAGGAAGGAAAAGGAGTTTGTAAGCCGCTCTGAGACTCCAAGTGAGTGAAGGGCGGGATATAAATCCAATCTCTTCTCTTCTTCTTCTTCTTGTGGAATTTTTTTCATCCAAAGATGCCTCAAGACTTGACTTCAGGTATGGCTGCAAGTTCTGGAATCAAATCTCAGCTGGCTTTGTCAAAGTCAGTATGAAAACTACAAACATAATGATACCATATGAATATATTTACATCTACATTCAAGTAAGTCCCCAGACTCAGCAAATCCAATACTTACACAGCCTGTGTTTCTCTAAGGAGTCGCCCAACTTTAACTGCTATAGCTTGCAGACAGTGGGATCTGACTTCTTGTGTGACTTTCAGATGCAAAGACTGCACGTGCTGTTGTGTATGCTCAATTGTTATACTGAAAATTGCTGGGTCTGGAGTAACAACTGCAAAAACTTACATCCAATTTTACAGCAGAATTGAAGTCCTGGAGGTTGGCCACCCTGTTATCTGTATCTGCACCCCTATCTTGTCAAATCCCAGGTTACAATATGTCTTTGCCAAGAAGGTTTTGACTTACCCTCTTTGTCCTCATCTCTGAATGAAACAAAGTTTAAGGCATGTAATTGCACTCATCCCATAATTATCCCCTAACAACCAGTGGTTACAAAGACAGAATAACATTGTTGTTTTTATCATCATCCTTACATAGATCTTTCGCAAATGGTTATCTCTGCATTAATCAGATCCACAGTGGCTTAGCTTCAGAAATCCTACAGCTTGGGAGCTCAGCAATCACTCAGTGAGCATATATAGTTAATGCCCAATTGTCAAAGGTCCTGTAGGTACTAGTGTGTGCATCTGTGAGGAAAAGACACTGACAGAACATAGGGCAGCTTTAAAAAGTGCATCTATGGTAGTTGAACTACAGCTGGCACTGATACTGCTTTAGGGCACTGAAATAATCAAGTCAATCAGACAGAAGCCTTGTGCAGATCTTCTCTGGTCATCATCAGCTCTCCTATCGCCTCTGAAGCTCTACCACTTGGGAACGTCAGCTCTTTGACAAGGTCAGCATTGTTAAAGATGGGGAGGGCTCATGTAAAGTGGTTACATTACTGTTTAGTCCAATTCCATGGAGTGGTTAAGCAGAGAGATAATGAAATGGAATAGACAGAGTTTTATTGGCCAAGCGTTAGTTGGCAGGATGAAAGGGTCACAGCCAAGGTTCCCTCTAGAGAACAACAGAGAAGACTGAGTTTTTGACTGCATGGCCTTATTCAAAATCTACTGATGAGGGTGGGTTAACCTTACACTACTGGAAGGAAGAAGAATAATAAGAAGAGGAGATTGGATTTATACCCCGCCCTTCACTACCCAAGGGAGTCTCAGAGTGGCTTACAAACTCGTTTCCCATCTCCTCCCCACAACAGACACCCTGTGAGGTAAGTGGGGCTGAGAGAGCTCTGATAGAAACTGTTCTTTTTCAAGAGCAGCTGTGCCAAAACTATGGCTTGCCCAAGGTCATCCAGCACATGCAAGTGGAGGAGTGGGGAATCAAACCCAGTTCTCCCAGATTAGAGTCCACGCACTTAACCACTACACCAAACTGGCTGGTATGAAGGCTCCATCCAGTTCCTGCCCTCAGAGGCAAGATTTGCCCTCCATTTTTCTTTCCCTTTACTGACTGAGCTGCCCTACTGGTCCCCCCCCCCCTTTGCTGAAGAACTCTGGTGGTCCCACCCTGTCACAGTACAATATTTTGGCTGCTGGCTAGCTCAGGAATCTGAGGGAAGGATCAAAAGCCCACTTTAACTTAAACAACTTAAATGGCACTCAGGGTATTTTGCAATTCAAAATAACAAAATAAGGTCAGGTGAAATCAGGGGTTGAAATTTCTGAGGTAAAACCAGTATATGCACAGACTTTAGTTCTTATGTTGCAGGCTAATGAGAGTTTCTTAAGCTATTCAGAGTTACTCAAAATATTTATGTTGAGAGGCATTTTCCCCAGTGTTTCCCCAAACACTCAAGTATACTTTCTTTGAGTAGTCTCTGACTGTTTTGGTTTCCAGAAGGCTGGTATACTCTTTCCAGTACCCCAACTCCTTCTCTTGAAACACCAGTACTCATCTTAACTTTTTAGCTGACCCTTAAGCAGGGGTCCTTACGTAAAAAAAGAGGTGCAGGAGCTCATTAGCATAACTTATTTGCATATGCCACACCCCCTGATGTCACCAGAAGTGTCAGAAGGCCACACACCCCTGACATCACTGGAAGTGTGTTAGAAGAAAGAAAGGAAGGATGGAAGGGAGGGAGGGAGGGGGGAAGGAACGAAAGGAACAGGTAGGTAGGTAGGAAGGTAGGTGGGGGAGAGAGAGAAGAAAAGGAAGGAAGGAAGGAAGGAAGAGGAAGGTAGGTAGGTGGGGGAGAGAGAGAGAGAAGAAAAGGAAGGAAGGAACAGGAAGGTAGGTAAGTAGGTGGGGGAGATAGATAGATAGATAGATAGATAGATAGATAGATAGATAGATAGAAAGAAAGAAAGAAAGAAAGAAAGACTCCAGTCTTGTTTTAAAAGTTTCTTGATAATCAGCACTCTTTCCTTCTCTACCAAGGAGGCCAGAGACCTCAGAGGAGCCAGTTGTGAAATTCTGAAATCTACAGTTTTATTCCACCAAGACCCAGCAGTGCTTTTGAGCCGCCAATCGAGTAAGCACTGGAAGGTTCTGAGCATATAGCCCTGGCATAGGTTGGCTGCCCAGGTTCATGCTGCCCAGAAACAGCACGACTGAAGTGAGCCTGGAACCCGGGTCTCCCTAATCTGCAGCTCATCTCCTCAGCCAGTGCGCCTTCTCCACCCCGCTGCACACACCGCGCCCCTTTCCAGTCACTCAGGGCCTGGAGACTGGAGGCACCTGGGCTTCCCGGCTAGCCTCAGGGCCTCTAGGGGGGATGGGTCGGGGCACAGAGACGGTGGGGGGACGACAGGGGGCTGTTGACGTCTGCGGACCTCCGTCCAGGGAGCGGCTGCCTACCTGCGCACCTTTCACTTCAGCTCCCGCAGGCTCCACAGCAGGCAGTCAAACGTTCTGGCCGAGGCCCTCCGGTGCCTGTCGTGTGTGCAGGAGAACACCGCCACCCCCAGGTCCTGGAGGCCAAACCGCCGCCGGGGGGCGCTGTGCTGCGCTGCGCTGCCCTCCCCTCTGAGGCACACCCCCGCGCACAGCAGCAGCGACGGCCATGGGATGCCACCGAGCTGGGAGCCCCAAATCCCTCCGGGGGGGAGGGCAGGTGCCTCTGTTTGGAGGAGACAGCCATGTGGCCAAGGGGGTGGGAGAGGGGTTTTTCCCCGGCCGGCGGCTGCCGCCGGCTCGGGGACTGAGCGGGGTGGGTGGGTGGGAGGGAGGAGGTTTCTTTGCATGGGGGGGGGGGAGAGAGGGTTTTTCCCCCGGCCGGCGGCTGCCGCCGGCTCGGGGACTGAGTGGGGTGGGTGGGTGGGAGGGAGGAGGTATCTTTGCACGCGGGGGGGGGGGGTAGAGAGGGTATTTTCCCCGGCCGGTGGCTGCTGCCAGCTCAGGGATTGAGCGGGGTGGGTGGGTGGGAGGGAGGAGGTATTTTTGCGCGGGGGGGAGAGAGGGTATTTTCCCTGGCCGGCGGCTGCTGCTGGCTCGGGGATTGAGCGGGGTGGGTGGGTGGGAGGGAGGAGGTATTTTTGCGTGGGGGGAGAGAGGGTATTTTCCCTGGCCGGCGGCTGCTGCCGGCCAGGGGATTGAGCGGGGTGGGTGGGAGGGAGGGAGGAGGTTTGCGCGGGGGGGAGAGGGTTTTTTCCCCGGCTGGCGGCCTGCCGCCGGCTCGGGGACATTGAGCAGGGTGGGTGGGAGGGAGGGGGTTTCTTTGCGCGGGGGGGGGTGGGTGGGAAAGAATTTTTTCCCCGGCTGGCAGCCTGCTGCCGGCTCGGGGACATTGAGCGGGGGTGGGTCAGAGGGTTTTTCTTTCCCCGGCCGGCGGCCTGCCGCCGGCTCGGGGACATTGAGCGGGGTGGGTGGGAGGGGGTCTGACCCAGTGGCGGCCCTGCTGGGAGCGGGGCTTTGTAATGTGCCCGCCCCCTAGCACCTTCACTGGCGGAGCGGCGCTCCGCTTCGCTTCGGCCCCAACTGAGCCCTGCCCTTAAGGTCTCTAGAGGCAGTTTCTAACCACACCAGGCCAGGGTTCTCTGCACTCTTCTGAGCTAGTTCCCTGCTTTACTGGGTAGGACATTTTCCTCTCTCTGTAGAGGATCTGTCCCCTTTCCTTGGCCTGAGTGGGAGTCTTTTCCTACTTTCCAAACTTCCACGTCAACTTTCCCACAGTTCTCCTGCCTAGTGTTAAACTGCTCTCAGTCAGGGCTGAATTCTGAAACTGTCAGTGCTTGACTCTTCTCAGCTAAGGCTGAAATCAGGCTCAACTCAGTCAAGGCAGAAATCTGACTGAACCTCTCTCAAAACATTCTCTGTTTAGCTGATGCTAACCAATCAGATCTCTTGGAACAGCCTGTCACTCAAGGGCCTCTGTTTCTGTGAAGAATTAATCCTTCACAGTTCTTCAGCTGTTTGTGTGGCCCTTCTAAGCTTTTAAAAAGTGTAGTCTGTCAGAAGGGGACATAACATTCAAAAGCCCTGACCTAGATAGCTCAAGCTAGCCTGACCTCATCATATCTCAGAAGCTAAGCAGGGTCATCCCTTGCTGACATTTGGATTAGAGACCTCTAAGGTATACCAGGGTCATGATGCAGAGCCAGGCAATGGCAAACCACCTCTGAATGTTTCATACCTTGAAAACCCTACAAGGTTGCCATAAACCAGCTGTGACTTGATGGCACAAAAACACACACAACATTCAAAAGTGACTGCTATGTTCAATAAAATTAACTAAGAAGATAGTGAATGGTAGTAAATTGCATTCTCCACTCTGGATGAGGAATGGAGGACGAGGCACATAAGGAGGAAATGTACGGGCCATTGGAACCTCATGTGCCATGTCCAATAGGGAAGAGGTGTGTTAGCCATCATTTAAGGTGTTTCCACTTCTCCCTGCCAGGCTTGGTGTAGTGCCTAGGACCATGGATTCTAATCTGGGAGAACCAGGTTTGATTCTCCACTATGCCACATGCAGCTGCTGGTGTGACCTTGGGTCAGTCACAAGTTCTCTCAGAGCTGTTCTCTCAAGAACAGTCCTCGAAAGAGCTCTCTCAGCCCCACCTACCTCACAGGGAGTCTGTTGGGGGGAGCGGAATGGAAAGAAGATTGTAAGCCACTCTGAGACTCCTTCAGATAGTGAAGGATGGGGTATAAATCCAATCTCCTCCTCCTTGCTCCACCCTCCTTCCCCAGGTGTGGGTGGTATGAGATTATTTGGTCACACTTAGGGATCTGATCAGAATTTTGGGGGGGGGGGGTCTTTCAAAGGGGTAGGGCCCTTTTCCCACCTACTTCATATTGCCATAGCTGGGGTACAGTAGTTTGAAAGACCTAGTCTACAACTGGTGAGGCTTTCACTAGGTTTTCAGGAAGTGTGCTTGTTACATTATTGTAGGTACAGAAATTTGGCAGGCCCCCTTCGGCAGCTAACCATGAAGATAGTTCATCAAGGCCAGCCCCTTATTGATGGTTATGGCCAAAGGGATTTGAGGAAGGGGCTGCCGTGATACTGCAAAGCATGAGCTGAGCTCAAGCATCTGTGCAGCATGGAGGGGCGGGGGCGACGGTTGAGCCCAGCAGTTGAGTTTGCTGCATTGAGTTTGGACACAGGGCAGGACTGTTTATCAGCAGACAGGTGTATTGGGATGCTGGTAATAATTAAACCTGCATTGGGTTAGTTAATTAGATGTTTATCAGATCCTGCGGATTAGTCTTTCAATGAATCTAGTTAAACCCATGTTTTGTGTCTCATTACTTCATGCTGGGGTACGTGGGCAAAAGTTGTATCTTGCTCTTTCCAAGAATAAATGTTCACCTCATGAAGAAAGTCCGTCTCATTTATATCATTACATGGACATCTGCGCAGCTAGCTTTTTCTCTCATCCTAGAGTCGGTATATCTCTGTCTAATTTGGGAAGAGCCAACTATCCAGTTCTGACTTCTCGTTAAGGGTTGCCTGTCCATGTAAAAGGGTTTGCCTGTTAACTTAGCAGGAAAGCTCCTGATGGGGCCACTGTTCTGAAAGGTGGCTGACAGCCAGAAGCAAGCTAAGGTGCAGCATGCCACATTGGCTCTCTTGGCTCAGACTTTGCAAATGGCATCTGCTCTGCTCACCTGATTAGCATGGAAGAAGCCAACGGGCAAGCTGATGCCTTGCCTCCATCACTGCTGGCCAGATCTGAGCAAAGTGTGACACTGCCTGCACCGTAAGGGCTGTTCTATCTGATTTCTTCTTGGACATTTCGTTTTTCCCAATGAGTACATCTCCCACCTCTAGGTTGTGGCTTCCTTCCTTCCATAACCTCTAGGTTATGACTTTCTTTCTTCTTGACTGGGAGAACAAATCCCTGGAGCCTCTAAGAAAACCGGTGGTTCGTTACATAGATCATCTTCCCATGCTTAGCTCCTTTCTGCTACTCTTACTTGGGACTTCCTTAGTAGCTATGGACCTATGTTTCCCACCACACAACTCTCATTTAAACCAGAGTGATTTTTTTTTTAAAAGAAAAGAATGAAATCAGACTTAAGGGCAGAAGAAGTGAGCTCCCCCTCACTGGCAGTCTTGAAGCAGCCGCTGGAAAACACTTGTTAGGGATGCTCTAGGCTGATCCTGCATTGAGCAAGGGGTTGGACTAGATCAGGGGTGTCAAGCATAAGGCCCCGGGGGCCAGACCTGGCCCACCCGGGGCTGTTATCTGGCCCACAAGCAACTGATAACAAATGAGTTCGACACCTCTGGACCATATGGCATGTATGGCCCCTTCTAACGCTGTGATTCGATGATTCAGTAACTGCAACACGTAATCTATTCTTTCAGTGACATGCAAACATCAGGGTTTTTTTTCAGAACTATTTTTTAATTCATCTGCAACATGATGCACATTTTCTTTATTCTTTATTCAAGTAATCACTTACAAGTCATTAATGGGCTGTGATTTCTTTTACAAATTGTTAACCCTAGATGAAAGGCCTATCAATCTGGGAACCTGGGGGAACTTGTGATGGGATCTTCTCTCTGCTTTTAAAGTCTAATGTCCTGAGAGAATGAGTCTCTCCCCTCCCTTCTAGGTTTAATGGTATGCTGAATTATAAGCTTTGTTTGGCAAAACGACAAGGGGGTAGAGGAGTTAACTCCCTTCTCCTGGTACACTACAGCCAGGATCTGAAATGAGGCCATACACAGTTGTTGGGATTTGGAAGCCGCTGGTGAGATCTGATCACAAATCACTCAGCAGCGAGTCAGCTGGAGTGACTGAAGAGAGCGCCAGTGAAAATCCAATTGTGACTTGATTTACATCTTACTTTTTCCATGTGGCAAAGTCATCCTCATGAGAGATTTTATCCCATCATTTGCATAGTGAATGGCGAGAGCTGCTGTGAGCACTGGCAGAGCATCTGCTTTGAATACAAAAGGTCCCAGGTTCAATCTCCGGCATTTCCAGCTTTAAAAAATAAAGAACCTCATAGAAGGTGATGTGAAAGACCTCGGCCTGTGATCTGGGACAGCAGTTGTCAGTCATAGTAGACAGCACTGACCTAGCTAGATGGTCTGACTCTGTATCAGGCCCCTTTATGTGTATGCCAGGGACAAAAGAAGCCCTTTGGCCAATGTGGAGCAGTGGTTAGAGGGCTAGACTAAGATCTTCTCAGATGCCTGGGTTTCATATAGCTGTTCTGCCATGAAGCTTTCATGAGTAAGCCTGGGCCAGGGAATCTCTCTTAGACTAACCTTACCTCATAGGGCTGTAGTGGATAAAATGAGGAATGGAGAGACTGCCCCTGAAATCCTTGGAGAAAGGGAGAGGTAGAAATGAGCTAGGTAGGGTACGTTCAGACAGGCAGCTAATCCCACCATTGGCCCGGCTCTAATTAGATCCTGATCTTTTTTATCCAGTGTTGCATGACCAGACAGTTCCCCCGTGAATTGCCTTACCATGTGTGGACTTTGTGGTGGATTGTCTAAATGGTGTCCACCTGAAGGAGCTGTGTGGTCAGGTTTTTTTTTTTAAAGAAAAAATCTGTTTGTGCATGCACATATGTGCTTCACTGTATACTTGTTTTTCCGTGCATGCATGGACTTAAATGGTAAAAGCACCGCCAGTGGTACCTTTCTCTAGGTACCATTTCAATTAACAAAGTTCATAAATTTCATGGGCCATTCAGAAACATGAAATTGTCCGGAACATTTGAGAGGAGCTCTGTGGCCGTTGTGCATTTATGCGTTTATGCGCATATCACTAAGATTTTTTTTTTTAATGGTGGCCATTCGGGATGGTCTGGAGTCAGACCATCCCAATAGGCTGATTGTGCACTGGAAATATCAGATGAGTGAAAGTGCACCATTGACCCTTCAGCAAGCTTTAGACCACACTTTCACCGGTATCTTTAAAGTATGGCTCCCCAGTGGGGATCAACGGGCTGATCACAGAATCGGCAAGTTTCCCAGATGTTGCTGTCTGGATATTCCCTTTAAATCCACCAGGCACTCGTGCTTGGGTTGGATCTAAAGAGCCATCTGATCACGACTGTAGATATACACTGCCATCCCAAGCATAGTTACACCCTCCTCAGTCCATTGAAGTCAATGTGGTAGAGTAAACCTCTGTCAGTGCAATTCTAAAAACTGCGAGGCTTTTCTTAATCATGGGCTTCGAAATGGGTAGCTTTGTTTAGGATTGCAGCGATAGTGGTCTGTTCAAGCACAGTACATACCAACCATTATTTCAAGGGCACATTTTCAGAGCCAGTTTTGTGTAGTGGTTAGAGGCATGGACTCTAATCTGGAGAACCAGCTGCTGGTGTGACCTTGGGTCCAGTGTTCTCTCTAAGCTGCGTTAGTGTGAGCTAGCTCACAGTTTTTTAGCCTCTGGCTCACACAATTTTGTCATAGCTCAAGAAGGAAGACTTCAGAGCAAACTGATATATGCAGCAGCCAAATTGCTCGTTCATGACTTTAATACCAGTAGCTCACAAAGTAGAATTTTTTGCTCACAAGGCTCCACAGCTTAGAGGGATCATTGCTTGGGTCAGTCACAGGTTCTCTCAGAGCTGTTCTCTCAAGGACAGTTCTTGAAAGAGCTCTCTCAGCCCCACCTACCTCACAGGGTGTCTGTTGTGGGGAGGGGAAGGGAAAGGAGAAAGCTGCTCTGAGATTCCTTCAGGTAGTGAAGGTAGGGGCATAAAGCCCATCTCTCTTCTTCTCTCAAAGGAAATATTCAGACTGCAAAAATTCATGTGGTAAAGTTACCTCATAGTTGTGTCCCCCCATTCACAAGAACTGGGTGAACCAGATCTCATTCCAGTCCTCCACATCTGTCCCAGGTGATGGGTCATGAGAACAACTTCTTAGTTTCGATACTGCCATTTAAAAAAATGGAAGAAAGCAATGTTTAATAACATATATTTTTCTGTCTGCGCAGAAACCGAAACAAATTATTCATGTTGTTAGTGATTTAAGGAATTTCAAAGTAGAAGTTGTCATGCATCTGCTCCGTTTCCACTCCAAGGCTTTCGTGACAGATTGTGCATTAACAAACTAACCTAATAATAACCCTCGACCGATGTGCCTTTGAAATTAATCAGCGCTGCGCTGCATTCCAATAACTCCAACAGGTATGGCAGTAGAGCATCTTTTATGGTAAGTTTTCAAAATGAACAATCAATAGGGGATAAACTACACAATGCTCACTCTGGAGGCAACACTTTGGAATAATGATCTTGCTTGAAAATAGGCCCACAGGCCACAGACCATCAGTGGGTGATACCATACATAATGCAACGTCTTCCCATTTGGTCGGCACAGTTCTACACATGTGTACTTTTATGGATCGCTAATGATGCTCTCCCAATGTGTGACCTGAAAGGGTGCCTAAACAGATTTGTTTAATAAATGCTTAATGTCCCACATTACATTCCCAGCACGCTCTAATTAAATTCCTTTCCATTTTCGTCTCTCTATAGTCTCAGAGGGTTAGTGCAGCTCTGGAATATTTGACAAAAATTCAACCAAGCAACCACCTGAATTTGATGCATTAACCTTGACACCGCATACGACGTTAGTCAGGCCACGCATGCAAATGCCGCCCTTTTTTGCAGTGACAAAAAAAAATAAAATACTGTATTCCACTCCATGCGGAGAGGTTGCAAATCAATAATTATCACCGCCTCCGGATAAGGAGAGCTCTAGGTTGCAATCCATCAAGAGTCGCTCTTACATGGGCTGTGATGGAAATGAATTTGGGGCTGCAACCACGTCAAGTAGTGCCTTTTCATACACATGTTCAGTAGCACTTTGCATGTACACTATAGTGTGCTGGAGGAGAAGGGGCTAATTTGGAAAAAAAAACAACAACATAAGCTCTTTTGCTCTTAACCAAGAGTGAGCACTTATGACCACTTATACACTTATTATTTCTCAGTCATTACAATAGCCATAGAAGGTATTCTTGTTTTGTAAGCTTAAAGCATATGCTTGATAATCATGGAGGCTCCATCTTTTTTTGGGGGGGGAGGGGGGGAACTCGATGCCAGATTACCCTGACCTGGATGGCCCAGGCTAGCCTGATCTTGTCAGATCTCAGCTGCTAAGCAGGGTCAGCCCTGGATGGTGCTTGGATGGGAGGCCACCAAGGAATTCCAGGGTCACTATGCAGAGGCAGGCAATGGCAAACCACCTCTGTTAGTCTCTTGTCTTGAAACCCCTACGAAGATGCCATAAGCTGTCTGCAATTTTGGAAAGTATTGGAGTCTTAGTACACAACAAACTTGATGGCACTTCACACACACACACAGACACTCTCTCTCTCACACACACACACACACACGACAGACAGCCCACCCATTTCTAGTATATGCGGGAACTCTCTCTACTTCCCATATTCCTGTACCAGTTCATTTGCTTTAGAAATATAGCCCTGACCTGGATACCCTAGGCAAGCCCGGTCTTGGAAGCTAATAGGGTTGCCAGGTCTGGGATCGAAAATACCTGGAGACTTTGGGAGTGGATCTGGGAGAGGGCGGGGTTTAGGAAGGGGAGGGGCCTCCGCATGGTACAATGTTGTCGAGTCCACCCTTCAAAGCAGCCATTTTCTCCAGTGGAGCTGATCTCTGTCAGCTGGAGATCCATTGTAAAAGCGGGAGATCCCCAGGCCCCACCTGGAGGCTGGCAAATCTATAAGCTAAGCAGGATCAAGTATTTGGATGGGAGACTTCCTTGAAATACCAGAGGTGGGAGGCAGGGATAGGTTTTATTCAGCCACCTCTTTGACTATCCTCCAGGCCCCCTGTAGGGGTCAGTCACCAGAGTCGCCATGACTTCTGGGTGTATGCACACACGCACGCACGCACACACACAAATATAAAAAAATACAAAAAAGAAAGGAAATGTAAACCTTCATGGCATTTTCCTTTGATAAACCTTTCTTAAGGTTCCAAGGTTCCCATTTGGCTTTGCCTTTCAAGTCCAGCATTCCTGGACATTCCATGTTAATGTCTCCCACAATAGACTGTAGAGTCCATAGTGCTCCCTTAGCTCATCATCACTCGGTCTGGCCTTTAATTTCCTTACATTTTCTGCTGCACTGTCAAAGTCAGCCTGGAGAGACATACTCCGACCAGACAGACATGTTAGACCAGAGGCAAAAGAACCCACCATCTCCTTGGATTCTGCCTCTAGTACACGCAAGCTTTTGTGTTATACTAAATTCTTCTTCAATCTAATGTTTAACTTTCTTGTGCAAGCATTGGGTCTGCTCCTCTTAGCCCCAGCTTCAGGACCACGATGAAAACATTCTGAGAACCAGCATGGCGTAGTGTCAGACTAGGATTTGGGGGACTCAGTTCACAGTCCCCCTTCACAGTTCTATGGAAACATGTTGGGTGATGTCGAGCCAACCACAGGTGTTCTGCCTAGCCTACTTTGAAGGATTGTTGTTAGAAGGATACATTGGAAGAGTTGTTGTTGATCTGTTTTGGGTCACCTTGGCTGGGAGGGTGGGGTAAAAATCCAAATAAACAAATAAATAAATAAATGAGGAGAAAAGTGGGGTAGAAATACGTTTAAATAAATCCATTCGGAAGCCACTGGCAATTTTAACTTTTGTATCAGTGCCCGAGTTTGTAATAGTTGATGGTACTGCTTATTTCCAAGGCACCACACCCCATTAAAGAGGTAAAGTCTATTACAGATTATCACCCAATCCAACAAGGGCCACGTGGCCAATGAGGAGCCACAAATGCAAATAGCTGCTGTTCTATGTATACCATTGGACTGCAGCCACTATTGTTGTCGAAATATTCTTTTCAGCACCAGCCCCTATTTTCTTTTTCTTTTCTTTTTCTTTGCAGGTAGCTGGATGGGAGCTTTTAAGAGAATCATTAAAGGCAGAATAGTATAATTGCTTCCCAACGTGTGATGAATATTGATCTGCCTCCTAAAAGCAAGACAGATATTTAGAATGGTTTTCATTATTAGAGGTGAAAAATGGAAGTAAGCATTGGGTTGGGGGCGAAGGCTTACATTCTTATGCTGGCCGCCAAAGTCTGAATTTTTTATTAACCCAACAGTCTTCTGAAGCTGCTCCAGAGATGCAATATGCCAAGTTAACTCCATTTTATATACCTTCCGTAGGAGTGGGCTCTTTGTAATCAATAGGTATAATTTTCATTGGGGTTGATACGATCACAGCGAGCCATCACTACACCAATCATTTGCGAATGGATTTTTTCCTGTGCAGACAAGATAATCCAGGTGCCAGTGATTCCTATAGTGAAATAATAGTGCAATATTCAGAAGTGTGTGGGTGCAAACTTAAGCTAAGTTTTCATAGGCAACAACCAACTTCGTCAGATACGTGAGTGAACATTCGCCTGTGCATGTGTCCAGTGTCATGCAAGAATTACTCAACAGGCATTCAAAGAAAAGTATATACTGTACACAGTAGCCCTGTACATGTTACTGTGAACATGTGCACAATCTGGGTATTATACTTTATTTTTAATTGTGCATTGATTAAGTCCTATAACACAACCAATTTGTCATTTATTTATTTAATTCATTTATACCCCGTCTTTCTCAAGGACAGTTGTCTCCGAGCTCTCTCAGCCCCACCTACCTCAAAGGGTGTCTGTTGTGGGGAGAGGAAGAGAAAGGAGTTTGTAAGCCACATGAGACTCCGAGTGAAGCGTGGGGCATAAATCCAATCTCTTCCTCTTCATGACAGAGTGGGGATTTGAACCTTAGACTGACAGTCTAACCATTATACCACACAGACTCTCTGCATGTATGTATGAACATGTGCATTTAGCACACACACACCGCTTCCATTTATCCAGGAAGTGGTCACTGGTTTTGTTGTTGCTAGATTCCAGTCCAGTAGCACCTTAGAGACCAACAAGATTTGTTGGGGTATGAGCTTTTGAGAGTCAACACTCCCTTCCTCAGCACGGATTCTCTAAAGCTCATACCTCCAAAAATCTTGTTGGTTTCTAAGTTGCCGCTGGACTCAATCCTAGCTCTTCAGCTGCAGATGAACATGGCTACCCTCCTAACCTATCTTCATGGTTTTATTGTTAAAGCAAATGTGCACTGGCTGTTTCTTACAAACAGATGTGCCCACATACATGCAGAATATGTGCACATTTACTATAAAATGGTATGCTCATACACTGTAACTGGCCTGCAAAGCTATTATCATCCTTTAATTGCCATACTGTTTAAAAAAAAATCTATCGGTGCAGAACAGAATGGGTGTTCACTGAAGATGTCAAGAGATTTGTGAGCTGCATACATGATACTACAGAGGATAAAAAAATACAGATTTTAACAGGTTATGAATGTGAAGGACAAGAAGAATCTGCAGATGCTGTTTCCAATGAAGGCCACTCTCAACTTCCATGTTTCATATGCTCATCACCAGGCAACAATCTGGCTGCAAGATTATCCAGTTGCCAATTTTGGTATTGGAAATTCCAGGGGATTTAGGACAGTACATGGGGAGGGCAGAGTTTGGAGCTCAGCAGGGATGTGATGCCATCAAGTCAGCATTCCGATGTTGCTACTTTCTCCAGAGGAACTGATCTCTATAGTGTGGAGATCAGTTGTAATTCCAGGAATACTCCAGGCACCACCTGGAAGCTGGCAACCCTAGATGTGGGTTGTGAAGACTCTGAAAGTGGGTCATGGGCCAGCCCTCCCTAGTGGCCACATCATCGGCCCTCTCCATTTCTCTGTTTTTCATTTTGGAAACCAAGATCTGATCCTGGAAACAATATCTGCCATGTCACACATTAGTTGATGTTTTTTCTTCTTCACTGCATATACATGTTGATCAAGTAAAAAGTGTCCTGACAGTTACTAGAAGGAGTTTTGTAGAATCTTAGGAGGGATTAGAGGGACTGGTGGAGAAGAAGAAGGTGTTCAAAGCTGGGATATAATCTCCTTACACAAAGCCTGTGTGTGTCAGAATGCCACTTGCTTGGGGTTCACAGTGGGGCAGCTATGCCTTTTGTGTAATGTGTGTTGGTTTCTCAAAAACATCTGGTTAGCTATTGTAGTAAATGGAATGCTGAACTAGATGGGTGTCAAGGTCATAGTTTGCCTAGGTTGCAAAAAATAAACAAACAACAAACCCTTTGGCCAGTCCTGGATGGGTCGCCATACCAAGTAAATTTGGACTTGTGAGTCACCATTCCAAAAAAACTTGGGAACTGCTGGCCTAGCCCAGTGCACTGATTACAAACTTGATTTGAAATGACCTGTTGATTGTGGCTGTGTGGTCATCAGCTGTCTCAATCCTTCCAGAGGGGTAGCTTGTGTTCATCTGTCACAACAAAAAGGAGCAGGGGTCCTGTAGCACCTTAAAGACCACATTTCCCTGCAGCATTTGCTTTGGGGGCTCAAGTCCACTTCCTCAGATGCTTAGGAACAAAGCTCCACTTCTGGCTATTTTACATAGAAAGATGAGATGGAGTGGGAAGAACAGAGCATAGCCAGCTCCAGGTTGGTAGATACCTGGAGATTTGGGGGGTTAGTCAGAGGAGGGGGAGGGTTGAGGAGGAGAGGGACTTCAGTGGGATAATGCCATAGATTCCGCCTTCCAAAGCAGCCATGTCACCCAGAGATCAGTTGTAATCTGAAGTGCTCTCCAGCCACCACCTGGAGACTGGCAACCCTGGGGGAAGAGCAGGCTCAAGGCACCATGAAATGTAAGTAGTATAGGGTAAAAATTCCAGAAGGATACAGAGTAATTTGTAAGCATGAGGTGTTCAGATCTAATCAAGAGGGGGGAAGACTATTCACTTAATGATTGTAATTGGTCTTGCTAAGACATTAAATGTCTGTAATGAGCAATAAATCTAATGTCCCATTTTAGGCCAGGTGGGGAGGAGGTGTGAATCCTTCTAATAAATCCTAATTCGGCAGTTTCACATTGGAGTTTACTTTTAAAATATTTCTGTTGTAGAATTGTGACCTTCAGGTCAGTTGTGGAGGGACCCGGGAGTATAAAATGTTCTCCCACTGATTCCTGGGTGCCGCAATTCTTAATGTTGGGATTGTGTCCTTTTTAAAAAAAACATAGGGTTGAATTATTTGTCTTATACAGAGAGAAGAAAAGTATTATTTACATACAATGGCGCGTAGCACATTGGAAGATGAGAATGTAAACAAGCCCCAGGTAATATAGCTGATATTATTAGGTTCTGTAATGCTATCGCACAAATGTATATGCGGGACTGTGAAACTCTGCATTGTTATTTTGCCAATTCTGTGTTTTGTTTTGTTTTTTTTGTGATAGATACTATGAAACCTCTTCGAAGCTTGAAGAAAATTTCTCGTCCCCCCGTGGATGAGAGGACTTAAGCTTCTGCTCCCCGATATAGGAAAAGGCATGTGTTGGTAATTGGGGATTCTCTACTGAGAGGGGTAGAAGCTAAAATACGCCAGCCAGACTTGTCATCTCGAGAGGTATGCTGTCTACCAGGTGCCTGCATCCAGGATGTCACAGAAAGGGTAGGCCCACAGATTATTATCCTTTTTTGCCCATCCATGTGGGAACAAGTGATACTGGCTGGCACAGCCCAGAACGTATTAAAAAAGACTATGTGGCTCTGGGTAAAAAGGTGAAGAACCTGGGAGCAAAGGTTGCGTTTTTGTCAGTTCTTCCCATCGAAGGCCATGGCTTAGGAAGGGAAAGAAGAATACTGCAAATAAATGACTGGCTACGTAGATGGTGTCATGAGGAAAAGTTTGGATTTTTGGATCATTGCTTACACTTTTAGGATGAAGCTCTTCTATCGGGAGATGGTTTCCACCTCATGAGGGTAGGGAAAATGTGTTTGGTAAGAGCCTCGGAAACCTAATAAGGAGGGTATTAAGATATGGGGGAGCGAGACAAAAATTCAAAGCCTAGTATAATGCCAATAACTGGAAATAAGAACAATAAAGTTTTGCTGGGAGTGGCATATATGCTAGGAAATGTTAAGTTATAGGGAAGTACAGAAACAAAAACCTCAGGGCACATAAAACATGGATTCTGAAATCTCTACTAGGGGTGTGCATTCCGGTTTTCCAAACTGGAAAAAAAAAAAACCTTATAGGTATTTATCAGTATTTTTAAAGCCAAATGCAAATTCAAGAAACTTTTCAGCTTCTGAATAGTGTTTCCCGAATTTGTTCAGCTATTTCAGCTTTTGGGTAGCCCAATACTGGCTTCCCTAGTCAATTTCACTCCCCACCAGGCAGCTGTGGGAGTGAAACTGACCAGGGAAAGCCTCCTCTCTACCTTTCCTCCTCTGGTTGTCCCAGGGCTGCTGGAGAAGAACAGGGAGAGAGCACAGCCATGTTTAAATGCCTTTCTTTCCCTCTCCCAGTTTGCCATTTTTTTTTGCCAATTCTGGGGAAGGGAGTTTGGGGAGGTGAGGGGGATTTGGGGAGGGAAAGAAAGGCATCTAAACATGTGCTCCTCCAGGCCACCCGGGGCAACTGGAGAGGGGCAGGCAAGGAGCCCAGGTATGTTTCCATGCCTGCCCTGTGCTTTCCCACCTCTCCTACCATGGCAGGAAGGCTGGCCAGGGCAGGAGGGCTGGGAAAGGACAGGGCAGGCATGGAAATATGCCTCTTTCCCCCCTGAGGTTCTCTGCCACTGCAAGGGGGGGGACCGAAGAAGGCATGTTTAAATGCCTTTCTTTCCCTCTCCACTCTCAGGGCAACTGGAGAGGGGCAGGCAAGGAGCCCAGGCATGCTTTCATGCCTGCCCTGTGCTTTCGCAGCCCTCCCACTATGGCAAGAGGGCTGGGAAAGCACAGGGCAGGCATGGAAACATCCCTCCCCCCCCCCGAGCTTCTCCACCACAGCAGAGAAGCTCAGGTAGGGGAAGGGGGAAAAGAAGGCAGATCCGGGAGGGAAAGAAAGGCATTTCAAAGATGCCTGGGTTCCCTGCCTGATCTTCTCCAGGTGCCACATGGCTGAAGGACACCCAAAGAAGATCAGAGAGGGAACTCAGGCATGTTTGCATGCTTGCCGTGTACTTTCCCATCCTGCCTGCCATGGTGGGTAGGCTGCAGAAGGGAAGGGCAGGCATGCAAACATGCCCCCTTCCTTCCCTGCGCCTCTCCAGGGGAAGGGGGGGCATATTTAAATGCCTTTCTTTCCCTTCCCAATTGGAGATGAAAAAAAGGCATTTTAAAGATGCCTGGGCTCCCTGTCTGCCCTTCTCTAGCTACAACATGTCAGCTAGAGAAGGGTCGGCAGAGGGCCCTGGCTTTCCCTTGTCAATTTCACTCACAACTCACTGGTGGGGAGTGAAATTGACAGGGAAATCTTTAGGGGCTACCAGAGGGAAAGAAGGCATTTTAACATGCCTCCTTTCCCTCTGGTGGTGTAAATTGGACCCAATTTTTTTTTTGGGGGGGGGAATACCAAAATTTTCCCCAGTCTGAATACCTTACTGGTATTGGACTGGGGAAATTTTGCATTTACCAATATTTTTTGGGTCTGATTTACCCGAAGCAGAAAGATACCAGCATTTTTTTTTTTGCACACCCCTAGTCTCTACACTAAAGTGCAGAGTATGGGAAACAAGCAGGAGGAACTTGAAGTCCTAATACAGGTAGGGGACTATAACCTAATAGGCATTAATGAAATTTAGTGGGATGGCACTCACAATTGGGATATTAGGACTGTGGGGTATGACTTGTTAAAAAGGGACAGACAAATAAGGAACAGGGGAGAGTAGCATTATATGTAAGGCAGGTATATACTTGTGAGGAAATACAAGAATCTGAGCATGGGAATTCAGTTGAAAGTCTTTAGGTAGAAATAAAAAGAATAAGAATTAATTGTGATATTATGGTGGGGGTCCACTGTAGACCACCAAGCCATGCAGAAGACTTGGACGAGACAATCCTAGAACAGATTACAAAGTTCTCAAAGAGATGGACACGGAAGTCATGGGAGATTTCAATAACCTGGATATCTATTGGAAGTCCAACTCTGCTAAAAATGAAAGGTCCAATAAATTCCTGACTTTTCTTGCTGACAACTTCATTTTCCAGAAAGTGGAGAGGGAAACAAGAGGGTCCTATATTTTGGACTTGATTATCATCAATAGAGAAGAACTGGTTGACGAGGTGAAAGTAGTGGGCACCCTGGGTAGTAGTAACCATGTAATTTTAGAATTTACAGTCTTGGGGAAGGGAAAAGCTGTACATAGTCGGACATATAGGTTGGATTTCAAGAAAGCAATTTTTGACAAACTTTAAGTTATGCTGGGTAGAATGCCATGGTCAGTTTCTTAAAAGCAAAATACTGAAGGCACAATCACAAACAATTCCTATGAGACGGAAAAATGAGAGGGGCCTAAAGAAGCCAAGGTGGCTTCATAAACAGCTTTTGGAAGAATCGAGAAATAAGAAAGACTTGTTTAGGAAATGGAAGGAGAGCCTTATAACCAAGGATGAATATAAACAAAGAACCAGTGCTTGTAGAGAGAGAGAGTTCGGAAAGCTAAAGCTCAGTATGAGCTTAGGCCAGCAAGAGATGCTAAAAACAACAACAAAAAGTTATTTTCTTATGTTCAAAGTAAGAAAAAGAGCACGGACATAGTAGACAGGAAAGTGAAATTGTAACAAGTGATGAAGAGAAGAAAGAACTGCCCAGCTCCTACTTTTCCTCAGTCTTCTCTTGGGAGGGAAACTTTGCTCAACATGGCAAAAACAGAACACATGATGAGGGAAGGGAGTTGCAGCCTAGGATCTGCATGGGGGTAGTACATAAACACCTAGTTTCTTTAAATGAAACTAAGTCCTCAGGATCAGATGTATGGTATCCAAGGGTACTATAGAGGATGGTGTCGATTTTTTTCTGTTGCTGCAGAAGGTTGGACCAGAACCAAGAGGTTGAAATAAAGACCAGTTTCCCACAAGCGCTGCCCCAGCGTTTTTCCTCCATTTGCCCCGGTGCTGTGCTTGAATTTCACACTATTTGCCACGGGGCACATTTTGACCTGCAGCTCTGCCTGATCTTTCCCGTTTTTTCTGTAATCCTGTTTTTTGAGGATCTCTGAAGCCGTGGGGAAGATCGGGTGGAGCCACAGGTCAAAATGCACCCCGTGGCAAATAGTGTGAAATGCAGGCACAGCACCCGGGCAAATGGAGGAAGAATGCTGGGGCAGGACTAGTGGGAAATCGGTCAAAGAGTTTTCAGCTAAAAATTAGGAAGAACTTCCTGACAATCAGAGTGGTTCCTCAGTGGAACCGGCTTCCTCAGGAGGTGCTGGGTTCTCATTCTTTGGAAGTTTTTTTTTATAAAAAAACAGAGGCTAGATGGCCATCTGACAGCAGTGCTGATTTTGTGGACTTAGGCAGATTATGAGAAGGAGGGCAGGAAGGGTTGTATCTAGAGTTCCCTCTGAACTGAGTTAGTGTGAGCTAGTTTTTTAGCCTCCAGCTCACCCATTTTTGTCTTAGCTCTGGAAGGATGGCTCCAGAGCAAACTAATTTATGCAACAGCCAAATCGCTTGCTCACAACTTTGATGCCAGTAGTTCACAAAGTAGAATTTTTGCTCACAAGACTCCACAGCTTAAAGAGAACATCGTGGCCCTTTCTTACACACCCAGGCGAATGCTGATCACCATTTTGGGGTCAGGAAGCAATTTTTCTCCAGGCCAGTTTTGCCAGGGATCCTGGAGGTTTTTTTTGCTATCTTCTGTGCATGGAACAAAGGTCACTGGGTGGGGGTGGGGGTATTTGTGAATTTCCTACATAGTGCAGGGGGTTGGACTAGATGACCCTCGAGGTCCCTTTTAACTCTACCATATGCTGATCACTGTTTGCTGATCCAAAAATAACTAAAAGTGCAATCCTAAGCAGAGTTATACCTTTCTAAGTCCATTGAAATCAATGGTCATAGAAGGGTGGAACTCTGGGATTGCACTGTAAAACTTGTGGTATTATTATGCATTTCTTCCTACCTCTTGAGGAAGTGGTGAGCAATGAGCATTTATCAGTACATAGATGGTTGAAAATGCCATCAAATCACAGTTTGGAAACCATAGGGTTTTCAAGGCAGTTTGGAAACCATAGGGTTTTCAAGGCAGTTTGAAAACCATAGGGTTTTCAAGGCAAAAGACATTCAGAGGTGGTTTGCCATTGCTTGCCTCTGCATTACAGCCCTGGTATTCCTTGAAAGTCTGCCATCAAAATACTAGCCAGGGCTGATCTTGCTTAGCTTCTGAGATCTAATGAGATCAAGCTAGTCTGGGCTCTCCAGGTCAGGGTTATCAGTACATTAAATCCATACTATATAAAGGCTGAATTTAGCACCTTGAAATGGGTACAGAAACATACTGGAAGCTGAGGCAGAACTGGCTAAAGGTGATCTCCCCTTCAAAGCTGAAGAAGTGAGCTGTGACATTCTATATCAGCTGATGGCCTTGTCTTGTCTTCAAGAGTGTGTCCAGCACATTGCCATGGCTGATCCTAGAAGCTAACAAAGGCATGGATGATCATGTTGCAATGCCAAGCATCCAGGAAAGGACACATTCTGTAGTTTATAATGACATGTGTTCTGGCTTTGGCCATTACCTGCCTCTCTAGAAACAGGGTTCGGTTCAGACACATACCCAAACTATCTCTGCAATCTTAAACAGAGTTACACCCTTCTAAATCCACTGAAGTCAATGAAATCATAAGGGTGTAACTCTGGTTAAGACTGCAACGTGTCTGTTTAGCAGCAGTGAGAACCACTCCACCCGTTACAGTTAAAGGTCCTTCTCCTAGTAAATATACAGTGGGCCAGTAATGGGTTTGAATACAGCAGTTGTTTTCAAAAACTTACCCAAAATCTCATCTTAGTAGAGCCTGTGTCCTGTATGGCTTTTGTCCGTGCACGTCCCATGGTTCTTAGCATATCCTTTTTGGTGGTCAAAAGAAACCCCCATAAAAGCTGGTTGGATCCAACCCATGTATTTCAGGGAAGAACTGTCGTCTTAGAGGGATGACACAAAATATTGAGTTTCTGCTATGATTGTTCAGTAAGGAGTTCTGGGGGAAGATTGCTGTTATCAATGTGCTTGTGTAAAGTCTACTTTGTAATTTAAACCGTATGGAGGTGTTATTATACTCCTGTATGCTGAGGTTTCTAAGATGCCCTAAAACAGCTCTTGCCACTAGGGAATAATACCACCTGACCTAGGAGGCAAGGTGAATAAAGGAAAACGCTACTGAGATGTTCAATCTGGTGCTTTCGCTCTACGGTAATTAAAGTGCAGGGCTGGCACCTAAACAGGCAGAATGTTTTCTACCAACTTAAATTAAATTTCAGACATCGTTGGCCTCAATCGGAGGAATGTAAACATTTATTAAATGACAGGCTGAAAATAGCTGGCTTAACAGAAGTGATTGCTAGCTATTAATTCTCTGTAGCACTTCCCTGTTTACAAGTCTGGAGATTTTTTCTGGGGGCCACATCAGGTTCTCTCCTAATGTCATTTCTTATAGCAGTCCCTCACCCAAGGGGAAAGCAGTGCGCCAAAGCATAAATACATCAGTACACAATTGCCAGGCTGTGCCCTCACATCTCTAGGGACAAGGCTGTTGTTTCAATACGGTCTCGCATGTGCAAACACCAGTGACCCCAGCAAGAAGCCATGCACATCCCAATGAACATACAGGACCCTTGTGCACATGGGCTGCCCTGTTCTTTTCAGTTGACAAAGCTGATTTATCTATGCAGAGGAATGCACACAGATCTGCTTCCTCCACTGAAATGGTTGGTTTGGCTTGAGTACTGGGATGGAGCCAGGGAGGTCTAGGTTGAAATCCCTACTCATGGGTGAACTCATGCGTGGGCCAGTGGTCCATCTATCATCCTCTTTCCTATGGTGGCTGACCGGTTGCCCTGGAGGGCCAGCAAGCAAGATACATGTGGCAATTCTCAGGTCACTTTCCTTTGAGTAACCATTGGTGAACAAAATAGCACTTATTTCTGGTTAGACATGCTTAGGATTCCTCCCATGGAGACCAAGGTCTCATGTTGTCTGATGTCCATGAGTTTTATGGGGTCAGCCTTGGGCAGGTTACTATGTCCTGGCCTAACTGTACCTCACAGATTTGGTGTCAGAATACAATCCAACAACCCTGTGTCTTCTGCCTTGAACTCCACACAGGATGAAATAATGTAATGTAGTAAATAATAAGGTGGGACGATGGCATGGTATAGCCTGATTGCCTCAGATCTCAGAAAGTAAGCAGAAATGGTACTTGGAAGAGAGACCACCAAGGAAGACTCTGCAGAGGAAGGCAATGACAAACCACCTCTGCTTCTCACTTGCCTTGAAAGCCCCTTGTTGGGAGACTCCATAAGTCAGCTGTGACTTGATGGCACTTTACGCACAGAGTAAATAATAAATAAAGCACAGAAGCCAGATACAAGGTGGTGTAAGTGGTTCAAAACACCATTGCAACATTCAAAAAGCAAATTCACATGTAACATGTTAGATTTAGCTTAAACTAAGTTATACCCTCATTACTGCATTGATTTAGAAGCGTTAACTCTACTTAGGATCACACTGTTAAATCGTCTTTTAAAAAACCAAAACATCCTCCTCTTCTTTCTCATCCATGCTCATATAACCCCGTGTCCTTAACACTTTGCAGTTTGTTAAATGGCTGAATTTTTCAGAGGCACTTGTTAAATTGCTGGAACAAAATAGAACCGATGTGCTATGTCAACTGTTGCACATGAAAGGCTGTAAAGTCATATATATGTATTGATTTCCATTGTGGTCTTTCTGAGAATTAAGAGGGGGAAAAAGATCAATGAAGTTTTACTATTGTGAGATGTGCCCGTTGCACATTTTTTATTATCTGCAATGCTAACATATTTCAGTCGGGTAGTATGACAAGCAAAACTGGCAGAGATCCTCAGTAGATTTGAATGTACGGCATCAAAGCCTTCCGTTAAACCATATCTGGGGATGCATACATCTCCATGTTAATCTGATCCTAATTGTAGCCCCGGACAGCATTTGTCCCTTTTGTTGTGCAACCCTGCCCATACACGCATAGGTAAGGTAACTAAATATTCAGAAGCACACACCACTGCCAATCTTAGTAAGTGACTCACATGAAAATCAACATGTTTATTACTGGAACAGCCTTTTTGAGATGGTTCAAGATGAAATGGGGAATACACTTACTGAGAGGAGGGATTGGGGCGGGAGAGGGATTTGGGTCACTTTGTTCACTTTTGCTGCCATTTGTGTGTGTGACAGGCATTATTATCCCTGTTCGGATTTTTAGAAATTATGTTAACTTCCATAGGTTTCAATGGGAAACACGTTCCTCTGTGTAACCTTTCCCCCTCCCCTTTGTTTCCTGTCTCATTTTGATGTAATTCTGAGAGGTCCTCATAATCACTCATGGCATCTCTCCCCCCCCCCCCCCCCCCGATTTCATGCTTTACAGGCCAATAATCCCTCCCCCCGACAGAGCAGGAATAGGGAGGCTTTTGATGACCCTCCCAAGGTACAGCCAGTGTGGAAGAGCTGGCCACTGGGAGCCACAAGACAAGCAGGGCAGAGACAAAGGTTTTGGTCACGCCTTCTGGAAGAGACTGGCATCTGTCGGACTGCTGCCTCACATGAGGTTGTTCAAACAAAGTTTGAATCCAGCGGCACCTTCAGCCCATTTAATTCTGGGTAAATGCTTTCCTGTGCATGCACACTTCTATAAACATGGGCTTATAGAACATAGCCTACAGCCTCCTGGGATATAATTTTTGTATATTTTTAATGTTTAACATAACATATATATGCAATGTACTACATTAAGAATATACTGATCTAAATCCATTATTAGCTCAATTTTCTATGTAAAACTGCAGACGATTAAAATGCACAGTAAAATTCAGTCCTGCCCCTTTGAGCCTTGACTTAGTTTCCTTCAGGAGGTCTTTAATACAGCTCTTGTTCCTCACAAATTCCTTGGTTTAAAGTTTTAAAAATGGTATTTGATGCTGTTTTGTTATGTACTTCATGATCCATTTTTCTCTTTTTGACATAATTTTATTTAGTTTTACATTAAATTTTCTATTTTTATATTTTAACTGGAGTTTTAACTTGTATATTTGTATACCTGAACAATGTTTGTTTTTGTCAACTGGATCTGGTCATGGACTGTAATATAATAAAACTAATTTAAATATGTAAACCTGGGGGTTATTCCACACGTTGTAACTTTCACTGTATTTATGAATGGAAAAGAGGACATGAAGGTTGAAGTCCTGCTTTCCAAGCAGTCTTTAAGTGAAGTGTTTGATCTTTTTGGAATGTTTGCAGTATGTCAGCTCAGGTGTTGATCCTGTAGTAGATCATTCAGGCAAGCATTCACCTACTTTAATTTTCCGTGCATGGGAAAAGGAAGCAAGAACCCCCACATTTGGAAGGCAAGGAAGGAACCCAAACTGGTATCAATATAGTACAAATAGGACTTATTGTGTGTAGCCAAAGACCATCATCAGTGGATAAGTGGGTTGGGTGCATGTGTGCATACTCACTGGAAGATATGGGCTCAATCTCTATCTAGCATTTACTTCATTGTTGTACCAAACCCACACTGGAATAGAAAAAGATCTGGCTCAAAACTACTTTCAAATACCCCAGGCCAACACCGTACTGACAGCAGAGTCATCCCTGAATGGCCATAAAACGGCCATAAATCTATGCAGACAGCCACCATAAAACCAGAGATCAAACAAAGTGAAAGCAGCATGCAGTCTGGACACTGCCATAAAATCCAACTATCAATCAAAGTGAAAGGGGTATGCAACGCAGATGGGAATTTCTGTTCCAGTATGGGTTTGGTAAGACAGTGGAGCAAATGCTAGATGCAGATTGGGCCATGCTCTCACAGCTTTACAAAGGAAACCAGAAACTATAATATAGGCCCCGATCACATGCAGAATTAGCCACACAATAGGCTGGATTTTAAGGGTGCAATCACAAGAGAACATCTGGCAAGCGTTCCGCACCCGTTGGCAAGCCATTTTGCTCCACAGGAGAAGCAGAGTAAAAAAAAAACACTAGCGAAAATCCAGTATCAAACAGGTTGCTACAGGCCACAGACGGACTTTCCCCATGTGATCGCTCCAGCAAGCACTTGTGGCATTGGGGATTCCCCGTTGTTCCCCCCCTTCTCACTATGCGCATCATTGCATACTGCCATTGGAAGCCTGCAGGGTGGAGATGTGATTTATCAATCCCCCGTTTAAGCGAACTGGTAACGAATCACAAAAACACAACAACCCCGACTCACCCGCGATTGCATCTGATCATGCAGTGCTGAGTTGTGCCTGCAGCTTCACAGAACTGTGTGATCGCACAACTGTGTGTCAAATTACTCTGGAGCAAATAGCCTCGCATCCCCCATGTTTTATCTTGTGTGTGTGACCGCAGCTATAGTTTCACTGCCTTAAGGGCCAAGCTGGTTATTTGGTGGTGAAGCCAGGATTGTAGCTCAGATCCCACTGAACCAGCCACACGTTAGCAGCAGACAAGAAGTGGGTGGGAGGAAGATGCTTAATGTGTGTCCTTTCCCAGTACTTTTTCTCATTCCTCGAACTGCTCCCCTCTCCTGGGATGCTGACACATCTCTGATGTGTTACAGAGAAAGTCGCTTGAGGGAGGCAGATGGGAGGGAGGAAAGGAGTGGGCAGGAGAAAGTTCATTTCTCTTGTGTAAGCTGTACTCCCTTCCCACCGCTGTGCAGCCATTTCGCCCCCAGAAGTCATGCAGAAAGGATCTGAGGCATAACACTGGGGGCTGTGCATACTGAGTCTTCAAAGAGACTGTTTCAGTCTTTAACTTTTTCCCCTGTCTCTGACTGAGAATGTTAAAAGAGATACACCCCCTCCTCTTTTTATACATCTGGCTATACAAATTAGAGGTTACAAATAAGCAGCCAAGGGAGCATTTAATGGTCCTTTGAGCAAAATTATATAAAGTGGCAAAGGGGTTAATGAGGTCAGTGGAAACCAGTTGGGACTCGGAACCACTAAAAAGAGAGAGAGAGAGAGAGAGTGTCAAGCAGGCACCTAAATATAAGTATTCCAGCCTAATTTTAAGTTCCTATTATTTACAGCTGTGGCGTTACGTACCTAACCGTTAATTATCCCGCATTTTGCAGCCGTGTTGGGCAGATTTCATGGCAGGTAACAGTTTTGCCAGAGAAATAAAAGGCATGTCAAATACACTTTATCTCACTGTCACACCGTTCTTCCAGAAGTGCAATTCACTCCCCCAGAAATGTTGCTCTGCAGTGCCAAAGCACTGCAAATGAGAATCAGGCTGGTGATGTTTTGCCTTCGTTCCTCGCGCATCTGCACGCCATGGTGGTGAAGCAAAAAAACAGGACCCGGGGCTGATATTTTCTGTTTGTTATTTTTTACCTGCGACTTCTGCTTAGTTGCCTTTAGACTGCTGAGATGTGTTCAGTGCAGCCATTCCCAAGCTTTGTGCTGGGGCATCCTAGCATGGTCCGGCAAGAGCTGTCCATTGTGCTTTGAAAAAGAAACCGTGAAAGAGGTTCTCAGCAAGCCTGCATGGTACACTGTTTGAACCCTGCTCTCCTGCCAGGGAGAGAGGCTCACAAAACTTTGTACTTATGAATTTTCCCCAGAAGCTTTGATCTGCCCACTCACTGGCATAAAGCATCAAAACAGACCATTCCTCCCCCCCCCCCCCCACGTTGCCACATCTCATTGCCTAGGAGGGACTGTTTAATACATACTTGGTTACACTAGGTTTTGACTTGCTTCACACAGTGCCCGAAGTTCAAAGGTCGTATAGCATGGAGAGCAGCAACTGATCTCACAGGCAATGAGGATGTTGCTTCATTCAATGAGTAATTCAATTGTGCCCCAATCTGGATGGCCCAGTTTGATCTCATTAGACCTCAGAAGGTAAGTAGGGTTGGCTCCGATTAATGCTTGGATGGGAAATGACCAAGGAAGTCCAGGATTGCTACACAGAGGGTGTGTTCAGATGCGCTGTTTGATCCGGCTTCGACACACTTCAAAAATGGATCAAATGTGTGCATTCAGACAGCAGCAGCTGCCTCTCGTCTCCAGCCTCTTCCTCTTGTTGCTTACTGGAGCAAATTCCCAAGCAAAGCATAGTATTTTGATACCAGGTCCTTAAGTGGTGTTTTCTGTGCTCTCCTGGTTGAAAATGCATTTTCCCCTGTGTGAATGCTCAACCATGGTTGAGCCACTTCCGAGTCTTTAAACACCCCCCCCACCACCACCACCGTGGAAGCCTCTGGCTTCCACTTTTTGCCCGCCATTTTTATTTTTGTGTTGGTGATATGCGCATAAGTGCTGCTCTGCCCACGTGTCTATAAAAAAAAATGGCCACTAGTTTTAAGTTCGGGATCCCAAGGAGGCCAGTTTCAAGCAAAAAGTTTGAAGGGACGTGTTCTGTCAGAGTGGTGAAATCACGGTGCTTGTGGAACTGTGGCAGGATTTGCTCTACTGCTTTTGTGCATGCGCAAGGTTTTATTTTTTCAGATCTCCAAATGAGTGCCTATGTGCATGTGCAAAGTTAGAAACAAAAAAATGGCATACACTCCCGTGTGATCACAATTCTCCAGAGTAAAAAAAAAGCCGCATCGAAGTGGGGCAATTTAAAGCAGCTCCAGCACGCTGTCTGAATGCACCCAGAGGCAGGCAATGGCAAATCACTTCTGACCATCAGGCAACATTTGGAGATGACCTTGGCCTCTGTGTCCTGTTCTAAGAGAGCTGGTTGACCACTGTGTAAATCAGGTCAGGGTTGAGCACTGTGTAAATCAGGACTAGATGCCCCACTAGCCTGGCCCAGCAGGGCTCTTCCTGCATTTCTCTGTGTTTCATGCCTCGTATTTACTCATTACAGACAAGCATCCTGCCCATACAGATAACAACCTTTGGAACTGTGTACTGTTCATGTAGCCAAAATACATATTAAATGTCATATCAAAATGCAATCTAAACTTATTTTCAGGTGAAACGCCAAAGGAAAAAGAAAAGAGCAGACAGCACATTCCCCCTACCCACCTTCCCACACATAAGTATACAGATGTGGGAGTCAGGGAAACTTGCTCACCCTGACCTGCAGTAGGGTTGCTGGATCTCCTGCTGTGACAGTAAGCTCCCCCCCCCCCCGATTGCTGCTATTGCCCGTTGCTGCTCCAAGCAGTGGTGGGAGTAACACTGGAAATAAAGGAATGCTGGTGCATTCTGTGTCAGTCCATCAACTCTGTGTACAGCCCAGAAGTGGCACTGAGTAGCTCCAGGAGTTCCCAGACACAATGTGGCTTTCCAGAAATTCATAGAGCTACACACTGTCATTTCTGGGTTGTACCTGGAAGTGACATGTGTCTATAGCACTTACAAACTGATCATCCAATTGCTCCCAATATGGACACAGCAGAATTTCCTACCTTCAGAAGAGACATACCTAGAAGAATGACTCACAGTGAGAGGCCCCTAAAACACGCTTCTGAGGACAAGGCCAGCTGGGATCATATACCAGAGATCAAGGCTGAGCCATTCTGAGTGTAGCAGTAGTACGAGAGCTGTAGTACGGGATGTGTATTGCAACGTATTTGTTGGATACATTTGTTTTTATTGATCTTCTTTCATTGTCTGACTACTGGTTCTGAGACATGCACACTTGTAAGAACTCCACCAATCTGATTTGTACTAAACGTTTTGTGTAGAGTTATGTGTCAGGAATTCCCCAGGTTCATGGTTAAACCAGATGTGACATTGGAAATCTGTGATTAGGATCTCTTAGATTTTTTTAAAAAGACAATTATCATGCAGATGTTTTGAAGATGTGGGGGAAAATGAGCACATCAGCTGACATGATTCCAGAGCATTGGCTGATGTCATGTCTCTGTTTTGAGTTGGATGGGATGTCAATGCATTGTGCAATTGTAATTTCCACTCCCATACACACTCTTTGTCCTGCCTCTTGGAGGCAAGTGTAGGTAGGAGGGCCCAGCTGGTGGGAGAATGCCTACTACTTTGGTGTAGTGGTTAAGAGTGCTGACTCTAATCTGGGAAAACTGGGTTTGATTCCCCACGCCTCCACATGCAGCTGCTGGTGTGACCTTGGGTCAGTCATAAGTTCTCTCAGAACTGTTCTCTCACAAGCAGTCCACGAAAGAACTCTCTCAGCCCCACCTACCTCACAGGGTATCTGTTGTGGGGAGGGGAGGGGAGAAAGATTGCAAGCCTCTCTGAGACTGCTTTGGGTACTGAAGAGTGGGGTATAAATCCAATCTCCTTTTTCTTTTTCTTCTTCGAAAGCAAATAAGTGGCACACCTCAAAAAGATGCTGGTATCTGTTTAACACTTTCCTACCATGCCTCTTCTATGATTTGAATTCCCATGAATTTAAAATTTAACTCCATGGGATGAGAAAGACATTTGGAGGTAGGGCTACCCAAACCAATCACAAGTGGCCGACAAGCATAAAGAGAAATTCAGTGAGGGTTCCCTTAAGGCCCAGGGACCTTGTTAGACCTCAAGCCCTATTTTTTTTAAAAAATTAAACTATGTATGCCCCACCTTTCCCTACAACTCAAGTAAGGCTGCCAGGCATGGAGGTGTGGTAGGGGTGCTGTCAGCAATGGCCTGATATCACTTTCAGGGAAAATCCAGAAGGGATGTCATGCTTCTCTAGGAATCACTGGAAACTCTATGGAAAAACAATAGTGCTTGTACAGAGTCCTAGCTAGGACTGATATCACTTCTGGGTTTACCCCAGAAGTTATGTCATACTGCCTTTTGGGGTATTTTTTTCTTCCACTGCTGCTTTGAATAGCACCAGGAAAGCTAGGGAAGCCAGCCTGCAGGTGGGACCTGGGGATCCCCTGGAATTACATCCTATCTCCAGATTACAGAAATAAGTTCTCCTGGAGAAAACAGATGTTTTGGAGGGTACACTCTATGGCATTATACCCCACTGAGGTCCCCATCTTCCCCAGGCTCCACCCACAAATTTTCAGGAGTTTCCCAGCCTGGATCTGGCAAACCTATGCCCCCATCACCTGAGCGTGGCCAGAGGGGACATGGTAACCCTAGTGGGAGCTGAAGGCAGGGAAACCCCTGCCCCCAGCAGAGGGTTAGCAGCCCTAGGCTCAAGGTTGTTTGCAAACTGAGATTAAAAACATATTCAATACAATAAACCCTCAAATATCCCCTAATGCCTTCAGTCTCTCTGTAAAGTGCTGTCAAGTCCCAGCTGACTTCTGGCAACCCCAGCAAGGGGCTTTCAAGGCAACTGAGAAGCAGACGTGGTTTGCTGTTGCCTTCCTCTGCAAAGTCTTCCTTGGTAGTCTCCCTTCCAAGTACTGACCCTGCTTGGTTTTTGAGATCTGATGAGATGGGGCTATACCATGCCACCTTTCCTCCCAATGCCTACAGCAGGGGTAACAAACGTATGGCCCATGGGCTGGAACTGTCCCGTCCTGGGCTCTAATCTGGCCCGCAAGTAACTGGTCATTACCTTTATTGCCAGATGACAGACGCTGTGAATTATGGCCCTGTGTATTGTCCCAATGTTAATGAGCAATGGGTGGTAGAACTGGGAGGGTGGGTATCAGGGAGGGTGGGTATCAGGGAGATACTTTGAGGAAATACTGTAAGAGTGTTAATGTTTGAAGTATGTTTGTATTGCAAACAATTGGGTTTGCCTGTGTCCTCTATAAAGTTTATATCTCCAGTACCTGGCATTACATGGTATGGCACACATGGCCCAGCCTGACAAAATGACATTTATGTCAGATCCAGCTGTTGTAGCCATAACCGTTTCTGCCGAGTTGTGCCCCTTGGCTTTCTCATGAGAGTGGCCTTGGAGATGCTTTTGCCAAGCTGTCATAGACAAGACACCATATACCTGTCAAGGTTGTCATAGCAATGCTAGGGCAGAGAGCTGATGTATGATTGTGGGCTAGGGGGAGATATTGAACCTTACCTGTAACTTGGGTTCCGTGTACTTTCTTTATTCCTGACAAGGAGCCAGTTCCATAGTGAGCATATCTCTAACAAAGCCTTTCATTAGAGAAGCTGTGGAGAGTGTCTTAACTGGGGATCTGACAGTCCTATGCTGTGAAGGGCTTTAAAGTCCATCACGACCGGTACTTTGAATTGAACTCGGAAACCAACTGTCTAAAACAGTCTAGCTGTGTTCCTGTTAGCTAACCCTGACAATAATCAGGCAGCCCAGGGGGAGAGTGACGTTGTTTGGACCTTTCTGCCAAATTTTGAGTGCGCAGGCAGGAAGAAGTGAGGCATGGAGTAATGTATTTCTCTGTTGAGGCTTGAGCTAGGGTGAAGTTGCCTGCATGAGAGAGGATGTAGGTGGCTTTTAGACTCCAAGTTGCAGCTCAGTATAAATTAGCTTGCACTGAGGAGCTGGGAGGGAAGGCATCAAATAGGCCCTTCTGAGGCCGAACAGCAATCTAATAAAGCTGAGCCCTGATTTCCCATCTGTCAGCATCTTGCTGCTTCATTCTGGGGCAAGCAAAGCTATGTCCGATGCTGAGCTAGCGCAGATGTTTTGCTGGCAGTTCTCTTTGCAGCCTGGCATAATTAATTTACCAAATCCCCCTGCGCACCAGACATGGTGGCAGCCACTGGCCAAAATAACTTCTAAAAGAAGGAGACAGTTTTAAAGCGGGTAGGTCGAACAACAACTGCTAACTACAACAGCTAAATGGAACCTCTCTATTTGATGGCAGTTTATCTCTAACTCCCATATCACATAGGTGAGTTAGATACCAGGAGGCAGCTATAACTTGATTCCCAAAGGCATCTTACTGGCTGCTGAAAACAGAATGCTGGGGTAGATGAGCTTTTGAGTTTGATCTAACAAGACTGTTCTATTGGGCTTGCCCTGACCTGGCGTTCTATTGGGCTTGCCCTGACCTGGATATCCCAGGCTAGCCTGATCTCATCAGATCTCAGAAGCTAAGCAGGGTGGTCTCTGTCTAGTATTTGGATAAGGGACCTCCAAGGAATACCAGGGTTTTGATGCGGAGGCAGGCAATGGCCTTGAAAACCCTACAGGGTTGCCATACGTCAGCTGTGACTTGATGGCGAAAACAACAACTGGTCTTATTTGTTCATTTAGTAGATGTGTTGTAGTATTCCAATAGCTTTATTGGTCCTCATTTAACTATTTTCAATGGAGCACACAGGCAATTTTAGATTCTGGACTTGGTCTTAAGTCTACTCCATCGTTCATACCAAGCATTCGGGAGACTGCAATTCCCAGAATGCATTGGCAGAAGGAAGTGGAAAAATAAAGATGGAGATGAAATGGGTGGAGTTCACCCATGCCTAGCTATCTATACACCTGCATTGAGAGGGCCCTCCGCTTTGCCCATCCTCTCACCTCAGTCCTGACAGCACCACAGAACATCTTCCTGCTACTCCTTATCTATGGTTTCAAAACAGTTATCACTGCCATTCGAATGAATTGTTGTCTAGTTGGAAATAAGTTGCACACCTCTTGATTTGTTATTAAGCAAGAAGAGAAATGGGATGGGTAGACAGGTGGCCATATGAATCTGCATCAGCACGATGTAGATGAAATGTATGAAGTCATGGTATCCTGGCAACAAAACATGAAAGCAACATGGGATGAGTGTTTTCCCCTGATTCCTTAATTCCAAGTTTACCATGGAGCTGAGGAACTTGGACTTAAGAGGCAGCATGGTATAGTGGTTAGAGTGTTAGACTAGACTCTGGAAGACCCAACTTTGAATCCTCACCCTGCCATGGAAGTTTACCGGGTGACCTTGGTCATTTCAGAGGAGTAGCCATGTTAGTCTATTGGAGAAAAACAAAGCAAAGTCCTCTGGCTCAGTAAAGGCCAACAACATGGGGGCCCATCACACATTCTCAGCCTAACCTACCTCACAATATTGTTGTGAGAATAAAATGGAGAAAGGGAAAACATTGTAAGCCATGTTGGGTTCCCATGGGGGATAAAAGCATATAAGGTCCCAGTCACAAGAGTGAGATAATCCGGGGGGGAGTGAGGCTATTTGCTTTGGAGTAATTTGACCCAAAGTTATGTGTTCACACAGTTCTGCGAAGCTGCGGGCACAGCCCACCACTGCATGATCAGATGCAATCGTGGGTGAGTTGGGGGGGGGGGGGGTTTGCTGTTTTTTTTCCAATGCACTTAAATGGAGGATCAATGAATCGCATCTCCACCCTGAGGGCTTCCTATGACAGTATGCGATGATGCGCATACTGAGAAGGGGGGAAAAAAACAGCATGTAATCGGGATAGCCTGATCAGACTATCCCTGACACCATGAGTGTGCACTGGAGTGATCACGTGGGGAAAGTCCATCTTTGGCCTGTAGCAAACCTGTTTGAGACTGGACTTTCACTAGTATCTTTTAACTCTGCTTCTTCAGCGGAGAGAAACGGGTTGCCGATGGGTGTGGGATGCTTGCCAGATATTCTGGTGTGATTGTGCCCTTAAAATCCGCATGGCATTTGTGCCTATCACGGGGCTAACTCTGCGTGTGATCAGGGCCTAAGTGGGGTAAATGCTGCATCTTTGTAGCATCTGGAATGAAGAGGCATTCAAACTAGTGCATAGGCCTAAAGTTACAGGAATGCATGTTGTATGAATGAATCTGACATCCTGTTTGTAAGCTTTATCCAAAATTAAACTTCTACCACTGCAATTCTTTGTCCATTTTTAACCCACCTTTCCTCCAAGGAGCACATCCATGCTTGAATCTTAGCATTGAATGATGGGGGGAGGGGGTAAATGGGCAACATTTGGTGCAGGCCAGGAAAAGCAAGAGGTCACCTATGGCCTTGTCGATCATGGAGCCAGTGAGAGATTGTCCAAATACCAGCAAGCTCAGTGGCACAGCTTTGTACACAATGTCATGAATGGGTTTAATTATTTCCATGGTTCAGAGTGCAATGAACAGCCCCTAGCTTAACCTGTGCATTTTGTCTGGTGTCTTCATTTCAGGGTATGAAGACACACCCCTTCATAAATCCAGTGGTGGAAAGGAGGGACAGCTAATACAACACAGTGAAATGAGCAAGAGTGGAAACTGTTTTTCCTTGTGCAAGGGCAGCATGATGGACGCACAAACACACAAAGCTGCCTTATAGTGAATCACACCCTTGGTCCATTAAGGTCAGTATTGTCTACTCAGACTGGCAGTGGCTCTTCAGGATCTTAAACGGAGGTTTTTTACATCACCTACCACTTGATCCTTTCAACTGGAGATGCTGGGGATTGAACCTGAGGTCTTCTGTATGACAAGCAGATGCTCTACCCCTGAGCCTTCATAAATCCAGTGGTGTAAAGGAGGGACAGCTAATATAACACAGGGCACAATGAAATAAGCAGGAGTGGAAACTGTTCCAGATGCTACAAAGCAGGAAGGGTTGCATCAGTGCTTAGTTCTTGTGGCCCTTTCTTATACACCCAGGGAAATGCTGATCACCACATCGGGGTCAGGAAGCAATTTTTCTCCAGGCCAGTTTGGCTGGAGATCCTGGAGGTTTTTTACCCTCTTCTGGGCATGGAGCAGGGGTCACTGGGGGTGTGGGGGCAGGTATTTGTGAATTCCCTGCATTGTGCAGGGGGTTTGACTAGATGACCCTAGAGGTCCCTTCTAACTCTATGCTTCTATGAGCCATGGCTTCTCCCCTCAAACACCATCAGGAGGGAACAGGAGGGGGAACCCCTAACACTCCATCAGTTATCTGAGTCCTAACTATGTCTCCACGGAGCTAGTGTTGATTAAGGAGGGAACTACAGCTTCAGTGAACTTGCTTAGTTTAAAAAGTGCGGTAGCTGAAGCAATATGAGCTTCCTACCTATTGTTTGATGGCAGTGTCACACCCACTACAGCCACCACTGGCTGCTGGAATCTTCATGTGAAGGAGATGCATGTGCCAATTCTGTGTAGTGCCCCTGTTGAGGAGGGAAGGTTGCAGCAGCTCCCATTCTTGCAAAACAAATCTATAGGGGCCCAAGGGTCATAAACAGAATACTACCGGCTGTTAAAGTGAGTCGTTGCTTAAGGGAATTTCCCATTTCTTAAATGGCCTAATGACAGAAAGAAATGCCTGTGGGTCGCATCAGTAATTGCTTGCCATCTCTGAGTACAGATCCGATGTTCCCGACATTGTAAATGATAAAACAAATGTTTTAAAAATGGTTAACACAATGTATAAGGTCAGAAATTGTAGACCATTCCAGATAATTTCCAGAATCCATTTTCTGCCGCAACCGTTCTGTCTTACCGAACTCGAAGCCAAGTAATTTAGTACAGTTTGTGGGAGGTAGTAAAGCAAATTATCTGCTGTATTTTTTTGCATATAATCCCATTAATCCTAATTACTAGAGCATTCCGCATAATGTGCTTTGGAAGGCATTTTATATTTCTGGATGTCAGAGACGAGGCATTACATATAGAAATGAAGGAGGTAACTTCAGCAGTGTGTGAGTTTCCCTTCCATCTGCAGCGTGACCTTTTCTGTTTCCCTGATAAACAACTGTTATTATATTAATTAGGGATGCCAGACTCCAGGTGGGGCCTGGAGATCTCCCGCTTTTACAACTGATCTCCAGCTGACAGAGATCAGCTCCTCTGGAGAAAATGGCTGCGTTGAAGGGTGGACTCTATAGTATTATACCGTGCTGAGGTCCATCCCCAAACCCTGCCCTCTCCTGGATCCACCCCCAAAGTCTCCAGATATTTTCCATCCCAGGCTTGGCTACCATAATATTAATTGATTAAATATTTTACTATTTTTTTTTTTAAAAAGTAGTAATAACAAAGGACATGATCCAGGAAAAGTCAAGGGCTTTTGTGCATGTGTAAATTGTTATAAAGTCGCAGCCAATTTATGGCAATTCCATAGGTTTTCAAGGCAAGTGAGAAGCAGGGGTGGTTTGTCATTGCCTTCCTCCAGAGACTCTTCCTGGGTAGTCTCCCTTCCAGGTACCAACCCTGCTTAGCTTCTGAGATCTGACAAGATCGGACTATACCATGCTGCCTTCCCTCCCCAAGGGCTTCTACATTCCACAGATGTCAGTGGGAGTGACTTAAACATACATAATAAACAGGCAAACAGTATAATCCTGATCGTGTTTACTTCACAGCATCTCTTTCTGATTTCAGTTGAATCTATTTCCAAGCAAAAGTCAAACTACATGTGATGCTGGAATTCCATGAATAGAATTTCAGACTCACAGTGGGGCTGATATAGATTGAGACCGCAGGACTGAAAACTGAAAATGCTACTTTAAGCTCAGCATGGAAAAAAAGATTAGGGATACTTGTCTCCCCCCCCACACCAGTATTTAAAGCAGGATTAATGGTTGTTGGATGAGATTCTATATCAAGTATAATGGTCCAATGTACAGATGAGGTTTTTGCCAGTATGCACACTTTCATTTAGGCTAGCGTGAATAGGTGAACATCACCTTTAGGAAGCACGGAAGTTAGGAGCAAAGGATTTAGGTACATCAGTGAACTTTCTAGGCCATAGCTTTAGGTTTAAAGTTCTAACTTGATCTACAACTACACTGAAAGAATGGCAAGAGGTCCCATGCCAGACTGTAGGGTTGCCAGTTCTCCTGCTATCCTGGCAACCCAGCTTCTTGCTCACCGGCGCATGAAGTGCTGATGGGAGGAGATGGGGAAATGGGGGGGTGGGGGGGGGGGTCGTGTGCTAGTATCATGCCTGTATGCTGACATCACTTCCACTGAAAACCGGAACTGTTATCATAGGACATGCCAGGATTCACAAAATATCTATATTTGTACCATAGAGTATTCGTAAGTCCTAGCATGTCCAATGATGTCACTTCTGTTTTTCACCAGAAGTGACATCAGCAAACCACGAAAATGAATGGGGGGGTGTGTGTGTGGATTTTCAACCCAGAAGAAACCAGGTAACCAAAGAGGCTAAAAAAAAAAAGAAAAAAATATCAAGGTCAATTCCAGCCCCTCCCCCATTTATACAGAATCACAGAATCTTTAATCAAATTATAAATGGTCAAAGCTGTGCATAAAAATCTATCAACTTTAGTGACTTATAAGACAGAAGAAGATATTGGATTTATACCCTGCCCTTCACATGGAGTCTCAGAGCAGCTTACAAACTACTTTCCCTTCCCCTCCCCACAGCAGACACCCTGTGAGGTAGGTGGGGCTGAGAGAGCTCTTTCCAGAACTGCTCTTTCAAGAACAGCTCTCACAGAACTATGGCTTGCCCAACGTCATCAAGCAGCTGCAAGTGGAGGAATGGGGAATCAAACCCGGTGTCATAAGTACCTCTGAGGACCTGCCTCCTGTGGACCTAAGTGAGGTGGAGGATCAGCTCCCAGCTCCAGTGGAGCCTCCACCTGAGCCAGATGAGGCTCAAGCAAGCACCTCCCAGGGTTTTACCCCAGCAGCAGCTAAGCCACAGTTAAGCTCAAGCCCACCTGATTCACCTCCTCGAGGTCCTGATACAGGCAAGACTTAGCGCCAAGAAGAAAAGAGGCATGCATGCGTGGTCACAGATCACTAAGTCTTGAGTTCTAGAAGGAGCCGGGACCTCACTGCCAGCTGCTAACAAGCACAGGAAGGGGCTGGGTATTTAAGCACAGCACAGAGACTACCAACTTGTGCTAGCAACAAGTCTCCTTGGCTAAGCTCTGCACCCGTCCAGCTCACGATAACTGACTTGATTCTGGAACCTCTGGCTTGTGACTTTGGCTTTGTTTGACTTTGGCTCTGTTGACTCCCTGGACTGGTTTCCCCTGAGTTTCCCTATTGGACCCTGGCTTGGACTGACTCCGCTTTTGGCTTAGTGTTTTGGACTTGGCATCTTGTTCCTGATTTGGCTTAACCTCGGACTGTCCCAGACTTCTACTTGGCTCCTGTTCTATTGGCACCCAGCCCATGACACCCAGTTCTCTCAGATTAGAGTCTGCACACTTAACCACTACACCAAACTGGCTCTACATAAGTACCTTCCCCTAGTGCCCCCCCCAATAAAACAAAAACACTTTTCAATTTAAAATTACACTTATACACATGGGGATATCACACATTTACAAGTATCTTTCCTGTGAGCAAGTACAGTTATTGAGCACACCGCATAACACTGGCACACCAATTCCCACCCCCTAAATGATCCCAGTAGTTGCTGGCTGCAGCCGAGCAACCCTGTGGGACCTGGGTATCACCCGGAATTACAGCTCATCTCCAGACTACAGAGATCAGTTCTCCTGGAGAAGATGGATGCTTTGGATGGTGGGCTCTGTGGCATTGTCCTCCACTGAGGTCCCTGTCCTCCCCAAGCTCCATCCCCAAGTATCTAAGTGTTTCCCAACCTGGATCTGGCATCGCTAACCCACCGTTCCCTGCCAGTGGCCGGGGAGACCTGGCAACACTATGCTAGAGGCAGTAACATTTGTGTGTCATGATCTCTTCTTCATTATACATTTAATGAGACTCTCTAGAGAGGCTCTGGTGGGGGTGCTGGGTCTCCTGCTATAGCGGGAAACCTCCTGGCCATGTCTCCCGGTCATTGCTGGCATTTCACAGGCTGGCTGGGGGGGCGGGGGATAGGTGTGTGTGCTGGCACCTGTTCTTGCCCCCTAATTGCTCCTGGTGGGCTACCTGCTGTGGTTGGCAACCCTAGGAGACAAGAGTAACTTTTTTTTAAAGCCTACAAGGTGTTCAAATAATTGCCTTGCTATTCGAGAGCTTAAGCTCCTTTAGGACAAGGGATGCATGAAACTGACACTATCCGTCATACAAACATTACTTACGCGTGAACATTAAGCTGGATGCATAAATGAATCACAAATATTCATCAGAGACGGGATTGACAAAGGCTGGTGATCCATTCAAAAGTGATGGACTATAAATGTCAAGGTAATAATGACTGGGCCTTTGGATTGTTTTTGCTGGATCTCTCTGGGCATCAGTTCAGTTCCTTTGCTTCCCGGCCCTTTGCTAGACGAGTGATGGTGTGTCTTCTTCAACTCAGTAATCCGCATCCGTGTGTCAAGGACTCCCCTGGCCCGGCTTTATCCCTCATTTGGCTCTTCGTTGAAGATTGAAAAGGATAAGAGCAAAGAGGCTGCAGACATTTCCTGGGGCGAGTAGAGATTCCAGGGGTTCCCAGCTTCAGTCTAGTTACCTGTACATGTCAGTCAACAGCTGGAGCATTCATGAGCATCGGAGCCTGTATGGAGCTGATCACAACTCATCCCATGCTCTAGCACCTGGCTAGGCTTGGCTGAAGCAGAAATAGATGCTAATGTGCATATTCCTTATTAATGGTATCCTTCAGATTGCTCTGTTCTGGCTCAAACTGAAGAGTGACTTGGATGTTTTCCTTCCCCTTGTATTTGATTATTGCATTTCTGTGCCAAATGCCATTTAAACCCAGTGGGTGTTCACTAGGAAGAGGCTGGTTGATACAAGACTCCCTAGTGGGCTGGGTTTTTTCCTGTCAAGAAAGTACCTGATATCCAAAGCCAGGCTTAATCCTGGAAGCATATCCAAGCTAGGTAGAAGCTGATCTTTTAGGTGGGGATAGGATCAAAGGATACTCCACCCTGCATTACCACTGGAGGGTCCCATGAATGAATACAAAACATTGCAATAGCCAGAATCTCGCAAGGACTTGTATGTGTCTTCAGACTCCTTCATCCTCCAGTGATCTTACAGAACAGGCCTAGAACAATGATTCTTAGATGAACGAACTACAAATAGAAGAAGAAGAGGAGATTGGCTTCATACCCGCCCTTCACTGCCCTTCCCCTCCCCACAACAGACACCTTGTGAGCAGTGTTCCCTCTAAGCTGAGTCAGTGTGAGCTAGCTCACAGTCTTTTAGCCTCCAGCTCACAGATTCTTGTCTTAGCTCAAGAAGGATGACTCCAGAGCAGACTAATTTATGCAGTAGCCAAATCACTCACTCACAACTTTAATGCCAGGAGCTCACAAAGTAGAATTTTTGCTCACAAGACTCCATAGCTTAGAGGGAACATTGCTTGTGAGGTAGGTGGGGCTGAGAGAGCTCTTTTGAGAACTGCCCTTGAGAGAACAGCTCCGAAAGAACTTGTAACTGACCCAAGGTCACACCAGCAGTTGCATGTGAAGGAGCAAGGAATCAAACCCAGTTCTCCCAGGTTAGAGTCTACGCTCCTAACCACTACACCAAGCTAGAGATTGTGGGGGTGAAGCCTGGAGAGGGCGGAGTTTGGGGAAGGGTGGGATCTCAGCAGGGTGTAATGCCAGAGAGTCCACCCTCCAAAGCAAACGTTTTTCTCCACGGCAACTGATTTCTATTGTCTGGAGATCAGTTGTAATAGCAGGAGATCTCTAGGTGCCACCTTGAGGTTGGCAACCATATCAACAAGTCTCAGGGGCTACTCAAACCTCTGGATGACAAATAGGTGCCCTTCAAGTTTTAGAAGTTTAGGCATATCCTTCTCCCAATTTGCAACAGGCTCCTGACAGCACACGCTACACTTAGACCCTCGATTTCTCCTACAGACGTTTAAATGGCATGCTACAAATGGGAACAACACCCAACATTAAGGAACTGGGTGGTGGCTATCATGTGCAAGGCTCTCATTGAATACATGCCTGACATTGGGGTGGCCTTAACCCCAGGGCAACTGTGGCAGCTGCCCCAGGCCCAGCACTGAGGGGGGGAACCACTGCGGACTGCGCTGGGCAGCATGCATACCTGCCACAGAGCTTTTGCTGCTGACTGCTCTGTAGGTCACCACAGCTTGCAGAAGGGCTGGTGCAACACTCACACAGTCACATACTGAGCCACCAATGATGGTCCAGAGTGGCCAGCACCAGCCTGCCTGCGTCAACAGCAGCCGGCTGGGCCTAGCTGGCTGTCTCTGCCTGGAAACTTGTGCCAGCATTGATTGCTCTGCTGTCAACTGGCCTGACCTGACTTAGCTAGACCAGCAGTGGCCCAGCTGAAGAGGAACGAAAATGGTGCGGCTGTAGTGGAGAGATCAGGGATGGAGGTAAGGGCAGCATGAGTATACATAGGCACCTTGTGGTGATGCTGTGCACACCCTTCTCCGAGGTGGCATGTGCAAGCTTGGAGGCAGAAGGGGGAGGACTGTTCCCTTCTCCAAAGGCAGCTGCCCTGGCTCAGAGGCAACAGACACAAAGCATCTCTTTGGGACACCTGGCTGAGCATCATGGCTATAAATGTGCCATGTTTACCGGGTAGTAGGTACTTCTTATTTAATGGGTTTATCCCCAGGTAAGTCTACACCATGTCCAGTCCAAAACACATTGAACCTCCCAATCCTGGCTCACCTCTGTAGCCATCTACATCTGGTGTCCCATCCTTGATGTTTGCCCGGGCCCCCAAAATCACAAAGTCCAGCCCTGCCTGAGATGCGAGTATCACGGGCATATATTTTAAGTGTCCCAATATAAAATTTGCCTTGTTTTAACAGCTGTTTTTATGTCCTAATTATCTTTTATTCACTATAAGCTTATTCGTCACCTCAGACCCTGTCTGTTAGACAGACCTGATTATTTTCACTGGTGGGTCCAGCACCGTTTATGGTAGAGTGTGGCATTGTGGTTGGAGTGCCAGATTAGAATCTGGGAAACCTAGGCTCGAGTTCCCACTCATCCATGGGTGACTTTGGGCAAGGCGCACACTCTCAGCCTAACCCACTTTACATAATTGTTATGAGAATAAAATGGGGGAAAGGAGAAAGTTGCCAGTTGTTTTGGGGATCTCCACTGGCTAACCTAATCTTGTCAGATCTTGGAGGCTAAGCAGGGTCAGCCCTGGCTAGTGTTTCGATAGGCGACCTCCAAGGAACACCAGGGCTATGACATGGAGGCAGGCAATGGCAAACCACCTCTGAAATGTCTCTTGCCTTAAAAACAATTCTAGCTTGCCACCTAGTGGTGCATAATGCTAAAAGAGCTAGAACTTCTGGCTGCCAGACAATCTTAAGATCGCCTGGCTATACTACCCACACTGCCATAGATTATTTATTTATCTAATTTATAGCCCACTCTCCCTGAAACCAGCTCAGGGCAGGTAACATCAAACCATAAAATACAATTTAAAAGCCTCTAAAACAGCATACAATTACAATGAATACAATTGAGGCAATAAAATACAGTGTAAATAGAAGCATTCTGTAAAATTCCAGATGGCATATGGAGGGGCATTGTTCAGACAACTGCGAAGGGGAACGGGGGGGGGGGGACATAAGGGGAGGGGAAAGAGAGAAAGGAGAGAGTACAAATGAAGTAAATTAATAAATTATGGAATGCCCACACCAACACAGTGTGGAGGGCCTGTACGTTGTCTGACATCCATATAAAACGTTGTATAGTTTGGGTGGCTTTAAAAAAAAAGAATTACTTGTATGCTTTCTGCGGATTGGGATTTTTGTAATCTGCTGTGAGAGGTGGGAATGCTGGAACATAATTTTGTAAATAAATTAACTGTGATGTTGTGTGCTTGAAGGATGGTAGATGGATGAAAGAATAACAACCACTGGTCTAAAGATCTGTCCTCACATGGGATCTTTGGGAATGAGGGGGTCCTCCATGTCACCTGAGACCCTGAATAGCTGCTGCCAGTCAGAGTAGACAACTCGGGGCTGGACGGGCCCATGATCTTGTCTTGGCAGAAGGCAGCTTTGTACCTTGGCAGGTGAACAGGCTCTAAAGCTGAGCGCTACCACATCTGGTATACTTCCCCCCCCACTCAGCCGTAAAAGTAATTTCCAATCTCTTCACTGCAGAGTTTAAAACCTCTTTTTAAATGTAAGCTACTCCCTGAGCAGTATAAAGTGGCTTTGGTGCGAAATGAGAAAATGACCCTTTTCTTTGAAATTCCCTTTCAAGCCTCACTTTAGCAGGCACTTATGTACATGCACAAAGTGAATAGTTCCACTGACTTCCCACAGAGCTACTCATGCACTGAAATGAAACTACAGGCCTTGCTGACTCAATCGCCTTTCTTTTTTTTTAAAAAAAAAATGCTTAAAGCAATTCTCTAGAGAACGATACTGCTTTTATGTATTAATTTACGTGAGTTTTGTCTCTAGGGGGGTATCTCTGAAAAAGTGGCATGCTAGCCAGTTCTCAGATACAGAGGATAATACTTAGGTGATGGAGAAGTGCCAGCGGCCTCAAAGGGCAGGGTCATCATCAGAACTCCATCAAGTACGAAGTGGTCTCTATTGACTATATTAATCATTGGACCACATACAGCCTGATGCAAAAATCCACATGACCTCCAAAGCATACAGTGCATTTGTGCACAGGTGCAGGATTTCTACTTATTTCATGGACATCTTCATTCTGTAGGATTGCCAGCTCTGGGTTGGGAAATACCTGGATATTTTGGGGGTGGAGCTTGGGGAGGGTGTAGTTTGGAGAGGGGAGGGACCTCTGTGGGGTATAATGCCATAGAGCCCACCCTCCAAAACAACCCTTTTCCTTAGGGGAACTGATTGTGCATGTCTGGAGATCAATTGTAATAGTGGGAGATTTCCAGGTACCACCTGGAGGTTGGCAACCCAATGCTCAGTGGTACCCTATGTCTGCAGCTCATGGAGAGCCACATTCACAATTGTCCCTGGAGAAGACAGCAACTTCAGAGGGTGGACTCAATGGCATGATGCCCCCTGCTGAGCTCTCTCCGAGGCTCCACCCCCCCCCCAGTACCCAGGAATTGTCTTACCCAGAGCTGGCAACTCTAATTCATCCAGAAGTAGTTGTTTCAAGGTGGGAACCATCTGACAAACAGAAGCTTCACCAAACAAGGGCCTTGCCATAGGCGTCAACTACGGGGGGGCTCGAGGGCTTGAGCCTCCCCCAAAATTTCCCTGGGAGGGCTCAGCCACCCCCGGCAAAATGGAGCGCCCGCCAGTGGCCAGTCAGCCGGCCAGCTGGCTGTCGTCGCTGCCTCTCCTTCCCCTCCACTCCCGGCCTGCCCTCCTGCCTCCCTGGGGCGGGGAGGGGGGAGAGAGGCGGTGGGGACATGGTCCCGCACTTCGCACATGTGGCAGTCAGCTGGCCAGCTGGCTGCTGAAACCGGGTCTACCTCCCTGGGGGAGGAGAAGCAGCGGGGACATGGTCCCGTGCGCGTGCGTGCTTTGCGCGCGTGCACAAAAGAGCCCCCCCCAGGGATTTACAAAGTCTATGCCCCTGGGCCTTGCCCACATTCCTGAAACATGGGACAAGCAGCACACTGGGAAAACAGTGCTCAGAAGAGACACAGGTGGCATGCCAAAGAGCCACATGTGGCTCCAGAGCCATTGAGTGAGTATAACTGCTGTAAAGTGTCTTAAGGTTCCAGTTCATGTAAGAATGCATGTACAGAGGTGGCCCTAACATTTTAATGGTACAGGGATAAATGGCCTGGTAACTACCTAGGTCATAGGACATTATTTATTTTATTTATTATTTATTAATTGGACTTATAGCCCACCCTGGCTTACTCAGTAAGGCTCAAGGTGGGTCACATCATTTAAAATTGCCATTAAAATTAACAATCCTAATGTTAACAATTCCACATTAGGTGGCACAATAGGGCAGCTCAGGAATTGGTCCATTGTGGGGGCCAATGCAGCTGGCAGAGCACAGGTTGAACAGAGTTCCCATAAGGACCCGTGCTGCTGCATTCTGGCCCAGTTGGAGTTTCAGGGTCATCTCAAGGGTAGCCCTGCATAGAGCGAGTTACAGTAGCCCAGGCTGGAGGTGACTGTTGCATGAATCATTGTGGCTAGATCTTAGTGCAAACAGGTAGACAGCCAATTGTCTAGCCTGGTGTTGATGGAAGAATGCCAGTCTAGTTTCATTGGTGATCTGTGCCTCCATTGACAGGACGGCATCAAGGATCACCTCTAAACTCTTGATGGTCAGTGTTAAAGGTACACTGTCAAGAGAAGGGAGTTGGCATCATGTAGTGACAGGAAGGTTGTGTTCCAAGAGATGCGACTAAATTTGAGCAGCTGGTTATAAAACAAAAAGTGCATTTACTATGATGGATATATAAGATTTTACTCTAGCTAGAAACAAGTGAAAAAAAATGTATTATTAGGTGGATACAAAACCTTAAAGAACAGATATCTATGCAACAATGGGAATGACTATGGGAAAAAGATAAATTTACTAGTCAGCCAGACACTACGAGAAAATTGGTACGAAATGTTTTTCAGATGGTATATAGCTCCAAAGGACACTGAAAAAGCACATAAAAACTACAAGGGAAAATGCTGGAAATGTCAAGGCATAGATGGACCCCTCTTTCATATATGGTGGACATGTAAAAAATCAAAAGACACTGGAAAGAAATATACTGGAAAATGCTGAATATATTAAAGTTTAAATTCCCAGTGGAAGTCAAGAGCATGCAATGAGATGTTCTCCCTAACAAATCCCAATTTTTTTTAGAAGTACTCAGATACATGGTGACAGTGGCTAGATCTATTTATGCTACAAAATGAAAACTGTCTGTCCACATTTAGAAGAATGGGAAAATAAATTTGCTGGATATGCAGTAATGGCAAAATTAACAACCTATTTGAGAGATGAGGGAAGATTGAGTGTATTATGTGTATTATGCTAGCAGGAGAAAAACTTAAAATAAGGAAATATCATATACAAATGTATGATAATAAAACAGAAGTCGAATTAAATTATTCCAAATGTAATATCAACAAATATAAATGGGTTCTCTATATGAGATATATAATAGACTTTTTGACCCTTTTCAAACTGCCTTTGCATTCCATTTTAGTAACTGCTTGCTAATGGATTTTTTCTGTCATTTCAGACATACCTGTTTTAGTAACTGGCTGCTAGCAGAATTTATTTACCTGTTCTTACAAACCTGCTTGCATCAGGTTAGTAAAGCACGGTTGAGCCGCTTTTGAGGGAAATTGCTTTTTTTCTGTTTTCAACCTCTTTGTTGCACTTCTGAATCACTGAGGTATGCTGTTTAAAATGTCCATGGCACTTCCTACAATGACACTTCCCCCCACACCCTTTTTGGCCACAGTGCTATAGCAGTTTAGTGCTATAGCGCTCACCTTAGAATGTTTTTATAAAGTCCAAGGAAGATTGCATAATGAAAAAAGGATGGGGAAAAGTGACACTGACCTTTAATACTGACACTGACCATAGCACTTCAGAGATGGCTCAATAACAGAAGGGAATTTGCTCTATGAAACCACAGTCCCTGTATCCCTTTACTCAAATTAGGTCCTTGTATCCTTTTACTCAAATTAGGTCTCTGTATCCCTTTACTCAAATTAGGGCCAACAAAGAATAACATCCGGGTTAGAACAGTAATGTGAAAAGGGCCTTTATTTTACACTGTGATATACTACTTATCTCTTAAAGGTTTTAATGAATATGAAAAAGTGGCAAAAAATATCTTATGCTGAATACGTAGTAATGATAAATTAGTTATGAGATTTGAAACCTAAAACTTAAATGATGAAAACACTTGTACCCCAACAGAAATAAGGATTATTGTATTTTATAGACCATGCCTTAATATTATAATGAAGGGAATGAAAGGAAAATTATTCTCTGCCCTATGCATTATGAACTACATGATTGTCTTTGACAAATGGAATTATGTTGTATGGTCCATTTTTCTTGTTCCCCTTTTCTGTACCCCCACTGTTGTTGTTTTTTCTAAAATAAAAGAAAAAGAAAACAATTCAAATCACTCGGTTACAGGCACATACAAGGTTACCAAGAGGATTAATGTGTGAGTGTGACTGGATATATTGCTGTTTAGGGAAGCAGGAGAAGGCTGGGAACATCTGTTTTCTGGAGGAATGGGGTCTTGGCTAAGCTTCTGTTTCCCTTCTGGATTTAGCTTGGGTGTAACCTAAGGTTACCAGACCCCCAGTGGGGACAGGGGTTCCCTGCTGTCAGCCCCATTCCCACCCCCGCCAATCAGCTGGCTAGCAAGGAGGACTTTCCTAGAAAAAGAGAAGGCCCGGCCAAGGTTGCAGTGACGTGTTTACGTCACTTCCAACATGACCCACAAGTGATGTCATCATGCTCTGGTATTTAGGCAAAAATTCTATGGTTGAAGCCAAATTTACCATAGAGTTTTTGCCCAAATACCAGAGCATTGCCCTGACATCACTGCATTATGATGTCACTTCCAGGTCATGTTAGAATTGAGGTAGACATGTCACTATAACCTTGGCTGGGCCTCCCTCCCTCTCCCAGTCTCCCCCATCCCCTGCCGGTTGCCAGGGGGGACCTGGCAACATTAGTGTAACCAGAGCTGCAAGTCTTTGGTGCAGGCTGAAGGACAAGAGCCAGAGGGCCCTATGCCATTACCTTTAGCCCACATCTTGCAGCATGTGGCCCATCCAGGGAACCTAGGAGAGGCCCAGGAGTTGGAGGTGTTATATAATTTTCCTTTGTTCTTTCAGGATCCCCCCCCCCCCCATTTCTTAGGTCAAATCTACATCTGACTTTCCCACTGGAATAATTCTAGTTTCAAAAAAACCTGTCTATACCTGTTTCTGGTTTCAAACCATATTTGTTCTAGTTTAAAAATTACTGTTTACATTCGTTAATTGACCTCCTGTGGTCAAGCTAGCATTTTACTGCTTTAAACAGATCCTGTTGCTTTGTACTCTTCAGACCCAGGGAGTGAAATTTGAAACCAGCATGAAATGAGCGTAGGAAAAGACAGCAGTCAAACTACTTTAGAGGGGAGGTATAAATTGGGCCTTAGTAAGTTGATTTATGTCTTCAGTGGGAGAACAGCAGAGCAGAAAAATAAATAGGTAACTCAGTAATTTCCCCACTCAAGAGTTACTATCAAATGTTGCTTAAAGCAAATGTTTGAGGAAAATATGGTGGTTTCTGCTGGATGAAATGTGAATTTGTACAGGGCTTCTGCCCACCCCATAGGTCTCTCCTTGGGTTCTTTTTCAGTCCCTCTTCTTTTTATATCCATGTACGGGGGGGGGGGGGGATGGTACCCACTTCCTATGCATTTCCTTTTGAAGAATTATTTTTGACAGTCTGGACAAGAGATTGTGTGCAAATTCTATCAGCACATGGCAAGGTGTTAAGCTGTAAATACATATACACGGGAGGGAAGATATTCTATGTGGATTCAGCCAGAACAATGTTCTTAAATTTTTGAAACTGATCCCCTTTTTAAATTTAGCAGTTTGGATTTTGAGGCTGAAGTGTTAATCTTAATTTCAGAACTGAAATTTTCAGGCAAGATTCAGTATTTGTTTTGACTGGTTAAAGGAGTGGTCAATACTTACTTCAGTAAATAAGTTATTGGTTATTTATCCAGTACTGTTAAATGCTGAGTTCTGCTGCAAGGCATTTTGAAATATTCTGGATTACTAGCCGCTGCTGCTACATGTCATCTACTGTATATTGCCATACACTGCTACTGTCAGAGGCTATCAAATATTGGTTTGGAATCGCTAAAGCATTTCCGCTATCAGAATGAATTCCACCTATGGAATATGACTTTCTCATCTCCATCCTCCCACTGCAGCCCAGAATGTCTCTGGAGATGATGTTCCTAGGGGTCTCTTGTCCTCAGGTTGAAGCATTTGGGGGAACTTTTTAAAGTGTAGCAGGAGGGGGAAATGAGAAAATCGTATTCTGCAGGTGGAAATCCTTCCATTCGGGTGTGTGGGGGGGGACCTCCGGTACAGCCAACCCATGACTGGCGTTGCATGCTGGCTAACAGATATTATCACATGTTGACTGTGACTGACTAATCTTCGGAATGGCAAAGGCTGATGCTCAATATCAAACATTCATCAGATGTTTGCAACTCTGGAGATCATCATTTTCAGGGGAGATTTTTTGGGGTAGGAGAATTAGGAGGGGGGATTCATTTGTACTCTGCTTTATTGGAAAACAGCTGGGAAAAGACTGCAAATTAACTTTAAAGGCCTGTCTCAGAAGAGATTGATCCTCGTGCTCCCATAGCCATCTTTTCCTGCACGGTCTTGGACCTTCATTTTGATTGCCTTCCCCTTCTTTTCAGCTGCAGCTTTCCCTTCATTTCCCAATTCTCCTTCCTCATTATTTTTCAGTAATAGAAAGGAAGCACGGGGCACCCATTGTGAGCATCTCTGGCCCCTTCTCGCTTTGCTGTCATCACCTGTACTTTCTCAGATCTCGAACAAAAGATGTGGCCATGTCCCTCCATTTTATCTCACAGCATCCTATAGGTACACAGATCGAGAGCACTTGCACACAGCATGCTAGCAAGTAAAAACCACCAGCATAACTCTGTTCTGCCTGGGTCTGTCCAGGTTAGAGTGATGGATAGCTGAACCCCATTAGGCGCATTAGCATTCTGTTGACAGATGTACCGCTGACTAATGGAAGGGACCTTGCTTCCACCAAGCTGAGCTTTTAATATATATATATATTGGGAAACAGCTGGGAAACTATCACTGTAGGCAAGGGAGATCTAGAGACCTTCTTAATTGCCTGCTTATACCCACCCCCACACACTTATGCACACATATACACATCGCTAGTTTTGTTATACTAAGCAAGCACATCGCCTACCACATTCATGGAGAGAAATGTGGATGCATTGTAGAGATGATTGATAGACACTGTAGCTTTGGAACTCAGAGGCTTAGGGGACTCCCAAACATCTGTTTAGTCAGGCGTTCAAGTACAACAATGAAAAACAAAACAATGCATCACTTTGTTGAAATCCTGAAGCCTTGGTATATTAAAATATTGTCACACCATATTCTGCGTATCCCAGTTTTCCATAATTCTAGAAGGCTAGCCATCTTAGTCTGATGCAGCAAAAATAAGCAGGAATCTTGAGGCACCTTGAAGATCAACACTCCTTCTTCCTCTTCTTCTTCTTCTTTTTAACACTAGCATCAGATTGTGTGGATTAGAGCTCACTTTGTCACATACAGTCTGCAAAATAATCAGGGGACTGGTGCCAGCCCATGGAGCATGTCCTGGTGCCCACCCCCCTCCTCATAAGAACTTAAGAACATAAGAGAAGCTAATGTTGGATCAGGCCAGTGGCCCATCCAGTCTAACACTCTGTCACACAGTGGCCAAAATAGCAGGTGTCCTCAGGAGGTCCACCAGTGGAGCCAGGACACTAGAAACCCTCCCACTGTTGTCCCCCCCCCAGCACCAAGAATACCGAGCATCACTTGCCCCAGACTGAGAGTTCCTATCTATGCCTTGTGGCCAATAGCCACTGATGGACCTCTGCTCTGAGTGAAGCACAAAGGTGGGGGAGCCTATCAATGCTCAGCACGGGAGTGCTGGCCAATTGAGGGCTTGCTTGCTGGCCAAGTCTAGCAGTGGCTGCCCTTCGTTGGCATTTCAGCCTAGTGCGAGCTCCCCACTCACCCTCTTTTGACCATGTGGGATTAGCTAGTCGCATTTTTCAGGGCTGAGCAGGAGTTTTTGGGTGCTCACTCAAATTGGCCATGAGGGGGACCTTTTTTTGCCTGCTCCGCATGGTCTGTGGGGGTGTGGGGTATAAATAGGCTTGGCAAAAGCTGGTTAGGCCTTAACTAGGAAGGTGGGAAAAGCATGGGTTGAGGGGATTTTGAGTTGGCAAGCACCCCAATATATCAGTGATGGGGGGGAATCCTCAAACTGGATACCTATGGGCTTTGCAGTCAGGGTGGCTCAGTTGGAGGCCCCTTTGGGGTTGGGGCAGCATACAATGAGCTTTAAGGCTTAGCAGTCATGGGCAGGAATGTGCCCCTCCATTCCCTCTACACACTGGTGTGCGGGCCATAATGAGCTGTGGTGTTTGCCCCATTAGGAAACTCGCTTGCAAGCAAAATACAACCTATGCTTTCATGTGCTAATGAAATGGTGCAGATCAGCTTGTGTGTCAATAAAGTTCCCAGTTTAACCCATAATGTGTGTTGTGTTTCATTCAAGGGGTGGGCGGGCAAGTGTCTGATGAAGTGATTGCTGACTCTTGACAGTATGTGCTGGGATACATTTTGGTAGTCTTTTAGGTACCACTAAGAGACCCATCTGGAATTAATCTCGAAGGCAATGGTATTCACTCCACAGTTGAGGAGCACCACATTTGCAATGGCCATCAACCAAAAGAACCACATTTACTTCCATCGCTGGCATAAAGTCTGTGCCTCAGAGAGGCTTACAGTTTACCCAGACCTCTGACGGTGGCTCTTTCAAGACTGCTCTAACCCCCTGGCAACCACAAGGCCCACAAGGCAAGGGGCTTGACTATTTTCCTGAAACTTGTGGTATGTGCCCCACTGTAGAATGCTCAGATGAGCCACTGGTGGTGTGTCACAGAGCCACATATGGCTCCTCAGCCACTGAGTGGGTATCACTGCTCTAAGGTGTCTTACAGCTCCACAGTCTCTCCCCATAGTTTCCAAGATACAGGCTGCCATTTGCCAAATTGATATGTCTCTCCAGAGATGCCATTAAGCGTCCTCTGCTTCCTTGCCCTTTGTTCCACAACAGGCTGATATCACCCACAACCTTCCAAACCTTATGTAGCACAATCACATGTGGTGGCTCACCTAGAGTTCAGTAAAACTTTTTTGTTGTTGTTTTGGGATGGCAAAAAAAAAATGTTTTATAGTTTTTCACCTGAAACTGTGAGGCTGCAATAGGTAGCAAGGATAGCAAACATAAGCAATAGAATTCTTGCTTCCAGGGGTGGACTGGCCATTTAACTATCTTAGAGGACAGGGCAGAGGCTAAGGCCCAGCAATGCTGCACGAGCCTCACGGACTGCTTGGCTCAGATCCCTCATTGGCAATGGTAGGTGGTACCTGCTCTACAAGGGCCTTTTTCTGCACTGCTTCCAGTTTGGGAGATGAGGCAATGGGTGAGCTAATGCTAGGGTTGCTAGGTCCCTCCTGGCAACTGTTGTGGGGGGGTTTTACCAGGAGAAAGAGAAAGGCCCAGGTCATATCACCAGCACTGCACCATGCTGTCACCTTGCTACAACACTGCTAGGATGCTCTGGTATTTGAGGGAAAACTCTGGGGTAAAAACAGCTTCTACTATAGAGTTTTTGTCCAAATACCATAGTATTGCCTGGATGAAATAAGTGTCACAGTTGTTTACAGTCTGTACTCTGGATTCCAATTATTGTTGGCCCAGCTTCTGGTATTAGGACGATGCACAACTAGTAGAAATACTAGTTTGGATCTTCTCAAAACCCAGAGATACCACTTCTGGGTTTGGAGAAGAGATCCAGGCACTTACAGAAGCATTTCTAAATGCCTGGATCCTTTCTGAGAGTCCAGCAATGCATAATTCTGCGACTGGATTGAGGCCCTTGGAGAACCACCTGTAAGAGCATCTTTCTCTATTTTCTACAGAGATTGTGTTGCAAATAAACGTAGAATAACTTCATATACGATTATCTGAATTCGTTAGAGGAAGTGATAAATACTGGGGTTTTTAATGCCATGTGTTTTATTGAAAAAATAAGGAAGAAGGTTAGGAAGTCAATGAAGAGGAAGTGATAAATACTGGGTTTTTTAATGCCATGTGTTTTATTGAAAAAATAAGGAAGAAGGTTAAGAAGTCAATGAAATCATTGGGTTATCTAAGAATAGCTGCAAACGACAACCATGAATGACTTGCAAAACTTAAAAATCCTTCTGGCCCTGATGATTTCATTGCAGGTTTCTTTAAACAGTTCAGTGAACTTCTCTCCTTTTCTCTCTCCCAAACTGAAGCCAGCATTTGACAGACTACATTCTACAGGCCTAGTCCATGAATCATTCTCTGAACCAATGAGCAGTGACTGAAGAGCTAATACGAATTCCTGGTCCAGCAGTAATTATTGACCCCTCTTGTTTATTAACTTTTGCCAATATTCTAGCCCACAGAATGGAATGAGTTACGCCAACTATCATTCCAATTTCAAAGGATCAAGTAAACTTTCTGAAATGATTCACTGGCACAAACATGGGCCAGAGTGCTCGGTTATTATCTCTTGGGTTTTGTGACATTATGGGTTGGATCCAGCCAGCTTTTTCACTCAATCTCACCAGAGATAGGAGATTTTTTTTTCTCTTTTCTGCCACCCTCATATGTGGGTGGTCAAAGGGGAGCCCTCCCCTATTTTTCACTGGCAGATCCAACCCAGATTTCTCAACAGCATTGGTTGGATCCAGTCATGTGAGCCTCTTGATAATGACATCTACCTCAGATGAACAGTTCTATAAAGGACCTTTTAAATATCCTTCTCCCTATCCCATATTTATCGGCTCAGACTACTGACGGTCTTCCCACTCACCCTTTAAAATGCCAATAAAATGTGTCACCCCTCCCATTTGGCTTATCCTAGCAGAGGGGAAATTTATTATACATAGCTGGCACAACAGCTTCACATTCTCCTCAGACACTCTCCAGTGTCATGTAACAAAGCAATCAATGTCTCCAGATATGGGGATTTCTTTTCCCTGAAGGAGAAGACTTTATGGATACAAAGCATGTCCCCAGCCACTGAACTAGACCCAGTTCTTGAGATCTAAGGTCCAACTTTAACTCCACAGGGTATAATGGGACCCTGGCATCCCCCCCCCCTTTTTTTTTTTTACCAGAAAGTATTATTGAAAATATAAGAGCATAAGAGAAGCCATGTTGGACCAGGCCAGTTGCCCATCCAGTCCAATACTCTGTGTCACACAGTGGCCAAGAACAACAACAAAAACAAAACCCAACCAAGTGCCATCAGGAGGTCCATCAGCAGGGCAAGAAATTATTATTATTATGTCAATATTATGAGGAGTGGAATTTCTTTTTCTAAAATTCGCTTTAAAATATACAGCAACTGAATCCTCTTATTCTGTTTCAAAAGAAAAAAAATTATCTTTAATTTCTCTTTGATTTCTTTTTGTAGTTTTGTGTTACATCCTCAAAGCACCCTTTTGTAACTTCAGCCCTTGAAAGTTTTTCTTTTTTAATTTATTTTTGATGTTACACAACACAGGATGCTCTAGGAGGGCAGGGAGGTTTGGGAAGACTTTGCCAGTCACTGAGCATCTACAGAGTGCAACTGTGAGATTTAACAGAACCTCCCTTCCAGCCCCTCATCTATTTACATTTCTCTTTTGATCAGAGTGGAATGGATTTGAAACAGGCTCCAAATTTCTAAAAAAGAAGATGATGAAGAAGAAGAAGAAGAAGAGAAAGAGATGGTTAGATTCCAGGGAGAAGCTGGGAAAAGAAGACTGGAGAGAACTCCTTTAAAAACCATTACTAAAAAGCAGTCCTGGAAAGATGCAGTTGAGAAGGGGAAAGTAATGAAGGAGGGACGAGGGACTACCTTACTCTTGTCTTGCCTCTTTGTCCATCAGGATTGGCTGTAACTTGCTCTTCCCCATGAAAAGCAGGAAAGAAAAACAACTGGGTAGTTTTGAGCAGAGAAAAAAAAACTGTAAGCAGGGGGAGGGTTAAACACACTTTCCCCTCACAGCCCTTTCCCACTTGCAGTCTCCAGAGGATACTTTTCAGGAGAGAGGGAGAGAGAGAGGAAGAAGAAGAACAAGCAGAGGAAGAAGAGGAGAAGGAAGAAGAAGAGGAGGAGGAGGAGGAGGAGATTGGATTTATACCCCGCTCTTCACTCAGAGTCTCAGACTGGCTTACAAACTCCTTTCCCTTCCCCTCCCCACAACAGACACCCTGTGAGGTAGGTGGGGCTGAGAGAGCTCTTTCCAGAACTGCTCTTTCAAGGACAGCTCTGACAGAACTATGGTTTGCCCAAGGTCATCTAGCAGCTGCAAGTGGACAAGTCAAGAATCAAACCCAGTTCTCCCAGATTACAGCCCACACACTTAACCACTACACCAAACTGAGAGAGATTCTTGTATTTGTATATAATATCTAGTTTGGCTTTAACTTTTTGCATTGGCTGTATTTCCCTTTCCTCATATAACAAAGGTAATGATGTGACGGGACCTTGTCCAACCCACCTTATGGGTTTCAGTTCTACAGGTGGAGACCAATGCATTCAATAATCTGAGCTATTTACACCAGAATTATTGACAATTTATTCATATGGATAAAGCTGTGGTTTGCCCTACTGAGACATCTGTACACACATGCACCAATAACAACAATGTGTATGGAAAATAGATGCTCTCATCGGAAGGCACGCTTTTACCAGAGATGAGAGGGTAATCCCTTATATGATGATACCCTGCATTAGAAATCCCCTGACTTCTATCCAGAGCTCATCGTCGTTTCTTTTGTATCATAAACTGACAAGAAACAATCTACATTGCTATTCAGTGGAAAGACTCTCTTGGGATTTGGGTTACAGAAAATAGGTCATCATAACCATGGATAAAAATGAACAAGTATGTAAACGAGCTCTAGTTCAGGGAATTCTGGACTGAATTTGTTTTGTCCCATAAACAAGAAGTCTCGTTTTCATGTACGGGGAAGGAGACTGCTAAAGAGAGAGGTGATCCATAACATTGTACATTAAAGAAATGGACCTCCTGAAGAGTCGGAGTTAGTTCCTAGCTGTAGTATCAAATTTGGGAGGATGTTTTAGAGCAGGAACGACCTATCGTTGGCCTGTGGGCTGCATCCAGTTTCTGGCACAGCTTGATCTAGTCCTCGGTAGTCCTTTTAAAATGTTCTAATCCATTTTTCATGCTAACTTGAAAGGAAAAGAAGTAATTAGGCTCTGCGAGTTTGGTCCAGTGCTTCCCTTTGGCTAAATAAAGAGACAGGAAGATGTCTTTAAATGGAGGGATATTCCTCTCTTAGCAGAATGGCTGGATCCAGTGATTCCAATGACTATTCTTTGTATCAAACCAAATCAAATATATTTTAAAACATATTATAGATGTTATAGAACGGCAGTGAGCCATTGCCAATAAGATTTTTGGAGAAACTTCTCAGGAACTGTGTTCATTGTGCACCTTCCACCCCACACCTAGTCATTGACTTTCTGTCAGCCAAATGCATGTGGTTCAGATTTCTGAAGAAGAAGAAGAGAAGAAGAGATTGGATTTATATCCCGCCCTTCACTCACTTAAGAGTCTCAGAGCGGCTTACAAACTCCTTTCCCCTCCCCTCCCCACAACAGACAACCTGTGAGGTAGGTGGGGCTGAGAGAACTCTTTCCCAAGCTGTCCTTGAGGGAACAGCTGGTACAGAGCTATGGCTTGCCCAAGGTCATCCAGCCAGGTGCAAGTGGAGGAGTGGGGAATCAAACCCGGTTCTCCCAGATTAGAGTCCGCACACTTAACCACTACACCAGACTGGCTCTCTGAAGCTCTTTACTAGTAGGTGGTGGTATAAATATTATGGAGCCATGACAAGAGGAGGACCCAAGAGGACTATTATCTCCCTGCCCACTGTTCCTCCTTTCCAGGCTATCATGGTTTTCCCTCCCTGTCACAGCTTTTTAACATCTCCTCTATCCAGCTCTTTCCTTCACTCTCTCCAGCCCCCAATCCACCCCTTCCTTCCATTCTTATTTCCTCCTTCCTCCAGTCCAATTTATGGGTTTTTTTTCTGCAAAAGCCGAGGGTTCCCCCCATATTTGTGGAAACATCTCCACTTTCTGTACCTGGCTTCACTGTATGGATTTTTTTGATCCACACCCTGGGGCCATGTTCAGAACTAGATATTAGGGTGGGGACAATCCAGTCCAAGGCACCGATTTTTCAAGAATAAACAGCCAAAGAAGCAGCACCATTTTAGGAACTGCTTTGATTATAGGATTCTTCATAGAAAGAACACAAAAACATTTCTCCAGGTAAATCTGTACACAGGGATGGGGTCACATGGTAAAAAACCAAGCTTGCGATTGAGAAAAATCAGCTCTTTGTCATTATAATGGATATTATAACCATATTGTGGTTCTATTATCCATATTCACATTTGACACACTCCATGAAACTCAGTTTTTTTTGGGGGGGGGGGTTCTCTTCGGTGGCTGCAGAACATACCATGCCTCCATGATTTGATTTCTCCATGGCTTTGTAGATCAAATTAATTACTCATTCAAAGAAAATGCACTGTCACTCTTCTGCTTCTAAAAGAAGGATAGGAAACAATGCAGCTAAACATTGCTCTGACTCCTCCTTTGCCCTCCCCCATTTCTCCAGCGTTATCATGGTTTATCAGCAGTCTGTGAATTAAAATTCTTCCTTTGTGGTTGCTGACAGTTAATCCCAAATGATAACACTGCCAATGGGGAAATTATAAACTAGCATGCAAACAATATGCTCCCATAACACAGAACAAAAGTGACAGACTAGCTTTGGTCTTTCTTTCTTTCTTTCTTTCTTTCTTTCTTTCTTTCTTTCTTTCTTTCTTTCTTTCTTTCTTTCTTTCTTCCTTCCTTCCTTCCTTCCTTCCTTCCTTCCTTCCTTCCTTCCTTCCTTCCTTCCTTCCTTTCGTAGTGGTTAGGAGCGTGGACTCCAATCTGAGAGAACCAGGTTTGATTCCCCACTCCTCCGTATTGCAACTGCTACTATGACCTTGGGTCAGTCACAAGTTCTTTCAGAGCTGTTCTCTCATGAGCAGTTCTCCAAAAAGCTCTCTCAGCCCCACCTACCTCACAGGCTGTCTGTTGTGGGGAGGAGAAGGGAAAGGAGATTGTAAACTGCTCGGAGCCTCCTTCAGGTAGTGAAGGGAGGGGTATAAATCCAATCTTCCTCCCTCCCTCCCTCCTTCCTCCCTTCCTCCCTTCCTCTCTTCCTTCCTTCATTCCTTCCTTTTCGCATTACAACTGCCCAAGGTTTTTTAGAGTAAACTGGTGATCTGCCATTGGGCCTAGAAGGTCATTTGTGTGGTTTGAAGCCTGAGGCTCCAATGCCATGTTGTATACAAATCCCTGTAATGGTAGCCTGCCAGCCTTATTCAGCCGAGGAAAAGATATTTCTCCTGGGAAGTTCAGAAGCACAAAAGCAGTAGAGGGAGTTTTGAATCAATTCCCCATCCACCATTTCCCCATCTTAATTCCTCTTCAACAACTCTTCCCCATGGGAAAATATTCTCACATTTAAAGTCCTGTGGTGGAAAGAGCCACCAACGGGGAGATTTTGAGGGATGGCACAGCAGTTTGCCTACAGGTTCAGTGTCCCCTTTATTGATGAAGGTGGGGACAATTACCTTTGGCTATTCCCTCTCTCAACCAATCTGACCTCGCAGGGTTGCTGGAAGGAGAACCCTGAGAGAGCGGATCATGCACACTGCCTTGACTTCCTTGGGGATAAACAGAACATTGATGTGAGGCAGGAAATGAAAATAATGTATGGAACACATGGGGTAGGTTAATAATTGGTTAACAGCAAGTCACATGGCTGTTTTCACATGACATTTGGGTTGGGTCTTGTTGCTGTGAAGAGAAGACTTGAGGGAATCTTTATCTCAGCAGCTCTTGGCAGCTCTGCTCTTCCCAGACATAGTTCTGGACATCCCCCCCCCGCCCCCGCTAGAAGAAGAAGAAAAAACCTGCAGAGGAAGGGAAATGGAAGGGGGATTAGTGGTGGGAGACTGATTTAAAAGCCTTTCCCATTCAAAATAGCGACCTCCTTCAATGTTTTTATATATATATATATATATATATATATATATATATATATATATATATATATATATATTCACAAAAGACCTAAGTTCCTCCTCTTAATTCTTTATCAAATGTCTGGCTTGGTCTTTTCCTAGGCTGATTTCTCACTGGCCAGTTGCCTCTCATTCTCTCCGGAATTTCCCCTCCCAGTTTCTTCCGGAGTATTTTCTTCATTTTCCCACTTGGAACCTCAGCCCTATCAATATAGCGTGACAATGGGGTTTTCTCCCAAAAAGATTAGAAACTCCCACAATGGGGCGGCCCTCATGAAAGGCAAGCAAGTGGGCAGGTTTTCATTTTGGGTTCTCCCCCGGAGCAAACAGGAAAATCCTCTAAAAACAGGATTTGTTTGCTCCAGGGAAACTCCGGTGCAGCAGGGCGATACTCCAGAGCAAAACGTGAGCCTGGAGCAACTGGTATGAAATCGATCAGAAGCTCCAGTGCAAGCATGAGGGCAAACCTGGGGCAAACACTAGTGCGAAATCGGCCCTAGTCTTCTCCTAGTCAGGTCCAGATGCTAAACTCCTTTCAGTTGTCCAGCAGTCAGATGTTGGCTCCCTTTCCCTAATTATAAGATAAAGATCTGGTTTATTAGGAAAATGTCAAACTGGTTGCCTTTGGTGCTCCCTTCTCTGGCAGATTTCTTCTTCTGTATTAGCTAGCCAAGAGAAAGCCTGTCTGCCTAATTGCTGGCATAAGAGAGCAGGCTTCTAGGCAAGATGCATGTGGGGCCCCAGAATATGGGTCTTCTCCACAATAAACCCCTCTTTCCTTGGATTCAGTTCCAGGCAATATGTCAGAATATAGTCCCTCACACTCATCTTTAAGCATTTCAGACACCACAGCAACTAAACAGCAATACCTAATTAATAAACTCTTTCCAAAGACATTTATTTCCATGAAACTTAATGACATCTGAGTCTGAGTTTCCTGATTTTTTTTTTTTACAGGCAGCATCTGATCACATTAATACCAGGTGGATCCTCCTGAACTGAATGGGCAAGGTCCATCCAGAGTTAAGCACAATTAAGTTCTATAGACTTCAGTGACAGATTTCAGCATCTGCCTAGAAACCTACTGAAATTGCCCCCATGCCCATCTATCTTTTTCCATGACAATCCCCTTTCTAGGGATGGGCATGAACCTAAAGGGGGAGATTTGGTTTGGGGGTCAGGGCGGCCCACGAACCGAACCAACCCAAATGGGCCCCACCCAAACCAAACTGGTCCAGCAAGTTCGGTTCCTCCTAAAAGGGATTTCCTTTCCACCTTTCTCCCAGCTTGCTGCAGCCAGGAGAAAGGGGGCAGGGATTTCTCAGGAAGGGTTAAATGGCTGGCAGCCATTTAAACCTAACAGGTAAGTGATGAACCCTGCACCTCTGAATGTCCCTTACTTTGACCCCCCCCCCCCCCCAGGATAGCCATAAGTTAGCTGTGACTTGATGGCAAAAGAAAAGGAAAGGAGAAAAGCCTATAATCTGCAACAATTATTCAGATCTGAATTATATTGCTTAGAAAGATTGTACTTTTAGATCTGTGACCTGGTGCACAGTTGCAAACAAGTATACACTGCAGTGATGCAGAGCTGCATTGCGCGAATGTATTGTTTCCTTTTGCAGATTCAGTGCTTCAGGTGTACAATGTCACCTTGGAGACAAAACAAAAGGTCTCCCAGATTCCCTCTGAAGACAGTCTTCTGATCCTAATGGAAAGTTGATGAACAAGAGCAGACCCCTGTGCAGAGAGGGCAACCGCAGGGGACATTTTCAGAGTGGTGTCCATGTGGTCGCCATATTGTGTATACTTCCCCCAGAAAACACTTAAAATGCAAGCTTTTCAAGGCTACCTTTTAATGATAGATTCTGCCCATCAGGGTTAGCTACCTTTGCTCAGCAAAATAAGATAAAATATCTCATTATCTATTGAACCTGTATAATAGACATCGCATAAAGACAAATGACATTCATTTTCCATTAATCAAAGGAATTTTCTGCTCCATCAAATAGATCACTTTGCTCATGCCACATGTCCCATTAGTGTCACAACAAGATGCCAAACTGCAGCTTCTTTACTGAGATATATTGCCTGGGGTTGGATATGGAGAAGTCAGCTTAAGCATAGCTGTAGAATCATTCCATAGGACTATAGCATTGCCACAGTTATCTTCAAAGAGGGTATTTGTAGCTCTTTGATCCTGAGCTCCCAAAGGATGATAAGAACATTTTCTTTCATCACTGAAGAGGTCCTCTCTCTACCGTTGTCTAATCAATTAGTTAGACAAATCAAACCAAATGAAACCCCCCTGAAAATAACAACTTCTCTCCTACTACTCAGCATGAATATGTGATGCCAAGTACTCAGGGGTCATTTCGTAGAAAAAGAGATGCAGGAGCTCATTAGCATAACTCATTTGCATAACTCATTTGCATATACCACACCCCCTAACATACCAGAAGTGTGTCAGAAGGCAACACCCACCCCTCAGGCTCCACTCTACAGGTGAGTGAAACTGACCTGCTCTTCCTCCATTCCCTTCCCCATCCAATACTTTGTGTGATAAAAATAAGTGTAATGAACACACCCTCATTCTCTTCCTGCTCCCTTGAAACCACCAGGTTTCAAGAAGACTTGAGATACCCAGGACATGTGCACCACCCATCCCTTCCCCTTCCCCTCCCCACAACAAGACACCCTATGAGGTAGGTGGGGCTGAGAGAGGTCTTTTGAGAACTGCTCATAAGAGAACAGCTCTGAGAGAACTTGTGACTGGCCCAAGGTCACACCAGCAGCTGCATGTGGAGGAGTGGGGAATCAAACCTGGTTCTCTTAGATTAGAGTCCAACTCCCGACCACTACACCAAACTGATAAGGTGGAAGCTGCTGAAGGGTTGGTGAAATTTCTCCAGATTAAAAATGGTATACTTAGAAAATTTATATGCCACCTTGAGCAAGTCTCTGGAAAAGCAGCACACAGTCATAAAAGGAACAATGATAAAATTATTAATATTAAAACAAAACATTAAAAACAATAAAGACCCTAGCAGGGCTTTCCCTGGGGCGCTGTGCCTCTGCACTGTTTGGGGAAGCCGAGGAGGGGGTGGGGCTTGGTCATGTGCCCACCCCCTGGGCTCCTCACTCCAGGAGCTGTGCTCCTGTGCACTCCCGCTCCAACGGACCCCTGCAAGTACTCATGGCTTATTTTCACACATGGACATGCATTAAATTGCCTTATACAGAATTAGACCATTGGTCCATTGGGGTCAATATTGTCTACTCAGACTGCCACTGGCTCTCCAGGGTATCAGGCAGAGGTTTTTCACATCACCTACTGTCTGGTCCCTTAAAAAAAAATGAAGATTCCAAGGATCAAACCAGGGATCTTCTATACACAAAGCAGAGGCTCTTCCTCTGAGCTACAGCCCCTTCTGACATTATAGCCTGACCAAGGCTGACAGTTCCAAAGCTGATCTGTCTCCAGGAACAGACAAGACATTTTGTTCTGTTTGCACCCACCCTGCAGGATGTCTTGAAAGTCTGGGCCAGTTGCATCCCTCCAAAGGACAGTCTGCATAGAGCCAGCCATGACCCCAAGTGGCCAAAAGATATGATGAAGATTGCCATAACTCTGTAAAAACTAAAATGGGCACATGTGCAAACACGATTTGGATTGGGGCAGGACAGAAAGGAGAGAATGAACTGAATCTGTAAACCCTGCTTATTTTATTTTATTTTTTGCTAGTAAGGCTTCATACACTTTTATTAGCACTTTACAGGGAAAAATGAAAAATGGGTTTTTAAAAGGTGTTGTATTAAGCAACTCATTAAAATTTTGATTCCCAACTAAGATCATTGGGCCAAGCTTATTACTTGACTGTGGACAAATCTTGTCTAATATTTCAGCCTCCCATTGATGGCACTGTAGGAGTCAGGGCCTCCTTCTCTCTCTGATACACACATGTGCTGTGTGCGCACTCACAAATGCACATACTATCTCACTGAGGAGTTCGCTAGATACTTCCTGCCCTACAACTCTCGCTAGAAAGCTTCCTGACCTCTCCTCTAAGAAATGAGTGTTTTGATCTAGTGTCTCCAACTTGATATGTGCTGTACCTCAAGCATCTCTGGACTTTTCTGCATGCCCCCCACCCATCGGTTCTGACCTCACACTGGTTTGGTTTATCCCCTATTTCTGCATATATTTTTGTACCTTTAGTTTTCACTTTGTTCCCCGCATACCAGGGATGAGGAGGGGTTCTGTCTCTTTTGAGGCAACTTTTACCCCATTTTTTTTGGAAGCCGGTTTTGAGTCAGCTTTTTTCTAGTGTGTGGTATTTCTGTTGGTTTTCTTTGCACCACCCACCTCCATCCCACTTTTCAATGATTGGACTGTTGTCATCATTCAACTCCTCCTTCCCAAAATAAGCGACTTCAGTTGTTGTTTTTTAAAATCCATATATATATAGCTGTAGTGCTGTAATTATAGTTTAAGCAGGTTCTTTGAATTCCAGCTTTCATTTTTTTTTAAAGTAAGTCTCTAGTTTCTTCCCTCATGGAGATATTCCTTTTCCTTATATCTCTGTGAGGGAAGGAACTAGGGACTTACTTTTAAAAAAATGCTGGAAACTCAAAGAAGCTACTTCAACTATTATTATTACACCATAGCATTATACTGATATTTCAGGACCATTTCAAAAAAAAAAAAAGGGAGGGTGCTCTGATGCCTCCAATAATGACACTGATGATGACAGCACCCTCTCTTGAAAACCCTCATTATTTAGCCACTTGTGAAATAAAATAAGTTTGAGTCCATGACTGTAAAAAATGCATGAAGAGGGCAAGCGTGCAGAAGATCTCATTCCAAACTAATTTCAGTGCTTATGGATCAATTCCCAAAAAAATCAGGAGTAAGTCCAACATGTGGGAAAGGTCTCTATCTGGAAATGGAAACACTGGATTTAGTAGAAACCAAGACCTGAACACACACAAGTACACATTGGCATGGCACAGATTACACATGCGGAGAAGTCATGACTAGTGCCAAGTGTGTTGCGTTTGCCATGGGCAGCAGGAGCCTCCATGCAATTTCACAACCATCTCTGCAAAGCTTTAGAGATGGACTAGATATTTTAGTAGTGCTGACATATAATAGAGAGGGGAGTCTAGATTAATATTTTCCTCCTGTAGAAAGTCCCTCCCTACATACCCCTTTTCAGTAATTCGTCACAACTATTCTGAAATGGATCAAAATTGCTTGAAAGGATGCAGGTGTCAAAAGGAAGAGGGTATATGTTGCCAAGGCAACAAGGCCAGTGTTCCCTTACCCTGATTATATTACAGATAGCTGACGAGTTGGGGCAGTATGGGAATGGTTGGGGGCTTTCTCTGTTCACCATCTTCTGAGTGAGGGAAATGGCTGGACTTTGCATGCCTTGTATGATTTCCTAATGGAGCCCAATCTGACTGACTAGAGGTCACTGTGATACAACCAAGTCTAATGCTTGGTCCCTGATTGGGTGGGCTCACTCAGTAAAGAAGCCCTTTCAAGAGTGTGTGGGTGTTTAAGTGGTACTGATGTGGCAGGAGACTGGGGAAATGGCTGCAAATGGGTGCAAGACATGTGAAAAAGAGGGATGAGTACTAGATGAAAAACCTATGTTGAGCAGTTCTATCAAAGCTACTACCCCAGGAACAGCACTAGTTGCATTTAAAAGCGATATGACAAATTAGACTATGGATGGTCAAGAGCATTCAAAATCACAACAGTATCTGATTCTCAGTGAAGACAGGGAAATTCAGATACACTGTAGGTCTGATCTAGATAGCTACTTCACTTAATCCCACCTAATTCCCCTCCTTACTACAGACCTCATTCCAGATGGCGTTTGCCCATGCAAATTCCATGATCCCCAGCATAGCCTGTTTCCCTTTTTAGTAGCAGAAAACATGGTTGGATCTAAACCTGTATCGTAATCCGTGTGTATGTATGAATGCTCATCTGATCTATGCTGGAAGTTTGCAATACAGCTAACAATATGCATGCATAAATAATCTTAAATAGATTGAGGTGAATGTTTTCAACTGTAAGGTCTCTTGTTTTAAATTACCAGTTCCTGGATAAACTGTATCACCTTCTTTTGTCAGCTTGCAGAAGCTTAACGGTCTTTGGAAACGGTAATATACACTCTTACCCAGAATTTGGAGCAAAATGATTCACTCTTCTCTTCCTTCTTAAAACTGATTTTCTGATTCACTAGGAGCCTACTTATCATTAGCGCTGTATCCAGAGAATGCCTGGCACAAAGGCCATATCCAGGTAGAACTATGATAAAGTCTGCTATTTCTCAGACAATTGTTTTACTTGAAAACCTCAGTGGGTCAGAATAATACACTTTTTTTGCCATTTGGAGCTGTGGATTGTATGGGGTTGTATGCTAGATCTAAAGCTGAGGCTTCCAGAGACCTTTGTATAAAGTTAGAGAATAGTAGCTTGAACATTGTTCATGGTTTCTTTGAAGACGTATATTTGTGATGTTTATGCCGATAGTTCTTCCTTGGTGTGGATCACAACATGCCCAGGCTTTTCAAATACGAAGGAGAGTACATTAGAGCAATCCTATCACAAGAGATAGGATCCAAACCATCTTTTCCACTCAGTGAATAAGAAAGGATGGGCTCCCCTTGGATCACCCCCAAAGGCGATGCTGACGATTATGGGACCTGCTTAGACAAAAAGCTATGTGGAATGGAGGCTGGAGAAAAAAAGGCGAACTTGGTGACATTGAGTGAAAAAATGTCTGGATCCACTCCATAAGTTATAAAGTCTTCTGTACCATTTCAATTTCCAAACAGTACTGAATACTGTGAGAGTTCTGCTCAAAGTAGTCAAGGATCAGATCTTGGTTGGTTAACCAAAGTTCTTTATTTCCAATCTCTACATTAGTACAGCTTCTCGGATTATTGTCAGAGATGAGACAGATAATACAAGCAGGTCTATTATACCATTCCACGGAGTTTGAATTACCCATAGGTAGCCAATCACTATAGGGGAAAATTGGCGGGCAAAAAGGGATTCTGACCGTTTGGTTCTCACAGGAAAGAAAGTGAGGTGTCAAGCTGTAAATTTCCTTTCCCAAACCAGACCCCTCAGATGTTACCAGTTCACATAACAATCAATGGCCTCAAGGCTTTTGCATGTGATAAGAGATGAGAGGTATCCTCCCTTGAAGTCCCAGCCGGGGCAGCTGGAATGCGGAGGCAGGGATGTGAGAGGCCTCCTTGTTCTCATACATTACAGATGTCACCCTCCCGCTTCAATTGCTACAAACTCCAGGCCTGGTCAAGCAGTAGAACATGGCAGTTACAAACACAGAATAAAACATAGAGTGACAGAGAGGGTACAGGCATGATTACTATGCTGTCTGAATTAGCAGATTCTGACACACTGGCCTCCCCATAATTACCTTCACCTGGGCTTATCAGGAAAATTTTTATGAAAAACTCTAACTAGTTTGGGAGCATGCACATTTTCAGAGCAAATCCACTCATTGTGTTCGGGACCAAAATCAAGCCATCTAACTAAATAATACAATCGGCCCCTACGCATCTTAGAATCAAGAATCTCAGTTATCTCGAAATGAGGGCCCCCCCCTTCATCAGTGGAGGAGGAACTGGAGGAACTGGATGCCATGCATTCGGCCCAGGATCTTTCTTCAGCAAGCTGAAATGAAAAACAGGATGCACAGAACTCAGTGATTTAGGCAGCTCTAATTCAAAAGACACATCTGAAATTTTTCGCAACACTTTGTAGGGTCCCACATACTTCCATCCCAGTTTTCGACTGGGTTGCAAGCCATGTATATTTTTTGTTGAAAGATAGACAGAGTCCCCAGGCTGGAGATCCCAGCCCACCGCTCAGCCCCGATCCGCATATTTTTTGTAGTCCTCTTTCGCTTGGTCCAGTGCCTTGGCTATTAGAGGCCATGAGTCTTGTAAGGTCGCCCACCAACTTCGGAAGTCCGTTGGGGATGAATTGGGCACATTTTCAATGGTGGGCAACGGCTTTCCCTCAAAACCTCCCATGGCCATGAAGGGGGAGACGCCCGTGGAAGAATGCACTGCATTATTATAGCTGTATTCGGCAAATGGCAATAAATCCACCCAATTGTCTTGGTGGTAGTTGGTGTAGCACCTTAAGAACTGTTCCAGGATTTGATTAGTTCGCTCGGACTGTCCATCGGTTTCTGGATGGCAACCCGAGCTTAGGGCCGGCTCTATGTCCATTAGTTTTAGAAGCTCCTGCCAGAAGTTGGCAACGAATTGACTGCCCCTGTCGGATACCACCCTCTTAGGAAAAGCGTGTAATTTAATCACCTGGTTGAAAAAAGCTTTAGCCATCCCCTTTGCCGTGGGTAGCTGTTTGAAGGGGGTGAAATGGGCTTGCTTCGAAAATGTGTCTACCACCACCCAAATTACAGTTTTCCCTTTCGAGGGTGGTAGATTAGTAATGAAGTCCATAGCTATCGCCTCCCAAGGGCGGGAAGGGGTAGGCAAAGGATGCAAGAGTCCCGGAACCTTTCCTCCCCTCTTTTTGCACATTAAGCAAGTTTGGCAGGCCGAGACGAAGTCGGAAACATCCCGGCACATGCGCAGCCACCAAAACTGACGTTGAATTAAGTTAAGCGTCTTTAGAAACCCAAAGTGTCCAGCCAGTTTGGAAGAATGTCATGCCAATAAAACGTCTTTACGCTTGCTTTGAGGCACCACCAATTTGTCCCCATGGTACCAACACTGATTTTCCCTCCTCGAACATTCAGCTAGTGTCTCCAGTTCCTCGACTTCCTCGGGAGAATACTCCCCCCCCCCAATCGCACGCCTCAGGGTTTACTGGAGTCCGTTTGTGCTGACTTCTGGTAGTGACTGCCCCTCCCAGCTGCTGGGGGGAGAACATGGAGTCGAACACCTCTTCTTTCAAGCTCTCATGTTGGGGCAACCTGGAGAGTGCGTCTGCTAAGGAGTTGGCTTTTCCGGGGAAGTGTTTTAACACAAAATTAAATTTCAAAAAGAAATCAGCCCACCGAAGCTGCTTCGCATTTAGTGATCTCTGCGTGCGCAGCGCTTCTAGGTTTTTATGATCAGTCCAAATTTCAAACGGGGTTTGCGCCCCCTCTAGCCAATGCCGCCACGTAGTGAGAGCTAGCCGGATGGCCGCGGCTTCTTTGTCCCACACTGACCAGTTTCTCTCCGTGTCATTAAACTTTTTGGAAATGTAGGCTAGGGGGTGTAGCTTCCCATCCGGCCCTTGTTGTAGAACGCCCCCCCCCATTGCCACATCGGAAGCGTCTACATGGATTATGAACTCTTTGGTTTCATCTGGATGGGCTAAGATGGGTTCAGAAGTAAAAAGGATTTTTAGTGTCTCGAACGCTCTTTGGCACTCCCCATTCCAGGCGATCCTTTCCCCAGGTTTCCCGGCTTCCGAACCCCTACCCTTGGTTTTCAGCAAATCCGTCAGGGGAAGGGTAACTGTTGCAAAGTCTTTTATGAAAGTTCAATAAAAGTTACAAAATCCTAATAGGCTCTGCAATTGTTTTCTTGTCCGGGGGGCTTCCCACTGGACCACCGCTTCCACTTTTGCTGGGTCCATTTCTAATCCCCTCTGTGAAATGCGATACCCTAGGAAGTCTACTGACTCACGGTGGAACTCGCACTTTGACAACTTAACATACTGTTGGTTTTTCAGCAAGGTGGAAAGGACTTCCCGGACTAGTTTCACGTGCTCTTTCTTATCAGTAGAGTAAATCAAGATATCATCTATGTAACATAACACCCCCTTGAATAAATGCTTGTGTAACACTTCATTTATCAAACTCATAAAGACCCCAGGAGCGCCACTTAAGCCGAACGGCATCACCAGGTATTCAAAGTGTCCCAATGGAGTATTGAATGCAGTCTTGAACTCGTCCCCCTCCCTTATGCGCACCCGGAAATAAGCATCCCGGAGATCTAGCTTAGTGAATATTTTTCCCTTGGCCGCTTCAGTCAATAAGTCTTTTATTAATGGGAGGGGGTAGGCATTAGAAGTGGAGACCGCATTTAGTCCCCTGTAGTCTGTGCACAAGCGCAGCCCCCCATCTTTCTTTTTCCGGAACAAAACGGGGGCGGCGAAGGGGGATTTCGCTGGGCGGATGAAGCCTCGCTCCAAATTCTTGTCTAGGAACTTTCGTAGCTCCTCCCGCTCTAAAGGGCTCATGGAGTAAAGTTTTCCTTTGGGGAGTTTCTTGCCCGGGAGCAGCTCTATGGCACAGTCTGACAGTCTGTGAGGGGGTAGCTCATCCGCCTCGGTCTCACTGAAGACCTCCATCAGGTCTCTATACTCCCAGGGGACCGTGGAGGGGGTGAGGGTGAGGGCAGCCGGTTGGGGAGGAGGGTTTGGTGGTTCCGGTCCCCACTCAGAGTCCCATTTGTGCGTCAGGCACCGTTCGTCCACCCAGGAGATTTTCCCTTCATTCCATTTGATGTAGGGGTCGTGCGAGCTCAGCCAGGGGCTTCCCAGTACCATGGGGAACTGGGCATTTGGGGTGATGACAAAAGCTTGTTTCTCCCAATGCTCCCCGGTTCCCAAAATCAGGCCCTCAGTTTCAGCTACACACTCTTCTTTCATTTCTGACCCATCCATTTGCGTGAATTTTAGGGGCTCGGCCAGCGGGGTGACTTTTGGCCCCAACCCTTCCACCACTAAAGGGCTAATTAAGTCCCGAGCACACCCAGAGTCAATTAGGGCGCGGACCCTCATGTGCGTGCCCGTTCCCGGGGTCATTACAGTCACTACCATATATAACAGGGGGCCAGGGATGCTCACCGGACATGGCGCTTCTTGGCTGGGGACCTGCAGTTCTGCGCCGCTCACTGCAGGCCGTTGGAGTTTCCCGACATCTGTGTTTCCATCAGCTCCAGCTCCCCTTGTTCGCTCATGGATCCTTCCAGTTGCAGTGCCCGGGGCTTGAGTGGGGTTTTCCCTCTGCTAGGAGTGCTCCCAGCCACCGGGGTAGAAGTCTTCGGTCCCTTTCCTCCCCCCCCTGGGGCACGCTGAGGCGAAGTGGCCACTCTCCCCGCATTTCATGCACAACCCTTGTCGGAAGCGGGCATCTCTGATGTCTTGCACACTGGGCTTCGGCTTCGCTCTCGGCATGCCTTTGCTGGCAGCTGCAGCCGACGTCCCCATCTTGATGAGGGTGAATCTCTCCTCCACGTCTGCCGCCGCCCGCATCCAGGTGGCCAATGTCCCCGGGCGACCCCCCAGTAGGACGGTTTCGTATATTTCAGGATTGAGACCCTCTCGGTACTTTTCTATGAAAAGCAGCGATGCGCCGGAACTTATCAGTGTAGTTCCTCACCGTGGACCTCCCCTGGAAAAGCTTCCGCAGTTGGTTCCGGGCCTTTTCTTCCCCCAGGGGGTCCTCGTATTGGTGTCGGAGGGCCCACATGAAGTTGTTCAGCGAGCGTTACTCAGGACCGGGGGCATCATGCAGGCTCACATACCAATCGCTGGCGGTGTCTTTCAGCTTGGACCCTATGTAGCCAATCCGCTCCCTCTCGGTGGGATAGAGGTGGCCCCAGCTGTCCAGGAACCGCTCGATCTCCAACAGGAAGAAACGCAGCTTCTTGGGGTCCCCATCGAAAGTAGCCGTCAGAGGGTCGGAGGGGGCCGGGCGAATGATCGGCCCTGCCGGCACCGGGGCCGGCACCGGGGCGGGACCGGGCACCGGCGGAGGGATGACTGGTGGAGCCGGCGGTGGCGGCGGCCTCGGCTGCACGGGCACCTGTGGTTGAGCGGGAACTCCTCCCAGAGCCGCCGGCGGCTGCTGGACTCCCGTCGCGGGGGCTGGGAGGGCCTCTTGCATGACCCTCATGGCGTCTCGAAATTGGTACTGGAGATCGAGGGCCAATTCTTGTAGTTCGGCGGTGAGTTGGAGCCGTAAATCTCCCATCATCCGGTCTAGGGATGGCATCTGGTCTCCCCGGTACGGATCGGGCCCATACGGGCCGGTCCTCTCTCCTTCCATGGGCGGGCGACGCGGATCTCCTCCGTAGATCTGCTCGCAGTCTTCTCCCAGGTAGCTCGGCCTCCCTCGATCGAGCTGGTTGCCGGGGAACGAAACCCGTGCCCCTTTCCGGTCGTGCACCCAAGAATCCACGGTCCCACGACCGAACTGGCTCCAGGCATACTTCGGGGTCACACTCAGAAGAGGAGGTAGGCGCGGGATGTAGTGAGCCCCCTGAATTGTAGTCACCGGTACTTTGGGCTCCCCTCCGCCGCCTCCACCACTGTTCCCCTGATCCGCCGGGGTGGTGGGGGTATCTTCGGGGGTAGTAGGGATGGGGACCGTGTCGTCGTCTGACATGGTCAGGAACGGCTAAGTCCCAGTCACAGATCTCTGACAATCTGTGAGAGTTCTGCTCAAAGTAGTCAAGGATCAGATCTTGGTTGGTTAACCAAAGTTCTTTATTTCCAATCTCTACATTAGTACAGCTTCTCGGATTATTGTCAGAGATGAGACAGATAATACAAGCAGGTCTATTATACCATTCCACGGAGTTTGAATTACCCATAGGTAGCCAATCACTATAGGGGAAAATTGGCGGGCAAAAAGGGATTCTGACCGTTTGGTTCTCACAGGAAAGAAAGTGAGGTGTCAAGCTGTAAATTTCCTTTCCCAAACCAGACCCCTCAGATGTTACCAGTTCACATAACAATCAATGGCCTCAAGGCTTTTGCATGTGATAAGAGATGAGAGGTATCCTCCCTTGAAGTCCCAGCCGGGGCAGCTGGAATGCGGAGGCAGGGATGTGAGAGGCCTCCTTGTTCTCATACATTACAGATGTCACCCTCCCGCTTCAATTGCTACAAACTCCAGGCCTGGTCAAGCAGTAGAACATGGCAGTTACAAACACAGAATAAAACATAGAGTGACAGAGAGGGTACAGGCATGATTACTATGCTGTCTGAATTAGCAGATTCTGACAAATACACACACACACACACACACTAATAGCTGCATGGAGGGGGCACTTGGGGGGCAGGGAGATTTTTCTGCACACTTGGGGGACTCCCCACGTGTGCAGAAAAATCTGAATTTTTTTAAAAAAAACTTTTGAGGGGGATATTTAACCCCCCCCCAAAAGTTAAAGAGTGTTCCTTGCACATGCACAGAGAATGCTCTGAGAACTGCAGCAGCCCAGCAGTTGGGAGGTGTCCAAGCCTTGCTGCTGGTGCTGGGGGGGTGGGGAATTGATGGGCACGGCAAGAGCAGCCCAACCCTCACCAGTGCCCAGGGGGAGATGAGTGGTGGGTGAAAGCAGCCCAGGCCTCGCTGGTGCCCGGGGAGGGGGGGAGAAGGCTTACCTTTGGCGGCTTTCTCCTCCTCCACGTGGAGCTCCCCCGGCCCCACAAGTATTTCAGGTCCCCACCTCTTGTGTGTGTGTATATATTATATACGAGGTTTATACGCATGTGGTCAATAGCGAGACAGAACTTTGCTTTATTAATTTGAAGTCCAGCTATCGTAGCCATTTCTCCTTCATATATGCCAACTCTGAGAAGTGACAGTGTTTATATATATATATATATATATATATATATATATATATATATATATATAACAGTTCAGAATACTATTACAAGAATAACATAAGGTAGAATGCATAAAAAGCTTAACATAGAAAACTGTGCTAAACTAATACTGGAGTCAACAAGTTTATATGTAGCTAATACTTTAAAATGTCTGTGATACAGCTAGTCCATAACTAAGGATTAAAAGTAGTTACAACAGTGGATATAATTTAACAGTAAAAAAAGCCACATAGATGAACAAGCCACATGAATTGAGTCCATCTATAGTAGAGGATATACTAGAGAAGGAAGGTATGAAAAATGGTTAAGTGAAAAATAGGCAATTACTGGAAACCAGGTTGACAAAAGTGGTGATGAGAAGTGACAGTGTTCTTGAAGGATTCAATTTAGGGATTTTCAGCCTGCCCCAAACGATGTGTAGTGGAAAATTCAGCTGATAATGAAGGGTGGGGGTCTTTGGGGGGGGGAAGACTGAAAGTTGGGGGGGGTGCTTGCATTCTGGAGAACATGGTCAACACTCTCTCTGCAAGGCAGCAGGGATTAGGGTTGCCAGCTCTGAGTTAGGGAATTCCTGGAGATTTTGGGGTAGAGCTTGGGGAGGGCAGGAGTTAGGGAGGGTAAGGACTACAATGGGTTTACAATGCCATGGTGTCTACCCTCCAAAACAGCCATTTTTCCCCAGATGAACCAATCTCTGTAGTCTGGAGATCAGTTCTGGGAGGTATCCAGACCCCATCTGGAGGTTGGCAACCCTAGCAGGGATACACTATAGGTATTTTCTTTCTTTCTTTTAATTTCTTACCAAGTACTGAAGACCATTTTCATGCTGCCAGTTCTCCTTGGCAAATTTCCCATTTCAATTGATCCCCCCTTTTTATACCATTTATGAGCTATTTATAGCCAAATTATTCCCCTCTTGAAAAAGCAATATCTCCAGGGCTCATTTTGTAGCAGGAGCTCCTTTGCATATTAGGCCACACCCCTCTAATGTAGCCAATCCTCCAAGAGCTTACAGAGCTCTTCTTACAGGGGCTACTGTAAGCTCTTGGAGGATTGGCTACATCAGGGGTGTTTGGCCTAATATGCAAAAAAGCTCCTGCTACGAAACGAGCCCTGAATATCTCTCATTGCCAAATACAGCCAAGAGAAAGGATGTCTGCCACTGCATCCTGAGTGGGAAGTTTTGATGTGAAATTTGATGTTATATCCTTACAAGGGGGCAAGGCAGTATCAGGCTCTGCACATTGTTTTGACCCATGCCTCAAAATCCAGAAAACAGATGGGAAGACAAGGTTAAACTAGTATTTATTCATTACAGCCTGACCCGCACAAATAACTAAATGCACTCCCACCATTGTGTAGATTCCCCAAAAGGCTCCTCAATTGTGTTTGCCAGCATTTGGACAAACCGCCCTGGCTATAAGCATGGCCACAGGTCAGACCTTTGCTTTTCCTTGCCTGAACCAAACTTGTACAGAAAGATGTTGCCCATCAACTCTACCATCCCACATAGGCTTGCCAAGCATGGTCTGGCAACTAGTGGGAGACCAGGGAACAGGGACATGGAGGTGCCATCATTGATGGTGTGATGCAGGGGTCCTTTTGTAGAAAAAGAGGTGCAGGAGCTCATTAGCATAACTCATTAGCATAAATCATTAGCATATGCCATGTCCCCTGACATCACCAGAAGTGTGTCAGAAAGGGAATGTCAGTTTCAGCCCCATTATACCCTATGGGCCATTGAAATCAATGGCAAAAACTCATTGGGTATATGAGGGGCTGGAGGAAAGGGAGTTTGAGGGAGAGGCTCCAAACTTGCAGGGTAGCTGCTGGGGCCTCTCCTTGAAATACCCACTAAGTTTCAAGAAGATTGGACCACGGGGTCCAATTCTATGGGCCCCCGAACAGATTGTCCCATCCCCTCCATTGTTCTCTATGGAGGGAAAAAATGTTAACTTTTTTCCTACCATAGAGAACAATGGAGGGAATGGGGGCAACCTGTTTGGGGGCCTGTAGAATTAGACCCCCTGGTCCAATCTTCTTGAAACTTGGTGGGCATTTCGAGGAGAGGCCCCAGCAGCTACCCTGCAAGTTTGGAGTCTCTCCCTCAAACTCCCTCCCCTCCAGTTGCTTTTAAAGTTGCCACCAAATTTCGGCGGCAATTCGGCAGCGAGCTGAATTCAGAATCTGATTCGGCCCATGGCTGCCCTAGTGGCCAGTCCTGAGCTGGTGGAGTTTTGCTCTGCCTCGCTCCGGCCCCAACGGACCCCTGGTGTGATGTTACTTCTGGGGAGAATCTGGAAGTGACATCACATACCTCTAGGAATTCCTAGAAACTTAATAGTAAACCATAGGCAAGTCCTAGAGAGGACTAATGTCACTTGTGTATTTTTTCCCTGGAAGTGATGTCACACCATTGCTCAATGGCCATATTTTTTAGATTAATCCCCCCCACACACACACACACGTACTGGCTGCAGCAGCACTGGTAGGAAATGGGAGTCTGGGGGAAAGGATGCCCAATTTCATTGGGTGGGGGGGTTTGAACACCCTATCCCCACACTACACAGTGCAGAGATAAGAACATAAGAGAAGTCAATGTTGGATCAGGCCAATGGCTCATCCAGCCCAACACTCTGTCACACAGTGGCCAAAAACACCAGGTGCCCTCAAAAGGTCCATCAGTGGGGCCAAATCCATGTGTTTATATGCAGCCCTGTATGACACTGAAGCCCTCCTCAGCCCTCTGGGTCTGGTAACCATCAGTGGCTGATTTGTGTGGTTCCCTCATCCTTGGATGCCTCAAAGTGTTTGCTAATCTCTTTAAACAAGCACCTAATCTGCACAAATCCTGCCATCCCCAGTTAGGACCTCACCAACTTTTCAGGATCAGGCCAGTTTGTATAACCTAAACCTACAACAACAGAAGTGAAGCAGATGGGGAAAAAAAGGTCCTCTTTTCCGGCCACTCAGATATGGACCTAAAAAGTTCCCAATAAATGAAGGGTTTTAAGTAGCCTTCTCAACTCTCTCATTAGCTGGACTGCAAGAGACAATGAAGGCAAGGTTATTTTTTCCCATCCTCAAAGTCTGGTGCCTCCATTTATCTTAGGGGGATGGATGAAAAACCACCCCTGCCACTTTCTGAAGACCCAAAACTGATGAATATTGGGGTCCACCAAAGCTGCTCCCACTCCAACGAGGTGGGGAAAAGCCAAGATGCCTGTTTGCTCAGAAGAAGAGATGCTTTTGAAGAAGAAGAAAGTGGACACCAGGAAGCACTCTGGGGGTACTAGGAAGTACAGTGGGCACCATGATGCCATAGACAACACTTTGGGAATCCCTGACCAAACTGTACCACTGCTTCCATATTCTTTCAAGATTGGGGAGGGATGTCAATTTTTCAGAGAATGACACTTTTGTGACAGGCCTTTTCTACCACCTGGGGGGAATCACAAAGCCTCTTATGATTTTTGGGGAACCAGGTTTGTTTTAAACTATAAACCCTCCCCGCAGTTACCAAGTATTCTTATGGAAGCAAGTGTATCAGAATGGGTTCGCTGCCATGAGGTAAGTTTTGTGATGTGCAAGTATAGAATTACCAGCTCTGGGTTGGGAAACACTTGGAGATGTTGAGGGTGAAGCCTGGGGAGTGTGGGGATTGGGGAAGACAGGGCCCTGAGAAATGCACTCTTCAACTGTGGAAACTGATCTTGGTCTAGGGTGGCCAGGTCAGTCGTAAACACCGGCAGGGGATGAGAGGGGGGACGTTCCAGGAGCTGGAAGTGACATCACACAACATGCCTAGATCAAGTGGAAGTGATGATGATGAAGAAGAGGAGGAGGAGGAGGAGATTGGATTTATACCCAGCCCTTCACTACCTGAAGGAGTCTCAGAGTGGCTTACAATCCCTTTCCCTTCCCCTCCCCACAATAGACACCCTGTGAGGTCGGTGGGGCTGAGAGAGCTCTCTCAAGAACTGCCCTTGAGAGAACAGCTCTGAAAGAACTTATGACTGACCCAAGGTTACACCAGCAGCTGCATGTGGAAGAGTGGGGAATCAAATCTGGTTCTCCCAGATTAGAGTCCACGCTCTTAATCACTTCACCAGACTAGCTCTCCGTAGGCATGCCGGTGAAGTCAGGGGTGAAACTCTGGTTTTGGGGCAAAACTCTATGGTAAAATTAGCCTCAAAACAGAGTTTTGCCCTAAAACCAGAGCATCCCCCCCCCCCGGACATCACCAACATGCCTATGTCACTTCTGGGAGATGTAGGCATGTTTCATTTATTTCTGGAGACATTACTATTTGGGGGAGGGATTTCCTCCCACCAGCCAGCTGGCTGGCAGCAGGCAGAAGCCTGCAAAACTGGGGAACTCTCCACCCCAACTAGGGAATGGCAACCCTATCTTGCTCATCTGGAGATCAATTGTAATAGCAGGAGATCTTCAGGTGCCACCTGAAGATTAGCAATGCTACACAAGTAGATCCTAGAGATCATTGAGGCAGGATTTGTATATCAACAACGCAGAACAACAGAGGGAAGTACAGTATTTTTAATGGAGAAAATCATTCACTTCCCAAAATACCCCTTTCACTGCACAACAAAACAAAACAAAATCAGCTCCCCCCAATTTTGGCTCAGCCCCAGCCTTTTAGCGCTTGAAAAGGATCTTCCCCAAGACAGTGCCACAGCCTGTTTGCATTGACAGCCAGGCGAGTTCCTTTTCAGACATCACACGCACAAACACAAAACACCCCCAACTGACTGCAGAAAAGATTGTGGAAGCAGCTGGCCGTGCTTGTTTATCGATGTCTGGAAGCCACTCGGAGCGCTGTGGCCCAGACTCGACAGGAGGCACTCGGAGTGAAAAAAGGACGTGTGAAATGAAGAATCAGACTCTGCAGAGATCTGGTTATCCTAGGGGTTTTTTTGTTCCGAGATTCCTATTTTTTTGATGATCGGCGCCTCCTATAAGCTCTTTAAAGCTCAAATAATAATAAAAAAAACTTGACATTTTTTGGGAGATAGATTCAGCCTTGTAAAAAGCCACTGTGAAAATTTATCAATACAGGCATAAAATCAATTCCCTGGCCCACTCCCATAGTGATGTATAGCCCCCTGGAAAAAAAAAACATATCTAATTACATTTTTACTTGCCTGCTATGAAATATTTCTTGCCCAGAGCAAAAGGGATCTTTTTTTTTTTCTTTTTGCAAATGTACTTAAAATTAAAATTAATAGCAAGGGCTAAATTTGGGGGGGAGGGAATACAAGATACAATAAATTGAGACTGCCTGTCTTCAGCTCGAGAATCTGCTAATTCATTCTTAAGTGTATCTGATGGCGTTACCTTAACAAAATTAATGTTTCTACTGAATTTTTTTTTAACCTAAAACGCATAGCTGAAAAAAAAGTTGTGACAGCTTTAGACCTCTCCAATCCGGATTAATGGTTGTATCCTACCACCCCAGTCAGCTAATAGCAATGCATTCCTTCAGCACAACCTTCTGCCAATTTAATAGGCTCTTCATCCAGGGGAAGCTCTTCTTTCTTCAGAAGACTCCTTGTGTGGAGGAACATCCCACTATCAGCTGAATGGAGTGATAGGATATAGTGCATCATCAGCCTATTTAGTCATGGCATTAATAAAAACTTTCAGGCCAATAGTGACCTTTCAGGCCAACAGTGGGTGCTGGTGTTTGAATGCAGGGCCGCCAAGAGCTACCATGGAGCCTGAGACAAACATTGCCTTTGGGTCCTCTCTCATCATTGTGGTGGTGGTTGAAAGTGCTGTCAAATCACAGCTGACCTACAGTGACCCCATAGGGTTTTCAAGGCAAGAGGCATTCAGAAGTGGTTTCCCATCACCTGACTTTGTGTAATGACCTTGGACTTTGCTGGAAGTCTCCCATCCAAATACTAACCAAGGCCAACCTGCTTAGCTTTCAAGATCTGATGAGATCAAACTAGCCTGGGCCATCTAGGTCAGGGCACAGTACCCAGACAAAATCCAAACATTATATGGCAAAAAGTCACATGACTTACCAGTGCCTGGATTCTCACGGTGACTGGAACCACCAGAATGTTGTCCTCTGAATCCCCTCAACCTCTCAGTAGACATGTTGAATCACGGTTGTCCGCGTTGTTTGGTTTGGGAAGGCAAGAAGTGCTTATCAATGTTTTTATCAGCCATCCAGTGGGATGGATCCAAACAGCTTCTTCTTCTTCTTCTTCTTCTTCTTCTTCTTCTTTCTCTGGTGGATTTGTCCCGAGGCTGCATTGTGGCATCTTGTGTGGGGAGGGAGTGATGCTGCTCAAAAGAAAACTTTGCTGTTTTGAGATGGAGATGCAAGTTCTCTGGGCTGTGGCTCAGTTGCAGAGCTTTCGCACTGTATCCAGAAGGTCCCAGTTCAATCCACAGAATCTTCAGTTCAAAAGATCAAGTAATCGCTGATGTAGAAGACCTCTAACTGAGACCCCAGAGAGCTGCAGCTGGTCTGAGTAGACAATACTCCCCTTGGTGGGCCAATTATTTGAACCAATATAAAGAGGTATGTTGTCAAAGGCTTTCATGGCAGAGTTCATTAGTTATAGATTTTCCAGGCTGTATGTCTGTGGTCTTGGCACTGTAGTACCTTGGTACTGTGTTATTACAATGCCAAGACCACGACCATACAGTCCAGAAAATCTATAACAATGAATATAAAGAAACTTCATGGTTCCATGAGAAAAGCAGAGGACAAAGATATATGGGCAGTTTTCATGGGGGAAGGAAGTATTGAGCTGGATTTGTACCTGAAGTGGTGCTATTTATAAACTTTATAAATTCAACAGTGATGAACAGAGGGCGCCTCTATCTTCAAACCAACAAAGGAAGAGGAAAATTGTATGGGATGAATACATGCTGGAAATAATTTGCTGCACTGTTGTCAAAAGTGATGCATGGCTGGGACTATTAAAAAAACACCTATATTCATATATATACTGATGGGATCTAAATTGGCTGTGACAACCTCAGAAGAGATCTTGGGGTCACAGCAACAAAAAAAAATCATCTCACTGAAAGCATCAACCCAACGTGTAATGGGAGTGAACAATTCAATTGCCAAGAATGAAGTTAAAAATAAAATCTCATTGTATAAATCCATGGTGCACATACATTTAGAATGATGTCTATACTTCAGGTCACCCCAGCTCTAAAAGTTATAAAAGTGGAGAATATATAGAACAGGCCAACCAAAATGATCAGTTAGTTGGAACATCTATGAGGAAAGCAGGAAGCAGCTTTAGAAGTATATTCCTATACAGAGTTATACAGAGTTTAGAAGTATAATCCTATACAGAGTTGAAGCCAATGGGATGAGAGGGGTGTAACTCTGTTTAGGATTGCATTATTAGTGTAGTGGAAAATGTGGGAGTTTATAACTATATTAAAACCATGAAGAGAATAAGTATGGTAGAAATCTTCTCAACTGGACACATCTAATATTAGAATCTGGGATCATTTAATAAAATTAGTACCTCTTCACACAAGGGGAAATGGCTCTTTCAAAGGAAGTTAGACATAATAACTAAATAAAACATCAGTGTTTTGACAGAGCACAAAAATGCATAAAATATGTGGTAGACCAAGAATCTGGGATGGCTATTGCTGTGCTAGCGAACAACCTGTCTATGGAGCATAGAGAGTTGAGCTACATGGACTCCCGTACTGATCCGGCCTGTCAGTCATTTTGGTCACATTGGAACAAGGCAGTTTGGCATCCACATTGCCTGCTATTTCCTTGTATTTCTGGCTATAGTGGAAATCAATGGCTGCGGTCATACACACTAAATAATCCACTTTCAATGCACTTTCCAACTGGATTTTGCCAGTTCACACTTTATAAATCCAGTTTGAAAGTGCATTGAAAGTGGATTATTTAGTGTGTGTGACCACAGCCAATTACTATCTGCCTAGCATTTCATTTAATGTTTTAATGTAATGAATTTAATGCAGTGATTTTGGAGGGGAAATAGGGAAACAGAACCACACATCCTGACAGATCACTACATCTTTTAGCTTTTAAATTGGTTTTGGTTTCCCACAAATTGACCTTCAATCAGTGAGTGCTATCATTGTTTCCTAGGGCTTCCTAGGGTTGCCAGTTCCAGTGTTGGAATTCCTGCAGATCTGGGGGTGAAGCCTTGGAGGGTGGAGTTTGGGGAGGGAATGATGCTTAGTACGGATCTAATTCATTGGAGTTCACCTTCCAAAGCTGCCATTCTTCTCTCAAGGTTAGTGATCTCTATAGTTTGCTTGCAATTCCAGGAGATCTTCAGGCCCCTCCTAGAGGTTGGTAACCCTCTTTTATGTTTATTTAGTGAGCTGAATTGATGTCAGGTGGCTTTCTGGGTCCTGCTCATGGCTTTATAGTACCTGATGAAAAATCTGACTGTTGAATGGGAAATAATACAGAGCCCCAAAGGTTCAAAATTTCAGCATGGGGACAATCTCCAGTGAAGTAATGGGCTTGTCTTAATCTGGATTCCCATCACAATGCCACATAAAAATGAACATCAGTACACATGACATTTGGAGATCCAGGTAGGCTGTCCCTGTTTAGGTTTGGGTCACACTTCAATTTCAATTTTTGATATCTGATTTCAATTATAGGCTGTAGATTTAAAGATTTATAAATGTAAAAACTCACCAACGACATCAGATGAGACCTATTGCAGCTGCTGAAAGGGAAAATAGAATGCTAGAAATTATTAGGAAAAGGACAGAGTAACACAAAAATAATAATGCCTCTACATAAATCTATTACATATTCAGTTCTGGGTGTACTCTGATGCTAAACTTCACGTCTGAAAATCTGGAAAAGGCTTGGTGAAGAGAAACAAAAGAATATGGAATCCCTGTGATAAAAGAGAACATTAAATAGTGGTAAACTGAGAATAGGCCCAATAGCTAGAGGGTGGATTGATTCAAAAGCTATATATTCTTTTGCCAAGTTCTAAAATGAAAAGATACCCAATCACATTAACATGAACACAGTTTAAAGCACATGATGGTTTCCCATAAAAATATTCACAAGGATCCTCAAACTCTAACACAGGATGTGATGTAACTTTTTTTTTTAATAGTACAGATAAATTCAACTGCAAAGGTTTGAAACATCGACTGAGTCATAAAATTTATGCTTATAATTGCTATTGATTTTGAAGATACACAATTATTATTTTATTTATTTTTACTTTATTTATACCCTGCCTTTCTCACCAGTGGTGACCCACAGCGGCCTACATCCTCCTCCTCTCTTCCATTTTATCCTCACAACAACTCTATGAGGTAAACTCGGCTGAGGGAGAGACACAGAGAGAGAAACTGGTCCAAAGTCACCCAGCAAGTTTCTGCGGCATAGTGGGGATTTGAACCTGGGTCTACCAGATCCTAGTCTGACACTCTTATAGGGTTGCCAAGTCCCCCCTTGCCACCAGTTGGGGATGGGGAGTAGGGTTGTCAAAGCCAGGTTGGGAAACTCCTGGAGATTTGGGGGTTAGGCCTGGGGAGGACAGGGGCCTCAGTGAGGTACAATGTCATAGTGACCACCTCCAAAACATCCATTGTCTCCAGGAAGACTGATCTCTGAAATCTGGAGATAAGATGTAATTCCAGGGGATCCCCAAATCGCACCTGGAGGCTGCCATGCCTACACTGTTACCACTACTCCATGCTGGCTTTTGAGTGGTGAGAAAATGTTCTAATCTGTCATTATCATATTAGAAGATAATCTGTAAAGTTCCATTCCAGATGCCCTCATATTCATGAGTGAGATGGCTGACAGGGTCTTCTTCAGTTAGATTAAATAAACAGCTGCTGAGACATAGTACTAGCACCCCAGCTTCACAAGAAGCTCCATGGAGAAAGAGGGAACTGAGGGATTCAAATGCATGTAATGCCTACTTGACCCTTTCCATATGTTCAAGGTAGCTATGACTGTTAAAGTAATCCTCCAGAACCACTTCACCAACAGAAAGGATAACAGACAGGTAGGAAAGTAACAGGCAACATCTGTAACTCATGATCCTATCATGTTGATGGATTAACATCAGGCTGGGAAATTCCAGGATATTTGGCACTGTACCCTAGGGAAGGAAAGGTTTGGAGAAGGGAGGGACCTCAGGAGGTAATAAGGCATAGAGTCCACCCACCAAAGCAACCGTTTTACCCAGGGGAACTGATCTCTGTAGTCAGGAGGTCATTTGTCATTCTACAAAATTGCTAGGCCCAACCTGGAGATTGGGAAACCAGGCTGTTGATGGGCCTCTCTGTGTGACACCACATCCAGCCTGTGCTGAGGATGCTGCACTGGCTGCCTATGGCATACCGGATCCGGTTTAAGGTGCTGGTTTTAACCTTTAAAGCCTTATAGGGTCGGGGCCTGCCTACCTAAGGGACCGCCTTTCCCCACATATACACAGAAAGCACTGCGGTCAGGCACTCAACATCACCTGAGCCTCCCTGGCTCTAGAGAGGCCAGGCTAGTGACCTCCAGAACCAGGGCCTTCTCAGTGGTGGCTCCTCACTGGTGGAATGAGCTCCCGGAAGACATCAGGGCCCTGTGGGACCTTTTGCAGTTCCGCAGGGCTTGCAAAGTGGAGCTCAGAGAAAGCCAGTTTGGTGTAGTGGTTAAGTGCGCGACTCTAATGTGGGAGAACCAGGTTTGATTCCCCACTCCTCCACTTGCACCTGCTGGATGACCTTGGGCAAGCCATAGCTCTGTACCAGCTGTTCTCTCAAGGACAGTTGTCTCAGAGCTCTCTCAGCCCCACCTCCCTCATAGGGTGCCTGTTGTGGGGAGGGGAAGGGAAAGGAGTTTGTAAGCCGCTCTGAGACTCCAAGTGAAGGGCGAGGTATAAATCCAATCTCTTCTTCTCTTCCTCCTCTTCTTCTTCTCTTCCGCCAGGCCTTCAATTAGGAGCAGCCACTGGGGGAAATGGGCCATTGGAAAAGCGGATGGTGGAGCTCTTCTGGCCTTGGAAATTGACTGGTGGAAGCCTCCTGGCCTGGGATATTTAGGTTGCTGCTTTCTGTGTTGGATGTTCTGTATTGCCGCCATCTTTTGTCATTTTATTCTGCTAAATTTATTTAAATGTATTCTGTTTTAGCTTATGTATGGTCAGATGTTTTTAATTGTTGTTAGCCACCTTGAGCCGGCTCTGCTGGTTAGGCGGGATATAAATTTAAATAAATAAGGAGAAGAAGGAGAAGGAGAGATTAGATTTATACCCCACCCTTCACTCCGAGTCTCAGAGTGGCTTACAATCACCTTCCCATCCTCTCCCCACAACAGACACCCTGTGATGTAGGTGGGGCTGAGAGAACTCTGAGACAACTGCTCTTGAGATAACAGCTCTGAGAAAACTATGGCTTACCCAGGGTCACCCAGCAGCTGCATGTAGAGGAGTGGGGGATCAAACCTGGTTCTCTCAGATTAGATTCCACACTCCTGATCACTACACCAAACCAGCTCTCTTTGGGTGGTCCTGAACCATTTGCATCATATTCAATATCAATGAAATCAACTTGTTTAGATTTCAAGCTACAGGTTAGATTTGGGCTGCTGTGTTAGTGCCAAAACTTTATATTTCATATCCAGTGCCTAAGAAATAGCATCCGCTCCACTGGATTCAACTTTTGATTTCCAAATCCTGAATGGGGAATTTCCCAAGAGATTTATTTATTTATTTAACTTATTAATCACTCAATCTATATATCTAAGAGCCAAGTGCCCTTGCATGTGCGGGTATCTAAATCCGCACACCGGGGGCAGTTGGGAGGCAGAGAGATTTCCCTGCACACTTTGGGCATTCCCCGGGTGTGCAGAAAAATCCGAAAAGTTTTAAAAAAATACAGGGGATATTTAAATCCCCCCAGAAGTAAAAGATTGTTCCCTGCACATGCGCAGAGAACGCTCTGAGAACTGTGGTGGGCCGGTGGCTGGGAGCCTCTGAGGCTTTGCTGCTGGTGCCATGGGCGGAGGGAGGAGATTGGCGGGCCCAGTGGCTCAGAGCCACACAGGCCTTGCTGTCTGAACCAGGGTAGCGGGGAAGATCAGTGGGCCTGGCAGTTTAGAGCCACGTGGGCCTTGCTGACAGAACGAGGGGAGGGGGGAAGATTGGCAAGCCTGGTGGTGCAGAGCCACGAGGGCCTCACTGTTGGAGCCAGGGGAGGGGAGAGAAGATTGGTGGGCCCGGTAGCTCAGAGCCGCGTAAGCCTTGCAGTTGGTGCAGGGGAGGGAAGGATTGGCGGCCTGGGTCTTGCCTTCGTTGTCTGGGGGGAGAAGGCTTACCTGTGGCTGCTTCCTCCTCCACATGGAGCTCCTTTCTCTCTCCCCCCCGCGAGTACCGTGGGTCCTGCCTCTTGTCCCTTTTAATGCTGGGCTTTGGACAATGTACAACAGTCATAAGAACACGTCTAAAATCAATTAAAAACATTAATAAAAAGGTAAAGGTTTCCTTTGCTCGAAAGCCAGTCAAACACGACTCTAGGAGGCAATGCTCATCTCCGTTTCCAAGCCGAAGAGCCAGTGCTGTCCTAAGACTTTTCTGTGGTCATGTGGCCAGCATGACTAAACACCGAGGCTCACAGAATGCTGTTACCTTCCCACTGAAGTGGTACCTATCTATCTACTTGCAGTTTTTCACTTTTGAACTGCTAGGTTGGCAGGAGCTGGGGCCAGAGACGGGAGCTCACTCTGTCACACAGCACTCGGGTCTCAAACTGCTAAGCTACCAATCTTCTGGTCTGCAGCTTAGCATCTTAACCTCTTAGACACCGCGGCTCCCTAAAAACATTAATAGCACATTTCAAAAAGAGGTCAGATGGCAAATACTAATTAATCCAGTTTGAAACTGCTGGCCACTTTGCGGGCAGTGAGAGGGGGGGAGAGGGCAAGGCGGATAAAGAGCAGAAGGAGTGGCAAAGGGTTGTTGTGTAAGACTGAATTCAGGTCCAGTAGTTGCACCTATCACCTCCTCTCAAAATCCACATTCCCAACCTGGTTCCTCTTCTCTGCCAGCATATGGGCAAAGCCTGAGCCCTCTCCCAAGCATAATGATTGATCTTGTCGGGTTCAACCAAAAAATGCCAGTATCACCACATAAGCTCCGGAACTGTTTAGCGCCGTTAGAAGGGGGAACAGACTCAAAAATCACTGCCTTCAAAGATGTAGTGGTCAATGTAGCACATCTTTATTAGTTTCTTTTGTTGGAGACATCAGAAACTGCTGGCCATTTCTGTCCAAAGTCTGTATGAATGGCCTGCTCAACTTGATTTATGAACAGCATTTTTATTACGGAAAGCCATAAAACTATCCAAATGTTCTGTAAATTGTTTCAGTTCCCTTTCATATTGGCTGCGTACTTTTCTCTGCACTGTAGCCTTTTGTATTACTTCTTTCACTGTGATTCTGGCCCACTCTATGAATCAGGATGTATTTAGAGGTACTCCATTACAGAATATTCCGTTGTACTCGCCGACAGCTCTATTAGCCTATGGAGACACGATCTGAAGAGAAGTGCAGGAAGCATAGAAGAATACCAAATGGTTATCTTCCCATTGGAGATGAAAACGGTAGGAAATGTACTGTGGAGAACAAGCTGGCTCATATGAGGAACTCAAATGGATGGTCCTGCTAATGATGTAATGATGGCATGGAAATCTGTTACAAGTTGGGGGTGGGTGGGAGAGACAATGGCATTCACTTGCCTGAAATACCACTAGTCCTGTGCTCTTTCATGAGCTTATTATGGTTTATGCATCTTTTTTTTCTTTTATAAGGATTATTTGTTTATAGCACAGAGAAATGGCAGCCTTCAGGACTGTGGAAAAGAACTAATGAGTGGGTGAAAGGAATAAGCAGCACATTCATCAGGGCTGCTGACGCTCCCCTATAATTTTATCCATCTATATATCTAATAGCCAAGTCACCCCCCCCCCCGGTGCGGATAGCTAAATCCACACAGGGGGGTACTTGGGCGCAGAGAGATTTTCCTACACATGTGGGGGACTTTCCCCGTGTGCAGAAAAATCCTAAAAGTTAAAAAAAAAAAAACTTTTTTGGGGTGGGGGATATTTAAATCCCCTGAAAAGTTAAAGAGTGTTCCCTGTGCATGTGCAGGGAATGCTCTGAGAACTGCAGCGGCCAGGCGGTTGGGAGGCCAGTGGGGGGATGAGCGGTGGGCTTTTTCCTCCTCCACATGGATCTCCCCCGGCCCCGTGAGTATCGTGTAACCCTAAAACCCACTGAAGAGTCCAGAAGAGAACTGTGGTCAGACCTGCTTTGGATTGCTTGCCTGAGCTTAATTCAGTTTGCTTTTCCTCTCCCTCTCCCCCTGCACTCAACCTCCCCACTTTCTGGGAGGGCTGAACAACCTGGGCTTTCCCGGGAGAGCAACCCCAATGTGGAGTTACTCCAGAGCAACCCCACTGAGCTGTATTACTGGGCACCTCTGACGGCAGCCACATTGAAGTCCAGCCCAGTGGCGGGGGGGGGGGGGTCTAAGCGCCACTCTCAATGGGAAGGGAGGAAGAACCCTCTTCTTCCCTGTCTCTGCAGCTTTGAAAGGGTTAAAGTAGCCGAACTCTTTGCTAGAAAGGCTGAGCGGGGGGGGGGGGGGAGGGAGGTGGAAGAGGTCACTTCTGGGGGGGGGGCGAGGAGAAGAGGGAGGGCTTCCAGGGGTGCAACAGCAGAGAAATATCTTTGCAGCCGGATCCTGGGAAGATTCCCTCTGAGTAAATCATCAGTCTTGGAAGACAGACATTCTGCTGTCCTTTGGCTTTGGGTATGTGTGTGTGTGTGTGTGTGTCAGTAGCTTTAAAAGGTGATTTTTCTGATGGATGTTTTCCCTTGATAGACCCCATGGTGATCCTGGCAGGGGCTGAAAGAGAGGATCTGCATTTTGGAAATTGAAATAAATCCTCCGCCGGGGGGGGGGGGGCAGGAACAGATCCCAGGCAGGATCACAGGGGAGGGATCCTTTGTGGAGCTCCTTCTCTCCCCCTGCAAGTACCGTGGGTCCCGCCTCTTGTCTATATATCTAATAGCCAAGTGCCCCCGTGCATGCGGATATCTAAATCTGCACACTGGGGGCACTTGGGGGGGGCAGAGAGATTTTCCTGCACACTTGGGGTGTGCAGAAAAATCCTAAAAAAATTATATATATATATATTTGTATATATATATTTGTATATATATATTTGGGGGATATTTAAATCCCAAAAAATATATATATTTGGGGGATATTTAAATCCCAAAAAAACCAAAAAGAGCATTCCCTGCACATGCGCAGGGAACACAGAACGATGCCTTGGCTCTGCTGCAGGGGGAGGGAGAGGGCTTGGCGAGCCTAGCGGCTGGGAGCCACGTGGGCCTCGCCATCACTGGCGGGGGAGAGCTTGGTGGGACCAGTGGCTGGGAGCCACATGGGCCTTGCCGTTCCTGGGGGGAGAGCTTGGTGGGCCCAGTGGCTGGCAGCCACACAGGCCTCACCATCACTGGGGGAGAGCTTGGTGGGCCCGGTGGCTGGGAGCTGCATGGGCCTTGCCATTGCTGGCAGGGGGAAAGAGCTTGACGGGCCCAGTGGCTGGGAGCTGGGTGGGCCTCGCTGTTGCTGGTGGGGGGCATGGGGGAAGAGCTGGCCAGGGGAGAGGGCTCACCTGCGGTGGCTTCCTCCTCTGCATGGAGCTCCCCCCCCCACACACGAGTATTGCGGGTCCCCCCTTCTTGTTTAATCTATTTGGATATTTACCCCCTACTTCTTTCCTCAATGGGGATCCAAAGTGGCTTTCAACATCATTCTCCTCTCCTCCATTTTATCCTCCCATAATTGTCCTCTTGTCTTCATACAAAGAAGCAAATGTTATATTGGAAGCCCCATGTGGCCCTCTAAACCTCTAGTATTTCCTTGGTGAGTCCTAAAATGACTTTCCTATATCCTGGACACTTGGAAACCTGGAGTGTTTCATGTGATTCCTACCAACTAGGGTAGCTGACATGCTCCTCTATTATGCAGAAAAGGCTAGAGGTTTCCAAGTTGGTGATCACAAATGATCCTCAAGACTTCTAATGCTGAGGGTGAAGCTTCTTCACCACCCATCTCATACAGCCAGTGGCCCTCTTGCTTGCTTTCTTCCTGCACAGCAGGTGGGATAGTTAGGATGGTCACAAACAAAAGCAAGCTGGCATCCCTATACTTGTATTAGTTGTACATGAAGCAAACTTCTTCAAGTATCATTATACAACTACAGGAGCCATGTCTGCTTAGCATCTGCTAGCTCCAGGGAGAAGGAGAGTGTGCGAAGGACTGCAAGAACTAAATGAACAATAATGCTCTAGAGGGAAATGAAGAAACGCTGAGGCCCTAAAGGAGAACAATAAAGATGAAATATGCTGTGAACAAGTTGTTCTGTATAATACAACCAGGACAGACGATGCCATAACATCCCTTTCCCTGATATTTGTACTAAGCTTACAAAGCTAAACAGAATCCCATTGACTAAGGAACCGCATGAGAACTTTATAGAACATATTAAGAACTTGTTGTGTTATTCTAAGTGGGTTTTTTTTTTTGAAGAATAATTGAAACAGCCACGTTGTGGGCTTTCAGAACATAATAAAGTTGCAGAGTAACTCATTTATATACAGATTCAGGTGAGGTTGCCGTGTTGGTCTAAAGCAACAGAGCAAAGTTTGAGTCCAGTGGCACTTTTAAGACCAACAAAGTTTAATTCTGGGGGTATACGCTTTCGTGTGCATGCACTGTATCTGAAGAAGTGTGCATGCACACGAAAGCTTATGCCCAGAATAAACTCTGTTGAACTTAAAGGTGCCACTGGACTCAAACTTTGTTCCATTTATTTACACTAATATCAAATTGACTAGGGGATGGGTTCTGATTGAACTGATCAGGCTTGTGTCCCCTAAGGGACAAAGCATCATTGGCATAATGATGTGAATATGATACAGGATATCAGTATGAAACATGGTACAGAATGACATCTTCCATCTTGTTTTAGAAATGCAACTTTTGTAAAATTCCTGCAAACTTTAAGAGAGACTCGAGTGTGAGGTGCCAGCTCCTGATCCTTGACCATGTGTCCTTAACACTATCAAGAGCGTGGGTGTGACCCTGAATGCATCCCTGTCAATGGAGTCCCAGATCACAAATGTGGTCAAACTGGCATTCTTCTAACTATGCCAAGCCAGGCAGCTAGTCCTATACCTGTCTTGCCCTGACCTAGCCACAGTAATCCATGCAACAATCACTTCTAGACTTGATTACTGTAACTCAGTTTATATTGGGCTGCCCTTGAGCCTGACCCAGAAGTTACAGCTTGTCCAGAATGCAGCGGTGCGGGTCCTCACAGGGACACCAATAACTGCACACATACCAGTTGTGCTCCCCCAGCTGTACTGGCTCCAAGTCGAATATTGGGTCAGGTTCAAGGTTTTGGTGTTGACCTTTAAAGCCCTAAATGGTCAAGGACCAATGTACCTGCGGAACCATCTCTCCTGGTATGTCCCCTGGTGAGCATTACGCTCATGTGACCAACTTCTACTGGAAATCCCTGACCCAAAGAGAGTCCAGCCCTGATTCCAACTTGGTGGAACTCTCTGCCGACTAACATCTGGGCCCTATGGGATCTATTACAATTCCACAGGGCCTACAGGGCAGAGATGTTCTGCCAAGCATACGGTTGAGGTTTTTAATGATTTTAATGGCTAATAGATTAACAACTATCTACCTCACATACTGCTTCCACTCCCCTCCCCTCACTGTTAACTGTTAACTTTTAATTATAAATTGGGGGGGGGGAACTGCATTATTGCTCCATGTCGGAGTCAGGGTTAAGTTTAATTAGATCTGTATTTTAGACAATTTATTTTGATTTATATATGTTTAGAGTTGTGTTGTGAACTGCCCTAAGCCCACTTGAGGGGAGGGTGGTATAAAAGTCAAATACAAGATGTTTTATAGGTGGTACATAACACCCGGCAGATTGGCTAAATGTTATAATAAGACATCTAATAAAAAAATATAGGTAGGGGTTCATGAAATGTTGCAGCAAATTTTAGGAATTGTACCCTTTACACCTGAATTTTTCCTGTTGACTGTAATTCTGGAAAAGTACTTGAAAATAAGATGGTTATCTTATTTCACATATTGTAACAGCTGCTAGAATTGTTTATACTTTTATGTGGAAGAAAGAAGAAATTCCATCCAAAGAATTATTAATCTATAAAATTATGGAGGTCGCAGAAATGGACAATCTAACCATAACATTGCAAGGAAGAGATGAGATTACCTTCAGAGACATTTGGTCTAGATTTTACGACTGGTTGGAAAATCGTAAAGTATATTGTCTATTTGATGATGCAAGAAAGTGTATTATGAAATCTGAAACAAAAAGGAAACCATTTGTTTGTTAAGTGTTCAGTTTTATTGTTTTTCTTTGTAAGTTCTGTTTGTATGTAAAGTGTCTAAAAATAAAGAAAAATGTTTTAAAAAGTCAAATAAATTATTGCAGGAGGGGGCACGAGCAGTACTAACATGGTTTCCTGGTGGGGGCAAATAACACCCCCATGGCCCCTTATGTGAGGAGTAATTGGGAAGGAAATTGGAGCACAAATAGTTAAATAAAATTCTTGAAAATGTTCATCCAAACTGGATGCTGCAAAAATGACGGGAAACAAGAAAGGATTTGTGAAATAGTACAATACAAAAATGCATACTTTAAAAAACAACACGAATCAATACCAAAATTAACACTCATATTTCTATGTTCTATAGATCAAAGCCCCCCCCCCCAATTCCAGTTTTCCAAACCCCGTTCTACACCTTTGCTGCATTGTTTCTCTTATAACTCAGAGGCCATCGAGTTCTTGCAGAAGGTGACATTTTAATAATGAAAATTAGTAAATCCGTAAATTAATTGAAAAATAGTAAATCAGAAAAAAAAAGTTCTGTCTAGAATGTCAATATCACCGAGTCATCTCTGGACAGTGAGGAAAAAAAGGAATGAGGAACATGGGGACTGGTCATGCCATGTTGTTGTAGCTCAGACTGTTTGGAAGTGTGGCAGTAATGAACGCCTCGTCTAAAATGGCTGGCTTTTCCTATCTTCTTCCTAGACAGCACTGTTTCTCCTTGCTTGGGGCGATGTTGGCGATATTGTTGAAGTGCTGCTGCCAGGAGGGCTGCAGTTTCAGCCGGGCGGCTTGCAGAGATACTTTAAGGAGTGAAGGTTTTTCGAATCAGCACCTGCAGAGAGGAGGGGAGGATAAGGAGGGGAGGCCGAAAAAAAAAATCCTAAAAAATGCATAAGCCATGGTGAGCCAGGGCCACTTTGTGAGAGGCAAGAAAACAGCCTAAGGCATGAACACAAAAGGAGGCGGGGAGCGTGGAAGAAATGCCGTTTGTGCCCGAGAGAGAGAGAACTTTACAGTTCGAACTAAGGCAGGACGCCAATGGAGGCATGCGGCGAGTGAGACATCCGTTTTGAGGAAGAAGTGAAACATTTGTGCAACAGCAAAAGTGCTAATGGATCAAGGTGAGATACAAACAGGCATAGCACTGATGTGTAAACAGAAAAGGGAGCTAAAAAGCGATGTTTTTGTTCTGCGCAGGAACGCTTGAGGTAGCAAGATCACTCTGATTCCAGATTCAGCAGGTGTTGCTTTCACTTTGGTTTATCTTAGTTTGCACAGGAAAGCATCAGACTTCATTGCCTTCCCACACATGACATAAAGTGACTAAAGGCCAAAGTGGTGGAAAGCAGCATCAAGTCACGGCCAACTTCTGGCAACTCCCTCAAGTTTTCTAGGCAAGAAACAGAGGTATTTGGTGCTTGGGGGGGGCAACAGTGGGAGGGTTTTAGCCAAATTGCCTTATTTATTAATACATAAATTATTAATACATTTATAATAAATTATGCATAAATTTATTAATAAATTTAAAATGGCAACAGGCATATAAGGGAGCCATAAACTATATACACAGGAGCCCCACGTTTATCCAGTTACCCAAAAATAGATGCAGAGACCAGATTTTAAAGAAGTGGTTTCTTTACTGTAGAAAAATACACATAGAAACAATAAATTCAATCACACACATATCAACACAGAACTAAGAAATATAGATTTGAAAGGGTACAGAGATGTTCGCATTAGCAGGTAAATTGTTGGAGAGGAGATATGTCCTGATGAGAACTGATCCTGCAGCGGAAAGGGGGGAAGAGTATAAGGTAAGGGGGTCATGTTCTGGCTGGCAGAAGCACGTGGGGCAGTGCTAAAACCTAGAGTCCAACAAGGTTAGGTAGGGGAAGCAAGAGAGAGAGTGAGAGCACATGGCATGTGTTCTCCTTTTATACTAAAAGTGACTGGGTGGGCTTATGCCTAGTCAGTTATGTTGTCCCCAGGAAGACTAGAAAAAACAGTTATTGATGGTCAGGAGATGACCAGTAGCATGTGATTAATGGTTGGGCAATTGACATAATGTCTCTAACCAGTGACACTTTTTAGAGAGGAGTGTTCAAGACAAAAGCAGAAGAAAAGATCGTCCTCTCAGAGGCTTGGCCAGCCATCAGCCTTAATGGTCCGGTGTTTGGCTTGATGGGCTCAGGGTGGATGAATCAGCCAGCTGCTCCTAATGGTGTTTAAACAAGAACATTCATGTTGCCTTTGCAGAGCATGGCTTCTCTATTACTCTGGCTGCTGGTTGCACATGGCTGCAGGTTGCAGGGAGGCTGGCCTGCCATCTGCCTGAATTCACAGTCATCTTAGGGAGGCAGGGATGGATGGCATCAGATCTTCCATGGGTCCACATCTGGTGCAACATGTGTCAGTCTAAGGTTTCCCTCAGCTGAGCACATGTCTCTTTGTCCAGTACATTGACACTGTTCCAATTAGTCCTTTTTCCCTGGCACAATCTTTGCATAGTCCAGATGTAGAGGCATATCACTAGTCCATACTTTATAAGACACTTGCAAGGCAACAAGCTGCCTTGAGCCAGCTTGTCTGGAAAGGCAGGGTAGAAATGCAAGTAATAAATAAATAAAATAAATAACAAGGGCTTCTAGCATCCTGGTCCCACTGGTGGACCTCCTGACGGCACCTGGTATTTTTGGCCACTGTGTGACACAGAGTGTTGGACTGGATGGGCCATTGGCCTGATCTAACATTGGCTTCTCTTATGTTCTTATGTCTTTTCCTGCCTCTGAATAGCAAGCCTGAACTTCCTTTGTGGTATCCCATCCAAGTGCTAACTAGGGCCAACCCTACTTAACTTCTAAGCTCTGATGAAACTGGTCTAGCCTGAGCCATACAGATGGGGTTGCCAGCTCTGGATTAAGCAATACCTGGAGATTACAAGGGTGGAGCCTGAGGAGGGTAGGGTTGGGGATGGGAGGGGCTTCAATGTGTTATAGTGCCATAAAGTCCATCCCCCAAACCAGCCATTTTCTTTAGGTGAATTGATCTCTGTCACCTGGAGATTGGCTGAAATTCCAGGAGATCTCCAGCAACCACCTGGAGGCTGACAACCCTGCATCCAGATCAGGGGAAAGGACAAACTACATGATACTTTTTTAATGAGTTGGGTCTGGGTTTCCTGGACCCAACCCACTTCCATCTCAGTCACATCAGAGCTACAAGGAAAGTCACTTTTAAATCCTACAGGAGCCAAGTTGGGCTCAGGAATATGGTATATCAGGAGAAGGGGACTCCCGCCTTCCCCCATACCTATTCCCTGAGCTGAACTGGCTCTCATGGGGAGTTATTCCCATAACTTCAGAGCTGCATGTGGTTAGAATGCTCCATGTGCAGTTTCAAAGCCAAACAAATAACTCCCCACTAAGGTAGGGGAGAAAGAACAAAGGAGAAAGAGTGTGAGAGAAGAAGGGGGAGAGGGGAAGAAGCAGAGGTGGGGGGAATGGGATAACCACACCTGCAGGTTTCTTGCCAGTCCCAACTTGTTATATCTTATTTTGAATATGGCCCCAGAAGTGTATCATTACATCTGTATACTAGGGCCATGTACAGATGAAGGATATCTTTCTACAAACTTAGGGGGAAAGTATGCAGAAGAATTCAAAGAAGAAAAACAAGTGTGGGTACTTTTAAAAAACCTTTAAACATCACCTTACCAGCAAAAAAAAAAAATATGGTCAGCATTGTATGGGTTAGTTAGTAATCACATAAAAAGGCACAGTAAAGAAAGGGGAGGTATTGCTGCTTCATGAACTAAGAAGAAAGGCAGTCAAGGGACCAAGCAAGGGACAGAGGGAAGACAGGCATATACCCAGAGGCATTGCTTTTACATTCCAAGGTTAAACCCTGGAATTAACTTCCGGGTCACTGACTATAGTATATCCTGTTAGTTATACTGTACTTTACTTTTGAAAATGCAACAGACTTTATATGCTTTATTCATCAAAATGTATCTGTCTTTTATTTGTATTGTTCAAAACTATGAGGAGTTCAATATATACTTTTTCTTTCCATGTCGAACTTTGTCTAAGAAATGAATTGTCTGTTCTGAACCGTCTGTTCTGTATCCTCTGTATTATCTGTTGGTAAAAAGGGAAATGAATGGTGTGAGTGAGTAATGCTGGTTGCTTAAGAATTCCCTGGCATGGGTGTGGTGCCTTGCTTCTAAGATTCCTTTGATGCAAATTCACCCACAGCCTTGGGCTAGCGATCTCTTAGCGCACAATGTTTCCCATTTTTATGGAAAATGTCTTTCACTGTTCTGAATTCCAACATATGTGTACAATCATCTACAGTGTGCATGGCTGGACTGACTGATTTGTCTGTCCGGTATGCAATTAATGTCAGCTCATGGCACTTTTGAAGTCAGGATCTGATCAGAGAGTCAGCATGATGTATGGTTAAGAGCAGCGAACTCTAATCTGGAGAACTGGTGTTGGTTCCCCATTCCTCTTGAAGCTTGCTGGGTAACTTGCTTGGGCCCGTCACTGTTCTCTCAGAATTCTCTCAGCCCCAGCAACCTCACAAGGTGACTGTTGTGGGGAGAATAAGGCATTGTGATTATAAGCTGCTTTGAGACTCCCTAAAGTAAAGAAAAGCAGGGTATAGAAACCTCCTCCTCCTCCTCCTCTTCTTCTTCTTCACCATTTTCTGTTAGGCCACCTCTTGGATTCACATCCTTTCTCCTGTGAAAATGAATCCCGCATCTCCCTCCAGATCTCTGTCCCTATTGCCAACTGTAAAATGTGAGACTGAGTGACATTCTGGTTTGCTAACAAGGATCCAGGCTTCCAGCCCATATTTACTTACTCATCACTGAGATGGATTCAGTCAGGTTTTTTCCTTCAGTCTCACCCATTCTTAGGGTTGCCAGTCCCCAGGTCTTGGTGGGGGTTCAAACAGTGACATCGCTGTGCAACATCCCCAATATGCTGACATCACCCAGAAGTGATGTCATCATATCAGGGACATTGTGCGGCAACACTCTGGTTTGAGGACAAAACTCTATGGTTTGCAGCTGGTCTTACCATGGAGTTTTGCCCTCAAACCAGAATGTTGCTGTGGGATGTCCCCGACATGATGATGTCATTTCCGGGTGACATCATTGCATCAGGGACATCCTGTAATGCCCCCAAATCCCCCTGCTGGTGCGACAAGGGGACCTGGCAACCCTACCCATTCTGCTTCTTGTGGCAGCATCTATCAGACTTGGCTTTTCTAACGATCCCCAGCATATCCTTTTTAGGTGGTCAAAGTGGACTTTACTCCCCTTTTCACCAGTGGAAAAGGTGGTTGTATTCAATCCATCATGTTGGGCCTACTATGGCCCATTATGGAAAGGGAAATTTCTGGATTGTTTTCTGAGTAGTTATGGACTATATAAATGCCACCAGAAGTCCTCCCACACATCTGAGAGAGAAAAAACCACCCAGAATTTGTTTATTCTAGAATGCTATTTTATATGTACCTAAACAGTTCTGGGTATTTTTATTCTAGAATAAGAATTATTGTAGTAAGTGCCCCTTGTACGTGGCAAAGGATCTTTGACAGGGGCTGTGGGGATGGCCCAAGGTTCACTAGTGGAGCATCTGTCTGGCATGCAGAAGGTCCCAGGTTCAGTCCCTGACATCTCCAGTTAAAAAAAGGACCAGGTAGTAGATGATAAGAAAGAAGTCTAACTGAGACACTGGAGAGCCTCTACCAGTCTAAGTAGACAATACTAATCATGATGAAGCAGTACTTTGATTCAGTATAAGTCAGCTTTGTGTGCCCATGTGAGATGGGAAGATCCCATGACATGGTTCCTCCTTCAGCCAGCATCATCTCACTGGACTAATGGAGCACTAATGGAGAATTCCTTCTATGTGAACTCAAACTTCTCAAACCACCAAGTGTTGCAAGGACAGAACTACTTCCATCAGTGTTAATTTAAAAAAAAATATTTAAGGGTGGAGAAAAAGTGATACACCCCTAATCCTTATTTTGATAGATCAAAATGGGTAGCCATATTAGTCTGTCTGTAGCAGTAGAAAAGAGTAGGAATCCACTAGCACCTTAAAGACTAACAAAATTTGTGGCAGGGGATGAGCTTTTGTGAGTCACTGCTCACTTCTTTAGATTGTTTTGATGAATCTTTTCCATGCTCAGCAATACGAATGTCTTTGGTTTGAGAAGGGTTGTACAGGAATTATGGCTTCATGATAAAAGACAATACTTTGGGGGGTGGGTCTTGCCAGTAATTGTTATGGACATAAGAAGTTCAAGGGGGAGGGATGTGTTAAAGGTATTCCTTAGCTTGGTACACTGCAATACATTTTGCATTTAAAGGGGCTTCTTTGTAGAAAAGCCAGTCAAACTTGATAAATTCCCCTGTAGCATATAAAAAGCCAAGATCCCTAAAACAGACCATTTAAAACGTTTACTTGGTAAGAGGTTGCAGCAATGGCATGTTTAAGTTATATTCTAGGTTTTCTGGTTGCTTTAATATTAAGCCTACTGTTAACAAAATTAAAATTAAGGAATTACTTTAAGATACATGGTGATCATCATGAGGACTGATGTGGTTCAGGCAGGCCGGTAGCTATGGTGGGGCTTTGGGAGCTCTGCCCCCTTTCTTAAAGGCACAGCCCCACAATTTGTCCTGTAAATGCTTTTCTTTCTGCATTGAGAACTTCAACCTCACTAGCAAAAAAAAAAAAAAAACTCCACAAGCCACAAAATCCTGGCTAGAGGCCTGGGTTCGGGGGTTCCAGATGTTGGAAACCAGCACTGAAAGTTCTGCCTAAGATAAAGTTCCTTGCTTGAGTTGCCTTAAGTCCTTTTCTCAGCCTAACTTCCCTCTCAAGTTTGCTGTGAGCTGAAAATGGCAATGTTTGTTTAGCCCATACGTCTTCTGAGCAGGCATTTCTCTTCACATGGTGGAGGAATAGGTCCCCGCCTCTTCCTTCCCCTTCCATCGACAAAAGGTGACATTTCTGTTTATTGATTACTTTTATCCCACTCCTTATTCCAAGGAGTTCAGAGTGGCTTACACTGTTCTCCCTTCCTTGTGAAGTTCTCATTTGATCCTTACAATCTTGTGACAAGAATGACTGACCCAAGGTCACCTACTGAGCTTTATGACTGGGGACTTCAACCTGCATCCCCCCAGTCTAAACTTAGCATCCTAATCGCTACATCGCAGCCACTGGCTGTCTACATCTATACCACCACCACAATAATCACTGGCTTGATGGATTTATGAACCAGGCCTAAACTTCTTGGAAGAAGATAAGATATAAATATAAGATTTTGTACATATTGGTGCTATGATTTATTACAGTACATACAATACATGATTACTTTATTGCAAGAGAGCTGGCTTTAGATTCAGGTTAAAAAAAAAGACAACAGGGCAACATTACAAATGATGTAACAGTGATGTCGAACAAACTCGAAACCGTTGAACAAAACTGTTGGGCGGGGCAGATAGTAAGGTGCATAGAGTTGCAAACTGAATCCTATACAATCCCATATACAATCCCACTTGTCAGCAAACAGTGCTGTTGGAGCACCATCCTAATAAGGGGAATCATTGTAAGGTGACCAGTCAAGACATTATACCCTGCTCTCAAGGTGAACTGGGGTGGGCCAGCCTACCAAGTTGTTGTTATCTTAGGGTCTCATTTAACCTTTTACTGGTGTTAAGCTAACAGAACAAATAATATTTAGAAAATTAAATTTCAGTTTACTTTTGGTTTTATTTCAAATTAAAGATTATTGTTTTGTGCTTGCAGCACACTGCACTACTCTGAATTGTGGTAGATTTGCTGGCCAGCCCCCTGGCAACCTGTAGTAATAACAAGAAGATGGAGATGCCAAAAATTAGTGTCATATGACACCTTTATGTCACTTCTGGTTTCAAACCGGAAGTGTTACCCTGGTGTTATTGCCACTCTATGTTTTTTTTACCATAGAGGTTCGGGAATTGCACGGTGTCACTTTCAGACCTGAAACCAGAAGTAAAGTAATAGTGTCATGTAACACAGCTCCTTCCCCATTTTTCTCTCACTACTCCACTAAGTGGCAATGGGAGCAGAGTTCTCAAAGGCAGGAGGTTCCCCCCCATAGCAGGAAACCTGGCAGCTCTAACCAGTTCCCTTGTGTCACCTGTCAGGGACAACTTTCTCCTTGTTGAGATTCTCCTCCCACCTGTTCTGCAGTGCAATTTCCATTGCCCAGATGGTGCTAATTCCCTCACTATCTGCATCTAGGTCAGGAAACTCGATACAACAGACCCCCAAATATGGACTTGGTCTATGGGTATAACCAGGGCTCTTCTTGTAGAAAAAGCCCAGCAGGAACTCATTAGCATATTAGGCCACACCCCTGACAGCACAACTCATTAACATATTAGGCCACACCCAATGTTCCCAGAAGTGTGGTCATCCAGCCACATCCACCTTTTGCTTCTTATTCTGTTTACCTTGTTGTCAAACCAGTTTTGACAAAACCAATAAAAAACATTATTTTCTGTCCCATCTATACAAAATCTTGCCTGAACTAATCTTATGTCCAAAAATTATTCCCACACTGGATTGGAATCAATTCCTAAGGGTTAGGTTCCCATGGAAATCAGGTTGCCTTCCTGCAGAACTAGTACGCTGAATATTATTTTTTAGGGTTGCCAACCTACAGGTGGAGTCTGGAGATCTCCTGGAATTACAACTGAGCTCCAAACTACAGAGATCAGGTCAATGGCTGCTTTGGAAAGTAGAGTCCATGGCATTATGCCTTACTTAGGTCCCTCCTTCCCCTAAACCCCACCCTCCACTCCCAAATCTCCAGGGATTTCCTCAACCTGGAGTTGGCAACCCTAGTTCACTGGCAGAACAACGCTAGGAGCCAGTTTGGTGTAGTGGTTAAGTGTGCAGACTCTAATCTGGGAGAAACGGGTTTGATTCCCCACTCCCCCCTTGCACCTGCTGGATGACCTTGGGCAAGCCATAGCTCTGTACCAGCTGTTGTTTCAGAGCTCTCTCAGCCCCAACTACCTCACAGGGTGTCTGTTGTGGGGAGGGGAAGGAAAGGAGTTTGAAAGATGCTCTGAGACTCCCTTGGGTAGTGAAGGGTGGGGTATAAATCCAATCTCCTCTTCTTCTAGGTTTGTGGATGCACTGGATGGGAGTAGTTTGTGGACTATTTTATTCAAGGTACAAAATTTTATTCAAGGTATAAGATTTCATGTGCCACCCACACTTCTTCAGATGGAAGAAGTGTGTATGCACACAAAAGCTTATACCTTGGATGAAACTTTAGACTCCAACTTTGTTCTGCTGCTTCAGACCAACACGGCTACCCACCTGAATTATTACACTATAATAGTTTTTACAAGCAATTATGTACCAGTAGAGTGGTTACCATGCAGAGTCTGTCCCACAGGTAAAATTATCCTGTGAACAGGTGGTCTTTACCACATAAAACTATCACTACCATCACAAGATCACCAATCGTTGGAACTCCTCAGAAGCGGAACTCTCTCTTATTAGGAGGTTTAAGAACATCAACTTTGCTGGCCCATTAAAGGCAGATTTCAGTCCAGTGGCAGGAGAAGAGGGACAATCATCTTCTTCAGAAACTCTGCCCACTTTTTAAAATTTCACAAAACAGGCAATCTCCAAAGTGCAGCTGACCATGCTCATTTTTAGTTACAACTCTGTTTCTCTGCAGATGTCCCCCAAAGTGCCCCATGCAACAGTCAAGTGTTCTGCCAACACACACAACAATGAAGCTACTTTTTCAGATTTTTCTCTTACATGGCAGTAAGCACCAAACCACTTTAATACAGACTTTAGATACACATATATTTGCAAGCCATTCCCAACAAGACAGAACAATGAACTCAGGCTTCAAACTTACATTTCTTAAGCAGAAGATGCCATGAGAAAACTAAAGAGATTCTCAAAAATTAAAGATATTGTCAAAACTAGCATTTCCTGGGCTCTCTGCTTTTTTACATTCCCCCCTTTTCAATATTTTTTTTATAAAAACAGAAGGAAGGAAGGGAAAAAGGAAGGAAGAAAGAAAAAAGAAAGAAAAAGAAAGAAAGAAAGAGGTGGGGGGAGAGAGAGAGAGAAAGGAAGAAAAAGGAAGGAAGGTAGACAGACAGAGGAAGGAAGGAAGGAAGGAAGGAAAAAAGGAAGGAAGGTGGAGGAGAGAGAGAAAGGAAGGGGGGGAGAGAGAGAGAAAGAGAAAGGAAGAAAGAAAGGTGGGGACAGAGAGAGAGAGAAAGACAGAAAGAAAGACAGAAAGAAAGAAAGGTGGGGGGAGAGAGAGTGAGAGAAGGAAAAGAGATGTGGAGGCACTTACTGGAGCAGGGAAAGCCATGAGGCGTCAGCAAGCCTAATGCAGAAAGCCTAACCCCTGTGCTTAATCTCTGGGTGGGGCTTTCTCCTGCTGGCTGTTTGCTTTTAAAGGGAAAGCACCTGGTGGAGCGTTTTCCTGCCGGCTCTCTGCAGGAGCTTTCCCTTTAAGTGTAAACAGCTCAGGCCGGGCAGGGAGGGGGCGGGGCAGGCTCAGACGTCAGCCGGAATGGCGTTCCTGTGCGTTCCTGCTGAAATCAAGCCCTGGGTATAACATTCCTTGGAACTCTTTAAAATAGTGTTTTCACAAACTCTTCCTTTTTTCGCCCGTCGAAAATCCCAACATGATAATTTTTTTTTTAAAAAAAAAAATCAGCACAAGAAGCACTTTTTAAAAAGTAATTTAAAGCATGGAAAATTACCCCCCTCCAAAAAATTGTCAGATCTATCAAGCTACATCTCTTCATAGCCTAGCAATCATTTACCTCACATATCTTTCTCATCTTCAATTAATATGCAAATAGGGCTCATTTAGATCTTCAGCTATACCTAGCTCCTGACTTGGACAACTGCCTGGCCCTTCCTTGTATTCTCATCTTACAAAGATATGAGGCTGCCAAGCAATAGAACTGACCATCATGCTTTCTGTTACTGCAGTGCTCTTCCTGAATCTCAGGCACCAAAGTGACACAAGGAAAGGGCTTTGCCATTTGCAGATTTAACTAGTATCAATTTTAGCCCTTTTCCAAATTACATTGCAATAGAAATAATGGTGTGTTCATTGATGTGACATGTAAAACACACTGGCTCAGGATTCAGCTGGGTCATTAAACAGATGAAGTGACCAGTCTCCGTGATACTCCAGTTTGGTGAAATGGTTAGGAGCGCAGACTGTAATCTGGGAGAACCGGGTTTGGTCTCCCACTACTCCCCTTTCAGCTGCTGGATGACCTTGGGCAAGCCATAGTTCTGTCAGAACTGTTCTTGAAAGAGCAGTTCTCGAGAGAGCTCTCTCAGCCCCACCTACCTCACAGGGTGTCTGTTGTGGGAAGGGGAAGGGAAAGGAGATTGTAAACTGCTCTGAGACTCTAAGTGAAGGGAAGGATATAAATCCAAGATCCTCCTCCTCCTCTAATTTCAGGAGTCCCTGACCATTTTGTGCCTGTGAACCCCTTTGGACTTCTGACAAAGGGCAGTGGGCACAATCACAAAATGGCTGCCATGGGAAGCAGAGCCAGCCACAAAATGGCTGCTGCAGGGGGTGGGGCCAACCACAATATGTCAAGGATCAAGGTTATATAAAACTCTAATACTAACTGTTCACCATTTCAGGCAGAAGCTCTGTTTAACAGGATATCTTTTATTCTACACAGCCAATCAGAAGCCCTGCTGGGGAAAAGTGTCACCTAGCCCCTCCCACTTTCTAAAAACACATGACAGTCATCAGGAAAGATATCGATAGTCACCATGGTGTCCAGGGTATCACATTGGAGACCCGTTCTCTGATTCTGTAATCCTAGGCGCACTGCATTGTTTTGTTTATTAGAGATATTTGCCACTTGATTTTTAAAAACCTTTTAATCTGCCTTGAGTCTTAGGCAGAAAGGCGGGCTATAAATAAAGTTTATAATTGATTATAATAAGGAGGGTGATGATAATGATCTCGATCAGCATGTGTTGTTTCTGTTGAGCTGAAAGAACAATAGAAATTAGTTATTCAGAAGATCTGGGCACAAATACAAGTTCAACAAAAAGTGACTACCCTTTCAGATTTATAGGTACCTCATTTCAGAACCTGAGAAGTGATATAAGCTATTGTGAAGAACTGGAACAAATTGATTTGCTTGTAATAAACACATTTAACAGATATTAATTGTGTCTTCTTGATGAGCACGGGATGGTTCACACATATCCATGCATCGTTTGGTTCTTCATTATTAGCAGTGAAGTCCTACACAGAAGAGTTTCACCTTTTGAAGTCCATTGAGGTCAATGGGTTTAAAAGGGCATAACTCGGAGTAGGATTGTGTCATTATTCACTTACTACTTGATTACACTCCTTGAAATGGGTGAAATGAGTTAATAAAAGATATTGTATTTGAGTTCACCTTTGGTAATACAAAAGGTCTGCATATGACGCTCAATTTGTGAAGCCTACGTAACCTCTGCTAATGTGTGTTCTTGGCAGGGTACTCTCAGGGACTTAGAGAGAATGAGAGGCAATTACCAAAAAAAGGAATAATATAGACAGCAAATGTCTATATGCATAAATGTATGAATTAAGATCAAACTGTGGAGTGTTGTGTGCAAAAATTCTACTTTCTGAGCTACTGGCATTTAAGTTGTGAGTGACCGATTTGGCTACTGCATATATTAGTTTGCTCTGGAGCCATCTTTCCTGAGCTAGGACAAAAATGTGTGAGCTGCAGGCTAAAAAAACTGTGAGCCAGCTCACACTAATTCAGCAGAGAGGAAACACCGATTAAGATACAGTTCAATAACACTCAAGTCCCTCTGTGTTTGTGGAGGTAGTCATTTGTACAGGGGTATAGGGTTGCCAGCCAAGGGCTAGCCTGGAAGCTTTGAAGGGGGTGGGGCCAGGCATTAAGCAATGCTGTGATGTCACTTCCAGGCCCATAACTGGAAGTGACATCATGTGTCACCACACACTGTAGCAATCCCCTAAAGGTGATGGCATCTTTAACCTTATTTTCTGCTTCTGGTGCATCAGGCAACAGCAGAGGGCTGGAGGGCTGGGACAGGAGATCTCCCACTATAGCAGGAGAGCTAGTCCCCCAGGCAAAACTCTAACTTGAAATCTTTGGCCTTGTAGGTTGTCATGATCTGGGCTGTGCGAGTAAAGGCCTAGTAGGCCCAGGGAGCCTGAGTAGCAGGGGGAAGAGGCCAGGCCTACAGCTCCCAGAAGTCCCTGAGAGGTTTTGGCACCAATTTTAGCCAATCACAGAGAAAGGGGACTTATAATAATAATAATTAAAAAAACTGGTACAGAAGAAGAGCTGTTCTTTCTTCCAAGAGGGCAGGGCCAGAAAGAAGGCTGCTGCTGGAAGAGATCCTCACCCTGAGATGGTGAGTAGACTCAGGCCCAGGGCTCTTTTTGTAGAAAAAGCCCAGCAGGAACTCATTAGCATATTAGGCCACACCCCTGACAGCACAACCTATTAACATATAAGGCCACACCCAATGTTACCAGAAGTGTGGTCATCCAGCCACATCCACCTTTTTCTTCTTATTCTGTTTACCTTGTTGTCAAAACAGTTTTGACAAAACCAATAAAAACATTATTTTCTGTCCCATCTATACAAAATCTTGCCTGAACCAATCTTATGTCCAACCATTATTCCCACACTGGATTGGAATCAATTCCTAAAGGTTAGGTTCCCATGGAAATCAGGTTGCCTTCCTGCAGAACTAGTACGCTGAATATTATTTTTTAGGGTTGTCAACCTACAGGTGGGGTCTGAAGATCTCCTGGAATTACAACTGAGCTCCAAACTACAGAGATCAAGTCAATGGCTGCTTTGGAAAGTGGAGTCCATGGCATTATGCCTTGCTTAGGTCCCTCCTTCCCCTAAACCCCACCCTCCACTCCCAAATCTCCACGGATTTCCTCAGCCTGGAGTTGGCAACCCTAGTTCACTGGCAGAACAACACTAGGAGCCAGTTTGGTGTAGTGGTTAAGTGTGCAGACTCTAATCTGGGAGAACCGGGTTTGATTCCCCACTCCCCCCTTGCACCTGCTGGATGACATTGGGCAAGCCATAGCTCTGTACCAGCTGTTGTCTCTAAGCTCTCTCAGCCCCACCTACCTCACAGGATATCTGTTGTGGGGACGGGAAAGGAAAGGAGTTTGTAAGACGCTCTCAGACTCCCTTGGGTAGTGAAGAGTGGGGTATAAATCCAATCTCTTCTTCTTCTAGGTTTGTGGATGCACTGGACGGGAGTAGTTTGTGGACTATTTTATTCAAGGTACAAAATTTTATTCAAGGTATAAGATTTCATGTGCCACCCACACTTCTTCAGAAGAAGTGTGCATGCACACAAAACATTATACCTTGCATGAAACTTTGGACTCTAACTTTGTTCTGCTGCTTCAGACCAACACGGCTACTCACCTGAATTATTACACTAGAATACTTTTTACAAACAATTATGTATCAGTGGAGTGGTTACCATTCAGAGTTTGTCCCACAGGTAAAATTATCCTGTGAACAGGTGGTCTTTACCACATAAAAGTATCACTACCATCACAAGATCATTAATCGTTGGAAGTCAACTCCTCAGAAGCGGAAATCTCTCTTATTAGGAGGTTTAAGAACATCAACTTTGCTGGCCCATTAAAGGCAGATGTCAGCCCAGTGGCAGGAGAAGAGGGACAATCATCTTCATCAGAAACTCTGCCCACTTTTTAAATTTCACAAAACAGGCAATTTCCAAAGTGCAGCTGACCATGCTCATTTTTAGTTACAACTCTGTTTCTCTGCAGATGTCCCCCAAAGTGCCCCATGCAACAGTCAAGTGTTCTGCCAACAGACACAACAATGAAGCTACTTTTTCAGATGTTTTCTCTTGCATGGCAGTAAGCACCAAACTACTTTAATACAGACTTTACACACACATATATTTGCAAGCCATTCCCAACAAGACACAACAATGAACTCAGGCTTCAAACTTACTTTTCTTAAGCAGAAGATGCCATGAGAAAACTAAAGAGATTCTCAAAAATTAAGGATATTGTCAAAAGCAGCATTTCCTGGGCTCTCTGCTTTTTTACATCCCCCCCTTTCAATATTTTTTTAAATAAAAACACAAAGAACAAAACAAAACAAAAGAAAGGTAGGGGAGAGAGAAAGAAAGGTAGGTGGGAGAGAGAGGAGTGAGAGAAAGGAAGGAAGGTGGAGGAGAGAGAGAGAGAAAAAGGAAGGGAGAGAGAGACAGACAGACAGATAGAGGAGAGAGAGAAAGGAAGGAAGGAAGAAAGGGGGAGGAGAGAGAGAGAGAGAAAGGAAGGGGGAGAAAGAAAGAAAGAAAGAAAGAAAGAAAGGAAGAAAGAAAGAAAGAAAGAAAGAAAGATAGGGGGAGAGAGACAGAGAGAAGGAAAAGCGATGGGGGAGGCACGTACCAGAGCAGGGAGAGTGATGCGACATCGGCAAGCCAAATGCAGAGCCAGCCCTTTCAGTGCAAAGAGCCTAGCCCGGTGCTTAATCTCTGGGCGGGGCTTTCTCCTGCTAGGTCTCTGCACTTAAAGGGAAAGTGCCCGGTGGGGCTTTTTCCTGCTGACTCTCTGCAGGAACTTTCCCTTTAAGTGTAAACAGCTCAGGCCAGGCAGGGAGGGGGCTGGGCAGGCTCGGTCGTCAGCCGGAACAGCATTCCGGTGCGTTCCTGCTGAAAAAGAGCCCTGCTCAGGCCCAACTGAAACAGTGAACTAGGGACTGTGAGTCTAGTCCCATTAGGGCATTTGGTTTCTTTTCCCTTCACCCACTTATTATTATTGTTCTTGCACCTTGTTTGTTTCCCATAATGGGGTGACCTCCTGTAAAAATAAACCTTTTATTTGTTGTTTACTTTGCCTGGTCCTCACACCTATTATTCGGCCAAATAAGGGAGGTCTGAAAGTCTTGGGAGGTTGCTCTGGGCCTTCTCAGGGGATCCTAAAACCAGGGTGGAGGCAGCATCAGGTGACACCCCACGTGAGCCGTGGCATAGGTCCAACAAAAAACCCTGTTGCAGTGAAAAATACACAATACAACCCCAATCTAACCCACTACAAAATTAAACTTTGAAAATTACCCTCTACTCCCCACTCATCTGTATCAAGATGTACAGAGCCTATAAGATACTCAAAGAGCTCTCTGTCAACTGCCTCAAAGACTCCCCAGTTTCTCCTCAGCATATGGAAGCTTCAGAGCGTTTGCAGCAACTTTTTTACCATTCCTTCCTTCCTTCCTTCCTTCCTTGACCCTCCGATAAAACTAGTTGTGAACCAGAACTTTGATAGGAGAAGACCACCACAGGAAATGTTGCTGTGGGTTTTCTATATGCTTTCCCTCCTGTTGCCAGTGAAGTTTTGGCTATTTCTGTGCCTTCTGTAGAATATGGCTCTTCGAAGCATAAAATTATCAAGATCTTAAGAGCTTTCGGTAACTAAAAATAAGATGACTCTAATTTTGACTGTTAATCTACCAAGCAGAATATAAACTGACAAAAGCCTTCGGGACAGTACTTTGAATATGAAATTCATACTCAAAACTTGGGGGTTTAATAGCTTGTGACCACATCCTGTATTTTTAAATATTCCTTGCACATTTTTATGTATACATAGGGAGATGTGACAGAGAACTCCGGGAGCCAGTTTTTACCACAACAATGCAGAAGAAACTTATCCCAAGGCAAGGCAGGTGGTGGTACGAGATTAGATTTTTAAAAATCTCATTCTTAGATGTCAGACAGATGGAATTTTCAACCTACTTGATAGTTCTTCAGATACCATCCTTTTCCATTACAGATCTCAAACTTGTTTTCTGTGCATGTAATGAAAACATTCTTCCCAAAGCCTCTCTCACTCCCTTTCACCGAAGCCAAACAACCGGCTCTGCAGCAAGCAAAGTTTTCTTTGGAAATAATGCAGAATACCTGATTTGTGAGGATGGGGCTGATTATTACAGAGGTAGGTATTCTTCAAATGATGGGATGCCTAAAGGGCTAAGGTCTTATGATGGTGAATTGGTGCAGTTATCTCTGTTCTGGGGTTTTTCAACATCTTCCTCTATACAAAAAGTTGGTACAGATGAATATATTTTAGAAACTGGAAAAAAGCCCTTTCATAACCACTACTTATGAGTTCCTGTTAGGGTTGTCAGCCATAACTGGCACCCAGTAGGAGATTTAGGGGTGGGTGTGGGGACAAGCTCTTTGGTGCCATGCCAACACACAGTTTCACTGTCAAAGTGAAAGAGAAATTCTACAGCACTGTGTCGATGTGATGGCGCCACCTCTGGTTTCATGCAGAAAGTGATGTGGCATGTTGGTGTGATGCAAAAGAGTCTCTTCATCCTCTGCTGGCCTATTAAGCAGTGGTTGGGAACAGGGGACAAGCCGGGAGGTCTTCCACTACTGTGGGAGACCTCACTCCTTAACTTCCTGTGCAACTCTGTGATGTACATAGGGAAACCTGTAAGGTCTAGGAATGTACATTTGGCTGTACTGAAGCAAAAAAAAAAAAAATCTCCCCCCCCCATCAGTATTTTCTGGCTATTTTTTCACCCAAATATAGATTTTGGTATTTTTTTCAGGTATCTGAAATGGCCGAGTGGGATAGTTAAAGGGCATTTAAAGGGACTGTAGTCCCTTTAAATGCCTTCCAGGTGAACTCGCCCCATGCAGAAAATATTTAAAGGGGCTGCAAGTCCTTTAAATGCCTTTGGAGTTCACTCACAGATTGGAGAAGGCATGTAAAGGGACCACAATCCTTTTGAACACCTTTTTTCCTTCTCCATTGAAACCAATGGATGATGGGGGCACCTTCTTTGGGGGCCCATAGAATTTGACCCCCTGCTCTATTTTTTTTTAAATTGTGGGGGGTGGGGAGAGACACCAGCAGCTATGATGCAAAGTTGGTACCTCTGCCTAAGCCCCAGATACCCTCCCAAAGCCCCAGATACCCTCCCAAAGCCCCAGATACTCCCAGATTGATTCCTTGTTATACCCAATGGGGACCACTGGCTATAAGGGTCCCCACAGGATATAATGGAGCTGGAGGAGGATGGGATTTCTGGAAAACCTTAATCCAAATACCATACCAGTATTGGGATCTGGAAATATCAGAAAATACCACTATTCTTCAGGTTCAGTATACTCGAATCCAAAAAATACAGGGTTTTTTTGTACACCCCTCATAAGAACTAATGGCGGAGGGGAAGCCCTGTTTCCCTACTCTTTACTGTTACCTCTAGCTTTGCTCCCCCATGAACATTATGAAAAATTATCTGTCCATTATGAAAAATTATCTGTTCTACATGATACAAAACAATACAAAATAAAGCAGAATTAACCAGAGTATAGGCCGCTAACAGTGCCATCTCATTTACCAGATTTACCATCTGAAGCAGTTGTACTCTTCTAAGCCCATTGACTACAATGGCCTTAGAACAGTGAAACTCTGATTAGGGTGAAAAAGAAGAAGAGGAGATTGGATTTATACCCCACCCTTCTCTTGGAGTCTCAGAGCGGCTTACAAACTCCTTTCCCTCCCCCTCCCCACAACAGACATCCTGTGAGGTAGGTGGGGCTGAGAGAGCTCTGAGAAAACTTTTTGTTTAAAATGTTCCCCCATAACGTTCAATTGAGCTGTAGTTCCTAAGAGCGGCCTGCAGGGGTATTACTCACTGGGTTGAATGGGGCTTCCTCATCTGCTAGCCCACAGTTCCCAGCTGCCTCGAGGCCAAAAAGCATGGGAAAAGAGGGTGTCATGGCAGTCAGTGCTTCAGAGCATGGTAGAGGCTGCAGGGGTGGGGAGGGATGGAAAGCTGAACAGTGAGGGAGAAATAAAGTTAGGTTGTTGCTTGGCTGGGAAGGAGAATAGGTTGCCAACTCCAGGTGGGGAATTTCTGGAGATTTGAGGGATGGAGCCTGGAGAGGGTGAGGTTTGAAGAGGGGTGGGGCCTCAGACAGGTACAATGCCATGGACTCTGCCCTCCAAACCAGCTAGTCCCTCTTGGGGAACCACTGTTGCCAATCTCCAGGTGTGGGCTGGAGATCACTCAGAATTACAACTGCTCTTCAGTTAGCAGAGATCAGTTCCTTGGAGAAAATGGTAGACTCTGTGTCATTATACCCTGCTGAGGTTGCCACAGCAAATTGATGCTGAGTGCCCAAGGCCTTGACACTCTCCCAGAGTCTCTTTCTAGAGCCCATTGTATTTACTTCCACAACGGGCCTTATTCTTAGTTTGTTATAAATCTAATTTTACCTATAGTTCACCAAAAAGGGTGATTGCTTTTTTGTTGCTTCATCCAGTATTACAGCAGTTCCTTCACAAGAGGGAGAATTGCTCATTCACTAGTTGAACCGCCATTAAATATTGCATGCACAGCAAGCTGTGGAGTTGGCAAGGTGAGTGAACACACACACCTCTAGTCTTTTGTTTCATATGAATCAGGAAAAGTTTGGAATTCATACTTCCCATTCAAAAGAGTAGCAGAATCCAAGACACTATTTATCACGGAGGTCTGTCTCCAAGAACTATCTTTAGCCAGCAGTTTTTAGGTTTTTTTTTTTTTTTGTCCTGCTGGCAGAGCAAATAAAATGTTCAAAAGTATTGTTTTTCCTCCAAGGCAGTGAGAAACAAAGACATTTAACAGCACAAGGAAAGGGCGGGGGGGGGAAGAGGCATACTATTTGACATGTTGGCAGGATGCAATAAATTACAAAGCGTTATGTAACTTTCCAACTGAACTGAAATTCTGTGTTAATATAATAACGCCATGAAAAAAGAACATGTACCTTCCGTGTTTATAAATAGGATAACATTGCATTCAACACTGGGCTGATACCTGAATGCATTATCATCAGTATCAGCAGTAACTGAAAATCAAAACAACTTAAATGGCTTTACAAGCTTTCTGAAGGGGGGGGTAGAGTATTTATCCTTTGCTGTCATAAAGTTGTCTAAGTATTGAACTAAATAGATCTTGTGTTATGGTATTCTGGAACAGATTCATTTTATTTCAAGGTTTTAGCAGCTGCAAAACTTCCACATGCGGTTTTAAAAGTTTGTTCTTCTCGGTTAGCAAAGGATAGGTGGGGGGGTCTGTTATTCTCAAGCATTGTCCATTTTGCCTATTTGTCTAGCAAGTAGCAATCATTAATGCTTTGTAAATGCAAATAGCCCCCCTGGCTGAAAACAATGAAATGGCCAGCTCACGTCTTGGCTGTAATCTGATACCTAGAAGGGACACATACACTTTGGGGGTGCAATGGGCTAGACTGTGTCCTCCTGGAAATTTTAGGGAAGGATTCTTTGACCCACAAAAGAGTGGGAAAGCAGAAGAAAAAAAATCCATTGGCGCAGAGGTAGAGCAGTCAATTTTGACTGATTCCATCCAAAGGAAGGAGCTCTCACATACAGGGCTCTGTATTAATGTTCACCATTGCCACATGGAGTAGACAGCAGGCTGGCTTTCTGAACAAAGGCCCTAAGGTAATGAGAAGCCTTTTAGTATATCATAACTTCTACATTAAAAAACCTGTCTTAGAGTAAGATCAACTGGGGCACATGTAGAATTGAGAGACAGAAGAATGCACCTTTACTTGTTTTCTTTGTCCTCCTTGCTCAATCTGTTGCTGTGCAGGTTGCTGTGCAAGGGTTGACTTTTGGTATACTCCTTTCTAATTTAAAGGCTGATAGCTGCTCTCCATATCATACCACATAGAACACTATCATTTGGACACAATATTCAAAACAGCACCAAGGGAAGGAAAGTGATTGGTTGCTAGATCACCAATCCCGAGAGAACACAAGTATGGTAAGATGTCTCTATGGCAATGGGTAGCTGAGTCGGGGAAGACATGGACATTATGCAGAATCTTTAATTGCCACTGCAAAAGGGAAGTTACAAGGGCTGGACTTTTTGGTAGGCGATTCCCCAAATGACCAGCTGGTGACAGTATACCAAAGGTGAAGCAAAAGATAACCCCATCCGCGTATTGGCTGTGCCAGGAAAGAAGCATGTTGCTGAGTGGAGACTTGGAATGGCTGCTGGCACTGAGACACCTTGGGGTGCCAGAATGGAAAAACACTTGTGGGTCAGTAGGGCCATTCCACTGCAGATATATACAAGTTCTTAACATCTGTAACAATCCTCCAAAGTTTTTAAAAGAAAAAAAAAAGACAAATGGAAGTAGTAGTTTATAGAAGAAAACCTCTGCTGTGCTAAATGTTCAGGTAATGAACTTTTCAGCCTCCTTGAAAGCCTTCGGGTACATTTTTCATTATATTGACTGGCTTTGAATACTTCATGTTTGCAGTGTCCAATCAAGTGTGCGGCAAGTCAAGGTCTGGGGACTGGAACACAGCTCACAGTTGTTTTGTATGAACTGGGGTAGGGATAAGCAGATGTTTCCTATTTAATTTCTTTTTATATTCATTTTTTGTCAATAGTTATAGGGCCAAACCTGACTTGATACTATGAATTATATGAGTCAAGCTCCCAGTGTTGGTCAGTATTTGGATGGGAGACTTCCAAGGAATACCAGGGTCATGACGCGGAGGCAGGCAGTGGCAAACCACCTCTGAAGTCTCTTGCCTTGAAAACCCCACTGGGTTGCCATAAGTCAGCTCTGACTTGATGGGGGTGGGGGGTGGGGAAGCATCATCAAATTTAAATTTCATTTCAGATCAAACTGAGTAATGGATACCTGTCATATCCTGAATTGTTTCCTGCATCCAGGTGTCCATTTCATCTTTCAGCTAAGCCAATCTAGTACCTCTTCAAACTGCAGATAAAGGAACAATTACCCCCCCCCCCCGGCCGCCATATTTTAAACTCTCCCTATACTATCTAGCAAGCCTGGAGACTAGTTTTAACCTACATTTCTCACCCAATATTCTGTAATCACAGGAATACTTGAAAAAAATATAGGGGGAGGATTAAAATACTCGAGTCTCCACCTGAAGAAACAAATCCATCACCTTAGTCTTCGGATTGGGTCATTCAGGTCTTGCCATTGGTGCCTGATTTCTTTCTTTGCATTTCTATTGCTGTCCCTGGTCTAGAATGACTCACCTGCTCAGCAGCTGATATTCTTCTGTCTCTTATTTTGTACCTTCTCATTTGACTGGGATGACTCTGAGCCTTCCAGTAAACAAGCACGGATACCAAATCTTTCTACATGTGAATGATGCCACAGTTGCTTTCCCTGATTTGTAAAGTCGTCTGTTATTTTTGTCTCATGGGTTCACCTGCAAGGAATTTCAGGTGGCGCCACTTTTACAATTGACAGTAGATCACTCCTCTTTAATGCTTCTTGTTGTGTCCGCTGACCACCACTAGGCGCCAGTGCAAAGAGCCCAGAGCTTGGCTCCTAGGACAATAGGAGCCAAGGATCCTGGAGTCCCACTAATCCTCCAATAAGACCTAGGTGGGAAATTCAACTCCCCTAGTAGGACTATAGGTGGGACTAGGGGTGTGTCCTGGGGTGTGTATATATGTTGGCCTTTTGGCCAGTTAAGCCATGCTTGTTCTCTCTAAATAAATTAAGCTAATCACTACGCCAACTTCATCCTTGTCAATGCCGCCGAGAACTCAGTACTTTACACTTCATATGTAGAGGGGGGCAGTAAACTGCTATTCATCTCCCCCAGAGGGCAGGACAAAATCTTCAGCATAACTATCATTAGACTTCAGCAGGCTTTTAGGTATATTGGTGACAACAATAGTTTTTTGCTTCTTGCTCTTGGTCCTGGTGCATCTGAAGCCATTCATTCACAAAAACTGTGTTTCATCCCCTTTCCAGACAGGCTGCAGACCTGGATTGTTTTTGTAGACAAGTGCTAGGATTTGTAACTTCATAAATCACAATACAGACCTACTGATTCATGCAACGTATATAATATCTGTTCATAATATAAAGTATACAAGAGGGCACCCGCAACAAAATGTTGCGTAATGTACTGAGTTTCAGTTTACAAACATACAAAACACCTCTATTCCTGCAACTTGAGGCTAGACTCAACAATAAGGGACAGCTGCCAGTTTCAAAAGATTGTCCTGAAACTTCCCACCAAAGTTGCCTATCCAGCCTCTAGAACACAGACAATGCTACATTCCAAGCCCTTGCAGTGAAAGAAAGGGGAAGAAAGAATGAGAAGGAAAGGAAAGGAAACAAAACAAAACAAAAGGAACCAAATAGATGGGGAGAGAGGAAGGAATGAAGCTCCCAGGATCTCCCCCATCCTTCCCTTCCCACCCAGGCCAGCCAGTGGCAATGGTGGAGAGCCCTGTCTGGCTGCCAGCTGCCAGCCCCGCCGAAGCTTCTCCCCCTCCCCCAACAGTAGCAATGGCAGGGATCCCTGTCTAGCTCCCAGCCGCTGGGCCACCAAGGCTTCTCTTCCCCTGACAGCTTCTTCCTCACGGCACCAGCGGCTCTTCCCGATGATCATAGTGGCATCGCAGGCAGCCAAGTGGCTTTCCCTGGGTGGATCAGTAAGTACGTTCTCTGCGCATGTGTAGAGAATGCTGTTTTACTTTGGGGGGGGGGGGATTTAAGTATTCCCCATATATATTTTTTAAACATGTCAGATTTTTCTGCACCCCGGGGAGTGCCCCAAGTGTGCAGGAATTTCTGTTGAGCCTTCATGTGCCCCCAATTTCCAGAAATAAGTATCCACACGCACAGTGGACCCTTGGCTATTAGATATATAGATAAAGAGTGCCGTCCAAAACAGACATACACCTTTCTTACAGCCTTTGACATCATTGGGCCTACAGGGTGCAACTCTAGGCAGAGTTAGACCATTCTAACCCCAGTGACTTTGATTTAAATGGTTGTAACTCTGCTTAAGATTTCACTGAAATTACCAGGGAAAAAAATACCAACAACACCACCACCTCCTGCTCCTCCACCACCACCTCCACAACCACCACAACCACCATCATCGTCGTCATCATCTACTTTAGTTGTGTTTCACTATTACTGCAAACATTGTTTGTTATTATAATGTCCTGAATATGGCTTTATACATACCATTTATGGTCACCCCACCCTTTTACTAATACTTTGAGTCGCTGACATAATTATTTCAAATTTTAGATTAGGAAAACAAAAAGGGAAAGGAAAGGAAATGGAATGTTCCTAAATATTCTATGGATGTGTCCAAAACAGATACTGCAATGCGGCAGTGAACACACACAAACACACACACATGATGCTGCCTTACACTGGGGGGGGGGAAACAACAACATTGGTCCATCAAGGTAAGTCCTGTCTTCTCCGACAGGCTGTGGCTGTTCAGCATCTCACCTGAAGGTCTTTCACATCACCCATTACCTGATCCATTTATTTATTTATTTATTTATTTCGACTTTCCAGCCTCTCTTCCCTGGTAAACTAGGATCAGAGCGGTGCACAACACAGTCATAAAACATCAGTTAAAATCAGGTTAAAACAAATAACAAAAATGCAGCTAGAGATAGTGCAAAAAAAAAAAGAAAAAAAAAAGAATAACACTGCTATCTCACAGGAAGGGAGGGGGTTGGGAGTGCCAGAACAGAACTGTTGCTTTCCTCAACCAAACGCCTGGTGGAACATCTCTGCCTTGCACGCCCTGTGGAACTGTCAAAGGTCCCACAGGGCATGGATGTTGTTTGGCAGATAGCTCCACCAGCTCCACCAGAGATTCTGGGGGTTGAACCTGGGATGTTCTGCATGCCAAGCAGATGTTCTAACACTGAGCCATAACACCCTCCTTCTACTGATTTTAAGAGCCTCTGATAACTAAACATGTAGCAGACCCATAAGTACTTGCTGGGGGGAACTCATTTACCCTCCCTCACTATTTCTTCTCCCTGTTCCATGAAAGCACTCATAGCCTCTCCCTTTTTCCTGCTTCCTACTGTCCTTCCCACCCACAAGCCAACCTACCTTTATCTCCCCCTTGTCTTTGGCTTTCTTTTCTTCCCTTCCTCTGGAAGCCTCGACCCAGGAAAACTATGGTCCAGCTGATTGGTTTTGGCCACTAGGCCAGGCTCAGTTGCATGGTAAGGGACCTTACCCCTTTCACCAAATTATTTCCTCACACTGACCTAGGGTTGCCAGCCGTCAGGTGGGGCCTGGGGATCTCCTGCTTTTACAACTGATCTCCAGCTGACAGAGATCAGCTCCCCTGGAGAAAATGGCTGCTTTGGAGGGTGGACTCTATGGCATTGTACCATGCTGAGGCCCCTCCCCTCCCCAAACCCCACCTTCTCCTGGCTCCACCCCCAAAGTCTCCAGGTATTTTCCAACCCAGACTTGGCAACCCTACGCTGACCCCACCACCTTTCTCTATTTCCTTCTTTCCTTTCCATCCACCAAACAACGTTCCTTTACCCCCTTCCATATTTAGCTATATAATTTCATTTATACCTTGCCTTTTCCTGCAATGGGGATAAAGCAAGTTGACTGGTGGTTGCTGCCAGGCCTGCACAGGGGCATATTGGCCACTATGGGTATGAGGATGCCTCCCAGTGAGCAGTGCTCTCCACCCCCATGTGGCCTGGGACAGCCCTGTAGCAGAAGGACAGTGTCTAGCCTGCCAGAGCTCTGCATGATTTGGGGGGAGATGATGACCAACCCCCATATATGGCTAGGATAGGCAGCAGTGCCCAACCCACTCAAGCCCTGCATGAGGCAAAGTGAGGCGAGGGAGGTGGGACGTTGCCCACCTAAGCCTTTTATGAGGTTGCAGAGGTGACACCATGCCTCCATACCTAAGGGACCACCTTTCTCCACATGTTCCCAAGAGAGCACTATGATCAGGGTCCCAAAATTGTTTGGGCCTTCCCAGCCCTAGAGAAGCCAGGCTGGCTGTGACAAGGGCCAGGGCCTTTTCAGTGGCGGCTCTGCACTGGTGGAATGAGCTCCTGGAGGACATCAGGGCCCTGCAGGACCTTTTACAGTTCCACAGGGCCTGCAAGACGGAGTTTTTCCACCAGGCCTTTGATTAGGGAGCCACACTCAATAAAACCGAGGCCCTGGCCCTATATCAATATTAATACCAATATCATTATTAACAGCCTAATATACCCAGACAATATTATTAATTGGCTGTTGTTACTGAGTGCTGCTAATGCCTGCCATCTTGATACAGATTGCACTAGCAGTTTATATTATATTATGCTATATTATGTTTATGACTGTACTGTTATGATTTTACTTATTTCTTGTTTTAGTTGTTTTATACACTCCATGTAAGTTTTATACACTCCATATACCCTGAGCCTGCCTTGGCAGGGAGGACAGGATATAAATTAAATGAATAAATAAATAGTGTTTACTTATTTGTTTGTTTGTTCATTTAAGGCTTCAGCTTTTCTACCCAAACCTGCTCTGTTTTTTTGGGGGGGTTCATAGAAAGATCTGTCTTATCTATTCAAGTCGCCTGCCTTTGGATTTAAGTATCCATATATTTGGCCATGTTGAAAATTAGATATATTGACTGATGTTCTGAATCATAACTGAATCACTTCTGACAATTGAGAGCAGTCATAAACCTGATCTGATATTATGTTGGTGTCTGGTTTCATTTTCCCAGGCAGCAGGACATGGGAGGACAGTGAGGGAAGGGAGTGATTCAACAGATACGTGCTTGAAAGGGAAGTCATCCAACCAGAACAGGTAGTTTATCTTCCTGCCAATCAGGATGTCCTGATTGACATCCCTGTGCACAATGTTTCCAGTTTCTACCAATCACCATCAGTGACTTACATATTCCCCAAACAATTTGTTCATACTTATATGGAATCAGAAAAGTCTACGTCCCTGTGCACTAACTATGATCTTCTGACTGCCACCTTCTAGCTAACCCCTACTTGGCATCTATGAGAGCTCATTCATTTTCTGTAGTGGCTCCCGCCCTATGAAATGAGATCTCTGAGGATGTGAGGGGGGTGCCATCTTCAGACATTTTTAGCAGATGATGCAAGGCCATTTATTTTGTGGCTTTTGATGGGGTTTTAGTTGCAGGCCTTTTTTTGGAGAGGGGGCTAAAATGGATTTTGAACACATAAACACATGAAGCTGCCTTATATTAAATCACACCATGGGTCCGTCAAGGTCAGTATAATTAACTCAGACTGGCAGCAGCTCTCTAGGGTCTCAAGCAAATATCTTTGACATCACCTACTGCCTGGTTTTATTGTACTTTGTATGCATGTGTGTATACATGTATGTATTTATGTATTGGAATTGTAAACTACCTTGAGATCTAAGGGAAGGTGTGGTATAAACAAGCAAGCAAGCAAGCAAATATTGAATCTCTAAATCTGATGAGCATTCTAGGCATGGCTACATATTAATTCCACCACAGAGCAAAGATGTACCTACACAGTAGGCAGTCAGGCTACCAGCTCTGCATGGGACAGAAACAAAGGGTTTGCTGGCATATGCTGGCAGGCAGGCAGGCAGGCAGGCAGGGCTACAGATATTGGGTTGCTACAGAAGCCAAAGCCCATGTTTGACTTGACCACAGAGGGAGAATGAAGTTCCCTCTCCCCTTCCTCCAACAGTGAAAGGCAAGCATACACATGCAAAAGATGTGAAAGGAATCAGTGGACACAAGGAACAGATTATTCCTCCTTTCCTAGGATGCTTAAGAGGTTTGCATGCGAGAGAGCTGAGCTAACCCTGAAGCCCCACAAGCTTTATCCAACGGTATAAAAGAAGCATATTTTTTTCCCTTCAATTTCTTCTATTTCTGATGACTTCTAGTACTGGAGTTTGGCTGGGAGAAATTTGCTTCAAATGGAATAGTGCTACAAAACAAGGCAGGAAGGAGCAGCAATAGTTCATGTCACCAGCAAGTTCCCCTTTGGTTTAGAAACAAAGCTCCCCAGCTTCATGCATAATTCATGCATGTCAGGTTTCCCCACAGCTACATTTAAATATAATAAAGAAATCTGAACAATCCTGAACTGGAATAAAAACTTGCACACAAGCCCTATTCACATATTACAGTGAATAATGTACATCATGCATGTGCATACAAATGTTTGTAAGAAAGAGTCAACACATGTTCACTTTAGAAATTAAACCAAAGACCAGTGCCTGGCTAAATTTGTGGTTTCAGTCACATGCTTAGTTATATGTGAGATGAATGTAACATGGGAATTTGCCACCCCAGCATGAAATAACGAGTCAGACAACAGGTTTGGAATCAAACAAGGGCCACTTTATTAACTATTTAAACAGAACATGCAGCAACGGGTAAACTAAGCAAGCACAGGAACAGGCAAGGCAGGCGTCATTCCCAGACACAGCCTCCTTGCCCTTGTAATGGGCAGGTAACCTAGCCCCAGTCTTGACCCAGTGAGATTCTGGCTCGTAACCGGCGGCCCAGCATACTGGCATCCCCTCCCAGGGGCGCCTACCCCTGAGGCTGCACAGACCTTCAGGGAGGAGCCTAGTCTGAGAGGTTCCCAGAGGCGATCACCATTCACCTCCCCAGACCGCAAGGCCCTAAGGTGGTTCCTGATGACCTCCTGTTCCCAACAGGGATATGCCGTGAGGCACCCACCAGTTCAATTTTCTTGCTTGCATAAACCTACCACATGCAAATCCAAGCCTCTGCTTTGGCCTTTGCTTACCCCACACGGCAACCGAGAGCCATCCGAATCCCGTGCTGCAAGTCCTCTAGAAATAACCCATTGTCCTTGTTTGAAAGGTGCACCCCATCAGGGCGATACAGGTCCGGGAACCTGACCTGTATGCCTGGGTGCGGCAAAAAGAGACCCAACCCGGACTCCATGGCCGTGCGAAGTTGGCTGTTAGCATTACGCCTAGCCCTGTCCATACACCTGGGGTCACCGGCATGCCTCCAAACCAGACGGGGGAGCATGGCAGACCATACTATCTGCACACCAGGCCACCGTGACCTGATCAGTGCCAAATCAGCCCTGGCCTGCATCACAAGGGCCACGCCCTTGACCAAACCCAAATCGTTGCCCCCCAGGTGTATGACTAGCACATGAGGGGGGGGGGCACCTCTCCTCAAACAACAACGGGAGGAGCGCCGGCCATCTCATGCCCCTCCTCCCCAACCACTCAACTGTCGCCACTTCGCTGAGGCCAAGCTGGGAGCCGAAAGATGTTCTCCGCGCCCGATGAGCCGCCCAAAAGACCATGCTGTGGCCGCAGACTATGACTCTTCGTCTTGTCTCACGGCCTGCAGCACCTGTAAAAAGAACTTTATTAACAAAGGTCTGAATGAAACTACAACAAACTTACAAGGTACAACGCCTAACATAACTCTTATAGCATCCAGATTTCCAACGCCCGATCTTCTGTATTTTCCTATCAGGGTACCCCATTGCGGCAGCAGTCGAGGCTGCCCCAATTCGAAAAGAATGGGAGCAAAAACGAACACCGCCCAGACCCAGCCGGATCAAGGCCTTCCGAGTCACGGTCCAAAACTGGAACTTCGTAAGAGGGGTGCTGTCACTATGCTGAAATAAATAGCCCGGGCCATCACCCCGAAGGGTCAGGTACCGCCTCATGGCGGCGACTGGGCACAGTGCTGCCTCCGAACTAGGCCCTAGTTCCAGCACACTCCCCTTACCCCTCTGGTCAGTTTTAGATCTCCGCAACCTAATTCGAAGCTGAAAATTAATGATGGATACGTCCCTAAACTCCAAAGCTGCACCGGAAACATCAGCCCGAGAGCCTGCCACCAGTTCGCTAATCCTGAGTGCCCCAAAAAAGGTGGTCAGCGAAGCGGCATGGAACAGGCCCACCTCGTAGCTGTCACTACAACAAGAGGGCCACTGGCTCTCCAGCCCTCTCAGGACTGTGGGTGTCAAAGGTTCCCTAGTGTCAACTGCCCTAATTGATTCCCAAGACCACCCCTCGAGCATCTTCCGGAGACAGAAGTCGCCCATGGTGTCCTTGTGACCCGAGGCCTTACTGGCAAAAGCCAGCGCAGACAGCTTGCCTCTGATTGTGTGAGCTGAAAGGCCACCATTCCGAAGTGTCACACAAAATTGCATCAGGTGTGACACAGGAATAGGCCAGACCTGCTGCAAACCCGCTCCCGCCCTGAAGGACAGAAACTGCTTACCGGCCTTCAGGTAAGCTCTCCTGGTAGAAGGGGCGAGTGCCAGGCTCATTGCCCTGTCGGCCTCAGCCCTCCAATCCCCCACACCTCTGTGGGCATCCGTGCCGGGAGCGGGTCGGCCTCTGGAGCCAGCTGACGAAACCTCTCCATCTGTTTATGAGAGAGAGCGTCAGCGATCCCATTAGCGACCCCCGGGACGTGTCTGGCCCTAAACAAGATGTTAAATTTAAGGCACTGCTACGTAAAAGCCCTAACCAGGGCCATGACCCTAGGGGATTTAGATGTAAGGGAATTGATGACATGAACCGTGGACTGGTTGTCGCACCAGAAATGGACAGTCCTATTAGCCAAATCGGCTGGCCAAATCCACACCGCCGCGACAATTGGAAAAAACTCCAGGAAGGTGAGGTCCTTGACCCAACCTGCCCGAAACCAATCTTTAGGCCAGTCCCCGGCACACCAATGCCCCCTAAAATAAACTCCGTAACCGGACGAGCCAGCTGCATCAGATGAGATCTGAAGCTCAGCCTCCAACAAGAGCTCGTCCTGCCACAGAGAGACCCCATTGAACGAGTCCAAAAACTGTTCCCAAACAAAGAGGTCCTCCCTCATCCCTTTGGAGACCTTGGTCCTATGGTGTGGGAGCCGGAGGCCTCTCATTAAATCGCATAACCTCCTCACAAATGCCCTACCTGGTGCCACAACTTTGCATGCAAAGTTGAGGTGACCCACCAACTGCTGCAACTCCAGGAGTGTAACTCTTTTAAGGGACCTAACAGAGCTAACCCGCGCCTTCAATGCTTCCAATTTTTCTCATGGTAATCTACAGCTCAAACTAACCGTATCAATCTCAATACCTAGAAACGTCAATGTGGATGTCGGGCCCTCAGTTTTCTCCTGAGCAAGAGGGACACCCAGCTCATCCACCAGGTAGACAAAACTGTCCAGCAGAAAACGACACTGACCGGAACCCCTCTTGCCCGCAAAAAGAAAATCGTCCAAATAATGGGCAGTACTGCAGAGACCCGTCCTGGTTCTCAAGGCCCATTCCAAAAACGAACTGAACCTCTCGAAAGCAGAACAGGACACCGAGCATCCCATGGGTAGAGCCCTATCCATGTAAAAGTTTCCTTCAAAGGCAAATCCGAGCAGCTCAAAATCCTCAGGGTGCACCGGGAGGAGCCGGAAGGCTGATTTAATGTCACATTTAGCCAACTCGGCTCCCACACCACAAAGGCGAACCACCCGCATGGCCTGATCAAAGGAAGTGTATTTGACGGAGCATAAATCACCTGGGATGGCATCATTCACCGACCCCCCCCCCGAGGGTAGGACAGGTGATGAATGAGGCGAAACTCACCAGGAGCCTTCTTTGGAACTACACCTAAAGGGGAAACTCTTAAATTGGCCACTGGTGGACTAACAAACGGGCCCAAAACCCTGCCCTCCTGACACTCCTTAGCAATCTTGGCCCTAACTATGTCCTCCATGCCCAAAACTGACTTTAAATTGCTAGCCAAATAGGGAACCCTCATCCCCTGAAACGGTATACGAAAACCGACAGTGAACCCTTCCAAGAGGTAGGCCCCGTCACCCATCCTTGGATAACTATGCAACCAGCGTCTCAGAACTCCCAATTTAATCGGGCTAGGCCCCTTTATCAGAAGGGGGGTTGCCTGGCTTCCCCCCCCCCTGAGTACTTGCCTCCTTTGCCCCCCCCACGTCCCTTGGGCCGTGGACAACTGGACAAGGGATGAGGTCCTGCACACAAGGGGCACTCATGCCTAAAAGTGCACGACTTACGACCGCAGGTTCCCTGGGAAGAAAACTCCCAGCAAAGCTGGCGTCGTTGAACCGCCTGCCCCGCCACAGGGCGGGAACCTGCCTGCACTGGCGCCCTCTTAACAGAATGGCCGCTATGAGACCGCTCCCCCCAAGCAGACCTGGCTGGAGACATGATTTGCAGCCACAAGTTAGAACATATCCGGTCCCAACGCATGGCCGGGTTAATGGCCGCCCTCATTCTAAATTGCTCGTCATATTGCGACCAAGCCGGGCTCGGGAAATCTGTATAGGCCTTGTAGATGATGTCCAAATACTGGAGCATCGAAGAGGCCCTCCATGGCTGGTGTCACACTATGACCGCTGCATAGATTAGGAAACCCGGAAACCAGTTGGCCCATGTCCTATCCACTACCCGGCGCTTCAAGCGCTCCTTTTCCCGGTCATCCAAGTTATCCTTGTCCTTCTTTTCTAACTCCCGGTAAAGTAGACTAAAAACATCTACAAAATCCCCTTTCAGTATTTTATCCTTAGTTGCCATTGAAAGATGGTCACCTAAGGGTAGGTCTGCATCACCACTCGGAACCGCCCTGGCAGCCACTGAATCATATGCTGACCCGCCTACATAAGGGTAACCTGCATTGGGCTGGGGAAAACCCCAGTGTGGTCCAACTCCCTGGAACCCAGAAGGAGAGCCATACAATGCATGTGAAGGCCAAGGCGCCTGTGGCATCTGGGAATAGGTAGCCCCCTGCTCAAAAGCCGGGCCCAGAGGCTGGCCAGGCTGCGGCATAGGCAAAGCGGCCGAAATCTCGCCGCCTGGGCCCCAAGGCCACGTTGATCCCTGCCTACCCAATGCCAACTCCTTACCTCCCGTCAATTGTGAAGGCGAGTACAGTGCCATCTGCTGCTCCCTTACACCTGGACCCTGTTGGCTAGACTCTGGACCCACCGGGCCTGAAACCGCCGCCTCCTGCCTGTCCTCCAAAAAGGCCAAACGTGCCAGCACTTGTGCCTGAAAAGACAACTTGTCAGACTTGTCAACTGGTAAACCACCTGCTGGCATGCCCCGTCCCTTTTCAAGCGCCTCCAGCCGCTGAAGAATGGCCACGTTAATCACATCCTCCTCGTCCTCATCACTGGAAGGAACCACAGGATCAGGTCGTGCCGGAGGTCTCTTCGGCGCCGGGCCCTTGCCCTTGCCCTTACCTTTTCCAGATGCCATAATACAAACTATTGACAAACAAAAGAAACGTAAGTGAATTGATATTCTCAAAATCACCAACCCAATGTAACCACAGGGATATAGAATAATAAGCCACCTAAAATGGCCGCCACAGACTTCTCCCAAAATGGCCACCGACCATGAGGCCTAGAAGACCTCACTAAAATGGCCGCCTATCACCCCAGTGAGGTAAACCTTTAAGGCCCAGCGACCCTACCAAAATGGCTGCCGAACTGGCTTAGCAAATAAGGCCTAACACCAGCTTGTTGTGACCCAACCCTATAGGGTTTCCAAGGCAAGAGATGCTCAGAAGTGGTTCGCCCTTGCCTGGCCCCCTGCAGCAACCCTGAACTTCCAAGGTGGACTCCCCTACAAGCACCAACCAGGCCGACCTTGCTTAGCCACCCCGATCATAGAAGATTAGGGTAGCCTGAAAAATGGGGCCAGAATAAATCCGTCACTCACGACTGCCCAGCTGTCCGGGGAGAAGCAAACACCCACACCAACTCAGCCCCCCACCGACACCAAAGAGGCCAACTCCAGGGGGGGGTGCAATAGCCACAGCAGACTTAAAGACCGAGGGGGGGGGGCGCCGCAGCCTAGTCGCTGCCCAGCCGTCAACTACTACCACCACCTAGCCAGAAGCCTCGAAAGACACACAAAATGGTGGGGTAGAACAGCGTTGCGGCAAATGGGACCCAGGAGACAGCTCCCTCTAAACGCCGCGGCAAAAGGGGACCCGCCAACGGCTACCAGAGCTACACCGGGGGGGGTGGAACAAGGCCATCCTCACAGCCCCCGCCGCCGAATACGCCGCCGCCGCGTCCACCGCCTCCCAAAAGGCCTCCAGCGAGGATAAACGCCGCCGCCGCCGTCCCAAACAGCCCCAAAAGGCCTCCCTGCAAGCCCGATAATACGCGTGCTCTCCTCTCGAGCGCGCAAACAGACTGCGACGGCAGGAACGGGGCAACGGCTCTAACCGAGCTAGCCCCGCCCCCTGCCCGGCCAATAAGAACGCTGTTGCTGCCTCGCTCCCTGCGAGGCGGCAAATCTGCTCCCCCGCGCCACGGCGATGCCGGGCGGCGGGGAGCCTATACTCAATACACATTTAAAGAATAATCAAGTGTACATTGTTCATGAAATTGTATATGCATTTTCCATAACTTGTGAACAGGGCTATTATGTATCTGTGTACAGGGCAACCACATGTTGGTAAGCGGGATTAAACACATTGGTTCACCAACCCACTGAGTACATGGGCAAAAGAAAGGGTGAAGCAACTTGTTCCAATCTTTTCAAAGGAAAGGAAAGGAAAGGAAAGGAAAGGAAAGGAAGGGAAAGGAAAGGAAAGGGAAGGGAAGGGAAGGGAAGGGAAGGGAAGGGAACACCTACAAATACCTTCAGCCTAAAGTGTATTTTTGATGATCCATAACTTGAGTAGAGGGTAAGCCCCTGCTCTCAAATGTGTTAAAAGAGTTTTGACAGACCCTTGGCTGGTTGGAAAAAAATCTGATTAGTTCTAAATCAGACTCCAATCTGAATGTAGGGTTGCCAGCCTCCAGGTGGGGCCTAGGGATTTCCCGCTTTTACAACTGATCTCCATAGGGTTGCCAAGTCACTTACCTCCAGGACTGGGGGAGTCCCGTTCCTGTTTTGGGAGCCTCATGTGCGGGCGCTTTGCATGCACACAGCATGATGACATCACCCAGAAGTGACGTCATCATGCTGAGCACGTTGCCAGGCCAATGCTCTGGCAAATTTCCTAAAACTCTATGGTACTGGTGGCCAAATCCGGACCAGCGGATTGGGGACCCCTATAGCGGGGGATTCCTTCCCCCCCCGGGGGACTTGACAGCCCTAGATCTCCAGCTGACAGAGATCAGCTCCCCTGGAGAAAATGGCTGCTTTGGAGGGTGGACTCTATGGAATTGTACCATGCTGAGGCCCCTCTTCTTACCAAACCCCACCTCCTCCTGGATCCACCCCCAAAGTCTTCAGGTATTTTCCAACCCAGACCTGGGAACCCTATTTCAATGTCATTTCTGGGCTGGGGATTTCAGATGAACCCTCATTTCAGATTTCTGTGAATCCTTTTAGATCTATTACCCTGACTGAAGTGAACAGGGTCCTTGGGGTAATGAAGGCCTGCACACTTGATCCTTGCCCTGCTTGATTAATAAAGATTGCAAAATAAATAAGTAAAATGAACAAAAAATAAGAGTTCTGTCTTATAAGACTGTACACTTTTCTGTGGCCGCGGTTTATTTCCCATGAAAATCAAAAGAAGCTGTTGATGTCCTTTATTAAGCCTAATTAAAGAAAATCTGGCAGAATATAGACCAGTGGTAAATTTTCCATTTTTTAGGTGAGACTTCTGAATAGACGGTGACTAGGGTTGCCAGGTCCCTCCTGGCAACCAGCAGGAAGGTGCCTACCAAGAGCGGGAGGGAGGTCCAGGCTATGTCACTGATGATGTGGCAACATCACTTCCATCATATACTGGGAGTGATATCGCCATGTTGTGACATTGCAGTGATGCCCTGGTATGCGGGTAAAAACCCAAATACCAGAGCTTTGCCACAACATCGCTGGTGTGATGACATACCAGAAGTGACGTTGCCACTTTGCCAGCAAGGTAGCCTAGGCCTCCCTCCCACTTCTGGTAACCCCCCCTCCCAACCAGCCAGCTGATCAGCAGGGGAGGGGGTGGGGCCCGGGGGTGGCAAATCCCCTACCTTCCAACCTGAACCCTAACAGTGACAGAACAGCTTCAGGCCTCCAGGCATGACACTTCTTCCCTTCATCCTTCCCTTGATCCTTTTTCCCTGACCTGGTAATGCATTGTTCCTGCACTGTGTCTACTTTACTTCTTACCACAGTTTCCCATGATGTTTTTGCTTTGGGTGGTGGTAGTGAACATATGAACATAAGAAGAGCCCTGCTGGATCAGACCAGAGGTCCATCTAGACCAGAATCCTGTCTCACACAGTGGCCAACCAGTTACTCCAGAGGGCCAGTGATATGGCATAGAGGCTGAGGCTTTTCCCTGATGTTGCCTCCTGGCACTGGCATTCAGAGGTTTACAGCCTCTGAATTTGGAGTTTTCCTTTAGTCACCATGGCTAGTAGCCACTGATAGACCTATCCTCCATGAATGTGTCTAATCCCCTTTTAGAGCCATCTATGCCTGTGCCCATCACTACATCCTCTGGCAGTGACTTCCATAGTTTAATCACTTGTTGTGTAAAGAAGTATTTCCTTTTGTCTATCCTGAATATATTTCATTAGATGCCCTTGATTTCTAGTCTGTTGGGAGAGGGAGGAAAAGCTCTCTTTGTTCAGTCTCCCCACCTTTTGCATAATTTTACAGACCTCTGTCATGTCTCCCTTTAGTTGTCTGAGATGGTGGTGTGGTGGTGGTGGTGTGTGTGTGTGTGAGAGAGAGAGAGAGGGATAGAGAGAGAGAGGTTTGATAACAAACTTCACAAACTGTAAATCAAACATTAATACTTACATATGAGCATACCATACTTCCACAGAGGTTCTGGAAGCTGGCATCTCTTCAACCAATCGTTTTTCTTCCCTTCCTTCCTTCACTATGAGGTCACAATGATGTTTGCTTCAGAATGAGCCAACTTGGTGACATCATGAAAGTTCCTGCTTGAAGGGGCTCATTTCTCGCTGAATCATTGGTGAAACTGGATGGCCTAGTGGTTTAAGGATATTGGTGTCTGTGAAATATTTGTGTTTGTTCACTGAATCTGTTTGATTTGATAGTTAACTTTATATGTAGTCTACTTATGAATTATATTTACAGCAACAATTTTCATGTATTACATTTATATATATATGGTGGGTTGAGTAATAGTTAGTAATAAGATATTTTAAGTGTATTTGACTTTCCCCCCTTAATTACACTGGTAGAACCATTTATCATGTAAGAGGCCAGAGAAAATTATATTACAGATTATTATTGTTATTTATTACAATTATTATTTCATGTATATCCTATACTTCTTCTACCACAGAACTCAAAGAAGTCTACATAGGACACCCATGAAATATCCTGTAACAGGCATTTTCTATCAACTGAGAGGGCCCACAGAACCTCCTATGATTTCTGGGGGAACCAGGTTTATTTTCAGCTACAAATCTATAAATCTTCCCCTCATTTACCAGGTGTTCTAAAGGTAGTGAATGCATAGGCTTTGAATTCGCTGCTGTGAAGTAAGTTTTGTGATGCACAAGTGGAACATGTATGTCACTGAGACAGGAATTATATATTAACAACAAAGAAGGCTTATTTATTTACAAGTCAGTTTCAAAGAACAGATCAGCAGTACAGGTCTCTAGAGAGACAAAAGAGAAACCTGGCTGAGCCACATTAATTTAGAGAGCAGTTTGAATTTTCTTTAATACTTTCAAGCATAAACTGGTTTCTACCAATTAGCCACTAGGTTGGACCCTAACACACACATAGGATTCCACCCACACCAGCCTGCCCTTTCCCAAGAGACAGACTAAATGGCCCAAGGTCTGCTCATTGCCAGAATAGAGTGCCTAACCACTGAGCCAAACTACTCTGCCCCTGTTGGAAGTTCCAGATGTGATGTCCCCGTCTCAGACCTCCAGACTCAGTGGCAAGAGAGACGAGATAACTAGATAGGCACACTGGCCTTTCTTCCTGTATCTACTCTTCTGCCACTGTCTCCTTCTGCCACTGTCTCAGGAACCATTTCTCCTTTCTTCTTCTCTCTCATTCAGATGAAGATAAGCTTTCTTCCTGCACACAACAAGAGAGAGAGATGCAGTCCTCTTTTGGCACCATGAGGCAGATAGGCATCTCACCATCTGCTTCCATCCTTTAGCTAGTAAGTAATCGATCATGCAATTACAATTACAATTACAATACCTTTATTGGCATAAAAGATACAGTACAACATGCAGCATAAAACCTCACAATAATTGAGAAGGAGGTAACATATTCAAACAGTCTTAAGATGGGGCTCTTAACATATTTCAGACTGACTTAGGAAGGGGCTCTTCTCCTAGATATCTCATAAAAAAACTTTGATACCGGTTCGAGAATTTCTGTGTTCTGAGAAGACAACAGAAAGATAATTTTGTCCTCGTCAGATTGGTCTCCACAGGGATCTGTCACGGATTCAATGTGAGCAGCACGAATATCATTGTGAAATTTGCAGTACAAAAGCACATGCCTAATAGATTCAATTTCATTCAACCCACATGGGCAGAGTCTATCTTTAAAGGGGATTTTCTTAAACCTTCCTGATAGGACTGCTGAGGGAAGAACATCAAATTGGGCTAACATAGGCCGAGGACAGACTGGCAATGTAAAGTGGGGGCAAAGTGGAGGGAACTGGTGCGGGGGAAAAACTCCACGGAGCTGGCCATTCATACTGGCCAGAGCAATGCGCAGTGGTGCTGATACGGAGCGTTCAGACTGCTGCGGAGCCGGCGCGCGCCGTTGCACTTTTTTTGTTTTCCCTTTGATGTGTTTTGCACATGCGCACATTCCGCTTCTTCCGGTTCACACTATTTGGAAGCGGGAGGCATGCGGAGGACGGCCCCTGAACACCGGTTTTACCCGGTGTCCTGTTAAAGCGGATGGAAAGCGACTGGGAGACGGGTAAGTGCGAAATGGAGCCGAGGGACAGATGCACATGTCTGAACGGGCTCTTTTCTTCCACTTCCGATGCGAGGCTGCCCCGCTTTACATTGCCAGTCTGTCCTCGGCCATAAAAGCCCTACGGAGATGAGGCTGGGTCAATCTTGTCCTGACGAGATGTGGCTGAAGGAAAGTCCCATATTCAAGGGGGAACAGTGTCTGTGTGCCAATCTTCTCAGATCTTGCCCCTCTATATCAAGAAGTCTTTGTTTGAGTAAGAAAAAAGTCTTCTGCTCAGACAGAAGTTCTAGATCGTCAAATCTAAAGCCAATTGAAGAATTTTTTTTCTCTATATTAGTCAGCCAAGGTGATAGATGTGACTCAGTTAGCATGAGTGCCACAAGACTGTTTGAGCTGCATCTAAAATGTAGGCGCAGCCAAAATTTGAAAGTTATAGACCAGGCCATTGTAGAAAGCCGTCTTTGGGTTGTCTCCAGGCACATAGCTGCATATGGTACACATGCTGGGAGCCCCAAGATTTTCTTCAAGATCTTGGATTGGACACGATCTACAGCTTCATTACAAGCTGAGACCCAGATTGGAATACCATAAAGCAGTTTGGGCGGTATTTTATGGTTGAAAACTTTAAGAGCAGTGGGAACGTATTGATGTCCTTTGGTGTAAAAGAAACGGGCAATAGCAAGGGCATTGTTAGTTGATGACTTAACTACTTCTTTGATATGTGTAGCCCAACTGTTAGTATAATGGAAACGTAAGCCCAGATATTTAAGGCTTTTGACGTTCCATTTTTTGCCCCTGTATGATCCAATTAATGGGCTTCCAACTTTCCTCAAAGACAATGATTTTAGATTTATCAAAGTTAAGGGACAGCTTGTTCTTTTTGCAGTAACCAAGAACTTGTGCAAGAGTCCTTTTCATCCCTATTTCTGAGAGAGAAAGCAGGACCGCATCGTCCGCATATAAAAGTTTTTTTTTTAAAGAAATTTTTATTATTTTCAAACATTCTAACATATTTTTCTTATACAAACCCTTTTTCATTATTATATCCATTTTTTTGTTCTATTGTATAATCTTGTTGTGATCTTATATTGATGGTTTCCCACCACATCTGAAGCATATAACACTTTCAACCTTAACCGTTCTTTAAATGCATATATATGTTTTTACACTCCTGGTAATGACGTAAACAGCCTTAAAAAATTATGCATCATGTAAATTCTTATTTTCTTATTTTCTTATACAATTCTAAAAATATCCTCGTTATCTAACTGTCATTTATACATTCAGATATCTCTTTATAATATTATGTCCAAGTATAAATGTAATTTTTCATATCCCAATATTGTTCAACATATTCTTTCAAATCTTTCCAGTCTTCCAAAAAAGTCTCTGAGTACAGATTATTCAATTTTCTTGTCCATTTGTCCATTTCAGCCATATACAACAGTTTTTTCAATCACTCCCACACCTCTGGTATTTTTTCGCTTTTCCAGTTTTGCGCATACGCCATTCTTGCTGTTGTAATCATATACCATATTAACATTTTTTTTAACATTTATCTCCTCTAGTTTGAGTCCAAGCAATAACAGTTCCGGCAATTTCTTAAATGTACATTTCAATTTTTTTTCCCCATTTCTGTATGTATCATAGACCAATAAGTCTTTGCTTTATCACAAGTCCACCACATATGGTAAAAAGAACCTTCTTTTTTTTTTTTACATTTCCAACATTTGTTTTGACTAATTTTGACTAATATTTGCAATTTTTTTTGGTGTCATATACCATCTATACATCATCTTAAAACAGTTTTCTTTTAGATTATAGCATGTAGATATACTCATGGCATTTTTCCATAGAAATTCCCAAGATGACATTTCAATATCTTTGTTAAAATTTATTGCCCATTTTACCATTTGTTCTTTAACCATTTCATCTGCGTTAAACCATTTTAGCAGAATTTTATACATTTTAGAAATCATTTTTTCCCTCCTTCCTCCCAAATTTGTTCAATTTCATTGTTTTTTCTCTGAAACCAGATTTTTTATCACTCTTATAAATATCATACAATTGTCTATACCTCAACCAACCATAATCAAAGTCTATCAAGTGTTGCTCTTTCAGTACAAAATCTTTGCCTTGTCTTGTTAGTAAGTCTTTATATTTCAACCAGTCCTGTCCTTTATAGTACAATGATGGATTTAACACTTCTGCTGGTACTATCCACATAGGTATTTCCTCTGGAAAAAAGTTCTTGTATCTTGTTCATGTATCCATTAATGTTCATCTCAAATAATGATGTTTAAACAAATTGTCCATTTTTGTTTTGCCATAATACAAATAAGTGTGCCAACCAAACCTGCAATCATGGCCTTCTAGGGCTAGTAGTTTTCTATCTTGCAACGTAACCCAAGTCCCTATCCAAGTCAAACATACAGCATCATGATATAGCCTTAGGTTTGGTAACTGAAAACCACCTCTTTCTTTGGCATCACACATTATTTTCATCTTAATCCTTGGTTTTTTCCCTCCCCATACAAACTTAGACAATTCTTTCTGCCAGTATTTAAATGCTTTTACATCTTTCACAATCGGAATAGTCTGAAATAAAAACATTAGTCGTGGTAATACGTTCATTTTAACCGTAGCAATCCTCCCCAACAATGACAAATTTAATACATTCCATTTTTTAATGTCTTGCATGATTTGCTGCCATAGCTTTTCATAATTATTTTTATAAAGATCAATATTTTTCATTGTTTACTCAACACCTAAATATTTTGTCTTTTTTACCACCTCACATTTTATAAGTTCCTGTAGTTCAGCCTGTTTTTTATTTGACATATTTTTACACATCACTTTGGATTTATTCTTATTTATATAAAAGCCAGCCAGATCACCAAACTCTTTCACTTTTTGCAACAAATATGGTAATGTAGTCATAAGTTCTTCTACTATAAACATCACGTCATCGGCAAAAGCTCTATACTTAAAAGAAAAACCTTTTAATGTTAAGCCTTTAATTTCTTTGTCTTCTTTCAAGTTTAACAGTAAAACTTCCAATATCCAAATGAATAACAATGGTGAAAGCGGGCATCCTTGTATTGTTCCTTTTTCAATCTTGAAATAATCCGTTTTTTCAGTATTGATTATAAGAGAGGATTTCTGTTCTTTATAAATTGATTTAATGAGGTTTAACATGTAGTCTCCAATCTGAAGTTGTTCAAGTACCTCAAACATAAAATCCCAATTTAAATTGTCAAACGCTTTTTCCGCATCCAAGAAAAAAAAGCCCACTTCCCTTTCTGGGTGCTTGTCATAATACTCTATTGTATCAACCACTGCTCTTAGGTTATCCCTTATTTGACGATTGGGTAAAAACCCTGCTTGTTCTGTTTGTATAGTCTCTTTAAGATGTTCTTTTAACCTTTCTGCTATAATCTTAGCAAAAATTTTATAGTCATTATTTAGCAGAGAGATTGGTCTATAGTTCTTTACATTTGTTAAATCCTGACCTTCTTTTGGGATAAGTGAAATAGTTGCTTCTTTCCAAGTTTCTGGGACCTCACCTGTGACTCCAATATCGTTCATTAGCAATAGCAGTACTGGTGAGATCTACTCTTGCAATGATTTGTAAAAACTTCACCGTAAATCTGTCCGGACCCGGAGCTTTACCTAATTTTGCTTCATTAATTGCATTTTTGATTTCTTGTAGTGATATGGGATTATTAAACAGTTCTTTAATTTTTTCTTTTGGTTTTGGAAGTTTCAATGTTTGTAGATATTCTTTAATCCCTCTTTGATCTTTTTTCTCCTTCTGGAAAAGTTTTGCATAGTATTTAAAAAACTCTCTCATTATTCCTTTATTGTCTACTATCTCTGTATTATCACGTATCACTTTTCTAATGAATTTATTTTCACGTTTTTTCTTTAACTGCCATGCTAAATATTTTCCAGGTTTATTTGCACCTTCAAATGACTTTTGTTGGAGTTTTTTTAAATTCCAATAAGTCTCTTGGTTCAGAATAGCTTTTATTTGGTCTTGTAATATCCAGATTTCTTTTTGCAGTTTCTTTTTCCCTGGTCTTTTCTTCAGTTCATTTTCTTTTGTTTTAATGGCTTGCATAATATTATCATATTGTTCTCTTTTCTTTTTATTTTCCTTGGTATTTAACGATATCAATAGTCCTCTCATCACTGCTTTATATGCATCCCATACAATTTGAAGTTTGGTCCCTTTTTGCATATTTGCTTGGAAATATAGGTTAGTCTCTTCTTGCAATTTTTTTGTAATCTCTTGCTTGTCTAGTAAGTCCTCATTTAGTCTCCATCTCCCTTGTCTTCTTGAATGACCAGAGATCCATATATTAGGATTATCATCTGAAATTATTTTAGGTAAAATTTCTATTCTTTTTGTCATCAACGCTAGATTAGTTGTCATCCAAATCATATCAATTCTTGAATGTGAGTCGTGTCTATTAGAATAAAAAGTAAAGTCTTTTCCTTGTGGGTTTACTTTCCTCCAAACATCTTCTAACCTTTCTTGTTTTATCAATTTAAACATTTTTTTTGGTAATTTCCCCAATGCTTCATCTTTACTCTTGGATCGTCTATCCATCTTATTGTTAACAGTGCCATTAAAATCTCCTACCATAATGGTTTGTTCATAGTTTACGTTGTCAAATTCAGGTTGTAATTCTTTTAAAAAAATTTCTTTTGCTCCATTAGGGGCATAAATGTTTACAACTAAGGTTTTCTTTCCTTGTACAGAAATTTCAATAGCCAAATACCTTCCTTCTTTATCTTTAAACATTTCTTTGGGTTCCAGTTCTTTTTTCACATATGTTACAACACCATTTTTTTTGTTACCTGCCAATGAGAAAAATTCTTCCCCCAGTTTTTTCCTAATTATATATTTATGGTCATGCTTCTTAAGATGTACCTCTTGTATACAAATCATGTTACATTTTTGTTTTTCCAGCCAATGTCCTACCATTCTACGTTTCTGGGGTGAATTAAGTCCATTTACATTCCATGAAAGTAATTTGTAATCCATCATGGTATAGCATTAAATATCTCCAAACTCTTCCTTATGGTCTGCAATAAATGCATACATCTCTCCTGAACTTTTAATCACCACTCTGGTACTGTCGTGGTTAAAACTTAGTCCTTGTGGTATTTCCCAATGGAATCTGATTTTTTTCTCCTTCAGTTTATCAATCAAGCACTTAAATTTTTTCCTGTCTTGAAGTATTGCTCTAGGCAGCTCTTTCATCACAATTATTTTTTTCCAGCCATTTCAAAAGTGTCTGTAAAACATTTCTTGTAGATTTGTTCTTTAATCCTCTTCATTGTAAATTGGACTACTACATCTCTTGGTATATTTTTATCTCTTGCATATGCTGAATTTACTCTATAAACAAGGTCCATATGTTCTTTAATGGTTTCCTCTTCTTCTTGTAGAAATTCCGCTAGTGCCTCCTGCATTTTTGTAAAAATATCTTCACCTAGACTTTCATCAATCCCTCTAAATCTCAGATGATTTTGCATATCTTTGTAGTGCATCATCTTTTCCATTCTGTCATTATCTTTTGATACTTTTTGGATATTTTCTTCCAGCTCTTGTACTTTATTCTCCATTTCTTGCGTTCTTGTGGTTAAAGTTTGTAGTTCAGTTTTTATATCTGTAAAATTCTTGTCCACTTGTGCAGCCATACCATTTATTTTATTGTTCACTTCTCCAATTGCACTTAGCATTTTGGCATTCACCTCTCCAATTGCACTTAGCATTTTGGCATTCACCTCTCCAATTGCATCTAACATTTTCTTTTCCATTGTTTCCATGATGGCCAGTAATTCTTTTTCTTTTTTTGCAGCCATTGTAGGAGAGGACCATGTAGCCGCTCTCAATCTCAGTCTGCGATCCATCTTGTCACTTTAAAAAAGATCAATTTTTTCTTGCTCTTTAAATTGAACAGCAATTATTGCATTCACAAGTGCTGGTCATACCACATCAAGCAACGTTAATTTCGCCGTTCTATGTTATATAGTTTTTGAAATATTAATGTTTAAAGTTTTTATAAATCCAAAATGGCGGGCGCAACTTCTCTATGGTTTAGGTCAAAGGTTACTGTCTTTTCAACTTTGCTTCTGGCTTGCCGTAGTCTTCTTCTGTCCCTTCTTCTTTTTTCTGCTTGTCTGCTCTCCAAACATCACTTCCTGTTGTAGTCTGTTGTAGTCCGTCCAGTCTAGTCTCACTGCTATGGTTCCCAGCCTCCTCCATCCCTTCTTCTTTTTTCCACTTGTCTGCTCTCAAAATCGTCACTTCCTGGTATAATCCACACAGCCTGCTCTCGCAATGATTGGACTCCCTCCTCCCAGCTTTTCTTAACCGCAGGAATGTTAAACAACGTGTTTTTAAGCGATTTAAGTCAAAATTTGGCTTTTTAGCACTCCAAAACTGCACTCAGCCAACTCTCCAGTACTTTACAGCTTCACCCGTTCAACTTCCCAATTTTAGAAATGCAGCAGTGGTAAGCCAAAAGTTTTTTTCGTTACCTTTTGTTGATACTTCACTTCAGGTGTGGTCTCACAGTTTAAACTTTGTCTTCTTTGTTAAGAAATCGGGGGGATGGCGATTTTATGCTGAATAAATCAGCCCGGCTCGGCTCCTTAGAGATGCTTGCAGAAATCTTCTTCGGGAGGGGTGCTCAAGGTGTTGGAAAAGTCTCCTCCAAGGCTCCTCCTTCACTGAGCTCACTCTCACCTGGATTATAATGCTTGCTAGTCCTCACACTGCCTTTGTGGGGTTGCATCGGGTGTTTTTACCACCCGAGCTGTCAGTAAGAGCCTCCGTTCACTTTGGCACATCGCAAAGCGTGTCAGACCGCCATTCCTCTGACCGGAAACCCCATCTGCATATAAAAGTAATGGGACATGCCTCTCACCTAATTTAGGGTAATGGCCGTCAATACTCCTCATGCAGGGGGCTAAATCGTTTAAGAAAAGGTTAAATAAAGTTGGTGCGAGAATACACCCCTGCTTAACTCCCACATTAATGGGGATCTTTGCTGTTAGATCACTCTCCTTTGAATATCTAATCTGACAGGTGTTCCCAGAGTACAGGTGTTTTATCAAAAAAAGCAATCTCTTGTCAATCCCCATGTCTCTTAATTTCTCCCACAGAATGTCCCTGGGCACCAAATCGAAGGCACCCTTGAGGTCAAGGAAAGCTGCATATAATTTCATACCCTTTCTTGATTTGTATTTGTTAACTAGGTGGTTAAGGACAATACAGTGGTCTAAAGTTGATTTGCCCTGACAGAACCCGACCTGCTCCATCCCAAGGACTTGCTGTTCTGAAATCCAAGACTTAAGCTTAATGTCCAAATGTTTGGCATAAAGCTTCCCAATGATTGACAAAAGACTTATAGGTCTATAGTTACTTGGAAGCTGGGGATCTCCCTTTTTGAAAATTGGGACTATTATAGCGTTCTTCCAGTCCTCCGGTATTTGACCGGTCTTATCTATAACAGTAAAAAAAATCAGCCAAAAAGGGAGCCCACCACTGAGAGAAATCTTTAATGGCTTCAGGTGGTATAACATCAGGCCCAGGTGCTTTCCCCCCTTTCATTGATGCAATTAACATTATGACTTCCTCAACCTGTACCGGGGGCCACTCCAAACACTCATCTGAACTATTGTCAACACCGTCTATCATGGTTCCCCCTGTCTCATAAAAAATCTTTGTGTAATACTCAACCCAAGAATCTGGGGTTATTATGGAGATAGGCGAAGACTTTTCTCCCATAGAATTGGCTATTAAAAACCAAAATTTCCTAGTGTCATTGCTAATAGTAGCTTGTAGAAGGGGTTCCCAGCATTTTAACAGGAAGGCCTTCTGTTTGCTTTTGTAGAGTTGATGTAAATCCTTTTTTAATTTAAAATACTCAGATGGTGGGTACACTAGTTCTGAAGCCCTATAGGAATGAAAAACTGCACGCAATTGACTCTTCATTCTGTGGCACTCACTATCGAACCAGCCCTGCGGGGAAGTTTTCCTTACTGGGAGTCGTTGCTGTGACATCAAATTCAAAGCCTCTGAGAGATATTTGACCGTTCTATTATATCTCTTAAGCCAGTCTATTGGCTGTTCCTCATCCTTTAGTAAAAAGGCCGGGTTTTCTAAACTGAAGGAATCAAGGAGACCGGTGACCATTCGTGAGCACTTATCAGACCATACAATCCTTGAATGCCTGTTCGGTGCATTTATACTCTCCCCATCCCGCTGGGTGTCCTTATGGGGTAATGAGGAGGGTTCTAAAGTTAAAGATAAGGGAAAGTGGTCACTTTTGATCCGATCAAGGATCGAGAAAGCACTAACCTCATCTCTCAACGCTGGGGTAACCAGCATGTAATCTATTACACTGCATCCTCAAGGTGAAGCAAATGTAAATTTCCCGGGAAAGTCAAAAGGAGGTAAACCATTCAAAATTGTTAGGTTAAACCTAAAGCATAACTGCACCAAACATTGACCAGCTTCATTAAAGACAGAGTCTCTAGACAGTCTCCTCCTAGAAAAACAGGATGGTATGGCACTATCAGTTGAGAGATTAAGCATTCGTACTGTGGGGTGATGCCTGGTGGCACCACTGCAGTGGTGCATGGCTTTGGTCCATTTTGCTGACCTGCGCATGGGCGCAGCAGCTGGATCAGCGGGTTCACATTACCGGCGCTGCTTGATATGTGGCTTATTTGCGTCCACACTTCCAGGAAGCGGGATGAACACACACCCAGACAGCTTGACACCAGTTTCACCAGATACCTTTTTAAAGCAGGATGAAAATGCTTCAGGACGGGGTGAGTGTGGCATGGCAACACCAGGCAGCTGTAGCTGTGTGAACCGGCTCTCTTAATCCGTTTGCAAAGCATGCCTATATTGGGCCAAACTGCCAGTCTGAACTTGGCAAATGTGTCCTCAGTAAGGTTCTCAATTCCAGCTTGGGCCAATCCTGGAGATTTGGGGGTGGTGTCTGGGGACAGAGGACTCTGGAGAGATTAGGTCATTCAGTAGGGATATGATGCCATAGATTTCACCCTCAGAAGCGTCCACTTCTTCCAGAGGAGCTGAGCTCTGTAATCTGGAGATCAACGTAGTTCCAATACAAATGGGAGCAGCTTACACCATGGATTCCAGCCACAAACATCAGCCATTTCACCATTCTTAAGTCATGGGAGATGGGAATGCTATGGAGGGGGAAAGACACATGTGAACTCATAGAGCCATTCCAACTAACAGTATCTACATAAGATAGTTCTTATTTTCTGGTATCTGTCCCTGGTAGTTCACTATCCCTACTTAGGGATGATGAGGACTAAGGACACTCAAGCATTTACCAGCTCAGCTCCCCTTTTGTTCACTGTTCACATACAGGGAACCAGGTTTTTGTTTTGTTTTGTTTTTCTTTGAGCAGTTCACCTGTTTGTGAGCAGCTCGAATCTGTTTGGTGAATTACTTTTTACATATTCAAACAGTACAATTCAGAGCAATCAGTGGTATTTCAGGCATGTGTGTTTTTATGTTGCCTGGATGGAGGCTTATCTTTTCCCCAAGTATTGCTGTGTGCTGCTCTACTCCACAGCCAGTTTTGAAGGAAGTCTTGCTGCTGGTGTTTGCTGAAGTATGTGTTATTGATGTTATTTCAGGCATGTGCCTTTTTGCATAGCCTTATGTGAGTTATAGTTCCACTGAGTCACTGAACTACCTGATCCCAGGGGAATAATTGATTTCATCTACTGAAATATGCAAAAGTGGCTGCAAGGTAGAAGGAGATGAAACTGGAACATGACAGCTACTGTGCAGCCTCAAAGCTGTTTGGCAGCTATTTGAGTTGCATGGTGGTTAGGTGAGGACATCCAAGGTGCAACTTAGGTGAAGACAGCCAAGGTGCAATGTTCTGCCTGGCATACAGCTGAGGCACTGAAGTTCCCATCAAATTTGGCCTCATTGCACTCGGTTCCAGCTTGCACAAACACACCTAGGTAAACTGTATTAGTGCCTGTGTCACCAACTGATTTTGTCTTTGATAGTTTGAAATTAATAACAAATTATGATATTGTTTTAATATGTTGTCACCTGCCTTGAGGCTTGCGGTGCAGGGGAGGGTGGGCTAGAAGTCTAATACAATCAATCAATCAGTCAATCAATTGATCGATCAATCAGCTCTTGAATGATCCTGGCTATGGTATGTTCACTTGCCAAATCTGTTCACCATGGCATTCGTAGAATTGTTTAAGACAATTTAGGCAGAGGGAATCCCTTAAAACAATTTAGGCAGAGGGAATGCCTTCAGATTTGGAGCTGTCCAGCTTTAATACAACATTGAATCAAGCCACCAGCTTTACCAGATCTTTCTTCTGTGGTCAGTAGCTGCCTGCCAGTCATTCCATCTGGCTCCAGTTCCCTAACACAGAAAAGCAGCTGCAGAGAATAAAGGAGCTTTGAGCATTTCATCCCGAGAACTGACTTCCTATGTTGAGGTTTTACATTTTTCAATAGAAATGCCACTAATCTGAATTTTTTCCAGCTGTATTAAATGCCTGGAACTTGAAACTCTGATGCATTTGCAATTATTAGAAAACTTACTCATTCGAGAATTCTTATTGAATATAAGAAAATTAATATTGATAATATTATAAAACTGAGTGTGGTTTCCCATTGATTTGAATAGGCTGCAGTAACTCTGTATGGAGTTGTAACTCTAAATAGGATTGCACTGTCACACAGCGATCCTAAGTAGGTCTACTCAGAATCCTAGTCAAGTCTATTTATTAGGGCTTACTCCCAGGAAAATGCTATTTGCATTGTTAGTTTAGCTGTCTGTTTTCCTTATTATCCTTGTTTGTTTGTTTGATTGATTTGATTTCTATCCCAGCCTCCCCTGCAAGCAGGCTCAAAGCAGGTCACAACAGGAATCTGAACAATAAAACCACATCATAAAACCATAAACAATTAAGAATCCGATTTTAAAACAGATGGCAAGCCAATAATAATCCATTGTGTTCCTTGCATTGAAGGGCAGGCAGGCAGAAACGTAATAGTAGTCCAGTTACTATTGATGGAAACCATTGCCCTCTAAACCATCGAACGAGTATGGGGACAGTTTGGGCTGGAGGGACCAGGAATTGCAGTTGCTCTCCAGTCAGCTTAAAACCTGGTGGAACAGCTCTGTTTTACATGCCCTGCAGAATTGTAATAAGTCCCACAGGGCCCTGATCTCAATTGGGTGAATGTTCTACCAGGCTGGGGCCAGGGCAGAGAAGGCCCTGGCCCTAGTTGAGGCCAGGTGGATGCCTTTTGGGTGGGAGACTGCCAGTTGATGTTGCTCTGCCAAGTGTAAAGCTCTACGGGGCACATATGGGGAGAGGCGGTCCCGCAGATATGTTGGTCCCTGGCTGCATAGGGCTTTAAAGGTTAGCACCAGCACCTTGAAACAGATCCAGTACTCAGTTGGTAGCCAGTGCAATTGGTGTAGCACCGGCTGAATGTGTGCTCACACAGATGTCACAATCAGAAGGTGCACTGCTGGATTCTGCACTAGCCAGACTTTCCAAGTCAAATTCAAGGGTAGCCCTGCATAAATGAGTTACAGTGGTCTAATCTGGAAGTGACCATTGAATGGATCATTGCAAGTCCCAGGAAAAGAGGTAGGGAACTAGTTGCCGAACCAGCTGGAGGAGCTTGCACAAACACAAATTTGGCAGCATTGGGGATCTGGGACTCCATAGTTAACAAGGCATCAAATATCACTCTTAAACTCTTCACCCACTAATGGTGCCCCACTAAGGGCCAGGAGCCAAATTCCCAGATCTGCCCCCCCATGGCTCAGGAACAGGACCTTCATTGTGGATGGATTTAATTTCAGCTGACTCTACTGCAACCAACCAGTCATGTCCTCCAGTGCCCTGTCCAAAATATCCAGGGCCTAGTCCATCCATTCAACCATCAACAGATACAGCCGTGTGTCATCAGTTTACTGGTGACAACCCAGCCCAAGCCCCCGGATTAGCTGGACGAGGGCGTACATGTAGCAACACTGGGGAGAGGATCACCCCCTGAGGGACACTGCTTATCAGTGAGCGTCATGGTGAAATCCTCTCCCTGAGTGTCACCCTCTGTCTCCAACCCTGGAGGAAGGAGGATAGCCATTGCAAGGTGGTCCCCTGTATCCCCAGGTTGGTGAGCCAGTGGGTCAAGAGATCATGACTGATCATGTCAAAGGCTGCTGTAAGGTCAAGAAGAAACAGCAGTACCAACCTGCCTCAGTCCAGGTGTCTCTGAAGGTCATTTTTGAGGGCGAACAGCACTGTCTCAGCCCTGTGGCCAGGGTAGAAGCTGGACTAGAGTGAATCCAGGATTGAGGCATCATCCAAGAAAGCCTGGAGTTGCTCAGCTGTTGCTTTCTCAAGTACCTTGCCCAGAAATGAAAGATTCAATACTGGGCAATAGTTGGCCAGGACTGTAGGATCCAAATATTTTTTTTTAAAGAGCGGTGGCACCACTGCCTCTTTCAAACTCCCTGGGATAGATTTATAATCTATATATACTCTTCTATATATACAAACTCCCAGAAGTCAGGGATAGATTTATAATCTATATATACTCTTCCAAAGTGGAAAGTGGCAGCCTGGATAGCCCAGACTAGCAAGAACTTGGAAGCTAAGCAGAGTTGGCCATGGTCAATACTTGGTTAGGAGACCACTTAGGAAGACTGGAGCCAGTTTGGGGTAGTGGTTCAGTGCGCAGACTCTAATCAGGGAGAACCAGGTTTGATTCCCCACTCCTCCGCTTGCACCTGCTGGATGACCTTGGGCAAGCCATAGTTCTGTCATAGGTGTTCTTGAAAGAGCAGTTTCTGTCAGAGCTCCCTTAGCCCCTCACAGGGTGTCTGTTGTGGGGAGGGGAAGGGAAAGGAGTTTGTAAGCCGTTCTGAGACTCCAAGTGAAGGGCGGGGTATAAACCCAATTTCTTCTTCTTCTTCTTCTTCTTCCTCTTCTTCTGTAGAGGAAAGCAGTGGCAAACTACCTCTGCTCATCTCTTGCCTTCAAAACCCCATGAAGTTCCACTTATGAGTCACCATAAGTTGGTGACTTGTGCATCTGACGAGGAGAGCTGTGTTTCTCGAAAGCTTATGCTACAATACAGTTTGCTAGTCTTAAAGGTGCTACTGGGATTTTTACTATTTTGCAGCAATAGACTAACATGGCTATCTCCTCTGGATCTATTACCATAAGTTGGCTGTGGCTCAATGTAGCCCCATGAAGTTCCACTGATGAGTCACTATAAGTTGGTTGTGACTCAACACTTAATTATTATTCAGCTGGAAAAGTCACATTCTTGTGGTCTTGATGCTTATATGGTGAAGAAAAAATAAAGATTTCATTTTAACCAAAATAATAACCAGTGGCAGAATTTTTTAAAAATGCCCTGTTTACTGGCACCGATTTATACAGTGAAACTAGGACAACAAATAAGTTATCAGTTTAGGAGTCACTTGCTGACTGAACACTGTGCTCATTGCCCCAAGCAGGCTGGATAAATATATATATATATATATATATATATATATATATACTGACACCTCCAACAGCCAAGGCTGTTCTTTATGACGAAGAGATATGAAAATCTGGGGGGGGGGGGGAATATATCAACTGATTAGCTTTTTACAAGTCTTGGCCATAGCCTCTTTATTTCAGCTGAGGTGGTGGTGAGCCATCACAGACACAGCAAAGAACAAATCAGGAGCCCCTTTGCCAAATCCTATACCTTACCTTGCAACCCTAGAACACTTTTCTAGGACAGAGGCTCATTGGATAGATCTGAGGCCAAGTTCAGACTGGCAGTTTGGCCCAAAATAGGCATGTTTCGCAAGCAAATTAAGAGGGCGGGTTCACACAGCCACGCTGTCTGACGTTGCCATACCATACTCACCCCATCCTGAAGCATTTTCATCCTGCTTAAAAATGGTACCTGGTGAAAGTTGTGGCAAGCCGTTTGGGTGCGCGTTGATCCCGCTTCCTGGAAGTGTGAATGCAAATAAGCTGCAATCAAGTGGTGCCAGTAATGTGAACCCGCTAATCTGGCATAACCTTCCATGTGTGCTGTGTGCTTGAGTGCACAACTGCCTGTGGGGATGCTTCCAGCTCATGGAATCAAAACTCCCAGCCATGGGATCCTGCCCCAGTTGCTGCTGCACCTATGCACCCTTGCACCTATGTGCAGGTTGGCAAAATGGACCAAAGCCATGCACAACTGGGGTGCCGCTGCCAGGGGCCACCCCAGAGTGTGAATGCTGTATTCTGCCTCCTCCCCGGTAAGGTCCCACATCACTCCAAGCAGTGTGAATGGAAAGCCCCGTGACAACTTGCCCCGGGCTTTTTTGCCCCCTTCCCTTGTGTTTCGTTTTGCCAGTCTGTCCTCCGCCCGAGTATGAATCCGAGCAGACCTGCTTAGGAGTGCTCTTGTAAATCACGTACTTGTTATTGGAAATTCCCAGTGTTTCCCCCCATTTTCATATAAATTATGATAATTGGGAAAAACCCTTTTCATAATTATTGTAATTCATAATGAAATAAACTCACAAGTTAAGTGAATAGCTTGAAAAGCCAAAGAACCTCAAAATCCTTCACCTGACGAAAAGACAAAAGACAAATCCAGTCTTCCACTCTGATGTGGATTAAAGCTTCTCATACAATTTTAGTTGGTCTTTTGGTAAATTAATTCAGAAGAAGAAGAGGAGGAGAAGGAGATTGGATTTATACCTCACCCTTCACAACCCGAAGGAGTCTCAGAGTGGCTTACAATCTCCTTTCCCTTCCCCCCCTCGCAACAGACACCCTGTGAGGTAGGTGGGGCTGAGAGAGCTTTTTTGAGAACTACTCTTTCCAGAACAGCTCTGAGAGAACTTGTGACTGACCCAAGGTCACACTTGCAGCTGCATGAAAAGGAGTGGGGAATCAAACCTCCCAGAAAAGAGTCCATGCTCCTAACCACTACGCCTGTTAAGAATTCATCACTTGGAACCTCCAAACAAATTCCATGCATGCTGAATAGTCCTCCTTACCACAGAGCATGTTTCCTCTTCCACTAGAACTTCCTTTAAAACAAGATTAATGGATTTCAGTGGGTCATTGTACAAACAGATCTGAGAAGATTATGAAGTGTGCCAGGCAGCTGAGGCTATCTAGTGTCCATGGAATATTTCCAGAGGATCCAAGCCATTGTATAGTCTCCTCTCTTTATATTAAAAAAAACCCAAAGTCACTGATAATTTACAAATGCATAGTATGATTTCATTGATGTCAGACAATCAATGTCGGATAGTCAAAAGGAAATATTTCTTTACTCAGTGTGTAATTAAATGGTGGCATTCACTCCCAGTGGAGGCCGTGATGGCCCAAAGCATGGACAGCTTTAAAAGAGTGTTAGACAGATTTATAGAGGAGAGGTCCAACAATGGCTACTAGCCATGGTGACTGAAGGGAGCCTCCATATATAGAGGTAGTAAACCTCTGAAACCCAGTGTTAGGAGGCAACATCAGGGAAGGACTTGGTCTCTGTGCCTTGTTTGTGGGCCCTCTGGGGCAACTGATTGGCTGCTATTTGAGGTAGGATGCTGGACTACATGGACCACTAGTCTGATTCAGTAGGCTTTCTGTACATTCCTAATACTGGAGAGACCTGATTGTCACTCTGCAAGCAGGGAGGCTGGTAGAGAACAGCTGTAACCATGGCTGAGGACAGACTGGCAATCTGGAGCGGGATGAATGCGGAGGCAACTGCTGCAGGAGAAAAACTCCCCGGGGCTGGCCTATCACTGGCCAGTGTATTGCGCAAGGATGCTGTTACGGAGCATTCAGACTGCTGCGGATGGGCCCCACGTGGGCCGGCCTCCGCAGCTCGTGATAGGGCTGTTTCGGCAATTGGCACATGCGCGCATGTGTGCATGAGCGCTCATGCGCAAACTGGCAAAACGCCGCATTCGCACTGCCGCCTCCGCTTGCCTCCCGCCTTCTTCTGGTTCACACTGCCTGGAAGCGGGAGGCAAGCGCAAGACGGCCTCCGGACACCGGTTTTTCCCGGTGTCCTTCTAAAGTGCAAGAAACCCGGCTTCAAAGCGAGTAAGTGCGGAAGGGAACCGAGGGACAGCTGTGCATGTCTGAACGGGCTCCCTTTCCCCGCTTCCCAAGCGGAACTGTCCCAGGGCAGATTGCCAGTCTGTCCTCAGCCCATGTTTTACCCAATGCAAATATAAGCCTTAATTATGCTAAACAGTATCTGAAGAAGTGTGTTTGCAAATGGAAGCTTCTACCTTGAATTAAACTTTGCTGGTCTTAAAGGTGCCACTGGACTCAGACTTTGTTATGCTAAACAGAGACACCAGTTTACACACCTTCAAACCACGGTTTTCAATCTTTGTGGCCCTCTCTTAATCATTTTTTAGGAAAAATCTTATCATGGTGAGCTATAAAGAAACCAAACCATAATTAAGGATTACATCTAAAATTCATTTGGGGCGGGAAGAATAGTTTGGAAACAGAGATCTGTAGATCCAGGCTGTCAGGTTGGATTGAGTTGCAGCCACCAAGACATTTCACAGCTCTGTTTAGGATTGCTTTGGTAGTTCTATTGATTGAAGAATTGTATTTAGGAGAGCAGCCCATTTAAGTAAAACAAAGTAACAGCCTGAATGGTGCTAGCTGTTAAGAAACTAATTTTAATGGCCAAATCACTTCTGCAAAAAGCTTTTTTCCAACTGTTTCATTGTTAGCTGGGGCTTACAGATGATGCATTTACTTCCTCCCCATTTAAATGGCAAATCCGTAATTAATTCATCATCAAACAGATGGAGGAAAAGTTAATGGAAAACAGGAATTTTAATAAAAATAAAACCATAACAGGATTTGAACTTAATATTGCTGGATTTTAAAGCACACTTTATCTACTGGGCTACATGGTCTTTAGATAATTACAGCTAGAAAAATTTGGAGATATTGATTTGGCCCTGGGAATATTCAGGTTTCCCCCTACTACCACCATCAGAAATATACTATGAAAGATTTAAAAGGAATACCAGGGATGTAAAGTTCAAATAAAGCTGGTTCTCAAGTTCATATTAAGACCAATGCAAACAGAAACTGTTTCCTTTTCTACGTGCTTCTATATGGATTAAGATGAGATTCCCTCTACATTTATTTTTAATGCAATTTTTTTTTTCGTCTCAGAATAAAGGCATTTATTTCCAATCTCAATCCAGTTGGTTCATATTGCTTGCATTTATTTTATGGAAAGAACAAGAGTCCAAACAGCACCTTAAAGACTAACAAAAATTTGTGGCCACACATTTTGTTAGTCTTTAAGGTGCAAGTGGAGTCTTGTTGTGGATAGACTAACCTATCTTATTTCATTAAGTATGTCCTGCTTTTTTGACTGGAATTCCCAAAGTTACTTACAGCATTTTATGAATATTTTTCCCTTATAAAATTGTACAATTTCAGAATTCCCATTACTTAAATCCATGAGAAGGAGAGGTGTGTGTACATGCCCATGTGATAAGAATGGAGAAGACAGGTTGGAAAACTGAATGCTAAAATGTTGAAGTTAAAAAAAAAAAAAGGAAAAGGGGGAAAAATTTGAAGCATCAGAAACCATTCTTCTGTACTTCTAAATCTTCAATGGAAGTGGGATAGAAATAGTTCAATAAAATAAAAGCAATCAAGTGGATCTGGTCACTAAACCTCCATCTACACAACAGCATACTTACCATCTGAACTGCTGAAACCCAAGGACTCTGAAGTTTACCTTCCGTTCTTCTTTAGTAACTGCAAACAAGCGGATATATTATTGTCAGCCCAGACAAGCTGAACCTCCTTTTTAAAAAGTGACCATGTACTAGTCCAATATCTTACAGTGAAGGGTTGTTTCCCCCTTGTGGACTTTAATGCAAATTCTAATTTTTGTTGTGGAAAAACAGTTTTAAAAATAGCTTGTGATGTTTGTAAAAGAGCAGATGCTGAAAAATGAAAACAACTGGAGTTTGGGCAGCTGTGAGTGGAGCAAATTTGGGCATAGGGTTGGGGGCAGGAACAGGCTTGTCGGTGTCATGCTAATGTGCAACAGCCAGGGCTCATTTCGTAGCAGGAGCTCCTTTGCATATTAGGCCACACACCCCTGATGTAGCCAATCCTCCAAGATCTTACAGTAGCCCCTGTAAGAAGAGCTCTGTAAGCTCTTGGAGGATTGGCTACATTAGGAGTGTGTGGCCTAATATGCAAAGGAGCTCCTGCTATGAAATGAGCCCTGGCAACAGCACTTCCTGTGGGGAGAAAAACCCACTGAGTTTTGGGTGAATCCTAGAGCTGTGCCCCAACACAATGATGTCATTTCTGGGTTTGTGCTGGAAGTGATGTCATGCTCATGCATGACACTGGTGAGCCCCCTTCTTTTCCCCCCACCAGCCAGTGAAAGGGTGACAGAGGTGTGGGGGGGTGATGCTCGGTCTATTGCTATAGTGGGAAATCCTGTACCTCCATTTGGTCATTTTAAGTAAATTGGGCAGTAAGTAGGGAGTTTGTAATTAAAAACTGACACTGCATTTTTTGAATTACTGTAAATGAATTTCCATTCTGTTTTACTGCTGATTTGTTTAAAATTACCTTTTGAAAAATCACTCTCCCATTTGCTTAAAACGGTTTCTGAAATCACTCCTGCATTTAAAACTGGCTTTTCTTTTCATTCTGATAGTATACTGTTTGGTCTGTCTCTAAAGTTAAACTAGTTAAATATTTGGTTCTCTTTCTTTCTTTCTGGGAGGTGTATCAAGGCTACCCATGTCTCTGTACACAAAAACTTAAAGATCTCTTGAGCCAGATCTGGGAATTCATATATAGACCCTGACATGGTCTCCCTTTCCTCAGGCTATCATTACATATATGATGGAAGTGTCTGGTGTTATCTTACTCAGGGCTTCTTCCTTATTTATTTATTTTTGGAGAAAGAAGTGCTGGAACTCTCAAGAAGGAACTGAAGTTTTTTATCTGTATACTAAAAACTCACAAATTTTTAAACATTTCTAAAATAATTTTGTAGAAGAAGTTCTGGAACTCTGTTCTGGCACATTCCTGCAGGGAAAAAAAGCCCTGATCTTACTACATTTACCCGCTGTATGCTTTCGAACAGCTGTTTTGCAGATTTGCAGAATTATAGGCAAGAGACGGACTACTTTCAACCGTAGCCTGTTTAATGTTTTCCATATAGTGGAAACAAAAGGAGCTTGGTCTGAAGACCACAAGCTGGAAATAGAGAAGTGTTTGTAAGATGTGCCCTATTTGAATGATCTAAATTTCCCCTGGATGTTCCAGATAGTTTTACAGATAAATAATGCCTAGTTAAACACAGAAATGCATTGTTATAATTGGGCTACTGTCACAAGACAATAACTATTCCATGACCCCCAGCATAGACTTTTGGTGGTCAAAGGGCACCATCATCTACTTTTCTGACCAGTAGAAATGTGGTTGGATCCAACCCAAAATCAATTTCTTTCCTCCCTCCCTCCCTCCCTCCCTTCCTCCCTTCCTTCCTCCCTTCCTCCCTTCCTCCCTCCCTCCGTTCCTTCCTTCCTTGAAACAGTACAGAATAGGTCTCTTGATAACTAAAAAAAGTTCCAAATTAGAGTGACATCCGGTAAACAGAAAATGGGTGTGTTGGGATCTCCATATCTAGTTTGACAAACAGAACATCTGTTTGCCAAAATATAACATATAGAACAATATTTGTACACTGATGATGTTATTAAATTCTAGACATATTATTTATATCTAGGTTTATGTGTATTTTTAATTTCTTTGTGGGCCCACTGGCACATTCATGTTATTTTTGTCTAAATAGTCTTCCCTCCCTCCCGGATATTGGGATTTCCTTTTGAATATTTCTTTGTTATAGCATTTTTGGTCCTATTTCTGTTAGGGCGGGGAGGGCGGGATATAAATGTGAAATAATAAATAAATAAATAAATATATAGGGCATTTAATTGCTAAGAAACCCCTTTTTTTTCCTTTCAAAAGAAAAAGCTTTTAAAAAAGTAATACTAGCAGCAGCACAGAGAAAGAGTGTTACTTAAAAGAGGCCTGCCAGCTAATGCAATGTATTCCCTATTTTATAGCTGGAGAAAGAGAATGATTTCTCTGGGAGCTATCAACACCCTCTTACAAGAAGAAGGTGTTCGTTAGAAGCTATCAGGAAGAAGGCATCAATGACCATTAAGACTGGGGATGATATTATTCCACCCCCTTCAGAAATCAAATGAGGCATGGAACCTCATTGGCAGAACTGATAATTGCTCAGTCAATGGGGAGGATGGCTCAGAGGCCATGATGAGGGTCCTGCTCCCCCTCCCGCCCAGGCTTTTGCCATGTGCTGCCAACCCACCTGTTCTCCTGTGAAGTCTCCTGGAATCAGGCAGTTGCTTCGGGACCAAGCAGGAATTTTGGAACCTCTTACGACTGACATTTTAGGGGGTTGTTTTTTTGCCTTCTTTGTCTTGTTTCTTGGTGAGGGGATAAATAACCCTGGTGTGTGGATTGCTTAGCCTATGGCTAGGGATGGCAGGGATGGGGCAGATTGCCCAAAATAGGCAGGTGTGAGACTTCCTGGATGAACTCACCCCACACAAAGGATCTTAAACAAGACTTTCTTTATTGGGGGAATTTCTTCAGGGTACACTTGTTGAGTTAGTAATGGATTGGAACAATAGTGTTAGGATAGATATAGTGATTTCAAATGTGTATTGTCACACGGGTTCCCCAGTCCCTGCCCCGGGATGAATCCCGCCTAAAACCTTTCCCAGGCTAAAAAGTGGGAAGGCATTAATAGATGACATCTGCAAAAGAAGCTAAAAACACTCAACATGTCTGTGAGAAGTTACCAGTAGCCTTGAATAGAGCTAGCAACCCTGTGAAGCCAGCAAGCGGAGGGAAGGGAGTACATTCCAGCAGGAGGAGGGGGAAGGAGTTGTCTCGCCCAGCCCAGTAAATCCCATCTCCCACCCTGGAGAGTGGCAGGATTACCTGACAGCAGGATGAGTTGGCTAGCACCCTGAAGCAGCATTCCACGAAGAGCTTTTCCTATAATAGCCCATTATTCACTGCACATTGGGATGTGTTGGAAGAGAATGCCCTTGGTGCTGAATAGCATGAACAGAATCCTTTGTTGTCTGTGTTGCATGTTGGCAGAGGGAGATGAGGCCTGGCATCTCCTGATGCTGTTCATGTACAGGTGAGGATAAACAAAGCCAGTAAAATCACTGGCCAAGTCTGGAGGCGGGGTGGCATTCCCCCCCAAAACATTAGCTGTTAGACTGCCTATTGCATTCCATCCTTAAATATGTCCATCATAAGCTTATGGCCACTTAAATAAACTAGGGATGTGCAAAAAAATAATAATCAGCCCATTCGGATTCAGCCAAATTGGACTGAATGTGATTTGGCCAACCAAATGACTCCCCCCCCCCTCCCGGAATGACGCTTTTGGCAATGCAAGCCAATTGGGGTGACATTTGGCTGGCCGAATCATATCCGGCTCAATCATAGTCAACTGTCCCCATAGGGTATAATAATCCCCCCTTGAAGGGGGGGGGGGTCTCCTATCACTGAAGGGAAGGCAAAATGCCTTCCTTTCAATGAAGGGAGCATGCTGCCTCTGTGGCACAACTCAAGTTTTCAAGTTTAAATCCCTACCCCCAAGATGTGCCACAGAGGTGGCACGCTCCCTTCAGTGTGGGGAGGCAATTTAGACGGATGCCGACCATTTGGGGAATCCCTATTCAGCCAGCCGAATCAGATTAGAGAATCTGATTCAGTTTTCAGCAGGCTGAATAATGCTGAACCGAATTTACATCCTTAAAATAAACTAGTTAGACCCAAGCATGGTTATACTTTGTCTTCATTTGAGGGAAGTGCTGGGGACAGTAGCATATGAAATCATGTGTTGTCCCCCATTCAGTCACAGCCATGAAAGAGAATGGGGGATCAAAATGAAGAGCTGGTTCATTAGCTGTAAGAACGGCATAAAGCTACCAGGTAACTAGAGCCCTAAAAGAGGTATGAAGCATTGTTGGTTTGCAAAGTCAGCCATGTTTAGGGTATCAAAAGAACACAAAATGCTAAGTAAGACATGTTCCAGCATTAATCTACTTGGAAATTGTATTGCCAGCCCCCAGGTGGTAGCCGGAGTTCTCTCACTATCACAACTGATCTCCAGGCAACAGAGATCAGTTCACTTGGAGAAAATGGCCACTTTGGAAGGTGGACTGTATGGCATTATACCCCACTGAAGTCTCTCTCCTCCCCAAACCCTGCCCTCCTCAGGCTCTGCCTCCCAAATCTCCAGCTGGTGGGGTATGGGGGTGAACTTATCAGGAGTGGGGACTCAGGGAGGGAAGAAGCCAGAAATAAATGTGATGTGCCTCTACATCACCTGGAAGTGACGTGGGCATGTCAGGGACATTGGGGGTGAGGCTCTGGTTTGTGGGCAAAACCTCTATGGTAGAATTAACTTCTACCATAGAGTTTTGCCCAAATACTTGAGTGCCCCCTGATGTCACCAACCTGCATATGTCACTTCTGGGTGATGTAGGCACGTCATGTTTATTTACAGCATATCTGTTTTTTGGGGGGTAATCCCCCCCCACTGGCCACCAGAGGAGAGGATTGCCTGAAACTGGGGGGCGCCCTCACTAGGGGGTCTGGCATCCCTAGGTATTTCCCAACCTGGCACTGGCAACCCTACTTGGAAATCACAGGGTTTATCTGGATTTCTTTTGAGAAGTTTGATAGTATTTACTCTTGGATTAAAGATCTGTCATTCATGATAGGAATGTGCGAAGAAGTCTGGAAGACCTGTATTGTGGAAAGAATGCTCAGCATAACAATACCAAAACCATAGAGAACTATTGTTAATATCTAAGGAAAAGTACACAATATGAGCAGAGCACAATACGATCCAGGAAGGTCACTTTTGACAGCCACCCTATGTGTAGCTTGGCCCCAAGACACATAACTCTTGTGTGGTACGATAGGCTAATATTCAACTCGTTCTAAGTGAAACACTGCACATTTTACAGCCTCAAAAAGGTGCTTGATTAAAAGTCCATCAATCGTTATTAGAGGTTTCTCCATGCAAATGAGAGAGCAATTAACACAAAACTGCATGCTAATTAAGCAACAACTGGTTTGCAGAATTGTTAAACAGTATTTCAGTATAAAATATATATAATGGCAGTCAGGTTCCACTGAAGGTTTGGTTTGCATTTCAAAACATTTCTTGTTTTGCTTTTGTATTTGTTTTGCCCTCAAGTCACAGCCAGTATATAGCAACTCCATAGGGTTTCCAAGGCAAGAGATATTCAGAGGTGGTTTGCCATTGCCTGCCTCTGTGTAGTGACCCTGGACTTCCTTGGTGGTCTCCCATCCAAATACCTACCAGGGCTGACTTCTCAGTTTCTGAGATCTGATGAGATCAAGCTAGTCGGGGCTATCCAGGTCAGGCCCTGTATCATTTTAATATTAATAGCCATAGCGTATTAATATTAATGGCCACAGCATATTCCTTTTATCAGTGAAGCTGGCTTATAAAATCATATCGAGAAAGCAAGAGGAAAGATATAATTTAAATGGTGCCATGATTTGAAAGAGATAACCAACATTTTAGTGATTTTCACTCCGCTGCAGAAAGGGGTAAGAGTCCAGTAGCACCTCAAAGACTGACAAAATTTGTGGTAGGGTAAGAGCTTTTGTGAGTCACTGCTCACTTCTTCAGAGCAGTGACTCATGAAAGACCCTGCCCTGCCACAGATTTTGTTAGTCTTTAAGGTGCTTCTGGACTCTTAGGTCAAATCTACATCTGACTTTCCCACTGGAATCATTCTAGTTTTTTAAAAAAACCCGTCTATACCTGTTTCTAGTTTCAAACCACACTTGTTCTAGTTTAAAAATTACTGTTTACATTCATTAATTGCCCTCCTGTGGTCAAGCTAGTATTATACTGCTTTAAACAGATCCTGTTGCTTTGTACTCTTCAGACCCAGGGAGTGAAATCTGAAACCAGCATGGAATGAGCGTAGGAAAAGACAGCAGTCAAACTACTTCAGAGGGGAGGTGTAAATTGGGGCTTACTCTTTTCTGCTTCTACAGACAGACTAACATGGCTACCCACCTTGATCTTTCATTCAGTTGTAAAGCTAACAAAACTACCAGCTTACTTTGTATCATTCTTTGAAAGTCAGGAAAGCATGGATTTGGATTCAGGTATAGTCAAGTAAATTCATCACAGGGATAGTCCAACACTCTAATCACACTGTTATCCTGGGGCACTAGATTTGGCTAAAATTCTCAAGTTTGTTTTTAGCAAACTGTTACCTTAAAATTCTGCTAAATCAGACACATCAGCAATTGAAACCTACTTATATGATACAGGCTGCCAATTCACACAGTAAAAATCCAGTTGGAAAGTGCACTGAAAGTGGATTGAAAGTGGATTATTTAGTGTGTGTGACTGCAGCCTCAGTTGTATAAGTCTGTATCTTACTACATTGCAAGAACTTCCCTTTACCTTGAGTGGCTGTTGAAGAACCCTTAAGTTGTAGGAAGGCTCTTTACAGTTGGAGAAGCTTCCAGCCTTCTTGTGTGGAATGGTAAGATACCGACCATGGTTTCTCCACTGATTAATTTCTGGAAATAAAGCTGCTAACTTGCACAGCAATCTTAAACAGAGTTACACCTTCAAAGCCCTTTGTAACTAATGGGTTTAGAAGGGTGTAACTAATGTAGTGTTTAAGAACTGACTAAGGAATACATATATTCATATGTTTGAACAACCAAGAGAAAGAGTGCCCCCAAATTTCAGCATGGTTGTGCAAAGTAAATAAGTATAATTTCATCAAGAAATGTATCCATTTCAATTAATAACTTGTGGAATATTGCATGGGAGATAGAGAAATTGCCCTTTTGTGTATGTATCACTGGAAGGAGGATGACAAGATATTCTGTTCAGAAAAAATGTGTTTGGCAAATTGCTTCCACTATTGTTCGGGAATCTTGGTCTGACCAGGGGGAAAAAAAATTGTTTGCAAATAATATGGCCGAGGACAGACTGGCAATCTAAAGCGGGGCAGGCACGCTTTGGAAACGGAAGAAAGGAGCACGTTCAGACATGTGCATCTGTCCGTCGGCTCCGTTTCGTACTTACCCATCTCCCAGTCGCTTTCCTTCCACTTTACCAGGACACCGGGTAAAACCGGTGTTCAGGGGCCGTCCTCCGCATGCCTCCCGCTTCCAAACAGTGTGAACCGAAAGAAGCGGGAGGCATCCGGAGGCGGCAGTGTGAACGCATCAAAGGAAAACAAAAAAAAAAAGCGCAGTGGCGCGCGCGAGCCGCGTGCGCTGGCTACGCGGCAGTCTGAACGCTCTGTGGCAGTCTGAACACTCCGTATCGCCGCTGGTCCGCATTGCTCTGGCCAGTGTGAACGGCCAGCTCCGTGGGGTTTTTCCCCCGCACCAGTTCCCTCCGCTTTGCCTCCGCTTTAGATTGCCAGTCTGTCCTCAGCCTATCAAAGTGGTGAGATCCAAGGTGGCTTCTTTTCTTCGGACTGGAGCAAAACATTGTCGGGGTTTGCAGGTAACAACACTGTTATCAGGTCCTTCAAATTGGGGTCCAGGGATTCATATGGGGTTTGCACAGGTTGCCAGTTTTAGTTTGTGAAATTCCTGGAGATTTTGAGGGTGAAGCCTGGGGAGGGGAGAAACCTCAGTGAGGTTTAATGCCATAGTGTTTACCTTCTAAAGCAGCCATTTTCTCCAGGGGAGCTGATCTCTTTTACCTGGAGACCAACTGTAATTGCAGGAGATCTCCGGCTATCACCTAGAGATTATAAAAAACGAGGGTAAAATCCTTTGTATAATCAAACCTCCAAAAATATTCAAAGACACTAAATATAATGCTTACAAATTTTTGCATACTCAGCAATAACACACAAAACAATCTCAATGCAAACCTTGAAATTCATATAAATAAATTGTGCAAATAGGGAAAGATCCAAGTTCATGAGCTACAGAACAAAGGATTCAGACGTAAACTGCAAATTCAAAAGTCCATTCAATACACCAGTGGTACTTCAGGGGAGCAGAATACTCTGTTCCTGAAGACTTAGGGTACGTTCAGATGGCTCTTTTGAGCTGCGCCAAGCACAAGTGCCTGGTGGATTTAAAGTGCATATCCAGACCTCAGCATCTGGGAATCGTGCCTCTTTTGTTAGTAGCCCGTCGATCCCCGTCAGGGATCCATACTTAAAAGATAGTGGTTAAAGTCTGGTCTAAAGCTGGCCAACGGGCCAATGCCGGACTTTCCACCATCAGGTCATTCCACCAGCACGCAATCAGCCCATAGGGATAGTCTCCAGACCATGCCAAATGGCTGCCATTTTAAAAAAAAACTCTTAGCGATGTGTGCATAACCGCTTAAACATGCAACGTCCACAGATGGTGAGGCACATAAGCACATATGCAGATATGCAGATATGCACATGCACAAATAGGATTTTTTTTTAAAAAAAAAATGCCAACTGCATGGTTCCTTAAGGTGGATGCCGTCTAGACAATCCACTGTGGAGTCACACGCAGTAAAGCAATTCACAGGGGAGCTGTCTGGTCCTGCAATGCTAGATTTAAAAGATCTAGATCAAATTACAGCCGGGGCAACGGTGGGATTAGCTGCCCATCTGAATGCACCCTTAAAGTTCTGTTTGTATAGCAGCTCCACAAGTTTAGTTCCAGCTAAATGTAAATTAAAAAATTTAAAGTCCATTCAATACACCAGTAGTACTTCAGGTGAGTAGAATACTCTGTTCCTGAAGACTTAAAGTTCTGTTCATATAGCAGCTGTGCAAGTTTAGTTCCAGCTGATGGGGCGAAGTGGTGTTATAGTACCTCGTTTCACTAAGTACCTCATTTTATCAAAGATGGAACTGAAACAACTTAAGAAGAACCAAAATTACTGCAGAATAAAACATTTCATGTCACCGTATTCTTCCAAATGGTTGTATACTCCACAGTGTGATGACATGACATCTAGGGCTGCCAAGTCCCCCTGTAGAGCGGGGGAAACACCGATTTTTAAAGCTTTCCCCCGCTTTTCCAAAATTGGCCACCGGGGGGACAAAATGGCTGCCAGCAGGGGAACCTCGGAGCCTGCCCTGGCCAGCCTCTTGAACTTCTTAAAAGGGAAATTTCCCCTTTAAGAGCTGATCGAGCAAGACAGCCCCGCCCAGAGATTAAGGAGGGACTGTGCAAGGTTGCTGCTGGAGTAAGTTGCTTCCGTGCAAGGTTGCTGCTGGAGTAAGCTGCTTAAGGTGCTGGGGTCTGCGAGCTCTTTTCCTTCTCTGTCTCTCCCCCTCCCCCTCTTTCTTTTTGCTGTCTGTCTGTCCACTGTGGTTTTGTCAAAGGAATAAACTGTCACTTCCAAGTTGGTAAACATCACAAGGAGAGGTTGCCTGCAGAAGGTCTGGGAGTGGGATTGTTTAAAATGTCTTGTCATGGCTGTTTGGGTCCCCCCAATCCTCATTTCCCTTCTGCAAATAAAAGTTGGGATTCCTCATTTTTATGCCAATTTTCTGTTTCTTTCAACCATGTCCCCCCCCCCCCTCCGGCAGTAAAAATCTGCATTTTTAAAAGCATTTGTACATCAAGTAACCGGTATTTTAAGTTAGGGATGGATCCAACTAGCTTTTCTGCTGGCGAAAAGGGGAGGACAAAGGTCCTCTTTAGCCACCAAAAAGCCTATGCTGGGGGGGGGGGAGAAGTTATGGGACTTACATGGACAACAGCTGGGTGAAACAAGGGCCAGAAATAAAGCCTGGGAATTGGGCAAGAGTAAGTGAAAAAGCTGTCTGTCTGTCTGTCTGTCTCTCTCTCTCTCTCTCTGTCCCCATCCAGCAGAGGTCTATCAGTGGCTATTATAGCCACAAGGTCTAAATGGAGCCCTTTGTCTGGGGCAGTGATGCTCTGCATTCTTGGTGCTTGGGGGACAACAGTGGGAGGGCTTCTGGAGTTCTGGCCCCGCTGCTGGAACTCCTGAGGGCACCTGGTATTTTTGGCCACTGTGTGACACAGAGTGTTGTACTGGATGGGCCGATCCACTGTGGCTTCTCTCCTGTTCTTATGATATGAAAATCATATTTAGCACTTGTGTAGCACTTAGGGCTTCATATTCTGCCGAGATGAGGAAGGATTCAGTAGGGCCGTTGCTCAGTGATAGAGCATCTGCTTGACATGCAGGAGGTATCAGCCTCTTCAGCTAAAAAAGGATCAGGTAATAGGTGACATTAAAGATCTCAGCTTGAGACCCTGGAGAGCCACTACCAGTCTGAGTAGTCAATACTGACCTTGATGGACCAATGGCCTGATTCAGTATTAGGAAACTTCATGAGTTCATGTGTCAGCATGTGGAAGCAACATCACAGGATGTGACATCACAAAATGATGTCACTTCCTTTCTCCTGGCTCCACCCCCAAAGTCTCCTGGCTCCACCCCCAAAGTCCCCAGATATTTCCCAAGTTGGACTTGGCAGCCCTAATGACATCACTCCGGGTATCAATAGCTTTGGGGCCCTACATAATTTAAATAAAAAACTGAGTCCCTGGAATGCTAATATTTGATAAGAACTAATCTGGATAACTGATGGCTTCAGTGGCTCAAGTGGTTAAGACACTGAATGCAGACCGAAAGGTCGGTAGTTCAGCAGTTCGAGACCTGAGTGCTGCATGATGGAGTGAGCTCCCGTCTCTGGTGCCAGCTTCTGCCAACCTAGCAGTTCTAAAGCAAGAAATTGCAAGTAGATAAATAGGTACCACTTTGGTGGGAAGGTAACAGCGTTCTGTGCGCCTTGGCATCTACTCATGCCAGCCACATGACCACGGAAACGTCTTTGGACAGCGCTGGCAGTTCAGCTTGGAAACAGAGATGAGCACCACATCCCTAGAGTCATATTCAACTGGCTTTTGAGCAAGGGAAACCTTTACCTTTACCTAATCTGGATAACTGGTTTTTTGAAGAGGTTTTGCAAGAAGGTAGCATGGATTTTTAAAAAAAACATTTTGTAGTGCTACATATTTCTTTTGGCCTTATTGTTTCTGTGTCTGTGTATTTTTGTAAACTATAGCTGAGACAGTGAAACTGGGCTGAACTTATATTAGCCTAATGAGGCAGACAAGATCATATCGGCAATGCAGACTCACTAGTGATCATCTTAAGCAGTGGCTCCAGTATTAATAACTTCCTGACATTTCCCCCAAGGTTGAAAGAGTGTGTTGGCCTTTTGTGGGAAATGGGCAGTAAATTAAAGAAGTGACAAATAGCCAGTTCGTATTTAATTTATACAGTGCATGAACAGTGTCATGTTTGATATTCAGAATAGTGATCTTCAAAAAAAAGAAAAGAAAAGACTAGCAACATTTTGTGCAATTCTACCTCTAATGTTATTTGTTCCCTATGCTGTCATCTCAGCCAGGCCCTATTGCTAGAAATCAACTGACAATTCCACCCAGTGAGTAAAGCATTGTAAACGTGTAGACTATGCCCCCCCTGAAGGCAGCTTTTGTTTATGTAGAGTGGGGTTTTCAATAAAGTAAATTTGGGGGGGGGGGGGTTCCTTAGGAAAACTGTAAAGCTTGGGAGGAACCAAGGGGCAGAGATAGGAGTTTAGGTTTTGCTGTGTTTGAATTTTAATTTGGATTGCATTGGGGTTTCTTAATGTTATTTATGATACATTATGGGCTGGATCCAGCCCCCTTTTTTCACTCATGCTTGCTCAATCCATCTCTTTGCTATAGCCCCTGATGCACATAGCTTTTATCCAGGCAGGTCTCATGATCTCCACCATATCCTTTTTGGTTGGTCACCTTCCCCTTTTGTGTGGCTTTTTTTCACCAGGGGAAAAACTGGGGCTGAGGACAGACTGGCAACGTGGGGTGGGAGAGCTCTGCTTCAGAAGTGGGGGAAGGGAGCCAGTTCAAACAGCCGCAGCTGTTCCCCAGCTCCCTTCTGTACTCACCCGCTTGGGAGCCGCTTCTCTTCCGCCTCGGGGGACACTGGCAGAAAGTGGTGTCCAGGGTCCGTCTCTCACTTGGATCTCACTTCCCAGCTGTGTGGACGGGAGAAGGCAGGATTCAAGTGGAGGCAGCAGGGTGAGCGCACCGCCATGGAAATATGTGCATGAGCACTCATGTGCTCATACGCACAAGCAGCTCCAATACAGGAGGTGGGGGGATTTAATTTTTTTAGACTGCTGTGGCCATGCACATATGTGCATAGACGCCCATGCACCTATTGTCAAAACGGCCCCTGGCTGTGGAGCTGTGGAGGCCACGGAGGCCGGCCCACACAGGGCTGCTCTGCAGCAGTCTGAATGCTTCATTCCAGCATGCTAACACAGGAGTCTGGCCAGTGTGAATGGCCAGCCCCAGGCCAGTTCCCCCCCCCCCCCCCATGGCTTTTGATCCCGCTTCCCTTCTGCTTCAGAATCCCAGTCTGTCCTTGGCCTGGTTGTGTCCAACCCATTACATATGGTGGAACCTGTGAGAAAACATCCATGGAATCATTCAACAGTAATGTCCTGTTGTGAGTTTTTGAGAAAATGGATCCTCTCTATGCTGAGGGTTTTTGAGCAAATGGAACATGTCTCTATACCTATACCAAAATAGCTTTGTGTAAGGAAGTTAAGGACTCTTTAACCTTATACCCTACTGAGGTCACTTACTGAACCCTGCCCTCCCAGGGGTCAACCCCAAAATCTTCAGGTATTTCCCAACCCAGAGCTGGCAACTCCAGGACAAGCTTGAGTGTGCTTCATGGCAGGGGATCATGACACTTGGCTCCATGAGTCTGGGAACAGTACCTAAAACAACGGCACATCATTTGCTGGACAGGTAGCTCAGTGGCTGTTATGTATTGACCATGCGGTCGCCATGTGCTCCCGTAATGGCGACCGCCATGTGGCCAGAGCACATGGCCAAGAAACTACCTGAGCTTCAGCCAGGTAGAACAAAGGCCAGGTGGATTCAAACCGGCCACTAATCATGTACCTAGGTTCCTCCCAAGGAACCTATGAAATGTAAATAGACTTATAATAGCCTATCAGGCCAGTTGGGTGAGGTCAGGGGATTGTCCCTGACCAGCATAAAAGGAGGGATTCGAGCCCTGGGTTGTATGCTTCATCTGGACCAGCAATAAAGATCTAGCTGTTTCACTACTCCATGGACTCCCAGCTCCAATACTTATCAGTGGCAGAGCACAGAGGGTCCAAAGTACAATCTCTGGTAGTTTGAATTACAAGGCTCTCAGGTTACAGAGCTGTTTTGTTCCATTAAATTCCAGGAATGTCTCCTTTTGATTAACAGAATAAATGCTTTGCTAGGAATACTAGCTTTTTTTAAAAAAAAAAAGTCAGCAGAGAGCATTGGGGATAAAAATCTACAAATGTGAAAATGAGTTGATCCACACATTACTGAAGTTACCCAGAAGATAAGAACTGTCAAATCTCTGTCAAGGATGGGAATGAAACATAATCAGGCAGTGTCAGGCCCTCGAAGCAACCATCGGTGCCACAAGGCATGTCAGAGAAGGAATCCATAGTTGTGCTGTGGCAGCTAGTTTTCCACTGACCTTGACAAAACGGACTAAGCAATTTGCATTGTCGGCTATGCCAGTGTCAGCCGAGAACGGAAAGAACGATTGCATGCCACTATTGATGCTCCAGCAGAAATGCAGAAACCACATTTGATGGAATGTCATGAATTATCCACCTGCATCCCCCCCCCATCATAGAAAACTCTTGTCAATATGTTCATTTTCCCCCTGACGCCTCATCAAGGTTTCAAGATGTTCCTTGTGTAACAATAGCATAACAGAAAACAAATTCTTAATCATCCCTTCCAGTGCCGTCTTTGCTTAAAGAAACTGGAACTGATTCTGCCTGAAACTGTGAATGTCAAAATTAGGTAAATATCACCTAAATGAAACTAGATCACCTTGTGAATCATATATGAGCTCAGGTGTCAATCATCCCAACCCCTTCCCCCTCAAAAACAGCATTCTATGCTATTGGTATTAAAACCAGAGAAATCCTTTCTTAACCCAGAAATGTCTACCTTTATATCTAAAGTTGTAATAAAGGCAGCAATAATTGATAGGAAACAAATTTGAAAACACCTTAAAGGTAAAACAGGATTAGTAATCCATGAACATTACCAGTGAATATTGTGTGTATTTATGGGTCAGTTTCCCAACTTACTGCTTTAAAAAAAATCCACAAAATACTAGTTTCTGTGGCCAGTGTTTCAAAGACACAGCTTGGGTTCATAGTCACTCCACTATTTTAAGTGGTATATAATTTAACTTCCCAGTTTGGTGTAGTAATTAGAAGCACAGACTCAAACCTGTGAGAGCCAGGTTTGGTTCCCCACTCCTCCACATACAGCTGCTGGTGTGACCTTGGGTCAGTTACAAATGGTTGTTTCAGAGCTGTTCTCTCAAGAGATCTCTCAGCCCCACCTACCTCACAGGGTTGTCTGTTGTGGGGAGGGGAAGGGAAAGGAGATTGTAATCTGCTCTGAGACTCCTTCAGGTAGTGAAAGGCAGGGTATAAATCCAATCTCCTCCTCCTCCTCCTCCTCCTCTTCTTCTTCTTCCCACCTCTACTTGTTTTATTGTTCAGGAATCCCTGAGTATCTGCTACAGAAAGCTGACATCCCACCCTCATTTGGAGGAAATGTTTGAAGGTAAATACCACTCATGTTGAGATTTACCATGATTCATGAGCATGCCCCTCCCTATAACAATGGCCTTCAAACTTTGTAGGTTGAATTATAAGCATATGACAGGAAGGCATGAGCGAGCCGTGTTCTGTGACAGGAAAATGAGGATCCAAAGTTATGGTCATACTGGTGTTAAAATCAAGACTGTGGGCAGCAGGCCAAGAGAGATGTGGACAAGAAGTGCTATCAAGCAAGCACACGGAGGAGTACCAGAGTACAGGACAAACCAAGAGTCAGAGTCATGGAAGAATCTTGGTCAATCAATGCATGGCGTTACCTTGCCACACTGCTGCTCCTTTCAAGGCAAGACAGGAGTCTGCAAAATGGTGGATCTATAGGGTTGCCAGCTCTAGATTAGGAAGTACCTGGAGATTTTGGAGGTGGAGCCTGGGGATGGTGGGATTTGGGGAGGGGAGGGACCTTTCCAAGGTGTAATACTATAGAGTCCATCCTCCATAGTAGCCATTTTCTCCAGAGGAACTGATCTTCATTGTCTGGAGATCAGCTGTAATAGCAGAAGATCTCTAGCTGCCACCTGGAGTCTGGCAACCCTATGGTTATAGAAGGACTCATGCTCCAGCAGGGGAGCTCTTGGCCCATCATGAATTACCCTACCCCTAATCTAGAACACACCTACCACTCCTGCAGCTACAGATCACAGGACGTAGCAAGTGGTCGCTGGTGAAACTTCTTGAGGGGGAACCTTGTACACCATTACAGAACCTACTACTGAGGAATCCCTGGTAGGCTTCCAAAGAATGTTAGGGTTCCCCCAGATAACTCTTTTCATAATGTCCTCATAGTGTGGGAGCTGCTTCCATTCTGTCCAGCTGTGTGCTACTCTACTCTACTCTGGTTGCAAATAAAACTGGAACCTGTGTAGGATGGGTATAATAATGGCATTACTTGTATAATAAATTGGATTTATCTAGGAATCGTATTCAGAAGTGTCAGGGAGAAATGCATCTTAAGGCAATATTTTGAAATATTTTTACGTCTTTCAGCTTGGGAGGGGGGGGAATCTGTTGAAGCAGGGCAGAGTTTGACAGATTTATCCATATGCCCACAGCTGTCAACACTTGGTTCGTTGAAGATTGCCAAGATAAAAATGTAACATTATATGGTTCAATTTGAAAGGAAATCTTTATCACATTGTACTGAATCTCAGTCAATTTAATTGTGGTTGCCTTACTGTGTTAAATATGTCTGTCAGATTGGACATAAACATGGTTTGGCCATTATGCAGCATTTGTTGATGTAATGATATAAGAGATTTCTTTGAAAATGGTAGGACAATTATTGGCAAAGGGGTAAGGGCAATCTGAGTAGGAAAAAAAGTAGCAGCAAAAATGACTCAACTCCAAGGAGCAATGAGCTTAGTAACTGTTTTAGTATCAATAGCAATACTGCAATAAGCTGTATGTGGCTCCCACCCACACAGAGAATGGAACAAGGAAGGAATATAGGAAACAGTGAATTCTTCACCATAGGTGGTCCTGCAGAATTCCCTGTAGTAACCCTATAAAAGCTGCACTCAAGGAACTCAGCAGATAGGGCTCAAATTTTCTCTGCAAATACATTCCTTTTCTGAAAATGGAGCACATTGGATAGAAAGCATGGCCATTCCATATTATGGACACCTGGTATCATGCAGATACCTCCATATTCTATTTGGCAGAAGAACCCCACACAGAAAGTCAGAGCTGTCTCTTGGGAGGAGGGGAGAAGGAGACAAGAGTGTCTCAAGGAGCAGATTTTGGCAAGGCAAGGCAGACTCAGACAGACAGAAAAAAGAGTGTACAACATTAATATAGTTGGTACATTTTTACCCCACCTTTTCTCCAGAGAGTTGAGGGGTGGCATAATGCAGGGGTCATTTTGTAGAAAAAGAGGTGCAGGAGCTCATTAGCGTAACTCATTAGCATAACTTATTTGCATATGCTAAACCACCTGACATCACCGGAAGTATGTCAGAAGGCAAGAAAGAAAGAGACAGGGGGGGACAGCTATTAATCCAAGCCTCAGAAATACCGCTATTCTGGGAGGATAGCTTCAGTGGTGGCTGAAGCCTTCAGAAGGCTGGTCGGAGGAACAAGGACATTTCCAGGGGATGGGGTCATTTTGCTGCAGCTATGACACAAGCAGGTGTTCCCCCACTGGGGGGGCGGCTGGCACCAACTCCTGGAGCTGAGCTCCCCCGAGCTCCTGCTCAAAATGACCCCTAGCATAATGGTTCTTTTCCTTTTTTTCTACCATAGAGAACAATGGAGGGAATTGGGGCAACCTGTTTGGGGGCCTGTAGAATTGGACCCCCTGATTCAATCTTCTTGAAACTTGGTGGGTATTTGGGGGAGCAGTCCCAGCAGCTACCCTGCAAGTTTGGAGCCTCTCCCTCAAACCCCCTCCCCTCCAGTCGCCTTTAAAGTTGCCACCGAATTTCAGCAGCAATTCGGCAGCAGGCTGAACGGACCCCTGGCTTCAGTGGTGGCTGAAGCCTTCAGAAGGCTGGTTGGAGGAATAAGGACCTTCCCAGGGGACGGGGTCATTTTGCTGCAGCCACGACACAAGCAGGCATCCCCTGCAGGGGGGGGGGCTGGCACCAACTCCTGGAGCTGAGCTCCCCCGAGCTCCTGCTCAAAATGACCCCTAGCATAATGGTTCTTTTCCTTCCATGGTTTTGCAAAAATGCCAGAGTGTCTCTGGTGTTGCCCAACAACATGCTGACGTTATATCTGTGTCCCTGGGGAATGACACCAGTGTGTCACAATAACATCATTACATTGCTGGTGACCCCCCCACACACACACGAATAAGTCCCTAGGTTTGCCAACCCTTCACTGGGGGTGGAGGATCCCTGTCCCTGGGCCCAACTCTCCACCACCAATCAGTTGACCAGTAGAGGGACTTAACAGAAGCAGGAGGGAAGCCCAGGCTATGTTGCCAGCAATGTGGCAATGTCACATCACTGGCAATGTGACATATACTGGAAGTGATATCATCACATCAGTGATATCCAGGTGATGCACCAATATTGAGGCAAAAACTCAATGGTAGAAGTAATTTTTCCATAGAGTTTTTGCCCAAATGCCGGAGTATTGCTGGGACATCCCAATGGGATGACATCACTTCTGGTGTACACATCACTGGCAACATAGTCTGAGCCTCTCTTCCACTCCTAATAAGTACCCCCCATTCCTTCACCAGTTGCCAGGAGAGACTGGGCAACCCTCTAAGGCCCCCTACCTCCGTCATGGCCTGGCAACCCTAGTATGTGAATTAGCTGCAACAGACTGTTGTATTTATATATTACTAGGAATAAGGCCCATTGTGGAAATAAATACAACAGACTCTAGAAAGAGGCTCTAGGAGAGTGTCCCAGCCTTGGGCACTCAGTGTCAATTTGCTGTGGCGACCTCAGCAGCGTATAATGACACAGAGTCCACCATTTTCTCCAGGGGAAGATCTCTGCCATCTGAAGAGCAGTTGTAATTCAGCATGATCTCCATTCCTCCCCTGGAGATTGGCAACAATGGTTCCCCATGAGGGAACAGGTGGTTTGAAGGGTGGAGTTGATGGCACTGAACCTGTCTGTGGTCCCACCCCTGCTGAAACCTCACCCTCTCCAGGGTCTACCCCTCAAATCTCCAGGAATGTCCCCACCTGGGGTTGGCAACCCTACCTCCCAGCCAACTGTCAATGTATCATTATCTGCCCCCTGGCTTCAGCTTTCCATCTCCTCCCCCCTCCCCCTTAGAGCAGTGTTTTTCAACCTTTTTCGAGCTAAGGCACATTTCTTTCATTGAAAAAATCCCGCAGCACACCTGACAATATCTCATGGCACAGTGGTTGAAAAACACTGAAATACAAGATAAATGGGTCATTAGTTGCCTCAGCTCAAGTATTAACTATGACAGTATTACAAATACTCGTAATAGCCACTCAACTTGAAATCGTAAGTTACAGATCCAAAGTCTAATGGCTCCTTCCCATAACACTGACCTGAGTTTCAGAAGAAATATAATGTGGATGTATTTTAATACTGCGATTCTGCTAAAGTTTTTCAAATAGAGAGTTTAAACTCTTACTCTTATGTGAACGGCATTCCTCTGACCATAAGTGATTTGAAGAGAAACACAGTACACCCATTCTTCGCTGAGGGACAGTTACTGATTTGAACCCCACCCTGACAGAAACAGCTAGCTGTTACCATCAAACATATTCATGTTTACTGGAATGTCTTGGTGCAAATCACCCCCCCACACACACACACAAACACACACACAACCCAGGAGCCAGGCACTGGAAGAAACCAGCTTACTCTGCTGGAGGAGTGAATGCCCTTGATACCAAATGTTCCTGTCCTCTGTATTAACATCCACAGGTCTAGCATGACTCTGATTCAGCACACAAGTCCTCCTCATTCATTTAAAACCATCTGCCGTGTGCGAGCCTGCCTCCGGCCCCCACGAACTGGATGCCGCTCAAGTCCGCTGCCTCACCCTGATCATTCTCCAACACGCAGGTGGGCATCACCTGACTGCCGCCGCCGACACATGGCTTGGAGGCGGCCAACATCAGCGCCAGGGCCAGAGACAGAAAAAGAGCAGCCGTGAAGCTGGACCTGCAGAGGCCCACCTCCACCTTCCGGGCTGAGAGGCCACGCCGAAGAAGACAGCCCTCACCTGGAAAGGCTCAGCTGCCCCCCAAGGCTCGTGGGGGGGGGCGGCGCAGACGAGCCAGGGCGTTGGCTCCATCGCGGCCAAGCGAAGGCTGCAATGGCGGGGCCTGTGTGGGGCGCCGTGCATCTCCTGAGGAGGACCCCCCTTCTCCTCCTCCTCCTCCCCCCCAGCCACTCACAGCTTTCATGGCCACGGCCATGTTGTCGTATCTCTCTGCCTGCTTGGCCAGGCGGGCTCGCTGCAGCAGCTGCTCCCGGTCGCTCATGGCTGCTGCCTCCGTCGTGGCGCTGGCAGGTCGGGTGGGCAAACAGACAGAGCCCCTCAGCACTCTCCCTCCCTCCCTCGAGTCCTCACAAGGCCAAGGGGAGCTGCGCCTCAACAGCGGCTCCCTCCTACCTCAGGCCGGCCACAGAGCATGCGAGCGGAATCAGCGAGAGCGCGCCACTGTTCTTTCTTGCATTTGCAAATGCATCCCGGAAGGTCAGCCCGGAAGGCACATTTCTTTCATTGAAAAAATCCTGCGGCACACCTGACAATATCTCGTGGCACAACAGTGTGCCATGGCACAGTGGTTGAAAAACACTGCCTTAGAGAACAGTTGTAATTTTGAGTGATCTCCAGCCTCCACCTGGAGGTTGGCAACAATGGTTCCCCAGGAGGGACTTGCTGGCTTGGAGGGTGAAGTCTATGGCATTGTACCTGTCTGAGGTCCCACTCCTCCTCAAATCTCACTGTCTCCAGGATCCATCCCTCAAGTCTCCAGGAATTTTCCACCTGGAGTTGGCAACCATATCTCCTTCCCAGCCAATCAACTCACTCTTCAAGTTTCCATTCCCCCCACACATTCTCCACCATGCTCTGAAGCCCTGACTGCTATGTCACATTGGCTGTCATAAAGGGTCCATCTCAACAGGGTATTAGGAAGTAGAGTCCACCATTTTCTCCAGGGGAACTGATCTCTGCCATCTGGGGAGTACTTGTAATTCAGAGTGATTTCCAGCCCTCACCTGGAAATTGGCAACCATACTTCTCCTGGAAGAAAAGTAGTCTTTCTCTGCAATGGGGACCGAAGCAGCTGACATCATTCTCCTCTCCCCCTTTTTGACTTGCACAACAACCCTGTGAGGTAGGTTCAGCCCGAAATCACCCAGTCAGCAAGAACCTGGGTCTAGCAGATCCTGCTCTGAAGGTCCAGGTGGAGCCTGAAGGTCGCCAGGTATTACAACTGAACTCCAGACAACAGATCTTCCCCCCTCCCTTGGAGAAAATGTCTGCTTTGGAGGGTGGCCTCTATGGCATTCTGTTCAGCTGGCCCCAATGAGTTTTCTCCCAAAGGCCAACATAGGTGTGGAAAGGGGCTTTCAGAGAAGCAAGCTTGGTTGCCTAGCAATGGGCACTGAGAGGAAAGTTGCCGGCTCTGATGATTGAATAGGGTTCCCAAACTCCAGGTGGGGCCTGGGGATCTCCTGCTTTTACAATGGATCTCCAGCTGACAGAGATCAGCTCCCCTGGAGAAAATGGCTGCTTTGGAGGGTGGACTTTATGGCATTGTACCATGCTGAGGCCCCTCCCCTCCCCTCCCCAAACCCCACCTTCTCCTGGATCCACCCCCAAAGTCTCCGGGGATTTTCCAACCCAGACCTGGCAACCATATGATGGAAATACCTGAAGATTTGGGGGGGTGGATCCTGTGGAGGGCAGCATTTTTTTTGGGGGGGGGGGATGGAAGGACTCAGCAACCTATAATGCCATAAGGTCTACCCTCCAAAGCAGCCATTTTCTCCAGGGGAACTGATCTCTGTCATCTGGAGATCTATTGTAACAGTGGGAGATCTCCAGGTTCCCCCTGGAGATTGGCAACCCTAGGGGAAAAGTCAGCCACCCAGCAGGGGGTTGAAGGGAATGGTTTGATGGTTGCTGGCCCACCTCATTAGCCAGCCAGCCATGGCAGAGCTAAGCAGGAGAAAGAGCCTGAGGAATTTCACACAGCCAATATGTTCCGTTTCAGGAACTCTTCAGTAACGGTTTCTGTCAGGCATTTTACACAGAACTGTATTAGTACTGGTTCCCTAACGGAACATATTGGCCCTTTCACACAGAAACGTGCCTCTCCTGTTGGGGAAGCTTCCTGAGCCGCTTTACCTTGAAACCTCCTCCCAAGCGTTCTTCAGTTCTTGTACTGGTCCTGAAGCGCTACGGGGTGCTGTGTGAAATGCCCCCTGTTTCACAGTTTATTCTGACAGTTTATTCTGGGCATGCTAGCAGTGTGCAGGGGAGGGGGTTATGCTGATAGTCCATTGTGTTTTTACTGACAGAAGCAGGCCACTGAGGGGACAGTTAGACCCACCTGGCAGTGGGCGGAGGAAAAGAGTGGACCCACCACCCAGTCGGTCCTTCCCTTTTGCTGGCTCCCTCCAGACTGAGGCTGAGACACTGGCCTGTGGCTCTGTGGGCAGGACTGAGGCAAAGCAGGGAGAGAATGCAGCCAGTGGCCAGGGACCCCCTTTTGAGTGGCAGTCCATCCAGCCAACTGATTTTGGCACCCCATGGAATCTTGCCCCATGGAACCTTGAAAACGGCTTTATATAATAGGAAAGATAAACCTGCCTGAGTGAAGGTTTTTCTTCTGTTCTGTGTAAAGCCTGGGATACCATGGCTCCTGGTTAAATGTTGGTATTTATCTCAGTTGTGTGTAGCTTTCTAAATAAATTTAGATTTTGTTTATTTTAAATAGCAAATGATCTTGTTTCCATCAGTTACCTCATTATCCCATAATCAGTCCAGGCTTGGGTAATTCATACCTTGGACCACATTCTGTCCCCTTGAATAGGGTTGTCAGGTCACTTTGTTTCTCCAGTGGGGGGGTCTGGGACATCCACTGTGGGATGACATCACTCAGAAGTAATGTCATGCGGTGATGCTCTGGTTTAAGGGCAAAACAGTATGGTAAAACGGGCTTAAAACCATAGAGTTTTGCCCTTAAATCAGAGTGTGCCCGTGCTACGTCCTCAGCATGATGATGTCACCTGGAAGTTATGTCATCACACTGGGGAAGTTGTGTGAGGATGTGGCTGTTTGGGGGTGGGGAAAAGCCCCTAAAACCAGGGAAACCCCCACCTTGACCTGGGGACTGGCAAGCCTACCCTTGAAACTTTTAAAAACCTTATTGGGAATTCTGGAGCAGTGGAGTAAACAGAGAATTGTGATGTGTGTTGGTGTTTGGTGGTGGAATGTGCCATCAAGTCACAGCCAATTGACAGCACCCCCATAAGGTTTACAAAGCAGGAGAGCAGCACAGGTTGCTTTTTCCAAATACTAACAAGGGCCAGCCCTGCTTAGCTTCTGAAACCTGATGAGACTGGGCCAACCAGGTCAGAGATGGTGATTAGTCCCAGGAAATCCATCACAGGCTGAGCAGGCAGTTGGTACTGCGATGTGAATGCAGTCCCTTCTTGCCTCTTCTCCTGTTGGAGGGCTGCCTGGAAAGAGACAAATGAGGCACCAGGACAGTAATAGAAACAGACATCATGCGGGCTAAAAACTATGGTTTGACATATGGATTTGAGAAAGCAACACCACCTGGGAAGATGCTCTTTCCGTTCCTATATTTCTGCTCTCCCCCTTGTGGGTTCCCAATAATAAGATGGCTGTTTGGGATCATTGCTTACCCAATCCTAGAAGGCAGATACACTGGAATTCTGGAGAGCCAGTCTGGTGTAGTGGTTAAGTGCGCAGACTCTAATCTGGGAGAACCGGGTTTGATTCCCCACTCCTCCACTTGCACCTGGCTGGATGACCTTGGGCAAGCCATAGCTCTGTACCAGCTGTTCCCTCAAGGGCAGCTTGGGAAAGAGTTCTCTCAGCCCCACCTACCTCACAGGGTGTCTGTTGTGGGGAGGCGAAGGGAAAAGGAGTTTGTAAGCCGCTCTGAAACTCTTAAATGAGTGAAGGGCGGGATATAAATCCAATCTCTTCTTCTTCTTCTTCTATCTGCAGTAACTATTAGGGCTATTCTATGGCTGGCCATAGAACAGACTCCTTTCCTTAGGAGAAACTGGGCGGACCTGGAAGTTCTCCAGTGGAGAGCAAACTGCCCAGGAGACCCCAAATTGAGGCAATGATCTCTTAATACAGGAGCTGTTGGTACAGAGGCCTTGGCAGAGCAGACTGCTTTGAGAGCAACCCCGTCAAAAGTACAGATGACCTCCCAGTCACACAGACTGGCAGCCCCCAAGCTTCCACCACCAGATACAACAGACCTGTGAGAAGGTGTCTTTGCCTAAGAGAACTTCCTAGCATGTGGTCATGATAATACCACTGATCAAGACAGTTGCTCCAACACCTGTAGCTCCTTGTAGGATCAGGAATAAACTGACTCAGGCCCGTAGCCACAGTGGGGCATTTAGGGGTGGTGCCCCCTCACTCATGGCCCCGGGCCCCACAACTACTGCTGCCCCTGCCTGTGCCCTTACCTGCTGGCTGCACTCGTTCGCCTTGGCCCCTACAGGAGAATAACCAACTGGCTAGTGTGATTAATACTTGGTGAGTACGCACTCTGCTATAGTAGCAGGCAGGTGAGGCATAATCCCTGACAATTAATTGCACCAGCCTACCGGCTCTCCCTCTCCTGTAGTGGATGAGGTGGATGAGTGGGGTCTCCCCCTCACCCGCTCTCCCCCACCCCCCAGATTTCCCAATGCCCCACCTCCCAAAAAATTCTGGCTACACCCTGAAGTTCCTCTTTGCAGGATAAGTCTTCTGAGATTATAGATGGGGAGGATGGGGAAGCATCCCCCAAAGGCATTCAAGCCTCCAGCCTGGCTGTTTAACTCCCTTGTCTGGACTTGTGAACTCTAGTGCTTCGTACGATCCCTGTTCTGACTGTCTAACTAAGAGTACAATGCCAAAAAACATTTTCCTGAGAGTAAGCCCCATTGAATAGACTTGCTTAGAGCTGTTCTAGAAGTTCCCAACCCTGCCCTGGGAGAAGCCTAGTGTAGAACACCTAATCAGCTTCTTATGCCAGCTGTTACTGGTTCCTTGTACTTCACCAGCTGACTGAGCAAAATGTGGTTCTAGAATGCACAAAATAGGTTTGTGGATTAGATGATAAAGCTAATCTTAAATGATAGTTTGAGATATTTCTCGTACCAATCTTAAGAACACTTTCCTGGGAGTAGCACCTTGTCAACTGAGTCGCTAGACCCCGCCTCGCTGTCGCTCGAGTCCAGAGTGGTGCCGCCTTCCGCCACTGTCAATTCGAACCCCATAGGGCAGCCAGGGCCTCAGTTGCAAGGACAAGGGAGGGGGGTTACGTCACCACACCCTCTCCTAGTCCCTCCTGCGCAGACTTGGGTTTCACTCTCTCTCTGGAACCATCAATCAGTCTCACATCAGGGCATCCTCCTCGGCCCCTTCTGGCTGCCCTCTTTTATCCCTCCCCCCTCCCAACATCTCCTTCCTGACCTCTCCTCCCTTCTAGACTCCTCCCCCCTTCTTAACTCAAGACGCCGAGCCTCGGGAGAGGCCACAGCATCCTGTCTCAGTGCTCCTTCCCCTTCCTTCCCCTCTGGCCAGCCTAGCCACGGAGCACAGAGCAAGCTGCGGGCTCTCCCTCCCGGCTGCTGCTGCCTCTCTGCTGTTCCCCCTCGGCTCTTCGCTGTCGGCCCCTCCACACTCCACGCTGGCTGGGTGAGCGGGGAGAGGATGTTTGTTGGTGGGGGAGTGACGAGGGAGGGGGTTGCCAGTCCTCCTGGCTCCCTGGGAGTCCCATCGTCAGGACACACCTATTAAGTAAAATTGGACTCAGTTCTCAGTATACCTGATTAGGAATGGTATGGTAGAGAAGTTGGGGGAGGAAGGTGGAATGGTATAGCTTGATCTCATCAGATCTCAGAAACTAAGCAGGATCAGTACTTGGAAGGGAGACCAACAATACTGACTCTACAGAAGAAGGCAATGGCAAACCACCTGTTTCTCACTTGCCTGGAAAACACATTGCTGGGGTCGCCATAATTTGGCTGCAATCTGATGTCACTTTACACACACATAGAGAAGCAGGGTATGCATTCAGTGTACTACTGTGCACATATCAATGGTGGCCTGGCAAGTCAAGCTGGCCTATCTTTCATTTGTGAGATTCAGCAGAGGAAGTGACAGTAGCCAGGGCAATCCTTGAAGGACTTTGGACAAATTTCTCCCCTGGTGAGACTTCTTGTCTCAGGCCACTGCTGATCACCTGGGAATCGGGCCCACACAACCCCCATACCCAGGTGATGGTTGCCTTCTTTGGCAAAGTATGGTGCCCCCTGAAAGTGCAGGTAGGGTTGCCAGGTCCTACCTGGCTGCCAGTGGAGGGGGGGGGGGTCCCAATCCTTGCTGGAGATCTCAAAACCATAGAGTTTTGTTCAAAACCTAGAGCATCACCACCAAAATCAAAAACACGATGATGTCACTCCTGGGTGACATCATTGTGTCAGCACCACTGGTGCCAGAAGGGGGCTTTGTGGGGGTGAGGCTTCCCCTGCAGGCCAGCTGGGCCACAGCAGATTGCCCCCCCCCAAAAAAATGGGATCCCCTGGCCTCACCGAGGGAATGGCAACCCTAAGTCCAGGGGATGGGCAGTCACCCCTATTTTTCATATCTAAAGGGTGGCTCTGATACCTTACAAATTTATGACTACTATCCATTGTTGTTTTAGCAATAATTATCTCATGACAGATATCCTCAAAAACTTCTAAACTCAGGCACCCATTTGGATTTCCCATTGTTCTAGTTTATTTCAGCCCATTCTGCTAAGAGCAGGCATTACATCTTATTACTATCAAATTAATTAAATGAACATCACATCAACTGAGCGATTGTACTAGGATGTGTTAGTTAATTTAACAGTAATTAATGGAAGAATAGTTAATGTAGCCATTTAAGATATTAGTGTAGAGGTACGAGGGGAAAAGGATAAAGAACGATTGTTCAGGGAAAATCAGGTAGCTGCTCCAAATTGTTCAAAGAGCAAGGACTTTTAGACATAACCTTTCTGTGAAATATGTAGGGCTTTCCATTTACATCAGTCAAAGGGTGGCTAAGAAATAGTTACTGGAAATTCAAAGAAAAACACATCTCTCATCTTTGAAGGCTCATGGCTGGGTTTTACTCATAAGATACTATAGTGTCTTTAGCTTTAGTGTATATAGCTTTAGCATTTATTAATTTGTTTCCTTAGCTCCTTTCAAAGAGCCCAGGACAGTGTATAAGGGATTCCCCCCACTTTATCCTATGAAGTAATTGAGACTGATAAACAATAACTATGACAGGACCCCCTATTCTTTGTGCGCCTGTGGGCATCTTTGAAATTCGAGCACAGATTGATGGGTGCAACCACAGAATGGCTGCCACGGAAGGTGTATCCAAAATACACAAAATAGCTGTTGCAGGAGGCAGAGGCACATATGTACATGCATGCACCTACACAAAGGAAGCCCTAGTGGAGGGGAGAAGAGGTGTAATTTTTATACACACACACAAACACACATCCTGGGAAAGAGGAGTAAGGAAGGGAATGAAACCAGCCCTGTAGTGGCAGCTGCCACTGAAACATTAAAAACATGCACAGAAAATTAGATCTCCAATGGCCAAGCAGATGCCCACCTGGCCCAACCCATTTTGTAAAAACACTTGGTGGGCACCAGGAAAGGTGTCAACAGGTGTTGTGGTGCCCACAGGTGCCATGTTGCCCACAAGCCCCATGTTTAAGAGCATAAGAACATAAGAGAAGCCAATGTTGGATCAGGCCAATGGCCCATCCAGTCCAACACTCTGTCACACAGTGGCCAAAAACGCCAGGTGCCCCCAGGAGGTCCAGCAGTGGGGCCAGGACACTAGAAGCCCTCCCACTGTTGCCCCCACCCCCAAGCACCAAGAATACAGAGCATCACTTGCCCCAGATTGAGAGTTCCTATCTGTACCTTGTGGCTAATAGCCACTGACGGACCACTGCTCCATATGGGACCGCTGAACTAGGCTAACTTTTCTTGCAATGGTATTCTAAATTGAGATACCTTTGTAAGGCTTTTGAGTGAAGTGTGAACTCTGCTCAGGATTTCACTGTTAGTGAGTTTCAGGGCCAACTAGGAATTCAGATGCAGATTTTCTTTAGTACAAACCTGAAATATATCAACTCTGCCTCATTAGTTCTCATCTAAGGGCAGTTTCCAGTTTTCTCTTCCTTGTTGGTTTGACTTGAAAATCCTTGTTTCAACTTCTTTTCCCCTCCCTCGGGCACATCAAACATATGAGCCTCTTATTTTATTTGATTTTCTTTCTCATTGGATCAGACTTTCCCCATTAAATTTACACATTCTGAGCATTATTTTTGCATTGTTGTGGCTTATATAATGTTGCAAAAGGAACAAACGCATTGGGAACACCAGCTGTGAAACCGAGCAGAACAAAAAGTCTCACAAAGACACCAGATTAATGCAAATAAAATAGATGGCTGTGACCTATTTCCTGGGGGCTAGACACCAACCCACCGGATTTTGTTTCCCTCTATCATAACACAATTTCCTCCCTACCCCACTGCACTGGGGTTCTAGCAGTAAATCAAAGATCAGTTCTAGTGTGTGTGTGTGTGTGTGTGTGTGTATATATATATATATATATATATATATATATATATATATATATATATATATATATATGTATATATTCCAATTTTTCCAACAAACAAAGCAATAAAGCCATTGAGGGAACATAGAAAAAGATCAGTTCCAGATGATAGAATCTGGGCCTATGAACCAGCCCAAGCCTGGAATGATAGCAGATGATGAGGTAACCTGACAGGAACAAAGTGGTTTGCTTTCTAAAGTGAACAAGAATATTTTTTTTTTAAAAAAAACCCTGAAATAAATAGTAATAATGAAGCAGGTGTTGTGGGATGTTAAGCTTCAAACAGTACACACCTCAGAAAAACCGTCTATTGCATCTGAGTTATGAGTTTATCCCAGCAAACTCTGCAGACTTTCTGTCCGTTAGCCAGAAAGAGGAATATAACCAAAGATCTGAAATCACCACATATCTTTAATTCACACTATTATTAAATAAACTCTTATTTCTGCCTCACAGTTTCCAACCTCTATTTCTCAAACTCCTAAACTCAACTCAGTAACCTTCTCCCCGCCAGATCTTAACCTTGTTTCCCATTGCCTGCCAGCTATTGCCTTGTCCACAGCCCTACTGTAACTGGTTCCTGACTCTTTAAGGGGCATTTTTGTGCTCTGTCTGAAACAAGGGCCTATTCATGCATCCGTATTTTCATGATTGCCTTTCCTCAGAATGATCTCAAGGGTATCACAAGGGGGGAACCATTAATTAACAAAATAACTAAATAAACTAAAACCAGATAGTCAGATTGGAGAAACAAAAATCACAAATAAACCCAACTGTTAAAATCATTGTTCAGAACAAATACCTCAAATTGCAAAAGAGGAAAAACAGATAGGCTCCCAGTTCATGAAGGATAGTGATATGAAGTGATATTTCTCATGGGATGTAACTTTTAGGCTTGCTTCCCCTTTAAAATCAATGGGCAAAAGGTAAAGGTTTCACTTGCTCAAAAGCCAGTTGAATCTGAATCTAGGGGGCAGTGCTCATCTCCATTTCCAAGCTGAAGAGCCAGCATTGTCCAAAGATGTTTCCATGGTCATGTGCCTGGCATGACTAGACGCCAAGGTGCACAGAATGCTGTTACCTTTCCACCAAAGTGGTACCTATTTATCTACTTGCAATTTCTTGCTTTCAAATTGCTAGGTTGGCAGGAGCTGGGACCAGAGACGGGAGCTCACTCTGTCGTGCGACAATCAGATCTCGAACTGCCGAACTATCAATCTTGTGGTCTGCAGTTCAGCATCTTAACCACTGAACCACCGCAGCCCCTAAAAAAATCAATGGGACTTAGCTGTTAATCTATACTGAAATCTCTTTTGTTCATTTATTCATAGAGACATTAAAACATCATGCATATATTCAAGCAACATGAATCTATGCTGTATAGAGATCATCAGTGACACTGATGGGCAAGACCAGCTTGGTGGAATGGAACATTCAGTAGTTTAGGAAACAGCATAGTTTACAGATCAATATCTCTGTGTGTGGGGGGGAACCCCTGTCACTTGGTTGAGCTTTAAATCTCCTTTGGGAAAGCTTTGAGACACCTATGAGATAGAGAAGTTAGGAGGACAGAGAGCCCAGCGGGAATGATGTTGAAGAACAGGTGCAGAGTAGGCCATGAATGGAAAACTAGGAATGACAAGGGAGATTAGATAGTAAGCTTGCCATGAGGTCTAGAGAAAAATGCCCAATAATAGAGGCTTAATATGTGGAAATCGATATCTGAAGCTTTTTATGGTGTGGAGGTAAATAAGGGTGCGATAATACACACCCATTTGCCACGGAAGAGGGATGATTCACCACCGGATCAAAGTGACGTGATCACAGCAGCACATCTGGGAAGCGTCCCACAACCGTTGTCAAACCATCGCAAACCCTTTTGATCCGGTGGGGAAGCGTTGTAAAAAGCTACTAGTGAACACCAGTAGCAAATGGTTTGCTGCGGTTCGCAACTGGAGTTTCCCTGTTTGATCGCGCCAGCGCGGAAGTGTGGCATCGCGGATAGCGTGATCACATGCTATCCCGATGCCATGTGGGTTTTTTTGTCCCCCTTCTCCATGTGGGAATCATTGAAGCCCCCCTTAGGGAGAGACGCGATTCATCGATCCTCCCCCCCGTTGAGGCCAATAATCGATTCTTCTCCCACCCGCCCCCCTGTCTAAGCAAATCATCGATTCCCCCTTCCCCTGTTGAAGCACTTCATCGATCCCCCATTTAAACACCTCAGAAACCCACCACAAAAAAAAAAAAAAAAAACAGTCGCCCACGGTTGCGTGTGATCACGCAACTGCAGCACAAATTGCTCCGGTGCAAATTTGTGTCGATTCATGTCCAGCTTATCTTGCTTGTGTGGCTGCGACCTAACATTATCTGGTCCAATAGCACAGCGGAAATGAATAATAAACTTGGCCAAATGTAGCTTGTCTGTGATTGCAAGATTCTTTTATGTGAAGGGTAGCCAATTTGTACCTGTGGCTATTCATGTTTTGAATGCTAAATCGGCATCCCAAATACTTTATGGGATTCCCATTTGGATTAACGCTTTCAATCCAGGCAATGTTCCTGTGCCACATTTTGGGGGTCCCAAACTGTGTAAGCTATGTGGCCATGTGCTTGGAGGCAGGGCAGTGCCTCCGAAAGACTAGAGTTTGGCTCTTAACCTTGAAATGTTGGTTACACCTTCACTGTAGGGCAGAATCTACAAGTTACGTCTGTTCTATGCTGTCTGATTCTTTTTCATTTAATTGGTCACACTTTATTTTGCAGAAAATACAGTCCATAGGCACCCCCTTTAACTCTCTTCCTATGTTAGAAGAATCCCAAGTTTTTAGATCTTTGAAACAGACTTCTGGATATTGAAAAATAAACTCTCTGTTCCTTAGAAAGCAGGACATGCTCCCCTTTGGAGTTTGGTATCACACCTGATTATGGGGCTCTAGCAGTCTACTTTTCACTCCTTACATCCCCTCAATTATGTTGAGCTTTTATGCTGGCATAATTCAGTGTTGTCCCATCAGTGGTTCTCTTTAGAAGATTTGCAAATGTCCCCTATCATGAAAGACTCTGCTTATATAGAGGTAGAAAGCTGGAATCAGTAGCCCATATTTTGCTCTATTGTGATCTCTATGTTAAAATTCAGGATTTTTTACTTAGTCCCCTCTTGCATGATTTCCACGGCTATTCTGATGATACACTGGTTTTCCTTCTTTTGTTCGACCAGTGTTCCTGTGTTACCTATTCAGTAGCAAGGTATCTTCTAATTGTTATGAGGATTACGGAGCATAAGGTTAAATCTTGTCATGGATGATTCCTTTTTCTGTATGTTAAAAACTGCTTTTTCTTTTGTTTGTGATTATAACTTGTGCCAATAAAGTTAGTCACTGACTGAATAACATCCAATTAAGTCTTCATTAAAGGGGCAGAACATCCCCCACCCCCGACTGCTGGCAGCCTTACAAGATAGATAGCCAGTCTCGAAGGAAAGGTGAGTGAAGATGGGGGGAAAAGAGAAGACTAGTTGAAGAAGAATCTCTGTTACAAAAGCATAAATCTTTTATAACAATCCCGGGGGGGGGGGGGGGGGGGAGATCGCATCCTGGTAGCAATTTCTTTTGGCAGAATGCACCGAGAAGTTGGTTTACAACTTTTTTTCTTCTTTCAGGACATTTTTACCTGCACATGAGTAAATAATGTCCTAAGACTACTACAGTTACCTTCCCATGTTTGTTTGTTTTTTTGGTGAACAACAAAAAAGTGCATGGGACATAAAACAATCCCAAAAATCTACTGATTTTACTACAGAGATGCTTTCCTCTGGCCAGGTAGTGTGTCGGGGTATGAGTGAGATATGTTGTGACACTTTGCAATGGAAAACTGATCCAATGATCATGAGAACATAAGACCAGTGGCCCATCCAGTCTAACACTGTCATAAAATGTCCAAAAATAGCAAGTGCCATCAGGAGGTCCACCGGTGGGGCCAGCACACTAGAAGCCCTCCCACTGTTGCCCCCAAGAATACAGAGCATCACTTGCCCCAGACTGAGAGATCCTATTTATACCTTGTGGCTAATAGCCACTGATGGACCTCTGCTCCATATAATGGCCTTTCACTGGAATGCACTTACTTCACCACAGACATACGTCTACTCAGGGTAGAAAAATACCACTCAATATGAATGCTAGTGACATTTTTCTATGGCTTTGTCGGGGCCATTTTGAGGGCTTTGGGCACCCTGGGCCAGCCTGCCCACTGTGCTTCTCCAATTGCCAGCCAGCCAGTCCAAGCGTACCCCCCCCACACACACCAGCCAGCCTGGCCATGCCCCTAGCCAGCCTGAGGGTAGTCCAAGTTACCAGGTCAACCCAGGCACACTCCCTTCTTCACAGGGGCAGGGCTGGGGGAGAGAGCCTGGGGCACTGCTCAGGGCAAACTTTTCTTGCCCCCCTCGGTGACCCCGACCCTTAGCAACACCTAGGTCTACCTTGTGCAAAAGCTGCCCCTGGTTTGGAATTTGCAGTGGTACATCAATTACCATTTTTAAAGCTCCCTAAAAGCCTTCAAGTGTTATGATGGGGGAAATATAGCAGCTGTGAGGGCTGATGGGAGGAATATTGTGCCAGTATGGAACAGAACCTGGGAGGGGGGAGCACACCTTCCCATACAGATGGTGGGATAGTGCACTTGGACTGTGATCCTCTGAAAAAGATCATAATACAACAGGTCTGGGAAAGAGCATAATGACGGGGAAAGGAAAACTGGGGCAGGATTAGAGCACAATGTTGCGGGGATAGGGTTGCCAGCTCCGGGTTTGGAAATACCAAGGCTGAGAACAGACTGGCAGTCTGGCTCGCTCTGCCTCCACTTTAAAAGCGGAGGCAGAGTGGCAGTCCAGACTGCCACATCTGCCTGGAGGAGGCGGGCCGGACACAATGTGTCCAGCGCCACACTCCTCCCGCAGCAGCCAGGCACCACTTAAAAGTGGTGTCTCAGCTGCTGCACACGCGTTCCACCCGCTTCCGGTGGGTGTGAACGCACACCAGCTGGTGGAGCCGCGCGGTGTTTGGATGCTGTGGGTGGCTTCCTTGCGGCGGCGTGCCAACGCTGTGTGGCGGGGGGAATTGCCCCCGCGGAGGCGCAGCAGAACACGAGTCTGTCCTCAGCCCTGGAAATTTGGGGGGTGGAGCTTAAGGAGGGCGGGGTTTGGGGCATAAGGCCATAGAGTCCAACTTCCAAAGCAGCCATTTTCTCCACCTGAACTGATCTCTGTCACCTGGAGATCAGTTGTAATAGAGGGAGATCTCCAGCCCCCACCTGGAGGTTGGCAGGCCTATGTGAGGATGCTTTAAAAAATTGCTCCAGTTTGGATTCCAAAGTTGAGAAAAAAAACCTCCATGTAGAGAAATTTAGCTGCAGAATGGTTCAGAAATAAGATCTGGTAGTCACTGGGTATTTTTCCAGGGGATGGAAAGTAAATGTTCAAGCGGTTGGTGGACTCATGGATATTTGTGATTTGCCTCAATAATAGACAGGTCACTGAGAGTTATAACACTTGACGACGTGGATCTTTATTTTACACAGAAAGCCAGGCTGCCTCACTCATTATGCTTGGCAGAGGCTAGACTTTAATACGTTCATTTGTATTCAGCTCAGGTTTCATATTAAACCAGTTTATTTTTAAAGAGGTGCTTAATGTAATTTATCTATTCTTTTTTTGGTTTTAATACCTTTTAGAATTAATTATTAAATTAAATCTAAATGTGATTATTTTATTTAAGGGTGGTTGTGTTAGTCTTTGTGGGAAATAATATTAAGAACATCCAGTAGTACTGTTAAGGCTATTAATTTGTAATCGCCACTTTTTTTTTATTATCCTGAAATGCAAGACCACTTATTTGTGTGATCAAACCCTGAGTTTAACATGAGATTTAAAAAAAAAGAAAAAAGTTAAAACTCCTGGCGGTATCCAGAGGAGTTTGGCTGGCTACTTATTTTTAAGGGGAAAAAGCATAGAAGGATCAGCATTTTAATTATTACAAACAAATGCTTGTGCGCTCTCTCTCTCTCTCTCGTACACACAATGTGTATGTGGCTGGATCCAGCCAACTATTTAACTCACTCTCTCCCGATTGCCCCCCTTACTAAATAATATAATTTTCATAGATGAAGATCCCATAATTTCCAGCAAAGTCTTGTCAGTGCTCTCTTTTTCATCAGGGAAAAAGCTGGTTGGATCCAAATCCAAGGATTAACAAGGATCCAGCCCCTTTTTAATTCTCAGCAATGAATGGAAAGATATACCAGTAGAAAGTAATAATTATCTAAATAGGAAGCACTCGGTTTGATCCAGACAGATTTTTTACTCAATATCACCTAGGTCTCCTCCTTACCATCGTCCTGTTCCACATGGATTTTGTCCAGACAGATCCCATGATCCCAGGATAGCCTTTTTGGATAGTCAAATGAGACTAGTCTTCCCTTTTTCAACAGACTAAAAGCTTGCTGGATCCAACCCATTCTTTTCAGTCACTTAGAAAAGGGTAAATTATTTTGAACTGACCTTGTAAGAGTATACATTTTTTCACCATTTCTTATGGATTGACAAATTTCACATACTATATGATTTTTATGCAAATAAAGTTATCAGATGTCCTCTTTTGAGAGGCCATGTCCTCTTTTTTGGTGTCTGACCTCTTTTGGGCTTAAAAAAAAAAAACTGATGAGAATGTCCACTTTTTGGGTTGGAAGGTTAGGAATATTCCTAGTGAGCAGCAATTAAATAGTAGGGGCATTTGAAATGAGATTTGTCGTGCTAATCATTTGTTTGAAGTAGTTGATCCAGAAATATGTCCTCTTTTTTTGCTTTTCAAAATATGGTAATCCTAATGTAAGGCACCATTGTCCGGGGACAGTGTCTGCACCCCTGTGCTTTACAGCAGAGAAGGAGACTGGATGGCCACTTTAGGAGAAAATGGGTAGCGAAACTCCAGGGAGTGGAGGGTGGTTGCCAACGCCACTGGAGCATCCCTTGCTCAGTGCAGGAGGGCTGCAGTCATTCCCTTCATCCCTTGAGCCATGGCAGAGTGCAGAGGAAGCCGTTGGTGGTGGGGTGAGGAAACAACAAACAGAAGCACTGGCTGCAGCTGGTGTGTCAGCAGGGAAGGGGGGCTGAAGGGTGGGCCACCCCCCCACACACACACCAGGGATAAGGGAGGAAAGTGGAGCCAGAGAGAAGGTGCCCCACCAGGCACAAGAGATGTTCATTACACCTGGGAAGGAGGGACTGGAGAACCTGGTGGCATCCCACCCCGATGGGGAGGACATAAGCAGCAGGCATGGGGCCAAGGAGGAAGCGTGCAGACTAGACCCAGAGACACCAGGAGGGCAACTGCCTACCGCAAGCAGGAGAGAGGGAACAGTGTGTTCATAACCCCTCCCTCCCCCTGCATTATCTGAGGCCGGAGCCAAAACAGCTCACTAAAAGTCATACCTCACCAGGCTTGGACCCAGAACCCCTGGGACCTGACAGCCGTATAATCTGCAGTATAAATTAATCTACAGGATCAGCAGTGAAAAACAGAGAACCAAAACCATTCATCACTGGAGTCAAGGGATGTTTTGGAGTCTCCTTTCCTGCTGCCACTCAAAGCTTGATCCTTTGCACGGTAACGAATGCTACATCCTCAAACTTATTTGAGCACCGTAAAGAACAAGTGGAACTGGGACTGGGAAAATAGAATTGTTCCTAAAATAGGAGGCTGACAACACTGATATATAGTACCTATTTTGTAGTTTTCTTGTTGATTTTCCTTTTAGTGATTATTTTATCTTCCCCAGTTCCATCGATTAAATGTCTGTTCACAGTTACGAGATAAACTGAAATGAAGTACAGCTTTCTATCATATAACAGGTATCCTGTTCGTAAGCATGCTATTTGGCAGTGAATACCATAGATTTTCAGTAACACTTTGGGGTTCAGGACATGGAATATTGTACCAGACCATGGATGAGTACATCCAAATAAGCTCAAAGACAGAGGCTTTCACATGGAGTAATTTCTGGAAAACAGCTGCCAGCTATTTGAAAGGAAATGTGCAGTGGTCCTTTGGAATGAGCTGCCTGAAACTATTAAAAGTATTATTAACTAGCTTTCCTGCAGCCACTCAAAGCAAAATAAATGATATGCAGGTCATTTTTTGTGCATTTTTTGGAGATACTGACTACCAAGTCATGACCGGTAGAAACTAGAGCACTCAAGACAAGCCTTTGATGAAAGCACATAGAAATGGGTACCAAAATAACTGCTGCCTGGTGATATTTTATTTTTTCTTGTGCCAACAATGTTCATTGATATAAACAATACACACATAAAATACTACAAAACCCATGGTACAGTGTGAGTGTGCATGAAACATACACTTGTAAAAATATGTGGGGCATTTAACTGAACTGGGTAGTTAATAACATAATAAAGGCTATCCCCCCCACACACACACACCGACTTAGGACAGGGAAAACAGAACAGAACTGAAATACCACAACTGAATTTCTTGAATGCTCTCATTATATGGTAGAGAATAATCTGAAATGGTGCAGAGCTGAAAAAGGGGGGAGTTTCATTAGTGTGTTTTGGCCTCTGACAAATTTCAGCATTTTCTATACCTTTATGAAAGGAATGAAAATATTTCCTAAAAAAGGAAGAGGGAAAATATCCTTGTGACTCACCCTGATGGGTGGGATATAAATGTGAAAAATAAATAAATACAGTGATCTAAATGGGGTGATCATTCAGATACCATAGAATCATTTGTTTGCAAATTCAAGTACACATTCCAGTCTGTAAGTGACCATGTAGAGCTATGCATACCTAGAGCTGGATAGGATGAGGAGGGCATGTTTTTCATTATCAGGATTTTTAGCAACTCTTCTTAATGTTTTTGTATTTCTTTTAGGCATTTTTTTTTGGTTGCCATCATCCAAATGGTACTGGGAGATCCAATTTTGTCAGATCTCAGAAGCTAAGTGGGGTCAGCGAATGGGAGATCACCAAGGAAGTCCAGGGTTGCTATGTAGAGGTAGGCAATGGCAAACCACCTCTACAAGTCTCTTGTCCTGAAAACCCCACAGGGTCACCATAAGTCAACTGTGACTGGATGGCACTTTACACCCCCACCACTGATGAAGAACTCACCTCTTCATCTATGAGGCATGAAAGGTTACTCACAGTTAGAAATGCTGGGAATTTCAACATGAACATGTAAAACAGTTGAATTTAACATGTTCAAAGGTGTTGGTCAGTCATGAGGCAATCACCCAGCCTACACAGAGTAAAATTTGGTACCATTTTAGCAATTTCTCCCCATTCCCCACCCCCAGAGGCAGCAGGAGCAAGGAGGGCGGGAGGGAGGGGAAGTCTGTCTCACCAAACAGCTGTTTGGTTGCATCTTCCTCCCTTTAAAATTTAAAGGGATTGGAGACACCAGCTAAGAGCTGATTGGGCAGACGTAGCTCACCCATAGGAAACAGTGGAATCATTATTTCATATGGATGGCTAGGTCTACCCGCAGAAAATAATGGCTCCATTATTTCCTATGGTTTGCAGATCTAGCCTCAGAAGCCAGGTCCATCTGATCATCTGTTAATTAACATCTCCTGTCCCTTTAAATTTCAAAGGGACATTATTTTCTCTGGGAGAAACAATATTTAAAAAATGATCCTTTAAAATTTAAAGCTTGGGAGACACTGCTAAACAGCTGTTTGGGGTAATTTTGGATATTCCCATGCTTACCCCAAAACAGCTAATTTCTGGTTATTTTGGGCTCAGGTATATCCAAGTGCACACCTCTCAAGCTGGATTGTGGTCTTTCTATACAGTAAAAGGTAAAGGTTTCCCTTGCTCAAAAGCCACAGTCAAATCCAACTCTTGGGGGCGGTGCTCATCTCTGTTTCCAATCTGAAGAGCCCTGCTGTCTGAAGACTTTTCCCATGGTCATGTGGCCAGCATGACTAAATGCCAAGGCACATGGAATATTGTTACCTTCCTACCAAAGCGGTCCCTATTTATCTACCTGCAAGCTCTTGCTTTTGAATTGCTAGATTGGCAGGAGCTGGGGCCAGAGACGGGAACTCTTGGGTCTTGAACAGCCGAGCTACTGACCTTCCAGTCTGCAGCTCAGTGTCTTAACCTCTGAGCCACCACTCAGTGAACAGTTCTGGTGGCCAGCATAAAATTACCAATACATTACAGCAAAGTTTCTCCCCATTCACAGGGGATACAATGAAAAGGCTTTGATTGACCATGCTTACATAGTTCAATATGACTGTGTGCATGATACCATGATCCATCTTTGTCTGGGATAACAGTGAGGACATATTTTTTCAAGGAAAAGAAGGATTAATGTGACAGAAAAATCTGAGAATTAATAGTGGTGAGGAAAATTTACTAAAAGTCTGGAAAGTTTCCACACACACCCCTTGGAACTTCCTCCCCCTCTGCAATTAAAAGTGCTGTTTCTGCACCAAAACTCAAATCTCATGAAAATTTGGCAAAATGTCAAACTTAACTGAAAGCAAAATGAATGTTTGCTGTTCTCCACGGAGAACATACAAGGGGAGGAAAACTATTCTTTTCTCCTTATGGGATTCGTTGAAGGTCTCGTAGGTGTGTGGGTAAAAGAAAGGGTTTCAAAAATATTAACATAGCTGATGGAAATGAACATAAATTTTTCCTGACAATTTAATATGAGCTTCAGCATGACACATCAGTCTAGAAAATTTTACATAAATGAGGCTGACAAATAAAATGATTCGATTATCATTCTTTTACACTCCAGAAAAAAAAGGGGGGGGCAATGCCAAGGCATGACAGATATATTAAAAGGAACACCTGCATTTCTGCAAGTTTCACCGGGTATTCCGTAGCAGCAGTCTGTTGTCCCTCCCTCTTCCCACCCCATTTTTTTGTTCCTAACCCTGGTTTGTTATAGGCACCTGCCATATTATCAGATACAGAATATAGATTCCATAGATATACTATGTTAAGTTGCTAATCAATTATGCTTCGGTAAATGTATGCTTCCAAGTCTGTAGGATCAAGAACTGGCAATTACAGTTGTCCTGAAACGTCATGTGAATGTAACAAATCTAGCCTGACATTTCCTAAGCCATGTTTAGAAACAGAGAATGCTTGCAAGCTGATGTGGGCAGTGTGTGTGTTTGTATACAGCAGAAGTTACATTTAGGGCAAAGATCCAGGAACCCACCCGCTGGCACTGGAACAGATTGTTTCATTCTGACATGGCACACGTGGAGTTCTGTAACTTCTCTGGGGAAGCCAAGCCTCTCCTTCCCTCCCTCTGCCAGTATTGCAAGATAAAGGGTAGTGACCCTAAAGGAGCATTGATATGAGAGGAACAGCAGAGAAATCTAGAGCTGAGAAGCCTGGGGAAAGGCCAACAAATATGTCAATAAATATCAAGTGAAAACAGGTTGTATCTGTATTTTGAAGAGTAAGGGGGAAGGGCAAAAGAGTTTTAAAAAAAACAAAGAAGAACCATAGACACTATGATGGTATCAGCCACGCAAAGATGGGGGCAGAGATAGACGAGAGAGAAGAAATTGGATTTATTCCTCCACATCCTTCACTCACAGTCTCAGAGCGGCTTACAACCTCCTTTCCCTTCCTCTCCCTGGGGTGGGGCTGAGAGAGCTCTGAGAGAACTGCTCTTGAGGGAACAACTCTGAGAAAACTGTGGCTTGCCCAAGGTCACACCAGCAGCTGCATGTGGAGTCAAACCTGGTTCTCCCAGATTAGAGTCTGCACTCTTAACCACTACACCAAAATCTCAGAGGTGCACTTTCCATTATCAATGAAACTTTCCTACGCAGGCAGTTCTAATGCTCCATCTAAGGGTGCATTCAGATGGTGTTCTTGCGGCAGTTTAAATGGCCCCCATTCCATTGTGGGTTTTTTTACCCTGGACAATTGCGGTTACACGGGAGCGTGTGTCTGGGTTTTTTTTTCTCAGTTTGCACATATGCATAACTGCTCATCCATATAATTGGAGAAAAAAAACTTTATCCTCGTGCACGGGGGCAGAACCACTAGGGCGAATCACGGCTTTCATTTAATAGTTCTGCAGAGCACCATGATTTTACTGCTGTGACAGAAGACTTTCCCTTTAAACCTTTTGCCTGAAACTGGTCTCTTTGGGATCCCAAACTCAAAACTAGTGACCATTTAAACGTTGGTTTTATAAACGTGGGAGTGGAGCTCTGCTTACGCGCATACCAACGCACCAAGAAAATGGCAGGCAGAAAGTGGAAACCTTGGGCTTCCAAGCAGGGAGGGGGTTTAAACACTTGAAAGTGGTTTGACAATGGTGGAGCGATCACACAGGGGAAAACTGCAGCTTTAACCGGGAGAGCTGAGAAAACACCACTTGGGACCCGGTAACAAAATACTCCTGTTTAAAGGGGGTTTTGAGCCAGAAACCAACGGCTGGGGACAGGAGGCAGCTGTTTGATTCTGAATGCACTCATAAAATCCGTTACTGAAGAGTGACGAAACTGGATCAAACGGTGCATCTGAACCCACCCTAAGCTGTGGAGTCTTGTAAGCAAAAATTTTATTCTGTGAGCTACTGGCATTAAACTGTTGAGCGAGCAATTTAGCTGCTGCATAAATTAGTCTGCTCTGGAGCCATCCTTCCTGAGCTAAGACAAAAATGTGTGAGCTAGCTCACACAAACTCAGCTGAGAGGGAACACTGGGCAGTTCTTAATGCAGCTTAGACATTTGGCCAACCGTGGGTAAATGAGAACTATGAAGGAGATGAGCACAGGGTGTATAAATAAAAGTTTCCAGTGAAGCTTTAATTTCATTTAAAGGATCCTTGTCTGGGATTCTCCATCTCTTCACAGCTGGATCAGGAACCCATAGCTCTTTTGTAGAGTCATATCAGCCCTAGAAGGAGGAGCCAAAGGGCTGAAAAACAGTTTTGTTTTTTTAAGAAACCCTGACAATAGCAGACTGACAGAGAATATGCATCGTATTGGGGGGGGGGGAGACTTAAACCTGGTTTATTTATTGATATAATGTGGAATGAGAGGCTCCAGTTCTGCTTGTGTTTAGCACTGCAACTCCCGTGGTCATCTAGAAATGTTTGTAAGACCAGGAATCGAATAGTTCATATAGTTCTGTGGTCTCCTTTAACCACTGGCTCTCCTGAAGCCCAGGATTCTTGCTTTGATGCCCAGCAAAGATGGACCGAGCTGCAGCAATTCGGGTCTTTGAGCTTTGGTTATCTATCACCTTGATCCCAGACTCTCCCACTAAATATGGATCCATGCACATATTCCGTCCAAGAAGAACAGTTCAGTTGTATGATCCACTGTGTATGTAGACCAGCTCTTTGTACGATACTGCAGTATGACCCTATAGCTTTCATTGTGGTATTTAATGCCCTGTTTTCTTTTTCCTCCCACAAAGCTGATGACAACAGCATCTGCTATCTCCTTAGAACAAGACTGTGGTTTTAGTGACTTGGCAAGTTGCTCAGGTTCCGTAGAATTCACACTTATACCACCCTTTCCTCTATTCATTTGTTGATAGCATTTGTACTCCACTTTTCTCCCCAAAGAGATCCATAACTGTTTGTAGAAAAATACAAGTTCCCAATTTAAATGAATAATGTGATCAAAGAAACAAATCCTGGGCTGGACCTGACTGATGAAGCTGTCTAATGCATGTCCCAGCTGTGAGCCATTGGCCAAGGGCCATGTGGCTCATGCCCAACGGCTTGCTCCTCTGACCCCACCCAGGTTTTAATACCTGCAAGGAGAGGAGAGCTAATTTAGCCCCAATGGAAATCACTTGCTGCTAGCTTGCTGCCAGAGAGCTGGCAAGAGGTTCTTTACTAGGGTTGCCAGGCCCGACTCAGGAAATATCTGGGTATTGTGGGGGTGGAGCCAGGAGACTTTAGGGGTGGAGCCAGGAGCAAGCATGTGACATGACTTTTTTGATGTTACTAGGCGATTGAACTCTGAAGGGAGTTCTGGCTATCACAGTTAAAGGGTCCACATTCCTTTTAAATGCTTTTCCTCCATTGGAAATAATGGAGAATGGGGGCACCTTCTTTGGGGACTCATAGAATTGGACCCCTTGGTCCAATCTTTTTGAAACTTGGGGTTTTTTTCCCCCAGGAGAGGCACCACCAGCTGTGTGGAAAATTTGGTGCCTCTGCCTCAACCCCCCCTCAAGCCCCAGATACCCATGGATTGATTCTCCATTATACCCTATGGGGACTGGTCTCCATAAGGTGTAGTGGAGCAGCCATCCCCCCCTGTTTTCTGACAGCCCCAAAGCAGGAGGAGAGGTTCCAAACCAGGGGATCCCTTGCCTTCAGCTGGGGATTGGCAACCCCATTCTTTACCCACCCACCCCCAACCCCAGCCAGAAATGCCTCTGGCCCTGTCCAGGCTTTAATACCTACATGGAATGGAGAACAATTTTAGTTGAGCTGCTGCAAGCCTTTCTCCAGCAAGCAATGCAGAGCTTCCTCTCTTCTGCCATCACCAAACCCAGAAGATCTCTCACACACATCCCTTCTCATCTCCCCTTTTATCCTGTCTCTAAACCCTTTTTCCAGCTCTCTCTTTCTATCATGCCGTTGCATAGCTGTCATTCAGCTAGCTCTCTTTCTGTTCTGGACACCTGCCAAGCTGTGACAAGCATCACATGGATCAAGGACATCTTGCTGCCCTTAGCAAGAATGGGAGATTTCTGCGCAAATAGACTTATCATAGCCTCGCTCAGCAAATACAGGATTTCCTAATCCATGATATGGTAAAAATGGGAAGAATAAGCAGCGGAGCTTTCTGGTAAGGAGATCAGAGCAGCAATTATGAAATGGGGGGAATAACACTTTACAGGCTAAGATGCAGTCATTGATTCAGCAAGCTGGGAACACAAGGGAAGGAACACGGAGTTCTAGTTTAATTAGCATTTGGCCCATTCCACAGTACACAGAGAACTGCATGCCCTGCACTATCGACACTCAGAGAGGAGGATAGTAAGAGCATTAAAATAAATTGTAACAGTAACAAATGATTGCCAATCAATATGTTAAGAGGTTTAGGAGAAGTCCTTGAGCATGGAGCCGCGACTGTCATGTGTAACAGGAATGGAGAGAAATTGCTCGGAATTTATTTATTGAAAGTATTTGTCTCCCAAGACGGCTTACAAATCCAGACGTAAACAGAAGGAACACAATAAAATCCAATACACCCCCATGGCTTCAGCCTACCACTCTTGAAAAACCCCAGGAAATAGATTGGTCATGCAGTGCTTCCTAAAATGTCCAAAAACATTACTCCCCTATTTCTTCAGGGAGACCATTCCATAGACTGGGAGCTACAGTGGGAAAGCAAAGGTTCTGGTTAACACCAGACTGGTTTTGCTAAGTGGGGGAAGAACTAGCAGGTGGCAAACAGAGACTTACAGGAGGACACAGTCACTGATATTTGGATCCTTGGCCATGAACTGCCTTAAAAGTCATATCCAGCACCTTGCATTGGGCTGAGAAGCAAACTAGCAGCCAACATAGCTGTTTTAAGGTAGGTGAGATATATTCTGGTCAGCTAGTCTCTGACAATAATTAGGCTATTGCATTCTGAACCAGCTGTAGGTTCTGGGTTGCCTCTGTGTATGTTAGGGTTATCAGACAGTGCCTGGCAACTGGTAGGTGGGTTGTGGGGTGACACATAATCATGGGAGATTTAAAAAAAATCAGTCTCATACTTACTGGAAATTCATACAGGAAGTGGCTAAGGGTAGCTCTAGGAATTGCTGGAAATTCTTGTGGTTTTACCATAGAGTTTCTGGAGATTTCTAGAGCTACCTCAGAAGTTAGCTTTAGGAATCACCGGAATCTCTATGGAATGGTAGTGGGCAATGGGACCTCAGAGTCGAACATCCCCTGCTCCCACCAGGAGCTTGGCAGCTCTAGTGCACATACACAGAGATGTGCCTATCTCATTTTTATCTCACTTTTCCTCCAAACTGCTCAGGGCAGTCTACCTGGCTCTCCCTCCTCACAGCAATTCTTGGTAGTAGGATAGGCTGTTGACTGGCCAAAGGTCATCTGGTGTGCTTCTTGGCCAACTGAGGATCTCACCCTGGCTTTCCCACCTCCTAGACTAATGCTGTAACCACTACACCACACCGGCACTGAAGAACAAGCAGCACAAGAGTTGTGGAACTATCAGTGCAGCAACTGCTTGGGTACAGAAATGAAGAATTTGAAGAAACAAGGGCAACACTTTCCAATGATTTGAGCAAACAACTTGAAAATGTCCAGCTGTGAATTCTATTTATTTTGCAAAGACTTATCTATTTGAAAGTCACGTTGTAAATTCTGAGTTTCTCACAATGATTCTTACCGCAAGGGATGTAAAGAAACCTAAAAGTAAATGTATCTTTATCCATACTTTGTTTAATGCTGAGGGGAGACAGTAGGGCAAAACTGGGGGGAATTATTGAAGATTCACCTTGGTGATCCCCCACACAGAAAGGCTTCAGGGTAATTTGCACCCCTGAATGGAAGCTTCCTATTATTTCTGAGTGCTGAAGGATTTGTTTCTTTGTTACAACTGCAAGTACAACTTATACATAAATCCCCCCAATTCCTTGCTTCTATTTACTGCTTCTCTGAAGCTATGCTTCTTATGAATGTATGCCTGCAATATTTCTTTGCTAGAATATTGCATATTAAATGCACTGGTTAGCATGCTGCATTGAAGGTATCTAGAAACAGTTCAGATTCTTTATAGTTATTACTTATTTACAGTTTTAATGTTATTTTTTGCAGCCCACTAAAAAGACTGATTTGTGCAATGTTGATGTGACCTTTTTTTTTTTTGGAATAATATTTTTTTCTCCTTTAAAGACTAAAAAACTTTGTAATTAGAAATGTTGTAATTAGAGATGATCTGATAAATATTAAGAAGCAAAGCTCTGGGCTGGTTGGAAATCTTGATATGGTGAAATGGCACACAACTATGCTGAAATTCTAAAGTGAAATTTTAAAGTAGAAGAAGAAGAGAAGGAGGAGGAGATTGGATTTATACCTTGCCCTTCACTTGGAGTCTCAGAGTGGCTTACTCCCTTCCCCTCCCCACAACAGACACCCTGTGAGGTAGGTGGGGCTGAGAGAGCTCTGGGAGACTTGCTCTTTCAAGAACAACTCTGACAGAACCCTTACAGCTTGCCCAAGGTCATCCAGCAGCTGCAAGTGGAGGAGGGGGGAATCAAACCCAGTTCTCCCAGATTAGAGTCCATGCACTTAACCACTACATCAAGCTGGCCTGAAACAAATGGCCTAGATTACATAAACAGGAGCCATGTTCACGGGAACAATAACCCTTCCATATTGGAGATCTTGGAGTCCTAGTAGATAACTCATTGAAAATGTCAAGACAGTGTGCGACTGCAATGAAAAAGGCCAACACTGTGCTAGGGATTATTAGGAAGGGAATCAGCCAGTATCATAATGCCCCTGTATAAATCGATGGTGGGACCTCACTTGGAATACTATGTACAGTTCTGGTCACCACACCTCAGAAAGGACATTATAGCATTGGAAAAAGTGCAGAAAAGGGCAACTAGAATGATAAAAAGGTTGGAACACTTTCCCTGTGAAGAAAGGTTAAAGCGCTTGGGGCTTTTTAGCTTAGAGATATGACAACTGAGGGGTGACATGATCAAGGTTTACAAGATTATGCATGGGATAGAGCAGGTAAAGAAAGAAGTCCTTTTCTCCCTTTCTCACAATACAAGAACTCATGGGCACCCAATGGAATTGCTGAGCAGTCGAGTTAGAATGAATCAAAGGAAGTACTTCCTTACCCAAAGTGATTAACACATAGAATTCACTGCCACAGGAGGTGGTGGCGATTACAAGTATGGATGGCTTCAAGAGGGAATTCGTTAAACATATGGAGCAGAGGTCCATCAGTGGTTATTAGCCACAAGACATAGATAGAATCTCTCAGTCTAGGGCAAGTGATGCACTGCATTCTTGGTGCTTGGGGGAGGCAACAGTGGGAGGGCTTCTAGTGTCCTGGCCCCACTGCTGTACCTTCTGATGGCACCTGGTATTTTTGGCCACTGTGTGACAGAGTGTTGGACTGGATGGGCCATTGGCCAGATCCAATATTGGCTTCTCTTATGTCCTCTTATGTTCTTATTGCCAGTATCAAGTTTGCCCAAGTGGCCACATGTGGCCATTTTCAAGTCTACATGGAGATGCTAATGGCAACCATCCCAAAATTATTTTCAGTTCCAACCTTATGGAGGATGAATTGCTTATTCCCTTTGTTTTAATGCTTTTGTGAATTCTCTCCTGTTTGTCAGGTAATACAGCTTGGAAAGAACTTGATTTGGTTGACTAATACTGCAACTATGATGGCTGCCTGCTCTGATTGGATCATGCCCCCAATGTATGATGCCAAAGGAGAAATACCAGTTTTGCTCTACTTAGAAGCTGTAAGTAATGAACACATGAAGTTGCCTTACACAAAAGCACACTATTGGTCCATGCAGGTCTACTCAGACCAGCTGCAGCTCTCTATGGCCTCAGGCTGAGGTCTTTCACAACACTTACTAATTGGTCCTTTTATTTAGAGAAGGTGGGTTATTGAACCTGGGTTCTTCTGCACACAAAGTGGATGTCCTACCATGGAACCATGGCCTCTCCAAAGACTTGCATAATTTTTTTTTAATGGATGTAATGTATCAGGCCTGCACAATCTATGATTTGCCAAATCCATCAGTATGCATTATGGTTTGTCAGATGATTGATCATTGTCTTGTCGCCCCCCCCCCATCTCAGGCACACAGTAAAAAAGAAGGTTATCAAGCCCCTGGTGGGCCACTATGCATGGGGATGTAGCTGATGTCCAAGTTTTGCAAGACTCTGGTACATTCAGTTGTGCTGGTTTTCTTCAAAGGCTGTTTCATATACTGAAATGTACCCTCAGTATTCTAAGTGAGGCAGCATGAATGCTTGTATGTTCTGACCATATTTTCCACATGGTATGTGGAATGATGTTGAAAATATGGTCAGAGTATACAAGCATTTATGCTCTGTGAAATGAGACCTGACTTGAATAACTCAGTCTAGTCCAATCTCATTAGATTTTGGAAGCTAAGCAGGGTTGGCCTTGGTCAATATTTGGAAGGGAGACCACCAAGAAGTACTAAGGTTGAGACGGGGAGGCCTGCAATGCCAAACCACTTCTGAAAGTCTCTTACCTTGAAAATTCCATGGGGTCACCATGAGTCATCTGTGACTTAACAGCAAAAAAAAAAAAAAAAGGAAGGAAGGAAGGAAAGTGGAATGAGTTGTTCAGGGATTCTGTAGCCATATGAATGTTCATGCTCTCCATTATGTGTACAGAAATGCTGTCCTAGTAAGTTTCTGAACTAACTCAGATACTTCCCTGCTGTGGACTACCTGTGTGGTGTAGGCTGATTCTTTTACCTGTTAGTTTCCATTCCCCTGATGTGCAGCCCTTTTCAACTTCAAAAATGTATCTTTTTTCTAAGCTACTGACTTCTCACTGCAGTGCTAAGTGGCGTGTATGTTGACATGGTTTATGCCAAGTGTTGCGCTGAAAAATTCATTATTTACAACCATCTTCCCATGATACAAATTGACATGAATATTTTGTAACAAATTGACATCAATATTTCATAAACCAAGACTTACAATGCAGCTCAATTTAACATTTTCACATTTCACACCCTAATCTGATTGGAGTAAATCCAGGTTTTTAATAGCAAACAGCACCAGACATATTTTCTGCAAGTGCATCCCATGTATAATAAAGCCGATTTCTCATACCTGTTCAAATATATAGGGAGCTGGGCGTAGGTAAATCAGCTCCTTTTTATATGGCACAAAGCCATTAGTGAAGGCTTTGCCAAAAGATATTGATATTGAAAGCTATGTTCTTAACTCTTCCCAAATATGGATGTTTTCTCATGCATCAACCAAAAATGAGCTGCAATGTCTGAACCCCGCATTGTGCCAGTACTAAAAGTAGAAATTAAGATTAAAATAAAAACAATAGGCACTGATCTGAAATTGTAAAGTTTAGTCCCAGAAGCCAGGCAATTTAGTCTTGATACCACCGTGATAACCAGGGAAGGGAAGGAGCTCTCTGCTGTACAGCAGCCCTTCCTCCACAAATTGTGAACTCCTAACTACCAGTCTAGCAGATGTTGGGAGACATGAAGTGCAGTGAGGTTCTACCTGGTCCAAGGCCAGCATCAGTGGCTGGCATCATTGAGTAGTTGTTCAGGACCTTGGGTTGAGCCTATTCAGGAGCAGAGGAAGCAGGTAGCTTTCACTTCCTGGATGGTGGCAGTGGCATCCCTGGGTCCTCATGGTAAGGTTGTCCTACCTGGAAGGCTTGAGACTAACCATCCTCCCTTGCTTCATATGCACACTACTTTTCTTTTTTGACCCCTCCTGTTCCATCAAATAGTCAGAGGACAGGCAGTGCTGGTTGCTAATCCTGCCTAACTGTATGACAGAAATGCCTGGGACAGCAACTGAGGCCCTCACAATCTGACCCAACCTGATACGATAAAACTACTGGCTCTGACCTGCCTGTCTGAACATTTGTTCTATCACATTTTTGCCAGCACTTGCTTCAAGGATCTCAGATGGGGTAAGTAGCCCCGGGTCATCCAGTGAACTTCATGATTTGGAGTGGAATTGAACCTGAGTCTATTATTTAGGCCATTACACCACACCAGTGCTCAGTCTAAGATGTTTGTGTTAACTGTCAAGTGTCATTAAGTCACTTCCAACTTATGGTGACCCTATGAATTAATGACCTCCAAAAGGCTTAGTCTGGTCTCTTCAGGCATAACTCGAGCTGCTCTTGGAATGTCCATCCCCATTCTCCTTCTGGTGGACATAATGCAGTGATTGTGCCAGTACTTAACCATCCCTTCTTTGGAGTTGAACTGGAACTCTGCTTTTTCGTTTGGGCTGCTCTATGGCGTTGAACTGATCCGAAGCAGCCTGAATAACCCTGACTAGCCTGATCTCATCAGAACCTGGGAGCTAAACGGGTTCGGCTCTGGTTAGCGCTTGGATGGGAGACCACCAAGTGAGACTGGGGTTGCTGTGCAAAGGAAGGCAATGGAAACCACTTTGGCTCATCTCTTGCACTGAAAACACCATAGTCCTGGGGTTGCCATGAGTTGGTTACAACTTAATGGCACATGATGATGATGACGATGACAATGATGATGATCTAGTTGTGCTTGTGGAGATATTTTCATCAAGCACTAAGTTCGCTAAATAAGTGACATGGGGAAGGTTTAGCAAAGGACAATATGTATCCAAATTACATGAACTTGGGTGTCTCCCTTCTTTTCCATTTCTTTTGTTTTTGATGTTGTATTATTGCCTGATGTGAATGGTTAGAGCAGTCTGATGATATAAAAGAAATGCCATTGACATCTCTTCCCTTTTTTTTGGCATGTTTTTAAACAGATAGTGTATAATGCAGTGAGAACAGAAGTGTTTGAGGAAGAAAGAACAGGTAGGCAGAGGGTGAATGCAATGAATGAATGAAAATGAGCGCAAATGTTTATAGCAAAAAATCAAAAGAGGTCCCACGTTGGAGGTTAGGGTTAAATATGGACTCAAAAGACCTCAAAGTGCTTGACCTGTCAGTCTATATTACAATTTGTGTATTGTCAGAGGCCAAAAACCAGATCTAGGCTTCAACTGGTCCAGAGAGCTGTGTGGGGATTTAAACCCAGCAATCCTATGTACCAGCTAGAAGTTAGACTGGGCCCCTGCACTGATCTCAAGCAATAGTCTAAAGTGAAACAATCAGGGCTATTTTGGGGCAGGAATGCACAGGAACGGAGTTCCGGCTGGCTCCTGAGTTGGCCACACCCAGCAGGAACTCATTAGGATTGGCTACATTAGGGGTATGTGGCCTAACATGCAAATTAATTCCTGCTACAAAAAAAGTCCTGGGTTTTAACAACAAACAAGGTAAACAGAATAAAAAGCAAAAGGTGGGTGTGGCTGGATGACCACTCTTCTAGTAACATGGGGGTGTGGCCTAATATGCTAATGAGTTTCTGCTGTTGGGTGTGGACTATTATGCTAATGAGTTTCTGCCTGGCTTTTTCTACCAAAAAAAGCCCTGGAAACAATGAAAACAGGGTTGCTTCGTGCTGGGGATGTGGGTTTAAATGTATCTCAACAAAAGCGAGATCCCACAATTGAAACTCACAAAAGCAGAACAAGACAATTGTGTATGAAAATGCTAATAGAATTGTGATACTGTTTCAAAAAATAAAGAAATAATAAATATTTTTGTGTGTTATTTTCATACATCAATTCATAAATATTACATTAAATTCATATATATTCTGTATTAATGAAGTCTCCAGATTGTGATCTTTGTTTCCGAAGTCTTCTTCCAGAATAGCAAACTATGTATAGTGATTCATCAATTTCAGAATGTGAATATTGTTCAAACAGCTTCTCAGTTCAATCCAATTTTAGTTGCAGCAATATTAGACAAAGGCCGATTTCGCACTAGCGTTTTCCCTAGGTTTGCCCTCATGCTTGCAGCGGAGCTTCTGGTCGATTTCACACCAGTTGCTCCGGGCTCACGTTTTGCTCTGGGGTATCGCCCTGCTGCACCAGAGTTTCCCTGGAGCAAACAAATTTTGTTTTTAGAGGATTTTCCTGTTTGCTCCGGGGGAGAACCCAAAATGAAAACATGCCCACTTGCCCACCTTTCATCAGGGCTGCCCCATTGTGGGAGTTTTAAATTTTTTTTTGGAGAAAACCCTTCATCACGCTATATCGAAAGGGCTGAGGTTCCAAGTGGGAAAATGAAGAAAATACTCTGGAGGAAACTGGGAGGGGAAATTCTGGAGAGAATGAGAGACAACTGGCCAGTGAGAAATCAGCCAAGGTTTCAGAAGACGGGCCACCAATAACTCATTTAACACAGGAAGGCTGTGGTCACACACACTAAATAATCCACTTTCAATCTACTTTCAATGCACTTTCAAATTGGATTTTGCCAATTCACACAGTACAAATCCAGTTGGAAAGTGGACTGAAAGTGGACTGAAAGTGGATTATTTAGTGTGTGTGACTGCAGCCGAACTCTCTCGATGTTGCTAATCTGCAATGTGCTCTACATAGGGCTGCCTTTGAAGATGCTCTGGAAACTTCAGGCAGTCCAGAATGAGGCTGCTAGATTGCTGACTGGATCCCCTTGGTCTGCACATATAACATCTGTACTTTTGTACCTGCCCTGGCTTCCCATCAGCTTTCAGTGCCAATTCAAAGCACTTGTTCTGACCCATAAAGCCCTAAATGGTTTGCGGCCATCTTACCTGCATGACCACCTCTCCCATCATGATACCCTTGGCTCCTTAGATAACCATCAAGGAGACTTATAAAGGTGCCTGGCCCACAGATTGCCTCCTTGTCAACTAACAAGGCAACAACATCTTTAGCGGTTGTCCCTTCTCTCTGGAATCGGCTCCCCAGGGAGGTTTGTGCCCTGTGGGATCTTTCAGCACTCTGTAGGGCACAAAAGGCTGCCTTGTTTCACTTGGCCTTTGGCTAATGTTACAAAATGGGGAGACGGCCAGTTTTAATTCTCCAAGCAATTTGTTATTTCACTGTTTTAATTGGTTTGATTGTTCTATTGATTCTTTTATTTGTTTTTTATTGGTATTTATAGTATTTCTAAATGTTGTAAGCCGCCCCGAGTTGCCTGCGGGGAGAGATAGATAGATAGATAGATAGATAGATAGATAGATAGATAGATAGATAGATAGATAGATAGATAGATAGATAAAATGGGGGAGGGGTGATTGGCATCCCTGGCTCCCAATGCCAACTCAAAATGCTTGCTTTGACCTATAAAGCACTAAAATAGTCTGGGACCATCTTACCTGCATGACATTCCTTCTGGAGCAACCTGGAAGTGACATCAAAAGGCCGAGTGATGCTGTGGCATTCCCAGTCCTGACCACTTCTCATGTGACATGAATGTCCCAGTTTTTACTACCTGTTGTTTTCTCTTCTGCCCAGCACATGGTACATGGAAGTGGGAATGACTGTGCACAATGGAAAACTCCTGATTGAGATGTGCGGTGCCTGACAGATAGGGTATTTAAATAGTCCTAGCGTTAAACGTTAAAAATGCTAAAGTGAAGACCAGGGCAAGCAATCTTTGTTTCAATTTATTATAATGGAATTCTGATCAAACCACTGCCTGTTCTGTGTATCACATTATGAGGAGAAGGATTAAAATGTGCCATAAGGCAAGAAGGGGAAAAATGAGTGTAGGCTGTACAAGCTTACAAGAGCGTACTGTTCGTATTCCACCGTGTTGTGCTAAATCTTGTCATGCCACATCACACAATGATGTAACCCATTATTTGCTTTCTATTTTTCAATGGCTGAGCAATCATCCAAGACAAGTACAATGTCTTCCTGGAATTTTAATCTCCTTAATTCTGCCAGAGTAATAAGAGTTTAAGACATCAAAGTGCTTTTTACATCCATATATCTTTAGACTGGGAGCGTTTGCCAGCCTAACCTTTGCAAAGGTTTGTGTCATAACATGAGGTCAGTGGTTTTAGTGTTTCTCCCCATTGAGCAGTAACCAGATGATGAATCATGTGGTAGTGCAAAAGAAACTCTGACAATGATAAAAAAGCACAGAAAAAGATGCTCCTGTACCTTTGAAATGAATTGGACTATTCTAGCCTAAGTTTTCAGCCAAAGCACCTGAGAAGAGTCCTGATTGTTTCGAGACTTTCTGGGCTCGCAGGTTTCCGTTAGAGTAGCCATCTACATGCCCCTGGAAAAAGCACAAAGGCCACGTCTTTGCATTGTTTGAGTCAGCATGGTATACATTTAGAGAATCAGATTAGGACCTGGGAGACCCATGTTTGACCTTTCACTCTGCCATGGAAACTAGTTTGGTGCAGTGGTTAAGAGTGCAGACTCTAATCTGGGAGAACTGGGTTTGATTCTCCACTCCTCCACATGCAGCTGCTGGTGGGACCTTGGGTCAGCACTGTTCTCTCAAGGAATCCTCGAAAGAGCTCTCTCAGCCCCACCTACCTCACAGGGGGTCTGCTGTGGGGAGCGGAAGGGAAAGAAGTTTTTTTGGGCGGACAAGCTTTTCAGAAATAAGCTGTTCTAACTGTACTGTCTGGTCGGCAAAGTGAAGCTTTGACTATTGAATATCATTTGTTGTGCTTTGCTTATTTTATTATTGATTTTATATGCATTGTCTATTACTAATCAATTTCATGCTGCTGTTATTACAGTGCATTTTTCCTTGTAAGCTGCCTGGAGCAGTTCTTTGGAGACAGAGCATATACATTGTCCAATTGCATTAAAAAAAAAACGTTTCTGTAACTCTGGGGTGTCTTGTAATGAAATACTGTGGAGTGATATTTGGATGGATGTCATATATAATTTTTGTAAGCTGCCTTGCATCTCCAGGATGGAAAAAGGTGAAGTAAATGTTCTTTTTAAATGACAAAAAAAAATAATCACCTCCAATCTTGATATGGATGTCTTTTGCGATATTTTTCAAAATGTATGAATATTGCACAAAGAAACATGACCCACCAATTAAAATCTGGTGTCAAGGTATTGATTTTCAACCTGTTCTAGGGAACTCTGGAATTACTTAGGATGTCCTAATGAGAAGTTCAAAAATAGTAGACAAACTTCCCTGAAAGACAGTTTGTTAATCACTGTTCATCCCTACCAGCAATTTATAGTCAAAGGAGAAAATTGGGTTGGAAAATGAATGTTGTCGATGCCCTTTATTAATGGAGTGTGATCTTAGAATATGCCCTCAAAGTGTCTACAATGTATATGGATTTTCATAGTAGAAACGCATGTTTCTCTTGGTGAATATGTCAATTAAAGTTTCAGTTGAATAACCTCCCATTTGAAAGTGTGTAGCTCTACTCTATATGTGTGTCAAATGATATCCACATAAAATAAGGGGAAAAATATCTTGCTAGCTTGAGTGCTAAACATGAAAACTCAGAAGAATCCAAACACTTCCAGGGACATCAAGACCTTAATAATGAATGTTTGCAGTAAGAGTAACCATCAAGGCAATGTAAAACCCAGTTTGAACAATCAAAATGATACTTAACAAAGCAATTCCCTAACACTGTGCTTTTACTTCTTTCTGTAATGTTTGTGTATGTGTTGAGACTAACGAGTCTGCTCCCAAAGTGGCACAACAGCACATTTGTAGAACATCTCTTTGCATGACCCATCACCTTTCACTAAGTGCTATAAGAGATGAGCATGAACCAGCTCATGAACTAAAGTTCATGATGAATTTTGTCCGGTTCGTGGTTTGCAGCTATTTGTGGAAGTTTGGGCTAGTTCCTGAATGGATACAGTTCAAGACAGACTCCGCTCAATCTAAATGTTTACCAGATTTCAAAGCAACATCTTGGAGGGCATGTAGAGGAGCATCTGGGGGAGGTCCACTGCAACTTTGATATCTCGAGGTTGCACAGGATCCATTCTATACACTCCTCAACCCCTGAACCTGTGCCTGTCAAAATGGCTGCCTGTCATTTTGACAGGCACAGGTTCAGGAGGCTCAGAAGTGTACAGAATAGATCCTGTGCAAGCTATAGACACCAAACTTGCAGGGAATCTCTGACTCCTCTATGTGCCCTCCAAGTTTGGTGAATATAGGGGCACTTGCCTGGGGGAGCCTTCTTGGGGGGGTGTAACTCAGACTTCATAAATCCAATCCTCAACTAACTTGGAGGGTGGGTAGAGGAGAGTCAGTCAGAGATCCACTGCAAGTTTGGTGTCTATAGCTTGCACAGGATCCACTCTACCAGGTCACAAACCAAACCTGTTTGTTTGGCTGCTAAAAGTTTGTGATGGTTTGTGGTTCGTGAACTGGGCATGCCATGAACCACAAACTGAACTGAACCACATTTTCCTTGTTCATGCCCATCCCTAGCTACTACTCTAGGAAAACAATATGGCAACACACTTTAAAATAAGGCTCAAGACACCATGTAAGTTTGCTGTCAGGCTGAAGACCTGTTCGATACTTGGTCCTTTTAAACATTGTACGTTTACTTTTAAATAAATATGCGTGGGATCGAGCTGTATGGCATGCAATACAAAGCATAAACCCTGGTTCATACATCCTCAGCAATGCAGTGGTGCTCTGATTAAAGAGCAATGCATGCCTCCCTTTCCCTTACACAGGCAGCCCACATGCTGTCTGGCATGTGTTAGTGCTGCAGGGGATGGAATTTATTTACATGCTGTTATACCAGACCACAAGCAGGTATGAGAAACTGCATTCATGTTTTCCATTCAGAACAGAAATAGAACAGCACCACATCTCACATTGTCCATGTATCTCTTGGGATCATTATGACAAGGACTGGCAAATGTGCATAGAGGAAGCTGGTGCTTCATTAAAAAGAATATGCAGGGAAAGCATGTGTCAAAAAATATGCAGTTCTGCACTGAGGTTATCCAGGTTTTGTCCCAACAAAAGTAGGGTGTTTTTGTTTTGCAACTGATATGCAAGAGATGAACATACCTGATTTCCATCACTAAAGGTATTTTGCAGGAGTTGTTCTGAATTTGCTGTTCATGGGCAGGAACGAGGATTATGGAGGATATTGACATCCAGTCTCCATCTATTTGGGGAAAAAAGCACTAGAATAATTGACTTTTAGCTTCAAAACAATTTTTTTTCTTTTGTTGCCATCAAATCCCAGCCAGTTTGTGAGACCTAGGGCTGCCAAGTCAGCCCGGGGGCGGGGGATCCCCCACTACAGGGGTTCCCGATCCGCCGGCCAGCATTTGGCTGGTGGGGGAAACCCCACCCCCGAAGTCGTACAGCCTGGATGACTTCCCTCATGCAATGGCGTCACCCCGAAGTGACACCATCACGTTGGAGGCATTGCCAGGGCGACGCTCAGGCAATCACCCCAAAACTCTATGATACCATAAAGTTTTGGGGCAATTTCCAGAGCGTCGCCCTGGCAACGCCCTCAACGTGCTGACGTCACTTCCGGTGATGTCAGCTGGCGGGTGTGCTTTGAAGCTCCCAGCCAGCAGAGGACTTCCCCCCGCCGGTAAGCAAAACGGACTTGGCAACCCTAGTGAGACCCCATAGAGACGTTGGCCATTGCCTGCCTCTGGGTACCAACCCTTTTATTCCTTGGCGGTCTCCCATCCAAATACTAGCCAGGGCTGACCTTGCTTGCCATCTGAGTTCTGAGAAGATCCACCTAGCCTGGGGTATCCGGGTCAGAGCCCTTTTCTTTTTCTTATTAATGAAAGGCAGCCAGATTTTGCATTCAGTACTACATTCTTCACTTTCCGGCTTTCCTCTGCAGCAACATTATAGCAGCAAACACCCTGATTATATGTCACATTTATCATCGAGAATATTTAGCAAAAAGAATCCCGGTTTAGACCTGCAATCATTACAAAATGTGCTTAATGTAAAAATAATCTACCGCCCATTTTTGTTGTGCCTTAAAACCTGAGAAGTTATACTATTAGACCAGTTAATAATTCCTTTGCTTAACAAGCTGACACTATAAATTGCAGCAAATTACCCAGGTGTTGCAATGGACTTTCAAAAGTTTTAGACCCAACATGCAAATGAAATTACCAGACTATTGTTTTTTTTTAAAAAAAGCCATTGATCATTACATTAACAAACTATGTAGAACAACTCTTAATACATTCTGTACTGTAGGTCCTTTCAGATGTGTGCTGGGATGAATATTTACAAAGAGGAAGTTAATAACAAGTGCAAACATCTAACAGTGAAGCTAGGTGCCTTCTCTGCGTGAGTTCATTTTCTCACGTTTTCCTGTAGGCCAAATTACTGCAGTGATTCACAGACCTGGTGCCTTAAGACGGGGTGAAATGCAATGGTACATTTAGGTAATTTAACAGTCCTGGCCCCTCCCCCTCATGTTTAATGCTAGGCTTTTGGAGAATGAGAAGTCCCAGAATATATGAGGAGAGGGAAGAGACAGTGGAGGAATAAAGGTGGAAATGAGCTGGGTGGAGCTTTAGGTATAGGGCCTGTTCAACCCTGTCAGCACCATTGAAAATGTTCTTAAAGGGCACTGGGTTGTATCCAGGGCTCTTTTTGTAGAAAACGCCTAGCAGGAACTCATTAGCATAACAGACCACACCCAACAGCACAAACTCATTAGCATATTAGGCCACACCCCTGACAGTGCCAATCCCTCCCAGAATCGGCTTCCCCAGGCACCCTGCAGTTTGCGAGGTGCCTGGGGAACCCAGGGGGGGAGGCTGTAGGCGTGGTCAACTCAGAAGCCAGCCGAAACTCCGTTCCTGTGTGTTCCTGCCCAAAAATAGCCCTGGTTGTATCCTCTGGGTTTGTTCCACAAGCAGAAGAGCCTCTTGCATCAGGGGAAGATACTTTGAAGCAGAGGAAGATTCTACCAGTAGCCAAACACATCCATAGGATCCAATCCGTTATGTGAGATGCACCCATCATTCTACACGCACCAAGTCCACATAGCATTGATCTTTCCCATTATATAAGAAGCAATACTATCTGTATAGGAAGCAATATGATACCGAGGAAGGAATTAAAGACAGAACAGGATTTCATGATTTAGCCTGAGATACATGAGAAAATTCCAGAAGATTCGTTGCCCAGAAAGTACAGGTCCCTGTGAAATAAGGTGAAATGGGATGGAAAGCTAACAGCAGGGCTTTCTTGAAGTTGCATGGTAGGTGCTTTTCAATTGATCACGGATCAAGATGGATTGTTCATAGATCCATTCAGAAACAGAAGATACATCTTTTAAAATGTAACTCTGGTTTTGCATCCATCAAAATGTGCTTGGGTATCAAATGTTTAGGAGAGACTGCATTACTGAGTTAGCACTGAAGAAAATACAATGGAGCCCAACACATTAAAAGAGCTGCTTGTGTTGGTGGCCTACGTGCATGTGTAGGATAGAGACGGGGACTATGAAATCAAGAGAGACTGCAGTTCCTGTAACTCTTGGTAAAGTTTGTATAAATCATCATCCAAAGAACTACAAGATGATGTACATCTTCAAATAACCGTTTGCATTCCCACAGTGCAATGTACAGTATCACAGACTGCCCCAGAATATTTACTACAAATGTGTTTAGTAAGTCACCAAACGAAGATAACTGTGTATCAAGAGATGTCTCAGTTCCACTCCTTTGGTTCAGATCCTGCCTTGTATGTGATTAACACTGAAAAAGCCGGTTGTCAGAGATGCTTCTGTTCATTTTATGAAAGTGCCCTTGATGTGACCTTAATCACAACAGGGGGCAAATCACTGTAGAGTGGGCAAATAAAGATAGAGCTCCCCGTTGTACCAATGATCTTTACCACTGGAATTTCCCCTCAAGATAGATCTAAATCAAATGTGGGGGGGGGGGTTTGGTTTTCCTGAGGCTTAACCAGAGGTTCAAAAACTTGTTGAGCCTGTGGACAATGTTGGAATTTTGAGGACAGTGATTGGTCACCTCTGCAAAAGGGTTGCTATGGGGCAATTGTAAAATAGCTCTGATGGGGTGTTAAAGCCAGTCGTGATACACTGGAAGACTGCAAGTCAAACATCGTCCTAGTATGGAGGCTGCTGTTTCCTGCAGATAGGAGGGCAATTGCTTCCTGAATTCCTCTAAAGCCAGTTTGGTGTACTGGTTAAGAGTGCACACTCTAATCCGGGAGAACCAAGTTTGATTCCCCACTCCTCCACATGCAGCTGGTGGTGTAACCTTGGGTCAGTCATAAGTTCTTTCAGAGCTGTTCTCTCAAGGGCAGTTCTTAGAGAGCTCTCTCAGCCCCACCTACCTCTGCTGTGGGGAGGGGAAGGGAAAGGGATTGTAAGCCACTCTGGGACTCCTTCAGGTAGTGAAGGGTGGGGTATAAATCCAATTTCCTCCTCCTCCTCCTCCTCCTCCTCCTCCTCTTCTTCTTCCCTTCTACTTCAGTGAGGTGGAGAAAAACCACTTTACTTTGGAAAGAGATGCTTTGTCAAAGAGGCAAATGGAGACCCAGGACCACAGTAGTGGGTGCCACAGTTACCATGGGAGTCACATTGGATATTACTGGGCTAAAGTGTAAAGGAAATTTTTGAGGGAAGTCAAAACCTTGAAACCTTGCAGAAGGGTCTCGCACATGCCTAGTATAAACCTATTGGCCTTTCTCTGCCTCATATTATTTTAAACTGGCTACAGGCAAGTGTGAACTCAAAGCAGAATGTCTCACTGACATTTTTTCTTAAAAACTGCATAACTTATAGTCTGCCTTTCTCACTGGGACTCAAAGTGGATAACACAGAGCAAGTGGATACAGTCAACAGAATGGGACATTCAATAAACAATGAAATGGGATTTGGGCTGTAGAACCAACCAGAAATTTTAAAAAACCCAAAACACTGAAGCAAAGCAGCAGTGATGACATGAAGCGTTGAATGATGCAAGATCACACAGTAGGATCCAACGTACAGCAAACTATACCCAAGAGTCTAGACCACAGTCCCTGATCATTTGTCCAAGTCACTTTGCAAATCATTTTGTACAGTGTTACCCTATCCCTTAGGTAGACATTTGGAGAAATGCCTTGTGTAAATGATGGCCCTCCTTCCCTTCCCAATGCAGAGCTTTGAGTTGTGCCCTAGGTGTGGACGCATCCCATTGTATGTTTCCATGGGGCGTAGTGGAGCTCCCATTTGAGGATTTACACCATTGTTATGCTAAGTCTTCTGCATCAGTTTCAAAACAAAATAATAATCCTCTGTTAATTACAGGATGCATTTTGGTTAGGCATCCTCTCTGTAGTCTGTGATTAATGCACAACTTTGTTAATTAACACAGTCGCAAAGCAAAACACTTGAGGGCAGTGTTCTCCCATAGGAAAACCATAATTTGATTATCTGTTCACAGGTAAGGGCAAACAACAGAGAGGTCCCGGATTTGATTGTTATCGCTCCATTCTCTAAGAGCTCAGTACACCACTTGGCTTAATGTTACGTTAATCAGATGAGGATGTATTGAAGTGCTCCTGCCATACAAAGTGAAACTTTGAGCTATTGGCCTGTGACCAACACTGCTTAAACTCAGAAAGTTCTTCTGCATTTCCAATCCAGTTAAAACAGGATACTCATGTCTCCTCCAGGTCTAAGATTCATTGTTCTGCTCCCTGAACCTCTTTTATGTCCCTATTCATTCACAGTTAATCTCCTCCATTGTGAAACCCAATTTGTTAAATAAGCTCTGGGTGAGTGTCAACACTTTACAAAAAATGTCTGCCACAGTTTCCAGCATCAGTAGAGAGACCTGCCCCAGCCCTTTTATTTTTAAAATACTGTTTAACACTGTTTCAGAACATTTGTGCCATCTTTTTTACAGCATTGGCTTTTATCACTTTATCATTACATTCTACTAAAAATGCTCTGCCGAATAGTATGGTGCCTGCTACTTAACTCGTCTTTTCATACACAAGATTCATCATTTCTTTTCTCATTACACTGAGGTGTCAATTGTGAGGTGAATGGGGAGCATACCAAAACAACAGTGGTACAATATTTTCATGATCCAGTAGTGAGACCCAATTAGAATCAAAGCTGGACATACTTGAAGAAATGATGGTGTGATTTACAGAAGATGGGTTGGAGCCAATGCTCCCTCTAAGCTGTGGAGTCTTGTGAGCAAAAATTCTATTTTGTGAGCTACTGGCATTTTATTTATTTATTTGTTTGATTGATTGATTCAGTTTGTATCCTGCCCTCCCTGCTGAGGCAGACTCAGGGCGGCTTACATTAAAAAGTTAAAATACATTAAAACACAGATGCGTAAACACAATACAACATCATAAAGAAAAACATAAACAGGTTACAAATACAAAGTGCTGGTGGCGGTAACATCCCACTAGGCCATGATAAGATGATAACAGAGTATGGCCACAGTCAGTGTCCAGTGTATCATAAGCTATTGATGTTGATATAAAGGGCCTTAGTTGTTCTTGGTAGCAGCTCCTAATCAAAGGCCTGGTGGAAGAGCTCTGTTTTACAGGCCCTGTGGTCCCACAGGGCCCTGATGTCTTATGAGAGTTCATTCCACCAGTGTGGAGCCACTACTGAGAAGGCCCTGGCAGAGGCCAGTCTGGTGTCTTTTGTTTCAGGGAGAGCCAAACGATGTTGAGACCCCAATCTCAATGCTCTCTGGGGAACTTGCAGGGAAAGGTGGTCCCTCAGTGGTGTGCAGGTAATTTGGCTAGTGCATAAATTAGTTTGCTCAGGAGCCATCCTTCCTGAGCTAAGACAAAAATGTGTGAGCTGGAGGCTAAAAAGCTGTGAGCTTGCTCACACTAACTCAGCTTAGAGGGAATACTGGTTGGATCCTACTTTTTTCAATTTCCCTGAATATTTCTCCTCATTGCAGTCCCCACCCCACATGGCTTTTGCCCATGAAAATCTCATGACCCCTAACCAAACCTCTTTGGATCCTACTGAATATTCATGATTATTCTGAAATCTTTCAGGTCTTCAGTCTCATGCCTTCATTTCATCAGCTTATATATTTCTCTAGCTCCTGCCCCTGGCAGCCCATCAAGTGGCTTTACATCACTAACATTTTAAAATAATGGGATGGATACATTGGAAGAGCCCACAGAAGAAATGGATGAAGTAGCTCTTTCTGTGTCTTGCAGAAGACCCAGACTCTGCTCAGAGGATCGAGAGGTGAGCAAAATTATCAGGCAGGATGGGGGGGGGGGGGGGTTTGAGAAGGAATCAAGTAAAATCCACTGAGGTGGATCATCAGGATCACAGACTAAAAGGAAAGAGCCAAGAGCCCTTTGCCTTATACCAAAAGGCTCATGCCTGTAGCCACTGCCAGGATTTTAAAATGCAGGAGGGAAACAAAAGTTAGCCTACATAAGAGGAGCCAATGTTGGATCACGTCAGTGGCCCACCCAGTCCAACACTCTGTCACACAGTGGCCAAAAATACCAAGGGCCATCAGGAGGTCCATCAGTGGGGCCAGGACACTAGAAGCCCTCCCACTGTTGCCCCCCCCCTCAAGCACCAAGAATACAGTGCATCCCTTGCCCCAGCCTGAGAGTTCCTATCTATTCTTTGTGGCTAATAGCTACTGATGGACCTCTGCTCCATATGTTTATCCGACTCCCTCTTGAAGCCATTCATGCTTGTAGCCACCACCACCTCCTGTGGCAGTGAATTCCATGTGTTAATCACTCTTTGGGTGAAAAAGTACATCTCAAATAGTTGGCCACCATCTTCCCACAATTTTCATTCTTTACTTGAAAGAGCCAAAAAACCTAATAGGGGGCTGTAACTTTTTTTTAAAAAATCCATCTCATATGCTATCTTTTTGAGCCTTTCTGTTCTGCTATTTTTTTTTTCTTGCTGATGTTCCCAAGTAGTTTCTTTTATGTTATTTTGGGCCATTAAATGGCATGTCTATTTTACATGTAATTTAATGCATGCCATAGTGTTCCCCAGGGGTCCGTTGGAGCGGGAGTGCACAGGAGCGCAGCTCCGGAAGTGAGGAGCTCAGGGGGTGGGCACATGACCAAGCCTCGCCCCCTCTTCGGCTTCCCCAAGCAGTGCAGAGGTGCAGTGCCCTGGGGAAAGCCCTGCTAGGGTCTTTATTGGTTTTAATGTTTTGTTTTAATATTGATAATTTTATCATTGTTCCTTTTATGACTGTGTGCTGCTTTTCCAGAGACTTGCTCAAGGTGGCATATAAATTTTCTAAGTATACCATTTTTTATCTGGGCACATGGCACATAAGTAGGGCTGCCAAGTCCAACTTGGGAAATATCTGGGGTCTTTGGGGGTGGAGCCAGGAGACTTTGGGGGTGGAGCCAGGAGAAAGGAAGTGACATCATTTTGTGATGTCACATCCTGTGATGTTGCTTCCACATGCTGACACATGAACTCATGAAGTTTCCTAATACTGAATCAGGCCATTGGTCCATCAAGGTCAGTATTGACTACTCAGACTGGTAGTGGCTCTCCAGGGTCTCAGGCTGAGATCTTTAATGTCACCTATGACCTGATCCTTTTTTAGCTGAAGAGGCTGATACCTCCTGCATGTCAAGCAGATGCTCTATCACTGAGCAACGGCCCTACTGAATCCTTCCTCATCTCGGCAGAATATGAAGCCCTAAGTGCTACACAAGTGCTAAATATGATTTTCATATCATAAGAACAGGAGAGAAGCCACAGTGGATCGGCCCATCCAGTACAGCCCATCCAGTACAACACTCTGTGTCACACAGTGGCCAAAAATACCAGGTGCCCTCAGGAGGTCCAGCAGCGGGGCCAGAACTCCAGAAGCCCTCCCACTGTTGCCCCCCAAGCACCAAGAATGCAGAGCCTCACTGCCCCAGACAAAGGGTTCCATTTAGACCTTGTGGCTAATAATAGCCACTGACAGACCTCTGCTGGATGGGGACAGAGAGAGAGAGACAGACAGACAGAAAAAAGAAAAAAGGGGGAGAGAGAGAAGGAAAAAAAACTGGCAGAGGCACTTACTTCCATTTAGACCTTGTGGCTATAATAGCCACTGATAGACCTCTGCTGGATGGGGACAGAGAGAGAGAGAGACAGACAGACAGACAGAAAAAAGAAAGAGGGAGAGAGAATGAAAAGAGCTGGAAGAGAAACTCACCTTGCCAGCCACATGCAAAAGCAGCTCCTTCAGTCCCTCCTTAATCTCTGGGCGGGGCTCTCTTGCTGTGGAAGAAGCTCTCTTGCTGACTTCTTAAAGGGGAAATGTCTGGCGAGGCTTTTTACTGCAGGGCAGGCTCTCTGCAGACATTTCCCTTTTAAGGCAGCCATTTAGTCCCCCCGGTGGCCATCTTTGGAAAAGCGGGAGGTAAGCACTAAAAATCAGTGTTTCCCCCGCCCAAGCGGGGGACTTGGCAGGCCTACACATAAGTACTGGAGAAATTTCACTAACCCTTCAGCAGCTTCCACCCCATCAGTTTGGTGTAGTGGTCAGGAGTTGGATTCTAATCTGGGAGAACCAGGTTTGATTCCCCACTCCTCTACATGCAGCTGCTGGTGTGACCTTGGGCCAGTCACAAGTTCTCTCAGAGCTGTTCTCTCATGAGCAGTTCTCAAAAGACCTCTCTCAGCCCCACCTACCTCACAGGGTGTCTTGTTGTGGGGAGGGGAAGGGAAAGGGATGAGTGGTACACATGTCCTGGGTATTTTAAGTCTGCTTGAAACCTAGTGGGTTCAAGGGAGCAAGAAGAGAATGAGGGTGTGTTCTTTATGCTTATTTTTATTGCACAAAGTATTGAATTGGGAAGGGAATGGAGGAAGAGCAGGTCAGTTTCACTCACCTGTGGAGTGGATCCTGAGGCGTGGGTGTTGCCTTCTGACACACTTCTGGTATGTTGGGGGGGGGTGGCATATGCAAATGAGTTATGCAAATGAGTTATGCTAATGAGTTCCTGCACCTCTTTTTCTACGAAATGACCCCTGGTGTTCCCTATCACTATGTATGGGTGTGGAAACTGAAGAAAACTGACAGGAAGACAGTTGATTCTTTTGAAAAGTGGTGTTGGAGGGAAATTTTACAGGTGTTGTGGAATGCCAAAAAGTCAAATCAGGGAATTCTAGATCAAATGAAGACTAAACTCTCCCTAGACACTAAAACAACTAAACTGAGGCTATTGCACTTTGGTAACAATATGAGGAACAAAGGAGTTGTGAGGACTCCACCCCTTCCTCCAGCTGAGCCCTCCTTGAAAAGTACGCCCCCCCTCTTATTTTGGTTTTAATAGACACTGCTTTTTAGAAGATAAGATAAGATAATGGATTCATACCCTGCCCTTCACTTGGAGTCTCAAAGCGACTTACAAACTCCTTTCCCTTCCCCTCCCCACAACAGACACCCTGTGAGGGGCTGAGGGAGCTCTGACAGAAACTGCTCTTTCAAGAACAGCTCTGACAGAACTATGGCTTGCCCAAGGTCATCCAGCAGCTACAAGTGGAAGAGTGGGGAATCAAGTCTGGTTCTCCCAGATTAGAGTCTGCACACTTAGCCACTACACCTACAGCCTAAGTGCCAAGGGGATCTGAAACTAGGGGAGTCTCATAAAGTCCCTTGAATACAGCCATGACATTAGAAAATCTTAAGAAAATAGAGGCAAGGTAGGCTGGAATTAGAAACAGATTAAGTGCAATGTCTCCCAGCTCAATGGACTGTTGTTCTCAATAACAAAAGACTTTTCAACACTGGAGACATCACCCAGTATCCTGATATACCCCAGAGGTATGTCCAGCCCAAGGGAGTTGCTATTTCACAAACCAATGCCTGTTTCCTCTTTTTTCTCTTTTTACTCAATCAAGAAGGGCAGTCAAGTCATTAATTCACATTCCGTCCTGTTTCAGAAGCTGTCTTGACACACCTAGACTTTTGTGTCAATGCAGATCTGGCTCACGTCAGCCTATTTAAAGTATGTTAATCATGTTGCCTCACTCGCGCTCTTTGTGCCCATGCAGCTTTGGATCACAATAGTCTAATCAGGATATTTTTGCACTTTTTTCTACAAAAGTTTGACAGTAGTTAACTTTAAACCAGTCAGTGAGATTCAAACTTGCAAATCCCACCTACCTTGGGGATCTCCTGTCCATAAAAGAAGGACCCCATGCCCTAGCAAATTGTTCCTCAGATCCCTGGTCCAAATCTCTACCAGTCCAAACTCTGGTTTCCTGCTGAGAACCCCTGCTGCACAGTGCAGGCTTTTTCTCCTTGCTTAGCCAACTGCCTTCTCAGCTCTTTGGACCTCAGCTGTGTTTGCCCCTGGACATCTCCAGACCTCGAACCCCAGATTTAAGGCTGTATGTCTTTCCCCTAAAACTTCCCAGCTTCCCTTCTACTTTTTTATAAGTGTGACCTCCTGTTGGTGTGTGTGCTTACAGGTATGATTACTTAGGGAATTAGTTCTCAGGTGCCTAGTGTAGGTTCTTTTCATTTTTACTCTTTTTTATTTTGTGTTTACACTCACTCTCTCACTCTCTTTCTTCATAATTTTATTTTGGGACTAGGAATAAGGCCTATTGTGTAAATAAATACAACGGGCTTTACAAAAAGGCTCTGGGAATCTGTTTCATATAAAGAAAATATATATAAGGTCTTCTCTAGATGGCATTGGACTCCAGTTAGACTGGCAAAATGTTATGGTGCAAATTTTAAGAACTGTTGGAAATGTCAATCACAGGCAGGAACTTTTTTCACATGTGGTGGCTCTGTGGGAAAGCGCGGAAATTTTGGTTAAAGATAAAAAAAAATGATACTTGATATGATGGAGATAGATTTAGATTTTTTACCAGAAATTTATTTGTTAAATATGTTCCCGGTTGGGATGCCCAAAAATGAAGTAATTCCCTTAATTTACGTCTTGACAACAGCGTGAATTTTATGGGCAAAGAGTTGGAAGACAGATAATGTGCCAACACAAGAAGAGGTTATAAAGAAATTGTTAGATGCAGCCGAAAGTGACCACATGGGTAAAATACAATTAAGAAATGAGGAAGGAGTAATGTATAATGAAATGGATACGTGGTCCAAATTGTATATATGGTTAGATAAACAATGTTAGTTTAGGCTCGAAAATATGTATTGCACTCAGTTGGTGTTATTCGAATTTAAAATTTGTAAAAATTAATAAAATTGTTTTTTTAAAAAGGCTCTGGGAAAGTGCCCTGGCCTTGGGCACTCAGTGTCCATTTGCTAGGGCGACCTCAGCAGGGTATAATGACAGAGTCCACCATTTTCTCCAGAGGAAGATCTCTGCCATCTGAAGAGCAGTTGTAATTCAGCATGATCTCCATCCCTCCCCTGGAGATTGACAACAATGGTTTCCCATGAGGGAACGGGTGGTTTGAAGGGTGGAGTCTATTGCACTGAACCTGTCTGAGGTCCCACCCCTGCTAAAGCCTCACCCTCTCCAGGGTCCACCCCTCAAATCTCCAGGAATTTCCCAACCTGGAGTTGGCAACCCTATCTTCCAGCCAACTGTCAGTGTATTGCTATCTGCCCCCTGGCTTCAGCTTTCCATCTCCTCCCCCCTCCCCCCTACAGAGCAGTTGTAATTCTGAATGATCTCCAGCCCCCACTTGGAGATTGGCAACAATGGTTCCCCATGAGGGACTCGCTGGCTTAGAGGGTGGAGTCTATGGCATTGTACCTGTCTGAAGTCCCACTCCTCCTTAAACCTCACTGTCTCCAGGCTCCATCCCTCAAGTTTCCAGGAATTTTCCACCTGGGGTTGCAACCCTATCTCCTTCCTAGCCAATAATCAACCTCACTCTTCAAGTTTCCATCCCCCCCCTCCGGCAGCCTCCACTGTGCTCCAAAGCTTTGACTGCTATGTCACATTGGCTGTCATAAAGGGTCCATCTCAGCAGGGTATAAGGAAGTAGAGTCCACCATTTTCTCCAGGGGAACTGATCTCTGCCATCTGGAGAGCACTTGTAATTCTGAGTGATTTCCAGCCCTCACCTGGAGATTGGCAACCATACTTCCCCAGGAGGAAAAGTAGTCTTTCTCTGCAATGGGGATGAATCATCAAAACGAATCATCCCACCCCTTCCATTAGTGTAAAGTTGAGTCTGGATCCAAACCTTTGTTAGTTTGGTCCAGAGGAGGGGGGGAAATATCATTTCAGTTAAGTCTGAAGCAGAGTAACCCGTATTTATTTATTTATTTATTTAAAAACAACACCACAAAAACCCCAGGATTCTCCATCTGAAACAGTATGTTCATGAAATTCCATCCCATCCAACTATTTAATCCTGGCAGGACAGAGTGAATCCAACCCCCAGAATACTGCAGTTTCTTGAGCATCTACCATTTAGAAGTATCCACTCAATTATTTTCTGTGCTCACATTTCCCTGGCTAGGAGATTATGCCCCTAATTCCATAATTGTATCATAATATATTATACAGGAATGTTCAAATTAAAGGGAAGACCCACGAGCCGAATGTGAGAAGGGACCATTGAACAACGGCAACCATTATTAAACAATATAACAATTACTAGCATTTTATGATATCAGATGGTTTTAGTTGATTTTAAAACTGATTTAACAGTAATTTGTATGTCCTATTCTGTGTAAGCCGCCTTGAGCTGCCCTTGGCTGGGAGGGTGGGGTATAAATTTGATCAATCAATCAATCACAGTTCCAGGAAGATATGGGAGAAGCAATTGCTGCTGATATATAACTACCAGGATCTCAGCAGAAGATGGGAAAGTGAACTCAACAAATGTTTGCGGATCAAACAGAAATTCTGTAGATTTTTGAGAGGCCTCATTATGTGCTTAAATTTTTGCCTAGCAAGCAATCCTGTGTTATGAGAGGCAATTGCATTTGTTACATTATTCACAATGCAGCGAAGCATGCATGTAAACATCTGTCTTGTGATGTGGAGGCATTGGTTATTAAGGCTTCTAATGAATTTTCAGCTACAGGAGGGGGGGAAGAATCTAGAAGGCAAACAGTCTATTTTTGTGTCATTGTCTTACAGAGTTTGTATCTGTTCTCTCCGTGTTTCTATCGCATTTGGAATTACTATGCTATTGTCTTTTTTGAAAATAGAATTCATTAGTTCCCTGATTAGAAATAAATGAAGTGGTGTTTCACGTCTCAAATAAAAACTGTAGGTTATTCTCCATGCGGTTCCACCCTCTTCATAAAACCTTCCCCTTTGATTTGTAGCACTGGATAAAGAAGATAAACGAATAATCCCAAACTATACTTAGAGCAATTTCTGTAAGAAACCTGTTGCAAGAAGAAGATTATTCCTGATAATAAGTCATAGGCTGAGGACAGAATGGCAATCTGCCCCAGGATAGGTCTGCATGGGAAGCGGGGGAAGGGAGCCTGTTCAGACATGCGCAGCTGTCCCTCGGCTCCCTTCCGCACTTACCTGCTTTGAAGCCGGTTTTCTTGCGCTTTAGAAGGACACCGGGAGAAACCAGTGTCCGGAGGCCATCTTGCGCTTGCCTCCCGCTTCCAGGAAGTGTGAACCAGAAGAAGGCGGGAGGCAAGTGGAGGCGGCAGTGCAAACACGGCGTTTTGCCAGTTTGCACATGAGCACTCATGCGCACATGAGCGCATGCACACATGCACAAATTGCCGAAACAGCCCTATCATGAGCTGCAGAGGCCGGCCCACCTGGGGCCACTCTGCAGCAGTCTGAACGCTCTGTAACGACATCCTTGCACAATACCCTGGCCAATGTGGACAGCCAGCCCCGGGGGATTCCCCCCCCCCGCAGCTTTTGCCTCCAGATTCATCCCACTCCAGATTGCCAGTCTGTCCTCAGCCATAGTTCTTCTTTAATATGAACAGAGATGTTATGAGGGGAAAACAAAAGAATGGGTTGGCTTCTGCCAGATATTTCACTCATTCTTTCTGAATTCTCCTCCCTTCTATAGCCCCCATCCCATATGGCTTTTGTCCATGGAGGCCCCATGATCCCCGACATAGCTTTTTTTGGGTGGTGAAAGGGGATTCCATCACCTATTTTTACCAGTGGAAAAGTTGATTGGATCCAACCCATTATGTGGAAGTCACTTTTAACTGTAGCTCTGTTACAGAGGCTAAAATATCCAACAAAATGATGGATCTATAATTATTCCTCTAATTAAAAAAACAATGTCTAAATAAAACTTAAACTTTTCTAGTTCATGGACCAAAGAGAGAGCCCTGAGAAGGCCTTCCAAGATGGCGACCGGTGTGTAGCTCAGGAAGGGAGCTCCGCCAAGAATAAAATTAAACAGCATTTTAACAGCATTAAAATTCGGCAAACTAACTAAAAGTCGACAAAGTTGGTAGTTAGAGCAAAGTGACTAGTCCTACCCGATTGTCGCATTGAACCTGGCAGCTGGAAGGCTGGGAAGAGAGCGGCCCTCGAATAAGGGAGTGGCTGATGACCGCGGAAGACCGGGAGGTGAAGATCCGAGAGGGGTCGGGAGGCGGAGGCTGCGGAGGACCGGGGGGAAGGCTGAGAGCTCCGTACGGTCACTGGGACCGGCTGCCGCCCTCGTTGCCCTTATCACTCTCCAGACGAGACCCGATGCGGCCCTCACCTGGACCCGAGGACGGTGAGCTGGTGGCCGGGTGGCCAGTTGGGGATCCCGCGGGGGACTCGGAGACGCTGGGCGGTGTCGCTAGTGTGCGACGGCTTTAGGGGCCGACCGGCACGCCCACTGCGCGACCTAGCTCTCTGGCCTGACGAAGGCTCGGCGGAGGCTTGTGGAGCTGCGGAGACCGTCGGAGGCCTGACGTCTGCCCCTGGCACCCGGTTGGCTCCAGCGTAGACTCTGGTGCCGCTACTGGACTGCTGGCATTCATTGCCCCGGAACAGGCTTACGGCCCTGAAGACTTAGGAGGAAGTTGGTCGCTGGGCTCCTCCCCCCCTTCATTGGGGAGTGGGCTGCTCTTTCTTGTTCTTGTTTTTGTTATCGGAGCCATCCCCTTGGTGCCATCCCCCCCCCAGAACCCTGTTGAAGTCTCCCAGATACTGGGAGCTGAGCCTACCAGCCCTTATTGATAGAGCCTCAGGTTCTTAGCCCTGCAGCGTTTTTGTTGGTGGTGGGCTGACCTGGATGGTGACATTTGATTTCATCTGTTGATTTGGATTGTGACATCTGAGGAGCTGGTTCGTCTGTACCTGCCACGAAATCTGGCTCCCATTGGACGGGAGGACAGACCTGTTCCTGGAGATTTAGATCAGTCGGTGTTGGACCGAAGACACAGCTGTGGCAGGCGGGACTAGTTCTGAAAGTGAATGGGGCTGGCTGAGCAACACCGAAGAGCTCTGGACCATCTACAGAGAACTGGGGGGAGGGTTGGGGGGGGGGACCAGCTAGCCGGGATAATGGGACTAAGGGCCAGGATCTTGTTAAATATGGTAGTTTTAGTTAGTTAGGTAAGTGTTAGTTGTCCTTGTTTCCCCCACCCTTAATTAGATAGAGATAGTAGTGTTAGGTCTGTAGGGACTACAGACTAAGAGGTTAGGTTGGGGAAGTAGTTAGTTAGGAATTTTAGTTAGGTAGGGTAGGGAACTCTGACCTAAATTGGATTTTAGGACTCTAACAGAGGCAGGGAGAGCCGACATCGGCCTATTCGGATCTGAGACCAACAGGTAAAAGATCCTGGCATGGCCGGGTCGCAAATTCCAGTGCTCCTGGGGAGGAGAAAGAGCGGTGGGTCCAGGCTTTTGAAAGAGGGAAGGACATGGAGAAACAGAAAAGCTCGATGCCCTTCCAGCCTGCGACCCATCCCGACGGTTGTTGGCAGTGGGGCTAGGAATAAAAACCCCGCTCCGTCATTGGTGTTGTGCAATGCCAGGTCAATTAACAACAAGACTGCGGTCCTCCGGGATTTCCTGGGGGACCAACAGGCTGACCTGGCTTGCGTGACCGAGACCTGGGTCCGGGAGGGAGAGAACGTAGTGCTCTCCCAAATGGCCCCACCAGGGTTTGCGGTCCTTCACCAATCACGGACTATGGGGCGGGGGGGTGGGGTCGCGATTTTCATTCGGGAGGCTTACTCCTTCAGGGCGCTTCCACCGGTGGAGATCATGGGCATTGAATGTGTAGGCCTGGTGTGGGAGGCTGAAGAGAGTTTGGCTGTGTGGCTGGTGTACCGACCGCCTAATGCACCAACCAGCAGCCTGCCATCCCTGCTGGAGGCCGTATCGGGCTGGGCGTTGGAGTACCCTAACCTTTTGGTTCTGGGTGACTTCAACGTCCACGCTGATGATGCGGCCTCTGGTCAGGGGGTGGATCTGGTGTCATCCATGGCGGCACTAGGACTCTCTCAGTACATCTCGGCCCCTACACACCGGGCAGGACACATGCTCGATCTGATCTTTGCTGTGGGGGTTGCAGTGGACCGAATTACCACTTCGGTAGTGCCTTGGTCGGACCACTTTGCCCTGGGGGCCCGTCTGAACTTCCTGCCCCAGCCCCGAGGCGGTGAGCCGATTTTGGCTCGCCTGCGGAGCCAAATGGACCCGGAGCGGTTCCAGATGGCCCTGCGGGAACCGAAGCCCCCTGGCGGCTCGTTGGATGAGCTGGTTGAAGATTGGCACAACCGGCTCGCTACAGCTATCGACGAGATCGCTCCCAGGCGCCCTCTCCGCCCCCGCAATAGACTGGCCCCTTGGTATACCCAGGAATTGCGCCAGGCGAAGCGGGAGTTGAGACGGCTAGAGAGACGGTGGCGTCGCACTCGCGACGAAGCAACAAGAGCATCTTATAGGACGCTTATGAAAGCCTATGAGATGGCAACTAAGGCAGCAAAGAAGGATTTCTTTGCCGCCGAGATTGCATCCGCGAGCTCACGCCCAGCCCAATTATTTAGGACAATTCGGTCGCTAACAGTACTGCCACATGGCAGAGTAAATGCTAGGGAATTGGAAATCGGCTGTGAGGCATTTGCGAGCTATTTTGCGGAGAAAGTCCTGTCGCTCCGCCGAGACCTCCCCACCACAAATGATACAGTGAGTGAACTCGAGGCCCCTTGCACGTCTTCGTTTCCGGGCTTAGATGGGTTCGACCAGCTGGATCTTGAGGAAGTTGACAGACTGCTCTTGACTGTTCGCCCAACCACTTGCAGCCTTGATCCGTGCCCGTCCTGGCTTATAAGATCTGGCCACGAGGGGTTGCGAGGTACCGCCCGGGAAATAATTAACACCTCCCTTGTTGAAGGGAAATTCCCGGGGGCTCTCAAGGAAGCGATGGTCCGCCCACTCCTAAAAAAGTCACATCTGGACCCGGCAGAATTGGCTAATTATAGGCCGGTGTCCAATTTGCCCTATTTGGGCAAATTAATAGAGAGGGCGGTGGCGTTACAGTTACAGAGGTATCTGGATGATGCTTCGGTTCTTGACCCCTTTCAGTCCAGCTTTCGCCCGGGTTATGGGACGGAGACCGCTCTGGTCGCTCTAACGGACGACCTCCGACGACATCTGGATCAGGGCGGTGGGGCGGTACTGCTGTTGCTCGACTTGTCGGCAGCGTTCGACACAGTCGATCATCGGCTGCTGTCCCGCCGCCTTGCCGAAGTGGGAATCGGGGGGCGGGCCTTACAATGGCTCGTCTCATTTCTCCAGGGTCGGGGACAAAGGGTGGTGCTAGGGGAGCAGCAGTCCTCGAGGCACCCGCTTGAATGCGGTGTGCCGCAAGGGGCAGTGCTCTCCCCAATGCTCTTTAATATCTATATGCGCCCCCTTGCCCAGATTGTCCGGAGGTTTGGGCTGGGATGTCATCAGTATGCGGATGACACCCAGCTCTATCTGATGTTGGGCGGCCGGTCGGACTCCGGCCCGGACGATCTTGACCGGGCACTGCACGCCGTGGCTGACTGGCTCAGATCTAGCAGGTTGAAATTGAACCCGGCGAAGACAGAGGTCCTGTGCCTGGGTCGCTGCGGTCCGGAGTGGGGGGTCCCGCTCCCGATCTTCGACAGGGCGCCGTTGGTGCCAGCGCCGAGGGCGAGGAGTCTGGGAGTGCTCCTGGAGCCTTCCTTGTCAATGGAGGCCCAGGTAGCAGCCACTGCCAAGTCAGCCTTTTATCACCTACGGCTGGCGAGGCAGCTGGTTCCCTACCTGGACCGCGATGGCCTTGCCACAGTGATCCACGCAACGGTCACCTCGAGGTTAGACTACTGTAACGCTCTCTACATGGGGCTGCCTTTGGTGCAAACCTGGAAGCTGCAGCTGGTGCAGAATGCCGCGGCCAGGCTGCTGATGGGTCTCGCAAGGCGGGACCACATCGGGCCTGTGCTGGCGGCGCTGCACTGGCTGCCTATAGCATACCGAGTTCGCTTCAAAGTGCTGGTTCTTACCTATAAAGCCCTATATGGCCAGGGTCCAACATACCTTAGGGACCGCCTTTCTCCATATCAACCCCAGAGAGCACTACGGTCGGGGTCTGAACACAGGCTACGTGTTCCTGGCCCCAGAGACGCCAGGCTGGCCAGAACGAGGACCAGGGCTTTCTCGGTGGCGGCTCCTATCTGGTGGAACGAGCTCCCGGAGGGGATCAGGGCCCTGCGGGACCTGATGCAGTTCCGCAGGGCCTGCAAGACGGAGCTCTTCCGCCAGGCTTTCGAATAGGAGCCGCCACCGACGACACTAGGTAACCATCTCGATGTGCCCTGGTCTAACACGGTCCAACACGGTCTCAGCGGTGGCCGAGGGGGGGAGGTAGATCTGCCACTTGGTCGCCATCGAACGCTGTTTTAAGGAAGCTTTTAAGAGTATTTATTGCTGTATGTTATTTATTGTTTTATTGTAATGTTTTAATCAATTTTATAGGTCAATGTACCAAATAGGCCTTTGGCCCATGTAAGCCGCCCTGAGCCCGCACGCGGGGAGGGCGGGATATAAATACGAAAAATAAATAAATAAATAATAAATAAATAAAAGTGTCAACATGATGTTGGAAATGGTAATGGGGAAATGTCAACAGAACTGCTTTTATTCCATTGAACAGCCTTCTTGAAATGGTCATCGTAGCCAGCAATAATCAAAAGGGACGGCAAGGAGACTATGGGTCACTTCTTACATAATATAAAACCACAGATTATTTTAATTGTGGTTAGTCTGTGAAACCAGGATGCAGCGCTCAGGTGATCACTCAAATCGCAAATCCCCAAAAAGTACTTTATTTTCCAGGGGTAGGAAAACTTGCTAGGGAACCGGGAGGATTGCGCGAGTGAGTCTGCTTTGGTGCGGGAAGTAGATGTGGGCGTCTGATCAGTGATTTTAATTGTGAGAGGGAACAGCAGTGAAACCCAATCAAAATGACCATGTGACCCCAGCCTAAATGTGGTTGATAAACCAGACTGATATTTTGATTTCAAAGGTTGGTCTGACACACTGTGACTCGACATGGCTGTTGGAGAAGCCCACCTTCAGAGAATTGCACTAGCAACACTTAATGAAGCATGGCTTTGCTTGCTGTCTGAAAGGAGCCATAGCATGAGTCTCGATTTAGTAAATGTATGTACGGGTGAGATCTAGGCATACTTAGTCCACTTGGTGTGACAGCAAAGCGCAACAGGTCTCACCAGGGACATGCATTGAGATAATAACTAATCATAACTGGAACCCCAAAAATGTCCTTCTTGATAAAATAGTGGTTAAGATGCTGAGCTGCAAACCAAAAGGGTGGTAGCTCGGCAGTTCGAGACCCGAGTGCCACGTGACAGAGTGAGCTCTCATCTCTGGCCTCAGCTCCTGCCAACCTAGCAATTCAAAAGCAAGAAATTGCAAGTAGATAAAAACTGCTTTGGTGGGAAGGTAACAGCATTCTGTGTGCCTCAGTGTTTAGTCATGCCATTCACATGACCACAGAAAAGTCTTCAGACAGCATTGGCTCTTCAGCTTGGAAACAGAGATGAGCACCGCCCCTTAGAGTCGGAACCAGCTTCCTTGCCTGCTTCAACTGAAAAGACTGAGTCAATGTATAGGGTTCAACAAGGCAGTTATGCTGCTTTATTCACCTCACCCCATCCCTTTCATGCCTTGTAGAAGAAGAGGTGCATTCTTCATCAGTACTTCATCTCAAGGTGTCTTGTACCTAGATTCAATACAAAGAACCCAGTGGGTTGTGAGTTTTTTGCAGGTGGGTTCTAGGTCAGGATGGAGGAGAAGGATGAAGTGGGAGAGGAGACTCTGGCTGCGGCCACACATGCTAAATAATCCACTTTCAATCCACTTTCAGTGTACTTTCCAACTGGATTTCACTGTGGTCCTTTCTGCATTTGCCTGCCACTCCAGATTTTTTCAGTGTTCGAGTTGAGGCAATTTAAATCCATGGCAAAACAGCATCCAAATAACCTAGGGCAACAGCAGGCTGAAACAGGGCTGACCACTGAAGGCAGGTAATGTAATGCAGGAAGGGGGGGGACTTGGGTTAAAAAGAAGGTTGAATTTGATTTTTGTGCAAAATTGCTTGGAGGACACTGTGGTGAACATGGATTTAAAAGGAGACTGCAGAAAGGGCTTGTGTGAACTGGCAAAATCCAGTTGGAAAGTGCATTGAAAGTGGATTATTTAGTGTGTGTGATCACAGCCTCTGTGAGTTTGGTGACAAATCTGTCTTTGCATCAGCAGAACGTGATAATCTCACCTCCTTTATTATCCTAGGCCTCTTTCTGCTCAACTCCTCCCTTCCCCCTTCCCTTAGTGTAATTTTTGTGTAAAACTTGAGTTCAAGGGGCTTATTTCTCCTATTGTATTTGAAGAAGTGAGCTTTATCTCATGAAAACTCAAACCAGAATAAATGTGGTTAGTCTTTAAAGTCCCACTGGTTTCGTTCTGATCCTGTAGGACAGTTCTTAGGGTCCTCCTTGCTGGCACAGGATAGCATAAGATCAGATCCCATAAAAGAGTTTTGTGCCAATGGCAAACAGCAGGATGCATTCTGGGTGCTAGGAAAGATTCCACAAGCAAATGTAGTGGGAGAATCATCATTACTCCAAAAAAAAAAAAAAAAAAGCCTGGAAGATAAACACCATAAATAACTAAAGAAGCTACAGCCGCTAGAATTAGGAGGAAATATGTATGCGGTTTGATTTGAGTCTGAAACAACAGAAACAAATGTTTCTTTGCTTTCAAAGGGGAAAAATGAAAAATTAATGCAAGAATCATCCTAAAAAGGGAGGATAATAATTTAAAAAAATCATTAGAAAGATGGTGGCTGAAATCTCAGTGGAGATTCCCACTACATCTGTGCAAATAAATTATCATTCCTTTTTCCTACACAGAATATCTGATTATCTTTTTTTTTCCAAATTGCAAAAGCTTTAAGTTAAAATATCAATGCAAGTGTACTTTCCTGGATCTCAATTTGAAGGTAAAATATTTCTTATTTGAAATGGCACCTTCGGTTTTGGGGTATCCTGGGCTTTGCATCAGATCTCTGTTGCTATGAGACAATTATTCAAATGACACATTAATAATTTCTGCCGTTCACATGCCTGGCATGCTGTAATAGGGAGGAAAATATGTTAAGGTTTGTAAGGTCTGGAGAAATGATGGATTGCATCCCGGCTTCCTTCCTTTATTATACACTCAAATGTTAGTGGAGATTGCTCTAATGAGGAAACAACCGTACCCTTGGGTAAAAAGTGTCCAATGTCCAGAAGGCAATTAATGATTCAGTTCCCATATGGGTTACTTGCTTTTCATATTCCTTGAAAAAGGATGGGGTGGGGTGAAGCAACTGTCAATCATTTCAGCTATATGAATATATCCTATCGACTTTCTATCTCGAAATCAATATGACCTCAGCAAAGAGCTTGCTTGCCCAATGTAATTTCACCGGATGCTTACGTTTTTGGGGTGAAATTAAATAAGAGCAGACAAGTGAGAGTTCAGGGGAAATAGGCAAGACACTACAAGCAAACAGTTCTCATTGGCATTTCATATTTCTATGCCAATAAAGGTTTTGACTGACTGACTACTGGCCTCAGTCCAGATGACCCATTCCTAAGGCTTGTGGTGGGTAATGAATGCCTCCCAAAGGAACAAGATGGTGTCTTTGAACTCTGTCCATTTCAGACATTTTCCCTCAAGAAACTTGACCTGGATAGCCCAGGCAAGCCTGATCTCATCAGATCTCGGAAACTAAGCAGGGTTGACTCTGGCAAGTATGTGGATGGGAGACCTCCTTGGAAGACCAGCAGTTGGGAGGTGGGGGCAGGCTTTATTTAGCCTCTGAAAATCCTCCAAGCTCCCAGTAGGGGTCAGCCACCAGACTTCCAGGTGCAGACACATGCACACAAACCCACACATACCAAAAAAAAATGCAAAAAAGAAACTTTCCCTGTCCACATGACCATTTTAGTAGCCCCTGAATACTTGTCATAGGATCTCTGCAATTGGCAGAGAACTCTGGGGCTGATTATGTACATACGAGCTATCATTTCACGACTGATTTAAGGCAATCCCAGCAAGGGCCTCTCAATGCAAGTGAGAAGCAGAGATGGCTTGCTGTTGTCTTCCTCTGCAGAGCCTTCCCTGGTGGTCTTCCAGCCAAGCACTGACCATGCTTAGCTTCCAAGACCTGGTGAAATTGGGCTATACCATGCTGCCTTCCCTCTTGAGGGCTGGCTAGGATTACTTATATTGACTTTGAACACAGTTTGAGACTGGTGTCGGTGGCTCCTCTCTGGTTGCTCCCCAGCTCCAGAGGAGAGGCTAAAATGGATGAACCTGATGAGTGAACCTCCCTCTGTCTGAATCACAATTTGATCACTTATTACAAAGGGCAGCTTCAAACTTCTGAAAACAAAACAAAAAATTGCATTTGGTTGAACAATCAAAAGTGTTCTAAATAATTTGAGGGCATGCATGAACTTGCACTGCTTTCCCATAGTACTTCCTTCCCCCTGGGGAAGGTCGCAATCTTAGAACAGCCCTGGGACAAGATAAGCCCAGGGTTTCCTTTGATGGTGGCAGCCCTGTGGGGGCTGTTTGTCTCAGGTGGGCTACACTTAGGGCTGCCAAGTCAGCCCAGGGGGCGGGGGATCCCCCACTACAGGGGTTCCCGATCTGCCAGCCAGCATTCGGCCGGCAGGGGGAACCCCACCCCCTTCCCCAGCATAATGACGTCACCTGGAAGTGACATCATCACGTTGGGGACGTTGCCGGGACGACACTCTAGCAATCACCCCAAAACTCTATGGTATCATAGAGTTTTGGGGCGATTGCCAGAGCGTCGCCCTGGCAACGCCTCCAATGTGATGATGTCACTTCCGGTGACATTGTTGCAGCGCGCGCGCAAGCGCGCATACCAGGGAAGCTCCCAGCGGCAGGAGTACTCCCCCCCACCGGTAAGGAAAAAGGACTTGGCAACCCTAGCTACACTGACAACTGGTGAGCTTGGAATCATTGTCCCCATGCTAACAGAGCAGGGGCCACTTGACTCCGCAGCTTGCTTCTGGCTACAGTGGTCCTCCAGGACAGTGGCCCACTGGGGACTTTCCTGCTAGGTCTAGTGGTTTGGCATAGTGGTTAAGAGTGGTGGACTCTAATCTGGAGAACCGAGTTTGAGTCCCCACTCCTCCACATGGAGTCAGCTGGGTGACCTTGAGTCAGTCTCAGTTCTCTCAGAGCTGTTCTCTCAGGAGCAGTTTCTGTCAGGGCTCTCTCAGCCCCACCTACCTCACAGCATGTCTGTTGTGGGGAGAGGAAGGGAAGGAGGTTGTAAGCCACTCTGAGACTCTGAGATATAAATCCAACTCCTCCTCCTCCTCTTCTTCTTCTCCTCCTCCTCCTCTCACTGCCTCCTTTCTACCTGCTCTTCACTTGACCAATCTGACAGGGGGAAAAAAAACATGAAAAAGAAGCACAGATCTCAAAAACTAGGCAAGATCAGTACTTAGATTGGGGACCCCCACGGAAGACTCTGGAGAGAAAGGCAAGGGCAAACCACCCCTGCTTCTCATTCACCTTGAAAACCCCTTGCAAGGATCACCATAAGTCAGCTGCAACTTGATGGTACATGTGCATGTACATACTTCCCAGTCTACTGAGCTGGAGGAGGCAAAAATATGCAGTTGTCCCTAAGATTCCATCCTTTCCTATCTTGGCAGCCTGATGTCATCTTCTTTATGGGTTTTTCATCAGATCCCAGTGCTTTGCTTGTTGCACTGCAGGCTGAGAAGGGTAGTACAACAAAGTACGTTTTTAGCAGATTTTTTAGTACTGTATCGTGGATGATTTACTCTGTAATACTTTGATACTTTTATTTATTAATTTGCTTTGTGAGAGATTTAATCTTTGTGATTCATTGGTCGGGGGTGAGTTTGTTTGCTTGGGTCTGTTTTATCTGAAAAAATGCCAAGGAAAATATTTTTAATAGAATGACAGACAGCCAAAAGTATAGCTTTTTGTGTTCTCCTAAAAACCAGGAGAGAGGTAATTGTTCTCACCTTCACTTGTATCATCCCCTTGTTTTAATGAATTCCACAAGTGAATCACACACTGGATAAAGAAGTTTTGTAAATATATCAAAAAAAGAAATGAAAAAAGGACTACTTTCACTTGCGTACACAGAGCAATGCCATTTTCAATCCCCAAATCCTCATTTCAAGAAGCAAGCCAAATGAAAGCATACTTCCCATTGTACTGTACACAGCAAGTGAATAACATCTCACTAGTTAACCCTGCACTGAGTAGAGAAGGGGGTCACTGCAGTGATAAAGCTTGTTGTGGAAGGATGCGGTATGCCTGAATATGTCCCTTCCACCTCTTTGAATGAGCTGTACGAGGTGTTCAGCACCTGAAGTTCATGCTCCTTCCACCTAAGCAAGAAATGGCTGGCACAGTGTATTTATTTGTGTTATTTACATTATATATAGTCCATAGTTCTCAGACAAAGGTGGATTACACAGAGTGAGTCAATACAATCCACAAAATGGGACATTCAAGAAACAATGAAACAGGATTTGTGTTGTAGAACCAACCAGAAGCCTAAAAACGGAACAGAAGCAAGGCATGAGTGTTAACATACCTTTGGGACTACTTATCTCTATATCTCCCCGGAAGGAGGAGGAGGACAGTTCTCGAAAGAGCTCTCTCAGCCCCACCTACCTCACAGGGTGTCTGTTGTGGGGAGGGGAAGGGGAAGGAGTTTGTAAGCTGCTCTGAGACTCCGAGTGAAGAGCGGAGTATAAACTCAATCTCCTCCTCCTCCTCCTCCTCCTCCTCCTCTTCTTCTTCTTCCCTGGAAGAGTGTTACAGCCCAGCAATAAGAATCTGCTCATGGTCCCCAGCCCAAGAGAGGTCCAGCAAGGCAGTAATGTTCCACCAGGCCTTCTGTTGAGGACAGTGGCGGTTGGCACTCTCATATCCCCCTATTCAGTCCTCTGTACCCCCTTCATCCAGGGGGCTGGTGGGAACAGAAATTTCTCACCATCTGAGATAATGAAATTGTATTGCTTGAGAAATATATTGTTTTTAATCTTATTTCATGGACTATTATTGTGTTTGTTTTGATTTAAGCTGCCCTGAGCCCTGCTTACAGGTAAGGGTGGCCTAACAAGCTGAATTTAATCAATCAAACAAACAAACAAACATAACACTATAAATGATGCAAAATTACACAATAGGATCCAACCCATAGCAAACTATATACCGCAGTATAGACAACAGACCCCAATAATTTATCCAAGTAACTTTGTGAAGCTTTTTGCACAGGGCTTCCCTATTGCCTGCATAGAAAAGCCTTCTTGAATAGTTCAGTTTTGCATAGCTTGAGGAAAACCAGGAGCGTGGGAGCCTTCCTGACCTCCTTGGCCAGGTCATTCCACAAGGTCGGGGCCGTAACAGAGAAGGCCCTTGAACGGGCAGTTGTTGATTTTGCCCATTTGCAGGTTGGCACCTGCAGGAGGCACTAGTGAGTTGAAGGAACTTGTTATATTTTGACATTTGAGCCTCAAATTAAATTCAGGGAAAACCACTCTATGCCAAAAATATATTTAAAGTGCAAACGGGCTTCCAAAAAACTCAAAGAAACTATGATTACAGAGGCACAGCAGTTAAGAAACAATCACTTGAAAGGACCAAATATAGAGAAAATAGGCAAATGTGTGAACACAGCCCAACATGGCCAGCTTGGTGCAGGGGTTAAGAGCAGTGGACTCTAAACTGGAGAACAAGATTTGATTTCCCACTTCTCCCCATGAAGCCAGATGGGTGACCTTGGGTCAGTCACAGTTCTCTCAGAGCTCTGTCAGCCCCACCTACTTCACAGGGTGTCTGCTGTGGGGAGAGGAAGGGAAGGGGATTGTAAGCCACTCCAAGACTCCACTGGGTAGTGAAGAGTGGGGTATAAAACCAACTCTTCCTCCTTCTCTTCCTCCTCTTCTTCCTATGTAAGAACATAAGAGTAGTCAGGGTTGGATCAGGCTAATGGCCCATCCAGTCCAGCACTCTGTCACACAGTGGCCAAAAATACCAGGTGCCCTCAGGAGGTCAACCAGTGGGTCCAGGACACTAGAAGGCCTCCCACTCTTGCCCCCCCCCCCCAGCACCAAGAATTAGAGTGCATCACTTGCCTCAGGCCGAGAGTTGCTATTTATAGTTTGTGGCTAATAGCCACTGATGGACCTCTGCTCCATATGTTTAATTCCCTCTTGAAATCGTCCATGTTTGTAGCCACCACCATCTCCTGTGGCAGTGAATTCCATGTGTTAATCACTCTTTGGGTGAAGAAGCATTTCCTTTTATCCATTCTAACCTGAATGCTCAGCAATCTTCTTTTTCTCCCTCCCCCCTCCCCCTCCCTCTCTCTTTCATAGCCTTTCTAATCAGACAAAAACTCATCTCTCTATTGTTGTAACAACAATTATTCAGGGAAGGCTGGGGGAGCTGCTATTAGTCAAGCTCAGAGGTTTGTTCAACCCACTAGAAGACCGTCAAACCAATGGTGTGGAAAAGTGGGCTTTCGAAAGTGGGCTCCAAATAAGCAAGGGGAACATGGGGTTATGAAGACAAATGTGGGTGTGTTGGAACAAAAGCTGCAGGGTCTCCTGAGAAAGGATGAAGGAACAGTGCTGTAAATAGGCATCTTCTGCTATAGCAGATGGCCGTGCAAGCAGTTCCAGAGAAGTAAATGCTCCCAAAGAATTTCCAGAAGGAAACTGCTTGGAAGTGATGTGCCAAAAAAATATAAAATAAAACACAGGCTAGTAAATTGCAAGTTAATTGCTTTCCTTGTCAGAGTTACATGAACAGATGGTGACCCCTGTGCAGATATTGAAATTATTTATCTCTGTTTTTGTAGCCATTTATTGCAGGTCAGTCACTATCATGGAGGTCCTGATGGACAAAGATTAATTGACCCCCCAAAAATTGTTCAATGGGCTTTCATATATTTGTGTATTTGGCCTAATAAAAACTCCCCCAAGGGGAAAAAAAAATCAGTCTCCATATTCTTCAGGGCTGGCTCAGATTGACTGCAACATAACTCATGCATACGTTCCTCAGATATCCCCTTGTGGTGCCCTCTCTTATGTACAGCAAGTTAGGTCACAGCTTGCTCAGTGGTAGATCCAGTATCCTGGAATGGTCTACCCAGGTCTGACTTATCCATTAGGCACAGTGCCTAGAGCCCACAATACTTTTAGGTGCCCACAAAAACATGAAAATTTCTCATACATTCAAAATGGGGGGGGGGGAATGAACTTTTAGGGTTGAAGAAAATGTTTCAATTTTTTTCTCACTTTAGGGGGAAAATTAAATGTTTAGGGCCCACAAAAACCAATTAGATTTTGCCAAAACCAGAATTTTTTAAAATATTTATATTATTTTGGTGAGAGGGGCTCATGAAGGCATGAGTACCTTGTGCCCACAAAACTGACAGCAGGGTGGTCTTCCAGCGAGGGGTTTGGCATCCCTAATACATACTTCAACTCTGTTGGTATATAAAAGTGAATTTTACTACACATTAAGGGAGGGAAAGAAGAAGAATGTAATGAGGGGGAGCCCTTTTTGGTCAGTGATCAGATGGAGGAAGAAAGGGGGGGAGAGGTTGAAAGAAAGCAAATAAATGGCAAGGCAGGGTGGGAGGAAGGAAAGGAGAGGTAGAAAGAAAGCAACTTTATCTTTAAATGTGTTCTCTACTCCACCATGCCAGCTGGCTAGGTTTGGAGAAGGGATTTAAAGAGACAAATGCCTTCTCCAAGCCGGTGGGCGGGGTGATGGGGGGGCTTGGAGAACACCTTTAACTTTAAAGGTGTTCTCTGAGCCCCTGAGCCCCACTGCCAATGGCAGCTTGGCTTGGAGAAGGGATTTAAAGAGACAAATGACTTCTCTGAGCCAAGCCAGCCAGCTGGTGTAGTGGGGCTTGGAGAACACATTTAACTTTAGATGGGGAGGGAGGGGAAGATCGATTGGGGAGGCATGCCTCCCCTTCACTTTCCCAGCTGCCCTGCCGGGATCCACACAATATGTGTGAAAGAGCTGCATGTGGCTCCTGAGCCACAGTTTGGCCATCCCTGTTGTATATTGTTCTTATTGTGTTAATCTACTGTAAATGAGGTAAATGTGCAAATAAATACCCATGCCCATTCAGCACCCTTAAGCCATGTCTTGAGACTTAATGGAAGAACTGTTGATAAAACTCCCCATCACACTGGCCTCATTCCAGGTAGCCACGCTGTTCATAGCTTTCAACAAAATTGTGGCAGTTTTAATCCTGATCACGTGTATGAATCATCTTCAGCACACCATGGTAATGGACCCTGCTACTTTTCTAGTTAACTCCTGCCTTGGTGGTTTGCTGCCACAGTGAAGGCCATTTCATTTGCTTTTGCTTCCAGTGGAACTTTCATGTAAATATGCTTACTTGTAGCCTCAGGCTTAAATAGACTAGGCATAGGGTTGATGGAGTCACAAAGTATTTCTTGGAATCAATAGCTTGATCCTTAAGCCTTTTGGACTTCTTAATTTTTGAAAGACTAAAAATTCTGTTCTTTTAAAATACTTGTATTTTTTGATGATTTAATTTAATTATTTCCAGTCTAATGGCTGTGTACCTAGAGCAGGGGTGGGCAAATTGCGGCCCGGGGGCCACATGCGGCCCACCACAGAGTTTTTTGCGGCCCGCCAAGACAGTCGGCCACGTGGTGTGATAGGGTACATTTGTCTCATTAAACTGATTCTAAAATTAAATGTGCTTGCAGCTATAGATGATATGTAATTAGCACAATAAATAAATTGAATAAAACTACCACTATTTTATTTAATTCATATTTATTGATTTTTATTATACAATTTATACCTTTTCTGAACTGCAAAGTTAACTAATGAATGCAATCATTTTAAAAGGTGCGGCCCTCCACTAACCTCCGCTCCCACAAAGTGGCCCCCGAGCCAAAACAATTGCCCACCCCTGACCTAGAGTATGGTATCCAATTATGTTTTTAACTGTTTTATGCTGGTTACATACCAAAACAAACTTTAACTGAATCAATAGCTCCCTTAAAGTGGTTTAAGTAGCGTTAGTGTCATTCCAGACAACAATAGTTATTTTGAGAAGAAATTACTTAGATGGACACATAGATATGGAAATGTTTGGAATTCTCTGGTATTCCATTATTATTTTAGAAACAACATGATGAACTTTTCTTGAAGCACTGCACTTTGCAGAAGTATGCCATGATGCTGGGAATTCTGGGCTTGCCATTGAATTGAGTTAGCCTGTAATTAGGGAATGGAGGGGTCTGTCTAATAGCTTTTTTCTCTTTTGAGTGCAAAGAGAGAAAGCTGAAAGTTCAAACAATGCTGTGGGGAAAATATGTCAATGTGTCGAGCAACTGTGTCCCAACATAGTCAGGAAATCAAAATAACTGAAAAAAAGCATTTGAAAATTGCTCCAGTTCTCATTCATAAAAAAAACTCAATACCCAATATCCCAGTAGTAATGAAATATTAAGTGTTAGTGAACATTTATTATGAATGAGTGTCAGGGTGGTGATGGAGTAGTTAGCTAGAACACTGAATGACAGCTGAGGAGCCCCAGGTTCAAATGCCTTTTTGCCATGAGACTCACTGGAATGGATCCAAGGAGCCTTCCTCTTCCCTAAAAAGAAGAAGAGAAGAGTAGGATGTTATACCCTGCTTTTCTCTACCTTAAGAAGTCTCAAAGCAGCTTACATTCACATTCTCCAACAGGCACATTGTGAGGTAGGTGAGGCTGAGAGAGTTCTGAGAGAAGTGTGACTGGCCCAAGGTCACCCAGCAGGCTTCATGAGGAGGAGTGGGAAAATCAGACCTGGTCCCCCAGATTAGAGTCTGCTGCTTTTAGCCACTACACTTTGCTGGCTATGCCATGCTGGTAAGGAGCTTTCCTCCATGCTCAAGCGTTGGAGCCACTTAAATTGAATGAAGTCTCCTTAGGCTGGAGGAACACTTCAAACTTTGCTCAGTGAAATGATGGGATAGGAGTAGGATCCACTGCAATGGATGACCTTTGGAAAATAACTCTATTTGCTTTCAGTTTTCCCCAAGAATGTCTTGTTGTGAGGTTAAAATGGAAGAGAGGAGATCTGTGTATACTGCTTTAAAGAAGGAAGGACAGGAGAAAAATGTAATCAAATAAAACCCACATGAGCATAAAGCAGCTTTCTGTTACAGGGAAAACTGATATGGGATGCACAGAGAACATCCTATAGCCCCAAACTTAAACATGTTTGTGAGTTCTGTTGCTTGAAATGGAACACAAGACTTTATACAGGCAGTGTGAGAGTCCAGAGCCCTGGGCTGAGAGAAATGGGTCCTTGTGCAACAGGTAGCAGGGAAATGATGAAGAAGGTCTGAGAGCAACTGAGAGAAGGAATGTGGAAGATTGATGCCTCATGCCAAGACAGCCCCAGCCACCTCACACTGCTCCACTAGTTTGCTTCCTTTCAGATCTGCGCTTGTCCTCCTCCCTCTTCAGCTGCTTTTCCGAAGCAGCTCACCACCCCTCTGGAGCTCACCCTACTCTATCCTGTCCTACCTCTCCCCCTCCCTTTCCCCATTTCTCTCCTCACGCATGCTGTTGATTTCATAATGTCCTCTGCACTTTGTACCTGATGAAGTTGCTGTCATGTGCCCCCAGTTTTACCTCAGAGCTCTGTCTCAGCCTTGCAAGGCACACTAAGTGACTCTAAAGGAATGGTGCTGTCCCTCAGTGCCCCTCAGTGCTGTGGAGCCAACAAAGCCAACAATGCTTCTGAGCGCTAGGTCAGACCAGGGCTATACTTGTGCTCTGTCTTTGGGGTGGGCAGATATATGTGACTCTAGAGTGTGCCGTTCTCACCCCTGGAGTTGTGGCAGAGGTATTGTTGAGGGGCTGCCATGTTTCCAGAGGGAGGAGTTGATATACAAATTAATGGATCTTGCAGAAATGGACAGACTAAATATAATACTGTATGGAAAAGATGAAGCATTGTTTTTTGAGAAGTGGATGAAGTTTTATAAATGGATAGGTTAAGGATTAATGTAAAAGACTCAAAATGATTATATCATGAAATATGGTGCTTTTTGCTCACTTTTTGTTAAAGCTCATAAATATTTTTTTTTTAAAAAAGAAAGAAAATGGCTGCTTTGGAGGGTGGACTCTGTGGCATTATACCCTATTGTGCTCCCTCTCCTCCCCAAACCCCACCTCCCCAGGTTCTACCCCCCCCCCCCCACCAATCTCCTGGGAGTTCTCAATTCAGAGTTGGAAACCCTAGTGGAAAGAGGCAGGCTCCATCTCTCACCATCCTGCACCTATGCAGCCAGTCAGCCGTCTAGCTCTTGCATTCCAGAGGGCAACTGGGGCCTAGGCAACTACTCCAGATAGTCCATGGCTAAGACCACCCCAGCTGCTTAAAACAACAGAACACCCATACATTCATTTCCTCATATTCCTTTGTAGCATCTGGTAGAACTCATGGTGCCCTGACATTCTCTTTCTACCCTTTATCACAACATTATGGGGGTAGCACTGATAGTATGAGAGAGCACAGAATGTTACACTGTTAGGAGATGGGTAACTCCTAGGAGATGTTACAGAAGGGGACCTAACATGCAGCTTCAGTTTTCAGGGTCAGTTGTCAACTCTTGCATAACATTAATAGAGCATGGTAGTGCCTTTGGACTACCAAGTTCATAGGTGCACCACCAATCATGGCTGAGCCCATCCACCATATTGCACCACTTCTTTCCCCTTTTCTGCTGGCAACAGGGCTGGCCTTGCCTGGCAGTCCAATCAGGCAAAAACCAATCCCAGAGCAAACTGGAAACCAAGGGTGTGGTATTTTCTCCCTGTGGTTCTCTGATTCTCTGCATTTGAATCCTGCCTCAGATCTCAAAGCTGTCTCTCATTGGAAGTAGCCAAATCAAGAAATATGGACACTAGCATCTTCTCCTAAGAAGCTACACCCACTTTTGAGCCACAATGCAGAAGAACATTTTCTAGTGTGGCACTAAAATAAACAGGCAGTCCATGGTGGTGGTTTTCCATTTAGTACATCATCTAGTTTAACCCAAATCTTGGACATCATATGCTGGCCATGAAACACAAAGTGAAGTAATAGATTTTTTGCTCAATTTACACTTTCTTTGGTCATGGGATATTTGAATGCATGAAGTTTCTAAGTTGCCTGTTACGGTAGCCAGTGCCAGCTGGTAGAACAATGGCACTCATCTGTAGAACATGGTGCTGCTTTCTGTTAATGCTCCGCCTGCCATAGAGAATCTGCGTCTCCCTTCCCCTCCTTCCAGTGAATTATTTCTGCTTGTGCTTTGACTGTTTTCTGGTGTAATCTGACAGCATGAATAACAAACCAAGATTGTGTTCCAGCTGCAAACATTTCTCCAACAACTTTTTTTTGGGGGGTGTCAGAATTTTGCTTCTTCAGTTGAGAATATATTAGCACAGCTGTAAGTCTCCAGCCACCTGCAGTAGGTTTAAAAGACATGGAAAAACAGACGTCATCCCCCCCCCCCCCCAACAAAAGACCTTGCTCCAGAAGTTGGTAGGGATACAGTGAATTTTTGATCAAAATTCCGTCCCACTGTAATATACTTAAAATGGTATTCATAAATACAAGTAACCAAACATTATTGGTTGTATCAGTACTTATCCATGGTTAGCCATATCTAGCCAAGTTTTCCTCCTATTGATGACCATCCAGCCATATTTGGCCACCTTAAAAGTAATTTCCCTATTCCTATCAGCCAACATTATTAAAAGGTAACCCCTTCTGTCTTTCCCAGACAGGCTAGCAATTATGGGTTTAATATATATTTCCCTAATATGTTCATATATTTTACAATCAAAGAAAACATGCACTGACAACTCAATGCTCCCATCTCCACATGGGCATAGACATTTGTCATAAGGTATCTTCTTATCAGGGTTCATTTCGTAGCAGGAGCTCCTTTGCATATTAGGCCACACACCCCTAATGTAGCCAATCCTCCAAGAGCTTACAGAGCTCTTCTTACAGGGGCTACTGTAAGCTCTTGGAGGATTGGCTACATCAGGGGTGCGTGGCTTAATACGCAAAGGAGCTCCTGCTACGAAATGAGCCCTGCTTCTTATCTTTTTCTTCCAGGACAGCAGAAGGTGAGGTATCATACCACAATATAGTAAAAAAACTCTCCTATAATCAGGATTCTCTAAGTTTCGGCTTTCTATCCCATCCCATATACATATGGAGGAGATGTGCAGGCCCCCAAATGTGATGGGAGAAGCACAGGAATTGAAAGCAGATGTCAGTTATAATCCTGCATTCCTCCATCCTAGTGCTCCATTTATCTTCCAATCTAAAATACAAATGATGGGTGTGGGCATATGAACATAGTCTTGTAATGATTGCACATTGAATGTTGTCCATGCCCATAGGTACCTTTTTATTTAGGGCTAAACTCACAGATTCTGATCCAATCACTGGTAAACTGTGAGATATGATAGCCAGCCCGCAAAGACTCCCCCCCCCCCGCCTTTTGCCTGCCATACTTTCAGTCGTAGCTGCAATGTTTTTGCTAGAACTTGCTTCTTTTCCTGGGAAAGAGATGCACACTGTATTAATTACACATGGGCCTGCACGGGTATAAAATATACAAGCAGCCATTTTTTTCCCCTGTTCCCTTTTCTAGACTTCCTTTTATTACCATTACATTCCTTGTGTTATCTGTGAATTCTCTCATGTTCCCCTTGCAATGGAAACTGAAAGCATGATTTAAAAAAGAGAGAAAAGAAAGGCAGGCCAGTTTCCAAAGCAGAGATTCCCTGGAGGAATCTGTTCTGGAGTCCCACTGAGATTGTGACTGAGATATTCACAGAGAAGCCTGCTCAAAGACAGAACTTCAGACGGAATGAGCTCATCAGGATACATTGCACGGCCTTTGTGCCTATTTGACATCAAAGATCACTTTATCAAATCAGGGCTTCCGTGAACTCAGAGTCAAGTAATAGTTACAGCTTAACTTTGTTTGATAATGTTATTCTGGCACAGAAAAACCAGTGTGATGTCTGGGTACAAGGGTGGACTTGGTCATGAGAGATGGTGACAAAGCTCTTCTCAGGTCTGAAGCTTGTAGGTTGGCCTGTGGCGTTTCACCAGTGATCAGTATGTTGGGTTGGAGCTTATGGATTTGTTCCACTAATGGTAGCACTTTCCTCTAGTGCAGTCTACTTACCCTGACACAAGAGGTTCTTCCACTAACGGAACAGCCTCTTGCATTACTGGAAGCCTCTTTGTGCTAGAAAAAGGGACTATAATACTAGAACAAATCGATAGGATCCAACACATTATTAAGGCTGCAGTCCAGTGCTTACTCCTCAAATGAATTCATTGGATTTACTTCAAAACAAACATGCTTCCAATTTAGCTGTTAAGTCCCACTGATTTCAGTAGGAGAAAGTTAAGCACATGCTTAACTTCGCCCAGATTTGTCATACAGTCATTTTACCTGACATTTTCCTGCTTTTGTGGGGAGGTCAGAATATCAATTCCAAAATAATAATTATAATAAATAAATCTTTATGTGTTCATCCCTGTGAAGTTTGAACATACTTCTGTGATTTGATGTTACATCCACTCTTTGGTGGAGTGGAATTTCTACAGAAGTTAGAGCCATCCACCCTACCCTCCCAATACCTTTGAATTTATAATAAAAATGCATGTGTAAAACCCAAATTATACTCTTGATACAGTTTTGTTCACAGCACATTTGTTACAGTTTTGCACTCCTAATCCTCATTCACAGCTCAGCTCTTGGGGGGAAACAGATGACTCTGAATGATTTCTGTCGATTTAATGCTACTGATACTAGTAGTACTATAGCTATTTAATGGTAACAATGGCAGGCACTTGTCAGGCATTTCAGCACAGTTACCAAAGGGCTTTATAAACATTACCCAATTAGCTGGTAATGCACTTTCACAGAGTAACAGATAGTCATTTCAACTGCACCCCTTCAAAAGCAAACATCATCTCTACTGTCAGATGTTGCACATCTAATTGAGTGTTCTACAGCCACAATGGGAAGTATACAGTTTCTTTCCCCTTGACTGCAACATATTTGAAACCATTCCTTATATCTCATAACATTGACTAGCTTACCACACAAATGAAGGTCAAGATGTGTGTTGCTCAAGAGACCGGGACAACAATATGACATACTTTGAGATGATGTAGTCACAAGGCTGATCATATAACCCATCATGTTGAAAAAATGAATGAGAGACCAAATAGTTCAGCAAGGCCTATGATATGGTCATTGTCTATCCACTTATTACAGGATTTTGATGCAATGGAGCATTTGAACATTTTCAGGTGATACAATCCAGTTCTTCTCCCAGCAAGTCCAATCCAACTCTGTCCAACACACAGTTCTGGCATACAATAGTAGCAAGGGGTATAGCAGCAAATGAAGCCTCTCCTAATCCTATGGCTCATGAGAGCTCTTGGGACTGCTACAGAGTTGGATAGGGACTTTTCTTTGTGAGACACCACACTCTGTGATGTCTTCTGGCATGCTGTGGCACAAATGGCTACCATGAATGTCAACGGTTGATAGATACAACTAATGTGAGGGTATCAGTACCAGGGAATGGCAGTTTGATATATACCTCAACCTAGGATGTAGCCTGGGGAAGATCACAAAGGGAAGTGATAGGAAGACCAGAAGACTTTTTGGGTAAATATTTGGGAAACCAGAATTTATTTGGCTCCATTATACCCTATGGGGATCCTATGGGGGCCGTCCCCATAGGGTATAATGGAGAAGGGGTTTAAAGTTTAAATGCTTGCTGAGTTCATTTGCCAAGTCATGCCACTGCGGTGGTGTGACTCTGCAAGTGAACACAGCAAGCATTTAAACTTTAAATCACTTCAGAGTCCACTCACTGAGTTGCACTGCCAATGCAACACAATTTGGCAAGTGAACTCAGCATGCATTTAAACTCAGTGAGTGAACTCAGAAAGCATTTAAAGAGAATGCAGTTTCATGACACCATAGCTATAATTCAAGAACTTTCCACCTGTTATAAGCGGCCCACTAAAATCTGGATGGTCAGGCAGGATGCTTAGAAGATTGTGATCTAGAACAGGGCTGAGTCTTCTGAAGCATTGTTTTCTATATTTTCTGCTAGTCTAGCAAGACTTACAGTTGGGGAACTGATCCCTACAAGGCAGCCCATTCCTCCCTGGCCCAGGCCACTGTATCATTCAGTTCCAGAAGCACAGGTCATTCTGTGCCATTTTTGTTGTAATTCATCCATGGGATCGGCTGTGCAAGATGGGCTACATCATGTAGGTAGAAGACAAAATGATCCATGGTGTTGAAGTTATGGAATAACAAGGGGGACACCTGCCAGTGCTTGAGGGCATTTCAGTTCCCCTTTATTTCCTCCCCTCCACTAGTTCCCCCTTCTCTTCCCTGGCAGCCCCTGTAGTCTCTCAACTCCCACTGGCAATGTGCCTCTATAAAAAGTCTGGATGGGCTGCATGGTGGCTGCTGACACCAGGTCAGGCCAAGTTGCTAGGGGGCTAGACCAAGCTGCAAGGGGAGGGGACTTCTTAGCAGAATGTTGGAAACTGAGTGAGCCATATTTTCTCCACTGCTACTTTTATTGAACCAACATCTGAGCAGTGACAAGTTGAGAAAGCTGCATGCACCTGCCATTTCCAACTGGCAATGACACTGCAAGTTTCCACCAGTGACTCTGTCGCTCTTGAGTTTCTCCAGTTCTGTTGCTAAGTAACAGCAAGAAAGTACAGCTGCAGCTTCGGCTCCATTGAAATTATGGTGCCTGAGATGTGATTTAAAAAAAAACAAACCACACTACTTAGTTCTTTTTTTATTCTGGAGTTCAGAAAACAAAAAAAAAGTTCTGATGGATCTAGCAGTGGTCACATCGAAGCATAATGGAGCATATAATAACATTATAGATTAAATACTCCTGCTGAAGCTGTTGCACATGACTTTTGATGCTTAGGTGAGCAAGTGTAAAAGGGCATAAATTGAAGGGATAATAATAGAGCGCACACTTCATCCTGACAAAGTCAATGATATTTTGGACCCCTGATTGGTCTGGAGTCAGAAGTGCCTCTCTGCACATATAGGATGACCACACTGGAAAGAACAGATCATTTCACCTGGGAAATTATACGATGTACATAATATTTATCTATGAAAGCCTCATTAGACTAAGTAATAAAAGCTCAAGTGCTTAAATTAGTAATGATTATAGTACATTGTTATTACCATTAAAACATTATTTTAATGATATTACAATCATACCTAGGGGCCTCAGTCAGGGTTCTTACTGCAAAGGTCAGAGGCAGAGGGAAACCATGTGTCCTAGGCAGAGCAGTGTGATACACAAAGAAACATAAGATACAGCCTACAGGCCCCAATACAGTGAAAAAAACCTTGCATGAACAATTGGCCTTAGGGGGCCAGCCTTCAGGTGGGTTTGTAGATCTGAAATTACAGCTGATCTCCAGATGAGAGAGATCAATTCACCTGGAGGAAATGACTGTTTTGGAGGGTGGACTCTATGGCACTATACCCCACTGAGGTTCTTCCCCTCCATAAATTCAGGCTCCACCTTCAAATCTCCAGGAATTTCCTGACCCAGAGTTGGCAATACTGATTGCTGATGTATAAAGAAATCATATTCCCTTCCCTATTACGATGCAGATACAAGTTGAACTGGATGGATGCATCCAGTTTGGTGTAGTGGGTAAGAGTGTGGACTCTTATCTGGGAGAACTGGATTTGATTCCCCACTCCTCCACATGCAGCTGCTGGTGTGACCTTGGGTCAAAAATAACAAGAGATCACACAGTCAAATCTACAGAAGCCAGAATACAGCCAACTGTGTATGTAAGCACTAATAAATTATAAAAAATGTTCAATTAATAAAGAAACAAATAACATTTAGCAACATAGAGTCTCTGCATTAAATGCGGTACTGGTGGCCTGTCTTCTGAAACTCTAGATAAAATTGAAATGTATGAAATATGAATTTGTGACTTTAGGTCAATCACAGTTCTCTCAGAGCTGTTCTCTCAGGACCAGTTCTCAAAGAGCTTTCTCAGCCCCATCTACCTCAAAGGGTGTCTGTTGTGGAGAGGGGAGGGGAAGGAATAGGAGATTGTAAGCCGCTCTGAGACTCCAAGTGAAGGGCAGGGTATAAATCCAATCTCCTCCTCCTCCTCCTCCTCCTCCTCCTCTCCTCTCCTCTCCTCTCCTCTCCTCTCCTCTCTCCTCCCTCCCTCCCTCCCTCCCTCCTTCCTTCCTTCCTTCCTTCCTTCCTAATGAGGATTCCCATGTGTATTCAGAGTCACAGGGTATTTACAAGTGCTTAAATTAGATGTGTTTTTGTGTTCAAGGGAACAGCTCAGGAGATCATTTTTATAAGGAAGTAGGAATAAGGCCCGTTGTGGAAATCAATACAACAGGCTCTAGAAAGGCTCTGGGAGAGTGCCAAGGCCTTGGGCACTCAACGTCAATTTGCTGTGGCAACTTCAGCAGGGTATAAAGACACAGAGTCCACTATTTTTTCCATGGGAACTGATCAATGCCATCTGGAAAGCAATTGTAATTCTGAGTGATCTCCAGCCCTCACCTGGAGATTGGCAACAGTGGTTCCCCAACAGGGAATAGCTGGTTTGGAGGGCAGAGTCCATGGCATTCTACCTGTCTGAGGCCCCACCCCTCCTCAAACCTCACCCTCTTCAGGCTCCATCCCTCAAATCTCCAGGAATTCCCCACTTGGAGTTGGCAACCCTATCTCCTTCCCAGCCAAGCATCAACATACCTTTATTTCCCCCTCACTGTTCAGCTTTCCATCTCCCCCCTACCTGCAGCCTCTACTGTGCTCTGAAGCCCTGTTTGCCATGTCACATTGGCTGTCATGGGGGGCATCTCAGCAGGGTATAAGAACACAGAGTCTACCGTTTTCTCCATGTGAACTGATCAATGGCATCTGGAGAGCAGTTTTAATTCTGAGTGATATCCAGCACTCACCTGGAGATTGGCAACAATGGTTTCCTTGGCCGGGAGGGTGGGATAGAAATTTAAATAAATAAATTTCCCAGGAGGAAAAGTAGCCTTTCTCTGCAATGGGGACCAAAGCAGCCTACATCTTCCTCCTCTCCCCCTTTTGGCTTGCACAACAATTCTGTGAGGTAGGTTAGGCTGAAAGTCTGTGACTGGTTCAAAATCACCCACTCAGCTTCTACAGCAAGAACCTGGATCTAGCAGATCCTGCTCTGAAGCACTGATTGCCATGCCTAGGGTACCCAACCTCCAGGTAGAGCCTGAAGATCACCAGGTATTCACAACTGAACTCCAGACAACAGGTCTCTCCTGTCCAGTGAAAATAACTGCTTTGGAAGGTGGACTTGATGGCATTCTGTTCAGCTGAGGCCTCTCCCCTCCCCAAACCCTGGCTTCCAGAGACTCTACAAGAAAATCTCCAGGAATCTCCCTACCTGGAGCTGGCAACCCTAGTCAGAACTGGTCCCAATGAGTTCTTTACAAAGGCCTGCAAAGGGTTTCCTTCCTTTGTATGAACCAAGCTTGGTTGCCTTGGTTGCAAAACGGGCTCCAGTTTACAACTCAGCTGTTCGCCTCCCTCCCTCGTCCTCCCATCTCACTCTTAAGTTCCCTGCCATCAGTCACAGAACTGTCACTAACTTTTTAGAGGGTCCCTGTGGCGAAATCTCCCTATTTGGAGATAGAATCCTCAATCTTTGGGGGACCCCTGGAAAGTTGGCAACTGAAGGGTCTGGCCTTTCCTTGCTTCCCTGGGCTACCCCCTCCCTTTGGTATTGTGCAGAGCAGGGGAGACTATGCACAACACAGATTATTAGCCCAAGTAAAAGATTTTTTTTTTACTATTTACACAATTATGGAGCGCACACACACACACACACACACACACTAAATGAATGAGGCACAACTGTAGGAGTAAGCACATACTATGAACCAACAGGGCATAAAACAACAGGGGTTAAACACAATCCTCTCTGGATGGGCTGGAGTCTATATTGATGGTGCCCCACCCCTTGGGACAGTCCCTCTTTTTCCCACATTTTTTGGCTCTGGGGCCGCTGGGAACTGTAGTCCAACAGATGAGGAAGCCTCATTCAACCCAGTTAGCAGGTGTCCTTTGGGGCCGGAGCGAGGCGGAGCAAAGCTCCGCCAGCTCAGGAGTGGCCACTAGGGCAGCCACGGGCCGAATCAGATTCTCTGATCTGATTCGGACCGCTGCTGAATTGCCGCCGAAATTCGGCAGCAAATTTAAAAGCGACTGGAGGGGAGGGGGTTTGAAGGAGAGGCTCCAAACTTGCAGAGTAGCTGCTGGGGCCTCTCCTCGAAATACCCACCAAGTTTCAAGAAGATTGGACCACGGGGTCCAATTCTACGGGCCCCAAACCGGTTGCCCCATTCCCTCCATTGTTGTCTATGGTAGAAAAAAAGTAACACCAGCCCCTCATATACCCTTTGAGTTTTTGCCATTGATTTCAATGGCCCATACGGTATAATGGGGCTGACACTGACATTCCCTTTCTGACACACTTCTGGTGATGTCAGGAAACGTGGCATATGCTAATGAGTTATGCTAATGAGTTATGCTAATGAGCTCCTGCACCTCTTTTTCTATGAAAGGACCCCTGCCAGTTAGTGATACCCCTGCAGGCCCTTCTCTGAAACTACAGCTCATTTGAACCTTATGGGGGAACATTTTAAACAAACCAGACAGCAGCCATCTTATAAACACAGGTAACTGCCATTTCTTTACACCTACCACCTGGAGTTTGGCAATCCTAGGGGGAAAGTCAGCCGCACAGCAGGGATTGAAGGGAATGGTTTGATGGTTGCTGGCCCACCTCCTTAGCCAGCCAGCCATGGTGGAGCTTAGAAGGAGAGAGAGCCTTTTTTCTGACAGTTTATTCTGACAGAAAAGTCAGTGGGCGGGGGTGAGGGGGTTATGCTGATAGTCCTTTGTCTTCTCACTGACAGAAGCAGGCCATTGAGGGGACAGTTAGACCCACCTGGCAGTGGGCAGAGGAGAAGAGTGAACCCAGCACCCAGTCAGTCCTTCCCCTTCGCTGGCTCCCTCCTGACTGAGGCTGGGACACTGGCCGGTGGCTCTGTGGGTGGGACTGAGGAAAAGCAGGGAGAGAATGCAGCCAGTGGCCAGGGTCCCCCTTTTGAGTGGCAGTCCGTCCAGCCTACTGATTTTGGTGCCCCATGGAATCTTGCCCCTTGGAATCTTAAAACGGCTTTATATAATAGGAAAGATAATATTGTAGTCCATCACAGTTCACTTAATTACCACCCTTTCTTTACTGCTACGTCCTCTACTTTTATAACCTAATTTCTTCCTTTTAGTGGTTCTGCCTTAGATAGCTTTTGTTGCATTAGGCAGCTTGTGTTTACGTTGTTTTCTAGTCTCTTTTATCCTAGTTATCTTGCATTGTTTACTGGAGGTCTTTGCTGCCTGAGTGAACTGCTTTTCATATTTTGTAATCCACCTTGAGTCTCAGTGAATTCAGTGGACTATAAATGAAAAGAATGATAACAATAGTGTATTAATTTTATTGCTTGGTTGTTTTATTGATTGTTTATATGATGTTTTAGACTATCTTTTCCACTAAGACCCCTTAAAAGAAAATTTTAAAGATTCCTATTCGCACAGTTCTATAACGGCAACCATTTGAGGAAGAACTCAGTTTATAATAGCAGACTCAGCAGTTTTATCCAGGCAAGACAAAGAGGGGTTGATGTAACATTCATTGGATGTAAGATCTCCAGGAATCCTGCCCATGCCCTGAGATAACCTTCTGTGGAAACCTTTCAGTGACAGAACCTGAGAAGCAGGTAGGATTACTTGCCTCAACAGTGAGTTCAGGTCAAATCACATAATAAGAGTATCTGAAAAGAGTTTTATACATTGGATCCATTGAGCTGCCAAAGGTTTCAAGTAACCATTCTGGCATGGATAGAATAATGTTCTGGCCAACTACAAAAGTTCCACTGACCAACACTGAGCAGGTATAATGTTGTTAGGGAATAAATTATTCTTTGCCATCACTGCTGCTACAGAAGGGGTTCTAAACTGATTTCCAATCAGATCCAGCCTTCCTCCATTTGTGTGCTAATCATCTTCCATAAAACACATGTGCACAAACCTTTACATTTGGGGTTATCTCTGTTCAAGGAGTCCAAATTCTTCCTGCGTCAACTCTTAAAACAAACAAACAAACCCAACTTAATTCAGCCCTTCTGTCAAATTTGTGTTGAATCTTTTATGTCCCTTTTACTCATGTGTTAACATAACACAGGTGTGGATAACCTACAGAGCTGCATTGCCCCTTGACTCTATTAGCCTGATGAATATGGAGAATGGTATGTGACAGTGCTTTCTTGACCAGTGTTCCCTCTAACAAGGGTGTAGACTTTCCAATTTCCCGGGGGGGGGGGGGTTGGGGTTGGGGCTGGGCCAGAGACATCACAGTCCATTGTCTCTGGTGGAGGCTCAGCACCTCTGGGGGGGGGGCTCCAGCCCCCCTGAAGTTGACACCTATGCCCTCTAAGCTGAGTTAGTGTGGGCTAGCTCACAGTTCTTTTAGCCTCTGACTCACACATTTTTGTCTTCGCTGAGGAAGGAGGGCTCCAGAACAAACTAATTTATGCAGCAGCCAAGTTCCTCACTCACAACTTTAATTCCAGTAGCTCACAAAGTAGTTTTTTGCTCACAAGACTCCACAATTTAGAGGGAGCATTGTTCTTGACCCATTTATACCTTTATTGTTTACTAGGAATGAGGCCCATTGTGGAAATAAATACAACGGGCTCTAGAAAGAGGCTCTGGGAGAGTGCCAAGGCCTTGGGCACTTTGTGTCATTTTGCTATGGTGACCTCAGCAGGGTATAATGACAGAGTCCACCATTTTCTCCAGGGGAAGATCTCTGCCATCTAAAGAGCAGTTGTGATTCAGTGTGATCTCCATCCTTCCTCCAGAGATTTGGCAACAATGGTTCCCCATGAGGGAACGGGTGGTTTGGAGGGTGGAGTCTATGGCAGTGAACCTGTCTGAGGTCCCACCCCTGCCGAAACCTCACCCTTTCTAGGGTCCACCCCTCATATCTCCAGGAATTTCCCAACCTGGAGTTGGCAACCCTATTTTCCTCCCAGCCAACTATCAACATATCATTATCTGCCCCCTGGCTTCAGCTTCCCATCTCCTCCCCTTCCATCCTAGAGAGTAGTTGTAATTCTGAGTGATCTCCATCCCCCACCTGGAGACTGGCAAAAATGTTTCTCCATGAGGGAATGGCTGACTTGGAGGGTGAAGTCTATGGCATTGTACCTGTCTGAGGTCCCACCCCTCCTCCAACCTCACTGTCTCCAGGCTCCATCCCTCAAATCTCCAGGAATTTTCCACCTGGAGTTGACAACCCTATCTCCTTCCCAGCCAATCATCAACCTTACTCTTCAACTTTCTGTCTCCCCCCCTGCAGCCTCCACCATGCTCTGAAGCCCTGACTGCTATGTCACATTGGCTATCATAGGGGGTCCATCTCATAAGGGTATAAGGACACAGAGTCCACCATTTTCTCCAGGGGAACTGATTTCTGCCATCTGAAGAGCTCTTGTAATTCTGAGTGATCTCCAGACCTCACCTAGAGATTGGCAACCATAGTTCCCCTGGAGGAAAAGTAGTCTTTCTCTGCAATGGGGACCAAAACAGCTGACATCATTCTCCACTCCCCCTTTTGACTTGCACAACAACCCTGTGAGGTAGGTTAGGCTTAAAGTCTGTGACTGGCCCCAAATCACCCACTCAGCAAGAACCTGGGTGTAGCAGATCCTGCTCTGAAGTGCTGACTGCTACGCCTAGGGTAGCCAACCTCCAGGTGGAGCCTGAAGATCGCCAGGTATCACAATTGAACTCCAGACAACAGATCTCCCCTCGACCCCTGGAGAAAATGACTGCTTTGGAGGGTGACCTCTATGGCATTCTTTTCAGCTGAGGCCTGCCCCCAATGAGTTTTCTCCCAAAGGCCAACATAGGTGTGGAAAGGGGCTTTCAGAGAAGCAAGCTTGGTTGCCTAGCAACAGGCACAAGAGAAAGTTGCCAGCTCTGATTAGGGAAATACCTAAAGATTTGGGGGGGGTAGATCCTGTGGAGGGCAGCATTTTTTGGGGGGGGAATGGAAGGACTCAGCAGGGTATAGTGCCAAAGTGTCTACCCACCAAAGCAGCCATTTTCTCCAGGGGAACTGATCTCTGTCATCTGGAGTTCAATTGTAACAGTGGGAGATCTCCAGATTCCACCTGAAGATTGGCAACCCTAGGGGGGAAGTCAGCCACACAGCAAGGGGTTGAAGATAATGGTTTGATGGTCACTGGCCCACCTCATTAGCCACCCAGCCATGGTGGAACTAAGCAGGAGAGACAGCTGTTTTCACAGTTTATTCTGACAGGAAAGTGGCCAAGCTGGCAGTGGGCAGGGGATGCATTATGCAGGAAGTCCATTGTCCTTTTACTGACAGAAGCAGGCCACTGAGGGGACAGTTAGACCCACCTGGCAGTGGGCAGAGGAGAAGAGTGGACTCAGCACCCAGTCTGTCCCCTTCACCGGCACCCTCCAGACTGAGGCCGAGACACTGGCCTGTGGCTCTGTGGGCAGGACTGAGGGAATGCAGCAAGGGAATGCAGTCAGTGGCCAGGGACCCCTTTTGATTTGGCAGTTCTTGCAGCCAACTGATTTTGGTGCCCCATGGAATCTTGCCACTTGAAAACAGCTTTATGATATAGGAGACATATCACTAAGAGGAACAAGGTGTGGGAGATGGAAAGTATTTTCATTTGTAGAAGATTCCCCACACTTGCCTAAGAGGAGGATTTAGTGGTGGAAAGTGCCGTCAAGTTGCAGCTGACTTATGGTGATCCCACAGAGCTTTCAAGGCAAGAGATGAACAGAGCTGGTTTGCCATTGCTTGCCTTTACCCAACAACCCTAGACTTCCTTGTTGATCTCCCATCCAAGTATTAACCAGGGCCTACATTGCTTAGCTTCCAAGATCTAACAAGAGTGCACTAGCCTGGGCTACACAGGTTAGGGTTGCCAGACCCCCTGGTGGAGGTGTGGATCCCCTGCCACCAAGCCTTACCCAATGCCACCAATCAGCTGGCCAGTGGGGAGGACTTACTAAGAGAAAGGAGAAGGCCTAGGCCTCATGGCGGACATCACACGTAAAGTGCTGTCATCTTGCCAGTGGTGGCCAGGTGACGCTCTGTAGTTGGGCAAGAATTCTATGGTGGAAGCTGATTTTATCATAGATTTTTTTCCCCCAAAATACCAGTATCACACAGATGTCACTGGCATGGTGATGCCACTTCCTGTGCAAAGCCAACCATGAGTCCTAGGCCTTTTTCTCCTTTGTAAGTCCCCTTCATTCCCTGCTGGATGCCAGGAAGAACCTGGCAACCCTAAAACAGGTCAGGGTAGGTGGGGGATTTAATTGATTGCAATTGGTAGATGATAAATAAGAATGGAAATAAATGGATCAGCCGACCATGATGTAATCCAATCATTTGCTACTATAAGAGCTCCATGTGACCCCTGCCATGTTTAACTGGCATGTGTACGAGCTCCGATCACTAATAGGGGGAAGAAAATGGATTGCAAGAACGTCATTGCCTCCTGCCCAGCAAGGGCATTGGCAAGGCAAAGACTATTTCTTTGGATTTAAAACGGGAAAAAAAAATCTACAAATGATCAGTGTCTTTGGAATGGCACAGGGATCAATCAGTTAAAACAGACAGACAGGCCATTGGTATTCACACCTCATGTAACACAGCACATACAGTAAGTAACTTTTGAGTACAGTGGGAGGATGTGTGAAAAAATAGCATAAGTAAGTGATTTTCATGAGGAAATGTCAAGTCTACGCTGGATCTTTGTTTATCCCAAACATTCTGTCTCACTTGCAGACTACATGGACAAATGGGGGAGGTGTTGTTTTTACTTCAGGTCTTGAAATTTTACTTTGGCATCATCCATTTCCACATCAAAAGATGTTTAACAGCTACCTGTATCCCTGATAAAAATGCTAGGCATCACCTTCATCCCTCTGTTTCCATAACTTTTGGATCTGCTTTATCTAAGAGAACAATTGATTCATCTCCTCCACATAGCATGATTTGTATGCTACCAATGTGTCTTTTGATTTCTCATGTTATGATGCTTCAAAGCTGTACCTATACCTAGCAATGAAATCACGTCCTCAGGTGTTACACAAACTCCCCCCCCCCCCCCTTGTCCTCCTCAGCTATTCCTGGAGATCCCATCAAGAGCTGTAAAATCCAGCTGCTGGGACCTGTCATCTCTTTCCTGCCAGACACATTTCTCGGCTGTCTCTACCGTGATCAGATTCTCCTGCAGTGTTGTCTTCCCATTCTAAAAGGACAGGATCACTCTTGAGTCAATTCCATGTGTCTTTTTCTTTAACAAAACAAAAATTTATACAGTCCTCAAATTCAAAATAGTTCAAAAATTGTTTGAGGCCTTAGCTCATGCCACTTATTTATTAATCTTAGATATTGCTTTTAAACTTTTGCTTTCAAAGCAATGTGCAGCATAAAACATCTAGAGCAATGGTTCATAACCTTTAATCAATTACTAAATATGCAATGTTCTTATGAGTTTGACAGACAGACAGAGAGACAGAATGGCTAGATAGACAGACAGACAAACAGATAGACAAATCTCAGTCATATCATGTCCTGGGTACAGGTACAAATCCAAGTGCCTTGTCTTTACAGGTAGAAGTCTTGGCTAGAATTGGTGGGCTGGCCTATCTGTTTGTGGTACATATCACATTTATAACCTATTCTTCCTCCAAAAAGTACAAGTCTTCAATCATGCTCCTTTCCAATTTGAGTTCACATCAACCCTGTGAGGTAGATGAGAGCCAGTTTGGTGCAGTGGTTATGAGCAGTGGACTCTAATCTGGAGAATCGGGTTTAATTCCCCACTCCTCCTCCGTATGAAGTCAGCTGGGTGACCTTGGGCCAGTCACAGTTTTCTCAGAGCTCTCAGCTCCACCTGCATCACAGGGTGCCTGTTGTGGGGAGAGGAAGGGGATGTGATTGTAAGCTACTTTGGGACTCCTTAAGGTAGAGAAAAGTGGGGTATAAAAATCTCCTCCTGTATGCATAATCAAGGAAAATTAAGTGTGTGGTAAAATGAAATTCAGTATTAATGAAATACCAACTTCAAGCTTTAAAAATAAAGGCAAATCTGAGGAATCAGATGTCAAAAACAATTCTTTTTTACTTTAAATGAGGACCTCAGAATTGCCTTGTGTTTGAAAGATAAGTTGCGTGCTTCCCCTGCATGCTGTACTGTACCAATGAGTGAATAATGTCTGTAAAACCAACTCACCAGATCATTTCCCAGAGTAAATAATTCAGCAGTATTATCATCATCAATTATTTCTTTTCATTGGCTCTTCTGTCCTTGCCAAAGTCTGTCCCTCCCACCCAAACCATTATTGCATAAATAAACATTGAGATCAGTTGATATCAGAAAGGCAGGCATGGCTCAAAAGAGGAAGAAATGATATTTTAGTGTAGGTAATTGGGACAGTAAATCAGTGAATTAGCATAAGCAAGCTTCATCCTCCAACACTGGAGAAGAGTGCCATATATTACTCGGATGTCCGATTCTGCATGATAAAGGAAGGAGACTTTTAAGTACATCTGGGACAACTTTCAAAAGACATACATTTTAATGAGGAACATAGGGAAAAAAATTCCACATTGTCTTATTCCAAGTATCTCAGAATCTTAACAGCGTATACTTTAAAATGTTATGGCTCACCTCTGTGAAGTTTTCCAGACCCCATTTAGTATTAAAATTGTGGCACTTTGCATTGCCCTTCTGCTTGTTGTGCCTCTTCATTTAACTCATGGCATTATCACAAAAAAATTATTTTACTCGATCACTTCTGCTGATGTTAGTTTAAATTACACGATGATTGAAAGTGAAGGCAAAAGGGCACAGAGTGAATCATTTATCACACATTGCCAGCTGAAGAATCCAGCAACAACTTCTCCAAAGATCGCATGTCTGCTCTCATGAAAAGCATATCAAAAGTGGACTCCTTCCGATGTTCAGCCAGGAGTCCATTTCAAGCTATTTTGTTGCCCTGCTTGAAAATTAGTATCCCCCCCCCATCTTCCTATCTAAAGTTTATCCTGTCCTTCCTCCAAGGTGAGTGATAGACCTAATTCTCCGGGGGGGGGGGGAGGGGTGGACCTGGTTCTTCCCTCCTTTTTTTCTCCACAATAACACTTTCATAGGCTAAAGTTAGAGTCCAGTGGCACCTTTAAGGCCAACAAAGCTTTATTCAAGAGGTGAGCTTTTGTGTGCATGCACTCTTCGTCAGATGATAACATGGAATTACATATCATAGTTGTATATATAGGTGGCTTGTTAAATTAACATGCAAAACAGTGAAAATATTTTTTTAAAAACTGATCAAAAGAAGGACCAGCTCAGTTTCTGGTCGACAGGACTGTGCCTGATCATTGTGTGAGGGGTTGTCCGTTGGCTGAACTGGATCACATCAAGTTTGTAGTTCCAGTTGCTGTGATCCATGTAGCGCAGGGCTTCTTTGGCTGTGTGCACCATGCGCTCGGCCTGGCCATTTGTGGCTGGATGGAATGGGGCGGAGTGTACATGCTGAATCCCATAGTATTCCACGAACTGTAAGAAGAGGTCTGTAAGCTATTGGAGGAATGACTACATTAAGGGAGTGTGGCCTAATATGCAAAGGAGCTCCTGCTACGAAATGAGCCCTGCTGGTTCTAATCTTGTCACATCCTGTACAGTCAAACATTGAGACTTAAAGTGCTCGGGCATTCACCAGAACTTTGGTTTTCTTTTCAAATTGCAGTTGCACTGTACTGCCATGACTGTGAATGCAGAACCAAGGATGGCTGTTATTGATTGAGAAACACTGAGGCGACATGCTTTCTTCTCACACTATGTTCAGGGCACCTAAGAAACCACCAAACCACATTGCCATGAACTGACAATTTAATGGAGGTTTTCATACTGTTTTGTGAAGAATAGGAGCAATTCATTTTCTCGGGGTGAATCACAACATCTGTTTTCAGTAGCAGGGCTGATCCCTAAAGCATATGCTATACAAATAAAGAGAAGCATCTCTCAGAGTCTTTTCCTTATGCCGAACAAGACAGAGGTGAGTATGAACTATGGCATGGCTCCTTCTTCCAAAATACTATAACTTTGGGACATTTCAATAACACTGGTAGGCAATAAGTGCAAGACAGACAAAAGGAAATAGTGTTCAGCAGGCATTTGAACTGGTCAGTGCCAAATGTATACATTGACTTGCTCACGTCTGATCATGCTAAGTTTGACTGTGGAACAGATTCAGTGCAGACTTTGTGGCATCACTAACTGCAGTGGCTCACATGAGATTCTTTGTTCTCCCAATCCAAGGGTGGACACCCCTCATGTAGTGGCTGGACTGAAAAGAGTTAATGGGATTAAGCCCCACTAAACTCAGTAGAACATGATGGTGAAAAGGGCCATGAAGTCGCAGCCAATTTATGGCAACTCCTTAGGGTTTTCAAGGCAAGAGACAGTCAGAGCTGGTTTTCCATTGCCTCCCTCTACATTGTGACTCTGGACTTCCTTGGTGGTCTTCCATACAAATACTAACCAGGGTTGATCCTGTTTAGCTTATGAGATCTGATGAGATTGGGCTAGCCGCGGCTATCCAGGTCAGGGGCAGTAGAGTGTACATTTGAAATCACATTGCAAGGACAGGGCTGCACAGTGTTAGACGTTCACTTAAAAATGCCCCTATCAGACTTATCTAGCCATGCTCCTGCATGGACTCACCTAGCCAGGCAACATCAGGTAGTGGCTTGGCCTGGCTTGGCTGTCGAAGCAACGGTTTCTGCTTGAGCTGGCATGGAGGATGGGAGTGGACTATACGGTCTTATTTAAACACTTGCTGTCTTTTATTCTATTTTCCTTCATACAGTAGCTGTAGGGCATTGACACACTGCAAATGGCAACTGAGAGAGCAAAAGAGGTGGGAAGAAATATTTTGGTGGAGTGCCTGCTTCCCCTTGCTACTTATTAGAACTATCTATGTTTTAAAATCAGAGCACCAGGAAGAAGCTAGAAAACATTCATTTGTATGACAACATTTGATAGAACTTAAGAGACTCCTGATACCCATCTCCCCTTCCATGCAGGTCTAAGGCCCAGGAGGAAGATCTAAGAAAGAAAATAATCTTGAAAGAACCACTGCCCCATGTTTGCATTGTGAGAAGTTACTTAGAAAGTTAACATTACTTAAAGTAGAAAAAAATTGTTCAGAAAACGGTATCAGAATAATAAATCTCATCAGCTTGTATTTTACCAGGCTGTTCTACCAGTCTGCTCAGCAAAGCTTATATACATACATACATACATCTATATATATCTATATAGATATACTTGCCTGGAAGTCGTGGTTGACATCTGGTGACCCCTACTGGGGGCTTGGATGTTTTTGAGAGAGGTGGCATGATTTAGCCTGCCTCTGCATCCCACCTCTGGGGTGTTGTTGTTTTTATTTTGGAAATTGTCCTTCCAAGTACTTGCCGGGGTCGGCCCTGCTTAGCTTCTGAGATCTGACAAGATTGGACTCACCTGGGCTACCCAGGTTAGGGCACTGTTCAGCAAAGCTTATTCTTCCAGTGTAAGGAGACTTCTGATAGAGGAAGAGCCCTTTAAGTCAGAGGAAGTCTCCTTAGAATGATGGAAGGCTCCAAACTTTGCTGAGCATTTAATGGGGTATGGTGGTAGTGGAAAGTGCTGACATGATGACCCAGTAGGGTTTTCAGGGCAAGAGACATTCAGAGGTGGTTTGCGATTGCCTGCCTCTGCCTGGTACTCCTTGGGGATCTCCTGTCCTAACAGTAGGGTTGCCAGCCTCCAGGTGAGGCCTGGAGGTCTGCTTTTGCCACTGATCTCCAGCTGACAGAGATCAGCTCCCCTGGAGAAAAAAAATTGTACTTTGTATCACTCAGTTTATAAATTGTAATTAGTGTACTACACGGCTTTTTTGTTATCTATATATCCTTCCTCCCCTGGAGAAAATGGCTGCTTTGAAGGGTGGACTCTATGACATTGTACCATACTGAGGCCCCTCCCCTCCCCAAACCCCACTCTCTCTTGGATCCACCCCCAAAGTCTCCAGGTATTTTCCAACCCAGAGCTGGCAACCCAATCTAATACTAGCCAGAGTTGACCATGCTTAGCTTCTAAGATCTGACAAAATTGGGCTAGCCTGTGCTATCCAGGTCAGTAGGATATAGGCTAATGTAGTTCAGGTCATATTCCTGAGATCCAAGATCACTGCAGACGGTGACTGCAGCCAGGAAATTAAAAGATGGTTGCTCCTTGGGAGGAAAGTGATGGCAAACCTAGACAGCATAATAAAAAGTAAAGGCATCACCCTGTCAACAAAAGTCCGTATGGTCAAAGCAATGGTATTCCCAGTAGTAATGAATGGCTGTGAGAGTTGGACTATAAGGAAGGCCGAGTATCAAATAATAGATGCTTTTGAATTATGGTGCTGAAGAAGACTCCTGAGAGTCCCTTGGACTGCAAGGAGATCAAATCAGTCAATCCTAAAAGAAATCAACCCTAACTGTTCCCTAGAAGGCCAGATATTGAAGTTGAAGCTCAAATACTTTGGCCCCAAAATGAGAAGGGAACACTCACTGGAGAAGACCCTGATGCTGGGAAACAGTGAAGGTCAAAGGAGAAGGGGACGGCAAAGGATGAGATGGTTAGACAGTGTTATCAGTGAAACAAACATGAAATTAAGCAAATTCCAGAGCACGATGGAAGACAGGAGAGCATGGCATGATGTGGTCCATGGGGTCGCGAAGTGTCAGACTTGACTGTGCAACTGCACAACAACAACAACAAAGTTCAGGTCATTTCCCACTTCCTCAGAAGAATATCTGGTGCCAGTCTACCACACTGATGTCTTTTCTAGGGCTTTTTAGTGATGAGGTTACATATTCTTTTGTCTGATGGTCTCAATGTTTTGCATGGATATACTCACTGGGTTTTATTGCTATCTGGTTTTAGCATTATTTGGTTTCAAATGCAGTTAAATATTGCTTTTGTAAGCCATTTTGAGTTTCTTTTAAGAACAGATGGAGTATCAATATAATATTGTGGTGATTCAAGGAGGTTCATGACTGCTTTGTCCTCTGTGTTCCTCCATCTGAGGCCCTGGGGCCTGCAAAGGCCCCAGAGGAAGAAGAAAAGAGATTGGATTAATAAACTGCCCTCACTTGGAGTGTCAGAGCAGCTTACAATCTTCTTCCTTTCCTCTCCCCACAATAGACACCCTGTGAGGTAGGTGGGACTGAGAGAGCTCTTTGAGAACTGCTATTGAGACAACAGCTGTAAGAAAACTGGAGCTTGCCCAAGGTCACCCAGCAGCTGCATGTGGAGGAGTGGGGAATCAAACCTGGTTCTCCCAGATTAGAGTCCATGCTCCTAATCACTACACCAAACAGAAGTAACTTAACAGAGCCTTGTTGCTCTTCCTTTCTTCCCAAGTATGTTTTCTGCAGCCTCCTTCCTAGCATGCCATTTGCCCCCTAATGTATGCCATGCTTAATTTCATGCAAGTCCAATAGCCCACTCTGACCTTCCACATCTGTTCCCCATTTGCTTGATAACCCAGCTGGCCCAGCCTAGGCACAGCTGCCTTTGGAATCTCTTTAAAGGGGCTACTCAGTGATGTGTAGGCTAGGTGGTTCTAGTCCTTGTACAGTTAGAGCAGCCATAGGAAAGGTTGGAAGCTTGCAGGTCAGGGCCAGAGCTTGCTGCAGCCTTGGTAAGTCCAGAAGATCCATTTATGGATAAATAAATAAATTGAATCAAAGTGGCTTTTGGTAATGTTTTATCAATGTGTGTTTGCCCAGAGGCAACAGATAAGGGAAGCTCTAAATAATTGAAAAGGACTGGAAGTTGCAGGCAACTGTGGATGTGCTGATTCCAAAATTAAATTTAGAAATTCTCCTTGGTTAATGGGAGGAGTGAAACATGGCGCAGAGAGAAATTCTGGAACAATGAAGGAAAAGAACTGGCAAAATCCATTAAGGCCTGATACGGTTACATGGACAGTGGAATTGTTAGATAAACATGGCTCTCTTATGGTTTAAACAGATAAAACAGAAATTACACACAAAGATTACACGTCAGTACGATACACACTGCAAACTGTTATAGCCTCAATTTGCCTTGAGGCCATGCAAGGAAGGGGATGGGTGTTTAGCTCTTCATACTCAACTCAGTTTTGTTATTTGAAACCAAGCTCTGTTTATTGTTATTATTATTATCAACATTAGCATTATTAGCATTAGCATTGAAAAGGGAAAAAATGCTCTTTGAAACATGCACTTCCCTAATATAAAGTGCTAATAACAGGGTGCATAGTTTCAAAACATAAAACTGAATGAAGGCAGAAGGGTTACGTACTGTCTCCATTTTCTGCTTGGCCCCAAGGCAAACCGAGGCTTTTTGAGACTGCAATTCGCATACATGGAGGCAGTAAAATGTATGATCTATGTCTTGTCTGCTTAAGCCTTTTGATGCAGAAGGTTCCCGCTTACTCCTTCTGCCTATCTGGATATTCTTTTTTCTATATTTTGCACCAGATATTCCCCCAAAGAAGAGCTGTCTAGCCTGAAGTGTGTTGGGATTTGAATTATTCCTTTGAATCAGAATGCTTTTGTATCTCTTATAGCCTTTTTGTGTGTGTGCATATATTTTCGGAGTAGAACTGTAAAATGTCAGCCTATACTGAAAACTTGGAACTGGTGCAACAAAACTTTCTTAAGAAACCTAAGTGATGCACTCATTGTTGGGAAAAAAAAGAGATGAAAATAAACTATTGCAAGAATTTTTGGGAGGGAGACATTAGTTTTCCACATTTATAATTATTTGCTTTATTTCACACAGATATAATAAATCATATATGCATTACACCAGATTAATGACATGGAAATCTGCAAAATAGTTCATCAACTAATTCATTTGAAAAATAATTGAGAAAAAAGCAGGAGTAGTTAAATATTTAGATCCACCTGTCTTCAAAAGTATGTAAAGCAAATTACAAGAGATATTTCCATTGTCTCAAAGTGAAACGGGACATATTTTCTCTTTAGCTGGTGGAAGCACTGAAAAGCAAAGTATGTGCCGATTTCCCCCCTTTTCTAAAAAAGAGATTTGTTATCTTGCAAAGCATGAAATTAAAAGACAATCACATTTTCCCTTTATTCACATATTCAGACCATGTCCTTTCAAGCTGATAGTTCTGCCACAATGAAGCAACACCATCTAGCATTGCACGAGGTCCATATTTGCAGGTTTTGCATACAAATGACTGTTGTGGCATTAAGGAAGTTGAAAGTGCAGAGGATTATAATTGCGTTAATTATACCATTTATGTCCTGTAAAAGGTTCACTACTTTTCTGCTGATTTGTTTATCATTTTTCATTTGTCCTAGAATTCTTTCTCCAATAACTTTGAAAGGATTGGTGTCTATTGGTGAAGATACCCCCCCCTTCAATTTATGACCTGGGAATTCAACTACCAGTCACTTGGATGATATGGGAAGCTGTACTGGATCTCAAATAATCATCAGTGACTTACTGAAGCCAGCCCAATGGGATGAGTTTGTAGCAGATGGTGAGAGAACTGGAACCTCCGAACAGCAAAAGCAGGCAAACAAATTTGACATTGGTGTTACTTACAGAGCATAATAGCAGTGATAACTGCCCTCCAGCTGGTAGCCAGCCTATAGCCATCAGTTATAATCTTTCAGGGGCGAAGGTCTTGTCAGTGCCAAAGAATGGCTATAGTAGTAAAAGGACCTACCTTGCATATTAATGAGGGGCATGGCGGAAGTGATGTTACTAGATATGACATTGCCCGGGGACACCTTGCATACTTAATGAAGTGGGCGTGGTGGAAGTGACATTACCAGACATGACATCAGCCTCCCCACCCCTTGCCACATCACTTCCACCTGCTGCAGCCCACCCCAGAAATGGGTCAACCACCAGTGGGAATGCCCAAGTGCGGCCATGTGACCCCTCTAGCGACACGCCTCGTCTCCCCTGACCAACTGCCAATGGCCTGGTGATTGAGGAGGTGATTGAGGTGATTGAGGAAAGAAGCCATTTGCATTAGCAGACATGCAGTCAGGCTCTTGCTGAGGACATGGACACCCCCATGAGACCCCTGGTACTTTCCAGCCTGCCGTCATTGGTGAAACCTAACTTTAAAAGAATATATATGAGCAGTGACGAGGATGAAGACTTTGTTCCTTCGAAGCTTTACTTTCCTGCACCAGTGCATGACAAAGAAACATGGCTCAATTTGGATGCTGAGAGCATGCTGCCTACAAGTGACGTTTCCCAAATATGGCATGGGCTGCTAGAAGATCTGCCGGAGTCTCAGGAACTGATCCCCACAGAGAACTCCCAGGCACAGGTAATTTTGAAAATGTATGGGGGGGGGGGTGAGAAAGCAACTGTGGTGTGAAACACAAAGCATGCACAGTCTCTGTAAGATTTAAAAAAAGTAAAATGGGCTCTTTAATTTTAGTTCCCACCCAGCAATGTTGAAGATGCGAGTACCAACATGCCATCTATCACTGAAGACAGCCAAATATGGGATATTCCAATTCTGTAATGACAGAAGTACCAGATTACCAAGATCCAGTTCCAGCAGAGAACTCCCAGACACAGGTAATTTGGAAGGGGAAAAATGGAAGGGGGGGTGTTTGAAAGTAGCTGGGGGGAATGGTATTTTTTTTAAAAAACCCTTTGCATAGTGTTTTAAAAGCTACTTTAAAAAAATACCTTCTCAAACCTTTCTAATAGAAACAACCAACAGCTGCAGCTCCACTATCTTTTGGCATTACCACGAATGAAATGGTCTTGCTTTTAGAAAGCTTCTAAACATGAAAACAGATGTGGGTACTGTTTCAATGAATATTGTTATGAAACCTGTATGGGGTGTTCTGTTCAGGCCCCAGGGCAAGCTTCTCATGATTGTCTAGGGTGGTCTCCTGAAATGATAGACAGAAAACTTAAATTTGTGTGTGATGAACTGAGTTCAAGTCCTATCATCCTTCTTGTGACTTCAATTGCCTATGCGTTGAAATGTCTGTTTCTTACACAAGAACAGATTGACCTAATATTTGATTTATTACTGATTCTGCAAATTCAGAACAGGCTCTTGAAACCATCCTGCAGCCTTCTGACATGGAGTTTTTAAAACATATTTGAGGTTATATTAAAGACCTCCATTACAGGTCCTTTTTTACATGCCTGAAAGCTTGAAAATTAAATGGTGTCACAGTGATGTAAAATAGATATGGCTGCTCCTTTTTACTGCTTGTAAAATAAAATATACATTTTGAAATTCAGTGTTGTAAATAAAACTGGAAATAAAGGAATGTTTTTTTTTAAAAAAAAATTAAGTGTTGTTTTTCTTGCCCAGACATGTTTCATCCACAGAAAGGAGGGGGGAGAGGGAAGGGGGGGGGTTTGCTCTGATTAAACTGCAAGGATAATTATGGTCCTCCTGTTACAGCCACCCCCCCCCCCCCCAAATATTTAGCTCTCTAATAGTCACAAACAAAAACTTGGGGAGGAGACGAATATATATATAATTGTTTTGTAAATAAAAAAAATAAAAATAAAAAATGGGGTTACTTACAAAGTAAAAGATATACCAAAAGCTGGCCATGTGCTTCTTCAGAAGCATGGCTGGAAGGGGCTAGCTTCCGCAGAGGGGAAGGGCTTCACTGTGTTAGCGGCAATCGGGTGGGTTTAGAAGAAGAAGAAGAGAAGAAGAGATTGGATTTATATCCCGCCCTTCTCTCACTTAAGAGTCTCAGAGCAGCTTACAAACTCCTTTCCCCTCCCCTCCCCACAACAGACACCCTGTGAGGTAGGTGGGGCTGAAAGAACTCTTTCCCAAGCTGTCCTTGAGGGAACAGCTGGTACAGAGCTATGGCTTGCCCAAGGTCATCCAGCCAGGTTCAAGTGGAGGAGTGGGGAATCAAAACTGGTTCTCCCAGATTAGAGTCCGCGCACTTAACCACTACACCAAACTGGCTGGTTTAGAGGGAATGACCAATCCTGGATCAGCTCTTCCACAATGGGCCAAATGTTTTAAAAGGTTTAGTGGCAGAGGACCCCAGCCTCTTTCCACCCAGGTACTGAAGAAAACGAGATCTCTCTCTCTCAAGGTAAGTCCCTTACTTTAATGAGTAGAAAAAATAGATACTGGGGGATGGGGGGATGGGACAAAAGCATGGTTTTTGAAATTTTGTTTTTCATTTATAGGCTTGGGGGGAATAAAACTATGTCTGAAGGAAAATCTTCAAAGCAACCAGATATCTTGTTTTTTTTAATTCTTTAGAAGGTAGTTTGAGGGAGACCATGTGCTCTGTATGTTTTGACTATCTGATAATTGTCTGTAATACCGTGGTTATTGAAACATGTGGGCCTATGTTTGTAGTGTGTAGTAGCAGGGAGCCTGGCTACTTTTTCATAGGGGGTGTGTGTTTGCCCTGCTTAAACTGCAAGGATAGTTACAGGGCCCCCCTCCCATAATATTTAGATCTCTGATATCCACAAACAAAACTTGGAGAGGAGACAAATATATATATATAATTGTTTTTGTAAATAAAATAAAAAAATTAAAAATGGACTTACTTACAAAGTAAAAGATATCTCAAAACCATCCATGTGCTCCTTCAGAAGCGGGGGGGGGGGGCAGCTTCCACAGGGGGATGGATTAACCTAGGAGTGGCCCCAGCCTTTTCAGAGGCCCTTCAGTCAGATAGTGAAGAATACCAGATCTCTTATCTAGGTGAGCTCCTTTCGGTGATGGGATTAAAAGGGATACTGGGGGAATGGGACAAAAGCATGTTTTTTTTTCAAAATTCTGTTTCTCATTTTGTAGGGTTGGGGAAAATTAAAAAAAAATCACGATGTTTGCAGGAACTTCTTCAAAGCGAACAGATATACAGCATTTCTCTAGAATATATTTTAAGCAGTGTGTCTAGTGCGGTTGTGTTATTGGGGGAGGGGGAGTTCTTTATTTTTAAAAACTGCCCATCTATTGACCAAAAGCAGATTTTTACTGTTTGCTTTTCCAGATTTCAGCAGATGTTAAATGCCCTGAAACAACCACATGGCAGCAATTTTATAGCAAAGAACACACCACAGACTCTTTGGGAGACTGTATTGCACAAAAAGGAATGGCAGGATATATCAAAATATGGGGTGGTTGTTCAGGCTGGGAAATTTTATTTTCATTGCCTTTTCTTACCTAACAGCAGGGGTCTGTTGGGGCTGGAGCGAGGCTCTGCCAGCTCAGGACTGGCCAGTAGGGCAGCCATGGGCTGAATCAGATTTTCTAATCTGATTTAGCTCGCCGCCGAATTGCCACTGAAATTCAGTGGCAACTTTAAAAGCCACTGGAGGGAAGGAGGTTTGAGGGAGAGGCTCCAAACTTGCAGGGTGGCTGCTGGGGCCTCTCCTCGAAATGCCCACCAAGTTTCAAGATGATTGGACCAGGGGGTCCAATTCTACAGGCCCCAAAAGAGGTTGCCCCCATTCCCTTCATTGTTCTCTATGGTAGTTAACATTTTTTCCCTCCATAGAGAACAATGGAGGGGATGGGACAATCTGTTTTGGGGCCCATAGAATTGGACCCCATGGTCCAATCTTCTTGAAACCTGGTGGGTATTTCGAGGAGAGGCCCCAGCAGCTATCCTGCAAGTTTGGAGCCTCTCCCTCAAACCCCTTTTCCTCCAGCCCCTCATATACCCTATGAGTTTTTGCCATTGATTTCAATGGCCCATAGGATATAATGGGGCTGAAACTGACATTCCCTTTCTGACACACTTCTGGTAATGTCAGGGGACGTGGCATATGCTAATGAGTTATGCTAATGAGTTATGCTAATGAGCTCCTGCACCTCTTTTTCTATGAAAGGACCCCTGCCTAACAGCACAAATTTCCTCAAAGTACTTCCAACCAGAGCCACCAGCAGCAGCAGAGCACTCGCCTGACACTCCAACCTGTAAAGACCTGCTCCTTTGAATCTGCCTGCAAAACTACAGAGCAGCACGCCCGATAACAGACTTGTGTGAAAGGAATGTCAAAGCCCAAAGAATGCAGTAAATCAAATGCAGCACACAGACACCAAACTGACTAAACAAAAACAAAATGGAGATGGCTTTGAGCCACCCTGCAAAAAACAGAAAATGGGCATTGCCACTACTTCTTTGACATCATTGTTAGAGAACATGGCAAGCTTAATGGTTCATACAGGCAGTCAGCTAATGGCTGCCACTAGACAAGTTCCTAGTTTGCACTCTACAGATATAGGGGTATCTCACAAGGCTTTCCAAGCTATAATGGGGTCTTTCACTGACAACTACCTACAATTTATAAGGAACAGCCTTTGTATAAACAGGGGAGGGAAAAGGGGGCTCAGGCAGAGGGGTGTGGGGCAGGTCAGAAGGTGTCAACCCACATGCCAAACAAAAGCCAAATGCTTGAAACTGGGGAAAAAAAAACTGTGGCAAAGAGTTATACTAAAGTGACTGAATAATGCTACACTTGTTAAATCTCACCAAAAAAGAAGTGAATCTCTTTTAAAGTTTCTTAGCAAAGTTAGAAAGCTTGACAGCACAAATGATGGCATGGTTGATGGCTCCAACCACCTCCCATTTGGCAAGAAACACTGCTGTACCCTCTGTATGTGCCACCCCTGAAGAAGAAAGCCCCTTAGAACTACCACTACAAGAGCTTCCCCCATCCCCTGACCCCCCAAGGGTATATTTAGAAAGGAAAGGACGGTGGGAACGGCAATTGCAGCACTTGCCAATGGATCAATATACGGAAGTTTTTAGATTTGTGAACTTGGAACAGTTAACCCACCCATTACTAGTACAGGAGGCTATCTGCCAATCTATTCAGGGGCTACTCAATGAGATGAGAGGCAGAGTCCAGCAGGGGGATTTAGTTCAGCTTCATTTGCAGGGTGGGGGGTTAAGTGACCCTTTGCATTCTGTGAGAAGGCCAGTGGGGGGCTTCCCTGCTGATGACTTTATCAACCAGATGGCAAACCTTATGCAGAGTAATGTGGAAATCCATCTTCATGGGTCCTTGTGCCTAGTTATGACAGTAATCAGAAACAGAGGCGGGAAGGGGAGGAGAGTTATAAGCACCATTCTTTAAAGTGAGGTTATCCATAAGAAAAAACAGCACTTATTAAATCCTAGTAATACCAGTGGTAACCTGTGCTTTGGGATAAGCCTCCTCAGAATTATGGCAGAAAAGTTGGTTCCCATTCCCGTATTGACAGAAAGTGCATGCTTGTTGTATAAGGAGCTTAAGTTTTTTGATGATGAGCAGAAAATATTACTATCTGATGTGGCCACATTTGAAAAACACTTAAAGGTAAATATCGGTATGGTACTGAATGGAGGAAAAGGCTGGGAAATTTTTAGAAGTGGGGCCCCTGCATACTCTCAAACATACTTCCTTCTGCTCCATGATGATCACTACTGTGGAATTAGAAATGTAAAGGCATTTTTTGGTAAGAAAAGTTATTGTGCTGTATGTGGTAATATTTATAGCCACTCACACAATTGCAAATATAGATGCCACTTATGTTTGGAGCCCCACAGTGCTCAGCAGGAGGTGGAGGAAAGGTGCCCTAATTGTAAAGTATATTGCAAATCCAGAACCTACTTAGAAAGGCACATGGCTTTTACAAATATCTGCAAAACTAAAAGCTACTGCAAATCATGCCTTGCCTATGCTCCAGAGAAATACACATGCTGGGTTCGGTGGTGTAAGCAGTGTAAGAAACCTGTTGGTAATATAAACACCCACTGCTGCTTCATGCCTCCTCTTATAAAGATTTTGCCCCCCTATCTGAATATTTTGGCCAGGTCAAACTTAGGGTGCATCCACCTCGAGGTCTCTTTCTCCCTGTTTTACCCTATAAGGTGGATGAGAAACTTCTGTTCCCCCTGTGTCGCACATGTGCAGAGGCTAAGCAGAAACTGTGTTGTTACACAGTGATGTCTACTAGTGAGGTGTGGCATTTTGAGGAAAGCTCTGAAAATCTGTTTTCAGAATATATTAAAATGCATCTCCGCCAAAAACAGGAAGTGTCAGGCTATCCAGAGTGGTGCGCAGATGATGAAAAAAAGGCCCAATACATTGAGGACTATCTGGAAAAAGAAGGTGTTCAGTTTCATGCTGAACACATAGCTGTCAACCCCGCAAAGCACCTAATTGCAAAATTATTTTTAAATTCTTTGTGGGGCAAGTTTGGCCAGCATTCAAACTTGGTAAATACCACCAAAGTGAGGGAGGCAACCAAACTTTTAGAATATGCCTTCTCAGCAGCATATGATGTTTCAGGATTTGACATCATTGATGATGAGACAGAGAGTGTGGCCTGGAAACATGCAAAAGATTCTGTTACTTTAACAGGCAACACAAATGTTCTGATAGCCTGTTTTACAACCGCATATGCCCGGCTGCAGCTTTATGACATCCTGGACAAGCTGCAAGATTGCTGCCTGTATCATGATACAGAATCTGTGATTTTTGTCAGTAGGGATGGGGACTGGAATCCCCCATTGGGGGATCTCACGAGTGAAATCCTGCCAGATGAGCACATCACAGAGTTCACATCGGCTACAAATTATCAGGGGGAAAGGCGTGCATGAAAGCCAAGGGTATCACTCTCAATGTTACAGATTCTGAAAAAAAAATAACGTTGACATGTTTAAGGACCTGGTCCTAGACAACAGTGCTGATCAGGTGTCTAAAGAGATCAGAGTTCAGTAGCTTTCCATCATCAGACACAAAAGCCAGTGGCTCATTGAGACAGGACTGCTCAAGAAAACTTTGAAAGTAGTTTATGATAAGAAGGTCCTTGTGGAAGATTACAAAACTTTGCCATATGGTTTTTAAGATGGATGTACGCTGGAGACATCCATTTTCTGCAGTACTGGCCAGTCCTAGCAACTGTGGCAAAAGTTTCTTTGTGAAAAATATTTTGGACAATGCTCAACTTGTGCTTTCTGTCATGCCTGAAAACACTGTATGATTTTACAGCTGTTGGCAGAATCTGTATAATGAAATCCACTGTAAGTATCCCTTTGTAAAGTTTGTTGAAGGGTTGCCTAAAACCCTTAGTGATGGACAGTTACTTCCGAATAATAAAATTAATTTGATTATAATTGATGATCTTATGGACTCCGCTTGTGAGAACGCTGAGCTTGAGAGAGCCTTTACCAAATACGTACATCATCGGAATCTGAGCATTTTATTTATTACTCAGAATATTTTCTTTTGTGGAAAAAGCAACAGAACCATCAGCTTAAATACCAAATATCTGGTGCTGTTTAAAAACCCCAGAGACAAATTACAGATTGGCACCCTGGCCCGGCAGATGTATCCTGGGAAGTCTCAATTCTTTCTGGAGGCCTTTGAGGATGCCGCACAAAAACCTTATGGGTATCTGGTTGTGGATTTAAATGCTTCTACACCAGAAACTTACAGGCTAAGATCTGGGCTTTTCCCACCCGAGTGGCCTGTGGCATACGTCTTAAAAACAAAGCAGGCAACTGCTGGGTACAAAAGGAAATGACTGGCACCCTAAACAGCCTGTTCCCCCCCTGTACCTCAAAAGGACAACATGTCCAGCTGTATAAAGAGAAATTTGGCTGTCCTAAAGATACTTATCAAGGCCTCCCCGAAACAGAGGAAAGCCATTCTCTGCTCATCTTCGGATGATCTGGTTGCAGCTATCTCAGAAATTGCTCTGAATACTTTAAAAGGAAACATTCCCCTTTCACCTCGCCAGGTATGTGTGCTGAGGAAAAGGCAAAGTTTTATTAAAAACTTGAGTAACAAAAGAATAACTTTGAAAAAGAAGAGGCAGCTGGTGAAACAATCTGGGGTTTTTATTGCGCCTCTGTTAAGCTTTGCTATCTCTCTCTTAACTGGCCTCTTAACAAGCCAGTGATGGAATTTGCTGAAAAAATGTACCTTGTTCCTAGCCATCAGCTGGAACATTTAAGCAACACCCTCCCCTAAGGATGAAAACATCTGAACCCACACAATGAATTCCTTAGATACCGAAATGAAGGGGGTTCTCCAAAGGCAAGACTTAACTGAATATGAGAAGGCCAAGTTTTTTGACGCTCTGCTTCAGAAATTTTTAGCTCATGTAAAGCAGGGAGAAACTGAGAAATCTAAACTGAGCCTGTTTCTGTCTCAGCCAGAGGAGGCCTCTGTAGAAATTCCTACAAGTTCTGATTTGGTCTTCCAAGAAATAATAGACAGCCTGCCTGAAAGATATAAGAGCCGGGCAAAGATGCTGTTGAACAAAATAAAACAAAACAAAAGTGTTTCTTCTTGGGATGACCATGGAACTTTTGTCTCTAGAGGGCAAAATATAAAGGGGTCTCATTTAATGGATTTGGTGATGGCAATTACTCAGACAAATGACATGCCTAGCCATCGCATCCCAAAATACTGGAATGTTTTCCTGAAGGCCATGGCTGAACTGAATGTACCATCTTCTGCTGTGGGCAACACGACTAATCGCCAAGTTTTGGAACATCTAAAGAACCCTACTTCTGTTACAGAGACACCCCTCCATCTTTCTCACAGAGCTTCTAAAAAGCGTCGCACTACAACACCCCCCAGCTGGATAAGCGTGTAATTAAGTAAAATAAAACTGATGTTTTAAATTGAATTTGTTGTTTTTTTTTGTTTTAAACAACAGGCAGACAAAAAGTCATGTTTTAAACCCACAAGGGGGCACTTTTATTGGGATACAATGTTGTGGTGGTGGTGGAACTCATTGCAGGATATACATGCCTGGGTTTGCACAAAGAGGTTTGGAGCATGTCTGGGCATGCCCCTCTTGTTTTTTTTTTACAAATTGCTCCACCATTAGGTCATTCTGGGCTAAATCATCATAATACATTTTTTTGAATCTGTTCAAAAGAAAGCCCCTTACAACACAGCTGCAGGAAAAAAATACAGTGATATCCACAGACCACAGAGTCAGATGCTTGCAGTTGCTGGGGCTGGAATACAGTCTCACTGGCATTTTTTCTCAAAAATCTCACAATGTTTTTTTGGAAATAAGGGACTGTCTGGATAATGTCCATAACTGTCGAAGAACTCGCCACATCCATCCCTTGTCAAGTATATGGCAATCCAGTGTTCTTCAGGGAGGTTGTGGGGGTGGGTATTCACAACTAGCCCCATTGGTCTTCTTTTAACATGCAATGCCTTTCTTTTAACCCCTTGCTGCCTTTTAAGGTAGATGAGGCCTAACCCCTCTTGTGGCATAGGCAGGCTCACTTTATCCAGAATGGTTGCAGAAACATGCCCTACTACGTCTTTAGCAATATTTTGGGCTGCAGTTTTCACATTGGGCCTTATGAGTTTAAATCCCCTTTTCAAAAGAGGGACAGCTTTTCAGAAAAGGCTTCGGAATATGTTCCCCACCCCTGCCCCATACATAACTGGGGCTCCATGGTAACCAGGAAGAGCATAGCTAGCTTGGTTCTTGTAGTAATTCCTATAGCGGTCTGGATCATCATAGCTTTTTAAGATGACCATCCTTGTATGCTTAGAAGACCAGGGCTTTCCAAGGACGAAAGTGAAACTTCACGATCACCTTACCAAAACGAAATGGCACGTTCTTGTTCTGGTCAGTCTTAATTTCAATAGTGATGGTGTCTATGTGATGCTTATTCACAGGGCTATAATGAGGCTTGTCATAGATGCTATTGATACAGTCGCTGGTCTCCCCGCAAACAGGGATTCAGCGCAGTAATGGCACATATGCATCACCCACAATTTGTTGCTCCACAATGTCTGTGTAAATGTATAAAGTGTTGAATCCCCCTGTGATGTCTGCTGTAAAGGGCATTTTTTGGGTAGCCATGTGTGGAATCACCCCTAAAATGTGGGCTAATTCTGTAGAAGCTGAAAAGGTGTAAGTAGGTGGAGTGTTTAGTATGACCTTCCTAAACACTTGATCATAGTCCAGGCTCAGTTCAGGGGGGTGCCGATGAGATTGCATGATGCTTTTCATTCTCCCTAGCATGTCAGGAATGCTTGAGTAATACCCACCGGGGGGGGGGGGGGTTTGAAACCCCACTGCTTATCCCTGTCAACGATTCCAAAGGTGGAATCTTCAGTGAGGGTGTTCCAGCTGTGAGGATATTGTATCTCCACCAGCCCTACATCCCATCCTCCTGGAAGGTCCAATGGCCGAGCTAGATGGATGGTAAAGGCGGAAGCATTGTTCTGTGGAAAAACACTAGCATGCATTGCTAGGAAGGGTGATGTAAAAGCCATTCCCAGCCATTTTTCTATACAGGATCGCACAGTTGAGAAGCCAGAACCCAGCTGTTAAATTTATCAGGCCACCCTAACCACTTCACCAGGTGGTATTTTCTCTTACCTCGGCCTTTGGTAGCCAATTTTTTTTTCAGTTCGATATGCTCTGTCTCCTTTACTCTTAACTTTCTGTAACTCTTCAGGATAAAATAACCCTATGACAGGGTCTCCGGCATAATCTTTTAGCCGGTATACAGGCCTCTTGCCTCTACAGATGACCAGCTCCACTATGAATATTTCACCTGTGTAGCTCTGTTCATATCCTTTTACAAAAATCCCTTTGATTTTAGAGACTCGCACATGGTCCCCTTTTCTAAAGAAAGGACTCTTACCCTCGGTTTCATTTGCCCCAACACCCTCTCCGTAAACCATTTTCCACACTACCTGAGCATTGGTGGAGTTTACATCCACAGGGCGGGCCCTGATTGTCCTGTGAAAGCTGCGATTGTAACTTTGAATGAGCAGCAACAACACATCAATATATCTGAATGTGTTGTTGGCGGTAAAATACCTCCACATTTTGGTTTTTAAAGTACGATTGAAGCACTCCACAATGGCAGCTTTGACTTCATTATGGGTGAAAAAGTGGTGAACTCCATGCTGTTTTAACACTTTGCTTACAGACTGGTTTAGAAACTCTTTACCAAGATCAGTCTGAAGCTTGGCGGGTATTCTGCCTTGACTGAAGATATCCTTAAAGGCTTCTGACACCCTCCTCCCTGTCTTGTCTTTTAAGGCTGTGGCCCAGGCATATTCAGATAGTATGTCAACTACTGTTAAAATGTACTTAAAGCCATCATTATATCTGGATAACTGCTGCATATCCACTAAATCAGCTTGCCACTGGGCATCCAGACCAGAAACTATGATCTGGTTTCTCTTAAAGTGGACTCTGGCCTGCTTATGTAATGTATAAGTATCTTGCTCTGAAAGCCACGTAGTAATCTTATCCCCAGTGCGAGTTTTACACTGATTTTGGCTGCCTGAAAGAGAGGCCTCACACCACCAAAGCTCCCTGTTTCTCTTGGTGTATAATATATGTGCTTTAAGACTTCCTCCTCTTGGTCAGCCATCTCCATCATCACCCTGCTTAACTCCAAAATGAGCATGCACGGTTAAAAAACAAATGTTTTTTATTGTTACAAAACTACATCTTCTTTTCCCCCATCATTTTCTTCTTCTTCTTGACACTGGGGGTAACATCGGTACAAAAACATGACATACATGATAGGTTCATGTCAACAGGGATTGCCAAAAGCCTGGATAAAATCCTTATCAAGCTGCACAAACAGAATAATAATAAAAATCAGTGAAACAGGCTTCCTCGATTGCCACCCTCCCTGACTTCATTATACACCCACTCACAGCCACTCCATTACCTTGTTACCTGTGAGTTTGAAACTCTGTTTTTGACTTCCATGGATTCATTTAAAGCCACTTCACATTCAGGCTCCTCAGGAGTTTCCTTATCTTCAGACTCCTCTACTGGGGTTTGGTAAATACACCACAGTGGGTTGGCATTCCCATGTCCATCTCATCTGCAGGGATGCTGGAAAACTTCAGCTCCCCACCATGATGGCCTCCCCATGTTGGAAGCATTGTGTTTTCTTTGTCTGTGGAGTGATTCACCTCATTGAATACCAGGCGCTTGATGGGGTTGTCCCTGTTCTCACCAAAAGCAGGCCTCAACAATGGCAACGGGGTGGCAAAGAGGCTGTTGGGGGTGTCCATGTCCTCAGCAAGAGCCTGACCGCGTGTCTGCTAGCACAAATGGCTTCTTTCCTCAATCATCTCCTCCTGGGTGGGTCCCAGGCTATTGGCAATTGGTCAGGGGTGATGGGGCGTGTCGCTAGAGGGGTCACATGGCCACACTTGGGCTTTCCCACTGGTAGTTGCCCCATTTCTGAGGTGGGCTGCAGCAGGCAGAAGTTCAATGATGCTACAGTGGGTGATGCTGGACAAGGGGGCAGGGCTGGTGGTGGTCAGGTGATATCTGGTGATGGGGTCAGGGGTCACTTCCAGTGATGTGGCAAGGGGTGGAAAGAATGACATCATGTCCAGTAATGTCACTTCTGCAGGGGGTGGTCAGGTGATATCTGGTGATGGGGTCAGGGGTCACTATTTGATGTTAGGCAGCCAGTCTGGCTCTGGACCAGACAATCTTGACCAAGCATTGCACGCTGTGGCTGGATGGCTGAGGCTGAGTAGGCTGAAGCTGAATCCGGCAAAGACGGAGGTCCTGTGCCTGGGCAAGGGCAGACCATGGTCGGGGCTCCCGCTCCTGGCATTTGACGGGGCACCGTTGGTGCCTGCGCCGTTGGTGAGGAGCTTGGGAGTGCTCCTGGATCCCTCCTTAACTATGGAGGCCCAGGTAGCAGCCGCTGCCAAGTTGGCCTTTTTTCATCTGAGGCTCATGCAGCAGTTGGTTCCCTTCCTGGACTGTGCTGACCTGGCTACAGTGATCCATACAACGGTCACCTCGAGGCTAGACTATTGCAATGCTCTTGACACAGGGCTGCCCTTGTCACTGATCCGGAGGCTGGTGCAGAATGCCACAGCGAGGCTGTTGATGGGCCTTCCAAGACGGGAGCACATCTGGCCTGTGCTGGCGGCACTGCATTGGCTGCCAATAGTGTACCGAATCCACTTCAAGGTGCTGGAGCTTGCCTTTAAAGCCCTAAATGGCCTGGGTCCAACCTACCTGAGGGACCGCCTTTCCCCATATGTACCCCAGAGAGCACTATGTTCTGGGGCCCAACATCAGCTGGCTATACCTGGTCCCAGAGAAGCCAGGCTTGCTACCACGAGGGGGAGGGTTTTTTCAGTGGTGGCCCTGACCTGGTGGAATGAGCTCCTGGAGGAGATCAGGGCCCCGTGGGACCTGGTGCAGTTCCGCAGAACCTGTAAGACGGAGCTCTTTTGCCAGGCATATGAGTAGGGGCCACTACTCCTGCCTCCCCCCCAGCTCCATAGTACATCTACTAATGCCTGACCGCCGATTGTCCATCTGCCGCTAAAAAAAAAGGGCACAGGTGTGATCAGTCTGTCGCCATCTGAGTTTTTGTGGTTTTGACTGTTGAGCACTTAGATTGTTAAATTGTTGTTGTTTTAATGAGTGTTTTATATTGTTTTAAATATTTATTATGTTTATTGAATCCTGGGGTGCCAGGTCTTGTACGCCGCTCTGAGCCTGCGAAAGTGGGGAGAGCGGCTTAGAAATTAAATAAAATCAATCAATAAATAAAATTCTGGTGACGTGGCAAGGGGTGAGGAGGCTGACATCATGTCCAGTAATGTCACTTCTGCCACGCCCACTTCATTAAGTTTGCAAGGTGTCCCCTGGGCAATGTCATATCTGGTAATGTCACTTCTACCATGCCCCCTCATTAATATGCAAGGTAGACATCACATCTGGCACGCCTCTCATTAATATGCAAGGTAGGTCCTTTCACTACTGATGGTGTTCTGCAATTTGAGATCTAGCCAAGTTCTTGGGTATTGTCGATGTACTTTTGCAGGATTCTTGCTGTTCCAAGCAAAGGTGTCTTCTGGAGATGAGCTGGTGTTATTTGTTCAATGCCCAGAATGTCCAGGTGTTTCTTGAGACTTCTAGGCACTGCTCCAAGAACCCCAATGATAACTCACATGATGGTCACCTTCTTCTCCTAGAGCCACTCTAACTCTCTTTGTAAGTCTTGGTATTTTGTGATCTTCTCCTGTTTTTTCTTTTCTATTCTACTGTTTCCTGGGATTGCAGTGTCAGCGATCAAACCCTATTTCCCATTCCCCCCCCCCCCCCCACAATTGTGATTTCAGGGGTGTTATGCTCCAAGTGTGTATCTGTTTGCAATTGGAAGTCCCAAATAATCTCATTATTGTCCATGATCCTGTCTGTTTTGTGCTACCATGAATTTCTGGCTGATTATAAGCTATACTTCTTGCAAGGAGTCCAGTGTAGCATAGCTGCAACTCTGTCACATTGTTCTTTGTAATCATTTTGAGCAATTTTACTGCAGGCACTGACCATGTGGTCAACTGTTTCATCCTTTGATTTGCAAAGTTGACATTTGTTGTCATCACTGGTCTTCTGAATCTTGGCTTTCATACTATGCGTCTTAAGTGCCTGCTTTTGAGCAGCTAGAATGAGTACTTCCGTTTCTTTCTTCAAGTGCCCAGTTTGAAACCACTTCCAGGTGTTTTCGTTATCAGCTTAGTTCTAGGTGTCTTTCAAATTTTGCCCATGCAAGTGCTTTTGTTTCCAGTTGTCAAAGTGAGTTTTGATTGCAATCCTTTTGTAGTCTTCTTTGGTTTCCGTAACCTCAAATAAGTCTGCCTTGTACTTTTCAGCTAGAAGCTTCTCTTTGCTTTTCTTGGTGTAGTCATTCAATGCTCATTTTTAACTGCTTATTTAACTTTCAGGAGACCTCTTCCACCTAATTTTCTTGGTAAGTAAAGATGATCAATGTGACTTCTAGGGTGCAGTGAGTGATGCATCATCATTATCTTGTGAGTTTTGTGATCTGTTGCTTCTAATTTTGCTTGTCTCCAATTGGTAATGCCAGCTGTGTATCTTAGAACTGGAACTACCCAAGTGTTAATTGCCTTTACTGTGTTGCCTCCATTTGATTTTGTTCACAATATCTTTAAAAAAACGTTGGTAGAACTTGTTGTATTTTTCTTAACAAAAGTATGTTTGATGTTGTCAGTTTCAAAATTCCAAAATATTTGTAGTTTTCTTCAAAGCCCAGTGTTTTGATGTTGTAGTTTGACATCTTGATTTCTTCTTGTTCAATGGTCTTTCCTCTATTCAGTGCTAGGGCTGCACATTTGTTAAGCCTTCATTCCATTGCTATATTTTTGTTGAATATTCAAACTGTATTTAGTAAAGAATCTATCTCCGATGATGATTTTCCATACAGTTTCAAGTCATCCATAAACAATAATATGGAATCTTTGGGCTTGTCTTTAAAAGTTGGTATGCTAGGCCTGTGCTGTTGAGAATGATGGTGAATGGTATTAAGGCAATTAAGGTGATAGTAAGTCTCCTTCAAAAATCCCTCATTTGATATTATTATTATTATTATTAGTAGTAGTAGTAGTAGTAGTAGTAGTAGTAGTAGTAGTGGTATTATCATCATCATCAAAGTCATAGTTCACATCAGGACCTCAAACCTCTTTTGCCAGCTTTACTGAAAATAAATCAGGTCAAAATAAACTGGAGCTTGTGATGTCTAAGTACATGCTGTTGCAATCCGAAGAACACTTTCCTGAGAGTAAGTCCCACTGAATAATATGAAACTGACTTCTAAGTAGATCGTCTAATATATATTCTGCAAACTGCAATGATAGTGTTTAATAACCCACAAACAGGAAACCTTATTTTTCTTTATGTGACAAATTTACAGTTGCTATTCAAATATCTACTTTTTCCCGTCATTCATTCTTAATATCTCCCCACACTCAGCATAAGGGGAAATATATAGAATATCTATTAACAGGCAAATGAATTATTCATTTGATCTCTCCAGAAATAATATTGTTTTCCTCATGATAAAATACAGCAATTTCTTTATTTCTTTATGCCTTTGTGTATAATACGTACAAGTATTTACTTGAAGCAAATATTAAAGGGATGCCATCAAGGTATACAAATGTGCATATTCATCCTTACCTAAAGATTCAATAAAATAAAAAAACCTGCTTTATGAGATAGCAAATCCCAGCAGATTGCCACTAGTGCCCAAAGAATCTCTCACATGATTAGACGTGTGCATTAAGAGTTACTTCAGTGTTTATTTCACAGCTCACACACACAGCTCACACACACAGCTTTGACTTGGCCATGCAAAGAGGTTGTGAAGCAAATGCTCCATAATCAAGTTTTGTTCCCACGCTGCATCTGGAAATAAATAATGGTTTTCATTAGGAATGTCCATCATCTGCCACCCCAAGACATGTTGTTTATCAGAAACCTTTTTCCTGTCAGCCAAGTTCTTAGTATGCTTTGTCCAAATAGGAATCTCCAAATTTTCTGAATGAAAAAACAAAACATACCTTAACTTTAGGAAAAGCTTGGCGGTAATATAGAAATATGCAGACCCCTGTAACGAAGCTGCTAGTATTATTGTTCCCCATAACAAAAGCTGCTAGTATCATTAACACCATTTGCATTCTTCAACAGTCTCAGAGTTTTCACCCCACTAGGAACTGCACCCCACTAGGTATTTCCAGAATGCCCAGAAACATGCAAGGTTGTGGTCACACACACTAAACAATCTATTTTCAGTCCACTTTCAGTGCACTTTCCAAATGGATTTTTACTGTGTGAACCGGCAAAATCCAGTTGGAAAGTGGATTGAAAGTGGATTATTTAGTGTGTTTGACTGCAGCCCAAGTTACAGTCATCTGGTTGCTGCCACCTTCTAGTTGTTCCTGTGCTTAAACTGTCCCACATGGCATCTATTATTGCCCACACCTTTTCTGTAATGACTCCCACCCTGTAGAAATGACTCCCTGAGAAGGTGAGGGGGTGCCATCTGAAGAATTAAGTCCATTTAATTTGGGAGGGTTTTTAATGGGTTCAAGCTGTAGGCATTTTGAGAGGAGGGGTTTATAGGATTCTACTGTATATTGCATGTTTTTAATTACTGGAACTGTAAGCTGCTGGCAACCATCTGGGCTGCCCTTAGCAGAACCAAGAGGGTCAAGCTAACAAAAAAATTATTATGAAAAATATAGATATTTATTAGGGTGTACACATAAATAAAACAGATTTTTTTTTAAGAATTAGAGAGAAATTTATGCTGGGATTACTTTAAAGTAATCCCAGCATAAATTTCTTTCTAATTATTTAAAAAAAATACTACATATATTTATTGTTTACACAAAAATAATCTGGCTTCCTTCTCCCCCCTACAATTTTAGAAAGCAACACCTGGTCTCATTTATATATGTATATACAAAATTCTGAATGCATGTATTTTTGGATGTGTGTCATTGTATAATAAGAAATATTGACCACTGAGGAAAGCCCATAGGGGCCGAAACGTGTATGGTCCTTAGGTCAAAAGTTTTATCCATCAGTTTGAGATGTATTGCAATCAGTTCCTTATGAACTAAGTTTAATTGTCTGATACTTGGACTGTCTCTTTTAATTTTATTATGTTTTATTTATGTGTACACCCTAATAAATGTCTATATTTTTCATAATAATTCTTTTTGTTAGCTTGACCCTCTTGGTTCTGCTAAGGGCAGCCCAGATGGTTGCCAGCATTGATAGATAGATGATAAATAGATGATAGATAACATGTTTTCATTGTGACTCAATTTTGTTAGCTTGACCCTCTCGGTTCGCAGCTATTTTTTGGGTTGAGTTTCCCCCTCCCCTTTTTCGCTTTTTGTCTGCCCTTAGCAGACCCTATTGTGTATCTGTTGTACATATTTCAGTGGAATGGTCTGACCCCCTCCCCCCCATATGTGTGTGTGTTGGTTTAGTTTCATGGGGTGGCATCCCTGTCCCTAACTTCTGTTTCTTAATTAGAACTGCAGGCTGCATGAGCTCCCTTGTCCTGAAACCAGTTGCTTCCATCCCTGAATCTCCTGTCTAAGACATGGGTGTTGTTTTGAACACACCCATCTCTGCTGAGTGAACCTAAGAGCAAGGACCCGAGTGAGTACCCTATTCCTGACCCGCACACAAAAGGGAACATCACATAGCCCACACAAAAGAAGTGGGGAAAGTGATGAACTATGAATAAACTTTATTTTTACTTTTAAGCTTGTATCTCATGCTTTTTTTTTTTCAGGATGTATGTTTGATAGGAAATACACTCTCACCTGTAAAGACACTGGGGTGTGTGTGTGTGTGTGTGCATTTTGCATGGAGGAGAACTACAAAATATGGTACCCCCCCCAATACTGTTTGAGGAGGCACAGTTCAGACTTGTATTGCACTATTCTACTTAATGTGTAGAACACCCCAGGTCTGATTGGATGCATTGACCCAGAGGGTTTGGAGGTACTACCATGTCAGTTGACAAAACAAAAGTAATAGCTAGAAGGAGAAGAATGGCAAGCGGCCAAAAAAAGAAAGAAAGATGTCCTTGGTGAAACATTTCTTTCAGGGAGTTTGAATGACTTGCCTGAGCCATAAGGTTTCGCAGACTCCAAGACAGCACAAAAGGTTGCCCACAATACACAAGCCATCTTGGTCCACCTGCTAACATGGAGAAGCAACTGTATTAACAGCTCAAGTGGGACCAGTGGTCTGTACATTTCCAGGCACCTGTGCTCTGTTTCGATGCCCACCTCTGTGTTTGCATTCTGAATTGGCATGCAAGGAGCAGGTGTATGAGTCAATGGCAAGATAATAATCCATTCCAGTGGGAATACTGAGAAACTCACCTGACTACCAAACTGTGTGATTACAGGGATGCAAAGCCTACTGTATTGGCAGATAGTAAAAGGGCTTGGTCTGCTTTATCTGGGGAGTGGGGAGTAGAATAGAAGGCAATATGAGAGCATGCTATAAATACATCAGAGGAGATGATAGTGGAAGGGAAATAACTACAATGTTGTAACAGATGAATTAATACTCAACCATTAGAAGTTACTGATTTACTAATGGGGAGAGGTGGTGGCATGGAACAGTCTGGTCTCATCAGATTTTGGAAGCTAAGCAGGGTCAGTATATGGAAGAGAGACCACCAGGGCTTTTTTAGTAGAAAAAGCCCAGCAGGAACTCGTTAGCATAATAGGCCACACCCAACAGCAGAAACGCATTAGCATATTAGGCCACACCACTGACAGCACAGCTTATTAGCATATTAGGCCACACCCCCATGTTACCAGAAGAGTGGTCATCCAGCCACACCCATCTTTTGCTTCTTATTCTGTCTACCTTGTTTGTTGTCAAAACCCAGGGCTTTTTTGGTAGCAGGAATTAATTTGCATGTTAGGCCACATACCCCTAATGTAGCCAATCCTACTCAGTTTCTGCTGTTGGGTGTGGCCTGTTATGCTAATGAGTTCCTGCAGGGTGTGGCCAACTCAGGAGCCAGCCGGAACTCCATTCCTGTGCATTCCTCACCAAAAATAGCTCTGGAGACCACCATGGAAGACTGTGTAGGGAAAGCTAATGGCAAACCACCTCTGCTCCTCAGTTGCCTTGAAAGCCCCTTGCTAAGGTTGCCATAAGTCGGCTGTGACTTGATGGCACTTCACACACACACAATATTGTTCAGGGATCCTGTGTGTGAGTGTGTGCATATGTGTACATGAACATGGAAAGTGTTTCTCTGTTTTGTCAGATACATGGGGCCAGATGAACACAAGATCGTAGGCATGAATGTGAATACAGACATTCATTCACAACTGCATTCTCTTCACAGGGAAATCCACATGCAGACTTTCCTTGCTGCCTTGGGGGGTTAATTAAAGGTAAATAGTGGCAGGGTGGTTTTCACCCATTCCCTCAAAGAATTGGAGGCACCAGACACTGGCCATGGGGGAAAAGGAAAAGCTGTGAATAAGAGGCTATTTCTATTACCATGTTGTTGCCACATAGTGAAAAGAGTGGGGAGTTCTGCAGCAGAAAATCATGATGCATGAGTAGAGAATAACTATTTAAAGTTATTCTCTACTCATGTGCCATGCTTTTCTTCTGCAGAACTTCTCACTCTTCCTACCAACACATTGTTGCATCAATGTGGTAATAGTCACTTCAGGGCTTGATAAGGATGTCTGGGCCTCTTTCTGATTAGCTGGAATAATGGATCCTTTTCATCTGCTTCCCATTTGTTGTTGTGATATAGGCATGATGTTGAAATGTTGGTGATGCCCTAACTGTGGTAGGCAGGACTTGTGCAGATTAGGTGACTATTTTTTTTAATTAGGTTGGTTAGTGGTTTGAGGCATCCAAGGAAGGGGGGAAGTACCCAACAAAATACTTAAGCCAAGCTTAAACACAGTAATTGCTGTTTTGGGTTAGTACTGTGATTTTCCAGAATGGTATCTGGAATCCAGGATTCTTAGAGAAATGAAACTACCCTCCCCAAAGAAATCTGTGTAGTTTTTATGTTTGGGTGTTGCTAGCTGGCTACAGCATGTGCTGATGTTCTTCCTTGATTCTACTAATTTCTCAAGCAATGGCATTTCTCCTTTCCATTCAGATCCTTGCAAGGGAGTATCATAAAGCACTTCCAGCTGAATGCTTTTGGAGACAAGCCATAGAGAGTCACAGTTCTCTCCCCCCCTTCTTCATGGGGGTGGTGCAGCACTTTTGTTGTTCTATGGCCAGGTAAATAGAGAATTGGGTCACCTAGTTTAGGGGGCCATGGAATTCATCTCCTTAGTGTATTTGCTTGAAACCTGGTTCTTTAGTAGACAGACAGAGCTCACTCTTCTGCAATTTTGGTGTCATTTGGTTGAAAAACAGCCACTCTAGCCAGCCTGAAAAGTCCTCCTGGGGCATAATGGTAAGATGTACTAAAATTGATGATAGGAATGCCCATTGGGAACAATGATAGATGCTGGAAGGCCTACTGAATATAGGAGCCGGGAATGCCAACTGACTTGTGTAAGCTCCATGGAAATACATTACAGCACTCCAAAGTTGCAATGAAAATGTGGAACAAATTACAAGAAACCTCCCCTGGGTCTGGAATGACAGACTCCAGTGTGGAATGATGGTCCCTGAGCCCAGATAAAATGTTCTGGGACTGGAATGTCATTCCAATCATAGAGCATTTTGTCTGTATTCTTTTTATTTCAATGGAGTCTATGCAAATCAATTTGCATTCCTGGCTCTTATCAAGTCCAATGAGCCTTCTGGCCTCTCTCACTGTTCTCAACAGGCAATCCTGTAATTTGTTTTAGTAGATCCCCACAATGACAGACCAAAAGAATCCTGGCTCCAAAGTTGTAATGATTTTTCCCCTAAGCACACCCTCCTACAAATCAGTCACCGATTGCTCTACTGTTCCGTAGTGTGGGTGGGTGGAGGGGGGGGGGTCAAATAATTAATTAATTAAGGAAATGTGTATGCTGCCTCTCCAGAGACCTGCTTGAGGCAGCTTATAGCTAAGATAACAATACAAAACCATTAAAATACAGTTATGAAAAACAGGTCAACACCATCAGAACACAATAATTGAAAGCAGGCCAATCCTAATTGCTGTGCATCAGCAGTGGAACTGTTGCATTGTGTGGTGTGCATGGATGGGGTTTGGTGCAAACAAAGAAAAGCAAGGCATGACCTGTGGCCCTCTTAAACTAGGCATAAGGGTGCATTGCCCAAACACTGCCCAATAGGCACCCTTTTAGGGAAACCACAAAATGGAGGGAAAAGAAAGTAATTCTAATTGCATTGAATGCAAATTCCAGTTGTAATTAATAAACCTTAGTTGAACCCATGCATTTTGTCTGGTGGCTTCATTTAGGGCCATAGGGGAAAGGATGGATTGTCCACCAAGGGAAGTGAGGGTATCTTACACTTTTCACAATATCTAGAAAGGGTAAGATAGTATGTCTTTCATGGGATGGTTAACATTGTTTTCTTATATATATACAGTGCTGCAATATACTCATCATAGTTTTCAGGGGTCCTTTTGTAGAAAAAGAGCTGCAGGAGCTCATTAGCATAACTCATTAGCATAACTCATTAGCATATGCCATGTCCCTTGACATCACTGGAAGTGTGTCAAAAAGGGAATGTCAGTTTCAGCCCCATTATACTCTATGGGCCATTGAAATCAATGGCAAAAACTCATAGAGTATATGAGGGGCTGGAGGAAAGGGGATTTGAGGGAGAAGCTCCAAACTTGCAGGATAGCTGCTGGGGCCTCTCCTCGAAATACCCACTAGGTTTCAAGAAGATTGGACCATGGGGTCCAATTTTATGGGCCCCCAAACAGGTTGTCCCATCCCCCTCCATTGTTCTCTATGGTGGGGAAAAATGTTACCTTTTTTTCTACCATAGAGAACAATGGAGGGAATGGGGGCAACCTGTTTGGGGCCCCGTAGAATTGGATCCCCTGGTCCAATCTTCTTGAAACTTGGTGGGAATTTGGGGGAGAGGTCCCAGCAGCTACCCTGCAAGTTTGTAGCCTCTTCCTCAAACCACCTCCCCTCCAGTCACTTTTAAAGTTGCCACTGAATTTCGGCAGCAATTCAGCAGCAGGCTGAATCAGATCAGAGAGTCTGATTCAGCCCATGGCTGCCCTAGTGGCCACTCCTGAGCTGGCGGAGCTTTGCTCCGCCTCGCTCCAGCCCCAACGGACCCCTGATAGTTTTCAGATATCTGGCTGTTTGCTTCCAGCAATAAAACTGCATGGAAAGAATTACATGACTTATTTGAGAGATAACTTATGCTTGTTAAAATATTTATTTATTTATTTATTTATTTATTTATTTATTTATTTTATTACTCGCATTTTTATACCGCCTTCCCAGACAACTGGCTCAAGGCAGCTCACAGCAATAAAATACCATAAAATGGTTTACAATTTAAACAAAAGATGAACATAACACAACTTAAAACAAACATATACACAACTTATACAGATGGTGGTCTGAATTCAATGGTGAAAGTAGCAGCAAAAAGATTCGGCCCACTGATCCAAGGCGATGTTATCCTAATTCCCCTGGTGGTGGTTCCTAATCGAAAGTCTGGTGGAAGAGCTCCATCTTGCAGGCCTTGCAGAACTGTTATAAGTCCCTCAGGGCCCTGATGTTCTCCGGGAGCTCATTCCACCAGTATGGGGCCACCACCGAGAATGCCCTGGATCTGGTGCTGGCCAGCCAAACGTCTTTTGGATCGGGGAGAGTCAAGCAATGTTGAGAACTTGACCTCAGTGCTCTCTGGGGCACATATGGGGGAAGGCAGTCCCTCAAGTAGGCTGCCCCCTGACCATATAGGGCCCTTGACCATATAGGGCAAATACACCAAAATCTTACATATAAATGTGGATTTACATAACCTTCAACTTTCCAAACTTTCATGGGGTAAGATATTGACAGGGAGGAAGATTCAGATCACCATGGTTACAAAACAGTAAAGGAGATTTGTGAGAATGCAGAATGGTCGGCAGGTATGGAAGAGGTGCACTGATTTTGTGTTGTCCTTGGATCATGTTTATGCAGGAAGAACAATTCTTGACAAAGACGAAGAATTCTGAAGAATGTCAGTTTTATAATATTTGACATGGTAACATAATAAAAACACTCCAGGTGTCTAAAATATTGAACTAAATAAGTTATTAGATACGTAGTGGCATGCAAAAAAAATAAGATTGGCATGTCTTCAACGACACAGTCTGGAAGACTTCAGGGCATATATCTTCAGAAGAAAGGGTAACAATTTCAACTGATTTCCCCTTCATCCATCCATCCACCCATCCACCCATCCATCCATCCATCCATCCATCCATTCTATTTATACCCCATCCTCCCCACCAAAGCAGGCTCAGGGTGGCTTTCACTGAAGACCTTTACTTCCCCTATGCTGCTCCTAGTACTCCAAGGAACATATTTATATGGGACTCAGTAGACTTTTTTTTCCAAATGGCATCAAAACTGCAGTGGAGCTTATGATGTCTGTCCATTAAATAACCCTTAAGTTTCAAGTGAATTGGACCGAGTGATCTAATTGTGTGGGCCTCTGAACAAGATACCCCCAGCCATCTTCCATTGTTTCCTACAGGGAGGGGGATTTCATTCTTTCTCCAGGGCAGAGAATAGCCAGAGATACAAGAGGAAGCAAAGCAGCCACTGGACAAAAGCCTCTCAAAGCAGACAGAACCAACAAGTCCAAAGAACCAATACAGAACCAGGAAATCCCAGCAGATGCATGAGACACTGTGGCAAATATACAACCTGAGAATGTAAGCCTATGTCATACCAGATAATCATCTAAGCCAAACTGAAAAGGAATGCTGTTTCAAGCCCAACAAATGTTAACTTACAGAATCCAAGCCATTATACAACCTGAGAATCAAAAGTAATGTCAAAGCTGAGAGTTCATCACAAAGTACAAACCTGACACAAACCAACTTCAGCATAGAACACAATGTCAAAAGACCAACAAAACCCAATTTGAAGGACCAAATCAAAGCCAGCACAGCACAGCAAGCCAATACCAAGCCCTTGGAAAACATGGATACACCGAGGGGGGGGAGACAGTCCTGGGAGCCTTCTAACGCTGGCTCCTGATATTCCCAGTTACTCCCAAATATTTTTGGGATTTTTCAGGACCCATTATTCATATTATTCAGTGCTGAACCAAAAAAAAAACCAAAAAAACAACCCAACAAAACTCCAGGTTAATTGGCTCATGTCTAATTGACGTAGTTAATAGTATAATTATGGGGAGAGAAATTTATTTTCCCAGAATTCAGTTTTAATGTAAATCCATTGATTTTTCTTATACTATTTTGTCTCTCTCAAAAGAGGTTTCTCTCTCATTTCTCTTTGAAGAGACATGATGTATCTTTCGTTACTTTGCCCCTTGCAGTTTGGGAGAACATTGGCTGCCTCTGAGCACCTACAGGGTAAAATTCTGAAATTTTGCAGAACCGCCCTTTCTGCCCCTCTTCTCTTTGAATTTTTCTTTGATCAAAATGGAATTGATTAGAAACAGACTCCAGATTTTTCAAAAGAGGAAAAGAAATAGATTGTTGGACTTCAGGAGAAATTGGGTAAAGGGGGATTAAGAGAATTCCTCTTTAACAACAACAACAATAGTCAATCACAATACGTTCAACATATTTTAAGAGAAATTCATGGCATCTGTAGTGAGTACTAGGTGAAGGTAATGACTTAAGAGATGGCTGACAGGAAAATGGGTTGGCTAGAAAAGACTTGATTTATCATAATAGAATAAATAATGCACAAATCTTTTGTGTTCCCAATGAGGCATGGTAGGAGAGATTCCTTGGTTTGTTTCTTCTGTGGAAAACTTGGGTGTATTGCATGGTTCTTTTGCTCACTGAGTTCTCATCTTGCCCTTTGGCTGCATTCATCATGATATGAATGGCCTGCAAAGGTTTTTCCCCCCCAGCATATTTGTAGAATTGAACTCAGCTGTGCCATGCATTTGCTGTGTTTTTTGCGAAGTAGACTTGGCACAAAATTCATTGTAGAGCATACCCATATTATATTTCTCTGGTGTGGTGTAAAGAAGCCTGTTCAGAAAGCTAAATGATATTTGGTGAAGACAATAGGTTTTCCCCCCTCCATTCTGTCTCATTCTCCTATTGCTTTCCTTCCCCCACTCCTGGGTTGTTGAAACTTCTGTCATACATAATACATTACAAATTATTATGTGAGTTGAAACTGTGGGCTTAAAGCTCCTGTGGATTTTGTACCAAAGCCAGGTTAAAGAGATAACAGTTCCCGATCTTTGCCACTGTTGTTATTTTTAAATGCTTTCTGAATGCAAGCCACCAGAGACATGGACTAAGCCAGAACTGGCAAGCACAATTGTTATGTGTAGAGGGGAGGGAGTGTTCATAGGAGAGAGGGAAATTGAATGAATGGCTAAGCCTTATGTCAGATACATATTTGACAAAAATAAATGAGATGCAAAGAAGCTCTGTTTGGACAAAGCAGAAACCTCAGCTCATCGAAACATGAGAAACCCACCCATAGTGTTTATTTTTTCTGTGGGGGATTCTGTATCTAGCATTCGCTCCACATTTTTTGAACTGGGAGGAAAAAGTGAAGATCAAAACCATATTCAAATACCTTGGGGCGATGCTGTACTGACGGCAAAGTCACCCCTGAACAGCCATAAAACAGCCATCAGTCTATGCAGAAGGTACAATAAAATCTGATGACATGGAGTGTGGAGGCTACCATAAAATCCAATGATCAAAGGAAGTGAAAGCTGCATGCAATGCAGAAGGAAATTTCTCTTCCAACATGGGTTTCATAAAACAACAGAGGGAAAAGCCAATGCAGAACCAGCCTGTGCTTCAAGACCTAGTTTGATGCCATGGATCTGGCCATGGTCCTGAAAAAAAGAATGCAAAGCAAGGAGTCCAGTAAAATGTATCGACTCCAGATATTTGACCTGCCAATGAGCCTCTACTCATAGGTATAGGAACATATACATAAATGGAAGGGTCAAAAGCTGTACATCACTGTACATCTTGGAAAGTTTTAGGTAACCACAGCACAGCCTTGTTTGAAGAGCTACTCCAATGTATCTTTCATCCTCCGATGCAACTATTTTTTTTTAATTTCATTTATCCCTGCCTTTCTCCCCAATGAGGACCCAAAACAGCTTATATCATTTTCCTCTCTCTATTTTATCCTCACTCCTCTTCCCCCCAAAAAAACAACAACATGTGGGTTGCAATAGGAGGGTTGTAATAGGATGAGAATGTGAGACTGGCCCAAGGTCACCAAGTAAGCTTCCATAGCAGAGTGGGGATTTGAACAAAGTCACACAGTAAGAGCAATCAAGCTGTGGAATTGTCTGCCTAGGGAGAAGGTGAGCTCCCCCACCTGGAAGTCTTCAGGCATCAACTAGACATACACTTGTCAGGGATGCTTCAGGCTGATACTGCATTGAACAGGGGGTTGGAAAAGATGACATGCATGGCCCCTTCCAACCCTATGATTCTATGATTAGCCTTGACCTGGATTGACTAGGCTAGCCTGATCTCATCAGGTCTCAGAATCAAAGAAGGGTCAGCTCTGGTTAATACTTGGATGGGAGGCCACCAAGGAGTTCCAGGGCTGCTACACAGTGGCAGGTGACAGCAAATCACCTCTGAATGTTTCTTGCCTTGAAAACCCAACAGGATTGCCATAAGTTGACTGACTTGCTGGAACCTTCCACCACCACCACCATGTTGATTAACCGAGCATCTTGTGAAAGACAGCCAGTTATAGCAGGATATAATTCATAATCTTTTACAAATATAAAAAGTTTGGGCTTGCACACATATGGGGGGAAACAAATCTTGACAGTCACCAAAAATGAACATGTACAATATATCTTACCAGCCTCTAGATCTCTGGTAAGCAAGCAGGATTCTTGGACAGTTTCACAAGCAAATAAAAGGTGAGAGACTACCACTTCATCTTTGCCTCCTAATGTGAAACACCATTTTCTTCACACTCCATTTGCCTCTAAGTTGGCAACTTGAGGGCCAGCTGGCATTCCTCAAGGAACTGGGTTTGACCAGGGAAGCTTACTCCTTAGTCTTGATCAATATTATCCAAAATAGAGTGAATCATAACCTCAGCCTACCACTCCACTGAGCCAAGTTCATTTAAATATTTGTACCCCACCTTTTCTTTTGGCTCAAGTCTGAAGTCCTCCTCCAATCTAAAAAATCATGCCTCCAAATTAAATGTCTCTTCTATTGGAGGAGGAGAAGGAGGAAGAAGAAGAGGAGGAGGAGGAGGAGATTGGATTTATACCCCACCCGTCACTATCCAAAGAATTCTTAGAGTGGCTTACAATCTCCTTTCCCTTCCCCTCCCCACAACAGACACCCTGGAAGGTAGCCGGGGCTGAGAGAGCTCTTTGAGAACTGCTCTTGAGAGAACAGCTCTGAGAGAGCCATGACTGATCCAAGGTCGTACCAGCAGCTCCATGTGGAGGAGTGGGGAATCGAACCCAGTTCTCCCAGATTAGAGTCTATGCTCCTAACCACTACACCAAACATGCTCTCTGGAGGAAGAAGCCCTTAAACTGGAGGGCATCTCCTTAGGCTAGAGGAAGGCTGCTTGGAGGATGGCTGGAACCACCCAAAGATATATGAACTGATCTCATTGAGAGCCAGAGTGGTGCAGTAGGAATGTTAGACTGAGGCTGGGGAGACCAGGGTTCAAAGCCCACCCTGCCATGAAGCTCACTGAGTGGACTTGAGCTAGTTACTCCCCCTCAAGCCTAAACTGTGAGGATAAAATGGGGACAGGAAAACCATGTTCACTTTCCTATGCTCCTTGGTGAAAGGGCAGAAGAAATATTTGATAGCCACCTTGATCTTTTTTTTTTTTTTTAAGTTCTAGCATTGCAATGGTGGGTGAAAATGAAACTACCCATCCCACTTTGCATGGTGCACATGAATTATCTGTCTCAACCCTTGTCATAACTTTTGCTGTTTTGTGTTTTGTTCTGTGCTGTATCATGTAATGAATTTCTAATTCAGGTTACATTTGCAAGTTTAGAACGCCAAAGAGCCACATGACTAATGTGGCTAAATTTAGCAATGATAGTCAAAGGAGCCATCTGTATCTAGCAGCTAGATTCCATCCCATACATCAGATGCATCTATACTAGTGAACAACTGACGCAGCTTTCATCTATGGATTATTCATATATATATATATATATATATATATATGTATATATATATATATATACATATTTAGAATTATATATACTAAATAGTATATATTTAGTATTTTATATATATATATATATATATAAAAGAGATACTGGGGCTATAATTTAAGAAACCACCCCATCCTCTAAATGCATGTAGATTTTAATTCAATGAAATCAGGAGAGCAAAATTCAAGTGTCCTTTGCAAAAAGGATAGAAATCCAGAAGTTGTTTGGAAGTTAAAGAAATATAACCCAACTTCACTTAGGCTGGAGTTCCTGTTCCACAGAACAAGGAAGCCATTGAAAGACCACTCATGGGGATTCTCAGTGGTTGGTTTTCTCTAGCCAGGGATGCCTGCAGTTATCAGATAATGATATAAGGGTGGAAGATGCCCACCAAAGGCCTGGCAGCTCAATGGCAGCCTTTGCAACTGTGGTCACACACACTAAATAATCCACTTTCAATCCACTTTCAAACTGGATTTTTACTGTGTGAACTTGCACAATCCAGTTGGAAAGGGCATTAAAAGTGGAATGAAAGTGGATTATTTAGTATGTGTGACTGCAGCCATGATGGAAGTAATTTGCTCTCTGCAGCCAGCCCCTGTGAGAACCCTGATTACCAATTCTGAACCAGATGAAGCTCCTGAATCACTTTCAAAATATATGTCAAATATAATGTGTTAGAATAGTCTCAGCTGGATGTTATAAAAACATGAGTGATGCCCTGACCTGGATAGCCCAGGTAAGCCTGATCTCACCAGAGCTCAAAAGCTACGCAGGGTTGGCTATGATTAGTACTTGGATGGGAGACTGCTTTGGAATACCAAGATGGGAGGACAGAAGCAGGCTTTCAGCCACTTCTCTGAATATCCTCCAAGCCCCCAAGAGGGATTAGTCACCAGGTCAATGTGTCTTCCAGGTGCCCCCGCCCAAAAAAAGCATGTGTGACTGTGTCCCCAGCTGACCCACAAACCTATGTTGGAAAAACACACTTTTGTCTACGTCTCTTACTCAGTTCCCTAGGATCCATGGCACATCCCGGACTACACCAAGACTGCAAACCTGGTTCTTCAGGTGGGGTACAACCTTTTCTTCTGGAACTTGAACAGGTCTTGTCAGATTAGCTGTAACTGCAACCCAGAACACCTCTGGTGGACAGAACAGAATCATGGTGCCACTTCATTATTTTCTTTTTCTTCTTTTTAGGAGGTGTTGAATACAAAATATTCTACGAAGAACCACTTTTAAGAAAGCTAATAAATCACACCTTTCCCTAAATATCTAATAACCCCCTTTGCCCAAAATTAAAATAGAGTCTCAATTTACTGTAACAAGTTACACTAAATTTATATATTTTCAGAGGAGCCCATCATCTGTATTTCACTGGGGTGATGGCTGCCTCCTCATTGGAAGGAGGGAGGCCTAAAGCAGTAACTCATGCATAGAATCTTCAGAGGGGTCCTCCTGAGAGCAGTTGTTCTGTTGTATCCCTTTATCAGGAGTGACTGCACCATTCAGTTAGGCCCCAAACTAAATTACTCATATCCAATGAGAGTGAACTGGGAAGAGGTGAGAGTAGTAAATTATACCGGAGGTACAGTCAGCAGCCTCTGTGTGGGTGGGCATTTGGGGCTTATAAATATGGGAAAGAACACATTTCCAAAACTGCCTGGTTGAATTTGAACATCTCCATTTTGATTTCCCCACCTTCCTTGTGAGAAATGAGCTCTGAAGACTTTATTTCTTCACACATTTCTCTTCCCTCACCTCAGGGTTTTTTGTTGTTGTTGTTGTTGCCAATTTAATACACACAGACTTTCCCATGTCATTTCTGATGACAAATACATGTAAATAGTGTATACATGGGGTTAGATCCAGACTAAATTTTCTGCTCACACAAGGCATTTCTTCTAGTGGAACTTCCCTGCCTCTTCCTCTCAATGCAGCCCCGATTTCCCTGAAATGCTCCTTCTGGGGAGAAGGGGCCCTCAAGATCAGCATGAGTAACAAATCAGGGGTCTGCAGAAGGAAGGTGGAACTGGTGGACATCACCCCACCCCTTCCATTAGTCTGGATTCAACTCATGGTGTAAAAATGGAATACAATGCGGGGGGGGGGGGGGGGAACCACCTCAAACAGTCATCAATAATGCCAGTGGAATCCAGGGGGACCAAAACGGATGATAACAACAACATGCAGAGTAAAACAAAGAAACCAAAATAGCCATGTCAGACACTCTCAGAGCCAATAATTTAATTCATGTACTTTCCATGGCACATTAGCTGTTCTCTCATTGCACAACATCAGGGACTATGGTAATACGCAAAATAACAGGCCACCATTAATTAATTTCAAACTTCATCCTTCATAAAATCACTAAAGAACACAAGAAGTGGCTTATTGAGTCAGGTGAGAGGTCCATCTAGCCCAGTATCCTGTCTCATACAGTGGCCAGTGAGTTATCGTGGACAGCCAACAAACAAAGCACAGAGGTCTACACCTCCCCCTCTTTTGCTTCCAAGCACTGGCTTCTGCTGAGCTTTAAAGCCCTATATGGCTTGAGGCTAGCATAACTTCCTTATGATCTGAGCACCTTATGATCTGAGGCTAGCACCTACTTCCTTATGATCTGAGTGACTGGCAAAGACAAATAAATAAGTTTTTTTTTTAATGGAAAGATAAGAAATAAAGAATAAGATTTGAAGTACTACAAGATGAGAAGAAAAGAGGTGGTCTGGCAATACCTACCATTACATTATATTATCAAGTTGCTGAGCTAGTTTGGATATCAGATTGGATCAGAAGTCCCAATGAAAGATTAATAAAATTAGAATCTTCGAATCTTGATGGACTACATAGCTATCTGTGGATTTAAAAAAAAAATCTATACCAAAAAACAAAACTCAAGGTAAGAGACATATAATCAGAGACAGCTTATTTAAAATTTGGGCAATGCTACAAAAGAGAATCAGACCTGCAATTCCATTAACAATGTCACCAATAGAAGCTTACTATGGCAATTACACAAGGAGAAACAATGATTTTGTAACTTACGGTGATACAAGCTGGCGTCAAGATGTGGCAAGAAATTAAAGAAGAAGGAAAGAAGATACAGTGGTGGATGCAGGGCTATTTTTGGGCAGGAATGCACAGGAACGGAGTTCCGGCTGGCTTCTGAATTGGCCATGCCTACAGTTTTCCCCCCTTGGCATGGTGCGCCTGAGGAAGCCAAGCCGATTCAGGGAGGGAAGGCAGTTTAAACTGCCTCCCCTTCTTGGGTTCCCCAGGCACCCCGCAGCTGCAAGGCACCTGGGGAAGCCGATCCAGAAACTGCCTTCCTTCCCTCGGGTTCCCCATGAGCCCTGCAAGCCACAGGGCACCTGGGGAAACTGATCCTAGGAGGGAGCTGTGCTGTCGGGGGTGTGGCCTAATATGCTAATACATTTCTGCTGTTGGGCGTGGCCTATTATGCTAATGAGTTCCTGCTGGGCTTTTTCTACAAAAAAAGCCCTGGGTGGATGTACTTTCAAATTGCTTCTAGATTTTTTTAAAAAATGATTTCTGCTAAGGGAGGAGTTATTGATGAACTGACTGATCTTGAAAAGATTGTCTCACAACCTAAAGACCATTTATTAGGGTGAACTTACAACTTATTGCTTCAATATGATTCTAAAGGAGAACAGGTCAAATCTTGCATGATTAAATGGATGCAAAATTTTGGTGAGGAGATAACAGCTTCAGTGTTGGGAAAATCTATGGACTAAAGATATTAGATTTACTGCTGGCCAAGCATTAAGAGAACACTGGTACAAGATGTTTTACTGATATTGCAAAGATGGACAAGAATTACAACGGGGCTTGCTGGAAATGTAAAAAAGGAGATGGCACCTTTTATCATATGTGGTGGACTTGCAACAAGATGAAAATATACTGGGGAAAATATACATGAAAAAATTCAGAGGCCTTCCTTTGAGTGCCTCACCATTGGAGGCTAGATGGGGGGCAGCATGAGAAAGGGCCTCTGAGGTTGTTGTGTTAAAACTTTCAGAGGTTCTTCCAAGCCCTTAGCCAGGTTTTTGAGGCTTGTGGGGCAAGGTGTTTTTTTGGTGGGGCTTGAATTTTACAGTTAAAAAAATAAATAAACCCAGCTCCCTGAAGTCTCCTCACGCTATCACTCCTTGGCTGTAATTTCTCTTTAAAAAGCTTTTACAGGAGAAAATCTTGTGGGGATGTCCCTTTAAAAGAAGGGGCAGGGCCCCGAATAGCCCCCCCCAATAGCTATGGGCCTGACTCCTTCTCCAAGGAGATTAATCTTTCTCTATTGTCTTCTGCCACCAGCTGAAGATCATTTTCCCCATTTTCCTGAGCATTCCCTCACTAACTCTTACTAATCCTGTTTGCGTGTGTTTATTTATTTATATGTTTATATTGTGTGTGTTTCTATTAGCTTTTTATTTAACTGTTTAAAATATTTTACATATACATGCATTTTAAGACTTTTTCAGTGTCTGAAATGTTTAATGGTTTGTTTCAATGTTTTAGCATCCGCTGCCATGGGGACCCTGATTTGGATGGGAAAGGTTTTCAATCAATAAACATTCAGAGGTTTACTGCCTCTGAATCTGAAGTCCCCCTTTAGTCATCATGGAGAGCAGCCATTGACGGGCTTATCCTCCACAAAGCTGTCCATGGGAAAATAATTAGATTGATTACAATGTTTTAAAACCGAGCTCATCAGACAAAGTAGTGCATAAATATCTCTAGAAATAGCTCATATCTAACACCCCATCTATAAACACATCAATTCTGACTTCACCTTGACCAATGAAAGGAAAACGAAGGAGATCAAGAGCAGATGGACTGTGACAAGGAAATGACAAAACTCATACATCAAATGAAAGAACTGTGAATATCATTAAGACAATTTTGGAAACCGAATTATCAACAATGATAATGATGTTGCAGATAAGTTACATTAATGCTCTCAATTGTCCTCCATCGGGGAAGATAAAAAAGAGACATGGTTTGATCTGTACTATTTTCTAAACCTTGTGGTTTCCCAATAATAATGGGTTCTCTCAGACACTGAAGTCTCCTGGGGAGATGCTGTTTGACTGGCATGATTGTCTAACACAATCTGAAACCTAGAGAGAAGCTGCTGAAATAAGAGATCTGAAATAGCTACCCTGGCCCCAGTCTGTATAAATCTAAGACTCCAAAATGCTGGGAGACCAACTGATCAGCAAGGTTGTATCGATATGGATTGGGAGGGTTACTGTGCTATCTGAAAGTACAGTTGGCCCTACTGCTTCAGCTGGCATATGTGTCGAAGTGCTAATTGAAAGCAAAATAATCAAGCATCTGGAAGAGGTGACTGATGAAGGACTAAGCAGCACGGCTTCTTCGCGGGAAGAACTGTACCTCATTAATCTGACAGGGTACTTGGAGGTGTGAATAAAGTTATAAATGAAGGTGAACACCCAGGTATAATGTGTTTAGACTTTCAAAAAAAAGTGCCTTGAAAAGAAGTTCCCCCTGGAGAAGTTACAGAGGAAACATGGCTGTGATGGTGTGAAGGTATTTTTTTAACTGTCTGAGGACACCGGAAGGGGGAAAAAATAAGTTACATGCCAACTGAACAGCCACGGGGTTGGAAGCAGAGGTCTGTGCAATCTTCCTTTGTACAGGGCATGCCTGTGCTTCTGAGGGGGGGCAGGGGAGCTTGCCAAGGCTAGAGAGGTCACTTCCTGTTTCCTTCCCTTAGTCTGCTCTTCTGCTGTCCCTTTCAGTGGCAGCCTTAGCCAAGGGGCAACACAGGGAGCTACCCCAGGCTCCCTGGTGGGGAAGGGAATGATTGCCCATGGCCCAACCCCCTGACAGATGGGGAATGATGAAAAAGAGCACACTTCCTCCACTGCCACTCATACCCATCCCAGCTAGGGCCCAGGACATCTGCTTGCTTGAAGCAGTAGCCACACTACCTCCCATCTGTTTCTCAGACAGTCAGCTCAGGAATGGCTGCTTGTGCCCGCTCTGCCCAAGACTCAGGCAGCAGGCTTTTAGTGATGTCTGCCACCCCTCTCAAATGTGGCAAGGGCCTTCCCTTGCTTGGCCATGGCAAGGGGGTCTGGGGGGGGGGGTAGTGGGGGCCCCCAGAATCACCAAGGCCCCTGGCCCCTTTGTTTACCCAGAATGCAACTCTTAAGTTCCGCCCTTCTGGCTAACCCTTTCTTTTCCTCTTTCACTCTCAAACCACCACAACAGAGACATTTTCTCTGCAATCTCTCTCCATCCTAGCCTAGATTGCAAGCAAGAACTTTTCATTCTACTTTCCTATCCACTATAGGATTCATTCACAAGAAAGGACTTTTTTTTTTTTTTTACTTTTCTAGAGGAACAAGCTCTACAGCACAAGCCAGGCTCAAAGCTAACACATAGTTTTGGTCTGCGCCAACACAATCATTAGAATGGTGTTTGGCGAGGGTGCAAATGATTTTTTTTTTCCCCACTGGCAGGCCAATAATCCCCTAGGGAGACAGAATGACTATTAAACCAGTTTGAATCTGTCATGCAGATTAGAGATGATCACAAAATTCTCAGCAGTGAAATTTCTCCTGCAGATTTGATCACTAACTAGCTTGGCGCCTTGGAACAGATCCAGTTATGCTGTTTTTCATTCCCTACATTTCACCACCTAGCTGATTTCTTATGCATTTATTGACGTATTAGGCCTCAAGCCTCTCAATGGATACAACTGTAGAATGACTGGCATTTTCTGCTCTTCTTACTATAATATTTATAGGTGTGCTTCATCATCCGACTCAATTGTCTACTTCCTCCCACTACACACTTCCCCAGTACCTGACTCATCCTCATTTCAGCCCATTTCCCATGACTGAGGATTGGAATTTCAGTTTTTCTATCATCCCCGAAGGGATTTGTTTGTTTGTTTGCTGCCCGTGCAACCATATCCCATGCAATGATCGTATAATTATGACAACAGTGTGTGTTCAACCAAACACACGCAAAAATCATAACATCAAAGTAAAACAAAAAGAGTTAAAAATATATTGGTGGGCAAAACTCTAAGCAGAGAGAGATGAAAGGCCAGAAGGTAGGAACACTATATTCAGAGAATCAGAGACACAATGACAGAATGGAGCAAGGGGAATTAATTTATCTCCAGTGTAAATGTGCCTACATTGTTACAGAAATGACTGGTCTCACACCCCTCAAAGGAAGAGACAGACACTAGCACTGGGTTCAGTCAAGGTGTATTTATTTTTAATAACTGAACTAATTATGTGTTTAACCATTTAGTGTGGTTTTTCAAAAAAGCAGCCAAATGGCTTTACCAGTGTTGCAGTGGTCCCACCCTGAATTAGGGCTGCCAAGTCAGCCCGGGGGGTGGGGGATCCCCCGCTACAGGGGTTCTCGATCCGCCGGCCGAATGGAAACCCCACCCCTGAAGTCGTCCAGCCAGGACGACTTCCCAAACATAATGATGACCCTCCTGACAAAAGGAGCCGCGTTCCTCGAAAGCTGCTGCAGTGAAGTTTCTCCATCTGAGAGGTGCTCCCCCATTTCGCAGCAGGAGGAGGAGGCACTGGGAGCCCGGCCAGAAGGACGGCCGGGGGAAGAACAGCCTTTCAAGCTCACACGGTGAGCCTTTCAAGCTCACGCAGTGTGCCTCTCTCCAGAATGCCGCCACGCGGCCGCCTCCTCCTTGCACAAGCAGCAAGTGACACCCACCCACCCCTTCCCCAGTCAAAGCTTCAGGAGCGACCCCAAAATCTGGGCTGTCGATGAAAGCACTGCTCCTCTTGAGACTGCCCCCTCCCCCATGCCTCAAACTGGCCGCCTGCCAGGCAATTGCCAGAGCATTGCCCTGGCAATGCCCCAACGTGGTGACGTCACTTCCGGGTGACGTCACCGACCGGGGGAGCTCCCAGGCAAACAAGGAATCTCCCCCACCGGTGAGTAGAATCGACTTGGCAACCCTACCCTGAATCCAAATTCAGAACATTCTTCCTTTCCTGCTTACCAAACATTGTTGAAATGCTGTCCTTCAATACTCATCCCTTAAGCCAGTCAACATGCAATGTACCGAAGCCTAGCACCAGGAGAAAAGAGCACAACTTCCTCACTACCTCCTTTCTCAGGCCCTTAGACCAATCAGCCCAAATTCTCTGGTCTAGTTGCCCCTCTTCATCCTTGCCTGGGTGACCCAGGCTAGCCCAATCTCATCAGGTCTCAGAAGCTAAGCAGTGTCAGCCCTAGTTCATACTTGGATGGGAGACCGCCAAGGAAATTCAGGCTTGCTACACAAAAGGCAGGCAATGGCAAACCACCCCTCTAAGTCTCTTGCCTTGAAAACCCTACAGGGTCACCATTAGTTGAATCCTACCAATCACCTCAGCTGGGCCTAATCATTCTTATCATGGCCAGGCCTATTGATAAAATACCTTTACAACTAGTCACAGTGTGAGTTGGGGGGGGGGGGGAATCCAGTTGGAGAAAGAGACAGATAAATCCTGTGCTTGGCTTGAAACAAATAGCTAATCCCATACTGTAAAGTGAAGAGTGGGCAGTTTTGCCACCCAAAGGCCTAGTGCAGATGAGTGGGGAAGCATCCCATTGTCAGATACAAGTAGGCATGAAGATCTCTGAGTCTTTATATCCCAGTCAGAAGGTGGGAGGGGTTCTGCTTGAAGACATGTGCTTCTCATAAATGCTAGTCAGTAATGGCCAAGTAGCTAAGTTTGTATACATTAAAATTATCTTTTGTACTGGCATATGTACATTACGGCTGCGGTCACACACTAAATAATCCACTTTCAATCCACTTTCAGTGCACTTTACAACTGGATTTTACACTGTGAACTGGCAAAATCCAGTTGGAAAGGGGACTGAAAGTGGATTATTTCGTGTGTGTAACCGCAGCCATCACTTTAAATCTGTTTTGGTACTAGGACTGTAAGATGATCACATTTAAGTGGGGGGGGGGTTGTTTTGTGTTGGGGGTTTTGTTTTGTTTGTTGATACTGGATTTTGAGTTGGTATTGTATGAACTTACTGTATCTTTGGAAAATTGAAATAAAAAAAAGTTAAAAAAAGGAAAAAAATGTGTTTTTTCCCCCTAGAAACAAGGAACTCAGGATGCAAATTTTGAGAGTGGCCCAAAGTAATGTGATACAGGTAGCAATATTTCTTAGTTGGGATGGAATACTCATAGTTTTTGCTCTTCCTTGGAATAATTGGGTTGGATCCAGTGCAAAATTTGTGCTTGTGTTACAACCCGTACAAGACTATGGTAACCACATGCACTAAGTCAGACTTGTTGCATTTTCACTTGCATTCCTGCTTACACACCACCATGTGCCTTCAATTTCTGGGGACTATATAGGGTGGAAGGTGTTGTGTTACACAAGTGGAACTGCACTAAATCCATTTATGGTGCCACTTGTGCATTGCTGGATCCAAGCCAGTAAAGGCAACATAAAGGTATAACGTTGGGCAAAAACAACTTCTTGTTTAGAACTGTTTTTTTTTTTTTTTTTTAAGGAAAATGGTTGGATCTTGTTACTTTGGAATAACTCCTACAGAAGCAGCTACCAACCTGATACACCGAAAACTGAATCTATGCTTTGCAGCAATGGTTATTGGGACATGATAGAAAATAAGCGAATTTCTACTGGAATCTCTTTTCAGAGTTATTAAACACATATTTCAGAATTTGTGTGAATACCAGCTCTATATGACAGCTTCCCAATCACGGATGGTGCCTGAGATGTTATGAAAACTCTTCCTACGGACTTCATAGCACTGCAGGAGTTAAGCACCACCCCACACCAAAGAAGTTGCATGGCTCGCACTGGGGGAAAGTCCTAGGGAAAAAGAATCTGAAGCAATAAATAAACTCTGACAGCCCCGCATTTATGAAGCATGTGGAGAGACAGGAGAGGAGGGAGAAACACCTGTGGTGAATATAAACAGCTTTAAAAGCTTGCTGGAAATCTGGTGTCCAATGTTATTTGAGAGACTTGAGGGCCTTGGAGACAATCAGATGGGACTTCTTTACAAATCAGAGAGGGGAAAGGCAAAATCCAACCACATAATAAATATGACAGAAGTGTCGCTGGTATTGATTCTGCGATAACATAGCTGCTGGTGTTTGGGTGAGAGGCATGGCTTTTAATGTGATGATTTTCTTTTCTTTTCTTTTCTTTTCTTTTCTTTTCTTTTCTTTTCTTTTCTCTTCTCTTCTCTTCTCTTTCCTTCCTTCCTTCCTTCCTTCCTTCCTTCCTTCCTTCCTTCCTTCCTTCCTTCCTTCCTTCCTTCCTTCCTTCTTCTTTTTTTTTTTAGCAAAGAATGCAACAGCCATTTTCTTGGAGGGATGGCTGGAAATTATGACCCCACATAAAATTATGTAAATTTAGAAGAATAGCTATTTGAATGTATGTTTTTTAAATAGCCCCCTGTTGTGTTTTCGGATCATTGAAGCAGCAATAGCTTGAAAAAGGCTCTGGTATCCTAAAGCTCCATGTCCTATTGGCTGATGAATAAAGACTCCCATTGGTCCTAAAGCCAATCTAGATACCCAATCGCTGAGCCCTGCTTGGGTCCAATAGTATTGCTTGTATATAGTTACTTTGTTGAAAGTTATGTGTTGGAACAGTATAAATTAAGGTTCCGCTCTCATAGAGCTGTCTTTGGAGCTGAGCAATATCACTGAATAAAAGCCTGTTGTTTGGAATTCATCGCCTCCCGCTCAATACTTAAAACTCCCCCTTTTCCACTGCATATGGCAGCAACTTAAAAAACAAACAAACATCAAAGCATAACAAACCAGTGACATGCACACAAGGGTGGTGGGAAGATGTTTCTATGTCCTCAGCCTGATCCCCAAGGTTTTCTAACCACTGCTGTTCTGGTTGTACTTCCTCTTTCTAGGCATGCTGGCCACAGATGAAACTATCCTCCGCTGACATTCCCTCTTAGCATCTAGATATTGTCTGTCTCTGCTAAGAAGGACTTCTTCTTCCTCTCTTCAGGCATATTGAAGAGATTCCTAGCTTATGTCTTTCTTTGTGTTCAGGGTTACTGAAATTTCTCCACTGTTTAATCCTCAAATTTTATACAGAGGGCTTTGTTTCTGCACAACTATTTTCCTGAACACTGCTAATGTTATGGGTGTCCACTGATAAAACACGGATACCTGGATCTGACTGTATGTACAGTTGTAACAAACTTATTTTTAATTGGTGTTTGATGAACACTCAGGGATGTGTGCACACATCTGGATGAATCCCATGGAGGATTTTCAGAGATGTCTCTACTTATGGAGCTGTTCAGGAATTGTACGTAAGTTATAATTATGAGCCTATGTTGTTTGCCAAATTTTAGAAATGTTGTGTTTGTGCCTGAGTCTCCCCACTGTGGATCTGTTCTTTTTGACTTCTGCTCCCTTCGTAACATTATCTCAATCAAGGGTTGTAGTCCCGTTACCTCTCAAGGAAGCTTTTTATGGTTTGTTTTTTTCTTTTTGGAATGTAGAATGTATTCTAAACAGAGGACAGAGAAAATTATGTTTGGGAACAGAATCAGTGAACTCTCTTCCCAGTTCTAGACCCTGACCTTTTACCTTCTTTATCCTATAAAAGAGGGACTCAGTATCTTCGAATAATAGAATCATAGAATCACAGAGTTGGAAGGGACCATACAAGCCATCTAGTCCAAACCCCTGCTCAATGCAAGATCAGCCTAGAGGATCCCCAACAAGTGTTTGTCCAGACACCGCTTAGAGACTGCCAGTGTGGGGGAGCTCACCACCTCCCTAGGCAGCTGATTCCACTGTTGCACAACACTTACTGCAAAAAGTTTTTTCCCCTAACGTCCAGCCAGTACCTTCCCGCCTTTAATTTAAACCAATTATTGCGAGTCCTATCCTCTGCTGCCAACAGGGACAGCTCCCTGCCCTCCTCTAAGTGACAGCCCTTCAGATATTTAAAGAGATACTTGCTCCAGGTGCTTGCATGATCTGCTCTTGCAGGCATCAGGGTGGTCATCCTTTTTTTTTTTTTAATCAAATATTTTATTGAAGTTTGTTGAATTACACAGAACAACAAGTATTTTTAACTTCGTCCGAGTTTGATTTAACATTTTTGTTAACAGTGCAACAATCTTAATATAACAATATTATTCCAAACTATTTCTACTTTATGCTATCAAAGATTATATGTGAGGTTTATAGAATATAAGATCTATGTGCTAGAGGTAAAGATTAGAGGTATTCAGATTGATAGTGAGAGTTGTGTGGGTTTTGTATACTATGTATTTTGTGTTGTGTATTGTGGGCTTAATATTTTTTGATTTACTGTTGCAATAGGGCTAGATATGTATTATTTTGCGGCTGGATATCTGCCGCTGAGATAAATTCCATGAACTGGTTCCATTTCCTCTTAAAGTTAGAGGGTCTAGGATATAATTCTGACTTTTTAAGATGATCTGTAATTTTTTCCATTATTAGATGATCCCATACTTTGTTGAGCCAGGAAGAAATAGTGGGTGCCTTGTCCTCTTTCCATCTGGCTGCAATAGATGTTTTGGCCGCTACTAATAGACTAGTGATGAGATCTCGTTGTGTTGTAGGTATGTCTTTTGTTTTCCAAATATCGAGAAATATTAGGGTAGGCTCAAATGGAATGTATGATCCCATACTTTGAGAGCCTGTGATAAGTTTTGATGATCATCCTTAATAAAGACTGCATGCTCTGTTAGCCAAAAGCCTTGAGTGAATGTCTCTCCTTTAAATATATTCTTAGAAAGGGGCGGGGTCTGCCTATTCTAGGCTCTTCCATAATGGGAGCACAACTTCCTCACTACCTCCTTTCCCACTGAAATCCAACATCCCCCCAGAATGCTGATCCTGGGGGACAGAGAACCCTATGTGCAGCATGGAAAGGCCTGCTGTAAGGAGGGGGGAACCAGTGAAGATCAAACCCCTCTCTGTATGTGGAAATCCTTGCCGAGATCTAACCCACCAGGAAATACACTGCTCAAGAACCTGAGGGCTAGCAGTCAAAATAATGAAGAGTCTTACAACACCCTAAAAAGAAATGCATTTATTGTGGCATTAGCTTTAGTGAGATAGAGCCCTCTTCATTAAATGATGGTGTGGACTCTGGCTCACAAAAATCAGTTAATTGGTTGGATCCAAACAGCTTTTTTTGCTGGTGAATATAGGTGGAGGGGTACCCTTTGGCCACCCAAAAAAAAGTGTGATGGGGCCTCCATTGACAAAGGGACCTCCATTACGATGGGGGCTGTGTGTAGTAAGGAGGAGGATTCAGCAAGACTGAAAGAAGAAAGCAGGCTAGTTCCAATGCAAACAGTCTTAAAGGTGCCATCAGATACCTTGTTATTTTACCTACACATAAAAGAATCTTGACGTTATCATACATTATTACAAAAAGTGGGGGGGGGGAGGTGTGTGTGAGTGTGGGGGTGTTGCAGTGGTAAGAAACAGGAGTGGGGAGCTACAAATGAAGGCCAAGTGCATGGGCTCCAATTCTGAAACAAATCTGAGAAATTCTCATAGTTTAACTGAAATTCAGCAGAGGCAGCACACAGTGCAAACCAGAATTCCGGAACGACTAGGGGAGAGGGATAAGGGGAAATCTGCTTGACCGTAGTCATTTCCTAAAGCAAATAGCTGCTCATATGCATGGTTTACGATTGTCTCCATTGACATCTCCATTTGCAAGGGTCACAAAATAAAAAAACAGCTCAGGAGTTGAATCAGATTGACATGAGATCATCCATCAGCAAGAGGTTTAACACAGGACATTTTGACTAGGATGATGTTTGTTTGTTTGTTCTGTTTGTTTATTCGATTATACCTCGCCCTCCTTGCTGAAGCAAGCTCAGGGCAGCTTACATAAAAATTAAAACAGATAAAAACAGAACAAATTCAAAACCAATCATAAAGTGCTAGTATACAGTATTATGTGATGATGGCAGAACATTAGTAACAAATCAACCATAATGAGGAGTGCAGTCAGCACTGGTGTTAGGACTGTCATCTCAGTCCGATGTTGGTGATAACAGCTCCCCAAAAACCCTGGAGTATAAATGTCTTCATTGTAAAAATTCCTGTAATGTGTTGACTGAAAAACTCCCCACATAGACTCATAGGTGACATATATGAAGGTTCAGCCTTACAACCTAGTACTATGGATCCATTTTTGCTAGAATGGAATGAGCAGAGACACAGGGTTGTTGTTTTTTTAAAAAAAACAGTCTTACTCCATTAAGACCCTAGAACATTGCTAGATGCCACAAGTGAGAGGGGGAGAAATCTATAGAGACCAGGATTCATCATAATCTAGTATGACCAGGAGATAACAGAATGGGGCCAGGGAAATATAAGCTGGATATTTAAATATAAGTCTGTCACTAGGCTGCATTAATTTATTTAGGACATTTATATGCTGCTTTCCCAGGGTCCTGCTCAAGGTATCTTACAATAAAAAACAATACCCTAAAATCATTAAAAATTACACATATGCACAAATAAAAAAAATGATCAATATAAGAACAAGGCAATTCATTAAAAACAGTGTACAGCAACCACTGAGGAACCTAAAAATATCCTGAAAACAGACCTCAGACCAGGAGCACATCATAAAATAGCTAAAACAATTTAATTAAAAATAAACAAACTCTAGTTAAAAGCCTTGTAAAGAGATATGTTTTGGCTTGGTACCTTAAAAGACTATATGGTAGATGCCAAGTTTTATGTGAGACAAATATACTAGGCTGTTATCTAGGACAGAGTACTCACATCAGTTTGTTTCACATCTTGATCACAAGTCACTAGCAGAGAACTCATCATTCAGCAAGCTGCTTAGCTGCACCCAAGCATATTTGGATATATCTAGACTACACCATTACACTGTTTTCTCACACAATTATACTGCTTTCTGAGTCTCTACTGAACCTGATAGCCATTTATCACTTCTTCCAATTTGCAAAAGGCACATAGTAAAAAAGAAGAACCAGTTTGAATCCTTTTTAGTTGAGACTTACTATATAACTGTTTCTGTGTGACACTGGTGTTTGCCCATGCACCTTGCTAATCTTGTAATTAGTTTGGTGTAGTGGTTAAGAGCAGTGAATTCTAATCTGAAGAACCAGGTTTGATCCCCCACTCCTCCACATGCAGCCAGCTGGGTGACCCTGGGTCAGTCACAGTTCTCTCAGAGCTCTTCTCTCAAGAGCAGTTCTCTCAAAGCTCTCTCAGCCCCACCTACCTCACAGGGTGTCTGTTGTGAGGAGAGGAAGGGAAGGAAGTTGTAAGCCGCTTTGAGACTCTCAGTGAAGGGCAGGGTATAAATCTAACTCTCCTCCTCTGCCTAATACAATGTTCAAGAATAATTTCCCAGAGAACACAGAGATAATTCAATCAAGAATTTGCCTGGTGTGTAACTGAGGAAGTCTGAGACAAGATAACTTCGCCTGTCATCATGTTCCTGTTGATGTTCTCAGCAGGCCTAGACCACAGGAGAATGGGAACTAACTTGAACCTCACCATCAGCATTGGGTTCTCCTAAAATTTATTAGGAGTAGGTTTAGCTTCTTGTCTAAGTTCCCCTATATCATTTATCTATCCCATTTCATTTTATCCCCAGCTGTAACAGACAGCAAATGGTTAATGTGTTAACCTGGCCTGAGAACGTTGTGTGACAGTAGATTCAAATGAAACTCTACAGTTAAGATTGACAGTTGAGAGTGGCAGTTATAACAGCTAAGTTCCATTCAGAAGACTGAAGGATTGAGAAAGGGTCCTGAATCAGGGCAGTGGGTCCAGTGACCTTCCCTGGGGGAAATAGCTCCAAGTAAAAAGGGGTGACCCCCATTTTACTAGGAGCTATTTAAGAAGGCAAATTGGAACTTGTGTGTGTGTTCCTACCTTTACAGACCTACATAATTTTGAGACTAAGGCTGCGGTCACACGAACTAAATAATCAACTTTCAGTCCACTTTCCAACTGGATTTTGCCAGTTCACACAGTAAAAATCCAGTTGCAAAGTACACTGAAAGTGGACTGAAAGTGGATTATTCAAAATCCAGTGTGTGTGACCACAGCCAAATACTCTTATACTTGTTCATTTAAGCAGTGTCTGCTGAGAGATCTCTTTCCACAATTTTAAAGACCTGTCTATATAACAAAAAAAAACTTGATTGTGAAAAACTATCTATTGTTTATAATTATAATTATACTCAGTCCTGTTTCTGTTCACTGGTCAAGTTTCAAACCTGATACCTACCTAAGCTGCCCTGAGCCAGCCTTGGCTGGGAGGGTGGGGTAGAAATTTGAGAAATAAATAAATACATAAATACCTGATCATTTCCCTATAGAAGTGAGATAAAACTGTTGATTTGTTTTGAGTTACTATCAGTCTCTCTTCTGCCATAATCTGACATACACAAATGAAGGATTTTACAGTTCCTCAGCATCCCAGGCTGGTCTATACCCATTTAAACAACTGGGTGGGACAGACAGAAAAAACAAAGAAGAAGAATAAGGTCTGCTCAGCCAAGAAAAAGGGAACTGGGGAACCATTATACCTGCCCTTCTTCCAAAAAGCTCAGGGAAGCATATATGGCCTCTTTGCTTCATTTGATCATCACAACCCTATGGAGTAGATGAAGCTGAGTGTGACTGGCTCAAGGGTTTCCGGTAAGTATCCTGACAGAATGGGAATTTGTACTCAGATCTCTTGAGTTGAAGCTCAGATACTCTGCTCACTCCCCCAAGCTGGCATTCAAATTGTTTCCTGCTATCTAACTGAACAGCTTACAACCCAATGGTTGTGGTTACACATGTGAGATAAAGTGAGGGGGGGAGATAGGCTATTTCCTCTGGCAGAAGTTGACCCACAGTTGTGTGATCACATGGTCTTTTGAAGCTGCAGGCACACCCCTCCACTGCATGATCAGGTTCAACCGCAGGTGAGTCAGAGGCTTTTTTCCCCATTTGTCTCTGATGCACTTCAGCGAGGGAATGATGATTCACACCTCAGCTCTGAGGGCTTCTTATGGAGTATGTGATACTGCGCATACTGAAGAAGGCAAAAAAAACAACAACAATGGCACAGAGTTGGGATGCCTTGATCAGACCATCCTGACACCATGAGAGTGCACTGGAGTGATCAGATGCAGGGAAGTCTGTCTGTAGCCCATAGCAATCTGTTTGCTACAGGACTTTCTGAAGTGTCTTTTGGGCATGATCATACACACCTATTTGCCACACGGGAGGGACGATTCATCAATGGATCAAACTGATGCGATCACACCAGCACATCTGGGAGGCGTCCCAGAACAGTCGGCAAGCCAGGGCAAACCAATTTGATCTGGCAGAGAACCAAAGTAAAAAACTACTGGGGAAACTCCAGTATCAAATGGGTTGTTGTGGCCCACAATTGGAGTTTCCCCATGTGATCGTGCCAGCGTGAAAGTGTGGCATCGGAGATGGCATGATCACACGCTATCCCGATGCCACACTTTTGTCCCCCCCCCTTTTCCATGTGCGCATCATCAAAAGCCCATGGGGGGGGGAGAGGTGATTCATCGATCCCCCGTTTAAGCACCTTGGAAACCCACCACACACACACACACACACAAACACTTGCCTGTGGTTGCATCTGATCACACAGTGGCGGTTTGCCCTGGTAGGTCCACATACCTGTGTGATTGCACAACTGCAGGGCAAATTGCTCAAGGGCAAAAAAGCCTCGATTCCCCTCCGGATTATCTCGCTCATGTGGACGGGCCCCTTAAATCCTCTTGTGCAGCAGAGCAAAATGGGTTGCTGATGGCTGCGGGGCACTTCCCAGATGTTCTTATGTGATCACACTCCTTTAATCTGCCCAGCATTCACACCTATGTCGGAGCTATTTGTTTGTGTGATCGGAACCAATGTCTCCCAGGTATCATTGCTAAGAGGGTGCCTTTCGTAAGTGTAAAGCATGTATAGTATTCAAAGAAATAAATTAATCTATTAGAGTTGGGGGGGGGAGGTTGTGCGCCATCTAACATTTCAAGCCCTCCTCACTTAAATGCCCCTCCTTCAATAGTCATTTTTTTTTGCCTTCTCTGTGTTACAATAGCTTATTTTATCAGCTCTCACCAGTGGCAGGCTGAACAATCTGTATGAATCTTATAAGATTCTATTTAGGGGCTTGCTGCCATTCTTTCTACTTGTTCTTATTTTCCAGCCTCATGCTTCCATTAGCCTCCTGATTTAAATTTATCCCGGGGACAATTTTGCGGTTGTCTCCAGCACTGAACTGGTGGGCTGGATTTATTAGCACAAACAACAAAGATGCTTGGATGAAAATGCTCATTAAAATGTTTTCGTTGCTTGGAAAGGCAAACCACGAGGCAAGCTGAACTCTAAACTGGTCAAGGCAAGAAAGGAGAGGAAAGAAAAGTGTTGCAAAACATTAATTGAGCTATTTTAAGTTCATCATTAATTTAAGAATGGCTGAAGATGCAGAAGAAAAGATTGGTTGAAGGGCAACATGAAGAACTTTGCAGGCTAGCAGCCATATCCCAGTGTTCGTTCATTTACATGTTTGTTCATTTACATGTGCATTCATTTACATGTGCGGGACTCAGAATAATCTAGGATAGTCCCATGAGAGGCATGGTGGCCATGAAGTCCTGAGCATGGCCAGCCAATGAAGCCTTAGAGGGAAGCCTATTAAACCAGTCTCATGTGAACATAATGCCCTAAGACCCATGCTGCATCTAGCATTCGCTCTGCTGTTTTACCAAACCCACGTTGGAACAGAAATTCCCCTCCACATTGCATGCCACTTTCATTTTCTTTGATTGTCGGATTTTATGGTAGCCTCAACACTGCATGATGGTTTTACTTCCTTTGATCTCTCGGTTTTATGGTACCATCTGCATAGATTTATGGCTGTTTTATGGCCATTCGGAGGTGATTCTGCAGTCAGTACGACATTGGCCTGGGGTATTTGAATGTGGTTTTGAGCTGTATCTTTTTCTGTTCCATTGTGGGTTTGGTAAAACAACAGAGTGAATGCTAGATGCAGAATGAGCCCAAGTCAATATTTTGTTTGTCGTTTCCAATTAAAATGCAAAGAACTGGGTTGTACATCACACTGAGTTCAGTAAGTGTTTAGAGTCTTGGACTAGGCCTGCAGTGACCTTTGGTCAAATTATACCATAGACCAGTGGCCGCCAACATGGTACCTGTGGACACCATGGTGCCCACCAACACCATTCCTGGTGCCTGCCCAGTGTTTTTACAAAATGGGTGGGGCCAGGATGGCTACTTGCCCAGCAGGATTTCTAATTGACCACCGAACATTGGATTGCCTGGGTAGATTAAACTAATGTTTCAGTGGCAACTGCCACCACAGTGTTGATTCTCTCCCACTCCTCTGATCCACTGTGTATTTAAATGACCCCCTTTCCCTCTGCCCTTGGGCTTCCTCTGTATTTGTGGCTCTACCGCCAGCAGCCATTTTGTGATTTCCTACCACTCAGAATTCCAAGGGTGCCCACAGGCTCAAAAAAAGTTGGGGAGTTCTGCCACATACCATGTAGCAAGGTCATTGGGTGATCTTGACCAGTCATTCTCTCTTGGCCAATTTTACCTCAAAGGGTAGTTGTGAGGATAAAATGGAGTAGGGGAGAACCACGTACTTCACCAGAGCTCCTTTAAGGAAGAGATTAAAAATATGATAATAAAGAATGCAGTAGGTTCTCAATTCATAATATTGCATTCTTAGTTTACAATCTTGACTGCATTTACTTGGAAGTAAATCAATGGAACTTATTTTGGATTAAAGTTCCCAGATGATCGTGATACGTAGAGTGATTGCTAATCCCCATGGACAAAGTTGCATGCTGTGAAACTAGGAGCTAGTTTTATTAAGACTACTGCACAAATATATTACCAATCAAAGCAGCTAATGGAATCTTCCAGAGATCTCTCTCATCTCCATTAGCAAGACGGTTGGCAGGAAATTGTGTCTCATGATGCATGATGCATCAGTTTGACAAACAAAAATGAGATGGAGGAATACAAATGTTTGTTAGATTCACATATATATATATATATATATATATATATATATATATATATATAAATTGTGTTGGAGGACAGTCGCCAGTAGGGATGAGCATGTCTCCACCATCAGCAATTAACCAGTTATGTTGCACGGGAAAGTTTCAGATTCTATCTCCTGACTCCATTGATTCTGTTTATGATGTTGAGCACATGAAGCTGCTTAATACTGAGTTAGCCCATTAGTCTGTCAAAGTCAGTATTGTTGAATAGCAGCCACTCTCTAGGGTTGCAGGGAAAGATCTTTCACATCACTTCCTACCTGATCTGTTTTTAATTGGTGATACCATGGACTGAACCTTCTTCATGCAAAGCCATGGGACCTTCCAAAATGTTATGGAACATTGTGTGCATAAGTCTTGATAGTACCTCTGCCTGTTATGGTTTTCTGCTCATCGCTGATTTTCCCTTATCATGGAAACCTTCTCTCACTGATCTTACCTAGTTAGGCCATGGGTTCTGCTGTGCTTTTCCTCAGTTATGGGGGGTGGGGGAGAGAAAGATGAATTTCTGCTTCATAAAATGACTCCTGTTGAAATGTGTAGCTTAAGCTTGGTGCAGTGATTACAGTGAGACTAAAAATGGGGTAATGGTAGCAATGGACTACCCTTCCCTTCATTTTATCTATATTGGATCAAGTTAGTGTCAGATTTAGATACCTCTTCCTCATCCCTCATGACATATATTAAATTCTCCCTAGATTCTCCATTACCCCACTGCATAATCTGCCTTTACCTCTGGCAGGGGTCTATCACTTGTTTCCTCAAGACAACTAGCCAGTTTGGTGTAGTGGTTAGGAGTGCAGACTGTAATCTGGGAGAACCAGGTTTGATTCCCCACTCCTCCACATGCAGCTACTGGTGTAACCTTGGGTCAGTTATGTTAGGACTTTTGTCCAATAATCAAGAAAATTCAGAGTAATGAATCTTGCTTTTCTGGAAAGAAGAGATTGCTTCTTTTAGTTTAAAAGTTTAGTTTAAAAGAAGTTTATTACTAAAGGAAAAAGGTAAACAGGATTAGCTACAAATAGACAAAAACATGCTTACTAAGCAGCATTCTGCTGCGTCTGCACACTAAGACATCCTGATAGAAAGTGAGAGAGATTGCAATGGAGGATCTCTCCTTCTTCTTGACCCCTGAAAGGAAACACCTGATATCAGTAACCAATTAGCAAGACAGTACACCTTCAGTTTTCCCGGGCTTAGAGTTAATTGGCCAGCTGCCAGGTATTACTTCCAGGCTAACAGGTAAACAAACAAGTTGCATAGGTTAACCCTATAATGACTGAATTTCTCAGGCCTTGTGTTACATGTTCATTTCTCCAACAAGTCACAGGTTCTTTCAGAGCTGTTCTGGAAAGAGCAGTTCGTGAAAGAGCTCTCTCAGCCCCACCTACCTCACAGGGTGTCTGTTGTGAGGAGGGAAAGGGATTGTAAACTGCTCTGAGACTCCTTCAGGTAGTGAAGAGCGGGGTATAAATCCAATCTCCTCTCCTTCTTCTGGTTTATAGTAACCTCTTACAGCATATTTAAGATGATGTCATGCATTATTGTTTACCCTCCCTCACCTTTTAACCAGGCCATTGCCCAGTCACAATGCTATTAAGTACAATAGGATTTGGAATTAGCGGATGTGATTATGGTGCCAGTGACTAGTAGTGGGTCGAGATTAATTAACAACATGGAATTCATTAGCTTTCCTGTGTGTCCATAGCCTCCCCCCCCCCCCGCCCGGCTGCAATTATAAATATAGCACACTCAAATGCACCAAACTCTAGAGAACAGAGCTGCCTCATTTCAAGATGAGATCATTGCAGTGTGAATTATTATAGCTCTCCAGGGTTGTAAATTAGTCCTGCTCTCCAGGACAGTCAGTGGTTACCTGTTCCACCCGGAAGAAAAATGGTAGGATTCATTATGCTTTTATCAAACCATTATCGGACTTTTAATAAAGGCGTCACTGTCCTCATAATTTGGCATGGACATATTTTAGGAACACAGGGATAAAAGCGGCAGGTCAGGATGAGCTAATAAAGATAGCAGATTGGCTGTACGGAGACTGCTGGGCATTGAAAGGTGAAGCCAAACAAGACACGCTGCTGGGATGAGAACACAGACCCCAGAGGCCTGCCAAGCCTGAGGAGGACAGCATGCAATCCACGTTTGCTAGTGGCGTTGTCAGCTGCTTAGGCCCATGAGTTAAAAGAGAAGGACACCGTTCCCACTGTTAAACCTTTTGCAGTACACTTCAAATGCCAGTAGCTTTAATTAGTCCTGTCAAAAAGAGTGTCATCTGGTGAGAAAGTGCACAGCGAAATGAAGATACAAGCCAAGCTTCTAACACCCTGTCTTTTCAAACCACTCCTCTTCAAGGAATAACACTGTGTGTGTGTGTGTGTTGTGTTTTCTGGGACAGCATCTCACTTGGAATGTTTCTGACACTGAATTCATTTACTTCCCCAACCCATACAGTTGCTGGCTTGTTCTTGTTTTCCCCGTAGAGCTCGGTCAATATATCAAAGCAAACAGCAAGTTTCGATGCAATGTATAGTTGAAATGGTATCCATTTGTGCAATAGTTTAGGCAAGGCATCCCCCTGAAGCTATTATGGTCTTCTTCTTCTTTAATACAAAATTGTTATGCCCTCACTGTCGACTGGCCACAAGGATGAGAAATATTTCAGACCGCAGAGCATCCTTTTCATAGTTGAAAGCCTTGCCCTTCTAGATGCCTAGCCAGTTAGAGGTGTCAACTACGCCTGTCATAATCCTGCAGAAATCACCAGGGATGTACTTTTCATCCTGCTATGCCCTTGCAGCTAGAAAGATTAAGACAAATTCCTTTGGTGATTAACTGCTTCCTTTAGAGCAAGCTATCACAGCAGCTAGGAGACTGAACTATGAATCAAGATGACCCCAGGTTAAATCCTGTTTCTACCATGAGCTCCCTAGACAACCTTAGGGGAAGTATTCCCTCTTGGACTCTACCTACCATCTACAGCATACAAATGATAATACTGACCTAGGACACATGGCTGTTGTAAGCAACACTACTAGACAGATAAATAGGTAGGTAGGTAGGTAGATGGATGGATGGGTGGATGGATGGATGATAGCTAGACAGATAGCCATCAACTCTCATGGTTATTCTGTAGGGTTTTTAAGGTAAGAGCAGGGGTCCGTTGGGGCCGGAGTGAGGTGGAGCGAAGCTCCGCCAGCTCAGGAGAAGCCACTAGGGCGGCCATGGGCTGAATCAGATTCTCTGATCTGATTCAGCCTGCTGCCGAATTGCTGCCGAAATTCGGCAGCAATTTTAAAAGTGACTGGAGGGGAGGTGGTTTGAGGAAGAGGGTCCAAACTTGCAGGGTAGCTGCTGGGACCTCTCCCCCAAATACCCACCAAGTTTCAAGAAGATTGGACCAGGGGGTCCAACTCTACGGGCCCCCAAACAGGTTGCCCCCATTCCCTCCATTGTTCTCTATGGTAGAAAAAAAGGTAACATTTTTTCCCACCATAGAGAACAATGGAGGGGATGGGACAACCTGTTTGGGGGCCCATAGAATTGGACCCCGTGGTCCAATCTTCTTGAACCTTGGTGGGTATTTCGAGGAGAGGCCCCAGCAGCTACCCTGCAAGTTTGGAGCCTCTCCCTCAAATCCCCTTTCCTCCAGCCCCTCATATACCCTGTGAGTTTTTGCCATTGATTTCAATGGCCCATAGGGTATAATGGGGCTGAAACTTTCTGACACACTTCCAGTGATGTCAAGGGACGTGGCATATGCTAATGAGTTATGCTAATGAGTTATGCTAATGAGCTCCTGCAGCTCTTTTTCTACTAAAGGACCCCTGGGTAAGAGACATTCAGAGGTGATTTGCCATTGCCTGCCTTTGCGTAGCAACCCTGGACTTTTTGGATGGTCTCCTATCTAAATACTAACCATGGCTGCCCTGGCTTTGTTTCTGAGATTTGATGAGATTGGGCTAGTCTGGGATATCCAGGTCAGGGCGCAAGATACACATGAAGGTTTAAATACTATAAGCACTATGTAAATATTGTTATGTCAGCAAAGGAATGGGAGGTCTGGACTCCTAGTCAGAGTCTGCCATTTGCTTTGATACAGCTGGCTGCCCTTGATCAGAGCCAGGGCCTTTTCAGCCCTGGCGCCAGCCTAAGGGAACTCTCTGTCTAATGTTTTGTTGTAAGCCGCCCTGAGCCTGTCATCGGCGGGGAGGGCGGGATATAAATCCAATAAATAAATAAATAATGACATCCACGTCCTGCAGGATCTACAACAGTCCCATAAGGTGTGCAAGACAGATATGTTCTGCCAGGCCCATGGCTGAGGACGGCAATGTTTTTTTCCCATCTAACCAAGCCCTGCCACCCTCCATCTTATGTCAGTCATGGTTCCTCTCCCTTCAGGGATTATAGATAACCTATTAGTTTTTAATGCCATCTGTTAGATGAACAGTGTTTTAATTGTTTTATCAATTTATAACTATTGTTATAATACAACCTCAATTACTTATTGTACACTTGGAGATGTTGTACACCGCCCTGAGCCCTGTCGGTGTGTGTGTGTGTGGTGGTGGTGGTGGTGATGATGGTGATAATTTCTGTGTTTTTTTTTTTAATGAAGCCACCTGTCAAACAGGAGATGAACAGATTCAATCCAATCCTTTTTTTAAAAAAAGTGTGCGTGGGTTGCTATGATCATATGTGAAGCAGCCTTATACTGAAGCAGACTACTGAGCCAGCAAATCCAGCATTGCCTGCTCTGACTGGGGGGGGGGGGGCTGTCCGACCATATCACAAACCTCATGAAATGGACCGTGAAGGGTCATAGTTCGTGTCGCCCCACAAACCCAAGCAAACCTCCATTTTCCCAGCTTGTGCCCATCCCTACTCACAAACAAAAACACCTCCATCACATCATCATTCATTTATATTCTTAATTTAAATATTTAAATAAGAGACAGTACATTTCCTGATGGGTTGATCTTATTCCAGGTGGAAATAGATAAACATCTTTCCCCTCCCCTCCCCATTTTTTTTTTTCATCAGAGTATATTTTCCTTTCCAAAAATCCTTCTACCGAGTCAGCTTTTTGCATTAACATTGTGTTCCAAACTCAATGTAACCACACATCACTCAGAGGGAACTTGTTGGTAGAATTTTGCCAATAAGATTGTAGCCACAACTGTATATCTATTTTTCAGCAGAGATATTTGTTCCTTTTTAACTGATCCCTTTAAGTAATCACCAAGCAACATCAACGGAGCAGAGTATCCAATTACTTTCATCTGAATTCAATGCATTGGGATCTTTAATAGACCCCAGGGAGGGAAAGATGGTGAAGAATTTCATACATTTCATATTTCACATAACCCCCCCCCCTCCACACACACACACACATCTCCATAAACACTATGCAAAAAGTTAGGATTTTGTTTCTTTGAAACTTTTCTGCATCAGGCTTTATTGTTTTATGCAACCATTATTATTAATTGGCACAACCTTTTTGCTGACAGGGAGGAAAATGCCTTTAACATTCACATGGCAGGGAGAAATCCAGCATATGCCTCTTTCAGCAGAAGAGTGTCTCACTTGTTGCATTTCTGCCTTTGTCAGAAGAGTGGCAACTTAAAGGAATGTTAATTAAGGAATTGTATCCTAATGAACTTTTGAGTTGGAGAGACAGAAAAAAAAACATTTTAAAGCCCATGGCACTGTACAGCTTTCAGTGCTTTTACAATAACAACTTTTGAAAGCAAAGGAAAATCTGCCTTTTCACATGATGGGGTCCAGGATGCATTGCTAATGATGTTCTATGGGGTGCAGAACAAGAGGTTGGATCCTGCCAGCTCTGTTGTCCGATCTCACCCAAAGGTCCTCCTTAGTACAGCCTGTTAGACCATTAGTCATTTGTCCATATAGGTCCTATGAACCCCAACACAGAATTTTTGGGTGGTCTTCTATTTTCACCAATGCAAAACTGGGTTGAATCCAACCCATGATAAATGATAAAATAAATGATCCCTTATTCTCCTGTGTTACAATCCTTACCAGTATTTGTATTTGACAAAGTGTGCATGCCAAAAGCTCATACCTTGAATAAATCTTTCTGGTCTTAAAGGTGCTACTGGACTCTAAATTAGTTCTTACTAGTGAAGGGGATGTTCCACTTGGGGGAAGGGCAGTAGCCAAGGCAGGGACAATAGATACATTGTTACCACCTTGGGACGCTAACTCACTCAACTGAAGAATATATATATATATATATATATATATATATATATATATATATATATATATATATATAAATATAAATTGATGATGGTTTCTTTTAAAGAAAGAGAGACTATCTTTAGAGCAGGAAGATTACTGTTTTAAAAAACTGGAAATGTATACCCTCCCCTCAGAGATAGTGCTCTCAGCCTTTCTGCCTGAGCTGCTGTGTTTGAACACCTAGGATTCTCTCTTGCTCAAGGCAGATTTTTCAAGATGACTATCATCCTTATCATACTTAAGTCACTACAGGGAGAAAAAAAATTCCCTTTAGCAACAACAACTGCGAGTTTGGCAGTGGTAACTTGAAGAACTTCTCGTTTATTCAAGAAAGATGATTATTATTAGTAGGGAAAAGTTTTTGAAATTTGGGAGGGAAAGAAGTTTGTTCTTCATATTCAGCTTGTACATTTTTGACCCAAATGCTACATAAGTGTGAAAATATATAAACACTGGGGCTTGGCAATATTGAGTTAAATGTAAAAAAAGAACTGTAATTTGCCTTGGAAGCACAGAAGTTTTTCACAGTATCTCCAATCCTCCATGTTTCCTGGTTAAGGGGAAAAATGCTGTTCAAACCAATTACAAAGATGATCTGACTCCAATGGTAACAAGAGAAAGAAATTTTACTTACAAAAATAGAAGCACATCCTACATGGCATATCCATGTAGGTACATTTTACTTATTGTGAGCAGATTAACTTTAAAAAGTTTAACTTGCTATAGCTCCAAGCCTAGGTAAGAGAGAAGAAGAAGAAAGGTCCTCTATAAGATGAAACAGAAGGCAAGCAAAGGCCAAAGCAGCTCAACATTTAGCCAATGAGAGGGCAGAGCCTATTTCAAGGTGTATCTGAGTGAGAGAATTTTCTTAACCCTTTCCCTCCTGGATCCTCTTACATGGAGAGTTACAATATCACCCAGGAAGGGTATATAACTCATGGGTATCAATGATGAATATACTTGAGTTACAATATTCAACAGGCAACAGGATTCTAGAAGTTTCTGTTGGTGATGAGGGAATCACCCTTATAAAATTCCACCCCACTGTAGTGAAGAAAATTATCTTGGTTCAGTCCAGTGTGGTCATGAAACTAGACTGTGACACATTTTTGCTTCTAGCTGATTCAGCTCCAAGACATGTGTCCAAATGAAGCAATGTGCTTCTTTGCTTCTGCAGCTCCTTTTGACAGTTGCCTGTAGAAAGAGAAACATCTGCTTGAAGCCAGATGGGGCTTGAACACACTGAGCGAAGCCATTGTGCTAGTGTTCGACAGATGCCACTAGTGAATCTTCTCCTCGACAAGATGTCTAAGACAAAAGAGTCATGCTGAATTAATTATCTCAGTTCCAGCGCTCATATTATAGACACTCTGTGCTCGGATCTGCTACCCATTTTCTCCTCTGCTGCTGCTATGTGATGTCTGACAAATGGATTTCCATATGTTTCGGCTACCAGATGCTGTGCTATCATCAGACAGCTGACATAGAATTAAAGGTTAGCTCTGAGTCCAGTAATACCTTAGAGACCAACAAGATTCCCAGGGTATAAGCTTTGGAGTGTCAAAACTCCCCTTGTTGGACTTGATGAAAAGAGTTTCTCTCAAAAGCTTTTTCAGCATGCGGGCTCAAAAGTCCCCAACTTTTTTTGAGCCTGTGGGCACCTTTAAATCTGGATACAGTGCAGTGGATGCAGCCACAAAATGGCTGCCACAAAATGGTGGCTGCAATATGCCTTCAGTCACACAATAAAGATCTTTCTGGGGTGGTGACAGCCATTGGCAAAGCGACATTTAAAAATCTGTGCAGCCAATCAAATATCCAATGCTCAATCAGAAGCCTATCTGGGCAAAAGCCCCATCTGGCCCTGCCCGCTTTTTAAAAACACTTGGTGAGCACCAGAAATGGCAATGGCACCCGCAGGCAGCATACCTGGAACCCCTGACTTACCGTATTTTTCGCTCCATAAGACACACTTTTCCTCCCCAAAAAAGTGGGGGGGAAAGTGTGTGTGTCTTATGGAGCGAATATGGAGCTTTTCTTACCTGTAACAGGGCTCTTTCTTCAGCAAGAATGCAGGGGAACGCCATTCACGCTGGCATCCCAGCCTTCCCCGCCCCCCCCTGTTGGCCCTGAGCTGTTAAGACTTAAAAGGGAAATGGCAGGAAAACCCCCACCAGGCTAAGTACTCTTTCCCTTTAAGTGCTTTTCCCCTTTAAGACAGCCAGCAGCAGAAAGCCCCGCCCACAGATTAAGCTCCGTGGCTACTTTGCACAGAAAGGCCTGGCTTTGCATGGCATGCCGACATCTCTCTTCTTTCGTTTCTCTATCGTCCTTCCTTCCTTTCCTTTTTTCTGTCTGTCTGTCTCTCTCTCTGTCCCCACCTTTCTTTCTTCCTTTCTCTTTCTCTCTCTCCCCTCCTCCTTTCTTCCTTTATCTCTCTCTCTCTCTCTTTCTGTTTCATTTTTTCCTGTTTTCCTTCTCTAAAAACAAGGTGCGTCTTATGATCAGGTACATGTTCTAGAGCGAAAAATACGGTATACCCTGAAATGCTTCTTGGTCTCTAAAATGCTACTGGACTTGGATCAAGCTGCTCTGCTGCAGACCAACATGGCTACCCACTGAAATTGTCTTCATGGAAAGCATAAAAGTTTCTCAGAAAGTCTCCTATCATGCTTAAATCTTCAGTGATCCTATTATTTTAAGATATTTATTTCTAATAATATCAATAGTAATAATCATAAAATAATAGCAGTGATATTGTTTAATCAGTATAGATATTTATTTTATTTCAAATTTCTATCCCACCCTCCCTACAAGCAGGCTCAGGGCGGCTCACAACAGTATGGCAACTTTTGCCTTAACCACATACAACCATTGAAACACATTAAACATTAAAACACTCCAGTAACAGCAAAAGTTATAATAAAGTGCTCACAATCAAAATGGTGCACTTTACTGAATGGCACACTGGGTCCCAGTTTAGATGTAATTTCAGCCTTCCACGATTTCATGGCTTGTTCTTCTTCCAGGCCCTCATCACAGATTACAATAGTGATGGTAGATGGTATTGGTGGCGGCTCCTAATCAAAGGCCTGGTGGAAGAGCTCTGTCTTGCAGGCCCTGCGGAACTGCACGAGGTCCTGCAGGGCCCTGATCTCCTCTGGGAGCTTGTTCCACCAGACAGGAGCCACCACCAAAAAGGCCCTGGCCCTGGTTGCCATGAGCCTGGCCTCCCTGGGACCATGAGTCAATGTTGCAACCCGGACCGTGGTGCTCGCTGGGGTATATATGGGCAAAGGCGGTCCCTCAGTTATGTTGGACTCTGGCCATATAGGGCTTTAAAGGTAAGCACCAGCACCTTGAAGCAGATTCAGTATGCTATAGGCAGCCAGTGCAGAGCCTTCAACACAGGTCGGATGTGCTCCCACTTAGGGAGGCCTATCAGAAGCCTGGCCTCAGCATTCTGCACCAGCTGCAGCTTCCGAGTCTGCAGCAAGAGCAGTCCCATGTAGAGAGCATTATGGTGGTCTAGTCTTGAGGTGACCATCACATGGATCACTGTAGCCAGGTCATCACAGTCAAGGAAGGGAACCAGCTGCTGAGCCAGCTGAAGATTTATGCTCTGGGAACTCAAAGGAGGTGCCCCAGGAAAGTGCTGTCTGGAGAAATCACAGCTGCAGGTTCAGGAGCATGTCAAATGGACCCCCTGCAACCCAGAGGCATCAAACCCACAGAGAACCTTCCCAGGATCCCTCTCTACCTGCCCTCCAAGTTTGGTGAGAATTGGATTTGGGGGGTGAGTAGCAGATGCCCCCAGGAAAGTGCTCTCTGGGAAATCACAGCTGCAGGTTCAGGAGGAGTGTGTTGAATGCCCCCCCCCCCACAGCAAGCTAGAGGAATCTAACTTGCAGACCTCCTCAGGATGCCCCTCTACCTCCCCTTCAAATTTGGTAAGGTTTGGCTTGGGGGTGTGTGTGTGCAAACACTGTCTACCTTCTCCTCATGGACATTGTTGCTACAGATGGGCAATCCTTCTCCTTAGGCCCAGGAGGCAGTCATATGCCCGCCTCCTCATGGAGGATCCTATGGTCCAAAATGCAAAGGGGGGGATCTGACAGGAGGCCTAACACAGGAGGGGGGTGGACAGTTGAAAAACTGAGATGAGGTGCAGGCACAGCAAAGGCAGCTGATGATGCTAAGCCAATTGGGGGGGGGGGGTTGCTCAGAGGCATGGAAGTGAGGGTCCAAAGGGCAAAGCTTGAGAAGAAGAAGAAGAAGAGGAGGAGATTGGATTTATATCCCGCCCTCCACTCCCCAAGGGAGTCTCAGAGTGGCTTACAAACTCCTTTTCCCTTCCCCTCCCCACAACAGACACCCTGTGAGGTAGGTGGGGCTGAGAGAGCTCTTTCTCAAGCAGAAGGACAGGTGCCTCAAAGCCCAGAGTAAGCACCAAAGACCTTCAACTCCAGTGTTTCCACACTGAGGATTGCCTTCCAGTTCCCTTTCCTCTCTGCCTCTAACGCTCTCTCTCTCTCTGCCTAACTGCCTGCTGCAAAGTAAAAACAGATGCATGTGCACTGGGAGCCTATATCCATTCTGCTCCCATAGAGCAGAATATGCCAGGTTTTCTGTCTGCAGATAGTTAGAATTAAGTGTACATTACTAACGTTCTCTTTCTCTGAACAGCCTATTTATATTTGCTTTTCATTATTGTTGGCAGCTGGCACTGCCTGTTGAGCTTTGGAGGCCACTATTGGTGTTTCCAGGTTTGCAGAAGAGCTACAGAAGTCCATCCCCCCATTGCTTTGATGATTAATTGATGGGCGCCAGCGTGTCTGCCACATGAACTGCCAACACGAACCACATAAACCTCCATGAAAACCACAGAGGTTCGTGGAAGGTTCGTTGCAAACACGATTGCATGCCCCTTGGCCCCTGAACCATGAACTGAGCAATTTTTTGTGATCAATTTAGGTTTGTGCCAAGGTTTGTGCTCATCCATACTCCCAACACTAACTGCTACAGCATGCTGTCCCTCTGTTTACCATTACCTTACCCTTCCTTGCCTGCTATTTCTTCTGGATATGATGTTCTGTAGCTGGATTTCAGAGTAGTGACCTTAGCTTATATGCGGATTGTTTCAAGTGGTGATTCCATGAGGCCCAGATGTTCCCTAGAAGAGGCCATTCTGCCAATAGGTATGTTACAGTTTATGCCTCAGCCCCAAACTTCCTTTTCCCAGGAAAAGAACACCATAACAAATAGAGGCCAGGTAACTGCAGGATATCTGCCCTGCAGGAGTTACAGATCTGTCAGAAATGAAAGCTTTACATTAAGTTTTGTGTTTATTTTTATCTAAGCCAGGCTGATCAGTCCTATTTATGAAAGGATTTTCTGCTTTTCACTAAAACGGCTTCATCCTGTCTCTTAAATATGAAATCTTCTTGGACATGGTGATCTTGAATAACAATTTTCTGCTTGGCAGCATTGAAGTCTTCACTGCCTGCTCTTAAGTCATAAACCAGCCTAATGATTATATGGTTAGAGTGCTGTTTATAAATTCCGTTTAAGCTATCTATATGTGGATTTATTGCATATTTTCTGTCAATGCTAGAAGGCGTCTATCAGAATGAAAGCCCCTTTCTGAGAGTGCCTAAATGAACGCAAAATGGTTCTACCCTGTACTGGCTTAGAGTCAAGCATCTTCATTCTTCCTGCAGATGTTAAGTAGATATGTTCAAGGGGATGTGGTCACTATGCTTACATGTTATACTCACCCCATGAAAACTGGCCAGGTTTAGACTGTTCACATTGAGGCAGGCTTTGAGAATTCTACTTACTTCTTTGGTGACTAAAGGGAACCTCCATACATAGGCAGTAAACTTCAGGATATCAGTGCTCGGGGGCAATCTCAAGAGAAGGCCTTCGCCTATGTCTAGTTTGCTGGCCCTCTAGGTCAACTGGCTGGCCACTGTATGAAACAAAATGATGGATTAAGTAGATTATTGGTCTGATCTACTAGGACTTTTCTTTTGTACTGAGGAAGAATCTGTTTTATTGTTTTAATTTTGTATTTTGTAATAACACTGGGTCTGTAAGCCATCCTGAGCCTGCTTTGGTGGGGAAAGCAGGGTATAATTCAAACAAACAAACAAACAAATAAGAGGAGGAGGAGATTGGGTTTATATCCTGCCCTTCACTACCTGAAGGAGTCTCTGGCTGCGATCATACACACCATTAGACCCAAGATAGGTGCAAATGCCAGGTGGATTTAAAGGGAGTGATCAGACAGCAACTTCTGGGAAGTGTCCCACAGCTGTCAGCAACCTGTGCTGCTCCACAGCAGAAGCGGAGTTAAAAGACACCAGGGAAAATCCGGCAGTAAATGGGTTGTGAAGAGCCATGGGCAGACTTTCCACTGTCTGGTCACTTAAGCATGCTCTAAAGCCATTAGGATGGTCTGATCAGGCCATCCCAACTCCATGCCATTGTTCCTCCCTTCACAGTATGCACATCATTGCTAACTCCATAGGGAGCCCTTAGTGTGGAGATGCAATTCCTTGATTCGTCATTTAAGTGCATGGGAAACAAACCGCAAAAAAAAGCCCAACTCACCCTCAGTTGTGTCTGATCACATACTGACAGGCTGCACCCGCAGCTTCATAGAGCTGAGTGATCTCACAACTGTGTATCAAATTCCTCCAGAGGAAATAGCCTTGCTTCCCCTCCTCCTCAACTGGCTCGTGTGACTGCAACCTCAGAGTGGTTTCAATGCCTTTCCCTTGCCCTCCCCATAACAGACATCTTGTGAGTCAGACGGGGCTGAGAGAGCTTTTCTGAGAACTGCTCTTGAGAGAACTGCTCTGAGAAAACTTACAACTAACCCAAGGTCACACCAGCATCTGCATGTGGAGAAGTGGGGAATTAAACCCGGTTCTCCCAGATTAGAGTCTGTGCTCCTAACTACTACACCAATCAGAGATGCTACCAATTAGCAAGCATTTGCCTTTTGTCATCTCACTCAGCTAATATTCCTTATACCTCCCCCTCCTAGCTACAAGGAAAATTAGATGAGTGCGATAAAAAGGAAGAGTCTACCAGTCAGTAGCTTTTTCTTCCCTCTCACTGTAATTTTAACGTCAAGGTAGCATAACATCAACTGTCAAACTTCTCCAAAGCTTTTTGAGAGCAAATATATTTCAGCTAATTGCCTTCTGGCTGACTCTGCCTAGAGCAAGTGGTCAGGTGCTAAGATGAAGTACCACCAAGAATGCTGGGATTAGCACCATGGGAAGAGAAGGAAGTCCTCACTGGAACACATACAGTGCAATCCTCAGTAGATTGATCAAATCCTTAATCAGTTCAAGTTAATTGGTTTAGAAGGGCATAACTCTGCTTAGAATGACACTCTGAGGAAGCAACTGCCGTATGTATGTCTAGTCCATTTTTACCTTGCCTTTCATCAAAAGAGCCAAGAGTGGCATATATGTTCCCCAGCGAGCACTACGGTCTGGATCCCAAAACCGACTGGTCCTGCCTGGACTGAAGGAGGCACAGCTGGCATCAACACGGGCCAGGGTTTTTTCAGTGGCGGCCCCACACTGGTGGAACGAGCTCCCGGAGAACATCAGGGCCCTGCGGGATTTGATGCAATTCCGCAGGGCCTGTAAAACGGAGCTCTTCCACCAGGCTTTTAGGTAGGGGCCGCCTAGGGTAAACATCTTAGCCCTGGCCCAGTTCCATCTGCCAGCAATTCTATCTGCCAGCCTGTGTATGTTCACACAGGGATTATATATGAATGCTGTTCGGATCCACCTGTGGGTAAATTGTAATGCTGCCGATCTTGTCTGGAATATGTGTTTATTTTAAATTGATTGTATTTTTAACTCTTGTTGTGAGCCGAACTGAGCCTGCCATTTGGCGGGGAGGGCAGGATATAAATCTCAGGAAATAAATAAATAAATAAATAAATATATGGTTCTTTCTTTCCCATTTTATTCCCTCTATAACCCTGAGAAGTAGGTTAAGCTGAGAGTGTAGGGACTGGGCCAAGGTCCACCCAGTGAGTTTCATGGCAGAATGGGGAATTGAATGCTAGTTTCCCACATCCATGTCCAGTGCTTTAGCCAGTTTTGCCACCCTTTTCTGGCTAAACATTTTCAACTAAATGGACAACAGGAAGAATATAGTGGTTGGTATACTAGAACAGGAAATCACCGTCTCTTGGCTGATGATCGAACAATATCCAGTCTATCAACAAATGGGCCTTTGTTGTTCTTGTTATTGATTTTTAAAGAATTGAACTCAGGAAAATACGGAGTGTAGACAGCTACTGTGTTGGAGCTGAGTCACTGGGAATCCACTGTTAATTCTGTCAATTTCAGAACTCCAGTTGCAAAAGCCTTTCAGTGTATCAAACCCAAGTATCATTACTTCAGACAATGCATCATTCCCATGTTTGACTACAGGGAAATAACTCTACCAGCTTCTGGAAAAAGGAGAAATGGGGGTGGTGGTTAGTCCTGACAAAAATATTTTCAGTAACCATTCATGATGGTGACTTTGTTACTTTTGTCTGTAAAAAAAATACGACCCATGGACTTGCAGCCTATTTCACCAAGAATCTGTTTTAAGTTGCAGCACAGTGGCTCTTCTGCATTGTCATTTTTGTCACTCATTTGTCACTGCTTTGAGTCCCCCCTCCCCTTTTTCATATGCATTTTGTTCTCTCTGGGACTACTAGAAAGAGCAAAACACATTGGGGGAAGCAACAGGGACAAACAAGTGACAAAAATGACAATGTGGAAGAGCTAAGTGGATAGGAGAAAGGGCTACGAATCAGCAAGTAACTGGTTCAAACTTTATTTCTACCTGGAATTTGTTTAGAGCAGTTATATGCACATCACTGAATCCTATGCTTTGGCAATCATTCACAACTGAATCTTCCTGTCTATATGGACATGAGATTCCAGGACTGCATCCACACATTAAAATATTACAGTCTGGCTGCAGTATTGGAATCATTTGAGGCTGTGTTAGCTTGTCCACACAGGAGATCCCAGTTGCAAATAATAGCTATAGTTCAACAAAAGGGCACTGTCCAATGACATGGGGATGCAACCCTAGGTATGAACAATTTCTATGGCACCACATCTAAACAGTGGGTTGGATCCAGCCCAAATTTTCCAATGGAACTTTCCTGCCTCCTCCTCCCATTGCAGTCCATTGATCTCTATAAAATGCTGCTCTTGGGGGACAGATGTTGAGAGAAGGGGCAATAGGTGGGAATTATCAAGGTCTTTCAGATCCATCCCATTTTGTGAATGCCAAGTGACCTCAAGCTTTCATCCCTAATCTGCAGTATGAGGATAATAATATTGACATACTTTGCAGGCTTATTGTAAGGGTTACTGAGATCATGTATGTGAAGTCCTTTCCACATTCTAAAGTGCATGTAATCAATATCCTAAAGTGCATGTAATCAATATCCTAAAGTGCATGTTATCGGCATCTTAAAGTGCATGTAATCACCCTGCAAAGCTTATGTTTATTCAGTATGCTGGTCTTAAGACCGTAATAATAATAAACTAAAACTAAACACCTGCAAAGCTATATGACAACATAACTTTGTACACATGAGAAATGGATTCACACACTGGATCCAGATTACTTTTTGGTGGACCTCTCGGAGTCGTCATTTTCTGTTTCCTGAGAAGTGGATGAAAGAATGAAGCAATATTCTGTTGTGCTAAAAAAAACCAAAAAAACACCAACAGTTTAAGGTCAGTGTTATACTAATAACACAGAAATGTGAAAGTGAACAGGCAGATGGTAATTGGAAAACAATACAAAGGAACATTATCTGGGTTTGGGGGGGGATGCACATGACAGAACATCGCTAACACATTTGAGTAGTTGGGCCCTGCAGCATATTCCATTAAAGTCACTTGTTATGAGGCCACTTGCACAAAGTCTGCATGAAGGATATCTCCAAACACTTAACTGAAAAAAAAAGACTTTCCCTTTCTTTCTCTTACTTCTTCCTTTCTAATGGAATCCCCATGTGTCTGTTAATAATAGAATATCCTTGACAGAAGCAGAGAAACAACTTGGTGGGAATTTCTATCGATGACAAGGTGCCCAGACTAAAGGAAAGCAGTAGATCTGGGACTACTGACGTTGGTTTGGCCCTCTTGTACCACCTGACTCCTGAGGCAAGAGTTTTGTTTTGTTTTTTGAAAAAACAGTGCCAGAACTCTCAAGAGGGAAATGAAATTTTCAATCTGCATACTGAAAACTCACAAACTTTTAAACATTTTTAAAAGAATTTTGTTGAAGAGGTCCCAGAACTCCGTTCTGGCACGTTTTCCCAGAAAGAAAGCCCTGCCTAAGGCCAATTGTTCTAGACCAGTGGTCCCCAGTGTGGTGCGCATGGGTGCCGTGGCACCTGCTGACACCTTCCCTGGTGCCTGCCACAAGTTTTTAAGAAAATGAGTGGGGCCAGGTAGGGACTTTGCCTGGTAAGGCTTCTGATTGGCCACTGAAAATTTGATTGGCTGTGCTGATTTTTTTTTAAAGTAGCTTTGGCAGCAGCTGCCACCACAGCACCAGGCTATTCACTGTGTGACTGAAGGTAAGCCATGGCACCATTTTGTGTCTAGCTCAGCCCCCTGCAGCACCCATTTTGTGCCCACTATGCTATGTCAGAATTCCAAAGGCACCTGTAGGCTCAAAAAGGTTGGGGATCTTTACTCTAGATTCTTGTCTGAGTGTCCAGTTGTAACTATTTGCAGTTCCCAGTTGCCCAGAAAGAAGAAAGTCAGTACTTGGTCAATAGAACACCTGATGAGAAGACTCACACTGATTCCTGTGGAATGCTCCTTAGATGTAGAACAGCATCAATAGCCTCCTCTATTTTGTATTTTCTGTTACTGATGACATCACTGTCAGTGAAAATGAGCCTGATATTCCAGCTAGACTTCCAACACAAGCCCTGAATGCTCAATCTGCAAGCGATTTAGCTGTGGTATGGCAATCAAGGGGGAGAAATCACAAGCACTCTGTCAGGCCATGCTGGGTACCTTTTGATTGCAATCAACAATCACCTAACCAAAAGCCGAGTTAAATCCGTTTGGAATCCGGTGTTGAATCATTGGGTGGGGTGTGCAATGTTATTTCTTGTTCAGGACTACAAGATTTTGCTTACCCAGTAACATAAGTTTATGGATTTCTTAGTAGAGGAAATGGTACATATTGTGATCTTCAGATCCAAAATTGTGTAGGTTTAATTAGGAACCTGGTTTGCATAACCATGTGCACAAAGTCCTTACAGTTTTTGTGATGTAGACACAGCATGATTAGGTAGACTGAAAATCCTCCAGCACCTCAGACATATACTATGCCATCAATCATTGCGCAAGAGCACTGTTTGATTAATTGCTTCCAAAAGTGGTACCTGGCAAAGATTGTAGTAGAGCAGGATGGATCTGGAGCATTGAGGCAGAAACCAAATCTAGGTGTTACCGGCAAGAGAACTTTTGCTGTATGGCTGGCAGATGGGACAACCTCAAAGACAGGTAATGAGATTTGCCTGCTCCCAGAGACCATATTATTGAATCTTTGGACTGACTCTAATATATGCTCCCCAAACAGAAATCTAATTGGCGTTTTATTGACAGCTGAAAGATCTGTAATAGCATCCAACTGCAAAACTGTTCATCCGCCAACCATCATGCAGTGGCACTGTAAACTGTGGGATTATTTTCTAATGGAGAAGATAGCAGATGAAGCTTCATTGTCAGAGACTATTCATTATAACTCCAAATCTACGGAATGATGGTTTCCGGCGTTAGAATACTTGACATGCAATGACACATTAAAAGAAGTGGTGGAGTCAAAGCAATATTTTAGTTTATTAGCTCATTTTTGAACCTGTCAATAATATCAGATTAATTATTTCTGCAATGCTTTTCTTTCCTTTGTTCAGTTCTTGGTAATTGTAAGTTCACAGGTTCATCTATAGAATGCAAAATATATGTTTGTTGTGTGCTTGATATGATAAAATAAAAATGTTAAGTTTTCTGGCAATTTGGTACAATTATTCATTTACCTTATTCAGAGAACTAAGGCCGAGGACAGACTGGCAATCTAAAGCGGGGCAGGCACACTTCGCAAATGGAAGAAAGGAGCACGTTCAGACATGTGCATCTGTCCGTCTCCCAGTCGCTTTCCTTCCGCTTTAACAGGACACCGGTTTTACCCGGTGTTCAGGGGCCTTCCTCCGCATGCCTCCCGCTTCCAAACAGTGTGAACTGGAAGAAGCGGGAGGCATCCGGAGGAAGTGTGAACGCACCGGCAAAAAGTTATGCGCATCAAAGGAAAACAAAAAAAAAGTGCGGCGGCACGCGCAAGCCGCGCGTGCTGGCTACGCGGCAGTCTGAACACTCCGTGGCAGTCTGAATGCTCCGTATTGCCGCTGATCCGCATTGCTCTGGCCAGTGTGAACGGCCAGCTCCGTGGGTTTTTCCCCCCGCTCCAGTTCCCTCCGCTTTGCCCCCGCTTTAGATTGGCAGTCTGTCCTCGGCCTTTGTTTTGCTAGGCTCCCATTGCTGTGAAAATCAATAGGGAAAAAATGTCATGCTGTCTCCTATCAGCATGCATTTAGGAAAATAATAGGCTTTCTAGGTGAGGCCAATAGTCCATCTAGTCTAGTAACCTAATTTTAACAGTGCCGACCCGGTGACAGATTATCTGCTTTGCATGCAGAAGGTCTAAGATTCAGTCCCCGGTATCTCCAGTTAGAGGACCAGCTGGTAGATGATGGATAAGACATCTTCTTGAGTCACTGGGGAGCTGCTGCTAGTCAAGAGTAGACTAGACTGATGTTGAGAGACCAATGGTCTGACTTCAAATACTACTCCAGGTGTTCAAGATCATGAGGGCAATGATTGTGGTGGAACAGCTTCACTGACCCACAGGCCCTGTTCTGCCTTGCCCTCTAAGGCATAACATAAGGGCATAAAAACATAAGAGAAGCCAATGTTGGATCAGGCCAAGGGCCCATCCAGTCCAGCACACTGTCACACAGTGGCCAAAAATACCAGGTGCCATCAAGAGGTCCACCAGTGGGGCCAGGATACTAGGAGCCCTTCCACTGCCCCCCCCCCCCGCACCAAGAATACAGAGCATCACTTGCCTCAGACTGAGAGTTCCTATTTATACCTTGTGGCTAATAGCTACTACTAGACCTCTGCTCCATATGTTTATCCAATTCTCTCTTGAGGCCATTCATGCTTGTACCTACCACCACCTCCTGGCTGCTAGTAGTGCATTTGGCTTGTAGCTGCCACCACCTCCTGGTCACCAGTAGCACATCTGAGTCTCCACATGGCAACATGCCACCCTCTCAACTTTCTTGACCCTTGAAAGTTTATTCTCATCCTGTTTTTGCTGCACCCACTGACAGCACCTGACCTTTATCAGAATTATCTTCTGAGAGGGACAGGGCTACCAGCTTTCCCCCTCTGCACTGCTGTTCTCTGCCCCCCAGCAGCATCTCCAGCTACCTAGCATCTGGTTACCATGGGAACAGCTTACAATGCTTGCACACCCTGGGGGATTAACAGCCCCCCTATTGATTGGCTGCCCCTCTTGATTGGAACAGAAGGGGGGAGTGGAAGGGCTTGTGAGAGGGGAGAGGCTACCTAATAGCTTTATGCTATCTGACCAATAGGGAGGTGGTGTGGGTTTCAATTCAGGAGGATATCCTTCTTCTCAGGAGAGCAGAAGTAGCAGTCTGCTCACCCAGCCGACTGCAGGATTAGCTGAATGGTGCTCAATAGAAATGGATGATTTCCACTCTGGCATTGGAGAGGGGTGGTGTGGAGTGCTTGGTCGGCATTTCTTAATCTGGTATGATTGATTTAGTACATTCAGTTCCTTAGGTCAAAATGGACAAGCTGGGTGTTGGTTAAGTGGGAAGAGGAATACTGGCTATACCAGGGAGGATCTTGAGGCATTGTACGGCTGCCACCTACCCAACTGCAATATATGGGCTTGAGAGCAATGCTGCTGCTGCTGCCTTCTCTGCCATGGACAGTATAGAACAAAGACTCCTTTTAGGTTCTGATCTGATGCATTGAGCTCTGAGAATTAGGGGGGGGGGCTCCACTTGAACAAGACAGACAAAAAGAGGATCCCCATGGGAGATGTTTATGGATGGAAGGAGGTATTTTCATTGATTCCCTCCCATTTTACAGACATCTGACCCACGTTTCAAGCTGTTACTGGCGATCTCCTTTCTCTAAGAGCAGCATTTCCAGGGTTATTTATTCATTTGAACATTTATAGCCCACTTTTCCTTGAGTTCAAGGCAGCTTAAATAATAGTTTATTTTTTAAAAAATCCTATTAAAACCAGAAAAAAACAATAGACCCTCCCCAATCTCTCCTTCTCTCCCCTCTTAAAAGATGCCTGCCATTAACACAGCCTCAAACGCTCTGACAGACTGGCAAGCTTTGCAGCAGCTCCTGAAGATCTCCAAGGAGGGGTCCTATCTCACCTCTTCAAGGAGTTCATTCTACAGGAGTCATGATGGAGAAGGTCTGGGCACTGGTTGTTGCCAGACGAGCCATCCTAAGTGTTGAGATAGCCAACTGATGGCTGCCTGATGACCCTAACTGGTGCACAGGAACATATGGAAGGAGATGGTCCTTCAAATTATGGGGGTCCCAAGTCACGAAGGGCTTTGAAGGTCACAAACAGCACTTTGTCTTGAACTCGAAAACAGACTGGCAACCCATGTAGCTGCTTCTAAATGGGCAACATATGTTTCCAGATATTGGCCCCTGAAAATAGTCAGGCATTCTGGACAGTTGTAGTATCTGGGTTGTCTTCAGGGGCAGCACTACATAGAACATGTTGCAGTAATCCAACTGTAAGGTTACAGAAGTGTGAATTAGTGTGGCCAGATTGGCTGAGTCTAGGTAACAAGAGCCATACCAGGAGATGGGAAGCCAGGGAATTCAGACTGCAAGGGCAGAAGTCCCTTTTCTTCCATGAGAATCTTCAGTAGTCCCAAGCCTTGATTGACAGTAGGTAATTTACACTGAGAAAAGAGAAGGCAGTCATTTGGCTAGTTACTGCACTGCATATTTTCATTCCACCCAACTGCTATATCTTGAGCCTTCATTTGTAGAGAGGGGTGATTTGAAAGGCCTTTGTTTGTTTGTTTTAAACAGAACCGCTCATTTTGTGTCTGACTTTCATTTTTCAGAATGTTCCATGACATACTCTGATGCCTAAGAGGGATTTCATTGCCTGTTATGTCACTCCTCGTCCTTTTGCAGAGTGTTGCAAGACGATTCTTTAATCACCCTATATAAAATCTGAATTTGGAGAAGAAGAATAGGTAGGCATGTCTAGGGAATCCATCTCTAACAAGGAGGAACTTCTTAATTAGTCTCACAGTTCCTCTGCTGGGCTTCAATTTTTTTTCCCTGCAAGATCCTACAAGATCTTCTGTGTTGGTCCCATAGAACTTCAGCATCATTGTGATCAGTGTCCAACAGAGAGGCGACCTTTCTGAATAACCAGCAGGAAGAAATAATTGGTGTGAGAGACAAATGTGGTCTCCAGGCTTTTCTTGGAGTGTTTGCAGATTCTGAAGAAATGGGCTAGAATTACTCTGGAGATTAGCACTTTCCTTTCTATGATTTCCCTTCCCTTTCTTACAGAAACAGTTTTACTGGATTAATGTTATGTTCTCCTCTCTCAGTGGCATCGAAGGGTTGCCTCAGACTTCCTCAGTGGGTCATGCCAATTGGACTTCATCGTTCTCGGTTATGGAAAGGGTATTGGTAACTGGTAACATATCATCCCCGGAGTATTAGTTTGGCTAATGCTAAACTTAGTAAGTGATCAAAATGTCATTTTAAAATGTCATCTTTAAAACAGGAAAAAACTGCATCGGCAATGGGCAAAGGACTGCTGGAACTGTGCTCATCTATGTTCTGGGCTGCACTGATTTGAATGGCCCAGGCTAGCCTAATCTTATCAGGAACCTTATCAGGAAGCTTTAAAAGGGGATGAGATAGATTCATGGACGATAGGTCTATCAGTGGCTACTAGTCATGATGACTGAAGGCAGCTTCTGCATCCAGAGGCACTAAACCTATGAATTCCAGTGCCAGGAGGCAACATCAGGAGAAGGTCTCAGCTTCTATGCCCTGCTGTTGGCCCTCCTGAGGAACTGGTTGGCTACTGTGTGAAACAGGTTGCTCAACTAGATGGACCACTGGTCTGATCCAGCAGGGCCCTTATTATGTTCTTTGATCTTGGAATTTAAGCAGGGTTGGCCCTGATTAGTACTTAGATGGAAGTCTAGAGTTGCTGCACAGAAGCAGTCAATGGCAAACCACCACTGAACATCTCTTGCCTTGAAAACCATATGGGGTTGCCATAAGTCAGCTGTGTGACTTGACAGCACTTTCCACCACTGTATTCTGGGCTACACAAAAAGGATTAAAGCAGACAAAAAGAATGAATGAAGGAGCAACCAATCTTTAATCCCTAAAAATTAAAGCTGCACATGTTCATTCATTTCACCAAATAGATTAGGTGATTTGCAGGGCAGAGTTACTCCGGTGCATTTACTCCAATAGACTTAGATTGAAGTGATTCTACATACGTTTGCACTGTAGGCCCTGAAGCATCAGATTGAAATCCATGTCAGTGGGAACAAAGAACCTACTTGAATGTAGCTTCTGGGTAGTTTGATTCTTTATTCATTTTTTTGGGATGTGAAAGCAAGCTGGCTGCAAAATCTTTTACCCCATTAGCCTCTAGAGTTAATTTGGGTGATCTGGCTGGCTAAGTGTGTGTCCCTTTCCTCCCTCAGCACACCGTGCGCATCCCTCTCAAAGCTGTATGCTTGGTGGAAGAGGATGACCTGCTTGGATAGGAGTGTACCATTCTTTGGTCAAGGGTATATGATAGCTCTGCTCCCCTGCTAGAACCCTCAAATAATAATAATAAGAGACTGGATTCATACCCCACCCTTCATTCAGAGTCTCAGAGCAGTTTACAACCTCCTTTCCCTTTCCCTCCCCACAACAGATATTCTATGAGGTAGGTGGAGCTGAGTGAGCTTTTTCCAGAGCTGTCCTTGAGTATTAGTTTGGTTAATGCTAAACTTAGTAAGTGATCAAAATGTCATTTTAAAATGCCATCTTTAAAACAGGAAAAACTGCATCAGCAATGGGCAAAGAGAATGTCCTTGAGAGAACAGCTCTGAAAGAACTATGGCTTGCTCAAGGTCATCCAGCAGCTGCAAGTGGAGGAGTGGAGAATTAAATCTGCTTCTCCCAGATTAGAGTCCGTGCACTTAACCACTACACCACACTGGCTCTCAAAATCCACGTGTACATTCCCTCTCTGTGACTGGCAAATCAGATCACAAGATTTTTGCTGTCATCTCCAGTTTAGAATTCTTCTAGATGGTACCTTTTGCAAATGTAGAAGTTATTTCCATGGGGAAAATTCATACTGTATGAAAGCAGTCACTGCATTTCTCTCATTTATAGAGACAAGGATTTATTTATTTCATTTCATTTTTATTTTATCTATTTTACTTTTGTGGTTTATAGTCCTTTTTTCTCACTGGGACTCAAGGCGAATTACACAGAGTGAGCTGGTACAATCAACAAAATGGGACCTTCAATAACCATTGCATTAAGATATTCAAAATCTGGAACCACCAGAAAGAAACAGAAAGAAAGAAGCACCAGGAAGAAATTACATAAATAGGATCCTCCTTACAATAAGCTATACACAGCTGTACAGACCACAGTCCTTGTTCATTTCAAGCAAGTTTGTAAAACCATTTTCTGCACTGAAACCTGATTACTAGTACAGAAAAGCCCTCTAGAATATTAAGTTGTACATAGTTTATGGAAAGCTAAGAGAGTGGACCTCTTCAGGCAGCCATTTTACAAGGTGGAAGCCACAATGGAGAAAGCACATGTATAGGCAGTTGTTGATTTTGCCCATTTGTAGGTTGGCATCTGCAGAAGCCCCTTTGTAGATACAAAGGAAGGCAGGAAGGAAGGAAGGAAGGAAGGAAAAGGAAGGAAGGAAGGCCTTGAGGTATTCTCCAAGTACAATCCATAGGATCTGTATGTGCGTCAATATGTCCGTGATTTCAGCCTCCAATGCTGCTAAATACAAAATTACCCCTATGGCTTATTATTTGTTCTACCACACTCCCTTATCCTATTAATTCCTTGTTTATTTGTTCAGCAAGCTCTTTAGGCAAACTCTGTGCATGACCAGTTTCCAAGAGTTATTAATATTCAAATAGTTTGGAAGATAGCTTGAAGAAATCAGTCTCCCAAATTACAGTCGCTTACTCTTTTGGTTTTTTGGTTTTGTTTTAAAAAGATCAATTTAAATTCAATGTACAACATTCATAGCTGTAGACAGTCAGGACTCATGTAGCCTATAAAACACGGGGGAGGAATTGTTCCTTTATTTTTTTTTCTTTAAAAAATTACATTCATCCATCCCCCCCCCCCCCGAACATTACCTTGGTTAATGATAACATGGTTTCTTATCATTTGCCATATGCTCAGACGGCTTCTAAACTGAGAGGTGATGGTTACAAGCCTGCCTTAAGGCTATTAAGAAGGAATTCCTTATTTACAACCCCAGATATGCAGAAGCTGCATTTTGCTTACTTGAGATTCAGGAAAAGATTCTGTGCACAAGCTTAATGGGACTCTGTCCATCACTACTACTGCTATTATTTTATAAGCTGCCTTAAGCATCCACTGAATGGAAAGGAGGTCTAGGAATGTTCTAAGTATATAAATAAAGTTAGATGCATGTGCTATGGATGCAGGTTTTCACACTGTAGCCCTTTATAAACTATGCAGTAACTGAGTAAGGTAGCTCTGCCCACTGTTGCAAACAGTAGTCCTGTAGTCCCTTCTCTTTCCTCCTCCAGTAATGAACAGTGAGACAAAAGTTGTGTGGGCCATCACCAAAGCCAATAAAATAGATCAGAAGTGGACATCCCACAATGCTGTGATATCAGCACTGCTAATATGTTATAGGCCAGGAGAGAAGACAAAGAGCTGTTGCATTCCCTGGCAGCCACATACTGGGTTGAATCCCATGGATCTGTTCTTCTACTAGTGTCAGGGCTCGATTTCAGCAGGAACGCCGTTCCGGCTGGCCTCCGAGCCTGCCCCGCCCCCTCCCTGCCCGACCTGAGCTTTTTATACTTGAAGGGAAAGTTCCTGCAGAGAGCCAGCAGGAATAGGCTCCACCGGGTGCTTTCCCTTTAAGAAGAAAAAAAGCCAGCAGGAGAAAGCCCCGCCCAAAGATTAAGCACAGGGGCTAGGCTTTCTGCATTTGGCTTGCCGACGACTCGCGTGGCTTTCCCTGCACCAGTAAGTTCTCTGTTCTCTTTTCCCTCTCTCTCTCCCTCTCTCTGCCCCCCCCCCCCACTTTCTTTCTGTCTTTCTTTCTGTCTTTCTCTCTCTGCCCCCCCCCCTTTAAAAAATTGAAAAGGGGGGTGGATGTAAAAAAGCAGAGAGCCCAGGAAATGCTGGTTTTGACAATATCTTTAATTTTTGAGAATCTCTTTAGTTTTCTCATGGCATTTTCTGCTTAAGAAAAGTAACTTTGAAGTCTGAGTTCAGTAGTGTCTTGTTGGGAATGGCTTGCAAATATATGTGTGTTTAAAGTCTGTATTAAAGTGGTTTGGTGCTTACTGCCATGTAAGAGAAAACATCTGAAAAAGTAGCTTCATTGTTGTGTGTGTTGAATAGAAACCAGAATAGAAACCACGCACTTAACCACTACACCAAACTGGCTCCTAGCGTTGTTCTGCCAGTGAACTAGGGTTGCCAACTCCAGGTTGAGGAAATCCCTGGAGATTTGGGAGTGGAGGGTGCAGTTTAAGGGAAGGAGGGACCTAAGCAAGGCATAATGCCATGGACTCTACTTTCCAAAGCAGCCATTGACCTGTAGTTTGGAGCTCAGTTGTAATTCCAGGAGATCTCCAGACCCCACCTGTAGGTTGGCAACCCTAAAAAATCATATTCAGCGTACTAGTTCTGCAGGAAGGCAACCTGATTTCCATGGGAACCTAACCCTTAGGAATTGATTCCAATCCAGTGTGGGAATAATTGTTGGACATAAGATATTGGTTCAGGCAAGGTTTTGTATAGATGGGACAGAAAATAATGTTTTTATTGGTTTTGTCAAAACTATTTTGACAATAAGGTAAACAGAATAAGAAGCAAAAGGTGGATGTGGCTGGATGACCACACTTCTGGGAACACTGGGTGTGTCCTAATATGTTAATGAGCTGTGCTGTCAGGGGTGTGGCCTAATATTCTAATGAGTTCCTGCTGGGCTTTTTCTACAAGAAGAGCCCTGACTAGTGTCACTTACCACTGGCACAAGGAACCTTCTTCTATCACATAGGGCTCTTCTGGCAGCAGAAGAGCATCTTCATAAGGGAAGACTCCTTTGTCCAGTGAAGGCACTATCAGGGATTTGCATTTTGGGAGAGCCAGATATATCAGTATTTCATAGTACCTGGGTCCCCTGGAACTGATTCCGGGGGATTCACATTTGAGTTTTTCCATAATTCCATAATTATTTGGCTTCCATTATTCTCTATGGAGGGACTGGGGGTGGGCGGGTGTTGCAGTGGCTGTTTTTCAAGCAAACAATACCAAAATTACAGGAGTGCTCTCTGTTCACTAAAGAACCACCAAGTTTCAAGAGAATTGGAACAACGTGTCCACTTCTACAAGGCTCTCAACAAGATGCCCTCTGCTATCCTACTTGAAGACCAGCAAAGACTCTGCCCCAACAAAGGAGAGAGGGAAGCAGAAGGAGCCAGTCACATTGACATTCTGTTGGGTCCTGTGCCTAGTTTGTGCCAGCTGGGAGCCACCCTTCCCAAGCTGGGGAAAATGACTGCTAGCTAGGATCTGCCTTTCTTTGGCCAGACAGCACTCAATTGAATCTGATTGGAAGGGAGAAATGCCACTGCCTGGGGAATTCAGAGAATCAAAATGTGTACTGCTACTGATGGGAAGCACTTGAACCCACACACACTGTGTGTGTGTGTGTTTCATAATACTTAAGAATCAGTTGTACAACCATTCCAGAAAATCATTATAACGATTAGGGATAGGCATGAACTGAATCACAATGCAAAATTTATCACAAATTTTGCCCTGTTCATGGTTTGTGAACCAAAGTTGGTGGCAGGTCTACCACCACAAACTTCCATGAACTTCTAAAGCAGTTCATGGCAGTTCGTGGATAGAACAGAAAGCAAGGGTTCATGAAAGCTGCAAAAACAGCTGACTGGCAGGGAGGCACTCCCCACTGCTCAGCTATTTTGGGCTGTCTTGTACAGCCCTTTTAAAGTTTAAAATACAGTCCACATTGCACAGCTGTTTTTCTGTAAACCCCATTTTCTGTAAACCCACAGTCCCTTTCAACGGGGTTTGCGGGTCCATGAACCAGTTTGGTTCACAAACCAAATTAGGTTTGGTTTGTGGTTCGGTCACAAATTGACACTCACATTGTTTTTCCATTCCCTGCCCATCCCTCATAATGACCTGAAAGTGATTTTCTCATGTATTTTCAATTGGGAATTCCAAAATGTACACACCGAAGCACCGGCATTAGCAGAATAGTTTTGAGGGTAGGGATATGCCCCTTGAAAAAACCCAACAACAATGGCATTTTCGTATCTGGATATCAGGGGGCTAAAAAAAAATGTTGGTATTCCTGGTTATCCGGATTGTAAATACCACGCTGATATTTGGATCTGATTTTTTTTCCCACTATTCCAATATTATTTGGCTGTATTATTCCCTGGTTGTGGCTCTCAGGCACCTCAGGCAGGTCTTTCATGTCATCTACTACTTGATGGTTTAATTTGCATGTGGAAATATGACAAGAAACCTGCACATTTTCAAATAGGGGGATTCACTGGCAAGCCAACATCTTTCTGAATCATATGGATTATGCTGGTTGATGTGTGGCTTCTGCAACAGATGAGGTGTCCATGAACTCTGGCTGATCTGCATCTCAGTCAATACTGTCCTGATGGCAAAGCAGTAGAGAGGACCCCTCCCTTGCTCTATTATGTGGCTTGTCTCCTTCGTGATGACAATGGATGAATCAACGTCACTCTAAACCCCCACAAAGGAAAAGTTCTACTGATTGATCCAGCAACATCTCTCACCATAGCAACTATTTCTGTTTGATGAAGAGGGCAATGGCTCATCCTGAACCTCATGTGCGTATGTGTGCATTGTTGTTGGCATTCTACAATAACCTCACCCCTCTTTGACCAATTTACTGATTTCTCCTCATTGCTTTCTTTCCTGACAGTTTCCTCGCATTACAAACTGAGCAGAAGGATTGAGCTCCTCCCCCGTTGTGATCGTCTACCCCTGATTCTAAGAGCTTTGAGGAGATTAGACCATGATTTCACTAGTTCGATGTACTTAGCTTGGAGCTGGGAAATTACTATTTGCAGTCCATCTTTGCAGTCAGTGTTGGATTTGCACAGTATGACTTGGAGTGTTTGCCAAAGGGAAAAAAACAAAACAAACACAGAACTGTTTCAAATCTCTAAATGACATGAAGAGAGATCCAAAATATTTGTGAGCAGAATATGGATGAATATATTTTGTCTTCTACTGTCTCAGAGCTGCCAGTAGGGGGCACAAACCCCTAACAGTGGGAAATGAGGTTCTTCGATGATTGTACTGTAGCACCAGCTCATGGGTTATGGTCCATTGCAAAAGTTCATGCTTTGCATGCAGGAAGTACTGGGAAAGAGCTTTCTCTGGTCAGGATCTGGAGAAAACCACTAAAAGCCAGAGTAGAGTCTTTGTGCTGAATAGACTGATGGTCTGGCTCTGTTCATTCAACAGGCTAATTAATAGAGAATCCAGATCCTTATTCAATGATTGTGAGCCAGTTGCATAGTATCACCATACAGGGAGAAAGTTTTGAGTAGCTAACAGCTAATGGGGTGGGGGTGGGGTGAAGAAGAAGAAGAGAAGAAGAAGAGATTGGATTTATACCCCGCCCTTCACTTGTAGTCTCAGAGCGGCTTACAAACTACTTTTCCCTTCCCCTCCCCACAACAGACACCCTGTGAGGTAAGTGGGCTGAGAGAGCTCTGAGACAGCTGTCCTTGAGAGAACAGCTGGTACAGAGCTATGGCTTGCCCAAGGTCATCCAGCCAGGTGCAAGTGGAGGAGTGGGGAACCAAACCCGGTTCTCCCAGATTAGAGTCCGCGCACTTAACCGCTACACCAAACTGGCTTAAACACAATTGGAGCACTGTAATAAAGAGGCAACTTTAGTTAAAGGCCATTTTATTTTTTATTGCTTTCTTTCTTACTGTTATGAGGGTTGTCAAATGGCTTCGGAATTTTCCTACTCTATTGAAATGTTAAGTACTGTTGCTTGGATCTCACCTAGATCGCACCCAGAATTTGTACATGTGCCAACCAAAATGGTTTACACCAGTTTTCCGCTTTTCTCAAAAGGCATCAAATACCCCCCCTGCTTTCCCCAGGATTCTCCCATAACCAGGCAATAGTAATTCAGGTGGTGTTTGGGGCTGCCAAGGGGCTGGGTGGGACTGGCAAAAATCACCCCTGTTTTTTGTGCCTGTGGATTTTCTAGGCTGTATACAAGTTCATTTGTATGTTCATTTATGGTCCACATTTTTCACAGTCTTAAGGTGGCTTGCAATAAAATAAAACTATCAATAACAATAAAAACTATAAACACAACAGTTTCCCAACTAAAATAGTGTTTAAACAAATCAACCCCTTGATTATTTTATTTATTTATTTATTTATTTATTTATTGAATTTTGTCCCGCCTTTCCAGCGAACTGGCTCATTGATTAATAGCCTGCATGAACAGAAATATTTTGTCCTGGCACCTAAAAAGAAAACAATATAGGCAACAGGTGAGCCTCAAGGGGAAGAGCATTCCACAAGTGAGATGTCACTTCTAAACCCAGTCTCTGGTTGCTATCCACCTCATCTCTGAAGGTGGGGTCGCAGAGAGCAGGGCTGGTGAGGTAGATCTTATCTGGTGGGCTAGACCATAAGGAAGGAAGTGGTCCTTCAAGTACCCTAGCCCAAAACATTTAGGGTTTTAAAGGTAAGAAGCAGCACTTTGAATTATGACTGGAAACCACTGGGGAGCCAGTGCAGATCTTTCAGCACTTGAGTGAGGCAATACCTATACCCCACCCCTGATGATAGTCTGGTTGCTGCATTTTGGAGGTGCTGAAAGTGCCATTTTCAAAGGCAGCCCCCCCTAACGTGCCTGACAGTAATCGAACCTGGATGTAATCAGAGCATGGATCATTGTAGTCATATCATGCTTTTCGAGGAATGGCCATAGCTGGCATACCAGCCAAAGCTAATGAAAGGCACTATGTACCACTGAGAAGCTTTAGCTGTAGGCCAGGATCCTGCATTGCCCCCAAACTATAAAGCTGTTCATTCAGGGTGTATACAGTCTCCAGTACCAGCTGATTATTCAGTCCTTGAGTAGCTTTGTCATTGACCAGCAGCACCTCAGTTTTGTCTGGACTGAACTTCAATTTATTGGCCCTGACTATTATTGTGATCTGCCATTGTCGCTGGCTTCTGCTGTAATAAATGAATGAATGGATTTATTGGCCCTCATGCATCTCATGACTTTCTCCAGCACCTGTTCAGGACATCCACAGATCAATTCACTCAGCTGTTAAGAAGTAGAGCTGGGTGTTATCTGCATATTAGGGGCACTTTACTCCATATCCCCTGATGATTTCTCCCAGCGGTTTCCTGTAGATGTTAAACAGCACGGTGGACAAAATGGAACCCTGCAGGTAAATGGTTTTTGTTGTATTTATTTATTTACATAGTTTATTATCTACCTTTCTTACAGAAGGCACAAGGTGCATCCTAAAAATTAAAATCAACAATAAATACTACTGTCACTCTACATGTATATTGATCCCACATGACATAAAACTGGCCAACCAATCAACCACTGTGAAAGCCCCATGAGCACCAGGATGAGACCATATTTTAATTTAAATGAATGCAATTAAATAACAGAGTTCAGTAATGCATGCTACTAGAGATATTAGTTTTTAACAGTAGATACTATCATGAACCAGAGAAGCAAGGTTCTTTGAAGCTCATTAGGGGTTCACTGGGACTCTGACAACTATTTGCATTTCCAGGGAAGAGAGCCATAAAATGCACCAAGAGGAGAGAGAGAACGGAGATGCATTTCAGCAAAACACACACACAAACACACACATACAAAATAAACATTTGCTCTACCATCCAGGAAGAGGAAGCTGGATAGCTGTTGTAAAACATAATCTGGGTATTGAGATGTGCGGAACTTGCACCCTGAGTTGACTGGGATTCACCTCCAAGTGGGCGCAAGTCCCCTAAATTTGGATTGGGTAAGATGCCTCCCACCAGTTGAGGCAAGAAGGGTAAAAAGGTGGGAAATCCACTAGCTGTTGTTCAAATGCTAGGGATCAGATTCCCCTGCATGGAGCAGATGGGAGTCAGCATTGACATTTGCTTCATGGACATCCAGGGCAGCATGTCAGAGGTAAAACTTCTGTATTCGTAAATTTAGCTTCATGATGTGTTTTCCTGTTCTTTTCCATAGATCTGTAACCCAGTAGGTATGATAGTTATTTTCCCTGTCTTGTGCTCCAGCTTAATCTGTAGCAATATTTTTTTTCCTGTTTAAGAGAGCAAATTGTGTTTCAAACACTCACTCACACTAAGCAAACATACACAGGGAAAGGGCTGAAGTAAATGGGAGACTCTGCCCTTTTTACTTGATCAGAGGCAAGATGTACTAGTGTTCCCCAAGCCATTGGTAACATGGGAGGCTGGATTTAACTTGGGATGGTGGCAACCAAAGATGAACATATAAACATACATAGATCCAGGGACATTTATGACAGATACTACTGGACTTGGGTTGAGTCCAAGAATCAGGATCTGATTTTTTGCTGAGCCCTAACGTTCTCTGACTATCATGGGTCAGCCACTTTCTTTCAACCAAACTAATCCCACAGGGTTGTTGGAAGAGAAAAAAGGGTAATGCTTGTCAACTGAGTCGCTAGACCCCGCCTCGCTGTCGCTAGAGTCCAGAGTGGCGCCGCCGTCCGCCACTGTCAATTCGAACCCCGTAGGGCAGCCAGGGCCTCAGTTGCAAGGACAAGGGAGGGGGGTTACGTCACCCCACCCTCTCCTAGTCCCTCCTGCGCAGACTTGGGTTTCACTCTCTCTCTGGAACCATCAATCAGTCTCACGTCAGGGCATCCTCCCCGGCCCCTTCTGGCTGCCCTCTTTTATCCCTCCCCCCTCCCAACATCCCCTTCCTGACCTCTCCTCCCTTCTAGACTCCTCCCCCCTTCTTAACTCAAAACGCCAAGCCTCTGGAGAGGCCCCAGCATCCTGTCTCAGTGCTCCTCCCCCTTCCTTCCCCTCTGGCCAGCCCAGCCACGGAGCATGGAGCAAGCTGCAGGCTCTCCCTCCCGGCTGCTGCTGCCTCTCTGCTGTTCCCCCTCGGCTCTTCGCTGTCAGCCCCTCCACACTCCACACTGGCTGGGTGAGCGGGGAGAGGATGTTTATTGGTGGGGGAGTGACGAGGGAGGGGGTTGCCAGTCCTCCTGGCTCCCTGGGAGTCCCATCGTCGGGACAATGCTATTTTCAGTTTGCTCTAAGATCTCTCAAGAAAAAAAATACAGATGTAAGAAATAAATAAAATAATGATCTCTTCTGCAGTTTTCCTTTTCTTGGGTTACTTTTGTGTTTATATGTAGATACTTTTACTAGGAATATATCTGACACTGGTCAAAGAATCTGGGGTAAAGGAAATGAGCCAAATAAATACGCCCCAAATACCTTATTGGTATTTTTCAGGTATTATGTAAGCCAAATATAGATCAGAGGTCTATATTTGGCTACTGATATAGCTGAGCCCGAAAAAGCTGATTTTATTCAGCTTTTCTTTGGGTGCTTTCAGCTATACAGAAACTGAGCAGTCAGGCCAGCCATTTAAACCTAATACCTGAGGAGCAGAGCTGTCTACCAGCAGCCATTCGGGACTCCCTTTCTCCCCTGTTCCAGAGCTGGGGGAAGTGAAATGGAGCATTGAAATGGCTTCCTCCCAGGGAAACTGATAAGCCTGGCAGGTCTGCCTGTCTGCTGATCAGTTTCCCTAGGAGGAAGGCTTTAAACTTACCATCCCTTCTCTCCCTGATGCATGCCAATGTTGTGGCACAACTCAGGGAGGGGAGGGGAGGTATTTAAAGAGACTTATCTTCCCTTTGCTCCCTGATATGTGCCACTGCTGCTGTGCGACTTGGAGAGAAAAGGGAAGGTATGGTGCTGAATAAATTTGGCAATACCAAAAATATTGGTATATACTGATATTTCAGGGAGTTTGGTATACCCAAACCCCCAAAATACCGATTTTTGTGTGTGTTCTCACCCCTAATCTGAGGGTCTCAAAGCATCTACCATCATACTTCTGCCTTTTCCATTATATTTCCCATGGACTAAATCTTTTTGATAACAAGTGCCATGTGTCTCCAGTTCTCCAATTATTCCAGCAAAAGTCAACCCATAACATCTAAAACTTGGGCAGGAGTTGGAATTTTTAGACAACAGTTACAGCTTTATTGTAAAAGATGAAAATGAGTGTCAAGAGTTTTATGTTAGGATGTACAAGATGAAACAGAATGTTGTACTACTAAGACAAGCATGCTTGTTAAAAATGAAAGGGGGAAAACCCTGTAAACAAGATAAAGCTAACAGTGAAATCAAAGTAATTGGTATGATGGTATTATAAAAACATGAAAAAGGGGGAGGGGGTAGCCCTAGCAGTACATCAACATGAACTTGGTGAGAAAAATCTTATGAACCTAATTATTGCAGCCTTGACTTTTAAAGTAAAAGTAGTGCCAACATGATTAATAGAGCTTTACTGGTTCTATTTCTGGAAGCTATAGCAAGGTCCCTTGTTCAACATTACACTATAGCAGAAGAAATTTCAGAGAGCAAGCCACATTTGACTGAGACCTTCCTTCTGTGGAGAATGAACGTTAAAAAAGTGAATAGCTTAAAATAATTTTACATTTAGAAATTCCTTCATTTCATATCTACCATAAGTTTGGTTATTGAGCTGTGCATGTAGCAGCCCAAGGATAGCTACCATGAGTTCAGTTGTTGCACTGTACATTTAGGCAGAGAAGGCTGTTGTCTCACTGATCAGATACCAGGGACCTTTGGAAGGTTGTACCCCACTTATTCCTTCCCAGAAAATCAAGGAATGAACAGTATAGTCCCAGTGAGGTGTGCACCCCTATAAACACCTCTTTGTTCTTATATTATCAAATATTGATTGGTTTCTTTTAGCCTGTGAAGCTGAAGGTAGAGTCAATGTCTTGCTTTCATGTCTGTACAGAGTTTAGTTAATACATATGCTTGGGTAGAAACTTCCAGTTTGGCATTTTCCAGTTTGAAACTTGAACCCTTCTTATCCCTCATTCTACTGTCTCATTTTAAAGAATGTATTTTGGGGTGACATTTCTGTTGATCAAGTGAGGTAACAGGTATCAAAATATAGGGAGAATCAAATGACAAATTATAAGTAACAGAACAAATGGTACTGCTTCCTAAAGATAAGAGTTGTATCCTGCCTAAAATTTTCACCCATATAAAGAGGAGGCATTTTTTTGCTGATCTCTCTCCTTCTCATGGCTAAACTTCAGTTTTCCTAAGCTATTCCTGGGCTCCCATATCCTCCTGGAGCAATATTTCAGAAGGTGTTTGGGGCTGCAGTGGGAAAGAGAAGGGGGGGAGTCACACATCCTTAGATGGAGATGCTTCCATCCATGGAAAGTGTAGATGAGATCCAAACTTAAGAAGGATACTCCTTCCTGTTACAGGGAGGAAATGAACAAGGTTTCCTCACATTTCACTTCTATGAGGTCAATGGATGCCATGAACTCTATACCAAACATATTCAGGAGGCAAACACACCATGACCATTCATGGGCCTCAGCTTGGATTTTCTTGTCACAGCATTGTCCAAGCTGAAGAGCTTTTCGGATTCTTAGGAGGGGTGATGGTGGCATTTCATTTTCTTCTGTCTTGCTGGCTTCTGATTGTCAGATACTGGGGAGCAGGAGAGGTCTGTTGTCAGTGAGACTATCTTGTGGTCTTCCCTGTGGCATCTGACAGGCCACTGCTGGAAACAAATAGACCATTGATCTAATCCAGCATGGCTTCTTATATGTCTCTTGTCCACTGTAGCAGATAAGGGGTGGGTGTGGAAAACAACATAAGGGGAGGTGCCATGAGCTGTAGAGTATCAGGGAATTTAGAAGACCACTGTCTGTAGAGTATCAGGGAATTTAGAAGACCACAAAGGCTGTCTGCTTTGCGAAGTGGCAAGACTTGTTCAAGTAACCTTCATGAAGCTTGTTGTTGTTGTTCAGTCGCACAGTCCAGTCCAACACTTTGCGACCCCATGGACCACGTCATGCCAGGCCCTCCTGTCTTCTGTCATGCTCCAGAGCTTGCTCAATTTCATGTTCGTTGCCTCGATAACACTGTCTAACCATCTCATCCTTTGCCGTCCCTTTCTTCTTTGACCTTCAATCTTTCTCAGCATCAGGGTCTTCTCCAGTGAGTGTTCCCTTCTCATTTGATGGCCAAAGTATTTGAGCTTCAGCTTCAGTATCTGGCCTTCCAGGGAACAGTCAGGGTTGATTTCTTTTAGGATTGACTGATTTGATCTCCTTGCCATCCAAGGGACTCTCAAGAGTCCTCTCCAGTACCATAATTCAAAAGAATCTATTATTCGGCACTCAGCCTTCCTTAAGTCCAACTCTCACAGCCATACATTGCTACTGGGAATACCGTTGCTTTGACAATACGGTCTTCTGTTGGCAGGGTGATGTCTCTACTTTTTATTATGCTGTCTAGGTTTACCATCACTTTTCTCCCAAGGAGCAGGCGCCTTTTAATTTCATGGCTGCAGTCACCGTCTGCAGTGATCTTGGATCCCAGGAACATGAAGTCTGTCACTGCTTCCACGACTTCCCCTTTTATTTGCCAAGGAGTGATGGGGCCAGATGACATGACCTTAGTTTTTTTTTTTTATGTTGAGTTTCAAGCCAACTTTTGTGTTCTCCTGTTTCTTCCTTAGCAAGAGACTCTTGAGGTCCTCTTCACTTTCTGCCATTAGATTGGTATCATCTGCATATCTGAGGTTGTTGATGTTTTCCCCAGCAATCTTAATTCCAGTTTGTGATTTATCCAGGCTGGCCTTTTGCATGATGTACTCTGCATATAAATTAAATAAGCAAGGTGACAATATACATCCTTGCCATACTCCTTTTCCTATGCTAAACCAATCGGTTGTTCCATATCCGGTTCTAACAGTCGCTTCTTGACCCTTATACAAATTTCTCAAGAGACATGCGAGGTGGTCCAGTACTCCCATCTCTTTAAGGACTTGCCATAGTTTGTTGTGATCCACACAATCAAAGGCTTTAGCATAGTCAATGAAGCAGAAGTAGATGTTTTTCTGATACTCTCTTGCTTTCTCCATACTCCAGCATATGTTGGCAATTTGGTCTCTAGTTCCTCTACCTCTTCGAAACCCAGCTTGTACTTCTGGCAGTTCTCTGTCATGTACTGCTGAAGCCTAGCATGTAGGATCTTTAGCATGACTTTGCTAACATGTGAAATGAATGCAATTGTGTGATAGTTTGAACATTCCTTGGAATTGCCCTTCTTTGGGATTGGAATGTAAACTGACCTTTTCCAAGCCTGTGGCCACTGTTGTGTTTTCCAAATTTGCTGGCAAATTGAGTGCAGCACTTTAACAGCATCATATTTTAAGACTTTGAATAGCTCAGGTGGGATACCATCACCTCCGCTAGCTCTGTTGTTAGTAATGCTTTCTAAGGCCCATTTGACTTTGCATTCCAGGATGTCTGCCTCGAGGTCAGTGATTACACCATCATGGTTGTCAAGATCATTGAGGTCCTTCTTGTATAGTTCTTCTGTGCATTCTTGCCATGTTTTCCTAATCTCTTCTGCTTCTGTTAGGTTCCTACTGTTCTTGTCCTTTATCGTGGCCAGTTTTGCATGGAACGTTCCCTTGATTTCTCCAATTTTCTTGAAGAGATCTCTAGTCCTTCCCATTCTGTTGTTTTCCTCTATTACTTTGCATTGTTCATTGAGGAAAGCCTCCTTATCTCTTTTTGCTGTTCTCTGGAAATCTGCATTCAGTCGAGTAAATCTTTCCTTTTCACCTTTTCTTTTCACTTTCTTTCTTTCCTCTGCTATTTGTAAAGCCTCATCAGACAGCCACTTTGCTTTCTTGTATCTCTTTGGGAAGGTGCTGATTGCTGCCTCCTTGTACAATGTCACGAACCTCCCTCCATAGTCCTTCAGGCATTCTGTCTATTAAATGTAGTCCCTTAAACCTATTCTTCACCTCCACTGTATATTCGTAAGGGATGTGATCTAGGTCAAACCTGAATTGCCTAGTGGTTTTCTCAACTTTCCTCAGTTTAAGTCTGAATTTTGCAATGAGTAGCTCATTATCTAAGCCACAGTCAGCTCCAGGTCTTGTTTTTACTGACGGTATAGAGGTTCTCCATCTTTGACTGCAAATGATATAATCAATCTGATTTCAGTGTTGCCCATCTGGTGAAGTCCATGTGTAGAGTTGCCTCTTAGGTTGTTTGAGAGGGTGTTCGCTATGACCAGCGTGTTCTCTTGACAAAACTCTGTTAGCCTTTGCCCAGCTTCATTTTGTTCTCCAAGGCCAAACTTGTCCATTATTCTGATTACCTTTTGACTTCCTACTTTAGCATTCCAGTCCCCTATGATGAGGAGGACATCTTTTTTTTTGGTGTTAGTTCTATGAGGTGTTGTAGGTCTTCATAGAACTGGTCCACTTCAGTCTCTTCTGCATCAGTGGTTGGGGCATAGACTTGGATTATGTGATGTTGAATGGTTTGCCTTGGATTTTGACCGAGGTCATTCTGTCATTTTTGAGACTGTATCCCATTACTGCCTCTTGTTGACTATAGAGACCACACCATTTTTTCTATGGGATTCTTGGCCACAGTAGTAGATATAATGGTCTTCTGAGTTAAATTTGCCCATTCCCGTCCACTTTAGCTCACTGATTCCCAAGATGTCAATGTTCAGTCTTACCATCTCATTTTTAACCATGTCAAGCTTACCTTGATTCATAGATATTACATTCCAGGTTCCTATGCAGTATTGTTCTTTGCAGCACTGGACTTTCCTTTCATCGTCAGACACATCTACAACTGAGCGTCCTTTTAGCTTTGGCCCAGCCACTTCACTCTTTCTGGGGTTATTTGTACTTTCCCTCTGCTCTTCCCCAGTAGCATATTGGACACCTTCTGACCTGAGGGGCTCATCTTCCGGCGTCATATCTTTTAGCCTTTTGTTACTGTCCACGGGGTTTTCTTGGCAAAGATACTGGAGTGGGTTGCCATTTCCTTCTCCAGTGGATCACACTTTGTCTGAGTTCTCTGCTGTGGCCTCTCCATCCTGGGTGGCCCTCCATGGCATAGCCCACAGCCTCATTGAACCATGCAAGCCCCCTCATCTCATCAAGGCAGTGATTCATGAGGGAGATGAAGCTACCATGAAACTTCCATGAAGCTACCTTGTCTTAAATCAGACCATGAGGTCAGTATTGTCTACTCAGACTGGCAGATGCTCTCCAACGCATCAGGCAGAGGTCTTTCACAACACCTACCACAGCTGGAGATGCCAGAGATTGATTGACTGAATTTTTATTTATTTATTCTTACTTTTTCTTTGCAACAGTAATAAACAGGGATTGAACCTGGGACCTTCTGCATGCCAAGCAGATGCTCAACCACTAAGCCACAGCCCTTCAACAGTCCACTTGATACGATTGTGGACATAAACAGGGTTTTGATACACAACCTGTTATATGGCCTTTTGCCAGGGAGATACCATAGACCCCCTGGCAGCAGAAAAGTGCTTACCCTAGTCATTTTCTCTCTGAAGGCTATCAGAAACAGAGAAAGAGAATAGTAAGCATGCTTCCAAAGTAACGTTTGCCCATCTAGTGGTGAAGAAGAGAGGGTGGGTTTTTTTTGTCCTCCTGTTCCATTTAATCACTGCTTGTGCCTTGTTGAGAGGGTGACTAGATTTTTCCAACTGTGTAGATGCAAAAGCAGCACTTACAGCCTATCTCAGCTGCTTGTAAAAGAGGCATTTGAGGATGACCTGGGGCACACTAATCAAGCATGTATTGCTGGTCCCTCCACCAGCAGCCATGCTGAAGACTAGCACCACCACAGATGCAAAATGGCTCGCAATCCTGCTTATGTTGAATGGCGAACAAATCTTGGAGGCAATCAATACAGAGGCTCCACACAAATACATGTTTCGAAACCAAGCAAGCTTGAAAAACGGCTGCATTTTTATGAGGCACTTAACCATCCCCGTATCCAACAGAATTGGCAGCCTTTACCAAAGACAGACTTATAATCACCCCAGCCATTCATTTAAACTGTTATTGGAGTTGGAATGACTGGTTTCCCAAGCATGAGGTTTTCACAGTAATTTTTCTGCAAGTGATAAAATCAAAAGTGTAATAAGGAATTGGGTCATTCATTGGTTTGGTTTGTTGCCTGTTCTCCAAGTGCTGGGACAACCCTGTCAATTTACTGGCCCTGAGAACTTCACTGTAAAGGAGAGATTCTAGCCCTGCCGCACACATTATATGGAATGCACACACATTTTATTAACCAACAGGGAGACCCCAAATTCAGACTGAAAGCCACCGGACTAAGGTATAACACCAAGTACACTGCAGAGCCAATTCAATCAGAAAAAGTAGTTTGTCTGAAGAGTGCATTGCTCTCTGTGAGTATGCGATGACCACTTAAGTTTGTGGGTGTACACTAAAACTGTCTAATGTGTTGTGGCTCAAAAACAAACAAAATGGTTTCATCCTTAGGAGGAGGTGTCAGTATCCATGTCTACTGATCAATGAAACTGTAGAGGACTTTGAAGTTCAGGGCAAGAGGTCCAGATGCAGAGAGTGCTGATGAGCACAAGTAGAGAAATTCTAGAGTAACCAACATCACTTGGTTTCCTGTTTGATCTGAGAAATCCCAGTGGCAGTGAAAGGGAAAGTGGCATAGTAAAGTGAGTGGGGCCAGCTGTGATTGGTGGTGTAAAGTCAGTAATGCAAGAACATTGCTCTACTATTAACAGGATGCCTATATTTGCACAGTATGCCTATATTTCAGTTTGTGTGTATGTGTATTGTTCCTCCCTGCATAACAAAGGTTTCTCTGTAGCACAGCCATAACTGTAAGGTTTGTGGCACTGGTTCAGTTTTGGCCTGGTCCTCTGCATCAGTGGCATGGGAGCAGCTCTAGTGCCACATCTCCCCACACTGGGGGAAAATGTGAAAAGCCCTGAAACACCTTGGACAGGATTCTACTGAAATTCCTCTCCATCTCAGCCCTCATTCTCAGGAAACCGAGGGAATGCTGATATGACAAGGAGTTGAACGACTGTCTCCATCCAGACCTTTCCAGGCTTCTCAGTACAGGCAGGAAAGACCCAACAAACTCCACCTTCAAAAGCAGCCATTTTCTCCAAGGGAACTGATCTCTGTCACCTGGAGATCAGCTGGAGTCCCAGGAGATCTCCAGCCACCACCTGGATGGTGGCAACTTTACTTCCTTTCCATTAGGGTTGCCAGCCTCCAGGTGGGGCCTGTGGATCCCCCGCTTTTACAACTGATCTCCAGCTCACAGAGATCAGTTCCCCTGGAGAAAATGGCTGCTCTGAAGGGTGGACTCTATGGCATTGTACCATGCTGAGGCTTCTTTCCTCCCCAAACCCTGCCCTCTCCTGGATCTGTCCCCAAAGTCTCCAGGTATTTTCCAACTCAGACTTGGCAACCCTACTTCCCATTGTCGTCCCCCCCCCCGCTGATCTAAGTGGGCAACACATTTTATATCTATCTTGCCCAGCCTTCTACCCTGCTTCTCCAGCACAGCTGGCTGAGGGGAAGTGAAGTCTATGTATTACAGGAAGATTGCTGTTTATGACTGTGGTTGCAAAAACAGCAAGAAGTAATAAATACAATAAATAAGTATTACAGGAAGATATAAACACTGTGTAGGCTTAGAAGACCTTATGAAGTTCTACAAGCAAGTGCCAAGATGCTTAGGAGACACCTTTGCAACAAGCAGCTGGAAGAACCTGAGAGTGAAAGCTGAGGATTGCTTTGGACATCAAACATTCCCAGGAGGAGTCTGGCTAAAATGCCCAGGGAAGAATGCAATAGCTGGGTTTTGTTCTTCTTAGCTTTGAAACCTTGGTGAGTTTTCACAACCACCCCCTCTCCACAACTGCAATATCAGTACACCACCCACTCCCTGTCAGAGAAAAGAAAGCAGAAAGATTGTGTCAGGCAGCTTCTCACATTTTGTTTATTAGGGCAATTTATGTTTATCACAACCCTATGAGGTGGGTCAGGCTGAAGACGACTGACTGGCCCAACAGCATGGATGAGTGGAGGTTTAAATCCAGATCTCCCACATCTCTAACCATTATGATACACAAGCTCTCATCTCGAGAGCTGCTAGGAAGGTGAACTTGGCGTACAAAATTCCCTCTAGGGGAGCCCAGGAAGCTGAATTATTCTTCTTTTCTCCCCTAGTACAAAACAGCCATGCTGAAGACTTCAGCAACCGCTAGGTACCTTTCTAGAAATATGTAGTCGCTCATTTTAACCCTTTGTTTGACTTGAAACCATAGTGTTCTCTTCAGAGAACCAGTTCTTGTTTTTTCCCCCATATAAGTAAAGAGTTCAAATGAGTGATTATAGATTCCTAGAGAGTCTTTAGGGTCATTGATTGCTGAGTTACTTCCCTAACTTTCTGCTATTTCCCCCCCTCCTTTTAAACATTACTTCCCCAACTTTTTGGTCTTTTTTTTCCTTTTAAACTTTTGAAAGGGGTTCAAAGGGAAATATTTCCCCATAGTTTGAGGTAGGGTTGCCAATTGGCCTTGCTCTTTTAACATGTACTTATTTGTGCGGAAATAAGCAACTGAAGCTATCCATAACATGGAGGTCAATAACAGCATCTAGTACATAAGATCCAATTAAGTTTCTGTTAAAGAGACAGGATGCTTTCCCCCCCCCCCCCTAGGCACTTGGAAACTCCAGTCTGTGGTAGCTCTTGACAGCTTTGCTTGTCTCTCTGCAGCATGAATATTTCATAAAGGTTATGTTCTTTACTTTCATGAAGGGAGACACACCTCCAGGTGGGAGCTGGATATCTCCTTGAATTACAAACTCGAACCAATTATCCTGCCTGCCCAGGCCATGCAGATCCTTGACTAGATCATAAGATGTATATAAGGTTCAAAACAGTTTTACCAGTTTACTCATTACAAATAAGTTCCTCTCCATGGAAGAATAAGTGGAAATTTTAGGTCTAAGTTGACAGTTTGGTGTAGTGGTTAAGGGCACGGACTCTAATCTGGAAGAACTGGGTTTGATTCCCCACTCCTCCACTTGCAGCTGCTGGATGACCTTGGGCAAGCCATAGTTCTGTCAGAGCTGTCCTTGAAAGGGTAGTTTCTGTCAGAGCTCTTTCAGCCCCACCTACCTCACAGGGTGTCTGTTCTGGGGAGGGGAAGGGAAAGGAGTTTTAAGCCGCTCTGAGACTCTGAGTGAAGGAGTCCAATCTCCGCCTCCTCCTCTTCTTTTTCTTCTTTTTCTCCTCCTCCTCCTTCTCTTCAGGCTTTAGGGCTCCTCTTTAAACAGTTTACTTCCTTCATAATATCATTGTCCCAGTGGACTGATGGCAATTCTGGTTTAACTGAAGAGGGATAGCATACTGAAGAAAATTGCATTGTGAAGTATTTAATATTAATTGCAAAGGAAAATTATCACCACCCATGTATTCTGTTCTCTCCAATGAGTCAATCAGAATGATCAAGATAGGTGATACTATAAAATAATCAATGACACTGGTGCCGCATGGATTAATACGTGTAAAATCCCCCTTTGTATCCACCCACGGGCAACCATTAACAATTGAGAGCCCATTGTTAATAACTAGAGAGGTTAATCTCTTCCCAACACTGTTGATCTTAATATCTTTAACTCTTCTTGGCTCCAAGAAAAAGTTACTTATTGACTAAACTTTGAAACTTTTAAAGAAAAGTTCTTCATAAGTTGGCCCAGTCTGATCATTAAAATCACCAGCCAACATGAGTGCAACTGACAGGTTCATATCTCCAGTTTTCTAGATACAGATAAGAAGAAGAGGAGGAGGAGGAGGAGGAGGAGAAGATTGGATTTATACCCCACCTTTCACTCGGAGTCCCAGAGCGGCTTACAATCTCCTTCCCTTCCTCTCTCCACGACAGACACCCTGTGAGGTAGGTGGGGCTGAGAGAGCTCTGACAGAAACTGCCCTTTCAAGGACAGCTCTGACAGAACTATGGCTTGCCCAAAGTCATACAGCAGCTGCAAGTGGAGGAGTGGGGAATCAAACCCAGTTCTTCCAGATTAGAGTCCATGCACTTAACCACTATGGCTTACCCAAGGTCCTTTGTGCGGGCATGCTCAGTGCATTTACTCCAGGATGATTGTTTGTTTTTAAATATATATATATTGGTTAGAGCATGAGTAAGAGATTGTACACTGGCTAACATTTCATCTTGTTCCTGGAAGGGTAAAACTCCAAAAGAGGCAATTAGATTCTCTTCAAAAGAATCATGCTTAAAAGGATCTCTCAAGGAAAAAGGACTATTTCACTAATTCAGTACTGCATGATTAGCCAGCTTCATCCTCTCTTCGACAGAGGGAGATCTATCAATAATTCATTATCAACTAAAGATTGAGGTGGCAGATTGGCAGCTGTCTTTGAAAAAAAAATGCCACCTACACTGTTAGACTATATTCTTCTTTTCTGGGCCAAGCCCTTAACAAGTGGAATTTGTTCCTTTTGAAGATGTGTCTGGACTGGGAAGACTCCATATTTTTAAAGATATTTCTGGTTGGTAAGGATGAGTTGAGGGCATTCTTGGGGAAAAGCAGTGTAATTTAAATCTTTCATCCTCAATGAATCCTGGAACCCTCTTCACATATTTCAAATCAGTTGATAAAAATGCCTTTGTAGCAAAAAAAAGAAAGATGTTCCTTAGCCACATGCTTTTTTAACCAGTTGATCTCAGAAACTAAAGACATTATAAGACAAATTTAAAAATCTGTAAGGAAATTGGATGTTACAATTACGTCTATTAGGGTGCACAGGGTATGTTCAACACTCCATTTGGGAATTGCCCTCCTGATGCAACTGATGAAATATTTTTATTGACAGTCCCAAAACTAAGAAGAGCTTTCACTTTGGCAAGACTGAACGTTCTTCCTTTGGTGGTTTTGTAGGGCAGGTATAATAAAGTATCATACTCTAATAGAATATGCAGATGCTGATATGATACAATCAAAACTATTGAACATATTATCATGGAGTGCTCTATATTTGGTGAGTTGAGTGGTAATTTAGTCACCCCTTTACTTAAAGATACGGAGTTGCTAAATGTGCAAGCCCAGGTATCATGGCTACTACTAAATCCAAATGATTGTGCCACCCTCTCAGTGGCAAAATTTATAGGTACAATAATCAAATATAAGAGAAATAATACTGAGTAAGGTCTTTTAAAAAATGGTTCTAAATTCTGCTTAAGGTGATAGTTGTATGAGCAGTACTAGATAGATAGATGATAGCTAGATAGCTAGATAGACAGATAGCTAGACAGACAGACAGATAAAACCAGTTGATCATGTGGCATTAATGGGAAGATATTCAAAGCAATTTTATTATGTTCCAGATCAGAGGTGAAGAGACAGGGTATGAAGTATAGATATTTCTCTTATGAACCACATCTACCATTTCCCCCTCTTTCTCCTCAGTCAACCCTTTACAGTTCATCTCCAGACTACAGAGATCTTGTTCCCCTGGAGAAAATGGACACTCTGGAAGGTGAACTCTATGTCATTGTACCCCACTGGGGTCCCTCTCCTCCCCAGGCTCTTTCCCCAAATCTCCAGGAGTTTCCCATCCTAGAGCTGGCAAACCTAACCTTCCACCCCCAACAGTGGTCTGGGGGGACCTGGCAACCATACTTTCACTTCCATAATGGCTATGGTCATCTTTCTGAAGCAGAGCCACTGCACTGGAAAAGAAACTCCCTCCCAAAATACACACACACACAAATGCAATGCTTCTGTTTGGTTTAGCATCTCCCAAGTTCCCTTTTAATAGCAGCAAGCTCTGACAGTTCCATAGCCATCCTCTGCCAAACTTTGACCAGTTAGTTTCCTGACCCTGCCTTCCTTGTTACAATATGCATACTGGGTTGTGAGCCCTGATAAATCAGTAGGATTTACTTCTGAGTAAACATGCTTGAGATCATGCACTTCCTAGGTAATATAAAAACCCAACCATGCTGATGTTATATCTGGTATTTAATACTTGTGTTCCTGTCCTTTTAATGGATGCTTAACAAGAAGTTCTACAAGGCCTGGTGGGGGGGACTCTCTCATTGTCCTCTCCCACTGTGTCCTCTACCTTTTCCCTTGAAAAACACCATGGCCTCTCCCTTTTTCCTGCTTTTCACCCACCAGCCAGTCAACTTTTTATCTGCTAATGTGGCTGATGCCCTGTATATAGAGAACATGTGGCTTCTAAATCTTTACTAGCCCTTCAGTAGGGGAGATTAAAGGAATTTGAAGAGGCATGAAGCTAGTTGAAGTGGCTCAGGTGATGCTACATGTGCCTCATCAACTGGGGATAGGATTTAAAGGAAAATGACAATCTTACTGAGCCAGATGCGAAGGCATCATGACCTTAAGTAGGAATGTATGTATAAAGCCCTTAGTTCTGATTGTAGCGGGAAATGCTCCCCCATCTTCAGCAATAATTAGTACTTATTTACTTCATCTATACCCTGCTGTTCTCCATAGGGTTCCCAGGTCCCTTCGAGATGCTGGGGGGAGGGGGGAGATGCTCCAGGAGCTGAGATCATCACCCCAATGTGCTGATGTCACTGGAAGTTTTGCCCCAAAACCAGAGTGTTGCTCCCCTCAACATCACTGACGTGTCTACATCACTTCTGGGTGATGTAGGCATTTTGCTCCATGTTGTGGGGGGGGGGGATTCCCTCATGCCGGCCAACTGGCTGGCAGTGGACAGGACTCCATGAAACCGGGGGATCCCCTGCCCCCAACTGGGACTGGCAACCCTAGTTCTCCACAATGGTTATCCAAAGTGGCTTACATCATTCTCCTTTCCTTCATTTCATCCTCACAACAGTCTGTGTGTGTATGTGGGAACCTGCAAGGACTTGCAGGATGCATCTTATTTTCCGCCACCCCAGTATTTCCTCTTTCCCTTTCCCGAAGCCACCATAGCCTCCAACTTCCTTCTCTCCTTCCCGCCCAAAAGCCAACCTACATTTAGCTGCCCCTTTGTCTTCAGCTTTCCCTCTCTTCCCCCAGCATCCTCTACCTAGAAAAACTACAGCCCAGTTATATGTTGCAGGCCACTGAGCCAGGCCCACTTGCATAATAAGGAGACCTCAAAAACTTAAAAGAGGGAGCACCTCACTTTCCCCTGTATCTACAGCCCTGCACTAGTTCCTCTTTCCCTCCTCCGGGCAACCCCCGGATCCTCTCCTCTGTCCCTGTCTCATTCTCTGCCTTTTATCTGCCTCCCATCTTATTCATTTCTTTCTCCAAAGTGGGGACCAAAGCAGCTTTTCCTCCTCCTTCTCTTCACATTAATCCTGTGAGGTAGGTTAGGCTGAAAGTATGAGAGTGGCCCAGAATCACCCAGTGAGCTTCCACAGCAAGACAGGGATTCCAACCTGGATATCCCAGCCCTTACTCTGACTTTAATAGGGGGGCTGCTATGGGACAGTAGCAAGCAGCCAGGTCTAGGAGAGTCATGCAGCCAGGTGGTGAGAAGTCACCAGTGGTTGCTGCCAGGCTTGGCCCCAATGAGTCCTCTCTCAAAGGCTAAAACAGCACTGGAAAGGGTCCTGCCCTCTCCCCCTGTCATTGACTGACAGAAACCAAGCCTCAAACACTGTGGTTGGCATGGAGGTCAATAACGTCACCTGGTACATGACAATCCACTGAGCCTCTATTAAAGCCATGGAGCATTTTTTTCTCCAGGCAGCTGGCAACCCAATGTACCGTATAACAGGTCTTCAGACTGGATTATTAATCCCATTTGCAAGTATAAAATGAATCGGTGAGTCTATCGAAATATCAGAGTAGATATGTAAATATCACTCATCAGCCTTCAGAATGGGTACATTTACTATTGAACAGGAAAAATGTACAACTTCTTTTCCTCTGGGAGATTTGCCAGAATTCCATTGCTAGCGGATGTTAGAAAACATTGTAAAACCTATTTACAGAGGCTGTTAGCAATTTGATTTAATGAAGTAATCAGTTCTTCTTTTTTTATATATGTCACATTTCTATCCTCCCCTTCTTCTAACGGCTGATTCCCATGGTACCAAAGCACTGTTGCTGCAGCAGGAAACTTACTTGTAATTACAACAGCTGGCGTGGTGCAGTTGTTAAGAGTAGCAGACTAGGATCTGAGAGACCCAGGTTTGAATCCTACCTATGCAACGGAAGCCTGCTGGGCCACCTTATGCCAGCCACTCAGGCCCATAGCCAGAAAGGTTTTGGTGGAGGGCATCAGGGGGCATTACATCCCTTCTGATGTCACAAAAAATAATAAAATAAAAATAAATCAAATAAAAGGGCAACAACAAGAGCCAGAGAAAGGGCCCCTCTTCCTCCTTTCCCTCCTCCCTCTTCCCCTTTCCCCAGGCTAACTCCCCTCCCCCCCAGAAACCTACCCCCCCCCGAAATATTTCTTCTGTTACATCCCAGTCTGAGGAATGTGTGGCTGGAAAAATGTGGAGGCTCAGACATTGTTTCCTTTTCTTTGTTTACCAATTTGGTGTAGTGGTTAAGTGCGCAGACTCTAATCTGGGAGAACCGGGTTTTATTCCCCACTCCTCCACTTGCACCTGGCTGGATGACCTTGGGCAAGCCATAGCTCTGTACCAGCTGTTCCCTCAAGGACAGCTTGGGAAAGAGCTCTCTCAGCCCCACCTACCTCACAGGGTCTCTTTTGTGGGGAGGGAAAGGGAAAGGAGTTTGTAAGCCGCTCTGAGACTCCCTTGGGGAGTGGAGGGGGGGTATAAATCCAATCTCTTCTTCTTCTCTTCTTTGTGATCTCTCTGACCCTGGTCAGGTTTGCATGAGTTCTCAAAACACATACATAATTTTGAAATAAAGTTTTTTGTTTTTGTTTTTTTTTTAAAAAAAGAATGCATTGCTAAGACATGAAGACTTGCTGAATAACAAAAATGAATTAAAACCAGCAGAAAATCTTTAAAAAAACACAAATCTGATTTAAGCTGGTGGGAAAGAGTGCAAATAGAATCAAGATTTGCTAAAGATAAATTAATAGGTCTTTACTCAAAAACAACAGAAATAGATAAGATATTATTATATACTGAAGAGAAACTGATTAAGAAACTTATGCAATAATGTTAAAAAATAAAACACAGAATGAAATAGTTAAACATTCTATGGTTAAATGGGCACAAAATTTGGGTCATAATATTGATTTAGACCAATGGCTACAGGTATGGAAAACAAATGTAAAGATTACTAAAGCAACTTCATACCAAGAAAATATTTATAAAACGTTTTATAGATGGTATATGATGCCAGATAAACTAGCAATGTTTTATCCTGATTTACCAAATGACTGTTGGAAATGTCAAAAAAAAATGTTGGCTCATTTTTCCATATGTGGTGGATTTGTAATAGAGTTAAAAAGTATTAGTCTTGGACCAATGAAATGTTACAAAAAATGTTAGAATGTACCATACCTTTTATACCTGAACTGTTTTTATTGACTGTAATGCCAGAAAACTGTAAAAGCAGGACTTTTGCCTTATTATACATGTAGTGACTACTGCAAGAATATTATATACCTAATATTGGAGGGAAAATGAAGTGCCTTTAAAAGAAGAAATGATAAATTTACTTGAAACTGCAGAGATGGACAAACTAACTTTAATTTTGAGAGGACAAGATGAAGGAAGCTTTGAAAACAAATGGGCAAGATTTTACAAATGGTTGGAAGACTATAATAAACAGTCTCTCTATATAATAATTCTCTGTTGGTAGTGGCATGCTCCTGAGCATTCCACATGCCACCCCAGCCTTTGGTCCCCTGGCCTGTCAATCAGAAGCTGTCCCTATCCACTGGCTGTGAGTACTCGCATGCCATCGACTGGGTGCTGGGTCTACTCCTCTTCCCCACCCACTCCTTCAGCCTCTGTGCCCTGTCAGAATTTCTGGCAGATGGCTTTCTCTCTTGATGAAGACACTTCTCCTGTTTCACTCCTGTGGGGGGATTAACTGTTACCTCAGTGGCTGTTGGTAGGTGAAACAAAATGGCAGTTACCTGTGTCTAAAAGATGGCTGCTGTCTTTGTTTTGTTTAAAAAGTTCCCCCAAAAGGTTCAACTGTTACCTCAGTGGCTGTTGGTAGGTGAAACAAAATGGCAGTTACTTGTGTTTGTAAGACAGCTGCTGTCTGTGGTTTGTTTAAAATGTTCCCCCATAAGATTCAATTGAGCTGTAGTTCCAGAGAGGGGTCTGCAGGAGTATCATTCACTGGGTTGAATGGGGCTTTCTCATATGCTGGCCTACAGTTCCCAGCTGCCCAAGGTGTGTGTGTGTGGGTGAATGGAAAGCAGAAGGGTGAGGGGGAAATTAAGGTAGGTTGATGCTTGCCTGGGAAGGAGATAGGGTTGCCAACTCCAGGTGGGGAATTCCTGGAAATTTGAGAGGTGGAGCCTGGAGAGGGTGAGGTTTGAGGAGTGGTGGAGCCTTAGACAGGTACAATGTCATAGACTCTGCCCTCCAAACCAGCTATTCCCTCTTGGGGAACCACAGTTGCCAACCTCCAGGTGAGGGCAGGAGATCACTCAGAATTACAACTGCTCTTCAGGTAGCAGAGATCAGTTCCCCTGGAGAAAATGGTGGCCTCTTTTTTTTTTTTTTAAAGATTTTATTGGTTTTTATAAATGAGAATATAAATTAATAATACATAAAGTTGTATCACAATTGTATCTTTTTGAGCCTCATTTTCACAAATTTTCTATCCATCTATAAAGCTTAGTCCACTTATCCACGCCCTTCTTCTTTACAACTAGCACTTCTACTTTAGAATCTTGATCTATTTTGTCCATCTCAGCTACTTCCAGTAGTTTTTCTACTACCTCTTTGGATGTGGGCATTTCAGTTGATTTCCAGTTCTTTGCCCATGGAATTTGTGCCGTAGTCAGTAAGTACACAATCAATTGTACATCATCCCCCTGTACATCCGAGGGTAATATATTAAGTAAGAATATCTCTGGCTTATACATCAATTCAATTTGTGTTGTTTCTCTTATTAGATTTCTTATATTTTTCCAAAACCCTATTACTTTATAACATTGCCACCACATATGAAAGTACGTTCCTATTTTTAGATGGCATTTCCAACATTTATTCTGGTTTGTATTGTAGCATTTAGCAATCTTATCAGGGGTCCAATGCCATCTATAAAATAGTTTATAGATGTTTTCTTTATATGATTCAGCCTTTACGAGCTTAATAGCTTTCCATACTTTACTCCATTCATCTGTCTGCAAGGAGTATCCAAAGTCCTTCATCCATATAACCATTTCTTTGCTAATGGTGGACTCTATGTCATTATACCCTGCTGAGGTTGCCACAGCAAATTGATGCTGAATGCCCAAGGCCTTGGCACTCTCCCAGAGCCTCTTTCTAGAGCCCATTGCATTTATTTCTACAACTGGCCTTATTCCTAGTATCGGCATATAAAACTGTACTAGAAGAATGTATAAACTATATTTTTAATTATAATGCACAATACATATACAAAAATATATAATGGTAAAAATGGTAAATATACAAGTAGATAATGTATGAGAACATATTAACAAAGATGTACATGGAACCACCCAAATCTCTATGTATTTATGTTTGTTTGTTTTTGTCTGTTTGATAAAAATAAAAATTATTATGTAACCCCCCCCACACACAATTTCTACAGTCTCTGTACTGTTGCAGTGGGAAGAAGTCATATGCACTCACCATGCTTTCTGCAGCAAGTTATCTTACACGCCCTTCATTAACAATCATTAACAAGGTTGAGCAGGGGAGAGGCAAACAGAGCACACCAAAGAAGCACGGTCCAGGGAGAGGTGAGGAAAGGGGGAGGCTGCTGTAGGGTAAACAGGGCAGTGCTGGAAGAGGAGAAGTGTGGCATCCCAATGAGCATCGCAACCAACCTGGGAGGAGGAGGAGGAGGGTGGCATCCCAGCCAAAGAAGTGCGGGCCAGACGCAGCATCCCAGCAAGCAGCTGTGGCTCCTCACCGGACTGCACCAACCCCTTGCGTGAGCCATAGACAGCCTTCAGTCAAGCAGGGGCTGCTTGGGGAGAGGAGGAGGACTGGGAAATGTGTGGCCAGGAGCGGGGCATATTTGGGAGGGGGTATTGCCCCATGACTCCCCATGATACCCATGGCCTGCAGCCACTCTCTTTCTCTCTCTCAGCCTAAGCTGCTTTACAGTGCTGTTGTTAAGATAAAATGGAAAGAAGACAGAGATGTAAGCCATTTTATGTCCCATTGGGGAGAAAGACAGGGTATAAATGAAATAAATAAATACATAGTGTACAGTTATTTTACAACTCCGCCCCCCCCCAAAAGCTTAAAATTGGCTCCTATTTGAAAAATGGGAATTATGGGAATCTGCTGCTGGTTAATACAGGAAAGTTCATACTAATATATGCAGGGGTCATTTTGTAGAAAAAGAGGTGCAGGAGCTCATTAGCATAACTCATTAGAATAACTTATTTGCATATGCTACACCACCTGACATCACTGGAAGTATGTCAGAAGGCAAGAAAGAAGAGAGAGAGAGAGAGAGAGAGAGAGAGAGAGAGAACAGCTACCAATCCAAGCCTCTGAAATACCACTCTTCTGGGAGGATAGCTACAGTGGTGGCTGAAGCCTTCAGAAGGCTGGTCAGAGGAACAAGTACCTTTCCAGGGGACGGGGTCATTTTGCTGCAGCCATGACACAAGCAGGAATTTCCCTGTGGGGGGTGGGAATGGCACTAACTCCCGGAGCTGAGCTCCCCTGAGCTCCTGCTCAAAATGACCACTGAATGTATTGCAAAAAGACCCTTGCAGAATGGTGGACAATTACATAGTGAAGAGTTCTTTGAGCATTTGCTCGGTGTTCCCACCCCCACAAATAAGAGCAGTCATTGGATTTACATCTGGCATTAGACACTACCTCTGGCATCTCATGGCATCAAAGAAAAAAGTTGGCTGCTCTAAGGCAATCTGGCCCGAGAAACCAACTGATTTCCTTCCATGACCATTCAGTGTTTCTTGGAGTATTTCCAACTTCATCTCCACCTTGCCTTTAGCAAACCATATAGCTTTTGGGGGAAAGGCCTGCATCTGTTGGCAGTTCATTTGTCAATACATTGGTGCAGTAGATTGTCATGGCTGTCTCTAGAAACCCTTGTGTGTAAGGTACCATCAAGTCTCAGCTGACACGGTGACACAAACGGGGTTTGCACGGCAACAGATATTCAGAGGTGGTTTGCCATTGCCTGCCTTCTGTGTAGCAACCCCGGACTTGGTGGTCTCCCATCCAAGTAGTAACCAGGTCTGACCCTGTTTAGCTTCTCAGATCTGATGAGATCAGCCTAGCCTGGGACATTCAGGGCAGGGTAACCTTTATCTATTCCCAAACCCAAGTTCTGGTAACCTAAACCTTTGCTGCATTGTGATTTGGGGGGGGGGGGCTATGATTATTCCTCAGCATGTCTTTTTATAACCCTCCCAATCTTTGTAATTGTGTTATTACCTCAACCTAACAGAAGCTCTGTGAAATAAAATATTATCTTTAAAGGAATAACCCCGTTTACAACCCAGTAACTGTGCCTGATTCCTGCATAAACCAATACTGAACGAAGCATGATATGTAACCAGTAGACAAGTCACGCCAGTCCACGAAATAAGTTTCTGTGTTCATATTCTCAAAATAAAATGTTTATAACTGGGGTGGAGAACACCTGGATTCCAAGAAATTTCAGTCTGGAGTTTCTTTGATCTCTCAAGTGCCATGGTTTGTTGAATAAACAACATTTGAATGATCCCAAGTAACTAAAAGAAAGAATTCTTCTGTTGCATCACACAGGAAGGGCAACATTGAGTCCTCTCTCTGAAAAAAAAAAATCCCTTTGATTGAAATTCTAGTTGCTTTCCTCGAAATTCCTAGGATGTTTCACCCAGACATGAACCTCCTAATTTGCCTTGACATCTAGCTTGAGGCAAAACTTGGCTGTCTGGCAACTTCAGCTATAACCATTACTCACCTGGATGGCATCGTAGAGATAAATGAAGAAAAATGATGAGCGTGAGGAAGAGCTGTCTGTCAATCCCATTGTTCTCCAGAGCATCTCTGTTTCTATTGTAAGCTGTGGCATTTGGGTTCTATTGTGTTTTATATTGTATATCAATAAAATGCTGGAAAGAGCCAGTCACTTTCCCAAGGGCTTTCAAAGCAATTAAAAATACCTTCTAGATTTTTTTTTTCTTGCAGCAGCTGGAGAGCGGTAAGGTTTTTGCTATCTCAGTGGACTTTCGCCCCCTTCCTGCTGAGCCTGAAGCAAGCACTAGCCCAGTCGAAAATTTCCCTAGTGCTAATTGCAGTTCTTTACATTTTGTTTTTGGCACATCTTAATGTCACACACAATAACATTTTGAAGTAGAAATGGCAGCCTGAACATCAGTTGAAGCTGGAGGGCTCACAAGCAAGAACTGTGTGCTGATGCAAGTGTATTTCTAGAATCCAAATATTAGAATACAGAGAGAGAGAGAGAGAGAGAGAGAAGAGAGAGAACCCAGTCTCATTAGATCTCAGAAGTTAAGCAGGGTCGACCCTGGTTAGTACTTGGATAAGCGATCATGAAGGAAACCCAGGGTTCTTACTCAGAGGCAGGCAACAGCAAACCACCTCTGTTCATATCTTGCCTTGAAAACCCAATGGGGTCACCAAAAGTCAGGTGTGACGTGATGGCACTTTCCAGCACACCCAGAGAGACATATACACACATATGGTGCTGGCCTTACCAATAGAGTATTGGGTGCTACTGGCTGAAATTTCATTTATGAAACTCCATTCCATCTATATCTCTCTCATCCCTTGCCTGAATGAATGTCACCTCTCTGCTCAGAGGTGCTCAGGTGGCATAAAACAGTAATGCTGTCGTAACAGAAAAAGTCACCGTAAAGACATTTTTATTTTTATTAGTTATTTAATTTATACCCCACCCTATCCCACAAACAGGCTCAGGGTGGCTTACAACCCAAGAGTCATAAAACAATAAAAGCAATTAAACCAATAAAACAACAGATGGCACAATAAACAATAACAGAAAGCATCATGCCGGGTGAATAAAAGCTCCAGTGCCCAAGTAATGTTGTCTAAGCAGCAGGGCACTGGGAAAAGGCCATGAACGGGGAAGGCCAGAATGATTGAACATCCGGCCCCTCAACCGAAAGCCTGGCAGAACAGTTCCACTGTAAAGGCCCTGCGGAACTGTAATAGGCCCTGCAGAGCCCTGAACTCAAGTAGGAGCATGTCCTACCACATTGGGACAAAGGCCAAAAAAAACCTTGCCCTGTTTGAGGCTAAGCAGACATCCCTCGGGCCGGAGATCACCAGGAGATGCAGATTAGAAGAGTGTAAAGTTCTCCAGGGCTCATATGGGGAGAGGCGGTCCCCACAGGTATAATGGTCTCAGGCTGCATAAAACATCTCACCATCAAAAGTAACAGCTGCACTAATATTTCTTAAAACCAATCAGTGGAATCTCAAATAAAAGCAGAAGAAATTATAAAACCTTTAAAATGGGAGGGGCAGACAATTAACACTATTAATGACCTATTAAAAATAACAAACAATAAGAGTGTCCAAAATTGTGAACCCATCCTTTTGAAAATATGTTTTGGACATTGGGAAGTGAGGCAATATGGAGGCAATAACAATTTGGGGACTAGCTTTGCACTCCAAGACTCAGTGTTGTTACAATCCAAAACTATGGCTGAGGACAGACTGGCAGTCTGGCTCGCTCTGCCTCTGCTTTAAAAGTGGAGGCAGAACAGGCATCCAGACTGCCACATCTGCCCTGCGGAGGTACCCTGGACTCACCTCGTCCAGCGGCGCGCTCCTCCCGTAGCAGCTGGGCACCACTTTCAAGTGGTGTCCTGGCGGCTGCGTGCGCGTTCCACCCACTTCCGGCAGGTGTGAACGCACGCGGGCGGAGCCGCACAGCGTTCTGCCACAGCCGCCGGAAGCTGCTCGCAGTGTGGACACTGTGGGCGGCTTCCTTGTGGTGGCATCTGAACGCCATGCTGTGGGGCAGTTCGCCCCGGCTTGTTCTGCCACGCTCCTGTAACACGGCAGAACTCTAATCTGTCCTCTGCTCATGGTTTAATTTAACTATGGTAAGTGCAATCATCCAAACACAGGCTACTGTGCTAACTTTGGATAGTTAAAGTATATCAAATCAGGATCTTAATTAGATTTCCTCAATGGCTGATGAAGTTCATGTTGAATGGCCTTGATCTAATGCAGTACCCACTTATTTTACAGGTTCAGAAGATTGCAGATTCAGTTCTTCAGCATTCCAGTGCAGTCATTATTTCCACTATGGTGTAATAGCATTAACCAGTTCAAATCTGGGAGGGGGAAGCAGAGTAAAAAGCAGATTTATGATCACGATGAGCAGACACCAGAAGGACATAGTGACACATAAATAGTAAGTCTCCATTCAAATTGAATCATTTCTTTTTAATTATGTTCCATTTAAAGCTGAGGGCACAGGAAGACAAAGGGGAGAAAGCTGCTGTGAAAAGTACTGGTGACCTACTAATGCTTCACCCTCTTTTTATGGATGTCAGTTGAAGTAATTTATTTTTCAGTTAGAGCTGATTAGTGCCATTATACCATGCCACTCAGTATATTGCTAGATTGTAGAGATAGTATGAAGTAAGAGAAACAATTTCATTTTTTGAATGAGAGCCAGTTTGGTGTAGTGGTTAAGAGTGGCAGACTCTAGTCTGGAGAACTGGGTTTTATTCTTCACTTCTCCACATGCAGCCAGCTGGATGACCTTGCATCAGTCACATTTTTCTCAGAGCTGTTTTCTGCTTTTATCAGCTCGAATCCCCAAGGTTGGAACATCTATAAGATTTCAAGATGACATCAGCCTAATAGTTTATGAGCCTCTCATATCTTGGCAGAGTTCCAGAGAATCAAAGATCAAAGAAGGCAAGCTACAAAACTAGACATTTCCATTCAGTATAAAGATAGAAACAATGCAATTGCAAAAAACAGCAGATCAAGACACAAATCCATCATCACTCAGTACAAATTCAACAGAGACTGAATACAAAATATGTACCAAAGTTTCTAGACAACAAATCTAGAAAAGGAGATGCTCTGCTTCATTATTTGATTCATATTACAAAACACATTACAGACCAACAAATGTTCTCCCAAGGGCAAACTGGCAGAGTGAGTTTGGTGTAGTGGTTAAGAGCGGTGGACTCTAATCTGGGAGTACCTGGGTTTGATTACCCACTCCTCCACATGCAGCTAGCTGAGTGACCTTGGGTCAGTCACAGTTCCCTCAGGAGCAGTTCTCTCAGAGGGTGGGGTATAAATCCAGTTCTTCTTCTTCATCTTCCTCCTCCTCCTTCTTCTCTGAGCAATTAAGATCACCAGATTTGATGTGGCTCCTAGGTAAAACTATCATGATGTTAGGACAAAGGACTAACACACTGGTTTATCTCTTTTTAAAATAGAAACTTCCACATCTGCATCAACACAGCTCTCTAGATCTCCATATCTATATGAAATAGATCACTCAGAATCCCCTGACTCATTAGTGACATCAGGTACTGGTTGTGGGTAACAATGTATTCTTATGGACATCACCATTTTAACTGGCAGGAACAGGACACAAGAAATATTGAAATTCCACCCCCTGGAGCATTGTACTCTGTACCACACCATGATTAACTGGCTAGAACTTTGCATAAGGCAGAGAAAGAAGGTGTCTGGCACTCGAACTGCAGGATATTCCTGACTCCAAAATACATATATGGCCTCAGTCTAAGGTTGCCAGTCCCCAGTTGGGGGCAGGGGAATCCCCTGGTTTTGAGCCCCTCTCCCTGCTTTAGGGCTATCAGAAAGTGTGTGTGTGTGTGTGGGGGTGAATTGGCCACTTGGTGCTCCATTATATCTTATGGAGACTGGTCCCCATAGGGTATAGTGGAGAATCAATCATGGGTCTCTAGGTCTCTGAGGGGCTGAGTTTTTTTTAGGTAGAAGCACCAAATTTTAGCATAGCTTTTGGTGCCTCTCCTAACCCCTCCCCCTAAGTTTCAAAAAGATTGGACCAGGGGGTCCAATTCTATGAGCCCCAAAAGAAGATGCCCCCATCCTCCATTATTTCCCATGGAGGGAAGGCATTTAAAAGGAACACAGTTCCTTTAAATGTGATAACAGCTCACCTGGAATTTGCTTCAGAGTCCAATTGCACTTCTTCCCTCCCCTCTCCCGGAGCCTCCCTCCCCTTTTCCAGAGCTTCCTGGAAAGTACCCTGCTGGCTTGTCAGCCTCTCCTGGCCATCTTGCCTCGGTCCTACCAAGCTCAGCTCCATCTCAAAATGCTGAAACTTTAAAATGGGCTCCCCGTCGCCCGGCAACGCCGTGGCGCAGGGGAGACGGTTTGCCACCTCGCAGAACGCGAGGCAGCAACAGGGAGCGCTTTTAGCGTCCCGTAGGGGCAGGGGGCGGGGCTTGCTCATTGAGAGCCATTGCCCCACTCCCACTTCTTCAGCCGTTGGCGTGCTCGCCCACCCACCCACCCTGGTTGCAGTGTAGGCATTTGCTGGTTGCCAATTGGGGCCAGGTAGGAATTTTTGCACCCCCTTTCTTATTGGGCTTGGGAATGGGGTGTTTTTTTGCCTACCTTACACTGCAGTCGGTGTTAAGGGCATAGGTGGTGGTCGGGATTAAGTAGTTTGGTCACTTGGCAGGTTTGTGCAAGCAAGAAAATGGAACCGGTGAGTGCCTCACGGCATATCCCAATTGGGAACAGGAGGTCATCAGGAACCACCCTAGGGCCTTGCGGTCTGGGGAGGTGAATGGTGATCGCCTATGGGACCCTCTCAGACTAGGCTCCTCCCTGAAGGTCTGTGCAGCCTCAGGAGTAGGCGCCCCTGGGAGGGGGCGCCAGTATGCCGGGCCGCCGGTTACGAGCCAGTATCTGACTGGCTCAAGACTGGGGCTAGGTTACCCGCCCATTACAAGGGCAAGGAGGTTGTGTCTGGGATTGACGCCTGCCTTGCCTGTTCCAGAGCTTGCTTAGTTTGCCCGTTGCTGCATGTTCTGTTAAATAGTTAATAAAGTGGCCCTTGTTTAATTCCAAACTGTTGTCTGTCTCGTTATTCCTGCTGGGGTGGCAATCCCTTCTTCTCAAATTCTCAGTTTATCAGCTGATCAAAATTGTTCCTTTTGAAACAACTTTTTAATTTTTTAAAAAACCCATGATTATCAGTTCTTCTTGATATGTGTGTCTACTGTGTTTGTTGCTTTTGTCATCATGTCACAGCTGAATCATGAAGACCCCATAGGGTTTTCAAGGCAAGAGATGTTTGGAGGTGGTTTGACATTGCCTGCCTCTGCATCACAACTATCGTGTCCCTTGGTGTTGTCCCATCCAAATACTAGCCAGGGCCAACCCTGCTTAGCTTTTGAGATCTGACAAAATCAGGCTAGTCTGGGCTATCCAGGGTCAGGGCTAGGTGTTTAAGGTACAGTATTGTGAAGGGGTATCTCTGAAAGGCCACTGCTCAAGTTCGTTCCTCAGTAAACTATGTATATGCAATTAATAAATACCTGTGATTTCTGTAACGCATAAATAGTACATGTGCATGATCATCATGGACCATCTTTTGCTTACTACTACCTTACACTATGACTACACTTCAATAAAGATGTTACTGTAGTAGCAATTCAGAAATGCATGGCTGCCTTCACAACAACATGGTGCACTGTGTTCTTGAAACTGTTGAGCAGCCCCTCTCTGTGGAAATCATTAGGCCAAATCACTTAACAACAGTCAGAAATGCAGCTGTGAAGATTCCTACCCAGGATATTATCTTTCCACTTCAAGACATATTTTAATCCAAATGTTCAGTTTCTAATCAAAGTGATAAGCACATTTTCGCTGCATCACATATTTTCTCAAACAGTTGGCTCGCAACTGGGCTGCTAAGTAATTAAGAAAACAATACTTTAACGATTTTATCCTTTTTAGGAGAAAATTGTGTGTTTTTAGTCATTTGACTGATAACTGAGTTGGCCCCTGTACAAATATGTTATTTCTAAGGAGACCTCTTGCCAAATGTTTTTGAATACATTTTGAATAATAGTTTGGAGATAATTGCTAGGCATGGTTATATGGCAATGGTATCTCAGTTGTCTTGGCTGAAAAGATAATTGATCAGTCTTGAGGTCTACTTATTACAACAGAACAAGAGAAACTGTTGCCCACTTAATTCACTAAAAATGTGATTCATGTTCTTCTGATCATGAAGAATATGATGGTGGCTTCCTGGTCACCTTATCCAGAGCTTGGTGAAGATCTAATGCATATACCGAGGTGTGGGTACAAAGAGGTCACTCGTTTTAGAGGATAGCTGTGTTGGCCTGCAGTAGAAAGCTAGATTTGAGTCTATTTGCACCTTAGAGACCAACACGACTTTGCAGGTTTGAGCTTTCAAGTGCCAGTTTGGTGTAGTGGTTATGAGCAGCAGACTTTAGTTTGATTCCCCACTCCTCCATATGCAGCTGGTGGTGTGACCTTGGGTCAGTCATAAGTTCTCTCAGAGCTGTTCTCTTAAGGGCAGTTCTCGGGAGAGCTCTCTCAGCCCCACCTACCTCACAGGGTGTCTTGTTATGGGGAGGGGAAGGGAAGGAGATTGTAAGCCTTTGGGTAGTGAAGGGCAAGGTATAAATCCATTTTTTTCTCCTCCTCCTCCTTCCTGAGTCAAAGGTCCCTTGATCAGATATCAGACAACTGATAAGAATCCAGCAGCACCTTAGAGACCAACAAGATTTCTGGGGTATAAGCTTCCAAAAGTCAGCGCTCCCTTCCTCAGACAATGAGGTCATTATATTCTCTTCCATGCTGAGAAATATTCACAGTGTGCAACCAGGAAGCCCTGCTGTCTAGGCCATTGCCTGATACATACTGCTTTGTTATTATTTATGCATCACATTTGTATTCCAGGGAACAATCATTGTTATCCTTGCAACCAGTGACCCACACTGTAAAATAGATGAGGTTGAGAGAAAGGTGTGTGACTGGGTCAAGGTCAACCAGAGAGCTTTAGAGCTGGGATTTGTAACAGAAAACAGGTCAGCCGCTGCATTTACGGAACAACACCTCTTTGCACGAGTACCAGAGTTACTAAACGGTTGGTTATAGGGAAGTATTTGCAAGTTGTGCTTCCTTGACTGGGTGAGGTCAAAAAATGCATTCATTCATGGATGCTCTCTCTCTCCCTCCCCCCCCACCTGAGGGTATAGGGGGAAGGATATTCTTTAGACCTACCATACTTGGAGAGTCATATTCACCCTTACAAGGAATGGTGCTGACTCAACAAGCAAAGAGAGCCAGTCAGAGATTTCCTCGCACAACTCAGTGGTTTCAGATACTGTACAGATGGTCTGAGGAATCTCAGAATGTCTCTGTGCCCTCGTTATCTGTGATCCACTTCATTACATGTTGAAGCTTCATGTACAGGTTTTTTTCCCCACACCTGAGAAATATAAATTACTTCTGTTCGTTTCGTTAAACCACTCTAAATTTGAACCTAATCAATAAAAAAATATATATGATGGTGTAGTTCACACCAAAAAGAAAGTTTAAAAGATGGTTATTGATTTCAGAGATGTTCGGCAAGTACATGAACACTAACTTGGGAGTCTTGGAAATGGGCAACATTAACAAGACATCAGTTGACTACACACATCCATAAGTAGAATTACACCCTTCAAAGTCCATTGAAGACTTCAATGGGCTTTGAAAGCTGAAACTCTGTTTAGGATTGCACTGCTAGACTCACAGCACAGATTAATCCACCATGTCTAATTTTATTTGTTTGTTTGTTTATTATTTCAATTTATATCCTGTTTTGCCGAACAAGCTGGCTCAAGGCAGCTTTCAGCATAAAAGTGATAAAACCATAAATACAATAAAATTAACATGTATCATATGATACTAATAAAAACAGTATAAATGATGGCGGCATTCAGTGTAGGACGTAATAGTGGGAGGCACAGTGTATCAGAGGAGCCAAGAGATGTTGTGATGGCACCATTTGTCAGTGGCAGCTCCTAATCGAAAACCTGGTGGAAGAGCTCTGTTTTACAGGCCCTGCATAACTGCAGAAGGTCCTGCAGGGCCCTGATGTCCTCTGGGAGCTCATTCCACCAGTATGGAGCCACCACTGAAAAAGCCCTGGCTGTCATGATAGCCAACCTGGTGTCCTTTGGGCCAGGAAGAGTCAAGCGGTTTTTCGTCCCTGACCTCAGTGCCTTCTGGGGGACATATGGGGAAAGGTGGCCTTCAGGTAGGCAGGCCCCTGACCATATAGGGCTTTAAAGGTCAAAAACAGCACCTTGAAACGAATCCAGTGTGCTATTGGCAGCCAGTGCAAAGCCTTCAGCACAGGCTGGATGTGGTCCCATATGGAGAGACACATCAACAGCCTGGCTGCCACATTCCGCACCAGCTGCAGCTTCCAGATTTGAGACAGGGGCAGCCTCATGTAGAGAGCATTGCAGTAGTCTAATCTTGAGGTGACCATAGTATGGATCATTGTTGCCAGGTCATTGCATTCGAGGAAGGAAACCAATTGCCTAATCATCCGTAGATGATAAAAGGCTGCCTTGGCAGTGGCTGCTACCTGGGCCTCCATCGTTAAGCTGGCCTCCATCACTGGTGCAGAAGCCGCATCATCAGCATGGACATTGAAGTCGCCCAAGACTATCAGCCTCGGGTACTCCAATGCCCAGCCCAATACGGCCTCAACCAGAGATGGCGGGCTTTCGGCTGGTGCGTTGGGTGGATGGTACACCAACCAAACAGCCAAACTCTTCGCGACTTCCCACACTAGGCCCGAGCACTCAGCACCCACAAGCTTCACCGGTGGGAACGCCCTGAAGGAGTAAGCCTCCTGAATGAATAGTGCCACTCCCCCCCCCCCTTAGTCTGTGAAATATTCTGCATGCACAATATTTCTTTTTTGGTGAAACATACCATTGGGTACCGTAGAGGTTACACCACTTCTTGGTCCAGCCTTTACTGTGGAGATTTCAGGGTAATCCTTTTCAACCAAACATTTTCATATTGTTTAATTCCTTTCCTTCCTGTCACCTCAAGATAATAGCTCCTATTTTGCAAGCATTCTGAGCAATGCTCCCTCTAAGCTGTGGAGTCTTGTGAGCACAAATTCTACTTTGTGAGCTACTGGCATTAAAGTTGTGAGCAAGCAATTTGGCTACTGCATAAATTACTTTGCTCTGGAGCCATCCTTCCTGAGCTAAGACAAAAATGTGTGAGCTGGAGGCTAAAAAACTGAGCGAGCTCACACTAACTCAGTTGAGAGGAAACTCTGATTCTCAGTCATAACAAAGCATAATCAGCCATTGAAGTTTAGGGGAAAAAAGACTTCGACCTGAACAAGAGGCATCAATATAGGTGTCTTTTTTTCTTGCCATAGTTTGCAAATCAAACATGATCAAGACCCTCAAGTTAAAAGTGCCCACTTGAATCATCAGAGTTCAAGTTTAACTAGTGAACGTGTGAGATTCTTTTATATCCCTACCTTAATGCCTTGTGTTTGTAGAAACTTCTACTTATCTCTTCGGTTGCGGTCACACGGCCCCTTTAAATCCGGGAGCCCTCCCAGATTAAAGGGGCCACATTTTTTTACCTCAGGTTGGGTTGTTTACACATCCCAACCCCTGCTGCGGTGGGCGGCGGCGGGAGGAGGATGAGGCGGTGGCAGGCAACAGCAGCGGCCAGAGGAGGCTGTGGAGGGAGGCAGTGGTGGCGGCAGATGGAGGCAACGGCCGGAGGCGGCAGCGGAAGCAGCGGCGGTGGAAGAAGCGGTGGCCGGCCAGCCTCAAAGCGTGTGGCAGCTTTTTCTGCGGTGGCAGGGCTTTTTCTGCAGCGACTGCAGTGGCGGCCAGGGGAGGCACTCTTCCCTGAGCCCCCCTGGCTGCCTGGTAAGTTTGGGGTTCCCCCCCTTTATACTTGGGCGCTTGAGTGGCCAAGTGCCCAAGTGTAAAAGGGGGGAAAAGATGGTGGGGGGGCCATCTGGACAGCCCTGCTCTCGCAATGATTGCGAGAGAGGGCTGGCCAGATGGCTCAAATGCAGGTTCCTCCTGCAACACCCGGGAAAACTCCCGCATTAAAGGGCCGTGTGCTCACAGTCTTCATGTATTTGCAAAGGATATGCATAAAAACATCCCAGGGTCTAAACTGACAGTCAAGACCTCATCTCAAAAGGTATCAAAGGTTCATAAAAGACATCCTTCCATTTTCGAAATTTCAGAAGTAGCCTTGAGCAAGGATTAGCCCTGATTCATTTCCTCATGTGGCTGATGTATATCCACAGCCACAAATGGCTGTATGAAAGCACTAGCTGGGAGTCCACAAAATAATTCAGCAAAAAGGAAGAACCATTTACTCAACAAAAAGGCAGCTCACTTCCCATTCACACAATGCAAGGATCCTCGTGTTACCCTGGAGCTCCAGTTTCTCATCCTTGATAATTCCTTACAAATTGACCCTGTTAGATGCCACAGGGTTGGGCATTACTGGAAACGAAATCCTTCACTCCTGATCTGGGCCCAGCAAACAAAACAAAACACTGTATGTGGGAGAGGCATCTTAGAAAGTGACTGTGCTTCAAGGATGCATGTGAGCCCCATTCTGTCATCATGTCGGGTACATTGGCACAAACAAAATGGCACTTTGGGGGCAATGCTCCCTCTAAGGTGTGGAATCTTGTGAGCAAAAATTCTATTTTGTGAGCTACTTGCATTAAAGTCGTGAGCAAGCAATTTGGCTACTGCATAAATTAGTTTGCTCTGGAGCCATTTGTCATGAGTCTTGCTGAGGATGCAGCCCCGGCTCCAGCTGAGCCCATGCTCCTGGCTTCAGCAGAGCCCACACCTGACCCTGATGAAACCTCGGACCTCACCAACATATCCCTACCACCTGTCCCAGCAACAGTGGCAGAGGAACAATGCCTGACAGGCAGCCCCCCTCACTTGCCTCCTCCAATGGTGCATTCGTGGAACCAGCTCCGGCAAGACTTAGCGTCCTGGCAGAGGGAGGTGCACCTGCACAGCAGGCGGCCCCTCAGCCCTGAGTTCTAACAGAAGCCGGAGCACACACACTGAGCACTAATTAACCCTGGCACCTGAGGGGTATTTAGCTTCCCCTCCTGAGGCTGGTTCCTCATGCCAGCAACTAGTCAGTTTGACGATGCTCTGCACCTCCCTCACCCATGCTCCTGATTCCTGATTTGTGCTTTGAACTCCTGGCTCCTTGACTCCAGCTTCCAATGACTACGCTCTCAGTTTGTGCTTTGGACTCTGTTCTTTGGCTGCTTGCTACCCCTTGATTCTGACCTTGGACTGGACTTGGACTTTTGCTCTCTCTTGCCCTGCTGGCACCACAGACTCGCTTCACAGGATGGACAAAGTTGGAGGCGGAGGACTGCTGCAGCTCTCTGACCTGGTAAACCAGGTGTAGCAGCTAACACAAGTGGTTGGTCACCTGCAGCAACAACAACTGCAGCAGCAAGCCACCGCCATTGTCACCGTCCCACCACCAAGATGCCCAGTAACCCCTCCTGACAAGTTTGGTGGTAATGTGGAGGAGTTCCCTGCCTTCCTGGCACAATGTAAACTGTATATTGAGTTACGTGCCTGGGACTTCCCAACTGACAAGACCAAAGTCTGCTTCATAATCAGCCTCTTAAAGGGGCAGGCCACCAAATGGGCCACCCCATTGCTCATGGCTCCGTCCCCGCTGCTTTCAGATTTCCAGGGATTTCTCACCCATATCTCCACAGCCTATGCTAATCCCCAGCAAGCTGCCACGGCAAACCGGAAAATCCAAACTCTGAAGCAAGGCAAAAGCACTGTTGTTATTTATTCTATGGAATTCAAACTTTTGGCTCAGGACCTGACCTGGAATGAGGCAGCCTTGATGGACCAGTACTCTGAGGGTCTGGCTGACGACATCCTGGATGAATTCTCTCAAGTTGAGTGACCAAGCAGACTCCAGGACTTAATTACCTTGTGCCTCCATATTGACAGTCATCTAGAAAATCGGCAGCAGGCATGGAGCAACCCCCATGTCGTGCAAGCAGCATGCCACCCGACACCATGGCAGGCCCCGACAAGTTCCGTTATGAGCAGAGACAAAGGGAAACCTATGCAGCTAGGAGGAGCCCGGCCATGCCTGACCCCCAAGAAAAAAGCCTGCTGCTGCACCCAGAACTGCTGTCTTTACTGTGGAAGAGCGGGGCATTTCTCCACCAGCTGCCCCACAAAATACATTTGGCTGGAGGTGCCACCGCCGGTGGGAAAAGACCAGCCCCATGCCTGACTGGACCCACTGGCTTGGGGCACTTAACTGGGTCCTCTGAACTCACTCCTACCAACCCAGGCCTGTTCCTGATACCCATCAAGCTCCAGTTGTCTGGATGGCATGAGCAATGGCTGTTCGTCTATGCCAGGGGTGGCCAACCTGTGGCTCGGGAGCCACATGCGGCTCTTTCACACATATTGTGCGGCTCCTGGCAGGGCGGCTGGGGAAGCAAAGGGGAGGCATGCTTTTTCTCTCTTTCTCCCTTCCTTCCTTCCTTCCCTCCTCCCTCCCATCTATTTGCTTTCCTAGTTTCTCTCTCTCTCTTTCTTATAACTGGTTTTCCTCGTTTGTTTTTATTTTTGGCAGTCCCATTTAACGTTAATAAAAAGCAAATTTGCATATTTTTAAAAATAAAAACGTGTGTGTGATATTTGTTCCTGTCTTGCGGCTCTCAGACACTCTATGTGGCTCTTACGTTTATTCTATGTGGCTCTTACGTTAAGCAAGGTTGGCCACCCCTGGTCTATGCCATGCTGGACTCAGGAGCTGCTTCATTGACTCTGCCTTCATCAAGCAGCACAAGATTCCCATCCAGCCCAAAGGAACACCAGCCCTGATAGAGGCCATTGATGGCCATCTCCGTTGCTCGGATCCTGTGACCCGGGAGACCTGCCTCCTGACCCTCTGCATCTGACAGCACCAGGAGCAAACCCACTTTGATGTGGTCCACATGTCTCAGTTCCCACTGATCCTGGGGCTCTCCTGGTTGGTAACCCACAACCCCACAGTGAACTGGGTTCGGCAAGAGCTAACCTTCCAAGACCCTTGCCCGCACCTGACTGCAATCACCACTCTGGCTGCAACTGCTCCAACCAGCAGCCCTCACCTCCCACATCCATATGCAAACTTTGTTGATGTGTTCGAGGAAAAGGGAGCCAATCAACTTTCTCCTCATTGACCCTATTACTGTGCCATAGACCTGGTACCTGGAGCACCCCTACCAATGGGGTGGCTATACCCTATGGCAAAACTAGAACTGGCAGCCCTATGGGACTTCCTGGAAAAAAACCTGGTGAGAGGATTCATCCAACCCTCCATATCTCCACTCTCCACCCCGGTCCTCTTTGTTAAGAAAAAAAGTAGAGCCCTTCAGCTCTGCAATGATTATTGAGCCCTCAAGAAGGTCACTATCCAGGACCGGTATCCTCTGCCTCTGATCACTGAACTGTTAGATCACCTCAAGGGGGCCCGGATCTATACTAAACTGGACCTCCGAGGGGCATACAACTTGGTATGGATCTGGTCAGGAGATTAGTGGAAGACGGCCTTTGGCACATGGTATGGCCAATATGAGCATTTGGTGATGCCCTTTGGCTTGACTAATGCACCCACAGTCTTCCAGAGGTTCATGAATGACATCTTCCGGGATCTGCTCGACCGCTTTGTAATTATTTACTTGGATGACATTTTGATTTATTCTAATGACCCAGCTCAGCACATCGATCACGTTCGCCAAATCCTCCAGCATCTTCGGGCCCAGGATCTCTATGCAAAGTTGGAAAAATGTGATTTCCACCTCCACTCTGTCGAGTACCTTGGCCATGTTGTATCCCCTCAAGGAATACTCATGGACCCAAAGAAGGTGGAAACAATCCTGACCTGGCAGATGCTTTGCAACTGCAAGGACGTCCACCAGCTCCTCACATTTTCCAGTTATTACCAGCAATTTGTCCCTGACTACATCTCTTTAACCACTCCCTTGACTCAGTTTCTGTGGCCCAAAGAGCCTTTCCACTGGACTCCTGAGGCTGACCATACCTTCTCTGTATTAAAGTCCTGCTTCGTGACTAGGCTGCTCTTGTGCTACCCAGATCCTCAACTCCCTTTCACAGTAGAGGCTGATGCCTCTAGCGTGGCTATCCACACAGTCCTCTCCCAACGAGACGACCCAAATCAACTGCTCCAGCCCTGCACCTACTACTCTCGCCAGCTGACAGCAGCCAAATGGAATTACACCATTTGGGAGAGGGAGTTGCTGGCAATCAAGGCTGCTTTCTAAGTATGGAGACACGATCTCGAAGGAGCCCGCCACCCAGTCCAGGTGCTCATGGATCTTTGAAACCTGTGGCATCTACAAACCACCCACCACCTCAACCAATGACAGATCTGATGGTCTCTGTTCTTTTCGCGGTTTGACTTCCGGATCTCCTGCATCCTGCAGTCCCACAACCAGAAGGCTGATGCACTCTCCTGCAAACCAGAGCGTGCCCCTGCCCTGGCTGAAAAAGCCCCTGCCTCACCCATCCTGCCACCTGTGGTGTTCGTGGCCACCTCGAGCCAGGCAGCCCTGACAGATATCATTCAGGCTGAACAATCCAAGGACCTCTGGGCACAGCAGCACCTTCAGGGAATCCAGGGGGGGCCTCCTCAGGAGAATTCACCACTCAGGACGGCCTCCTACGACACCGAGACTGCCACTATGTACCACCAGGGCCCCACCAGACAGAAGTACCTGAATTCACCTGTCATCTCCCTACCACCCACAGACAGATGGACAAACAGAATGAACAAATGCCACTCTCGAACAGTACCGTCACTGTTATTCCTGCTACCAACAGGACATATGGTTCCCCCTATTACCCCTGGCTGAGTTCACGTATAACAACATGGTTACACTCATCAACCCAAATGATCCCCTTCATCGCAACCTATGGACACCACCGCCATTTCTTCCCCACCGTCCAGCTGCCTACCAGCATTCTGGCAGCAGATGCCTATATTCAGGAACTCCATGTGCCTTGCTCTGGGAACAGCTCCAGCAGTCCAAGGATGCCTACAAGACAGTGGCTGACCAGAACCAGCAAGAAGGCCCCCCACTCAAACCCGGAGATCACATCTGGCTCTCCACCTAGTAAGTACAGAGGCCTGGTCGGTCCCAGAAATTAAACAACCATTTTATTGGACCCTATGAGATCCTGGAGCAAATCAACCTCATCGCTTTCTGGCTCCAGTTGCCCTCCCATCTGCACATCCATCCCGTGTTTCATCACTCCTTGCTATTCCCAGCAGCTCTGCCTGATCCTGCTCGACCCACTCCCCAATCACCCCCACCACCAGTCCTTGTGGATGACTAGGAGGAGTATGAGGTCCACCAAATCTTGGATTCAAGGTACCATCGGGGGGCCCTCCAATACCTCATGGAATGGAAAAGCTATGGCCCCGAGGAACACTCCTGGGAACTGATCACTAACCTTCATTCCCCAGACCTCATGTGGCAGTTCCACGCCACCTACCCAGACAAACCCAGCCCATCTGCTGGCGGAGGCCTTGGGGGGGTAGTGTCATGAATCCTGCTGAGGATGTGGCCCTGGCTCCAGCTGAGCCTACACCTGACCCTGATGAAACCTTGGAGCTCACCAGCATATCCCTACCACCTGTCCCAGCAACAGTGGTAGAGGAACAACACCTGACAGGTAGCCCCCCTCCCGACTTACCTCCTCTAATCGTGCATTTGTGGAACAAGCTCAGGTAAGACTTAGCATCCTGGTGGAGGGAGGTGTGCCTGCACAGAAGGCGGTCCCTCAGCCCTGAGTTCTAACAGAAGCTGGGACGCACATGCTGACCACTAATTAACCCCAGCACCTGAGAGGTATTTAGCTTCCCCTCCTGAGGCTGGTTCCTCGTGCCAGCAACTAGTCAGTTTGACGACACTCTGCACCTCTCTTGCCCGAGCTCCTGATTCCTGCTTTGAACTTATGGGTCCTTGACTCCGGCTTTCAACGACTATGGTCTTGGTTTGTACTTCATACTCTGTTCTTTTGGTTCTTGCTTGCTACCCCTTGATTCTGACCTTGGACTGGACTTGGACTTTCACTCTCTCTTGCCCTGCCTACACCCAGCCCATGACACCATTCTTCTTGAGCTAAGATAAAAATATATGAGCTGGAGGCTAAAAAACCTGCAAGCTAGCTCACACTAACTCAGCTTAGAGGGAACAGTGGTGATGGGGTTGTCTGCTTTCAGGGCGCCCGATCTGCTGGCCCAGATCCAGCTGGCAGGGGGACCCCTGCCCCCAAAGTGCCATGTTAGTGTCAACGTACTCAACATGATGATGTCACCCAGAGGTGACATCATTACGCAGAGCACATTGTGAGAGGATACCTCAAACAATAGAGGTCCTGGACAAGGAGAAGGATCCCCCCCTGATGGCAGCCAGGTAAGACCTGGCAACCCTAATTATCACTATCATTGTGAAACTGTAAGGTGTGTTAATCATTTCTCGATCCTGTCTTGTTTACGGCTAAATATGAACATTAGACAAACAACCACAGCCAGATAAAATATTGTAAGGAGAACAATGGAAAGATTTGGAAACCCTTGGCTAGATGGGATTCATGTAATAGCTACAAGAGCTGTAGATGATGACAGCCCAGTTGGACCCATGGGAGCAGAATCTTCGGCAAACTGTCTGATTCATTTTCAAGGGCTGTACGAAGAGCCCTTCTATTTCGTTTGGTATCAATGGAGAGCTTTCCTCAGCCACTTTCATTTTTTTTTTTTTGTAAAGCACTCTTTACATTTCCAGGCACAAACCTCTGGATGAGACAGGGGGGGGAGAGAACTCTGCTTTCCAAAAAGCTTAAAGTGACCTTAGGGAATGTCTGAAAGAAGGAACAGCTGAGGCAGAGGATCAAGGTCAAGTAAGCCAACAAAACAGAAATCTCTCTTAAACAATACTCCAGTTTCCCAGCTCCCTACAAAAGATAATGACAAGACATAGGTCCCTCCTAGTACAATTTTGAGAAAGTAACAAGATTAAACCCCTGTCAGGAGCTTCTCTTGCAGTGGAATCCTAAACAGGGTTGCATCCTTCTAAGTCATAGGGCATAACTTTATTTAGGATTACATTGTGAGACTGCTAAACCAAAACCATGCAAAGATATTTTTTTGCTTACGTGCAGACATAAAGTTGGATCATGTTGGTAATGATGCTGGTGTTGAAATATATACATATGTACCACCAAGTTGCAAACCAAGGGCTTTCAAGGCAAGTGAGTAGCAGAGGTGGTTTGCCATTGCCTTCTTCTGCAGAGTCTTCCCTGGTGATATCTTATCCAAAAACAAACCCTGCTTAGATTCCAAGATCTGAAAAGACTAGGCTATACTATGCCACCTTCCCTCCCAAATACAGAAGTAGTAAAGGACAAATTGCAGTTACAATCTGCAAATTACTGAACTAGGTCATGCCTTAGACTGGAGAAAGTTGCAGATTTTCCCCTAGGCTGATTCCACACTAGTTGTTGGAATCCCCAACGTCACTCCAGTCTAAGTTCCCCACTTGTTGCTCTAGTCTGCAGTTGGCTCAAATGTAATCCTTGGTTCCCCCGGATCTTCCGTTTCTGGGATTTTCAGGGTTTGGGTTTTTTTTTTTTTGCCATGGGAGTGAAGTCAAGTGGGGAACTCCGAAATCGGGGTTTCTTTCTCTCCCCTTTCCCGCCTATCCTCTCCCTTTCCTGCCCTGGCGCGAGCGGAGTATTTTTTTTGTTCCCCCTTTTGTTGCATTACAGCAACACGACAGTACATTGATCCACCACTGACTGGCATTTAAATGTCTTTTTAAAAATGTACTTTTGTTGTTGATGCCACTATAAAAATATGTATTGATGGCTTTGAGGTGCAGCACGAGCTGTTTTTTTTGTGTGTGCCCCCCCCATTGCATTACAACAACACAACACAACATTGATCCATCATTGTGTGGTTAACATTTTTTGTGGGGCCAATGTATTGTGGGTGGCATGGTGGTGTGGACACAATTTTTGCAGGGGTTACATGTGTTGTGTTGCATGTTCCCCCTCCATTTCCCATCCCTTTCCCACCCTCCATTTCCCCTCCAACCCTGATGCAAGCTTTTTTTTTTTTCTTTTTGTGGGCATTTCCAAATGGTGAAAGCAGTAATGGCGGCCTACGTTAAACTCCACCTACATTAAAAAAGGGGGGGAAGGGGCAGGTGCATGATGTACTTTCCCAGGAATTATGAAAAACCTTGGCCAATCATGATTTTGTTGCATCACGACGTCATAACGAAACTCCGCCTACATTTTTTTTAAAAAAAGAGGGGGAAGATGGGCAGGGGCTCAAGATTCGGGGCAAGGACAGATGCGAAAATGAAGAACTGGCATCAACCCGGGTCAGATTCCTGTAATGCGGAAACATGCACACTGATTCGGACCAATTAAACCCGGGAGGAAAGGGAAGCAAAGCACTTGTGCGGAATCGGCCCTAGTGAGGAGGAAAAGAAGAGGAGAAGAAAAGAAAGATTGGATTTATACCCCACCCTTCACTATCCAAAGGAATGGACTTCCGGCAAGACTTGCGATGATGGCGGATGCTCTCCTCCGCAACTGCGGGGAGCGCGATCCGTACCCGGCGGGAAGAAGGGGCTCTGGACTGGTGCCGAGCCCCCAGAGACCCCAGTGAGGGGGCTCTGCCTGGGGTGGCACGAAGGGGATCTCTCCCTACGGTGGCGATCGAGGGATTGAGATGCCTTTTCATCACCCCCATAGGTTCCCCCGCCATGGGAGCCGTATGGCTGAAAGCGCAAATCCGTGAAGCAGCAGAGAGTGCGAAGCAATGAGGCTGGAACTGACAGTTACGCATGGAGAAAACATGAGTCTGAAGTAAGAAAAGCAGAACAAAGCGGGAAGACGGCGGGAGGAGTGAAACCCACCCACCCCCTCCAGGACTAGCGTACTTACGAGACTCTTTACGTGGCATTACTGCAGAAACAAAAGCCCATCCGCCTTGCTAGATGGCAGCATCGCTCACTTGGAGACATAAACCTTAGAAGGACATAAGTGCTGTTTGAAAATTTGCTCCTTTCGTTCATCTTATCTATCTATAAACAAAGAGCGTAGCCTCAACAATGACGGGGAAACCGAAACCTTCCCCCAAACTAGGAAGTACAGCTCCGAGTTCAAAGGTTGATACCACGGAGATGAGTGCGGTGTTCTCCTCATTATTGCGACCTCTAGTGGACCAAATGACAGCTCTCAACGTTAAGATGGACAAAATGCAGCTAGAACTAAAAGAGTCGAATAAATCCACAGAGAAGCTGCAGCAAGAACTTCTGGAAGTAAAAACTTCAGTAAAAAACCAAGACGTAAGACTACAAAAGGCAGAGAAGGAAAAGGCCTTCCACCACGATCAGCTTTTGAAATTACAAATGGAAAGATCAAATTTTTTCCTAAGACTTCAGAATGTGCCAGAAAATACAGGAGAAGACCTTAAAAATTTGCGTGAAGCACTTGAACCAGTGACAGGCATGAAAGCAGCGGATATAAAAAGCGATATGGATATGGTTTACAGAACCTATCCAGATTACACTAAAAAGAAAAGCCTGCCTGGTGAAATTATGATAAGGTTCTCCAAAAAATCTACAAGAGACGTGGTGCTTAGGACCACAAACAAAGCAGCTCTGAAGATCCTGGGAGAAGAAGTAAAAGTGATGAAGGATATCCCATTTGAAATCAGGAAAAGAAGGAAAGCCTATGGAAAATTGACATCTTGGCTCCAGTCTGAGTCTATCATCTATCGTTGGAATACTCCAGAAGGACTATGCTTCAGCATCAAAGATAAGAAGTATAAGATTGACTCTGTTCAACAAGCGAAAAAATTTCTGGAAAAAAGCAAAGAGCAGAAAACTGGGAGAGACTCAGATGGTTCACTGGCCTCGCAAGAAAGCATGTATGGATTTGATAGCTCAAAGAGTGAAGAAGAAGAAGTGTCTAACTCGGAAAAAGGAGCTGCAGCTCCAAAAGTAGTTGAGACTGTTAAGACAAGAAGAGGACGAAAGAAGAAATAGTGATTAAACTGTTTTATTAAGCATTGCACTTATGTATTACAAATTGTTTAATTAACCGTATTTCTCTAGGTGGGCGTATCTGCCAAATAGTTTTGATATTTTTTATAGTAGCAGTAACAAAGTAATTGAAATTTATCCAAGGTTCTAAATGCTTCATAAGTATATTATGTAATAAGATAGTATTAAGCAAATGATAAAGTACTCTCTGTATAAGGTATATGTAGCTTAGATTGTAGCGTTATAGTTGTAGTTATAGGGAAAAATCAATAAAAAATTAATAATAAAAAAAACTATCCAAAGGAATGGTTTACAATCTCCTTTCCCTTCCCCTCCCCACAACAGATACCCTGTGAGGTAGGTGGGGCTGAGAGAGCTCTTTCCAAAACTGTCCTTGAGAGAACAGCTCTGAGAGAACTATGGCTTGCCCAAGGTCATCCAACACCTGTATCTGGAAGAGTGGGGAATCAAACTGGGTTCTCCCAGATTAGAGTCTACACATTTAACCACTACACCAAAGGGAGGAGTTTTCTCTGCTGAGCAATCAAAAAGGTTGAGTTGGGAATCATGGGTAGGGGTATGAATTTTATCTTGTTCCTGGTTCACAAATTTTCTGGTTCACAAAAGTTTCTGGTTCACAAAGTTTCTGGCTCACAAAATTCACGAATTTTGCCCTGCTTCTGGTTCACAAACCAAAGTTCATGATGGGTCTACCATCATGAACTTTCACAAACTTTTAAAGCAGTTTGTGGTGGCTCACAGTGGCTTGTGGATAGAGCAGAAATCAGGGGTTTAAGGGATTCTGACTCCCTTTAAATCCCTGCTTTCTGTTCCTCCCAAAAGCCACAAAAACAGCTGAGCTGTAGGGAGCAGCTTGCTCCCTGCAGCCCAGCTGTTTTGGGCTTTCTTGTGCAGTCCCTTCAAAATTGAAAGGGACTGCACAAGAAAGACCGAAACAGCTAAGCAGTGGGAAGAAGAAGAAGAAGAAGAAGAAGAAGAAGAAGAAGATTTGTTTTTTATGCCCCACTTTTCTCTACCTGAAGGAGTCTCAAAGTGCCTTCTCTCCCTCACCCCACATCAGATACCCTGTGAGGTAGGTGGAGCTGAGAAAGCTCTGAGAAAACTGTGACTGACCCAAGGAGGAGTGGGGAATCAAAACCGGTTCTCCAGATTAGATTCTGCCACTCTTAACTACTACACCATGCTGGCTCTCTGCCATTTCCTACCACTCAGCTTTTTTTTTGGGGGGGGGGGTGGCTTTCTGCAAACCCCATGGAAAAGGACTGCAGTTTGCAGGGTTTGCAGGGCCATGAACCATGAACCAGTTTGTTTTGTGAATGAACCTCCCAATTTGATGTGGTTTGGCTACAAACCACAAACCAACATGAACTGCATTGTTCCGGTTCATGCCCACCTCTAACCATGGGACTTGTGTGGTGTTATCCAAACTGCTGTACATATGAAGCCCTGTAACTTGCAAAGGAATCCCTTTGCCAGCACGAAACAAACATGTGCATTTTGGGGTCCCTTAAGACATATTTATGGTCTTTAACCCTAAGAATACCAAGTTTCAGATTCAGACAAACACTTGAAAGAATGAAGGGAAATAAACTTTCTTAAGAAGAGTTTTTTATTTTATTTATTTAACAGGAAAAACACCAAATTAAAACTTAAGGGGTTTGGAGTATAAAATAAAGATTACAGAAAGCAAAAATGTATTAGCAAACTAATCCACAACCCTTTATTAACAAGCTTCCCGCCTACAGGGGGTAAACAGAAAGGGAAAGCAAAATACACACGCTTAGACTGGGTGTGTGTGTGTTCTGGGGTGGTGCCAAGCAACATTTGGAGCTGAAATTGACCAGGTGGGGAAAGAAAGCACAGCAAACCCTGTTGAGCCAGTTTGGTGTAGTCATTAAGTGCATGGACTCTAATCTGGGAGAACCCAGTTTGATTCCCCACTTCTCCACTTGCAGCTGCTGGATGACCTTGGGCAAGCCATAGTTTTGTCAGAGCTGTTCTTGAAAGAACAGTTGTCACAAGAGCTCTCTCAGCCCCACCTACCTCACAGGATGTCTGTTGTGGGGAAGGGAAAGGAAAGGCGTTTGTAAACTGCTCTTAGACTCTGAGTGAAGGGTGGGGTATAAATCCAATCTCTTCCTTTCTTCTTCTCCTTCAAAGAGGATCCAAAGAGGCAGAAAGGCCAACCATGAAGTTGGGGCGACTTAACAAATCCAACTGGCTGCAAAAACTGGGGCTGAAGGATAATTCTGTACACCCTTTTGCAAAGAATGAGGAGTGATAGGGTTGTTGGCACTGAATGAAGGAGTAATGAAAATTCAGTCTTCCCAGAGATGGGCAAGTTTGAAAATAAAATCTTTGTGTTGTGGAGGGGAGTTTTTCCTTGTTCGCATTAAACTTATCAACAATGTTCCCTTGGGGAGACTTCCGGCAAGATTTGCGACCATGGCGGACGCGCTCCTCCGCACTAGCGGGGAGCGCGATCCGTACCCGGCGGGAAGAAGGGGCTTCGGACCGGTGCCGAGCCCCCAGAGACCCTAGTGAAGGGGCTCTGCCTGGGGTGGCACGAGGGGGATCTCTCCCTACGGTGGCGATCGAGGGATTGAGGTCCCCTTTCATCACCCCCATAGGTTCCCCCGTCCGTGGGAGCCGTATGGCTAAAAGCGCAAAACCGAGAAGCAGCAGAGAGTGTGAAGCAATGAGGCTGGAACTGACAGTTACGCTTGGAGAAACAGTGAGTCTGAAGTAAAAAGAAACAGAATACAGCGGGAAAGGCGGGTGGAGTAAACCCCCCCCCTCGAGACTGGCGTACTTACGGGACTCTTTACGTGGCGTTACTGCATGAAAAAACGGATGTTCGGCTTGCTTGATGGCAGCATTGCTCTTTAGAGGATATGAACTTTAAAAAGATATAAGCGCAGTCATGGAATTTGCTCCTTTCGTCCATCTTATCTAACTATCAACAAAGAAGCACAGTCTCAACAATGGCGGGGAAACCGAAACCTTCCCCCAAACTAGGAAGTACAGCTCCGAGTTCAAAGGTTGATACCACGGAGATGAGCACGGTGTTCTCCTCGTTATTGCGACCTCTAGTGGACCAAATGACAGCTCTCAACGTTAAGATGGACAAGATGCAATTGGACCTGAAGGAGTCGAATAAAACTACAGAGAAGCTGCAGCGAGAACTTCTGGAAGTTAAGACTTCAGTTAAAAATCATGATTCAAGACTACAAAAAGCGGAGAAAGAAAAGGCCTTCCATTCTGATCAGCTCTTGAAACTTCAGATGGAAAGATCGAATTTTTTCCTAAGACTTCAGAATGTACCAGAGGATAAAGGAGAAGACCTTAAAAATCTGTTAAGTGAAGCGCTTGAACCAGTGACGGGCTTAAAAGCAGCGGAAATAAAAAGCGATATGGATATGGTTTACAGAACCTATCCAGATTATACTAAAAAGAAAAGCCTGCCTGGTGAGATTCAGATAAGGTTCTCCAAAAAGTCAACAAGAGATGTGGTGCTCAGGACCACAAATAAAGCAGTTCTGAAGATCAAAGGAAAAGAAGTTAAAGTGATGAAAGACATCCCATTTGAAATAAGGAAAAGAAGGAAAGCCTATGGAAAACTGACATCTTGGCTACAGTCTGAATCTATTATCTATAGGTGGAATGTTCCGGAAGGACTGAGCTTCAGCATCAAAAACAAGAAATACAAGATTGACTCTGTCCAACAGGCGAAAAGTTTTTTGGAAAAAAGCAAAGAAAAGAAAAAAGAGAAAGACTCAGATGGTTCACTGGCATCGCAAGAAAGTATGTATGGATTTGATAGCTCAAAGAGCGAAGAAGAAACGTCTGACTCGGAAAAGGGAGCAGCAGCCCCAAAAGTACAAGAAGAGACTGTTAAGACAAGAAGAGGACGAAAGAAGAAATAAAGGCTGAAATGTTTTTTGAAACTGCACTTATATATAATAGATTATGTGTATAATTAAGCATTCCTTCAAAAGAGCATGTCTGTCAAACAGCTTTTTTTTATTTTTCATGTATCATCAGTAACAATTTTATCTAAATATTAGCCAAGGTTTAAAACGCTTCATATGTATTAATGGCATAGCAATATTAAGCAAATGATAAAGCACACTCTGTATAAGGTAAACATAGCTTAGAAAAGTAGCGTTGTAGAATTAGATATAGATAAAATTAATAAAAAATTAAAAAAAAAAAAAAAAACAATGTTCCCTTGGGGAGGTTTGGAAGTTAAAACTATGGTTGGATGTGTGACATGATTAGGGAAGGGCAGAAACCTTCCTGTTCATTCTTTAAGATATTGGGGGACATTGCTGGAATTGGCCCATTGCTTGTTGTTTTGAACATCTGGGCCATTTGTTAAGGTCAAATGATCGGGGAGGAGACTCTGAAGCCCTTGGGGAAAATGGTCTCCATCTGAATCTCTCTTAGTTTGCTCTTTGCATGTTTGTTTGTTTTTTTTAATTGGTTTTTTTAAAAAAAAACAATTGTTTTTTTTAAAAAAACAATTTTATTAATTGTTTAAACTTTAACAAAAATGTATATCAATAACAGTAATAAAGACTGAAGTCTTAAATTAACAACAACAGCCATAGTTCCATATGTGTCTATCAGTACAACAGATCTAGCATAATACAGGATAGTAACAAGAAACAGAGTGCCCATTCAACCCTATAAATCATAATTTCATAAATTCGTAACTATCATGCAATTTAAATGAACTTCTACCATCTGGGTTACAATTCAGTCTTTCTAATACAGGCCACCATTTGCTAAGGAAATCTTGCTATGCCGCAGTATATTAACTTCTTGCCAAAAATCCAACAAAATTATCTCTGTTTTTTTCTGGTATTGAAATGCCGGTGAGAGACTTTATTTGGTTCAGTACTTGTTTCCAAAATTTCCTTACTACAGCACATTTCCACCAGCAGTGTATATAGGTACCCTGCTCACCTCAGTTTTTCCAACGGTAAGTAAGTCTTTGCATGGTTGATGGAGAACCTGCCCTGCATTCCTTTACAACCTTAACGTGACTCACTGTCATTTGATATCAGCTTAATACAGAGGCCCATACTAAGATAGACATGTGTACAAGTGGTGATCAAGCATTACCAAAACAGGGGTTCTTGTGGAGTTAGGATCCCAGGGGCACCAATGGACAAAGGCCATGTGGAATGGGGGCAGTCATAAGGAGGATGATTGGCTGAGATTGAGTGAATAAGCTGGCAGGATCCAACTGACTGTTTCAATATCAATGCAGAAATGGGCTGGAGAGGGGGAGAGGGTGTAAGATTATGACTGATTGATGGTGGATATTAAGATAGTCTTGGTTTCTGGTAAGTTACTTTGTTTGATTGATAATTATGATAAATTAATAGTCCCCAATATAGTAATGGGTACTGAAATGTATATTTTATTCCTGTGCTTGGGGGAAGTGATGGAGATGTGTTAATCTTTCTGGAAGGAGTGCCAGTGCCTGGGAGGATGCAGGAAGGAGATGACAGAGATTGGATGCTGAGCATAATCAGTCACTGTGAAGGAAATCGGTCTGTCAGGCGCTTGACATATTTGAGAGGTCTAATGAGCAGACAGAAGGGAGAAAGGGACAGATAGAATGTGATCAGGACATGGAATCTTGGATTTGTTCCTACAGGCCAATTTTGAAGAGCATGTGAAGTCATGAAAAGAAAATCTCTTGAACAGTCATCAAAGAATAGGCAACTAATTGTGGCTGGGTCATTTCTAGAGTTCTTTCCCGCTTAGCTGGCCTGCAGTTCCCCCACCATAGTCTATAATAGCTAATGACAAGTGCATATAGACCAAAGTTTGGGTTGCCAACTTCCAGGTGGGACCTGGAGTTCTCCTGGAATTATAAATGATCTCCAGATGAGAGAAATCAGCTCCTTTGGAGAAAATGGCTGCTTTGGAGAGTAGACTCTGGCATTACATCACTCTTGAGCTCCCTCCCATCCCCAGACTCAACTTTCATCTGGATCCAATCCCAGATCTCTAGGAATTTCCAAAGCCAGAGTTGGGAACCCTACCTAAAATGAATGCCCCTAATCCAGTGTAACAGCTGTGGAAGACCTCATGAATGATGCCCACCAAGTTTAGAAATGTACAGTGTTGATCTTGTAACTGGATTGGATATATGGAGAAAGTGTGTCAGAGCTGGAAGAACTAACTAACTACAGAAGTACATGAGGAAGGAAAGCATCTGCTCCATATTCTCTATACATACCCCATTTGATGGCACAAAAGACATTGTTTGGACATGTGCACCATATACTGTTGCTGCAGACAGGATTCCTCCTGAGTTGTTAACAAATGGGTTGTTGACCAAAGAATGCTGATAGTGCCATTTCCACAGAAGAATTTCAAAGGTTTCTGCACGTATTTGCCCCAGATGACCTTGTTTGTGTCAGTAAGAATGGATCTCTCTCCAAATGGATCCCCCCATCACTGTGACTCAAGCTACATGGCCACTATCATACCCAACTGAGACACCAGATGGCCATGCGTCGTGAAGAGGTAAGTACCAGCAGCAGGGACTGTTGACCCATTGGGTTTCTAGGAACCCAGTCATCAGATCTATAAAACGAACTTAGAAAAGCTGAGATCCAAATCAGTTGACAAAAACAGACATAAAGAGTAACAAAATAGGGAACCTTGCTGTCCCAGTGCATTTCTCTGTGTAACAATATACAATTGATAATCAGCCAGCTAGAGACTGATTGATAGCAAGAGAGTTTTCTATTCTTTTTTTAAGTTAAAAGATACTGTCCAAAATAAAACAAAATAAGGGAACAAATAGAATGCTCTCCCCTCTCCCCCAGGCTTTCAAAGTGGATCTTTGAAAAGATGGCTGCAGAACTTGCCTTGACTGATAGCCAAACTTTTTTAATTGTGTTACATTCTTTTACCGTAATAAATTACTTATTTTTAGTGCGAGAGCTTTGAACGTCTGGTTGAGAATGGTTCTATTTTTATCTTAATCACTGTGCTCTTAAAACATATGAATAGTCACAGTTTACTGGGCTAAGTGTAGCACTTTTAATGTGCCATTTGAAATGTGATGACACAATTACGTATATTGTTATCACATTATGGAGACCTGCTTCTAAGTGTTAACTCCACTGGTATGTGCAAAGAGGTAATTTATATGAGAAGAAAAACAATAGCAGATTGTGATGAAGCATCTCTCTCTCTCTCTCTTAATAATACCTCTGCATTCAGGTATTAGCATTGTTCAGTAGGGTAGATTTTGCACTGTTGAGGTGTTTTCTGGATCAAGCTGAGTGAAATCAGCCAATGGTATCCTGTCCAGAGAGCCAGTCTGGTGTAGTAGTTAGGAGCACAGACTCTAATCTGGAGGAAGCGGGTTTGATTCCCCACTCCTCCACATGCAGCTGCTGGTGTGACCTTGGGTCAGTCACAAGCTCTTTCAGAACTGTTCTCTCACAAGCAGTTATCAAAAGAGCTCTCTAAGGCCCAGTTTACCTCACAGAAAGGAGATTATAAGCCACTCTCCTTCAGGTAGTGAAGGGCGGGGTATAAATACAATTTCTTCTCTTCTCTTCTTTCAGTGCATCACCCATCAATGACATTTTCATTCCATCTTTGCTCCAAAAAGCTCAGGATGGTGTGCTAGACTCTCCCTTCCCTATTCTTAAAACCAGAAGTTAGAGCCAAACTATACATTACCTTTTCCCCATGTGTTTTCATGTGTTCCTTGCAGTCACAAAGCAACAGTGGGGAGCCTCTTCTTTTTTAAAAAAAAAAAAAAAGATCCAAAATGGTCTCAGAACAGCTGCTTCACAGGGAAGGAAGGCCTCTTGCCTCCTTCCCCAAGTAGTCTTTTCACATGAAAATTGCACCAAGGAGATATAGCTCTCTGGTTTTGCTGCTCCATGTACCCAGATACTCCACAAAGAGCAGCAACATTGACAAATTAACTCTCCCCCAGTGTGATTTGCACATGAGAAAATTTCTTGGGGAGGAGACAGGAGACCTTCATCCCCCCCGGGGCACTGTTTCAAGCCCATTTGGACTCTTTTCTTTTCTTTTCTTTTAGAAGCAGCACCCCGCAGCCACTCAGTGGCTGCAGGGAACATGGGAAAACATGTGAAAAAAGGTAACACATAGTTTGACTTTCAAGCTGAAAGAGAGTGACTGACTACCTTATGGTGATCCAATAGATTAGATTACCCCATCCATAAGACAATGCTCTAACTTCCACATTACATTGGCAACATTTCCCCAAGAAATCCTGCATTTTGACATTTTGTCCTTTTATAACATAAGAAGACCCCTGCTAAATCAGAGCAGTGGCCCATTTAGCCAACCATCCAGTTTCACACAGTAGCCAACCAGGCTGACCCAGAGCCATACAGGACTTAGAGGCCTGTTCTTCCACAGAACTTTAATGCCCCTTCAACATTTTGGCATTATGACATTTTAAAATTTGAATACACTCATTCACAATTTCACACAATGAAAGCTTAGACTGGAAAAGTAACTTTGTTCAAAATGATATTCTGAAATGTCATTTCAAAACTAGGACAGTAGATGCTTAATTAGCAATCAGCAGTGGCCATTCTGGAATCTCCTGTGTTACTTGAAATACCACAAACAAACAACACAATGCAAGTACAGTGAAAATACGCTACAAAAATATGGTCAGTAAGACAATTATAGGCATTGATTACCCTTCTCCAGGGGTAGCTATGGGCACAAACCGACAATGATTACATGTCGTAATTTGTCCATAAAAAGCAAACTGCAGGCTCATGGAGCCACGAAGCAGTGCAGGGAAGGGAGAAGGAGGTTAATCCTTTAACTTCCACTCAGTTTCACTATACAAAATTTCTGTCTCTCTCCTTATTCAGCATTTTAAAGGAGGGAAGGAATTCTGTCTTTTAATGGGTACATCTTTTCTACATGGCCCTCTGGCAAACTGAAGCTGCCTGAGCCTGCAGTTTGAATTGTGTGATCAGATGGAAACACATCATCAACATCCAATCTCTATAGTATTGCCAATATCTAAACTGAATCGATCCCCCAATCTCTTCTCTGTGTATGTGTGTGTGTGTGTGTGTGTTATATGCTGTCAAGTCACTTCTGACTTATGGTAACCCTATGAATTAATGATCTCCAGAACATCCTGTCATTAATAGCCTTGCTCAAGCTTGATTTGATCAAGAGCCCACTGATTTGTCTTTTTGGCAGTCCACGGTATCCGTAAAACTCTGACAACACACTTCAAATGAATCAACTTTCTTCCTGTCAGCTTTCTTCATTGTTCAGCTTTCACACCCATACGTAGCAATGGAGAATACTATGGTATGAATTATCTTGCTCTTGGTTGCCAGGGACACATCCTTACACTTAAGGATCTTTTCTCGCTCCGTCATGGCTCCTTTCCAAGTTCTAATCTCCTTCTGATTTTTTGGTCGCAGTCTCTCTTTTGATAATGGAGCCAAGGAACAGAAAATCTTTAACAATTTCTGTTTCTTCATTGTCAGCCTTAAAATTGTGTAATTCTTCAGTAGTCATTACTTTCTGCTTTAAAACCAATAGTCATATCAAATCTTTCCTATTTTCTACTTGTAATATGGTGTCATCTCAAGTTATTAATGTTCCTTCCACCAATTTTCACTCCACCTTCATCTAATTCTAAGCCAACAGTTCTTATGATGTGTTCTGCATATAGATTGGAGCAGGGGTCATTTCGTAGAAAAAGAGGTGCAGGAGCTCATTAGCATAACTCATTAGCCTAACTTATTTGCATATCCTACACCCCCTGACATCACCAGAAGTATTTCAGAAGGCAAGAGAGAGAGAGAGAGAGCGAGAGAGAAAGAAAGAAAGAAAGAAAGAAAGAAAGAAAGAAAGAAAGAAAGAAAGAAAAAGAAAGGAAAGGAAAGGAAAGGAAAAGAAAAGAGCTGACAGAGAGGGGACAGCTACTAATCCAAGTCTCAGAAATACCACTGTTCTGGGAGGATAACTTCAGTGGTGGCTGAAGCCTTCAGAAGGCTGGTCGGAGGAACAAGGACCTTTCCAGGGGACGGGGTCATTTTGCTGCAGCCATGACACAAACAGGCATTCCCCTGCCAGGCGGGGGGGAGGGGCTGGCACCAACTCCCGGAGCTGCGCTTCCCCGAGCTCCTGCTCGAAATGACCCCTGAATTGGAGAGACGGGAAAGGAAAATATATCCTTGTCTGACACTTTGCAACCAGAAACTACTCTGTTTCTCCATATTCTGTCTTAACAGCAACCTCTTGTCCAGAGTATAGGTTGCTCATCAAAACAATTAGATCTTGTGGCACACCCATTTCTTTTTTAAACCAACCATAGCTTTTCATGTGCCACAGAGTCAAAAGCTTTGCTGTAATCTATGAAACACAGCCTGATTTTCTTCTGATAATTCTCAATACATTCGCAATATGATCTCTAGTGCCTCTTGTTTTTTTCTGAATCCAGTTTGAAAATCTGGCATTTCTTGTTACATAGATGTAGTAGTCTTCATTGTAAGACTTTGAGCATCATTTTACTTGTGTGAGAAATTAATGTGATGGATCAACAGTTGCTGCAGTCTTTGATATCTCTTTTTTTTCAGAATTGGAATGTAGATTGAGTGTTTCCAGCCTACAAGCCATTGTTCTGTTTCCCATATTCATTGGCACATTGTTGTCAAGATTTTGATGAACTGCATGGCTTGAAATAGCTGTACTGATATCCCATCTACTCCTGGCGATTAGTTTTTCCCAATTGCTCTCAATGCAGTTTTCACTTCAGTTGCTCAGCTTGCAGGTTCTTCTTCAGAAGATTCTCCTTTGTTGAAATTTGTCATCTTTTCATTTCTCCTGTACAGTTCTTCAGTGCATTCTTCCCGTCTTTTCTTTATTTTGTACAGTTCAGTTCATGTATTTTCATGCCGATCTTTCAACATCCCTGTGCTTTAAATTTCCCTTTGATTTCTTGGACCCTGTGGAACAGATTTTGTTTTCTTCCCTTTTTTGTTGTTGTTCTCTTTGGTTTCTATTCCAAACCCTTTAATCATATCACACAATCACAAATCTGGGGTATTGCCACGTTTAAGGGATTTATGCCGATTAAATGAATACTTATCAAAATTCTAATCAGGAGGACACAATATGAGCTGAGATGGTTACTGCAAATGACCTGCTAAGCATCTGTCTGTAAGCATCAGATTAAAAGCAATTTTAGGTGACATTTAAAATGCTGAGTTCACCCTTTCCCAACAGATGAGGAGCTGAGACTACATCCCTCTCATTCCTCCCTGCTTTCTTATTAAAACCTTCTCAGCTGGATGCTGAGTGATTTTGTCAAAGATCTGTGATTTACCTGAAAAGAGATCATAGAGGGTGTGTTTTTCAGGTTCCTGACAAAATCCTCTCCTATGCAGCCAAGAACAAGGACCTTTTGAGCACTGAAATTTACTCTTAAGCCACCCTCCAATCAAGATGTGGCTCATGCAAGTTTACACAAGTTGGAATAAATAATGACCACAACTTAATAGCTTAATTAATTAGTGTCTTCCCCCTTTCTCCATGCAGGTTACCCTCTCTCAAGATAACAGCTGGGAAACAGCATCTCCCATTGTTGGCCTTGTTTGACTGATTGACAACTAAGAGCCAGCATGCCATAGTTGTTTGAGTGTTGGACTTGGACCCAGGTTCAAATATGCCATTGACACTCATGACGACCTTGTGCCAGTCACTCGTTCTCAGTCTAACTTAATAGGGTTGCTGTGAGGATAAGATAGAGGAGAACAATGTAAGATGTTTTTTGTCCCCATTGGGGAGAAAGGATGGGTGTAAATGAGGTGAAGAAATAAATAAAAATGACCTCTGGGGTATAATTATATCAGTCCTTACAACCCACCATTGCTTCTGACTCCCTCATGTACCAAGGAGATCTAGCAATCTCTTCAGCCTCTCAGCCTCTAAGCTCAAGCTGGAGCAAATATGACCGACCGGTTTGGCAAAATGCTGTTCACTGCCATTGGACTGCCTTGGGACATTCTCTGCAGTGCTCCATGGTTCTCCTCCCATCTGACGACATTGAACCTGCCAGTTGTGACCTACTTAAATGTGGTCAAGTAATGCAAATGCAACAATGCTAAGTAAATTACCTCTGCCACCCAACACAGTGGAACAGGTGAAGGAAAAAAAAAAAGCACCCTTCAGCTGACTAGAGAGGAGAGCACAAAAAGTCCCTCTTTGCCCCTTATGGTGACCAACTAATCCTGCACTGTGTGGTGAACGGGCTGTCACCTTGAAGTTGGGTAGGAAGTTTAGCCTCATGAAATGGTTGTCCCAGTGCTTCCTCCCCATTGGCCTTCAGATGGGTGGATGCAGAGCTCACAGGGAGTAGACAGAGAAGCATTGCTGCTTCGTTATGTGCCTGAAACTGAAAAAATGTAAAAGTTGACCCAGTGAGGAATAGTGATGAGAGTGCTGGAGACTAGGACTAGGAGTACAAAGATCTGTGTTCAATTCCCCCCTCTGCCGTGGAAGCTTGCTAGGTGATCTTGGTCCAGCTGCTGCTTCTCAGTCTAACTTCACAGTGTAGTCCAGAGGATAAAATGGAGGAGGGGAGAAATATGTGTGGTGTCCTGAGTTCCTTGGAGGCAGAATGGGATTAAAATGTGTGTCTGGGTGAGAGAAAAAAGAAATCACTGAGAAATGGAAAAATGTTTGTGGTACAGATAGGTGGGCAGGTGGCCAACAGAAGCATCACGTGACTAGAACTGGGTATGATCTGAGGAAAATGCTGGTTAAGAAATATACAAATACAACATTCCACAATTAAAGCATATAAAATTCCAGTTTGGAGTACTGTTAATAATCTGTCAATCAGAGTAGAAGAGAGATTCCAGGAATATAATTGTGGGGGTGGGGTGGGCAAAGTCCTGAGAGAAAAAATCAAAAATCAAAATAAGGCCTGGGCTATTAACCAGACATTCTGACCAGAGAGTTGCTGGCAATTGCTAAAGCTACCCTAGTCACTTCTAGGAATCTTTAGGAACTCTATGATCAGAATTTCCTATAGGGAGATCAGCTGAGCATCCATAGGCAACAGCTGCAATTGCCTGGATGTCTCCTAGAGGATTGCCAGGTCAATTTACCTGGCCAGTGGGGGTTCTCTTGACATCCTTCCAGGGCATTTTTGCTGGGCATTTTTGGCTCTACTTCCAGTTTCAGGCCTACTTCTGGTTGGGGGTGACATGCTGGTTTTTGGGGAAAACTCTATGGTAAATTCAGCTTCAAACCAGAACTATGCCCAAAAACCAGCATGCCACCCCCAACTGGAAGTAGGCCTAAAAATGTATGTGGGCCCAAAAAGGTCAGTTGGGAGCAGGATTTCCCCCTGCCAGTCAGCTGGCTGGTAGTGGGCAATAGCCTGTGATAGTGGGGGTTTCCCTGCTCCCACAGGGGAAGGGGTGGCAACCCTAGTCTCCTGCCATAAGCAGGCAAATGGGATTCTGTGGCACTCTGCTTCACAATGGCCAAAATGTCAGGGTGATATTACATAATCTGTTGTTAAAAAGGGTAGGTGCTGAGCTTCCATTCAGTTGTTGCAAAGAAAATGAGCTGATTACTGGGTTTAGACTAGATATTTCTTTCCCCTCCTTTTAGTCAGATGTGTGCACTGCTAACTTTGATGTTTCAGATAAACTGAAATCTAAGTTGACGGTGGAGGATGCAAGACAGCAATAGCTAGAAGTGCTGTAATGATGTTGATATTTTGTCTTTGCCCCCTCCAGAAATGATGTTCATTCAACTAATTAGACAAGGGTTCAGTATATCTCCAAGGAACATATCATTCTGTGTGGCAGGTCTTTGATTCTGCATTCCTTGCTACTAAAAAACAGAAAAGAAGATTTATTGGGTGGGAGGTGGGGTTAAGCAAAGCTTGGGTTCACTCGGCCAGCCATCAGTTATATAAACAGTATCAGATAGAGGGCATAAAGCAACCATGTTACCCCTCCATGGCATCTGGATCCAGCTCCAGCTGAGAACCTCCTTCCTTCAGTTTCCAGCTGCCATTGGTGGAGCCTCTGGGAGGAAGGCAGAAAGCAACAGACACCTTCACTTTATTATTCCCATGAACCATTTTGAGATCCATTATTTGGCCAAATGAAGAAGAGAAGGAAGATGACGATAAAGAAGATGGGGGGAGAAAGGTTGATTGATTGGTTGGCTGATAGAAAGCTGGAGATGGACTAAGGATCCAATACCCTTTCTTTAACTGTACACATTGAACTGACCTGGGAAAACTAACAACAAACGAAGTAAGGTGGAGACAGTCATCCCTGAGCGATTGTCTCAAGCATCTGGTAGATGGAGGTATAATATCTCCAGATATGGGAAATGGATAATACAGCTTTCTGCAAATCTGTTTTCCATGAATGACTAAAGGGGCTAAAAAGCGTAACTAAAAGCCATGGTGACTAAAGAAAACCTCCATATTCTGAGGCAATAAAACTCTGAATACCAGTTCCAGCATGCAACATCAGTGGGATGTCTTGCCCTCTATGCCCTGATGTTGGCCCACCATAGTAAACATAGTAATTCCCATCTCAAACACAGTCACTGTTTGAGCAGGGATGCTGGACTAGATGGACCATCAGTGTGATCCAGCAGGGCTCTTCTTATGTTTTTATGTCCTTGCACCAACCAAGAAGTCAGGCCAGCACAGTGGCACTATATTGTGTACCAAAGATACAACTGTAATAAATTCCTTACTGCAGTCCTATAGGGCTTGCAAATCACCAAGCTGAACAAACTTAGCTGTGTATGGCAGATCCCCATGTAGAGTGTGGACTGGGGATCGTACGGAATACAAAGAAGAACTAACTGAAAATAGTTGACATAAATAGAAGGGCTCAGCAAAATGTGTCCCAATTATTCTGCAAATGTGATTGATTTAGAAATTCAACTCATTGGATTCAATTTATAGTCTGGTTTGCTGAGAACCTTGCAAAAAAACAATGACATGGATCCAGACATAGGCGTCAACTACGGGGGGGCTTGAGCCACCCCCAAAATTTCCCGGGGGGGACTGAGCCCCCCCGGAAAAACGGTGTGCCCTCCGCTACGCCTCCCTCAGCCCTTCCTAGGGCCGCCGCTGCCGCCTCTCTCTCTCTCTCCTCCCCCGCCTGGCCACTCCCCCTCCCTCCGTCTGTCCAGGGGCCAGCTAAGCAAATGCCCAGCTGGCCCCTGGACGGAGGGAGGGAGGGATGGAAGCAGGAGTCGGGGGGAGGAGGCGGCGGTGGCGGCATGGTCCCAGCACGCATGCACAAAAGACCCCTCACCCCCCCCCCGGGAGTTTTTAAACTCTACGCCCCTGGATCCAGATGAAGTTTGCCACTCATGCAAAATTCTTCTGCCAGTGGGATACAATGTTCCTGCCTCCCCACCTCCAACTGTACACCACATCTCCCAGAAATGCTGCTCTTGGGGAGCGAGGAACCAAGCAAAACAGACAAATCAAGGGGGTTGCAGCAGTGAGAAGGAACTGGTGGAAATTTCCCCTTCTGGATTCAGCCCAATGTGATCAACATTCAAACTTTTCATGATTTCAGAGTCAGCCCTGTGTCAAGTTAACCATTGCATATGATGTCCTTGGCAATTTATTTGCAATTCTTTTTTTTAACCAACAATTTTGATTTTATTATTTAACAAAGTCACGAACATAGTTTTCCGCCATACATTCCTATATAGATGTACATTTACAGTTAATACTACACTTGTGGCTCGTGATTTTATATTTATGAGTCTAAAATCATAGTTACATCTCCATCCAGATATACACTTTATTCCATCTTTTCTGGAACACATCTTCTCTCTTATTTTGCCAAATTAAATTTAATTTATCAATTTCTGCCAGTTCCAACATCTTGTGTTTTAAATCTTTTCTTGATGGAAGTTTCTCAGATTTCCAATTCTTTGCTACTAAAATTCTAGCTGCTGTCAAAATATATGTTATTACATATTTATCTGATTTGAAGTTATCTGGTAATATGTTTAATAAAAATACCTCCCATAACATAACATTAAATATTTCCACAATCATATTTTGTATTTTGTTCCAAAAATTCTGTACTCTATCAGAACACCACCACATGTGAAAAAACATGCCTGTCCTAATCTTACATCTCCATCATTTTTCGGACGATTCAGTAAAACACTTTGTGATTTTATCGGGTGATCAGTGCTACCTATAAAACATTTTGTAAATGTTTTCTTTATAGGAGATTGCTCTCATATATTTTGCAGATTTCCAAATTTTAGACCAATCATCTACATCTTTAGTATGGCCTATGTCTTTCATCCACATTATCATAGGTAATTTTATTGTTTCCTCTTGCATGTAATCAGTTAATAGCCAGTTATATAGTTTCTGAATAAATTTAGTATTTGATGGCAACCCTATCTTATCTAGCTCATTGGGACTATCATTGAAGCCCCATTTTTTATCCTCATTATATCTTGATTTTAGTTGTAGCTTTTCCCACTATGATAGTTTTATTTCTAGTTTTAAGAGATGTCCCTGTTTTTAACTCATTGTTTTCATAAATCCCTTTGTTACTTTCTGTTAACAGAGTAGGTCTAATAAATGCTTCTAATGGAGAGAGCCATTTCGGTATTTTGTCATAAAAACTTTCCTTCAAATTGATCCAAATTTTATTAAGAGCACTTCTTCAGATATGATAACGGAAATTGCTATGTAATTTCTCCTTATCATACCAAATGTAAGCATGCCAACCCATTCTCAGATCAAAACCTTTTAACTTTAGATTTCTTATATTTTCAGATATTTATTTTATTATTTATTTATTTTTCAAATTTATACCCCGCCTTCCCTGTGAATGGGCTTAGGGCGGCTTACATGAGCACACAAGCCTAAACAATACATTAAAACAGATAAAATAAACTAAAACACATTCCAATAAATAAGATACATTACTAAAAGCTTCCAATAACGTCAGATGGCAACCCAATGGTAGGTCTGAGCCCACCCCCTGCCACCATGCCTGGGCCATGCTGGGCTGGCTACATCCCAGATGGCAAATGTGATGGGTGGTATCACTGGTGCTGGCTCCTATTCAAAGGCCTGGTGGAAGAGCTCTGTCTTGCAGGCCCTGCGGAACTGCATTAGGTCCCACAGGGCCCTGATCTCTTCTGGGAGCTCATTCCACCAGACAGGAGCTGCCACCGAGAAGGCCCTGGTCCTTGTTCTGGTGAGCTTGACGTCCCTGGGACCCGGAACACAAAGTTGGTGGTCTGACCCTGACCGCAGTGCCTGCTGGGGTATGTATGGAGAAAGGTGGTCCCTTAGGTATGTTGGATATGATCCAATCATGTATCCAAGTCAAGGATGCAGCTGTGTAGTACAACTTCCAATTTGGAACTGCAAAGCCCCCATTGTCTTTTTTTATCCTGCACTAATTTCCACTTTATCCTTGCTTTTTATTTTGCCATATAAATTGTCTCACTTCCCTATCAAGCTCTATGAAGTATTGAGATTTTCTGATGATTGGAATGTTTTGAGCCAAGAATAAAAATCAAGGTAATGTGTTCATTTTTATTGTAGCTATCCTTCCCATTAAAGAAATTTGTAAGTTCTTCCATTTTAGGAGGTCTTTCCTAATATCTTTTTATCAAGATTAGGTAGTTATCTTTGTATAGTAAGGTTTTATTGGTTAACATTATCCCCAGATATTTTAATTTTTTTAGATAATTCCATCTTGGAAATTTCTTGAATTTTTTGACATATCTTTTCTGAGCAGTTCTTAGTAAGTATTTTGGTCTTTTGTATGTTGATCTTTAACCCAGTGTCCCGCCACGGGGCTCCTGAGAGCCCTGGGAACAGCCGTTCCCGCCGCTGCAGGAGCTCGGTACACTCACCTGGGGCCGCTGAAGCAAGAGGGGGCCCCCCTGACAGCAGCAAGGGGGTGTTGGGCGGAGGAGAAATCCCAGGCAGGGCAGCCTGGGCCCGGCAGCAAGAGGAGCACGATGGCCGGGAAGAAGATGGCGCCAGCAGGACACGCCCGGCCACGGATGTGGGGGCCGCAAGGACCCAGGGCTGGCTCCGGCTTGCCTGTGGAGGGAGGAAGGTTAGGACCCCCGCCGGGTCCAGAGAAGCCAGCAGGAGGCAGGCGGCAGGGGGAGCGGATGGGAGAAGGAACCTCCAGGACAGCCCTGGGACCATCTGCGGAGAGGAAGCAGGGCGGGGTCAGCCAGAACGCCCAGGATGGCATGAGGGGCGGGAAAGGACAGAGATCAGGGGAGGCAGAGAAGCCAATGGGAGACAGCAAAGAGACGAGTGACAGAGAGACGCTCGACTGGGGAGAGGGAGGGGAGGAGAGGGAGGAGCACCGAGGGGTGGGGGAAGGGGATAAAAGGGAGAGACAGAGGATGGCTGGGGAGGAAGTGGTGTGCACAGAGGGATGAGAGTGTGAGAGAGCTGATGAGGGCTGAGTCGTGCCAAGGGCAAGAGAGTGAGAGCGACAAGGCCAAGCACTCATCTGAGTCACTGTCCACACAGGGGAGTGTATGCTTGGTGCTGTCAACCAGGCGTCGTCCCATTCTGAGGCCGTGCCTAGCCTCCCCTTTCCCCAACCCCACGCCTCGGGGCCCACCAGGGGAGTGACGGAGCCCCTGCCACCACCAGGGGGTGCTCCAGGGCGCAACACCCAGCAACTCTACCATAACTCTGAATTTCTATTAACAAATTTCTATTAACAATTAATTAATTTCTATTAACTATTAATTTCTATTAACAAATGGGAGAGAGACTTTATCGGGTCTTCCACTATAAATACCAAGTCATCCACAAAGACAACCCTGTCTAATCCCTTTCTGAATTTAAATATTTTGGGTGGGTTCCCCATTAATTAAAATTTTAGCGTTTTGAGTGTTATAAATTGCTCTGATCATAGTCAAAAAGTTTTCACCACAATTCCAATTTGACAATTTTTGAAGCATAAATGACCAATTAACATTAACAAAGGCTTTTTCCACATCTAAAAAGATCAAAGCCAATTGTTTCCCTGGGTGCATTTCATAGTATTTCAGAGCATTAACAATGGTTCTAATATTGTTTCTCATTTGTCTCTTAGGCAAAAAACCAGCTTGATCCTGATTTATAGTTTCTATCAGAACCTTTTTTAGCCTTGATGCTAAAATATTGGCAAATAGTTTATAATTAATTAGGTGCATAAATGATATTGATATTGATTAGGTGCATAAATGTTAACTATTAGCATTTTCTTAGTTTGTCTCGAGATCGAAATAGCTATAATTCTTCCATCTTCTGATTTAAATTGTAATTCTGATTTTAAGTAATCTTTAGCATAAATTGCCACTTTTTTTCTTTTTTAGATCTGAGTCGGTGAGCAGGTTTCCTAATTTCTTGACTATTAAATATTTTTCTTCCTTTTTAATATGGGTTTCTTGTAAACAAATGATATCTGCTTTAATTTTTTTAACTTGGTAATATATTCTGCTTGTTTTATGTGGACTATTTAATCCATTTACATTAACTGAGATGACATTGATTTTATTACTCCCCATCTTTTTTGTCTTTACTTAGGTTCTCCTTAGTTTTATATTGGAATTTAGTCAGTATATGTGAAAGGTTTTTTTTTTTCCTTTTTCCTAGTATTCCTTTTTAGATCTTGTTTATCTTTCTTTCCTGTATCTTGTTCTGTTGGATCTTGTTGGGGCTCATCTTCTGAAGGTGTTTAAGTATTTCCTTGCCATCCTAGTTCTTTACCATATTTTCCTAAAAAGTCCTCCATTTTAAACATACAATTCAGGTTTTGTCTTCTTCCTAGGTAATTAAATACCACCCCTTTGGGAAACAACCATCTATAAGTGATCTCATTTGCTCTTAGGAGATTAGTCAGCTCTAAATAATTTCATCTCTTATCTCTGACCCTCCATGGAGTCTCATTTAAGATCTTAATTTCTGTTTGTCCCACCATTACTTTCTTCTCATTGTTTTTAAGTCACCCATTGCCATTGTTGGTAAGTTTGTTGAGTGTAGTTTAGATTGAGATAGAGTTCTTGGAGAGGGTACTGAGGATTTCCTTGTTAATCCTGATCCTAATCCTGATGTCATTTTATATTATAAGTTTATCCCTTAGTGTATGGTATCTGAAACTAATCAAGTTTTCTCTTTACTTGTCTGCTCCCTATGATACTATCTAGATAAAGAGTTCAAATTTTAAAGCTCTGGTACTCTTTAGTGTCTCATTAGTGGGATTTCACCCCCCCCCAGCCACCAGGACACCTCCCCCCATGATGAGCCATGGACCCAGCCAGCCCCCAACACTTACCCACAGGCTGGGCTGGGCCAAAAAGGAACAGCCATGGGTCCCAATGCAGAGAGGGACCACAGGCCACTTGCTGGCCAAGCCATGCCATCCCAGGAAGGTTGGTGGCCATCGCAGCTGGAGCAGGCAGCCACCTATGGAGTTCCAGGCCCCCAGCCCGGCTCAGGCACTCAAACACCACCGGGCAAACAGCCTGGTGCAAGAGCGCGCCCCAGATCTTGAGAGCCACAGCCAGGCCTGTGCAGCAGGGAGCCAGCATGGGCGCCTGAAAGACAGATGTCCAGGCTCTACCAGGAGCTCAGCATCCTAGCTTATCAATGGGGGTGGGGCCAGAGGAGGGAGGGGAAGCCAGAAGGGCTATGGGAGGAGGGAGGAGATTTAAACAGGGAGCAGACAAGGGCTGAGGAAGATTGCTGGTGAACTCATGGAGGAACAGAGAGAGTGAGGGTATGTGAGCATTGGGGCAGCCAGGAGAAATGTGGTGATATAACCCACCCCCAGCTGCTGCATCTGAGGCCCTTTGCTACCCTCAGAGAGGTGGCCCCTGAAGGTGGCCGAACCACTGATTGGCATGGGATCCAGCGATGGGGGGGGGGGGTCGGACGGGTCATGTGACATTTAGATAATTTACAACTTTTAGCCTCCCTTATTATTTTAGGGCACCACCCGCCAACCTTAGTCTTTATATATCCAAGTGTATTGGCTCCTTTCAGTCTTTATCTCTTAATCTTCTTTGTTTTTAGAACTTCCACATCCTCTACATTGTTTGCCACCCTTTATTCTCTCCTTCTTCCTCTGCTGTCTGCTTTCCTTTCCTCTTTGGTCTTTGTATCACTCCACCCAATGTCATACATCATAGATTCTTCTCTTCCACGCAGCTCCTCCCACTCTCCATGTCCCCTGCTCTCATGCTTCCTCTGTACCACAACTCTCCCGAAGCACTGCCACATCCAATGCCGAGCCACCACACCAGGAACCACCACACCCGGCACTACGCCACCAAAATCTCAACTCCACAAATGCTCGGTATGAAAAGAAAAGGAAGAGAGAATGGATTAGAATTTATTTTAGACCAGAACTTCGCTTTTTCTAGCTGCCCCTGCTTCGTTTACTGTTCTCCTAAGCAATGCAATTGGGCTTTTATCTACTCAGCCAGATTTCTAAGTTAGAACCGCCGTATTCCTGTAAAAACATGAGACAGTTATTAGTATTTATTTCCACCTACTATCCTATTCCCCATCAAGATAAGCAAAAACATCTTGTACTTAGCTTCCAACGTTGGCTTCCTTTGTTGTGTAAAAAATCATTGTCAACTCATTGGTGGTTCTTAGGCTCAACTAGAAGCCCGGCTACTATGAGCACAGACAGGTGTCCTTGTAGCTCCCTGCTTGGAGACAGCACCAGATGTCCTTGGAAATTTATCTGCAATTCTGAGCAAGCAGTATTTTAAGAAGTTTTGCATCTGTCCATCATGGCCGAAAGAGCCACTGCTGATGTTTGCTCACAATGGAGTTGTTTGCTTGCATTATCTATGCCCCAGAGTCATCATGGGTAGGTCATATACAACTGAAAATCAACCCCAGAGGCCATATGTGATGGTTTTGGCGCCAGTTTGGTGTAGTGGTTAAGTGCACGGACTCTAATCTGGGAGAACCGGTTTTGATTCCCCACTCCTCCACTTGCACCTGGCTGGATGACCTTGGGCAAGCCATAGCTCTGTACCAGCTGTTCTCACAAGGACAGTTGTGTCAGAGCTCTCTCAGCCCCACCTACCTCACAGGGTGTCTGTTGTGGGGAGGGGAGGGGAAAGGAGTTTGTAAGCCGCTCTGATACTCCAAGTGAGTGAAGGGCGGGATATAAATCCAATCTCTTCTTCTTCTTCTTTTTCACCTGTGTATTCAGCAGAATTAATCACTTGGTGGCATTCATAATCTTGGTACAATGCTCAAACATGACTGAATTGAACTATAGTTCCCAAGCAGTAGTGCAAGAATTTGTAAATCCGGTGAACATGAGTGAACACCAACATATCCAGCTTTGGGAACTATGTATGGAAACAAAATTTGCAAGGCTAAAACAGTCAAACCAAGCCATGCCACTACTTCCCACACTAGCAGAATCAAGATCCAAGGAAAGTACCAATTTTATAAATTGATTCCCATCCTCTTCCCAGCTGGTACCATGAGCAAACAAACTGGGGAGGGAAGCAGCAGTGACAAAATATTTGCTATCTAGACTTGGCTATTATGATATACTCCTGGTGGCAGCCCCTCACCCCTGCCCCGGGTGGATGGAATGAGGTGAAAATAACTGATGAAGGCCACTTCCAGGACAAATCTGGAAGTCATGTCATTGCATCAATGCAGCACTCTAGGATTCACTGAAAACAAAACACCTATTTTAATATATATCCATATCTCTATCTTTCTATCTGTCTCTGTATAAGAAGAAGGATGAGGGGTGGGAGAAAGTGTGAAAATGCACATTGACGGAACATTTTCAATCCAGTTTTGACTGTTGGAGAAACAAATATTTTCAGAGGTTTAAAGGTCCTGCTTATAATTTGCAACCAAATTGTGATCTGAATGACGGGTGGGAGCAGCCTTGGTGAATTGGGCTTCTTGGATGGACAGGTTCCAGGAACATAAACTGTTTTCCTAGGAGAAGCTCATTCATCCGTCTAAACAGAAAAATGCAGATAATTCCATCTCCTGCTTTGAATGCTACTTAGAGAATAACTACAACACTAACCTTGTGAAAGCCAACTAACAAGACATACATATGGTCACTTTGGAATCGTATTTGAATAGTTCATCATACAAGAGATTTTTGCTCAATAAACCATACCTGTCACCCGATCAATGCACCTGTGCTGTTGCAGGATCTTCACCTGGGATATTGCTTGTCATTTTCTCTATATATTCATTTCCATGATGCTTGGGTCAAATTCTTCTAAATCCAGGACAGCCACTGACATGCCTATAGATTCTGACACTCCTGGAGCACATTTGGGTCCGCAAAAAGAGCAAGTCATGAAGCTACATTTGGCTCGATGGGTCACAAGTTGTGCCAGTCTCCCTTACTGGGAGTTAGAGCAGACTAATGGTATCATTGCAAGACCCATTTGGGTTCTGCAACAGTGAAAACAATGCACTGAACTACAAAGAGGAAGCATATTGATTGACTGGGAATGAACTGAATTGATTGCCACTGTACCTTGCCAGTAATTCCTTGTGAAAGTCTATTAGTGCTACCTTGAGGGTTTAAACTTGCTGGATACAAGGACAGCACTTCACCTATCTTGGGTCAGCCATTTCCTGTATTGGCAACTTCTTCACTTTGATTTCATCTCATGTTTTAATTTTTTTAACCTCTTTCCACAATACTAGAAGCCTGGTAGATGTTTTACATGTAATGTGTGCACAATCAGTGCATAGCATCCATGTGATTCTTCTTCATAGGAATTTCTCCCCCAAAATGTTATGTTTGGGGGTATCCAATTGTGTATCCCAGTAGCAAGCACTACCCATGATTCTCCTGATATGCAGTTACCATTTTCTCTGAATGGGCCACCACATGTATTTACAGCATGTACTGAAGCTGAAAATGTGTGTGGTTCCCTAGTCAAATTAAATGGCAGCCATGTATAGCAGGAGGATCATAAGAAGCACATGCTCCTGAAGCACATGGTTGGATATCCCCAAAGGAACATCTGAAGAAGACTATACACATCATGTATACTTGAACATGCAGTTCAAGCACAGCTTTATCCAGGTCCTGGTAAGGTGAAGTGTGCCTTTGACTTTCAACTGACTTACAGTAACTCTATGAAGTTATGCTATGGAAAGGAAGGCAATGGTAAGCTGGGGCCCTGAATCCCCTGGAGCCCTGTTTGCTGCACTGTGGGGAGGGGCTGAGAGGCAGTCCTCACCAGGCAGAGGGGGTGGGCCAGCAGCAAGCACAGGAAGCTTGTGCCTGCATGACCTGATGCTCGCCCTATCAGAAGGTCTTGGAGGGTGGGGGTTCACTGGCTGATACTAAAGGTGCAGCACCGCCCCTCTCACCATCTTTTTGGCATTGAGCGACTTGGTGTTCCTCCGTGCGACCACCTTTCTTCAGGTAGCGACATGAGGTGGGAGAAGTGAGACCCAGAGTGGCTTCGAATCTTTGGTGGTGCAGGGTGAGACACCTAGAAGGTTTACCTACCCCCTCCCCTTCATATTGCTTTTTGGGCAGAGCCGAGGCAGCCCAGACGAGATTCAGCTTACTTCCGCCATCATTGGTCTAGCTCGCCCCACCTTTTCCCCCCACAGTTTCATCATCAGGAGTTTGGTGGGTTGTGGAAGTTGGGAAAGGAAGCATCTCTACCCACTTCATGCAACTTTTTTGCTCACCGTGGAGAAGAGGTGCTGCCGTTCTTTATTTTCTTTGTTCACAGACCAGGGACTGCACATATTCTTGCTCTCTCTCCCTGCAATAGCCACTCTGGGGGGGCCATTAGACCAACCTGAGGGAGCTGCGTATGCTGCCTCTCACCCCTATATCTCTCACACACGTGGCAGCCTGGAGCCCCCCCTCCCTTTATCTGTGAGGGAGATCATGCTCCATAATAGGCAATGTAGCAGCTGGCAGTGTTGTAAAGACTGAGGGACAACTGGGAGATCACACTGTGCTTCTAGCCCCAGTGAAATGTATCTCTGATCCCCTCCCCATGCTAGCATTTACTTAGAGCTTGGGGAGAAAGAAAGCATCAGTGAGGGATGCTTTTAACAGTTTGGTTGCAGTTAACAGGAAGGTGGCAACCTGGCTTGTTGGAACCATCTGGCAACTTGGTACAAGTGATGCTTCCCTCCCCTCCTTTTATATTCTCTTGGGCCCAGAGAATGGTTACCCAGGTGCTGGCATGCTCTAAGGTACACTGAAGGGGCTGACACCAATAGTGGGAGCACCTGGGACCTCTATCAGGGTTGACAGGGCCAGCAACCACTTGACTGGGCTACCAGCATACAGATCGACTGTGATACAGTGGGTAGCTCCAGGTTTGGTGTGGATCACAGCAGCCTCAGGTGTTCATTCACTAACATGACATTTTCAGCTCACCAGGTGGCAGGCATCAATATCGGCATCCAGAGGCTTGGTTTCACCATCAGGAGGAGCCTTGCACAGTGGACAATTGCTATCCAGACCCATTTCCCAGGGAGTTCAGCAGCAGCCTTCCTGGCCTTCTCCACAGACCTGGGGGATCTGGACGCCAGCGTGGTATAGGAGGGCTGTGCCTGCCTTTCCCAGGGCTTCACCTGCCTTTTCCTCTGGCACAGCACATGGCTCCACCAACCTGGGCAACTGCTTCTCAGCTCACTGGGCAGGGAAAGGGTGGTGGAGACTCTCCCCTTGAGCCCCTGACAGGTTGGGCTCTTGACGTTCAATACCCTGTCATGACTGGAGCATAAACACTCGAACCTAGGATAGTCCCAGGACAGGGGCCACACTATTCAAGGTGGCATTTACCTTGGTGCTTGTTTTTAGAAGGCATTTATGGTCCTCTGGAGGTTTAAAATCAACCAGCAGGTGCACAGGGCTCACCTGAAGCTGGGTACTTCGGAGCTGTGACGTCCATGCTTGTCACAGGCCTCAAGTCCAGGGCAGCATTGAAGGTTGGGTTGGAGCTGCGGTCCATGTGGTGATGTCCTGGGCTTGGGACGGGCACCACAAGTCCCAGGTTCTACCTGATAACAGTGCCTTACTCAGTTCCAGGGAGGCACTGGAAGCTGGAGCAGAGCTTCAGGCAGGTGGCAAAAACTTGATGTGGAGTTCTAAGGAGGTAATGGATGTTGGTGTGGAATGGCAGTCACTGTGGGGGTCACTTCGGCCTGGAATCTCAGACATGGGACACACTGATCGGGCAGCTGGGCAGCTGACCTTGGCCTAGAATGGGCATGGCTTGGCTCAGGTGTGCTGTTCTGGGAGAGCTCTGAATCCGCTATAGCTAAGCGCTTCCAGTGCAGCCTGGAACAGATGCTGCAAATCCCAGAGGCATGAGGATAACAATGGGGGCAGCCTGAGGGATTGCATGCGAGTCAGTACCCCAGACAGAAGAAGATAAGAGGATGCTGCCAGTGTAGCTCCTGACCACGACAGTCCTTCAGCCTGATGGGCTGGAGCTGGGATAGCTGACTGACTGACTATGGAACATGGAGGCTCGGGACCTTCACTGTGCCTAGATACCTTGTTTTGTACTGAAGGGGTTCACTTAACTGATTAGGGTATGGATGTTGAGGCTCCCTATGCATTTGGCTACAGCTGTAGAAGCATTGGTGGGAGCTGGGCATCTGAGGCCCAGCTCTTATGGTGGTATCAGCATGGTGTCAGTTCCATTATCAGGAAAGCCAGCCTGCATGCCCTGAGTTGCGGATCCTCGTAAGGGATCTTGATGTGAGGGTCACGTGGTATGCCCAGCCTGGGGGCATGCCTGGGGATTACCCTCACACTCAGGTGGCAGGGGAGACCACCTTGAGGCATCCACCCTTATGGATCCAGAGACCTGTCATCCCAAGGTTACCAGTGGATCATCGATTGGCAGGCGGGTCAGTCGGTGAATTGGAACCAGTACCCCATGCTGTGCCAAAGCTGACTACAGCTGTAACCAATAAAGTTGTGGCCAGTTTTGTTCCACATTTTTCTGAAACCTTGCATGTGGGTGTATTATTTCAATTGAAGTGTAAATGGGATTACCATGTGTCGGATATGGAGGGCCTCTTTGCCTTTGGCCCCCGCCTCACACCCCCCCCCCCCAGCACTGGGGCCGCAAACCACCTCTGTTCATCTCTAGCCTTGAAAACCACACGGTGTTGCCATAAGGCCCATTCTGCATCTAGTATTCGTTCCAGTGTTTTACCAAACCCACACTGGAACATAAATTCCCTTCTACATTGCATGCTACTTTCACTTTCTTTGATCGTGATTTTATGGTACTGCATGCCGGTTTCATTGATCAGTAGACATGGATACCGACACCTCCTCATAAGGATGAAGCCATTTTGTTTGTTTTTGAGCCACAACACATTAGACAGTTTTGTGGTGCACCACCAATTTACCACCATACTCACAGAGAGCAATGTGCTCTTCAAACAAACTACTTCTTTTTCTGATTGAATTGGCTCTGCAGTGTACTTGGTGTTATACCTTATTCTGGTGGCTTTCAGTCTGAATTTGGGGTCTCCCTGTTGGTTAATAAAATGTTCCTCTAGGAATTCACTAATTGGGAAAGACTTGCTGACCGCTACCAGTTTTCCCCTCTTACTACACTATTGTCTACCTAGATTCAGGTGGATAGCTATATTCAATAGAACAAAGTTTGAATTCGTGGCACCTTTAAGACCAACAAAGTTTGATTCTGGGTATAAGCTTTCATGTGCACGCACACTCAGAATTAAACTTTGTTGGACTTAAAGGGGCCACTGAACTCGAACTTTGTTGTATTGTCTACATAAACAGCAGATCATTGGGTAAACCTGTGCCTGGACTTTACCACAAAAGTGGCATCACAGGCTCTCACTGCACCCCAATGGAAGGATTTTGGAGATAAGGGACAAGGTATGTGGTGTTGCATTGATATGTGGCATCACTTTCAGTGCAAAACTGAAAGTAACATTCTTGCATCAGGGCAATGAATTCACCTAAAACTCTATGGCTAAACCATAGAATCTGGGGTGAATCTTAGAGCATTTTGATGATGTGATGACTTAACTTTTTTTGTGCTGAAAATGACATCATACACAGGCATCACATCAAATTGCCTCTCCATTTTCCACCACCCTGTTGATCAGTGATGGGGAATGTGGGGCCCAGGCTGGGAAGCTTTGTGGTACAGTGGGAGAATGGAGTGGGGGGGGGGGATCACATAACTGAATTACAAAAACTGAATTACAAAAAAGATCTCTGACACACAGAAAACAGGATGCTGATCTGGGGCTTCATTCTCCCAGATAGATTTGTTTTGTGTGTGAGCAAGGAAGTACTGGGGGAGCTGATGTTCCTTCAGAGTTTCCTTGGTTGCTATCTGAGAAGCAGCGCAACTATCTGAATGTCTAGGTCTTAATAATGCCAGCGGTTTGTTATGCTGGAAACATCTAAGCCAAAGTAAACAGGACTCACTGAAGATTACAAATAGACTTAGAAAAGACTCCCTCAGAGATTATTTTACTCCAGGAGACAACAAAGTGTCAAGATAAGTAGCATTCTGATGTCTCACAGCACCAAAGATTAAAGAGAAAACAGCTAAGTAAGCCAACTTAATTAATTTAATGCAAGACAATGAACTGCATGCTTTATACTCTAACACAAATAAGGGCATCTATAATTTATTCTGTAGGTCCAAAGCAGATCTACATCCCATTTTGGAAATAGTTTTGCGGCCTCAGGAGAAAATTATAGGTCCAAAAAAGTGATACATATAAAATTTGTGTATCATAAACCACTTATTCTTGGACCTATTCAGAATTGGCCCTGTGGAAGTACATGGAGCATGTTGAAAATACTCCTTAGCAATAATATGCAATGACTCCTTGGAATGCAAATTTTGACAAGCATCCTTGAACAACACAGGGCATGGGGAAAGAGTCATTTTTAATCAAGTTCTCAACATTGCTTTATATGGCATAGAAAATATTCCATGGCTGTCCTGTTCCCCACCCCTGTCTGCTGTCCACCCAACCTTCCCACATATAAGAAACCAATTTACAAAAGAGGTTCTTCCCTTGGTTGTCTTGATTCTGCTGGAATTTGAGCTAGTTGGACACTAAATAAAATAAAATCACTTTATATTGAGAACCCCAAATAGGTCAGTTTTTCCTTCTTCCCTACCTTCTACTTCTTCCAGCAGCCCCCATAAACCTCTTTTGATGGTCAGGGAAGCCCCATGAAGTTATCTGGCCATGATAATCCATGCATTATTGTAGGTTGCATTACGGAAGTGAATTTTGTAAGAGGCTACCTTTGAAAACTGTTCAGAAACTTTAGTTGGTTCAAAACGTGGTAGTCAGGCTATTGTTGTGCCTGGGACATATCTTCCCTGCACTGAAAAAATGTACACTGGCTACCCGTCTGTTTCTGGGCACCATTCAATGGGTTGATTCTTGAAGGACCACCTCCAGTCCATGCTTATTGTCCAGCTTGCCAGTTTAGATCCCTGTGCAGAACCCTGCTGTTTGTGCCCCAGCCTTCAGAGGTGAGGGAATCAGAGTTGCTTTTGGAATGCCCTCCCTGTGAGTAGGGTTGCCAACTTCCAAATGGGGGCATGGAGATCTTTTAGAATTACAACTGATCTCCATACAATTGAGATTGGTTCCTCTGGAGAATATGGCATCTTTGGAAGGTGGATTGTATGGCATTACAACCTGCAAAAGTTCCTCCCTGGGCTCTACCTCCAAATCTCCCGGGGTTTCCCAAACTGGAGTTGGCAAACCTACCCAAGAGGATTTCCTGGTATCCACCTTACTTTCCTTTAGACACCAGGCATTCCTTTTCCCCCATGGTTTTTAACTAAAGGATTTTATATCTCCAGGTGGTCAGCCGTGTTGGTCTGAAGCAGTAGAACAAATTTAAGGTCCAGTGGCACCTTTAGGACCAGCAAAAAATTATTCAAGGTATGAGCTTTTGCATACAAGGCACACTTTTTCAAATACACTGGAATGGAAGTTAGAGCTCAAACTTATAGACAGGTTGAGCAGCAAATCTGCATGTAACATGATGAAGATGTTTTAAGCTAGGTAAAAAAAAAATAACAAGTTAAGGTTATAAGGTCAACAGTTGTTTTGATTTAATTAAGGGGGGAAAGGACACCAAAGCAATAAATATGTCAAAATAGGGAATAAGTGTGTAAAGGCATCTTTTTCTGATTGTTGGAAGTAAATTGAGACTCACTGTTCTGTTAGCTGTTTTATAGTCTGCTTCTGACCAAAGGACTGTTTTATCAATACCATTTTAGGTTGCCTGATGTGTGTGTTATGCTGCTCCTATGGCCCCTTTTTGTGTCTTGTTTTAATGACTTGGCTTCTTTTTCATTACTGTATTTTAATCATTTTGCTTTACTGTTATGCTTGTTGGGTGCAGGCTCATAGCCAGCAGGGGACACTGTGGGCGGCACCCCCTATCAAGTCTTCAATGCCCCCTCAATCTCCCCCCCCCCCAACCTTTCCCTTTAAGTCCCCTTCTTCCCTTCTCGTCCAGCTGGGGAAGCTGCAAAAAGTGTGTCTTTTCCCTCCCCCTTTCTGCAAAAGCTCCTTCTGGAAGGGGGGAGAAAGAGCACACACTCTCTTTTGCACTTCTTCAAGAGACTTTACCCGCTTCCCTTGCAAAGGACCACCCACTCGGATCAGCTTGGGGGGAAGGGTCTCCCTTCTTCTCCTGGAGCAGCCCAGCACCCTGGAGGTGGTGTTCCACGCCGAGGTGCTGCCATGCCCTGCCTCCCATGCTTCTCACCCCTACAGGTGGCGAGCTGGAAAAGGTTCATGCAGGGGCAGTGGATGGAAAAGCTTGCCACACCGGCCCAAAGCTGGCTGGGGTAAGGAGATACTCCTCCTCTTCCTCCCTCCACTTATGCTCCTTTAATTTAATTTAAATTTAATTTAATTTTAATTTAATTAGTGCCCACGGCACCCCGACACCCTCCTTTCCCCCCCAAATTCCTGGCTATGGGGCTGGCTGGCTGCCTTGACTAGGTTGCTCAAGAAGTAGTGTGTACATTTTCCCAGTTAATAAATGCATTTGCACAAGAGCAAGACTGGGCAAGTTTGCCTGGTTGTTTCTCCTTCCTGCAGCCCTTTGGCTGCATGGGTCTTTTGACATGAGGGTCCCTTGATCATTACGGCTTCATGGATGTCTTCAAGAGGGAATTAGATAAACATATGGAGCAGAAGTCCATCAGTGGCTATTAGCCACAAAGTATAGATAGGAACTCTCAGTCAGGGGCAAGTGATGCTCTGTATTCTTGGTGCTTGACAGTGGGGGGGGGGGCAACAGTGGGAGGGCTTCTGGTGTCCTGCCCCCACTGCTGGACCTTCTGAGGGCACCTGGTGTTTTTGGCCACTGTGTGACAGATTGTTGGACTGTATGGGCCACTGGCCTGATCCAACATTGGCTTCTCTTATGTTCTTATGTTCTTATTAACAGAAGGTTCTTGGGTGCACAGTGGGCTGCTAGGGGAAGAAGATGGCAAAGAAGATCTGGAGTAAACTATCCCTCCAACCCAATGCTTCTTTATAAACACATCCTTATCACCCACCCTAACAGCCTAGCTGTATTAAGTTATGGATGGGAATCTGCAATCTGGGCAGAGCTGGATGGGTTTTTGTATGCACAATGCATACATAAGTGTTCTCTCTCAGTTGATTCTTGTAATATTACAGAATTTCTTTTTGTTACCACTTTGCTTACTATCATGCCCGACACTGTTCAGGCCAGTAATTTTCACACACACACACACACACACACACACACAAGTGGAAAGTGCTGTCAAGTCACAGCTGACCCCTCGTGGAGTTTTCAAGGGTAGAGAAGAGCAGAGGTGGTTTGCCATTGCCTGGCTCTGTGTAGTGATCCAGGAATTCCTTGGTGGTCTCTTATCCAAGTGCTGACCAGGACCAACCCTGCTTAGCCTCCAAAATATGACGAGATCAAGATAGCCTGGTCCATCCAGGTCAGGACATTGTATCAAATACAAGTGTTTTAAGATAATGTTGGAAGGTCTCTTTTGCTATATAGGTCAGCCTATGTGAATATCCATCCATGTTTCTACTGAGTGTAGTTTTAGTTTGTCTTCATGTATTTGGTATAACTGGCCAAATTTAGACCCATCATTTAAAAAATCAATATTTCTAACATTGCTTACAATTAGGGAAGCTTTTAACAATTACAATGCAACCATAAACTTTATGACAAAATAGTGAATGCAGAATTTAACGACACAATCTAGATGCTTGTATTTTTAGCTGCAGATTTAAAGGTGGTGTGGCTTCTAAAGTGCTAAAACTTAATAGTCTCTCATTAATTGAAATGTTGAAAAGTGTGTGTGTGTGTGAAATTCATCACAGGTACCACTGAGTCAAGCCTTGAAGAACTCTCTTCTTTTTGTCTCAGAGCTTGCCAAGCACTTATCCAGTTTGGGGCCCTATCAGTAACCCACCATCCAAACTTCTCTGACCTTGCTAACCAGACAGAGATGCTATAAGAGCTGGACCAGTCCAGAGTCCCACCCCAGTGGCTCATCATGTGGCACCAAATGCAACAATACACCTACTGCCTTTGGCTGTGTGCATGAGTCTGTTGTAGCCCAGAGGTGCTGCCTTACCCTAGGGTAGCCCCAATAACAGGGGCACCCCACTTTCTAACCTGAGCCAGAGACTCACAAACCCAGACCAAGGAAGACACTCCTGGTTCTGAAACACAGAGCAAGCCATAGCTCCAGGGGGGGGGGGGGAAGGGCTCTCAATTTTCAAGTGGCATAAGGCAGCCCTCAAAGTGAACCTCCAGTCTTCCCCCCACACCCAGCAAAAGTATGCATATGAAACAAGGGGTTCCACCAGGTAGTGTATCTGCATTTCTAAAGCTATTTAGAGGCCACCTGGTGAATAGCCCTTCTATCTCCAGAACTTCACCTAGACCTTTTCTGTGACCCCATGTCTATATGAGAATCCTTTGTCTCCAAACCTGTCTTTCCTGCTCCATCTCTCAGGATACTGAGATAAACCAATCATGCATTCAAATGTTCAGTGATCCTTCCTGATATTAATCAGGGATTCATCTCCCACCTTTTGTCTGTACCTGGGAACCTTTTCAAACTGCCTTGACTGAACCATTAGTGGTCAGAAAACCCATTCAACTAGGCACTCAGCACCTGGCCAAACCCATTGTTTAATCCAGACTCTTCCCCTTTGGAACGTCATTGGTTGCATCTAGGTCTGGCTCCTCCTGATGTTGCACCCATTGGGACCCAAGACTGGCCAAGGTAATCTTTTGTCTTCACCTGAGACAAGCCCCTCGAGACCTTCTATTGGTCAGCATTGTTCTCCAAGGTCTGTATCCACCCTCTCTCTCTCTCTCTCTCTCTGCCTCCCATAGAACACAACACTGGCTGTTGGTGATACTCTCTTCCAGGGCTATTTTAAGCCGATCCTGGGAGGGAGCTGTGCTGTCAGGGGTGTGGCTTAATATGTGAATTAGTTTCTGCTGTTGGGTGTGCCCTAGTATGCTAATGAGTTCCTGCTGGGCTTTTTCTACAAAAAAAATCCCTGCTCTCTTCCAGGACTTCTGCACGTCTGGACAGGTAGTATTACCTTGTAATTGACCCCTCTATTCACTAACTCTGCTTCCTTAGTTCTGTATTGCTTGCTCTTTTTGAATGCTTAGTGTGCTTGTAATTAGGGAAATTCTATAATAAAACCTATTTAAGTTACTCTTCAAATTTGGAGTCTTCCTATTGCAACGGACCTTCGTATAAACTGGTATGTGGTCCCTTGTACCCCTCTGGCCTCTCATGCTGCATAGCTAACTTCCCCAAACAAAGAGGCAGGCCATTGGTGGTAACACTGTTTACATGCCTTGGACCTATACAGACAGATAGATGCCCATTATCTAAAGAGCACACAATGTTTACATTTCAAAAAGGAAATATCTACATTTTTCATTGTATCACTCAGATTTATTCTTTACTCTTCTAATTTTCACAGTTTTCAATTTCAGTCAGTGGCATCCTACACACATTTATTGGCATGTAACTTCCAGTAAGTTAAACTGGACTTACTCTCAAGTGAATCAATCAGCAACTTCCAACCCAATGGCTATAATCAGGGGTCCTTTCGTAGAAAAAGAGGTGCAGGAGCTCATTAGCATAACTCATTAGCATAACTTATTAGCATATGTCATGTCCCCTGACATCACCAGAAGTGTGTCAGAAAGGGAATGTCAGTTTCAGCCCCATTATACCCTATGGGCCATTGAAATCAATGGCAAAAACTCATAGGGTATATGAGGGGCTGGAGGAAAGGGGGTTTGAGGGAGAGGCTCCAAACTTGCAGGGTCGCTGCTGGGGCCTCTCCTCGAAATATCCACCAAGTTTCAAGAAGATTGGACCAGGGGGTCTAATTCTACGGGCCCCCAAACAGGTTGTCCCATCCCCTCCATTGTTATCTATGGTGGGAAAAAATGTTACCTTTTTTCCTACCATAGAGAACAATGGAGGAAATGGGGGCAACCTGTTTGGGGGCCTGTAGAATTGGACCCCCTAGTCCAATCTTCTTGAAACTTGGTGGGTATTTCGAGGAGAGGCCCCAGCAGCTACCCTGCAAGTTTGGAGCCTCTCCCTCAAACCACCTCTCCTCCAGTGGCTTTTAAAATTGCCACCAAATTTCGGCGGCAATTCAGCGGTGAGCTGAATCAGATTAGAGAATCTGATTCGGCCCGTGGCTGCCCTAGTGGCCACTCCTGAGCTGGTGGAGCTTCGCTCCATCTCACTCTGGCCCCAACAGACCCCTGGCTATAATATTTCAGTCAGTTAATGGCTGTGTTAACAGCTGGACACGTCCTCAAGCTCAAAGAATCCTGGGGCAAACACTGCCAGGGCCTGGGCAAACCAGGGCACTGTTCAAACATGGATACCAGTCACATAGCTCTATGGGGAAGTAAGAGGAATATACCCTGATTAGATCAGGATGTCTCCCCCTTCCCCAAAGGCACACATAACCTAATCAGGACTTATGCAAAGCATCTCTGGAAGACTTCATCAGCAACTCAAGAAATTCTTCTCAAACCTTCTTTTCAATATGTCACTTTATCTCAGTGTCAAGCCTTCCGGGTCATCAACAGGGCCATTAGCAGCCATCAAGCCACAGCCCAAACCTTCATTTCACAACAGTAAAGTGATCATTATGGTTGTTCCCTAAAAGTTTCTCAATGGAGAGGACACACACCTTCCCACAGCCTCAGGGCACAATTTTCCTATAAGAATTGGCCCTGAAAACCCTCTCAGTGTGTTGTATGTTTTTGGTACTGACCACATACACCCCCACTCGTGGGCTTTTCTTTCTCTTCTTCACACAACAAAACACCAGTCATTTCTCTCCAGATTTGCTGCTTCTGCGGATCTCTCCAGGACAGGTAAATATCACCTGATTCCTAAAATGCTATTCCCTGCTTCTCCCTGCCTTTCGACTTCGCTCTTGAATATTGTGTGTTTTGCTGAATGAACCTTCCCCCTCATTTTCTGTGTTAATAAAAAACTCTTTAATTTGAACAAATCTTCTGTTTATTCAAGAGTTCTCACAGGGACAGTCCCCGTAAACATTGGTGTTTCAGTTCTGGTTGCCCCTTCTCACATAATCTCCTATGCTATTTCCCCCCAACTAACTGGACAGTGGAGATTGCTTCTTTGAGTAACAGCTGGACCCTGGACAGAGAGGATCAGGGTCAGGAGACCATTAAATCCAGATGTTCAAATGTCCAAGTTACATAGCTGCATCACTGATGACAAGTGGGTAGACCCACCTTCCTCTCTCCTCCCCAGTTTCCCACAAACTCAGATGCTGTTTTTGCAGCATCCATATTTTGAAATACACCTTGGGAAATATAGCCTATGGGATACGTGACGTGAAGGCAGACCACAATAGGAAGGACTCAAGGGTGTAAGTCTCACAATGTTGCATTGAATGTGAGCTGTATATCCCACTTCAAACATGGTCTAAGTACAAGGAGCTTCAGTAGTATCGCTAAACTGGTAGATACGGCTGTATTTTCTTCCCCTTTGTGAACCTGCAAAGTAAGCCTTAGAGAAGTTATTATCTTCTGCCCTTATTTTAGCAAACAAGAACATTGTATAACATTTTACCCTACAAGATGTTTGTGAGGGTATAGGACAAACAGATGATGTCAAAGCCCTTGGCATCCTGAAAAAGTGCTTTGTAAACAACATTTTTTTTAAAAAAAAAATTAAGATCAATGGAAGATGCAATGAATAAATAAAAGAGCTTCACCTGGCATGTGGTCAAAGTGTTTCATTTCTGATGTGGAGAAATGTCCTTTGTGGGCTAGTGTGAAGTCTGACTTTGATCAGTTACTCTCCAGCTGTTACAAAAAGTCTTTTGAACAGCGGCTAATTAAACCCCCCAAATGTCATCAGAGTGAGAATATTTTTTTTCTTTTAATGCAAAAAAGTAGAATAAAATTGGAAAACAGCCTTGTAATACCTTATTCGCCTTGCAGTGGTAAAACTTAGTCAGGGCTGTACCACTTCAGACTGGGGGAATCATATGGTTGTTTCTCCATTTAAAAACAACAACAACAACCCTCTCTCCAAATAGAAAACTAGATGTCAAAGGAAACCACCTTGCCTTATCCCTGACACTCCAGAGGGGCACCTGCAGCACCAGGGACTCTGGCCGGGCCAATCGTACCAGCTGTCCCGGGGCAAGGGATGAATCAACGCCCCATACCACAGGAACTGTTAGATGCTATGTTTTACAGGACCCCAGTGAAACTGGGTTTGCATATGGGTTTCTCCCAAAGGGACACATATAGGACTTCATGGGCAGGTTTAGGCTGGGGAAATGGTGCTAGGAAAAGGAGGAAGCCTATTTTCTATGTGCACTGAGGTCCCAGTCCAAACTGGGCCCTGGACATTTTGGAACTGAGGAGAAACTGCAACTCACATCTGATTGTTGCAAAGGACAGATATTGCCAGAGGCACCGCCTTTACTCTTGGGTAGTCCAAAGTAGGGGCACCCCACTTTCTAACCTAAACCAGAGACCTACAAAACTCAGGCCAAGGAAGACCTGAAAACACAGAAAACAAGCCATAGCTCTGAAAACAGGGTCTCCATTTTCAGGTTTCAAAAGGTAACCTCAAAAGTCTTCCTCCTCCTCCCAGAAAAGATTTGCTTATGGAATAACAATGAGTTCCACCAGGTGAAATATCTACATTTCTAAGACTATTCAGAGGCCACCTGGCAAATAGTCTTTCTGTCTGCATAACCTCACCCAGCTCTTTTGTGTGATGTGTGATACTTGTCCTTCCTTGTGCCATCCTTCAGGATACCAATCAAACATTCAAATTATTAACGATCTTTCCTGACCCTAATCAGGGACTCATCTCCCATCTTTTGTCTGTATCTGGGAACCTATTCAACTGCCTTGACAGAACCATCAGTGGTCATAAAATCCATTCAGCTAGCCCCAGTACAGTCATCCAACACCTGGCTTCTATTTTTAATCCAGACTTTGACCCCTCTGAGATCTCATTGGTCACATCTAGGCCTTGCCCATCCTGATGTCACACACCCCTGGGACTCATCATTGGTCCAGGTAATCTATTGTTCTCACCTGAGACCAGTTCCCAAGACCTTCCATTGGTCTGCATTGTTTTCCAATGTCTATATCCATTAAGCACACGGTTTCAGACTATGTGATTCTGCCCTGATGCCAACTGGCAGTCCACCTCTAGACCCTTTGGGTTTAGGCCATAATCCTTTCTTCATGGACCTCTGCACATCTGGACAGGTAGTATCACTCCATAACTTACCCCTCTATTATCTATCAATCACCTCTGCTTTCTTACTTCTTAATTGTGTGCGTGTATGCTTGATTTTATGTTTGTATGTTTAAGAATCCTTCAGTAAAGAAATCACTGCTTTAGTAATCTAGCTTCTTTGTCTATTTCTGTGACTTGGATAAAGTGGAACTCTGGTATATAAAGGTCATGATCCTGTGGTTATGCCAGTTGCACATTAATATCATAATTCCTCAACCTTCTATTAAATATAGCAATTTGGCCAACACAGGAACCCCAAACCCAGCCTCTGAATTCCATAATTTATGAATCAAATTAGACTGCAGACCAGGGAATGATGTTTTCTCCATTCCACCACAGTGAAATCAGTGTCCTGTTACCACTGATCAAAATGTTATCAAAATACATTCTTTTTCAGAAATCACCCTTCCAAAATGGACACACATATTCAATTTTGCATCCAACCATGTGCGCTTTTCATTTCAATGGAGTGCAGCCTGCTACCCAGTGAAAGCAAAAGAAGAGGTCTTCTGCTTACAGAAGAGATGCCACTTTATCACTTCAGATGCTTTACGAGGAAAGCTGTCAAGCGGTGATATCACTGAGTTGTGTCAGAAAAACACACCTGAGACCTTCATCAAGACGCTTGCCTCTCTCCCCTCCTTTAAAGAAGGTTATTTGTAAGCCCTGCACAAGCCAGGTTCAGTTTAGTTATTGAATCAATCAGGGCAGGAGCCTAAATGTCAAATACAGCTGGGAGGTCAAACAAATGCTTCACAGCTGGGGCCCCAGTTTTACCTTTGAGAGGTACATTTTTATTTGTCTTCTTGTCCCAGATCCACAATATAACATGAGTCTTGCAGGGTCAGATTTAAGTCCATTATGTTCCCAAGAGCAGCCAACTAGAGGCCTCTAACCAGGTCACAACCAGGTCATAAAGGCAATGTCTTCCCTCACTGTCTTCCCCCCAAGTTACTGATATTCAGAGACACACAACCTCTGGACAAACAAGTTCCATTTAGCTTTCATGGAAGACAGGTGTTGATAGACTCATCCACCCCAAACATGTGAGCTGAGCATGAGGCCCATGACTGCTCCTCTCCCTCCCACCTGCTTGATTTAAAGGTCCCTCCTGCTGATCGACAGGCCACATGGTCCCCGCTGATCAGATGAAGCCCTTTAAATTGGTCAGAAGGGAAGGGAGAGGGGTAGCCCGGGGGGGGGGGTTGTTCTTCAGGGCAGTGCTTGGGGGCAGGGCTTCCCTTGCTGGCCAGCTGGCTGGGGGCAGATTAAAGCCCTCCAAAGCAGGGGAACCTCTGCCTGGACCTGGGGGCTGGTGACCCTACCTTCAAGGCATTTGTGTACAGTGTCATCAAGTCACAGCCGACTTATGGTGACTCCAGAAAGAGGCTTTCAAGGCCAGTGAGAAGCAGAGGTGGTTTGCCATTGCCTTTCCTCGGTGGTCTCCCTCCAAGTACTGACCCTGCTTAACTTCCAAGATATGACAAAATTGGGCTGTACCTGCCATGTCGATAAACATCACAATAACAATAGAGAATCAAACAGCTGTAAAGTTGCGGCAGTAAACATCACAATGCCACAATACCACCTTCCCTCCCTGCCTTCAAGATACCTCATCAAATCTGGCCTTAACTCCATGTCTATCATCCAATGTAGAAGCTGCAAATCCTATAAATTAACCCAGTATTTGAACATACCTGTAAACAATATGAAGGTTTTGTTGGCTTGCTTGTTTTTCTTTTCAGTACTGTGCTACTTATTGAGGTATCATATAATGAGAAATCACCCCCCACCTGCACCCACATGACACATTCTAGTGTTAGGAAATATGAACCCTAATCGCATTATTTTCTGGCCTCTGGTTATTATGTCAGGGTCATCTCATGCTCCATAACACCAGTTTCCCCTTTAGGAGCCTTTAGTTAATGGGTTTGTTATACAATTCCCCGTGCCAATAGCACCTCCAGTCTGTTGGGCAGCTGATATTGTTTATTTCCTCTGAGGTCCCATATAGGCATGGTATGGGCCACAAAATATTAGGCAAAATCAAGTCTGCATGTGTTTTCTAGCTAAGCCTTTCTCCCCCCCCCCTTTTTTTTACACTTTTGACATTTAATCCTAGTTGTGCCATTGTCCATATCTTTGGGAGTTCTAAATAGCTCCAGACTTACTATTCAAGGGACACTGGCCATTACTTCATGTTTACATATGCTCCTCTCTCCAAACATTTTGTGCAACAGTACTTGGGTACTGGTTGGTGGTTCCTTCCCACACTGGGTCACTGATATAGTTATGTCCTTCTACCCTTATGTGAACGATGCAAAGTACTGAAAGGAAACAATGAACAACAACAAAGTTTGAGTCCAGTGGTACCTTTAAGACCAGCAAAGTATAATACACAGAATTAAACTTTGTTGATCTTAAAGGTGCCACTGGATTCAAAGTTTGTTCTGTTGCTTCAGACCTATATAGCAACCCACAACAACAACAGATGTCTCTTATAGGAGAAGTATAAAATATGTCTCATTTATGATGTCTTCTGTAAATATGATTATTCCATGTGGAAACTGGAAGCTAAATAGGGCTGGTCATGGTTAGTACTTGGATGGGAGACTGGCAAGGAAGTTCAAGGTTGCTATGCAGAGAAAGGCGATGGCAAGCCACCTCTTGTCCTGAAAACTATATGGGGTCATAGGTGTCAACTTCAGGGGGGCTGGGGAGCTGGAGCCAAGCCCCAGCCCACCCACCCACCCCGGGAAATTTGAAAGTCTACGCCCTTGTATGGGGTCACCATAAGTTGGCTGTAACCTGATGGTATTTTCCATCATCATGTGAAAACATGACCCATATAGCATGACCCATATAAAAATGGCAAGGTAAAGGAGCCCTATGGTGTGTTCATGACTATTCCTAGATTACAAAAGAATACTCAGAAATTTTAACACTTTGTGGTTGATCATGTCTAGGTATTCCCAGATGTGGGTATTATCCATACTCATCTCTTTGGGGTCAGGCTGCTTTGGTCATCCAAGTTCATGACCTTTACCTGAGTGACCCTATTGATTCTCCTGGATATAATCATAGAGTTGGAAGGTACCTCCAAGGTCATCTAGTTTAACCCCCTGCACAGTGCAGAAAATTCACAACTACCTCACACCCACACCCCCAGTGACCCCTGCTCCATGCCCAGAAGATGGCAAAAAACCCACAGGGATCTCTGGCCAAACTGGACTGTAAGAAATTGCTTTCTGACCCCAAAGTGGTGATCAGCATTTCCCTGGGCATGTAAGAAAGGGCCACAAGAACTAAATACTGGTGCAGCCCTTCCTGCCCTCCCTCTCACGATCTGCCTACATTCACAAACTCAGCATTGCTGTCAGATGGCCATCTAGCCTCTGTTTAAAAACCTCCAAAGAAGGAGAGCCCACCACCTCCCAAGAAAGCCTGTTCTACTGAGGAACCACTCTGTCAGGAAGTTCTTCCTAATGTTTAACCAAAAACTCTTTTGATTTAATTTCAACCCATTGTTCTGGTCTGACCTTCAGGGCAACAGAAAACAACTCTGCTCCATGCTCTATAGGTCAGTCCTTCAAGTACTTGAATATGGTTATCATATCTCCTCTTAGTTGTCTCATCTCCAGGCTAAACAGACCCAGCTCCTTCAACCTTTCCTCGTAGGACTTGGGCTGAGGACAGACTGGCAATCTGAAGTGGAGGCAAAGCGGAGGGAACTGGAGCGGGGGAAAAAACCCACGGAGCTGGCCGTTCACACTGGCCAGAGCAATGCGGATCAGCGGCGATACGGAGCGTTCAGACTGCCACGGAGTGTTCAGACTGCCGCATAGCCAGCGCGCGCGGCTCGCACGCGCCGCTGCACTTTTTTTTGTTTTCCTTTGATGTTTTTCGCATGTGTGCACATGCGCACATGCACACATGTGCAAAACTTTTTGCCGGTGCGTTCACACTTCCTCCGGATGCCTCTCGCTTCTTCCAGTTCACACTGTTTGGAAGCGGGAGGCATGCGGAGGAAGGCCCCTGAACACCGGGAAAAACCGGTGTCCGGGTAAAGCGGAAGGAAAGCGACTGGGAGATGGGTAAGTACGCAACGGAGCTGACGGACAGATGCACATGTCTGAACGTGCTCCTTTCCTCCGTTTGCGAAGCATGCCTGCCCCGCTTTAGATTGCCAGTCTGTCCTCAGCCTTGGTCTCCAGACCCCTCATAATCTTTGTTGCCCTCCTCTGGACACGTTTCAGCTTGTCTATATCCTTCTTAAATTATGGTGCCCAAAACTGAACACAATATTCTAGATGAGGTCTAACCAGAGCAGAGTAAAGCGATACCATCACTTCACACGATCTGAACACTTGATACAGCTCAAAACTGCATTTGCCTTTTTAGCTACCACATCACACTGCTGATTCATATTTAGTGTATTGTCTACTAACATTTACAGGAATCTTCTTTCAGATGTCATCCAAACTTTATTTTGCAGGTTGTCAACAGTATGCTAATGATAGCTACCTGTGTTTCTCTTTTTCATCTGAACCTGGTGGTGTAGTGTTATTCTTCAATGACTACCTGAGGTTGGAATTGGTGGAATAAAGGCAAATACATTAAGATTTAATCCAAGCAAAAAAGGTAGATCAGGGTAGATGATTCAAAAGCCCCGAGAAATGATACAATTGCCCATTCTGGGTAGTTTTACTTAGGTAAGCATTTAATTTTTAATATGATTGGAGTTTATTTGAGCTGTGTTTTATTTTTCCCAGCTGATGCACAAAAGTCACTGATTCACATATCATTATGGTTTTATGACATTTGATGTTTTCAATTCTCCTGTTTTGATTGTTCCATTGTGCTCTGCATAGGGAATTATTGCGAACTGAAAGGTAGATAGTACATTTCAAATGATTCAATACATTTTTTCCATATTAAAAGAAAAAGAACGGATGCATAAATCATGTAAAGAGAAGCTAGACAAGATTCTTTTAAAAATCATTTTAAAACTTTTTTTTTTTGCTTTTATTTTTTCCCTTCCAGCTACTTTGGAGTGTGAAGAGAAGTCTTTGATGTTCTCAGCTCATCTCTCAGCTGAGTATAAAAACTAGGCATAACCAGAGAGACCAAAGATATTCATCTTTTTGTGTGTGTGCGTTAATTATCATTAACATATTGTTTACATGTGTCTGGTATCCTTATGGAATGCCCCCCCTCTTGCATTACCCAATTTAATTATTAATTGTTCAGACATTAATTTAATGTGTAACAAAGTTTTATTTTTTTTTAAAAAAACTAATAAGTTGCAAATGTAGGAAATCATGAATTGGTTGCTTCCCATCTCTGTTTCCTTCCCTCCAATCTCTTAAAGAGGAGAAGAAGAAGAGAGTGGATTTATACCCCACCCTTCACTTGGTGTCCCAGAGGCTTACAAACTCCTTTCCCTTCTCCTCCCCACAACAGACACCCTGTGAGGTAGGTGGGGCTGAGAGAGCTAATGTTGTAACAGAATTTACAATTTAGAGACATTTCTTTATGCTTTATGATGCTAAGGAATTGGGTAATCTATGGATTTTGTGGTTTGCCATTCATTGTTCTGGCAGTCTTCATCCATGGAACCAGAAATATTACAAAAGGGGGCAGGAAAAACATACTCTGAGGAATGGAATTGTGCCCAGTTACAGGATAAAAGGAATGGATACTTGGGAACTGAAGGAGAAAGGGACAGGAAGGCAGTTTGGTGTTTGGAAAGAGGTGATTCATAGGCCCAAATGAGGTTAAGCTGGAATGTCTTCTGAAGGGGAAAAAGATTATAATGGGAAAAATCAAACCTAGATAAAAGCTGGGAACCAAATGGAAGCAGCTGGCTCAAATAAAGGCATAGATTCCACAGAGACAGATATAGCTCAGGCTAGCCCAGTCTCATCAGATCTCAGAAGCCAAGCAGGGTCAGCCCTAGCTAGTATTTGGATGGGAGACCTCCAAGAATACCAGGGTCGTGACATGCAGACAGGCAATGGGAAACTGCCTCTGAAGTATCTTGTCTTGAAAATTCTATAGGGTCACCATAAGTCCGCTGTCACTTGATGGCACTTTCCACCACCAATAGCGACAAAATCTGTTGCAGCAATTATAGCCGGAAGGCCTTTTCTGGGTGAGGTGGAGGTTTTCCAGGAGGTTTCCTGGTAAAGCACCAGTGGGCATGATCAGGGGTCCTTTCGTAGAAAAAGAGCTGCAGGATCTCATTAGCATAACTCATTAGCATAACTCATTAGCATATGCCACGTCCCCTGACATCACCAGAAGTGTGTCAGAAAGGGAATGTCATCTTCAGCCCCATTATATCCTATGGGCCATTGAAATCAATGGAAAAAACTCATAGGGTATATGAGGGGCTGGAGGAAAGGGGGTTTGAGGGAGAGGCTCCAAACTTGCAGGGTAGCTGCTGGGGCCTCTCCTCGAAATACCCACTAAGTTTCAAGAAGATTGGACCATGGGGTCCAATTATATGGCCCCCCAAACAGATTGTCTCATGCCCTCCATTGTTCTCTATGAAGGGAAAAAATGTTAACTTTTTTCCTACCATAGAGAACAATGGAGGGAATGGGGGCAACCTTTTTGAGGGCCTGTAGAATTGTACCCCCTGGTCCAATCTTCTTGAAACTTGGTGGGCATTTCGAGGAGAGGCCCCAGCAGCTACCCTACAAGTTTGGAGCCTCTCCCTCAAACCCGCTCTCCTCCAGTGGCTTTTAAAGTTGCTGCCGAATTTCGGCGGCAATTCGGTGGTGAGCTGAATCAGATTAGAGAATCTGATTCAGCCCGTGGCTGCCCTACTGGCCAGTCCTGAGCTGGCAGAGCTTTGCTCCGCCTTGCTCCAGCCCCAATGGACCCCTGGGCATGATTGAATCAGATGCATTCTCTGCTAGGAGTCTGCCTTTTGCTCTGGGCTGAATGAAGACTTCTTGTAGTATATTTCAGTGGGTCTCAGCACAGAGATGGGAAGAGAGACAGTGACTGATTTCCCACAAGTGCTGCCCCAGCGCTTGTTCCTCCGTTTGCCCTGATTGCCTGCTTGAATTTCCCACTATTTGCCATGGGATGCATTTTGACCCATGGGTTCGTGCGATTTCATCCGATTTCCTCTGCAGCTTCAGTGATCCTAAAAAAAACCAGGATCACTGAAGCCGTGGGGGTAATTGCATAAAGCTGTGGGTCAAAATGCACCCCACAGCAAATAGTGGGAAACTCAAGCAGGCAATTGGGGCAAATGGAGGAACAAGCACTGGGGCAGCACTTGTGGGAAATCGGTCAGGGTCAAAATGGAATTTGCATGGCAACCATTGTGATTAAGTTTTGGAGCCATGACATCTGTAAATCTCACCCCAACGTGAACTCATTGATGTCCTTTGTTCAGCCAATTCCCCCCATCCATAGCCCCCCCCCCAGGATTGCCAGAGTCCATGTGGGGCCTGGAGATCTCCTGGAATTACAATTTATCTCCAGTAGGGATGCCAGCCTTCAGCTGGGACCTGGGGATCCCTCAGAATTACAACTCATTCCCAAACTACAGAGATTGGTTTCCCTGGAGAAAATTGATTTTTTGGAGGGTAGGCGTTGTGACACTGTACCCAGTGGAGATCCCTGTCCTCCCGAGGCTCCATCCCCAAATCTTCAGGAGTTTCCAACCTGGATTTGGTGACCCTGCCCCCCATCTACAGTGGTAGCCCTAACCTCCAGGCTACAGAGATTAGTTGCCCTGAAGTAAATGGCTGATTTGAAGGGCATACTCTATGGTACTGTACCCTGCTGAGGTCCCCCCCATCCCTAAACCACACCCTTCCCAGCACCCACCCCCAAATTTTCAGAATTTCCACACCCAGAATTAGCAACCATAATAATTTGCCTTATATTTTCAAAATAAATGTACACAAGAATAGTCCTGCTAAATCAGACCAGCACACAGTGGCTAACCAGTCCCCCTGAAGGGCCATCAAACAGGGCATAGAGGTTAAGGCCTTCTCCTGGTATTGTCTTCTAGCACTGTTCTTCAGAAGTTTGCTGGAAGCTCCTGTTAGTCACATGGCTGGTTGCTACTGATGGATTTATGGAACCATTCATGCTCCTAGCGATCACTAAATCCACTGCTAAGAAATTCTGATGTTCTTGTTACATTGAGCCCTCTGTCATTTTTGCCAGCGTTAAGTATTAGCATTAATACCAAAATCAATAGTAAGATTAAAAGTGATAGTTGAAGTGGAAAGCAAGGTTTGGTATCACCAACTGCATCACACATCACAAAAGTCCTTCTGGAGACTTTCCCCCCCATATATTTATAATCCTTTTATTCAAAAATTAGAAGGTTTTATATCTTAGCGTTATAACCACAGCTTGTAGTTGCCTACATTTAATAAGAGAAGTGACTCCTAGTAACCTGAATTTTACTTTAAAAATAGAAAACACTCTGGAGAAAATTAATTGTGTTTAATCCATTTCACACTCTTAATAGTATAATTAGCCTCCCTAGATTCACAGTCATTACAGAGGTCCCCAAATATATGTGATTTTACACATCTGTCAGCTCAGTCAGAGATTCAACTGCTTAATATAACATTTGGAAACACCATATTAATTACACTGCATGGAGGTTTGGTCTTTAAAGGAATGAATGAATTACTCTGAATGATAGTATAGTAGTAATATTTTTTTACAAAAATGCTGCTTTTTAAAATCTTATCACAGATATCTCAAAATTTCTCCTGCTCATTTGTGGCTTACCAACTTAAGGTTCTGAAGAAAAGTAAGGTAAAAAATAACTTGAATTTAAGGATTTTAAAGGCAGGTTAGATTATGTGAGGAAGAACTAGGAACATACTCAGCAACCTGCCATTTGGTGAGTGATGATAGACATGCTTTGGAAAGATAGTATTCTGAGAAAGAGGATTTGTGAAGATACAATTTACAGTGGCATCCAAAGCAGAGTTAAATGCAACTATAACAATGGAGATGGAGATGGAGGGGAAGGAGGAAGAGGAGGAGAATTGCCACAGTCAGATATTTGACTGGTAGATGGTGTACTGTAATTAGAGATCTAGCCAAGTTCTTGGTACATTGTTGTTGTTGTCACTGTCTGTCATAGTCAGATATCTGATTGGTCGATGGTGTTCTGCAAATTGAGATCTAGCCAAATTCTTGGGAATTACAGATATACCTTCACAGGTTTCTTGCTGCTCCAAGCAACACTGACTTCTGGAGCTGAGCTGGTGTTATTTGCTCAGTGCCCAGAATGTCCAGGTGTTTCATGAACTTCTAGGCACTGCTCCAAGGGCTCCAATGACAACTGGCATAGGGGTCACCTTCTTCTCCCAGAGGCACTCTTAACTCTTTTCACAGGTCTTGGTATTTTGTGATCTTCACCTGTTCTTTCTTTTCTATTCTGCTGTCTCCTGGGACTGCTGTGTCAATTATTCCAAACCTATTTCTCATTCCACCCCCCTACTGATTGTGATATCAGGGGTATTGTCCTCCAGGTATTAAGTCTTTGCAATCCGAAGTTCCAAAGAATCTTTTTTTCATCATTTTCCATAATTGTCTGATTTGTGCTCCCATGAATTTCTGGCTGATGTTAAGCCATATTTCTTGCAAAGAACTATCTGTTGCTATGCTTGCTGATGTTAGCCTTTCTTGGTACACAGGAACACAAGAATCTGCCTTTTACTGAGTCCCATTATTAGTCTATCAAGGTCAGTAGTGTCTATTCCAACTGACAGTTGAGGGAATAAAACAAATCATATCCAATATCTAATTTTGAACTAGGACTTCAGTGTGTGGATTGTTAAATCCACACATTGAAGTCAGATATAGAATAGGAAGATGTTTGTGCAAACTTAGGTCAGCCCCTGAGTTTAGACTGAAATAATTAAAAAAAACTCCATACACCCAAAAACCTGATTTTGCAGTGCTGTTTTGTAAGATCTCAGTTACCATTATTCAGGGCAGGCCCCAGAGTTTTTTGCACACTAGGTGAGGCTACCTTGAGGTGCCCCCCCCCAGGTGAGGCTACCTTGTAGTGCCCCCCCACTGCAGAGCTGCCCTCTCCACCACTGGAGACCCATCTGTAAGGGACGCCCCCCCCCACCCCAGCACCCACCCGGGCCCTTGAGCTCTCCAACCCCGCCGGCAGCTACCTGCACCATAGCGCCTACAAGCCTATCTTCATTGGCCCAAGGCTAAGTTTGGTTCTTAGCATGAATGGAAAGCTGCATTCAGACATAACGGTAAATCGTGGTTTGCATAAAGCATATAATCTCTTGGTTTGAGTCTCTTTCAGTCTCTCCGCTGCCCCATTTGCCAGCTGTGTCCCTAGGTGGCCACCTAGTTGGCCTGGTGATAGAGCCAGCCCTGCCATTATTGAAGGAACAGAAGGGAAAGGGAGGTGCCACCTGAGTCAGGTAAGTGGTACTGGACCAGTGGTGGATAGGATCAGGAAGAAGAGGGGGCAGCACTGCGAGCAAGGGTGGAGAGGGAGCCACCTGCCTCCCTACCAACCAAGTGAGGTAAAAAGTGCTTGTGCTATTGTGGGAAAATGGGATCTACCACCAGATGAGCTTGGCAGGCAGAGGTGCTGGTGTTACAGGCGGGCTGACTGGCAAGGGAAGGAGGATGGGAACCTTCCTGCACAAGTCTTTTGGGTGCCCCACTTGTTCAAATCATATTCCAGTTAGGCCTTGATGGTATCTATGATACGTCTGCTTCTCTCACCCAACCAGCTCCAGCCATTCATTGAATATTCACAGTAGAATGCTCCCTCTAAGCTGTGGAGTCTTTTGAGCAAAAATTCTACTTTGTGAGCTACTGGCATTAAAGTTGTGAATGAGCAGTTTGGCTACAACATAAATTAGTTTACTCTGGAGCCATCCTTCTTGAGCTAAGACAAAAATGTGTGAGCTGGAGGCTAAAAAACTGTGGGCTAGCTCACACTAACTCAGTTTAGAGGAAACACTGGAGACTGCATAGGTCCTCAAATTCAATAGCAATTACAGAATTATATGGGTAGATTCACATCCTCATGCTCTCTAATGTCAAAGTTGGTTGCCGAGTGCCATTCAGTGAGACCATTGAACTGGAGTCATCCACAGATAAGGTGAAGTTTGGTGGGGACCTGCCTGCCCTCTTTTGAGACCATGTGGGGTTAGCTCGTCACTGTTTTTGGTGGTTGAGCAGGAATTTTTTGGGGCCTCAGTCAAATAGGCCAAGAGGGAGGGCTTTTTTTGCCTGCTCTGTATGGTCAGAGGGGGTGAGGTATAAATAGACCTGGTACAACTTGTTAGACCCTAACTGAGAAGGTGGGGAAAGCATGGGTTGAGGGGATTTTGAGTTGGCAAGTACTTCAAGATATCAACGATAGGTGGGGTCCTCAAAGTGGGTACCTATAGGCTTGGCAGTCTGGGTGACTCAGTTGGGGGCCTCTTTGGGGCTGGTGGAGCATACGATGAGCCTTAAGTCTTAGCAGTCTTGGGCAGGAATGTGCCCCTTCATCCCCTCTACATACTGGTGTGTGGACCATGACAAGTGAGGTCCAAAGGATCCCAGACCTATCTCTGAGCTGTGGTGGATTTGCCCTTTTAGGAAGCTTGCTTTGCAAGCACAATGCAATCTGTGCTTTAATGTGTTAATGAGATGGCACAGATCAGCCTATGTGTAAACAAAGTTCCCAGTTTAACCCATAACTTGTGTTGTGCTTCATTCAAGGGCTGGGCAGCCAATCAATCCCTATATCTTAAAAGTGAAATCTGGAAAGGTAATTTTACTCCCCATAACAACATTACATTGTAGCATGTTTGGATGAATCCCTGAGATTACAGGAAACACATATTTCTATGTTCATTAAAAAAGATTTCCCTCCATAAAAGTGGCCTGATGAGCATGTGCATTACTTCCAGGAGATGCGAAATGCTGATAAGGGAGTGCATCAGTTGTTGTTGTTGGGGAGATTGGCTTTCCCAAGCCCCTAACAGCTTGTAACATCCTAGAAGGGAAGATTTGACATGTGGGGATGTTTCCCAGTTATTTATCCTTAACCACCCCCAACATCTTCCTTCTAATAGCAAGCTTAATGATCAATGACCTGTCACAAAAGCAGTGGAGGGGACTCACCTGTAGAAAAGGATGGGGGTTCTGTTTACTTGGGGCTCTATAGTAGGGTTTCCAACCTCCAGGTGGGGCCCAGAGTGCTCCCAGAATTACAATGGATCTCCATGGAGAAAATGGCAGCTTCAGTGGGCAAATTCTATGGTATATCATAGGTTCTAAGTGAAATCCCTTCCCAAATTTCCTCCTGCCACTCCCTCCACCCAATCTCCAAGAATTTTCCAGGGTAGAGTTGGCAGCTGTAAATCCATCTGTAAATGCAGAAAGATTCCTCCAGAAAAACTTGATAAGCATTTTTCTTGTTTTTGGAATATGAAAATAGCTGATGGGGAGGGGGTCGGCAGGGGCAGACGGAGATGGGGGAAGGTAGCCAACACAAACAAGCCTATAAGATCTTATAGTATCCTGGAGAGAGAGATTTAGGTTTGGGCAACTTTCCAAAGGCATATTCTTCATATCCACATGGATCTCTATCTTGTAGCATTATAATATCCATCATAATGGGACAGTGCTGTTCTCAGCCATTTAGTACAGAACAGAACTGTGTGGACTACCTCTACGTATCTCAAGAGGAAACATTAAATGTTTTTTTTAAAATTCTTTGGCTCTGCTACTTCACTTAGTTGACAAAATCCAGCCATTTACAAAAGGGAGAAGAGGAAGTTAACTTCTTCACAGAATTCCTTTTGGCAAAGACATTTTAGACAATTAAGTTCTCTTTCGTTATGACCACGAAGAGAATATAATTTGCTGATGGAATCACATCCCTAGAAAACTGCAAAGGACAGCAACACAGGAAGCAGTTGCCCTTTTGGGATACGGAATCAAGATACAGTTGCCAACTCTGGGTTGTGAAATACCTGGTGATTTTTTTTTGGGGGGGGGAGGTGGAGCTTGGGGAAGGAGGGGTTTGGGGAGGAGTGAGGCCTCAATGTGGTATAATGCCATAGAGCCCACTTTCCAAAGCAGCCATCTTCTCTAGAGGAACTGATCTCTGTCACCTGGAGATCAGTTCTAATTCCATGAGATCTTCAGGCCCTACATGGAAGCCGGCAAGCCTAAATCAAGAAAGGTTTACACATGGTTCTCAGCTAAACCAGAGATGGAAGGATGTTCAAACAGTCCAATGCTGGATTTCGATTCTCTTGTAACAGCATGTCTCCAAAGAAGATTCCTTACCAGACCACAAACCGGGTGGTTTCCCCAACATAGACCAGGGGCTGGAATACTTGGGCCAGGACTTCTGGAACCACCAGGGTGGCACAGGCCCAATGGGCCCAATGGAAGTCAGGGGTGCAGCCTTCTGGGAGCCAAAATAGGGCTGATGCTGGGGCTGGGGCTACTCTTCAGGGCCTTTCACAGGCCTTGGAGCAGCTCACAGAATGCATGAACTTCTATGACAACCAACAAGAGGGACCTAGCAGTGCAGACAGGGATCAGATTCTGACAGGCCCTGTGCATTTCAAAGCAAGACCCATTCAAAGGCAGCAGTGCATCACTGTGTGTGGGACTGCTCTTTCTCCAACAATTCTGGCAACTCTGACAGATTAATGGAAGTCCCAGCTAGAACACGCAGGCCAGCCAAGAAGTGCCTTGCCAAGAAGTAGGCGAAAAAGGCTTCACACACCAGGGAAGAGTCAGATAGCAGTGGAATGTCAGGTGAGTCCAAATCAGAAGGTGACTCTAGGGACACCTCTGAGGAGTACTGGTGTGTGGCCATGCATGTGCCAGGGTTACTTACTGACATGGGTGCTCAGGCTTAGGCTCAACCCACAGAAAAGGGGATGGTGATTCAGGAGCTGTTTGGGTGGACAGTTGTGAAGTTGACCCCTCCTCAGTTACTTCTACTTTTGAGGATGGGGAGGACCCCCTGGGCATTCACCTCTCAAGTAGCCAGGGTCAGGCTCCTAGGACCATGGGCACCTTGCTGCCATAACCTTCCTCAATAAAACATTCAGGTTTCCCAATCCATGCACTCCCTTTGCCACCCACAGGGCAATTGGGAGCTGGCAGAGGTCACCCCTCAGGGTACCAGATTCTTGTGGGCACGTCACATTCAACACTTTAGGCAGGATTATTCAACAGTTGCCAAGCTTGTGTTGGTCAGGGTACAAGGACACATTGTTTGAGGCACCTTTTGCCTTAGCCTTCTGTGGGGCCCTCCAGGTAGGGGAGCTGATGGCCAACTCCAGGGTGGATGGCTCTGGTGAACAGGGTGCACTAGTCCAGAGGTCAGATGTCTGCCAGATAATTTGGAAGTATAAGACAGATCAGTTGGGCTGCGGGGCTCAGCTGTACCTCCATGCTATTCAGGGGCCTGGCCCATGCCCAGTATGGGCCATCTTAGCCTTACTTGCTGTGAGGCTTTCAAGTCTGGGCCCCTTCCTGATCCATGATCCAAATTTCAACTCACAGGCATATTCAGGGCCTCCCTGGTGGCATCAGGGCTCCCAGCAAGGGAATTTGGGCTCCACTCATTTCAGATTGGTGCGGCCACAACTGCAGCCAATCTAGGACTCCATCCTTCATGCATCCAGACTATTGGCAGGTGGCATTCAACCATGTTCAGGGTGTACAGCTGGCCAGACTTGGAGACAGTCTTTTAACATGATTCCATTCTAGTTCCAGCTCAGCAGAAGAAGACAGTGGGGATCTGCGGCCACAACACTGTATATTGGGAGAGAGTTCACATGGCATTTTCTGGCTGGGGATCTGACCTGGGCGTGCAACACTTTGTTCGGCTGTCTTGGATTGGTATGAGAGGGATGTGATGGAACTCCTTGGTGCCTACCATTCTTTGTAGGCTGCAGCAAGGGAGACCTCCTGTCCTGATGCCCTGATTGTACAGCTGGGTGAGGATGACCTGGGTACAGACACAGGTCTCATCTTGGCACACTGGGCCAAGACCAATCTATATGCACTACACTCCAAACCAGTGTTCCCTGTTAGCTGAGTTAGTGTGAGTTAGCTCACCATTTTTTTACCCTCCAGCTCACATATTTTTGTCTTAGCTCAGGAAGGATGGCTCCAGAGCAAACTAATTTATGCAGTAGTCAAATAGCTCACTCACAACTTTAATGCCAGTAGCTAACAAAGTAGAATTTTTGCTCAAAAGACTCCACAGCTTAGAGGGAGCATTTCTCCAAACTGTTGACTACAACTATCTTATGGTCAGACTTTTTGGAGAGACAATCCTGGGGGTGGGGGGAGACATTGCACCTGGAGAAAGTGGACATCACCAGGAGAAAGGTTACCAATAAGCTGGGCAGGGGCATGGAGGCCCTAGGAGGTCACTATAGTTGGCACCCAAACATTTTGTATAGCCAGCAGGTTATGTTTTGCTGGGATGGTGATCGATGATTGCATGGCATTCAGCATGGCTTGAGGGATTGGTTGCAGCTGCAGCCTTGGTGGGAGCCAGTCAGGTTTTGCCCATTTCTTGTGGTAGTATCAGCATGGGGCCAGATCCATTTCAGGGGGAAAGCAGCCTCATGTTTATTACTCCCAAAAATTGGGGTGAGGGTTCAAGAGGCATGCCCAGCTTAGATACTGGCAAGGCACCCTCACTCAAATGGCAGGGGGAGTCCACACAGTGGCTACTGTCCACGTAGATCTCAGCATGCTGTCATCCCCTGGTCTATTCCTCCCCCAGTGGGCAGGCTGAGAGCAGAGGGTGGGTTTTCATCGGGCAGCAGGCGGGTTGGCCAGTGCCAGTATCTGTATTGCCCCATGCTGTGCCAAGGCTCTTTCAGCTGCTGTAACCAATAAAGTTGTGGTCATTTTCATTCCTGAAGGTTGTGCATTGTTTTCTGGCCTTGTATATGGGTGGGTGGCAATGCTCCCTCTAAGCTGTGGAGTCTTATGAGCAAAAAATCAACTTTGTGAGCTATGGCATTAAAGTTGTGAGTGAGCAATTGGCTGCTGCACATATTACTTTGCTCTGGAGCTATCCTTCCTGTGCCAAGGCAAAAATGTGTGACCCAGAGGCTAAAAAACTGTGAGCTAGCTCACACTAACTCAGCTTAGAGGGAACACTGGTGGGTGGCATTTCACCATCTCTTCCTCCCTCCCTTCGGCACTGGGTCCACAAGCGTAATGAAGTAGAGCTTCACTGGCCCAGACTCTTTGTGGAAATCACTTGACTATCATTGGAATTATATACTGTGTTGTGATTACATTCTGTAATTGGACCATACAGACCAGTCACAGATTCAATGAATAGCCATCAACCGTGTCTATGCAATTCTAGGAACCCTGTTTCATTTTCTGATTTGACAGAAATAGAGGCCACTACATTCGGTTTCTCATAAGACAGAGATAATTCCCTGTGTGAGGTATATCAGTATCTATCATAGAATTAATGCTAGGATTTACACATGCCATTTGTTTTTTTTTTTTTTTTTAAGGGGAAAAATCCACACAGGGCAATTATTTCATTTGTACAGAAATCAGGTTGGTGATTAAGTGCTTTTGTACCTCCATTTGAGAAGGTTCAATACTGTTCACAATTCAGCCCTAAGAAAGAAGCAGAACAATTGATTGCAAAGCAAAATCTGTCTCAGATGACAATGCAGATGAAACAAATTGATGTCTTTGTTGCAAGTTTCCAATAAAAATGCTTTCTATTTTTATTCTTTGATTGTCTTGACTAGACAATTGGGGCCCATTAGCCTAAGAAGAAGTGTGGAAGAAATAATAGCTTGTCCATTGTTCCCAGTGGACTTAACTGATGTGGATGCTCCAGGTCAGACCATGACATGAAAATCCCTCCAGCTTTGCCAGTTTTAACGCAGTAGTAACACGGAATGGCAGAATGCAAAAAAATGAAAGATATAGCCAAGCAAGAAGCCCACAACAAAGCTTCTAGGAGTTGACTGTCTTCTAGGAGCCAGTTTGGTATAGTGGTTAGGAGTGCAGATTCTAATATGAGAGAGCCAAGTTTGATTCTCCACTCTTCCACATGCAGCTGCTGGTGTGACCTTGGATCAGTTACAAGTTCTTTCAGAGTTGTTATCTCATGAGCAGTTCTCAAAAGTGCTGTCTCAGACCCACCTACCACACAGGGTGTCTTGTTATGGGGAGGGAAAGGGAAAGGAGATTGTAAACTGCTGTGAGACTCCTTCGGGAAGTGAAGAGCAGGGTATAAATCCAATCTCCTCCTCCTCCTCCTCCTCCTCCTCCTCTGGAGTTGTATAGATACACACAACTGCTGCAATTCCTGTCATTGTGCCAGCAATCCCACATCATCTAACAAATTTCTGTCTGCATCTCATTCCACATCTATTCTCGTATTACTTCGTCTCAGCATTGGCTGTCTGCATCACTTTATTGCCATTTAGTGGCAACTCCAAGGTCACTATGGCACCTCACCACACTATGTGGATTTGGTTTTAAGGTGGTTTAATTGCTTCCCCTGCCATCTGAGCCACTGTGAGTGATAAGTGACAACTGAAGCCAAATCCCCTCCCCCCACCAATCTTTTCTAAGAAGATACACAAATTGTCACAAAGGAAATAAGTTAGCTGAAAATCCAGTTGCCTGCATTTAAAAGCAGCCAGGGAACATTTTTCTGTGATCATTTTTTTTTTTTGGGGGGGGGTGGGGGTGGAAGCATGCCCACCCCTGAACCATTTGTAATTTCCTGGGGCAGTCCCCAGAACACCATGCTGTGCAACTGCTGGGTGTTTTGTGTTTTTTACCCAGCTCGTTCAGTCTTTCCTGCCCCCTCTCCGCCTCCCCCTTTGCCAGGTCACCCCCATTTACTTTCTGTGGGGGGGGTCACAGGTGCCATTTCCTCCCCACAGTGCAGCACAGTGCCCTGTCAGTGCCCCCGGGAGGCCGCTCCTCCCTCCTCTTGTGCGCACTCTCCCTAAACATGATGCAGACAGCAAGCTTTTAAACTGAGCCAAATGGGAGGTAACAGAAGCTGGTGCCAGAGCTGAAACAAGCAGCATTACACAGCAGATGCAGATTGGGCCAATGTTAACTTGAGCTTCCACTTTCACTTCAATGTCAGGAACAGCTCTCTACACTCTCCAGAAAGATTATCATTACTCCCATTACCAAACAGAAGGGACCAGTTCACACACTCACTTGAGCAGGGATTATCTTTGCATGGTTGAGGAACAGATATGCATGCACCCCGTTCTCAAAGCAAAAAGGTCATAAGTGAAGGAGTTGCCATATGGATAGGATCATTATATGTACAGTATAATCCCCCCTTTTGAAGGGAAAATGCAAGTTGAGCCTATAACCACATGGGTCAACTCACAGAGCATTTGAATCATGTTTATTTATGTGGTGAAAATGACACATGTCCACTTCTCTACAAGACAAGATCAGCTTAAGGAAATAGACTTGTAATTCTGTTCAAAAATCATAATTTATGTGTGATTTTTTTAAATGATAAAAACAATGTCAGGTATATAGGGTTCGATCCTACATAAAAGCTCACTGAAAAAATTGGTGGAGTTGCCCCGTAGCCGGCTTTATGTCCCAAACATTCTCTGCTGAAGCGTGGGAGACCCTGAGGAACAAAATGTACTAAAACATGGTGGGCTGTATGGAGGAGGTGTATTAGAAGTAATTCTCTTCTTTTCGGTGCTTTATGACCAAGCTTTCTGTTAGGAGAAGAAGGAACAGGAGAAGATTCTATGTGATTCTCTGTGATGGATGGGCAATGATCCTGTCCTTTGCTTTCAATCACCAATCTCCTTTTAATTTGTGTTCAGAGAAGCTAACAGCCAATTAGAATCCATGGAATGCTTGAGGAGTCCAATAGGGAAGGGGAGTAGAGAAGAAAATCTGTACAACTGTCAGTTTGAGCCAGATAGTGTTTGAGCCTCCAGCAAGTAAGATTGGAGGGATCATTTCACAGGACAGTGTGTTGTCTCACAGCCTGGCTTTTAGAGAAAGCAGGCCAATTTATGGAATGTTTAGGAGGAGACTGTAGCTGTCTCAAAATTTAGCATCTGGGAAAAGTTGGCTAAGACGGGGATTTTCAAGAAAAAGTTCACACTTATTCTGTGGTATTCCTGAAGCTGTAGAAAATCCAGAGATTCCCCTCTCTGCATCCAGTAATTGTCGGCTGAAATGTAACTGAATGAGGCCAGCAAAAGCTGTGTGTTACATTTATAAACAGCCCCAAGCTTATTTTCTGAACATCCTTACTACCCTAGACCAGGATGAGAATTAAAGTACTCTCCCCCCTGCAATTTCTATCATGACTCATGTAAAGACCTGAGGAGGGCAAGGCATTTCAGAACACAATCCAGTCAGTACCAGAAGAAAGAAGAATTCTAACACCATCATAAATGTATCAGGCAGCAACACTAATTAGGCTGTAGTAAATTCCCCCGCATGTATTTAAATAACTTCATGTAGCAGCCACTTGGGATCATACTGTCAAGTGAAGTCTGGGATAGAGATCATACTGTTCAAACTTCGCATCACACTACATCTACCCTGTCAGTTAAAACCCTGACTTTCACACACTCCCTTCTGCTGTGGTGCATTTTGTTTATCCTGACCCTCAGCAAAGGATTGTGGAGGTATAAAGGGGGATGCTGGGAGAAAAGCAAGCTGTGGAAGATTTGTTCCATCCCCTTGTTCTAGGAGTTTATCCTGTGGTATCCAACTATGGAACTATCCAAGCTGTCATATTTTTTCCCATTGTGTTTTACCTGATATACACAATTTCTCAATTTGCATTTTTATCTTGGTCATACCATTAGATTTGAGTCTACTCCAGTAGCACCTCAGAGACTAACAATATTTTGAGGGTATAAGTTTTCAAGAGTCAAAACTCCCTTTATCAGAGGAAGAGGAGGAGAAGGAGGAGATTGGATTTATACCCCACCCTTCACTACCCAAAAGAGTCTCAGAACAGTTTATAATCCCTTTCCCTTTCCCTTCCCCTCCCACAACAGGCACTTCTCTCAAGAACTGCCCTTGAGAGAACAGCTCTGAAAGAACTTATGACTGACCTAAGGTCACACCAGCAGCTGCATGTGGAGGAGTGGAGAATCAAACCCAGTTCTCCCAGATTAGAGTCCACACTCCTAACTACTACACTGAACTGGCTTTCAAGAGATCGTTGACTGAAGAAAGCTTATATCCCCCCTCCAAAAAATCATGTTTTCCTCTAAGGTGCTACTGGACTCACATCTAACTGCCCTTCAGCAGACCATCATATCTACCCCCTGAAACTCTTATTGATAGTGTGATTCAATTTCAAACATCTGTGGTTCTTAAATTGTGTACAGTTTTCTCTTTTTGCACTCCAAATTGTCCCCATAAAATGTACATTAAAAAAAAAAATTGCACCAGTAAACATACATACAAGGTTGGATCCAACCAGTTTTTCCACCAGTGAAAAAGGGAAAAGGCACAAAAAAAGAATAAACTTGGGATTGTGTGACCTGCATGGATAAAAACCACCTGGGATGGGGGCCATAATAAGAGTGGGAATTGGTAGAGAGTGAGCAAAAAAAGCTGGCTGGATCAACCCACAATATATAATACTGGGTTTCTGATAGTATAAATCTAAGAATGAATACCACATAAATTTCATGTACAAATCTACAATAGTACAAACAGACCTATGGAACCCACAGTGAAAAGTAGAAAAGTGAAAGCATTTATAAATATATGAACAAACATAGAAGCAAAACCAGGAATATTCATTAATACCTACTTCAGATATTGTGCTACCCTTACCTTTTGCTTCCGTTGAAATGCTGCAAATATTTTGCCTCTCAAGAAGCCCCCAAGTCTGCTCGGAATAAGGTTAGGCCACATCTAATAACAACCTAGGCATCTGCTGAATCCTTTGGGAAATATTTCCAAAATGATAGCCTTATTACTTAGTTGCAGTAAAAATAAATCAGAGTCTTGTAGCACCTTAAAGACAATCAACATTCTTTTAGTTTCCTTCTCAGTTCCTTAAATGCCAACTTGGAGGGGGCGGGATCCATGTTTGCTTCTGATGTCTCTTTAGGTGTTATTCCCGTGGCAACTCTACATAACACTGCTTAAGATGTCTCCGGGTAGGTTTCATTCTTCCTTGGCCCCAATGAATGTCACTTAAAACAAAGCCCAGTGCAAATTTGGTCCTAGCTTAGCCAAAGTACCCTTAGCATTTCTATGTCAGTGCAATGAGAGTTCATAAAAATAACACATTCCTTCTGGACATTACAGAATCAATGTGAAATGCTCCACCTTGTAAAAAGTGATCTGGCATGGGGAACTGAACAGAATGGGAGACCTGGGACCACAGGACTTTCTCTTCTCTGAATTCTGATATTCTTTGAAATAGCAGATGACTGTAATTATCTAATTATAATTAGCATTATGTATAATTAAAGTGTGCATGTGGCATTATAATCATATGTAATTTGACAATTAGAATATCAGTTGTATCTCGGAGTGCATAGCCCTAGTTTGACTGAAATAGCCTAGTTTGACTACTATTTCAGAGAAGAAGAATGTGCTCTACAGGGAATGCTAAGGAACAGATGAAACAGTATGTGGCATTGTAAAGGTTTCATTCTCAAAGTGGCAGCCAGGAATGTAAATAGAGAAACAGACCAAATCATATATGTATGGAAGTGCCTTACTCTCACATTGATTTAAGGACTGTGGCTTAGCTGTAGAGAAGAGTGAGCGGGGGGCGGGGCTTTGTTAAGTCCCCACCCTCCGGCCCCAACGGAGCCCTGGTTAAAAGGATCAGGTAGCAGATGATGTGGAAAATCTGAGACCTGAAAGAAATTCTGTGTGTTAAGAGTAAGCAATACTGATTTTGGTAAACCAATGGTCTGGCTCAGTATTAGGGCTTTTTCACATGTGATTTCCTCCCTTGTGTGCCTGTACTGCATCCTTCCCCCCCCCCCCTTTTCTATGTGTATTTTGCTCCCTCCAGGGGTCGCTTCAATATATAATTGTTTTATCTCTGGTTTATTTTTGAGGGCATAAGAGCATAAAAGAAGCCAATGTTAGATCAGGCCAATAGCCCATCCTGTCCAACACTCTGTCACACAGTGGCCAAAAATACCAGGTGCCATCAGAAGGTCTAGCAGTTGGGCCAGGACACTAGCAGCCCTCCCACTGTTGCCCCTCCCTCAAGCACCAAGAATACAGAGCATCATTTGCCCCAGACTGAGACCTCTGCTCCATATGTTTATCCAATTCCCTCTTGAAACCGTCCATGCCACTACTGTGGCAGTGAATTCCATGTGTTAATCACTCTTTGGGTGAAGAAGTACTTCCTTTTATCCGTTCTAACCTGACTGCTCAGCAATTTCATTGAGTGCCCATGAGTTCTAGTATTGTGAGGACAATTAAAGTACTCATAAATCAACAGGAGATACAGCGATGAAATGTCAAAATGATCACTAGGGGGAGCAAAGCACGTGGAAAGGAAGGGGGAGATGCAGTAGGGGCACACAAGAGGCAAAAATAAGACATGCAGAATCGAGCTCCAGGGCGCCCGGCCACGCCGTGGAGCCCGATCGGGTGCTCTTTTGCCGCCCTGTTGCTCAGTGAGGCAGCAACAGCCTGCATGCTCTCGCGCACATACGGGGACTTCAGGGGGGCGTGGCTAGCCGGCGTGAACCAGGCGCCTCGCCCCCGAATCGCCAGTTGCTCCGTGTGCTCTCCAACTGCGAGCACGCGTTTTGGAGCTTGGGGTCGCGGCGGCGGGCGCTGGACGGCGGCGGCTTTCAGGCCGGATCCTTTCTCCTTTGTTGGGAGGGAGAGGCTGTGGAAGCCGAGTTGAGCGCTCTGTTCGCTGCTTCGGCTGGGTTGGTCGCGGCGTTTGCAGCGTCGGCGGAGAGTGCTCTGCTGCCCCCCCCTTTGGGCGGTCGTTTGGCGAGGCAGCAAACGCCGTGTTTGCGGGAATAGGCGGTCCTCGGTGTTGGGGCCCGGCGGCAAGTTGCTCTAGCCGTTTTGGCTTTCTCCTACCCCCCCTTTTTTCCTGTCACTCGCGGGGGAGGTGCTGGGGGTCGGCAGGACTGTCTGCGGGGGTCCGCAGCATTCTGGGGTTGGAGCATTCTAGGGTTTCCCACCACTGACTTCCCCCCCGCCTTCCTTCCCCACCTTCCTTCCCCTTATAGCAGGCATAAGTTCTGTGTGGGGCACCGGGGGGCTGCCTGAATAGGAGCTGTGCTGCCTGGGGGGGGTATAATTTTGTGAGTGGCTGGCTGGCAGGAGCTGCGTGGAGCGGCCCAATGTACTGAGGCCTGACAGGCCGTTGGCAAGTGGCATAAGCACTAGGCGGCCATTTTAGATAGCTTATTTTACTGGCCCTTGTGGTGGCCATCTTATGTTAGCTTTCACACATCTGATTTCATTATAAGGCAGCCATTTTAGATAGATATTTTAACCTGGGCCAGCGGCCATTTTACGTATCGGTTTTGGGCCCTAGCCCGTCACTGAGGGGGCCAGACTCTTCGGGGATTAGTCTGTGGAGGGGGATTTTTTGTGATATTGCCTTCTTGCAGCACTTGCATCCACGGTTTTAACGCTTTTACTCTTTGTTAGTGGCGTCCGTTCGCTATGGCGTCAGGCAAAGGGACGGGGAAGGGAAAAGGCAAACAGCCAGTTCCCAAGAGGCCTCCGGCGAGACTGCCTCCAGCCATCCCATCAGACGAAGAGGATGAAGATCCGGTGAATGCTGCCATCCTTCTGTGGCTGGCGGCGTTGGAGAAAGGTTTGGGTTTGCCGCCTTTGTCGACTGATGCCAGTGGAGAGTCGCTTTTCTCATTTCAGGTGCAGGTTTTGGCACGGTTGGCATTCTTGGAGGACAGGAAGGATGCTGGTGCTTCGGATCCAGGTGCAGGGACATCCGCTGGCCTGCAGGGGCAGGGCGTGGGGAACCAACAAGTTACCCTCTACTCTCCACAGCAAGGGCATGGAGGTAAGGATCTGGCCGCGACAGGTTCGGCGGCTAGTTGGCCTTGGGGCCCCCCTCAGCAGGGCATGGCCTCCTCAACCACCTTGCCACAAGGTTGGCAACAGTTCGGGACTCCTGGTTCCCTTACGCTGCCCACTAATCCGTGGCAAACGGGGGGGGGTTTTCCCTCATAGCATGGGCAATGTTGGATCACCTTGTTCTCCTTATGAGACTGTCCCTCCTGGAGCGGTACCAAGCGGGGACGCGGATTTGCCGCTGGGTGATCATCTGTCGACAGCTACTAAAGAGAAGATACTTCGGGGAGAATTTGTTGATGTGTTCAGTCTCCTTTATAGGGAGATGGAGAAGAAGGATAGGGACAATCTGGACGACCGTGAGAAGGAGCGGTTAAAAAGGCGGGTGGTTGATAGGACATGGGCTAATTGGCTTCCGGGATTCCTGATTTATGCAGCAGTGATAATCCACCACCAGCCTTGGAGGGCTTTGTCAATGATCCAGTATCTGGATATCATTTACAAAGCTTTGACTGATTTCCCAAGTCCGGCATGGCTTCTGTATGATGAGGAGTTCAGGATGCGGGCGGCTATGAACCCAGCCATGCGCTGGGACAGGGTCAGTCCGAGTTTCTGGCTGCTGATCATGTCACCTAGTAGAGTGCCGGGGGGGGGGGGGGGAAGGTCACATAGCGGCCACTCCGTAAAGAGGGCCCAGTTGCAGATTACTCCCCGTGAGCAAATTGGGCCAGGAGTGCAGCGCCGTCCGCTCTGCTGGGAGTTTTCCTCTAAAGGAACCTGCAGCAGAAAAAATTGCTCCTTTCGACATGAATGCCCTTTATGCTTAGGACCTCATGCCTTCGCAGATTGCCCGAGACCTAAAGGTCGGGGCGGAGGAAAGAGGGGTCGTCGAGGGGGTAGTGGGTCTTCTGCCCCCATTTTTGAAAAAGGGGCCTAGCCCAATTAAACTGGGTATGTTGCATAGGTGGTTACAGTTGTATCCGCCCGTTCTTGACCGCGTTTATCTCTGGGAGGGATTTTCATTTGGTTTTCGCATTCCTTTCCAAGGGTTGAGAGCGCCTTTTTCTGCTCCTAATTTAAAATCCGTTTGTGGGCTTGAACACGTGGTGCGGGAAAAAATTGCCAAGGAGTGTGCAGAAGGCAGGGTTCTGGGCCCCTTCAGTTTGCCGCCAGTGCGGAATTTGAGAGTTTCCCCTTTGGGAGTTGTGCCCAAGAAGGCACCTGGGGAATTCCGACTCATTCACCACCTGTCCTACCCTCGGGGGAGGTCGGTGAATGACCCGATTCCTCATGAGTTATGTTCCGTTAAGTATACTTCGTTCGATCAGGCCCTGCAGGTGGTCCGCCTTTGCGGGGTTGGTGCGGAGTTGGCGAAATGTGACATCAAGTCTGCATTTCGGCTTCTTCCTGTCCACCCTGATGATTTTGAGCTCCTCGGCTTTGCCTTCGAGGGCATGTATTACATGGACAGGGCTCTTCCCATGGGCTGTTCCGTGTCCTGTGCTGCTTTTGAAAGGTTCAGTTCCTTTTTAGAATGGGCCTTGAGATTCAGGACAGGGCTGGATACTACAGCTCATTACTTGGATGATTTTTTGTTTGCTGGAAGGCCAGCATCGGGACAGTGCCAATTCCTGCTGTCCAGCTTTCAGGTACTTGCCGATGAGCTCGGGGTTCCCCTGGCTCAAGAGAAAACAGAGGGCCCTGCTAATACCCTGACATTTCTGGGGATAGAGATTGACACCATAAGTCAATGCTGCAGGTTACCTAGAGATAAACTAGATGCCTTAAGAACAAGGGTGGCTTTAGCTAGATCCCTGGGTAAGGTTACCCTTTTGGAATTACAGCAGTTGGTAGGCCACCTCAACTTTGCATGCAAGGTTGTGGCACCTGGCCGTGCTTTCGTGAGGAGGCTCTGCGAGTCCATGAAGGGCCTCCATCTTCCACACCACAGGACCAGAGTTACCAGGGGGATGAGAGAGGATCTGCTTGTATGGGAACAGTTTTTGGACTCATACAACAGGGTTTCTCTTTGGCGGGAGGAGCTCCTGCTTGAGGCAGAACTGCAGATTGCTTCTGACGCTGCCGGCTCCTCAGGCTATGGGGTGTTCTTTAGAGGGCATTGGTGTGCCGGGGACTGGCCAGAGAACTGGTTCCGGGCGGGGTGGGTCAAGAACCTCACCTTCCTTGAATTTTTTTCAGATTGTCGCAGCAGTTTGGATCTGGCCCGGTGAATTGGCAAACCGGACGGTCCATTTCTGGTGTGACAACCAGTCCACTGTGCATGTTATTAATTCCCTGACATCAAAATCCCCTAGGGTCATGGCTTTGGTCCGAGCTTTCACTTTACAATGTTTATGGCTTAATGTGAATTTTAAAGCCAGGCATGTCCCGGGTGTGAGCAATGGGGTCGCTGATGCACTCTCTTGCAAACAGATGACGAGATTTCGTCAGCTGGCCCCAGAAGCCGACCTGCTTCCAGCGCGGATGCCCGATGCGGTGTGGGAGATTGGAGGGCTAAAGCCGATAGGGCTATGAGTATGGCTCTTGCTCCCTCCACACGACGAGCTTACTTGAAGGCGGGTAAGCAGTTCCTGGCCTTCAGGGTGGAAGCTGGTTTGAGGCAGACTTGGCCCATCCCCGTGACACACCTAATGCAATTCTGCGTGTCACTGCAGAGGGATGGTTTATCAGCCCATACTATTAGGGGCAAGTTGTCGGCCTTGGCCTTTGCTAGCAAGGCATCCGGCCACGCAGACTCCACGGGCGATTTCCGTCTTCGGAAGATGCTCAAAGGGTGGTCCAGGGAAAAAGGTAAGAGGGTTGATACTAGAGAACCTCTGACCCCTGCGGTGCTGCGTGGTCTCGATTGTCTGTGGCCTTTTTTGTGCAGTGACAGCTATGAGGTGTCACTGTTTCATGCGGCTTCGCTGGTTGCATTTTTTGGAGCATTCAGGATAAGCGAGCTAGTGGCTAGTTCTCGCAATGATGCCTCTGGTAGGGCCCTGGAATGCAGGGATGTTTCCATCATTGATTCTATTGTTAGGATTAATTTGCGGAGATCCAAGACTGACCAGCGCGGTAAGGGCATAGTCATTAGGTTGGATCTTTGTGCCGAGCAGAGTTTATGCCCGGTATTAGCTCTCAGTCGTTACATTGGTTTTCGGGGTGACGACCCTGGGTTCCTGTTTCGGCACAAGGACCGCACACCACTCACGAAGTTCCAATTTTGGACCGTGACACACAGAGAGTTGGTACGTCTTGGATTGGGCACAGTCCGTTTTTGCTCCCACTCTTTTAGAATTGGGGCAGCATCAACAGCTGCTGCTATGGGATACTGCCCCAGTGAAGTTCAGGGTATTGGGCGGTGGAGATCCCACTGTTACAAAGGGTATGTTAGGCCTAGTTCTTTGTAAGCCAGTTAGGTTATTCAGTTAATTTGTTTGTAATGGATCCCCTTTTACAGGTGCTGCAGGCCGCAGGATGAGACGAAGGGTCACTGTCTGCGGCCACAGCATGGTCTTCTGGGCGGCGCATCATGCAAGGAAAACAGCCTTCGGCTCCCAGCTCGGCCTCAGCAATGTGGCCACGGTGGAGTGGCTGGGTAGGAGGGGCATGAGGTGGCCTGCTCTCCTCCCCTTGTTATTCGAAGAGGGGGGGGGGCTCCCCCTCATGTCTTGGTTCTACACCTGGGCGGTAATGACTTGGGTCTTATCAAGGGTGTGGCCCTGGTGTTACAGGCCAGGGCTGACTTTGTCAGGATAAGGGCAAGGTGGCCTGGGGTCCAGATCGTTTGGTCAGCTATCCTTCCCCGCATTGTATGGCGTAATGTGGAGGACCCCAGGATTATTAACCGCGCCAGGTGTAAAGCCAATAACCAGATGAGGAAGGCTGTAGAAGCCGGGTTGGGCATCTTCTTGCCGCACCCCAGCATACGGGTCGAGTTTTCTGACCTGTATAGAGCGGATGGGGTGCATCTATCTGACAAGGGCAATGGGATATTTTTAGCGGATTTGCAGCATGGGATCCGGTTGGCACTCGGTTGCTGAGTGGGGTAGCAAAGGCCAAAGCAGAGGCTTGGCCTTGGCTGTGGCAGGTTTGTGCAAGCAGAAATGGAACTGGTGAGCGCCTCACGGCATAACCCGATTGGGAACAGGAGGTCATCAGGAACCGCTCTAGGGCAGTGCGGTCCGGGGCGATGAATGGTGCCTCCTCTGGGAACCTCTCAGGCTAGGCTCCTCCCTGAAGTTCAGTGCGGTCTCAGGGGTAGGCGCTCCTGGGGGGGGGGGATGCCAGTATGCTGGGCTGCCGGTTACGAGCCAGAATTGGCTGGCTTCAGACCGGAGCTAGGTGTCCCGCCCATGATAAGGGCAAGGAGGCCGTGTCTAGGAAAGATGCCTGCCTTGCCTGTTCCTGTGCTTGCGTATTATTTCCCCGTTGCTGCAATTTCCTGTAAATAGTTAATAAAGTGGCCCTTGTTTAATTCCAACCTGTTGTCTGTCTCTTCTTTGCAACTGGGGGGGCAAAAGCCCTATGGCAGCTTAACATGTTCAAATGACAGATTAGAACAGGACAGATTCCCAGAGGCAGTCAGGAACTCATCAGTTTTTGCACATTGCAAGATGTATTTCCTAACATTCTTGAAAAGCTGCTTCCAAGGTGCTCTATCCCATTGTTTGCTATTTTTGATATAATCTACAGTGTGGGCAATCAAAGCCATCTGTTGCTTTCAGGACCCTGGAGGTAAATGTAAAGACAGGCAACTGGGAAAAAAACAAAAGGCATAAGACAAGAAGTAGATTCCTTTACTTCAGGCTGTTTAATTCTGGCAACTACTTACCTTGAGAAAATGTTTATATCTTGCCTTAGGCTGTGTCATTTTTAGGAGAAAACAAAAACTTAAATCATTCCAATAGTGGGAAAGAAGCAGAAGACCTATAGTCCAATAAAAGGGAACGGGTACCGTAAAACTCAGATCAGCCTTGAGGAATGGCCAAGGCAAGAAGAAATTTGAAAATAGCCAGGTGATTCTGGAAGAGCTACATAAAGTAGTGTCGATGATCCTGTTTAAATAACTCAAACTGGGTCTGCATGTGCTGTAAACTGACGCAGAAATAGCTCTATAAACAGAAGAGGCAGGTGAACCTACCATTTTTGACAGTCAAGAGTCAAGCCTTGAATTGTCTCACCTCAAGGCTCTCTGATTTGAGCAACTGTCAAACAGTTTTCCAAGCTGTGCAGTGGCTGTGACTGCTGAGCTTCATTTTTCTTCTGCTTTGCTGCCACATTTGCATCTGCACAGCAGGCAAAGTCAAGTTCCCCCTCAGTGTTACATCTCAGAGAGTTGGTACTAAACCTGTTCCCTGTGTTTCCTACCAGCTTTGCTGATTGATTTTGCCTGTTCCTCCTCCTCCTCAGTGCACTTTCCATCCTGCACAGCCTTTTTCTATGTGGGATTCATCAGCCCCATCATAGCCTTTTTGGTGGTCAAGAGAGGACCTTTCTCCCTCTTACTGACAGTGAAAAAGTTGGTAGATCCAGTGCTATGTTCTCAAGGAGATAATATAAGTACAATTAGAATTAGAATTAGGCAATTAGATAAATACATGGAGCAGAGATCCATCAGTGGCTATTAGCCACAAGGTATAGATAGGGACTATGGGGCAAGTGATGCTCTGTATTCTTGGTGCTTGGGGAAGGGCAACAGTGGGAGGGCTTCTAGTGTCCCGGCCCCGCTACTGGACCTCCTGATGGCACCTGGTATTTTTGACCACTGTGTGACAGAGTGTTGGACAGGATGGGCCATTGGCCTGATCCAACATTGGCCTCTCTTATGTTCTTACATTCAATCACACACACTAAATAATCTGCTTTCAATCCACTTTCAATGCACTTTCCAACTGGATTTTGCCAGTTCACACAGTAAAATCCAGTTGGAAAGTGCATTGAAAGTAGATTATTTAGTGTGTGTGATCGCAGCCTTAGAAATACAGATTGTTAAGTGGTTCAGAACAGGGACTGTGTCATCCTGTACCTTTCAGCAGTTGTGATGTTAAATCAATGTGCAGGTATAATGAATATTAGTTAAAGTAGCCGCCCGCAAAAGGAACAATAATTTCATAGCTGGGAGCAGCACTAGACATTTCAAGGTAACCACATGAATATATTGGCACCTCCCCTTTTTACACGCCCATGAAAAAGGGTGTGCAGGTTTCCCCTTCTCTGCTATAGTTTCCCCTTTTCTGCTTCACTGTATTTTGTTACTTCCTTTGTCTCCAGCCCACTATATTAAATCTGGGCCAGAAGAGAAATACTTTATATTGCGTGTACAAATAGACTCTTCCTTTTTTATATGAAGGGGGCAGGTGTATGAATCAACACAAGAGATTTCTCTTATACACATCTAGGTGGGCCCTCACACCTACAGTTCTAATAAGAAAATCTACAAGTGGAATAAACAGCAGCAGAGTTTACTGAAAAATAAGCCTCCTTCATAAAACATTAGGTTGCTTTTGTTATTTAAACCTTGGGGAACTGAATTTTGTGGGGAATGAATTTCCTGCCACAACGAGCAGGGGTGTCCTTCAGAAAATGGAGCCGGAAACAATAGGGAACCCTAGTTTATGAGTATAGCCACAAATAATGCCAACCAAGGGAAGACCTTCAGAAAATGGAGGCAGCTGGGAACCTCATAGTAGTTACAGGGTCTTATTATAAAAATCAGGAAGGAGCTTGGAACCGGTAGACACTCTATAAACAGTGTGCCACATGAGCTTATGCATATGCCAGCACCAACGCATGGTGACAATCCATCCTGTCTCATTAACGTTAAACCCTGGGTCTCATTCCACTAGTGCTACATCAGCAGATACTTATCCTAAGAACTGCCTTTGTGGATCAGACCAAGGTACATCAGCCCGCATTCCTGTTTCCATCAGTGGGCAACCTAATGCCTCCGGAGGCCCCCAAGCAGGGCCTAGACATGACAGTCATCCCCTATTGGTTCCCTCCTGGTCAAAAATGTGCTGATCTGACCAGGTAACTTCCATTTAGCTATCACAATTAATAGATATCAATTTATTCCCTGTGTGGTTTTAGAACATCATCTTATCAAGTGGAATCACATTTAAAAGACTCTGTTGGGCGGTAGAAGGGATATGATCTTAAAATGGTTGCAGAAGTAAGGATGCTTTCTTAAATCACAAAACAATAATCTGAATAAACTGGCTGAGAACAGACTGGCAGTCTCGGCCGCTCTGCCTCCACTTCAAAAGCGGAGGCAGAGCGGCCGTTCAGACAGCCGCATCTGCCCCGAGGAGGCGGCCCGGACGCATCATGTCCGGCACCGTGCTCCTCCCGCAGCAGCCGAGCACCACTTCAAAGTGGTGCTCAGCTGCTGCGGCGCACATTCCACCCGCCGGAGCGGGTGTGAACGCGTGCTGGGAGGGGGAGCCACGTGGCGTCCGGCTGCTGTGGGAAGAGCACGGTGCCGGACATGATGCATCCGGGCTGCCTCCGCTTTTGAAGTGGAGGCAGAGCGGCCAAGACTGCCAGTCTGTCCTCAGCCAGTTTATTCAGATTATTGTTTTGTGATTTAAGAAAGCATCCTTACTTCTGCAACCATTTTAAGATCATCTCCCTTCTACCGCCCAACAGAGTCTTTTAAATGTGATTCCACTTGATAAGATGATGTTCTAAAACCACACAGTCATGTGGCATCCGCCCGCCGCCGTAGGAAGCCACCCGCAGTCTGAATGCTGCGGGCGGCTTCCTTCCGGTGGCGTGCAAACGCCGCGCCGCGGGGGAAATTCCCCCCGCCTTAGTCTGCTGCGCCGTGGAGGCGTGGCAGATTACAAGTCTGTCCACAGCCACTGTATCATTAGTCACATTAAGGTAGCTTAGTAGCAGCATATGATCAGGGTGGCAAAACTGCGTTCCACTCACATTAGAGCTCCCATGCCAGCAGAAATGCAAGAAAAAGCCCATAGTAGCTGCTTGCACAGAATTCTTTGTTTGTTTGTTTAATTCAATTTATATCCCACCCTCCCCACCAAGTTAGAATACATTAAAACACAGACTTATTATATCAGACTTATTATATCACTGCCAATGTTCCCTCTAAGCTGAATTAGTGTGTGCTAGCTCACAGTTCTTAAACCTCCAGCTCAGACATTTTTGTCTTAGCTCAGGAAGGATTGCTCCAAAGCAAATGAATGTATGCAATAGCCAAATGGCTCACTCACAACTTTAATACCAGTAGCTCACAAAGTAGAATTTTTGCTCACAAGACTCCACAGCTTAGAGGGAGCATTGCTGCTTGCCTTTCTGCTTTCTGAAGATCTTATTCAACCAATTTCTGGGTTGTGTAATATATAGGGAGGAAAACGCTAGGAGTTGCCTAAGAACTTGAGTGAGTGGAACTGTGTTCAGTCTGTTTATGTTTCCACTTGCATGTTGCTGGATCCAAGCTATTATGTGGGTAATACACAGGGGACAACTATACAAACGCATGGAAGAAACATAAACATGACACATGCACAAGAAATCAGAAATAGAAAAAAATGGAAACAAGATTCAGTAAATATATATATTTATTTTTTATAACTTGGAGCCCACCTAGAACTTGAAAGACTGCCTCTCCTTCCATGTTTCTGTGCAGCAGCTTCCAAGTTCCCAGGTAAGGTATCCCTCTTGTCTAAAATACATTCAGCAACAGTCCAGGTTAGTGCTTTTTTAGTGGCTCTGGAGCAGTCTCTTAGAAAAAGTCAGGCAAGACCCTGTCCTCCCGGCTTTCTGGCAAATTATCCCAGAGTTCTTGTGTGGCAGCTGGAGCGGGGGGGGGGGACCTCCTAGAAGGGGGCATGAGTTGTTTTTTTGGCTGGTTTTATTTTTTTAATGTTTGTTCTTTTAATGTTTGTTTTATTCAATTCTTTTTTTAAAAAAAATACTGTGGTTGCCTACTTTTTTTTAAAAAAAAATACTGTGGGGTCTTGAGGTTACCAGGAGAAAGGTGAGCACATAAATATTTTTAATGGTCTGACTTCTTAAAAAAAATGCTAGCAGCAGCACTAAAGATGACTTAGAAGAAGACAGAGCAGTAGGGTTTTATTAAAACACAGCATTTATTTATGACAGATCTGTATGATTTGTGAATCATTTGATGGCCTATTTAAACCATTGCTGGCTGAGTAGAGCAGTTACACATTAAGGAACACAAGGTTGTACACCTCAGCTAGGCTGTGTGAGAGCGCACATGATCAAAAAACCAATCAAGCTGTGCTGCATGGGTAGGAAGGGACCTTCTGAACTGCCCCAAATGGGTTGGCAACAAGCTGAACCAGCCACCAGAACTCAGCTCCCTGTTCACGACTGGAAATCAGGATGTGAACTGAACTTTCGGTTGTTGAGCATCCGTTTAAATTAGCACCAAAAGCAAATTAACGGAGTGTGTGACAATGGCAAAATGAACATCTTATTTAAATGAAAGATGAAATTTAGAATTTCAAGAAAAATGGAATGTATTTTTTTAAAAGGATTTTTATTGATTTTTATCTATAAACTACATCTATTTCGCTACAATCTAGGCTACATATACCTTATACAGAGAGTACTTTATCAATTGCTTAATATTACCAAGTTACATATGATTTATGAAGCATTTTTAAACCATGGTTAATTTTTCAGTTTTTTTGTTACTGCTGCTATTAAAAAAAAAAACTATTTGGCAGATATGTTCACCTGAGGAAACATGCTTAATTACAATTTATAAAACACATAAGTGCAATGCTTAATAAAACAATTTAGCCATTATTTCTTCTTCTGTCCTCTTCTTGCTTTTACAGTCTCATCTTGTACTTTTGGAGCTACTGCTCCTTTTCCCGAGTCAGAAGTTTCTTCTTCACTCTTGGAGCTATCAAATCCATACATGCTTTATTGCGAAGCCAGTGAGTCATCTGAGTCCCTTCCAGTTTTCTTTTCTTTGCTTTTTTCCAGAAATTTTTTCGCTTGTTGTACAGAGTCAATCTTATACTTCTTGTCCTTAATGCTGAAGCTTAGTCCCTCTGGAGTATTCCAACGATAAATAATCGACTCAGACTGAAGCCAAGATTTCAGTTTCCTTCTTTTCCTTATTTCGAATGGAATGTCTTTCATCACTTTAATTTCTTCTCCTTGGATCTTCAGAACCGCTTTGTTTGTGGTTTTAAGCACCACATCTCTTGTAGATTTCTTGGAGAACCTTATCATAATTTCACCAGGCAGGCTTTTCTTTTTAGTGTAATCTGGATAGGTTCTGTAAACCATATCCATGTCGCTTTTTAAATCCGCTGCTTTTAAGCCTGTTATTGGTTCAAGTGCTTCACTTAACAAGTTTTTAAGGTCTTCTCCTTTATTCTCTGGTACATTCTGAAGTCTTAGGAAGAAGTTCGATCTTTCCATCTGTAATTTCAAAAGCTGATCATAATGGAGAGCCTTTTCTTTCTCCACCTTTTGTAGTCTTGAGTCTTGATTTTTTACTGAGGTCTTTACCTCCAAGAGGTCCCGCTGCAGCTTCTCTGTAGTTTTATTTGACTCTTGTAGTTCCATCTGCATTTTGTCCATCTTGGTGTTAAGAGACGTCATTTGATCCACTAGAGGTCGCAATAACGAGGAGAACACAGCGCTCATCTCTGTGGTATCAACCTTTGAACTTGGAGCTGTACTTCCTAGTTTGGGGGAAGGTTTCGTTTTCCCCGCCATTGCTGAGGCTGGACTTTTTTTTGTTTACACTTAGATAAGATGGACGAAAGAAACAAGTTTTTCAACAGCACTTATATCTTTTCTAAAGTTTATATCCTCGAGTGCACGATACCGCCATCTAGCAACGCCGGCAGCTTTTTATTCATGCAGTAACGCCGAGTAAAGAGCTTCGCAAGTATGCCAGTCTCGAAGGGGGGGGGGGTGGCTTTCACTCCTCCTGCCATCTTCCCGCTGTGTTTTGCTCATTTTTACTTCAGACTCACGTTTTCACCTTGCATAACTGTAAGTTCAAGCCTCATTGCTTCGTGCTCTCTGCTGCTTCACAGTTTTGTGCTTTCAGCCTTACGGCTCCCGCGGCAGGGGAACCTACAGGGGTGATGAAAGGGACCTCGATCCCGTGGTCACCACTGCCGGGAGAGGTCGCCTTCATGCCACCCCAGGCAGAGCCCCCTTACTGGGGTCTCTGGGGGCTCGGCACTGGTCCTGAGCCCCTTCTTCCCGCCGGGTACGGATCGCGTTCCCCGCAGTTGCAGAGGAATGCATCCGCCATTACTCACAGATCTTCTGGAAGTCAATGGAATGTATTTTTTGATTATATAGCCAAAAACTAGGATTGAATTGTTAAAGTGGATAATGATTAAGAGATTGAATTAGGCAATATGTGTTTGTAATAATGAAACATTAGATATGAAGTACTGAAGAGAGACTGTAGACAAAAAAGAAGTGAAAATCTAGAATATATATGTAAGTAATTTTAATGCAATAAAGTAAGTTCTGTTTTATAATTGTGGTAGATAGAATAAAATGTTATCAGACATAATAGATGAGGAAGATGACCATGAATGATCGTCTGTCTATGCTATGTTTGTATTCATGAAAGATGCATAATTGTAGTTATGTATTATTGTAGTTGTATCACATTCACTGTGTGTTTTATATACAGTTTGTTTTTTTCTTTTTTGTTAGTAAAAATATTCTGAAAAGAATCTTTTAGTGGATCCATATTCATGTGCAGTAGAATTCTCCTTACAACTCGGTAGGTTGATCCATCTGGCTGAGGAACTTGTCGCCCAAGGGTAGGTTGGTCATGTATATGACCTCAGTGTTATTACATCTCATGCCAATATCATCTATCTCTGGCATGGCAACTGTGCCATTCCTATAATCTAAGAAATAGCACAATATTTTTGCCACTATATGTGTATTCCTTAAGTCAAAGGCAGATACTCCAAGAGTCATTTTACCCAAAAAGGATTGCAAGATTTTTTTTCTTTTCCTGATGCCAGTGAACTCTGACAGCCCTAGCTGTCAATAATTAGGTCCAGAAAAATGATTTATATATATATATATATATATATATATATATATATATATATATATATATATATATATATATAACAGCTTGTCTTGAGACTGCCAATATATGGGTTGGATCCAGTCAGCTTCTTCTTTTTTTGTTCCGTCTCACTCTATTTAGCCTCCTAACATGATATTGTGACTGTCTTGTTTGTCTGTCTGTTTTTACTGTTTTGCTATGGCTTTGAGCTAATGCAATAAAATGTACTTATTCTTCTTACAAAGTAACCATCCCGATGGCTTTTGATCATGCTGTTCCCATGATCCCCATCATAGCCTTTTTGGATAGTCAGAGGGGATCCCCCTCCTCCCTTTTCCATTTAGGTAAAGATGGTTGGGTCCAACCCATTCTGCTTCCAGTAATTCTATGAAGGCAGTGGTGAAAAAGTGTCATCAAGTTGCAGAGGACTTCTGGTGACCCCATAGGATTTTCAAGGCAAGAGACTTCAGAATTGGTTTGCAATTGCCTGCCTCTGGCTGAGGACAGACTAGCAATCTGGAGTGGGATGAATCCGGAGGCAAAAGCTGCGGGGGGAAAATCCCCCGAGGCTGGCTGTCCACATTGGCCAGGGTATTGCACAAGGATGCTGTTATGGAGCGCTCAGACTGCTGCGGAGTGGCCCCAGGTGGGCCGGCCTCCGCAGCTCGTGATAGGGCTGTTTCGGCAATTTGCGCATGAGCGCTCATGCGCAAACTGGCAAAACACTGCATTCGCACTGCCGCTTCCGCTTGCCTCCTGCCTTCTTCCGGTTCACACTGCTTGGAAGTGGGAGGCAAGCGCAAGACGGCCTCCAGACACCGGTTTCTCCCGGTGTCCTTCTAAAGCACAAGAAAACTGGCTTCAAAGCGGGTAAGTGCAGAAGGGAGCTGAGGAACAGCTGTGCATGTCTGAACAGGCTCCCTTCCCCTGCTTCCCATGCGGACCTATCCCGGGGCAGATTGCCAGTCTGTCCTCAGCCTCTGTGTAGTAAACCTGGATTTCCTTGGTGGTCTCCCATCCAAATACTAGCCACGGTCGACCCTGCTTAGCTTATAAAATCTGGCAAGATTGAGCTAGCCTAGGCCATCCAGATCACAGTAGTAATCCAATAGCCTTGGCTTTTTCATATTAGCCATTTATTCTTCTGTTGTGCCCTGCCATCAGTTTTCCCTGTATTGTTTCTTATATTGTTCATCCATTAAAACAGACACCCAACATAAAGCCTCATCATATTTCCTAATTTATTTCAGGGTACTTCATTCATTGCACCTATGATGCCCTCTGCCAACTTAAATTACATCTACCTCCCATATAATCTTAGCCTTTTTCACTTTTCCAGAAATTATTTTCCCCCAGTTTAATATTTAAAGACCTTCTGAAGTAACACTGCTTGTTGTGCATTACTCTAGAAACAGACGACTTGACAAGTTTTTAATTATGAGTTGTCTCACTGGTATCTCTTACATTTCTTAATTCCTCAAGCAATTCTCTTTTAACACAGTCTAGTCATGCCAGTTATAATGTCATAATGTGCTGATCTGAGAAAGCAGTTGATGGGCAGATTATATTAAAGAAATTCAGCAACTAATGACTCCCCACTCCCCCCCTGAAATAGGGTTGGAGAGAGTTCGGAGACAGTGCCTATTTAATATTTTATTTGTGTGTTTTTGAAAATATTACAAACAAATAACATAGAAATGTTTATTATCATTACTATAATTATTATTATGAATTGTCATTCTCAGACGTTTGACTGGTAGATAACGTTCTGCAATCCTCCCATGGGATGCTAGCTTGCTGTGCTGGTGGGACTTGTGTGCTTCACTGAATCAGATGGTTATGCTATTGGTAGTGTAGCTGCTGGCAGGGTCTCCCATGACAGACAGGCCTCTGCTAAGAAGTCAGACTGAATGCAGCCCAACCCCCCATTCAATACGGTGAGAAAATCAAATTCAAAGTCTATATCGGCTCGGTTATCACTCAGATTAACAAATGAGTGGTGTTCCTGGATCTTCAGAGAAAAATGGGCTTCAGGACACAAGCTCTACTGCTGGGCAATCAGGTCAGAGGCCTAATGTGCAACTGGAAGCAGGATCTTCTATAAAGCAACCAGAGCAGGGACCTGATCAGCTACTGGAAAACCAGCAATGTTGAGGGGGGGGGGGGGGACAAAACAGATTCATCATGTGGTGGTGATGATGATGATGAGGAGGAGGAGGAGGAGAAGAAGAAGAAGAAGAAGAAGAAGAAGAAGAAGAATTGTCACAGTCAAATATTTGACAGATAGACATTAATGAACTAAACCCTCTTTCTCATGTTTTTCCCCTACTATTGCAATTACTACTACTACTACTATTACTACTACTACTATTATTATTATTTTGTCATCAGAACTTTGACTGGTAGATGGTGTCCTGCAATTCAAGATCTAACCAAGTTCTTTGGAACTGCAGATGTATCTTCAACAGGATTCTTGCTCTTCCAAGCAACACTGTTTTCTGGGGCTGAGGTGTTGTCATTTGATCAATGCCCAGAATGTCCAGTTGTGTCTTGAGACTTCTAGACACTTCTCTAAGGGCCCTAATGACAACTGGCATAATGACAACCTTCTTCTCCCAGAGGTGCTCTATCTGTTGGTCTTGATGTTTTGTGGTCTTCTCCTTGGCCAAGGACAGACTGACATTTGGCCCAATATAGGTCCGCTTTTCAAGCGGATGAAAAGAGCCCATTCAGACAGCTGCAGCTGCCTGGCATTGCCGTGCTGCACTCACCCAGTCCTGAAGAACTTTCATTGAGCTTCAAAAAGGTACCTGGGGAAACCGAATAGTGTACCGAATTCACTTCAAGGTGCTGGTGCTTGCCTTTAAAGCCCTAAATGGTCTGGGTCCGACCTACCTGAGGGACAGCCTTCCCCATATGTACCTCAGAGAGCACTACGGTCTGGGGCCCAACACTGGTTGGTTATACCTGGCCCCAGAGAAGCCAGGCTCACTGCCACGAGGAGGAGAGCCTTTTTGGTGGCACTGGTGGAATGAGCTCCCAGAGGAGATCAGGGTCCTGCAGGACCTGGTGCAGTTCCGCAGGGCCTGGAAGACGGAGCTCTTCCGCCAGGCGTATGAATAGGGGCCGCTGCCCTTTCTCCCCCCCCCTCATGTTAACTATCTACGAGGGGCCTCAGACAACTATGCAGCCCGAGTGCTGTGTGCGACTGGGGCTGGGAAACGTTGGGACTGATGGTACACCATCTAAGTTACTGTAGTGTAGTGTAGTATATTGTCTGAATAATTTCATAATGTTTAGTGTTTTAAATTTTATTGTATTTATGTATCTTGGGAGACCAAGTTGAGTTCGCCACTCTGGGCCTGCAATAGCGGGGAGAGCGGCCTAGAAGTTGAAAGTATGTATGTATGTGTATATGTTTAAATAAATAAACAAACAAATAAATAAACAAACAAACCGGTGTCAAGCCATCTCGCTTCCTGGCAGTGTGGACGCAAATAAGACACAATCAAGTGGTGCTGGTCATGTGAACACACCACTCCAGGAGAGATGTGCATAACCGTCTATGCGTGCAGTGCACTTGAGCACACAAGCACCCACAGACGTGCTTCTGGCTCGCAGAGTTAAAAGCTCCCAGCCCATGCAGGAAACTGCCCCACTAAATAGCTGCCATCTGAGCAGTGTCGTGGAAAAGGGGGAGACCTATGCACACATGCACCTATGTGCAGTTTGGTGAAATGGCCCGGAGCCACGAGCTGTGGAGGCCGGCCCACCAGGGGCCACTCTGCAGCAGTGTGAATGCTTTATTTTGCCTCCTCCCCAGTATACTCCTGCTTCAGTCTGCCCAGTGGGAACAGAAAGCCCCAGGTCAACTTGGCCCAGGGCTTTTTGCCCCACTTCCGTTGTGCTTCATTTTCCCAGTCTGTCCTCAGCCCTGTTCTTTCTTTTCTATTCTGCTGGGATTGCAATATCAGTGATCCAAACCATATTTCTCATTTGTTTTTTCTACAACAGTGATATCACTTCTGGCACTGTGTTGGGTCAACAGATCCAGGATTATCTTAGAATGTGCAATATTGTACTGTTTGAAGGTGAGTTTTTCCCCTGTTGTTTATGTTATATTTTGTACAACCACAATATGATATAGATTAGGCTGAGAGGACCCAGTTCCACTGCATGACATGGTGTTGTAGTAGTAGTAGTTTCAACCTACCATCCCACATTGTTTTCACAAACAAAAAACAGCTACAGGGAATGGGGGTATTTTGGTCCTGCTGCAGGTTTCATGTGTCTTCCCAGGACACATGGACAGACATGTGGATCCCCACAGTGAGGCAAATAGCCCCCCATGACTTTTTTAACTTTTGAAAATGGCAGGGAATGGTAGGAAAGGAAAGCCAAAGCCCCTGTTCCTGCTATACCACAGACTGCAGACGACAGTCCACAGCAGAATCCTAGCATTTTTTTAAGGTCAGTTCCTGGACAGACATGTAACACAAGTCTGGAAGGGGTTTCCCTGACCAGATTTGTGCTGCATGTGTGACTGAGAGTGTGTTCAGATGGGCAGCTAATCCCGCCATTGGCCCAGCTGTAATTTGAGCTCGATCTTTTTGATCCAGTGTTGTATAACCAGACAATTCACATGTGAAGCATTCACCGTGCATAACTCCTGCAGTGGATTGTCTAGATGGGATCCACCATGAGAAGCCATGCAATTGGCTTTTTAAAAAAACCATGCATGTGCATAGGCGCCTCACCGTATACTTGTTTCTCCATGCATAAGCATACTGAAAATGGTAAAGACATGGCCAGCGGTACCTTCCTTTAGGTACCATTTCACTTAATAAAGTTGACTACGTTCAGGGGACCATCAGAAACATAACATTGTTTGGATTGCTTGAGCAAAGCTCTGGGGATGTTGCTTGTTTAAGCGGTTATGCGTGCATCACTAAGAGGTGTTTTTCTTTTTTTTTTTAAAGTGGTCATTAGGGATGGTCTGGAGACCATCCCTACAGGATGATTGTGTGCTGGAGGTAGGACCTGACAGTGGAAAGTCCAACATTGGTCCGTCGGCCAGCTTTAGACCGGTCTTCAACTACTATCTTTTAGGTACGGATCCCTGATGGGGATTGATGGGCTACTAATGAAAGTGGCATGATTCCCAGATGCTGAGGTCTGGATGTGCACTTTAAATCTATCAGGCACTCATGCCTGGTGTGGCTCAAAAGAGCCATCTGAACGCACTCTGGGACTTGTCTTAAAAACTGCTTGCATTACATGTCTCGTATAATGAGGCCTTATACATAATAGGTGACCTAAATCAAGTCAGGGGTCCTCAAGCCACCTTGTGGTAAATGAACATCCATAAACTATCATTTCCAAGCACTTTGGCACCATTTTCTGCTCTCAAGTATGATTGGGGGGGGGGGGGCAGGACTTCAGTCTTCCCTACTGCAAAGCTTTCTTGAGTCAAAATGGCCACAAGTGTGCCCTGTTTGCCTTCCTTTCAGTTCCACATGTTTCAGTCTGATGGAGGGTGAGGCAAACAGGCCCCCCTAAATCTGTTCTGACTCAAGAAAACAGCATGGGAGTAAAAGCTGAATCTCCTCCTCCCACCACAATGTTTGAGAGCAGAAAGCACTCCACAGTGCTTGGAAACAATAGTTCCCGGATGTTACATGTCCCACAGCTCAATCACACATGCTGTTTAGATGAACCCCCAGACCCTTATAATTCCCCTAGATTTAACAGCCATTAGCTATGCATCCATAGTATCTCACACAGAAAAAAGTGAGAATGAAAGTCAGTTCCCTCTTGACACTGTAAAGGGGAAAAGTTGCCACATCTCTCACACAGTTCGCTGATCTACTTGATAGCAGATAGCACTGTGTCTGCTTCTCAAAAAGTGTCATGCACTGTTTTATCCAAGGAGTAATATATTTGTTTTGTGAGGTATTATTTTGGTGACATACTTAATCCGGACAATAAAGGCATTTGTGTTCCTCTGGAGGAACTCAATTTTATCTCCCTTGCACCTCAGCTGAGTCCAAGGAATAACACCTTGCCAACAGAAAAACTCATCTGAGCTTATGAATTTCTAACCTGCAGAAATAGTCTAGCAAGGAAAAAAAAATACCACTAAAGAGTATCTGGAAGAAGAGTGGAGAACCAAGAACCAATCTTCATTTAAGATCTTATTTTGAATTATTTTTTTTACAGCTTGTTTTGCTTGTATTGTTCCTTATAGCCTTAAGTCACCCTATTGGGAGGGAAAGTCTTTTGCCACCCCAGCCCAAGTAACGAGACAGACAATGATTGGAATTAAACAAGGGCCACTTTATTAACTATTTACTAGAACATTGCAGCAACAGGCAAAAAACTAAGCAAGCACAGAACAGGCAAGGCAGGCGTCACTCCACGACACAGCCTCCTTGCCCTTGATGTGGGCGGGACACCTAGCTCCGGTATTGACCCAGCCCATGTCTGGCTCTTAACCGGCAGCCCAGCATACTGGTTGCCCTGCAGGAGCGCCTACCCCTGAGACCGTACGGACCTTCAGGGAGGAGCCTAGCCAGAGAGGTTCCCAGAGGTAGTCACCATTCTCCACCCCGAACCACATAGCCCTGGGGCGGTATCCTGATGACCTCCTGTTCCCAAATGGGATATGCCGTAAGGCGCTCACCAGTTCCTTTCTAGCTTGTACAAACCTGCCAAGTGACCAAACTATTAAATTCTCATCCACCACCTAGGCCCTTAACAACTGTCACAGTGTAAGGTAGGCAAAAACACCTCCACTAACGGCCAATCTAAGTGAAGGCAAAAAATTCCTACCTGGCCCCAATTGGCGACCAGTTGAAAACCTACACTGCAAACAGGGCGGGCGGGTAGGCGAGCACGCGGAGCCAAAGACGCCGGCAGGAACGGGGCACTGCCTTATATAGGCAGCCCCGCCGGCTCCCAGATCGCGCGTGAGTGCGAGCAATCACCGCTGCCTCGCACTTGGGCGAGGCGGCAAAACGGCCCCGCGGCACGACAAGCATTCCAGGAACCGAATTATTCAAATTCCTACTCCAGGTGGACATACAGGTATCTGAAACTAACAACTGAAGCAAAACAGGAGCTATTGATGGCTCAAAAAGGGAAAACTGCAATTGAATGACAGATTGATAAATAATAGTAGATAGGGTTGGAAGCCCCATCTCTAATTGCAAGGAGGTCCATTGTGGGATACTCAAAAGGTTTCTATAAAGAATATGACTGGAAGGAAATCATTCTATATGACCAGTATACCATACTGGAGCAGCATATCTGATGACTGAATGTATAATTGCTCTGTAAAGGATCATAAGTACTGGGACAAATTACCCTCCTTTAAAAAGAAAATAAAAGAGGAGAGACCCTCATCCTACACTCTAACCACAATGTAATACCGGCTCTTCAGCATTATTGAGGCTGGATTAAGCTCTCTGTAGTGGTTAGTTTTTAAAATTGATTATTGTTTTATACTGATGCAGCAATTGCTTCACTTTGCATAATTCTTAAACAACCTTAAATACCAAGTTGAAAATTAAGACCGAAAATGTTTACGATAAATACAAATAAATTAGTAGCCTTCAGTGCTAATAATTAGAAGCCATGAAATTCTTGAACAAAGTGTGTCATTGACCTACTTGTGGCTAATTTGGCTGGGCTACTGATCAGAAATAAGACATGCACAGAAATGATACTCCGTTGGAGGACTAAACATTTTGTCCCACACTCGATGCCTAATGAGGCCCAAGGGCTCCTGTCAGGAATCCTGAAAATGCCAAGTTTCATTTTGAAAGCAAAAATTAGCTATCAGTGTTAGAGAGACAATGTTGAAAAACTACAGAAAAACACAGTGTTGAGCCTCCCTGAATAGAGGTAAATCCGTTCAATCTCCATTGTACTTATTTATTTATTATTTATTTATTTAATTCGGCTTCTAGGCCGCTCTCCCCGCATAGCAGGCTCAGGGCGGCTTACATAATTAGGTGAACCTCGTTCACAATAAAACAGTTAAAACCAGTTAAAACATCACAACATTACATAAAACATTATTACATAATACAGATATTAAAGTGCTCAATGCTATCAGATGGCGTACCAAGTGATGTTACCTACAATCTGCTTTTAGGAGCATACAGGGACCTCAGCGACTAGATGGTAGTAGTTATGTTGTGCATTGGTAGTCACTGGGTGACAAGGGGGGACAAAAACTTACTACCAGCTAAGTATGTTAAAGGACTGCAAAGAATAACTTATTTGGCCTTTTGCTCTCTAGAACTGGTTCTTAATTCTGAGTATATATTGTGGGGGAAGGGGGACATGGTAGTGCGGTTTCACACATCCATAACTTGTTTGGTAGACTAGGGCAAATTGTTCAGAAAAGGTACAGGAACTGGCAAACACCCTGAGACACAGGGCATGATGGGAAACCATCATTTCTTTCATGGTGGGGTGGGAGGGAGCAGTCTTACTACTGAGCAGTATCAACCAAAGTTGTGTCTGCACAGCATGTGGGGGAGGGAGAGGAAGCTTGGCACCATTTGTGCGCAGGCCAGGATAAACAATGGTGACAGAGCCATTGTCCAGGTTCAGAGCCAGAGGGGAGTTACTCAAATGACAGTAGTCACGATTAGGCTGCCTTGAACATCCATCCTCCAGTTGGGGCCTGGAGATCTCCCAGAATTACAACTGGTCTCCAGACCACCAGGATCAGTTCCTCTGGAGGCTGTGGCAGCTTGGGGGGGGTGGAGTCTATGGCATCACATCCCTCCTGAGCTCTGTCCCTAAACCCCATTCTTCCTAGGCTCTGCCCACAAATCTCCAGGAATTTACCAGCCCACAGTTGCCAACCCAAAGCCTGCCCTTAAAAATACGTTAGCATTTACTTTTTTATGTGCTTGTTTGTTTATTTATTATATTTATAGGTCGCTCTCCCCGCAAGCAGGCTTGGAATGGCTCACATAGCTTGGCCCAATCTGCCGAGGTTCATAAACATTTAAAATCAGTTAAAACAATCAACTACAACAATCAATAATTTACAGTTAAAACTCTCATAATAGTTAACAAACAAGATGGCATACCACTGAATGTTTTGAACAGATCAGCCTTTTAAATCAACTGGTCCAATACGTGCATTGTTGTTGCTTGTCTTCATTTGAGGGAGCTGCTGGTAACAATACAAAATCTCAGTTCTTGAAAATAGTAAAACTCTCAGTGAACACAGATCTCTGCTACTGAAATTCTGCTATATGATGTTCATCTAATCAGTTGATAAACTGGTTGACCGTATGATCGTTCCAAGTGGTAAGGAGAATATTACACCCCATCAGATAGAAAGAATACACATACACTCAGATATTGTACTATCCTAACCATACATCTAGAGTTCCTGTCTGCACAGGACGTACCCCAATAAATGTGGCCTGAAATTTTGAACCCAGATCCATCCATATGTATTGGTGCTCCTGGACAGTTGATGTTAGGAAGGAAGCTGGAGGAAAGGACTGAATACCTCAGTCACCAAATGCCATTGCCAGACCTATATATTATCAGGGTGGCCTGGGCTCAGAGAGTATTTGTGTGTACAGTTTGTTGTTAGGGCAGCCAGCCTCCAGGTGGGGCCTGGGGATCTCCTGCTTTTTCAACTCATCTCCAGCTGGCAGAGATCAGCTCCCCTGGAGAAAATGGCTGCTTTGAAGGGTGGATTCTATGGCATTGCACCATGCTGAGACCCCTCCCCTCCCCAAATCCCACCCTATCCTGGATCCACCCCCAAAGCCTCCAGGTATTTTCCAACCCAGACCTGGCAACCCTATCTGTTGTCCAGCTAAGACTTTCCTTGTAGAAATCTGCTTCCATGCACAAATGCTACTAGTTCAGCTGGGACATTGATCCTTTGGTGACCCCATTTTGTTGGATCCAGCCAGTTTCCCCACTGGTGAAAATAGGAAGACTGCCCCCAAAAGGGCTATGCTGGGGTTTGTGGGATCTGCATAGATAAAAGTCATGGGGATGGGTCCTGCAGGGGAATTCAGTATGTGAAAAAGATCACTTGATCCAACCCATTGTCTACCAAAGAAGATGTTTAGAAATGCTAGGAATCTGCCTGCCAGATGTTAAGAAGTGACTCACTTCTCATCCACAGCTTCCCCCCCCCCAGATACCATTAGTATTGACTGGATCTGTCATTCTGATCCACAACAACAACAACAAAATCATATAATTTGCTATTACAGCAATACAGGTTATTCTATCAGAGGCAATCACTGATTTTTGTAAAGATTGTTGTTGTTTTTTACTCTCCATTTGGTAAATTTCAGTTCTGATGTTCCCTCGCCTCGCCTTCACTTTCATTTCTGAACTATCACAGGGCAAAAATCAATGAGCTACTGAAAGCCAAGCCTGGCCTACTATTACATGCCATTCCTGATGCTTCCATCAATACTCAGTGAGTGTTAAAAGATGTGGAGTGACAGAAGTACATTAGGTGGCCACTTATTAATTGTTTTCATCTCAAAGTACCTGGCAATTTCCTCATAATTGTTTGGAATACGACAACCATTCCTGGAAACACACTTCCTGTTAATTATTTGAAACATCTTAAGTGTTTCCCCACCACCACTTAGTTAGTGCAAGTTTCCCCCATCCCCACCATACATTCTTCTAACGGTGTTCTCCCCCCCCCCCCCCCAACAGAGTCAGGTAGTCTGTGTAGAAACAAGTTAAGAGTATAACCCAAAGCAAGCACAGATGCCTGTGCATGGAAGAATCTCAGTAGAACTATGTTTCCCACTCCAGCATGGTCACATATTGGGTTGGATCCTGAAAAATACTGGAGTTGGAGTAGGGTTGCCAAGTCTGGGTTGAAAAATATCTGGAGACTTTGGGGGTGGAGCCAGGAGAGGGCAAGGTTTGGGGAGGGGCCTCAGCATAGTACAATGCCATAGTCCACCCTTCAAAGCAGCCATTTTCTCCAGGGGAGCTGATCTCTGCCAGCTGGAGATGAGTTGAAAAAGCAGGAGATCCCCAGGCCCCACCTGGAGGCTGGCAACCCTAAGTTGGAGACCCGGTGAGGTGAAATCAGCAAGCATAGTTTATTTAGGGTTCAGATGAAGCATACCAACCGGCAGTCAGGGGCCTGCTTATATTCACAGTAAAGCCGCGCCCCCCGACCTCGCCCAAACAGGGTGATTGGATTAGTTTCCCGCCAGAGGCTGTCATAGGACTGTTTGAATACCCTAAGCCTCTGATAGGGGGACATTTAGGATCCTGGTAGGCTATTGTTTGCCGGACCAAAATTCAGGCCTTCCCTGGCCATGTGCTCGGCAGTGGCCATGCCGAGTGGCCATGCGTCCGTCGCCATTGCATACACTACAGATCCAGAAAGCTTTTTCACTCAATTCTCCTCCTTACAACAGCCCCTGTCCCTCCTGACTTTTGTACATACATGTCTCATTATCCCCAGCATAGACTTTCTGGGTGGTCAAAAGGGACCCCCTCCTCCCCTTTTTATTAGCAGAAGAGCTGGCTGGATCTGACCCTGTCACTGTATCGTATTACACCATTATTAGGAATAGGAATGTTGTGAGCTTTCCATGTTCCTGTCTGTCCCTTGTTGCTATGTGTATGACACAAGTTTAGCAAGACTGAGGGAGAATAAATCTTTAAAAAAGAGTAGAGGAGAGAAACACAAATTTCAGCTCATGGTTTTAAGGTCACTCCCTTTGCTTCTTGTTCCTGGTGCCATTTGGTATCTGAGAAAACACTGGTCATTCATAGATTGTTATGTTTTCAATTGGATAGCTTCCATCTTTGCTCAATCTTCCCAGCATGCCGGGGTGCAGTATAATACCAGAAAATCACACCCTGTGCCCACTGAAGACAAAGAGAACAATATCATGCCTCCCCTCTTTAACCATCCACCCTGGAGAAGAGTTCTGTTGAATTCAAAAGATTTCATACTCTTCCTGCCATCCCTTGCTAGAGCCAAAGAAGTCCTTGGGCAGGTCTAGTGGTTATTAACCTTCACCCTTACCCAGTATGGATGTGATGAAAAAAGGTGTAGTGGTTAAGAGCACTGGACTGGGTTTGATCCTCCACTCCTTCACATGAAGCCTGTTGGGTGACCTTGGGCCAATCACAGTTATCTCAGAATTCTCTCAGCCCCACCTGCCTCACAAGGTGCTTGTTGTGGGGAGAGTAAGGGCAAGCGATTGTAAGCCACATTTAGACTCTTTAAGGTAGTGAAAAGTAGGGAATAAGTTCTGGTAAAAGTCATGAGAAACTCCCAGATTCCTAGCAAGCCCCCAGAGATGACTAGCTAATCTCTCATCACTCAGATGGTTTGAATACTTGTGTCAGCAGATGAAGAAAAAAAAAGAGTCACTAGGAGCCAGGGGAAACATACATAGCCTCATCCAGTTAGCTGGGGCACATCATGAGGCACTTGGCTTGGCCCTGCTCCAAAGAAGACTCATGCTCAATTCCACCAGAGGGCCGTGCGGCTCCCCCTGCCCGCACGCATTCACACCCGCTCCGGTGGGTGGAACACGCACCGCAAGCAGCCAAGCACCACTTTGAAATGGTGCTCAGCTGCTGTGGGAGGAGCGCGGCGCCGGACGCGATGCGTCCGGGCCGCCTCCTCAGGGCAGATGCGGCCGTCTGAACGGCCACTCTGCCTCTGCTTTTGAAGCGGAGGCAGAGCGGCTGAGACTGCCAATCTGTCCTCGGCCAGGAAAGAGCCAGCATAGGGTTATGAACCTGGCGGGGAGGGCTGAAGTTCTCCCATAATTATTCTGGAGGAAATTACAACATCAGAAGTGAGCCTCTAGAGTAGGGCTCCCCTTTGACCAGGTAATGGTCAGTATATGGTTAATGCTTTAACCCAGTCTGAGAATACTGAGTGACAGGGCATTCAAAGGAAATTCTGCAGTTGAGAGTGTCAGTTAAGTGTGTCAGTTAAGAATGACAGTTGAGAGTGGAGTAGAAACAGGGAAGGAGTGTTAAGCAGACTGAGAGGATCCAGGAGGATCCTGAATTAGAGAAGTGGGATGAGTAGCCCTTCTCTGATGGGAAATAGCTTCTAGTAAAGAGAGATGATCCCTAAAAAATGGTTAAGAAGGAAAAATTAAACTTGTGTGAATGTTCCTGAATTCATACATTTAAGTGTTTTTGACACAAAGAAGCTTATGCTTTTTTATTTAAGCAGTGACTGCTAAAAGATCTCTCTCAACAGATTGAAAGATCTGTCTGCATAACAAAACAGCTACTTATTGTGGCAAATTATCTATTGCTTATATTTATACAAAATTACCCCATTCCTGTTTCCTGTTCACTTTCTAAGTTCTAAACCTGATGCCTGTGTAACCATTTCTCCTCAAAAGTGAAATAAAGCGATTTGGTAGTTTTGAATTACTAGCAGCCTCTTGTGAGCCATTATCAGACAAAGACAAAAGAAGTATTTTAGTCGGTCCCTCAGTTCCTTTGGGTGAGTCTCCATATAAAATTTAAACACTGAACATTTAAACAATATTCAAACAGCTAAAGAAACAGAAAAAAAGCAAATTTGGGAATCAGCAAACCATTATAGACCATTCAAAAATACCATGGGATCTACATGCTTGGTGGGGTGCAGGCTGGGAATGTTTCTTTCAATCTCTCTTTACCCAGTTTCATCCTGAATTCCAAGAATCTGTTTGTTTGTTTGTTTCCTTTTAGAAATTTGAAATCTGTTTCAAAGCAATTTCATCTTTATCAAAGAAAAAAACTGAAGAGAGGAGGGGCAGGAACGGTGATTCTGGGCAATTTCAGAATCTCACTCTGTAGATGCTCAGAGGCAGGCAGGGTCTTCCCAAATCTTCCCTGCCTCCTGCTAGAGGACCACCCTGCGATGCGTAACATAAGACAATTGCAAGGCTTGAAGTTACAAAAAAGCGTGCTGATTTCTCTTCAAAGAGAAATCAAATGGCAATGGAAGAGAAACCCCTATTATCAAAGAGAATGAGGGGAGTCACTTGCTATATCAAAAAAGTGAATTTTAGAAAAAAAGAAATCCTGCTCCCCATACCAACAGGGGTTGAAATAAGCAGGGGTTGAAATAAGGGGTTGAAATAAGGAGCAAGGGTCGAAATAAGGAGCAGGGGTTGAAATAAGGAGGAGAACAAAATAAAAGTAGTCTGGATCCAACTCATTAACTACACATACTCATGTGCATCCACACTGATGACGTTCAGACTGTCATAGGTATGGGGGAAAAAAACATGATGCATAATGAATGAAAAACGACTGCTAACTATAATAAGTGACATAAATAAATAAACATTAAATAAGAATAAACTGAGAAGTACAAGTGCAGAATGTAACTGACAACTACAGCAAAACTGTAAACACACTAGTTCTGAACTTAGTTTCATACAGTTACACTGGAAGAACTGAACATGTAGCCCACACAGTGAAGAGGGGTCATCCGCACAGCCCTGTGACAAGATAGCTATTTTTCTGTACATACCAATGTCTGACAACAAGGCATAATGGCAATTATATGAGAGGCACTATTTTGAGGAGTGACTAAAATAGCCTTGAATCATGGCAAAGGAATAGAGAAAAGATGCATCATTTTATGTCCTTGACTTTCTCCACCTTCTTTGCAGGCATAAACAATATGAACAATAAGCAACATTCTCTGCCTAGCATCCATTAAAAAAAAATGTCTTCTGGCCATATTTTAACTTAGCATGTAAATTAATTCCATTAAAGAAATAACTCCTAGTGTACTATGAAGTACCTCTGAAATAGAGAATCCACAGGAGTGTCCTAAGTACAGTCATTGTGCTATTACTATATGTAGATATTAGACGGGAACAAAAAGATACAGAACACACGTTCATATAATTAGGTTGTCAGTTCTGAAAATGCAAAGGATCTGGGCACATTTTGGTTGTTCGAAAAGAAGTGCATTTTCAAGGACAGATTATCCCTTCTGCTGAAGAGGTATGAGTATTTGAAATTGTTACAATTTCCGTGGGGCCAGTGCATGATTATTCTTGTCCCCCTTAACTCCACAGTTACCACCACCGTCTCTATAATAGAAGGGGCCAGCAAGTGATCATTGGGTATCTGAAAGGAAGACTTTTCTTCTTTCAGTTCTGTTAATGTTGATGGGGTATTTAATAGCTACTTTAAAAACAAACAAACGGACACATGTGGTAGGTTCCAGCCAGTTTTTCACTCATAAGAACACAAGGAGAGCCATGCTAGTTCAGAACAAAGGTCCATCAAGTCCAGCATTTTATTCACACAATGGCCAGCCAGCTGCCTCTAGGAAACTCACAAACTGGATGACTGCAACACTATCATCCTGCCGGTGCTCTCCAGCAATTTAATCTCACCTCAGTCTCACCTAGTTTTGCCGCCCCAGCATGAAATAACGAGACAGACAACAGTTTGGAATCAAACAAGGGCCACTTTATTAACTATTTAAACAGGACATGCAGCAACGGGCAACTAAACAAGCTCAGGAACAAGCAAGGCAGGCGTCATTCCCAGACCCAGCCTCCTTGCCCTTGTACTGGGCAGGTAACCTAGCCCCAGTATTGACCCAGTCTGATTCTGGCTCGTAACCGGCGGCCCAGCATACTGGCGTCCCCTCCCAGGGGCGCCTACCCCTGAGGCTGCACAGACCTTCAGGGAGGAGCCTAGTCTGAGAGGTTCCCAGAGGCGATCACCATTCCCCTCCCCAGACCGCAAGGCCCTAGGGTGGTTCGTGGTGACCTCCTGTTCCCAACAGGGATATGCCGTAAGGTACCCACCAGTTCCATTTTCTTGCTTGCATAAACCTACCACATGCAAATCCAAGCCTCTGCTTTGGCCTTTGCTTACCCCACACGGCAACCGAGAGCCATCCGAATCCCGTGCTGCAAGTCCTCAAGAAATACCTCATTGCCCTTGTTTGACAGGTGCACCCCGTCAGGGCGATACAGGTCCGGGAACTTGACCTGTATGTTAGGGTGCGTCAAAAAGAGACCCAACCCGGACTCCATGGCCGTGCGAAGTTGGCTGTTAGCGTTCCGCCTCGCCTTGTCCATACACCTGGGATCACCGGCGTGCCTCCAAACCAGACGGGGGAGCATGGCAGACCAGACTATCTGCACACCAGGCCACCGTGACTTGATCAGTGCCAAATCAGCCCTGGCCTGCATCACGAGGGCCACCCCCTTGACCAGACCCAAATCGTTGCCCCCCAGGTGTATGACTAGCACCTGAGGGGGGGGCCCCCGCTTCTCCTCGAACAACAACGGGAGGAGCGCCGACCATCTCATGCCCCTCCTCCCCAACCACTCCACCGTCGCCACTTCGCTGAGGCCAAGCTGGGAGCCGAAAGAGGTTCTCCTCGCCTGATGAGCTGCCCAAAAGACCATGCTGTGGCCGCAGACCATGTCTCTTCGTCTCGTCTCCCGGCCTGCCGCACCTGTAACCAGAACTTTATTAACAAACTCTGAAAGAAATTGCCACGCACCTACAAGGTACAACGCCTCACGTACCTCTTATAACATCCAGATTTCCAACGCCCGATCCTCTGTATTGTCCTATCCGGGTACCCCATTGCGGCCGCAGTTGATGCAGCCCCAATTCGAAAAGAATGGGAGCAAAAACGAACCCCGCCCAGACCCAACCGGATCAATGCCTTCCGTGTCACGGTCCAGAACTGGAACTTCGTAAGAGGGGTGCTGTCGCTATGCCGAAACAAATAGCCCGGGCCATCCCCCCGGAGTGCCAAGTACCGCCGCATGGCAGCGACTGGGCACAGTGCTGCCTCCGCACCAGACCCTAGCTCCAGCACCCTCCCCTTACCCTTCTGATCTGTTTTGGATCTACGCAACCTGATCCGTAGCTGAAACTCATTGATCGATACGTCCCTAAGCTCCAAGGCTGCCCCAGAAGCGTCAGTCCGAGAGCCTGCCACCAGTTCGCTAATCCTGAGTGCCCCAAAAAAGGCGGTCAGCGAAGCGGCATGGAACAGGCCCCCCTCATAGCTGTCACTACAACAAGAGGGCCACTGGCCCTCCAGCCCTCTCAGGACTGTGGGTGTCAAAGGTTCCCTGCTGTCTACTGCCCTAGGTGATTCCCGAGACCACCCCTCCAGCATCTTCCGTAGACGGAAGTCGCCCGTGGTGTCCTTGTGACCCGCCGCCTTACTGGCAAAAGCCACTGCCGACAGCTTGCCTCTGATTGTGTGAGCTGAAAGGCCGCCACTCCGTAGTGACACACAAAATTGCATCAGGTGTGACACAGGAATAGGCCAGACCTGCTGCAAACCCACTCCCTCCCTGAAGGACAGAAACTGCTTACCGGCCTTCAGGTAAGCTCTCCTGGTGGAAGGGGCAATTGCAAGGCTCATTGCCCTGTCAGCCTCAGCCCTCCAATCCCCCAAACCTCTGGGGGCATCCTTGCCGGGAGCGGGTCGGCCTCTGGAGCCAGCTGACGAAACCTCTCCATCTGTTTGCGAGAGAGAGCGTCAGCGATCCCATTAGCGACCCCCGGGACGTGTCTGGCCTTAAACAGGATGTTAAATTTGAGGCACTGTAAAGTAAAGGCCCTAACCAACGCCATGACCCGCGTGGATTTGGATGTAAGGGAATTGATGACATGAACCGTGGACTGGTTGTCGCACCAGAAGTGGACGGTCCTGTTAGCCAAATCGTCAGGCCAGATCCATACTGCTGCGACGATTGGAAAAAACTCCAGGAAGGTGAGGTCCTTGACCCAACCTGCCCGAAACCAATCTTTAGGCCAGTCCCCGGCACACCAATGTCCCCTAAAATAAACTCCGTAACCGGATGAGCCGGCCGCATCAGATGAAATCTGAAGCTCAGCCTCTAACAAGAGCTCCTCCCGCCACATAGAGACCCCGTTAAACGATTCCAGAAACTGTTCCCAAACCAAGAGATCCTCCCTCATTCCCTTGGAGACTTTGGTCCTATGGTGTGGGAGACGGAGGCCTCTCATTAAGTCACATAACCTCCTCACAAATGCCCTACCCGGCGCCACCACTTTGCATGCAAAGTTGAGGTGACCTGCCAGCTGCTGCAGCTCCAAAAGAGTGACCCTATTATGGGACCGAACCGAGATGACCCGCGTCCTCAACGCGTCCAATTTTTCTTGGGGTAACCTGCAGCACATACTAACCGTATCAATCTCGATACCTAGAAATGTTAATGTGGATGTCGGGCCCTCAGTCTTTTCCTGAGCCAGGGGGACCCCCAGCTCCTCAGCCATGTAAACAAAACTGTCGAGCAGGAACCGACACTGGCCAGAGCCCCCCCTGCCCACGAAAAGAAAATCGTCCAAATAATGGGCAGTACTACAGAGACCAGTCCTGGTTCTCAAGGCCCACTCCAAAAACGAGCTGAACTTCTCAAAAGCGGAACAGGACACCGAGCAGCCCATGGGTAGGGCCCTATCCATGTAAAATTTCCCGTCAAAGGCAAATCCGAGTAGCTCGAAATCCTCAGGGTGCACCGGGAGGAGCCGAAAGGCTGATTTAATATCACATTTAGCCAATTCGGCCCCCACACCGCAGAGGCGGACCACCCGCATGGCCTGATCAAAGGAAGTATATTTTACAGAGCATAACTCCCCAGGTATGGCGTCATTCACCGACCCTCCCCGAGGGTAGGACAGGTGATGAATGAGGCGAAACTCCCCAGGTGCCTTTTTTGGAACCACACCTAAAGGAGAGACTCTTAAACTGGCCACTGGTGGACTACCAAACGGGCCCAAAACCCTGCCTTCCCTGCATTCCTTGGCAATCTTGGCCTTAACTATGTCCTCCCTGCCCAAAACCGACTTCAAATTCCTAGCCAAATAGGGCACCCTCTCCCCCTGAAACGGTATGCGAAAACCAACAGTGAACCCCTCCAAGAGGTAGGCCCTATCACCACTCCTTGTGTAACTACGCAACCAGCGTCTCAAAACTCCCAGTTTAATCGGGCTAGGACCCTTTGTCAGGATGTGGGTTGTGTGGTTTCCCCCCCCCTGGGTACTTGCCTCCTTTGCCTCCCCCACGGCCCCTGGGCCGCGGACAACTGGATAAGGGATGAGGTCCCGCGCACAAAGGGCACTCATGCCTAAAGGTGCATGATTTACGACCGCAGGTTCCCTGGGAGGAAAACTCCCAGCAAAGCTGGCGTCGTTGAACCGCCTGCCCCGCCATCGGGCGGGAACCTGCTTGCACCAGCGCCCTCTTAACTGAGTGGCCGCTATGCGACCGCTCACCCCCCCCAGACCTAGCAGGAGACATGATCTGTAACCATAAATTGGCGCAGATCCTGTCCCACCGCATGGCTGGGTTAATGGCCGCCTTCATCCTAAACTCCTCGTCATATTGCGACCATGCCGGGCTTGGGAAGTCCGTGAATGCCTTGTATATGATGTCCAGATACTGGAGCATCGACAAAGCCCTCCATGGCTGGTGTTGCACTATGACGGCTGCGTAGATTATGAAACCCGGCAGCCAATTGGCCCACGTCCTATCTACCACCCGGCGCTTCAAGCGCTCCTTCTCCCGGTCATCTAAATTATCCCTGTCCTTTTTCTCCACCTCCCGATAGAGCAACCCAAACACATCCACGTACTCCCCTTTTAAAATCCTCTCTTTAGTGGCCATTGAAAGGTGGTCACCTAAAGGCATGTCCGTATCGCCACTTGGAATGGCCCCCGCAGCCACCGCATCATAAGATGGCCCGCCCCCATAAGGATAGCCCACGCCAGGCTGTGATGAACCGCACGCCGGCCAAGCGCCTTGGCCAGCCGAAGCAGGGCCGGCATAAGGAAATGTTGGCCAATTAAACTGCGGTAACTGGGAGGTGGCGGCACCGTGCTCGGTGGCCTGACCAATAGGCTGGCTAACGGGGAGCATAGGCGCCGCTGTAGCATTCTGGCCACCTGGACCCCAAGGCCACATTGCTCCAAGCCTACTCAGTGCCCGCTCCTTACCTCCTGCCACTTGCGACGGCGAATAAAGAGCCACCTGTTGCTCCCCCGCACCTGGAACCTGCTGGCCAAACACAGCTCCTGCCTGACCTGAAGCCGCCGCATCCTGCCTGTCCTCAAGGAAGGCCAACCGCGCCAGCACCTGCGCTTTAAAAGACACATCGGCATTATTGACGACAGGTAACCCACCTACTGTCATACCACGCTCTTTCTCCAGTGCCTCTAACCGCTGAAGTATAGCCACGTTTATCACATCCTCCTCCTCATCACTGGAAGGCACCACCGGATCAGGCTGCGCAGGAGGTCTCTTTGGAGGTCTCTTTGGTGCTGGGTTCTTGCCCTTGCCCTTGCCCTTACCTTTCCCAGGTGCCATGACTCCGAACTCTAATAATATACACAGGTACAATTGTTAATGACACACCAAAGCGTAAACCCAACTTGCCCCGCAGCAGTATTGTAATATAGAATATCACAACCACCCAAAATGGTTACCAGGGACCCGCAAAAAATTTTTTTTTTTTTTATTTATGCAAAATGGCCCCCGAGCATGCGGCTTGCTGCCCTCCCCAAGATGGCCGCCGCACCTATAAACCCCAGCCCCAATTGGCCGTCTATAGGCCTTCTGCCCCCAGTAATCCCCGCAAAATTTTTCGTCTATCGGCCTTCAGCCCCACAAACAGGGCCTCTCCCGACCGCCTCAAGGGGTGGGGGTGGGGTTAAATGGTGCTGCCCCTGGGGGGGGGTTAAAATGGTGCTGCAAAATGGTGCTGCCGCTGTTGGGGGGGGGCAAGCGCTGACCAAGTAAGCTGCAGGGCTAAATTTGCCCCCTACCGCCGCTACCACGAGCCCGTGGTCTCCTGCAAGGGGCGGCTGTATCTGGCCTCACCAAAAAAAAAGGGGAGGGGGAGGCCAATAAGAGGACCGGGGGGGGGAGGCTAATAAGCGGACCGTGGGGGGGTATTTCAATCCCTGCGCCTCTGCGAGGGGAGGGGGGGGTTACTCCAACACCCCCACCCCGGCCAAAAACGCTGACGGGGAGCGCGCCGCCGCCGCCGCCGCCGCCCCTCCAAAAAACCCCTTCCTTCTCTGCGCCGCCGCCGCCGACACGCCGCCGCCGCCGCCCTGGAAGTTGCCGCCGCCGCCTTCAACCCGCAGCCGCCGCCGCCGCCGCCTTCACCACGCCGATGGGGCCCCACGCAGCCGCCGCCGCCGCCGCCGCCGTCCAGACCCCCCGGCCCCGACACGCCGCCGTCGACTTCAAGCAGATGGGGCCCAACGCAGCCGCCGCCGCCGTCCAGAACCCCAGGCCTCGATTAGGCCTCGCCGAGAGCACGCGACTCGTGCTCCTGCTTCTGAGAGCTCTCGCGGCGACTGCGCAGGCGGGGAGCGGGGCAACGGCTCTTATTGAGCAAGCCCCGCCCCCCCGGCAAGCCAGTGAGCGCCGGCGCGCTCTGTTGCTGCCTCGCGTCCTGCGAGGCGGCAAAATTGCTCCCCCCCGCCACGGCAAAGCCGGGCGGCGGGGAGCCCACTCCTACTTGCTACAGCATGTGTCCTACCTGGCTCTTGTGCACGCAGGTCCCATGATCCCCACTGTAGTCTTGGCACATAGCCAAAGAACACCCCTCAACCTACTCTCACCAATGGGGAAAAAATGGTTGGATCCATCCCACAGTTCTTCAGTCTGAACCTTTAGGATTAGCTAAATTATATTTTTCAAAGAACACATTCCAAGCAGCCTTTTAAAAGCCATTTGTGGCAGGTGAGTGAGAGCATATCCATCCGGCATGGAATGTTAATGCGCAGTGCTTGTGCTCTGTTTTGCAATTGCTGTGGTTCTTCCTCCACACAAAAAGACTACATGAAATCCAGGTTATGGTGTATAATGGACTACATGAAGGCCTGCCGGCCATGTTACTTGAGATGCATGCTGTGGTGGATACTCACTTCTCCATGATACAAAGAGGATTTTCATTCAAATAAACTGCCCCTAAAAGCTGTATTTCACTTGGATCCAGTTGTCTGATGGAAGCACTTTCCTCTAGTGAAACAGCCTCTTATGCCAGGGGATGGCTTCATCCTCCAGAGGAAAACTCTTCCACTATCAGATCCAAACCTCATGATGTGCAATATTTATATCCCTTTCTTTCAATAAAACATTTTCAGTGTGTTGCTCAAGAATCTTGTCAAGGTTATGGTCACTCATTTCTTATTTGGACATACCATGACAAAAAACAACAACAACAACAAATTGCTTCTAGACTTCAATCTGTATTTCTTAGATATTCTAGCAGAGGTGAATTTTGACCTCACCATATAACAAAGATGTGTCAGAATATTAAAATATAAGAATTGTCACTCAAAAATTCATTTGTTATTTTCTCACCTTGGCTATTTTCCTTAATTCCCCTGGTTTCAAATTGTCTAGACTAGAGGTGTCAAACTCATTTTTTATGTGACCCCCCGTTACCAGCAACTATCGACGTGTGCCCTGGTAATATCATCTAGCTGACCACGACCCAGTGTGCGCCCAACAGTTGACCATACGCCATCGAAACTGGACTGGACACCCCAGACAAACTCCATGTGACTGTTTATTGAGGGGTCCCCATGTGAGATGGAGCTGCACATGGGGTCCTCCTTCTCCATTATTTTGGCTGAAACGTTAAAGAGGCTTTGTCCACTAGAGGGCCCTGCCTGCAGAAACCCTCCTCTGGGTTTACCCTAAGAGACTCCCCCCCCCCCCCCAAAAAAACCAGTCGCTGTTAAGGGCTGGGCCAAGTTTCCCCTGGTTTCAAATTGTCTAGACTAGAGGTGTCAAACTCATTTTTTATGTGACCCCCCGTTACCAGCAACTATCGACGTGCGCCCTGGTAATATCATCTAGCTGACCACGACCCAGTGTGTGCCCAACAGTTGACCGTACGCCATCGAAACCGGACTGGACACCCCAGACAAACTCCATGTGACTGTTTATTGAGGGGTCCCCATGTGAGATGGAGCTGCACATGGGGTCCTCCTTCTCCATTATTTTGGCTGAAACGTTAAAGAGGCTTTGTCCACTAGAGGGCCCTGCCTGCGGAAACCCTCCTCTGGGTTTACCCTAAGAGACTTCCCCGCCCCCCCAAAAAAACCCCAGTCGCTGTTAAGGGCTGGGCCAAGTTTCAGGTGGAGTACAACAATTTTAAGGGTTCTTTGGACTTGTTAATAGTGGAAAGGCAGCTCATGAGCTTACTGGGCCTGTCCTCGTTCACACCTCTTGGCTTTGGTGTAATCAGGGTGTGGCCATTGGGTTTCAGGGACATGTGTAATGAGTTCCCAGCTGTCTTCGATGGAAAGTTGGGACATTACACTGGTCTGCCCATGCCGCTTAACCTTGACCTGGCAGTGCAGCCCATTCACATGAAGGCCAGGAGTGTCCCGTTCACCCTCAAGCCAAAGATTGATGGGGAGCTGGACCATCTGGTGACCCAAGGGGTTCTGGAGCTCAGACCACATGCCGTCTGGGAGACCGCCATCGTGACTCCGGTGAAGCCAATGGGGATGTCCGCATCTGTGTGGACTACAAATGCACCATTAACAAAGTGCTACAGGACCATGTATACCCAGTCCCTGTAGTCAGCCATGTTTCGGCCTCCCTAGCGGGCATGAAGGTCTTCAGGAAATTGGACCTGGGCCAAGCATACCAACAGCTCCCCATGGATGATGCCACAGGGGAGGCCCAGATGATAGTCACACATTGGGGCACATGCTGGGTGCGACACCTACAATTTGGTGTTCGTGTGGCGCCAAGGATTTTTCAAAATCTAATGGACTGTCTCCTTAAAGGGATCCCTGGGGTCCAGCTATTCTTTGACAACATTTTGATCACCACACCCACACCTGAGGATTTCGCCGAAAGACAGTGGGCTGTCCTACAATGTTTCCACACCACCAGCTTAAGGGTAAAATGGGAAAAGTGTCTTCTGGGGGTGCTGAGGGTTGAGTTCCTGGGGTTTGCTGTCGATGCACAGGGCATCTACCCTACGCCAGACAAGGTCTGCACCATCATCAATGCACCACTGCCCAGGTCCAAGTCAAAACTCCAGGCCTTCTTGAGGCTATTGAATTTCTACCACTCCTTCCTGCCCCACAAAGCTGCCATCGCCAAGCCCCTGCACCACCTTCTTGAGAAAAAAAGCTCCTTGGGTCTGGGGCCCAAAACAAGCCACTGCATTCTGGGCCATCAAGGAAGAGAAAAAGAAGAGAAGAAAAGAGATTGGAATTATATCCCGCACTTCATTCACTTGGAGTCTCAGAGCGGCTTACAAACTCATTTCCCTTCCCCTCCCCACAACAGACATCCTGTGAGGTAAGTGGGGTTGAGAGAGCTTTGAGACAAGTGTCCTTGAGAGAACAGCTGGTACAGAGCTATGGCTTGCCCAAGGTCATCCAGCAACTGCAAATGGAGGAGTGGGGAATCAAACCCGGTTCTCTCAGATTAGAGTCCACACACTTAACCACTACACCAAACTGGCTCTGGACCTTCTCACCTAGAACGCTGTCCTGGCTCACTTTGACAAGTTGCTTCCTGTGGTTCTCACCTGTGACACTTCACTGTATGGGGTCGGGCCATCTTGGGGCATCATCTGCCTGATGGCTGGGAGGTCCCCATGGCTTACTCCTCTTGGACCCTGTCTTCAGCCAAGTGCAACTATGCTCAGATCGACAAAGAGACACTGGCAATCATGGTGGGAGTAAAAAAGTTACACGACTACGTTTATGGCCAGCCCTTCACCATCATCACCAACCATAAACCCCTCTTGGGCCTGTTGCCTCCAAATCGACAGATGCCGCAGATGCTGTCTCCTCGAGTGCTCCACTGGTCAATCTTCCTGGCAGGCTACAGGTACGAGCAGCTTCACCAACCCAGTAAAGTGATGGGCCATGCCAACACTCTCAGCCACCTCCCGCTGCCCTCCTGTGACCTGGACCTGGTGCCAGCACACCAGATCCTGCTCCTTGAGGACCTGCCCAATCGTCCCCTCCAGGTATCCAGTGTGTTCTGCCACATGGCACAGGACCATGAGCTTTCCTGCATTCTGGACTGGGGGGAGGGGATGGCCCACCGGCCAAGTAGGCCCAGGCTTCACCGCATTCTCCTCCTGCCAAGACAAACTGTTGGCCCACAAGGGCTGCTTGCTATGGGGAAGCCAGGTGGTGGTGCCGGCACTGCTGCATCAGCAAGCCCTCACTGCCCTCCACAAAATGCACCCAGGGATCATGCGGATGAAGGGATTGGCCCACAGTTATGTGTGGTGGCCCAGAATGGACAGAGAGATTGAAGACTGCATTAAGCACTGTCAGATGTGCCAGGAATCCAGACCAGAACCACCCCAGGCCCCAGTGCAGCAATGGGAACCCTCCCCCCCCCCGAAACCATGGGTCCAGCTACACCTCGACTTTGCAGGTCCCTTCCAGAGGCAAATCTTCTTCATTTTGGTGGACTCATTCTCCAAGTGGCTAGAGGTGGTGCCGGTCCAATCTACATCATCCCAAGCAGTCATTTGCACCATGTGGAGGATCTTCAGCACACACGACATACCAGACATCGTAGTGACAGACAACGGGACAGCTTTCATATCTTCTGAATTCCACAATTTCATGAACTACTATGCCATCCGACACATCCGCTGTGCTCCATTCCACTCTGCCACCAATGGCCTGGCTGAGAGAATAATGAGGACGACTAAGGAGTCCCTCTGCAGAATTACACATGGAGAGTGGGACCACAGGCTGGCAGCCTTCCTTTTCAACTACCGGATTACCCCCAAATGCTACCACAGGCCGCAGCCCTGTAGAGCTCCTAATGGGAAGATGGCTCACAACTCGTCTGGACTGTCTGCATCCAGACTGAGCTCCAGATCATAGCATGGCCCAAGAGAACCTAGAGGTTCCTCAAGGATTTTTCCCTGGCGACCCCATCTATAACCGCAACTTCTTCAGTGGCCCAAAGTGGATCTTGGCTAAGGTGATCAGGGTGACCAGCCCACTATCCTATGAGGTATCCACAGAGGACGGCCAGAGGCATCATTGGCACATCAACCAGCTCAGAGGCCGTCTCTTTCCTGCAGAAACCAGGTGACCTGCTTTGGAGGACAGTGCTGAAGAGCAGTCAATCCTTGAGGAGCCAGAGGGAGGGAGGACCCCACTGACAGACAGCAACCAGCTGAGGGCCAATGAACAGCCCACAGAAGTCGGCAGGGAGCCACCGGTGACAGCCACCACGAGAGACACAGACATCACACCAGCTTACTAGGATCCTAGAATGGACCAGTAGGAAGACAAGGACCCTAGAGTAAAACCAATGTAAATAGCCTATCATTGGGAGCGAGAGGGGTATAACCAGGGCTCATTTCGTAGCAGGAGCTCCTCTGCATATTAGGCCACACACCCCTGATGTAGCCAATCCTCCAAGAGCTTACAGTAGCCCCTGCAAAAAAGAGCTCTGTAAGCTCTTGGAGGATTGGCTACATTAGGGGTGTGTGGCCTAATATGCAAAGGAGCTCCTGCTATGAAATGAGCTTGGGTGTAACCTTTTTCAGGGATAAATACCTGGCTTCGGCCAGGGATTTCCAGTCTTCTTTCTCTTGCTGAACACAAATAAACTATGAGCTACTGGTGTCTGAACCCAGTATATTTCACCTGGTTTAGATGAAACCTGCTGCAGTCCTTTTAAATATTGTTGTTTCACTTTCCTTTCTGTCATCTCTCCTTTGACAGCTCTGCATGCAAAGGCCAGTCTACCACCAAGAATGCTGCAGAAACTGGAGAAGAAAACCAGAGACACATGATTCTCTTGCTTTCACAAATTAGCATCCCCCCAAAGAGGTCAGTCCACAGATAATTTTCCTGGAAGAGGAAAGACCTGCCCTAGAAGCAGTAAGGATGTTGTGGCACTGTTGTGCTGTGTCCTGCCCACACAACTTCTGTATCATCACCAACTCCTTAAGAGCTGGGTGAGAAGGCACCACCCCAGACTTGTAGTGGATTATTCTTCAGAACTTTAAGATGGTCGAGATTACACATAATGTAAAAACTAAATATGGGCAGGCTCTTCTGAAATACCAGCTTCACAATATCCAGTGCATGATTCCCTGCAAAACGGATGGGAATGAAGACCCTGATCCTCTAAACTGCCTTTTGGGAACAAGTGCATTTATATACCATGGGGATGAAATGAGAAAAATTGAAAACTATTGATTCTGGCCTTCTTCTGAGTGGATCAGCACAAAGACATTGAGCAGAATTGTTTTTTTTTAATAACAGTACCCTATGAAATCCACAACACTCAGTGCCTTGCAAACATTACTTTCCTGACCATGTGATTTCATGGTCTACTGTGAGAAGGCTGAGATCTGCAAAAAATGTATATTGATGGAGCAACTGGCTGTTCAGAGAATGAGAATTCACATTGCCTCCTTGTTTGCATGATTCTATCAGTTGATTTGGAACTCTACAAAGGTTCTGGTGCAGTTTATTGCATGAAGAATCTGCACAATATAACCTTTACAAATGGCTCCTTGTAGAAGATGGAAACTGGATTCTTTGTGAGGGGTCAAGAAAAGAGCATCTGCTTTGCCTGTATTGGATCCCCAGGTTCGATCCCCGATATCTCCTGTTAAAAAGGGGATGTGAATGATTTCTACCTGACACCTTGGAGAGGCACTGCCAGTCAGAGTAGGCAATTCTGACCTTGATAGACCAGTGGTCCAAATCACTAAAAGGCAGCTTCATCTGTTCATCATACAGGATCAGAGGACTGCCAAGGCCAGGTCTAGCACAGGAGCAGATCAAAGCAGAAGTGCTAAGGCAGGAAGCAACAATGAGGTGGAATCAGGGATGAGACTTTGGAGCAGGTAAGAGAAGCAGGTACGAAACACACTATGCACAGGGCAAAGAGTAATAGAGCAGGGATGCAGATGCAGGTAAAGATGCTCACTGGGATATAGTTATTAAGCTGCTCCGAAATGGTTGACCAATCCACAGGTGATGAGAAAGGAGAAGTGTAAGATTGATGCCATCTGGGCACCAATGATGTTAGAAAACAGCATCTTTAGGTTGTTATAGAAGCTTCTAGGCTTTGGGTTCTGTTTAATGAGCCTTAGAGGTTCTGTTTTAGAAAGCAGATGCTTCACCACTGAGCCATGGCCCAGTTGTTCATTCAGTTAAATTTTTATGGACCATCCAGCTGATATTGTAATTAAAGGGTTGCATTCCACTATTTTCTGTGACTGTGTTTTTCTGACTTGCTCTGTTTTGTTTTGCAGGGCTTTTTTTGTAGAAAAAACCCAGCAGGAACTCATTAGCATAACAGGCCACAGCCAACAGCAGAAACTCAATAGCATATGAGGCCACACCCCCATGTTACCAGAAGAGTGGTCATCCAGCCACACTGTCAGAATCTGCTAATTCAGACATTATATTAGTCAGGCTTCCATTATGTTACTCAATATGTATGCCTTTATTTTTCCTATATAACTGTCATGTATGGGGACTCCATGTAACTGTAATGTAATGATGCTTGTCCAGACCGGGAGGGTGACACCAATGAATTATGTGAACAAGGAGGCCTCACATCCCTGCCTCCGCATTCCAGCTGCTCCGGCAGGAACTTCAAGGGAGGATGCCTCTCATCTCTTATCACATGCAAAAACCTTGAGGCCATTGATTGTTATGTGAACTGGTAACATCTGAGGGGTCTGGTTTGGGAGAGGAAATTTACTGCTTAACACCTCACTCTTTTCCTGTGAGAACCAAACGGTCAGGACACCTTTTTGCCCGCCAATTTTCCCTTAAGGGGATTGGCTACCTATGGGTAATTCAAACTCCTTGGAATGGTATAATAGACCCGCTTGTATAATCTGTCTCATCTCTGACAATAATCCGAGACGCTGTACTAATGTAGAGATTGGAAATAAAGAACTGTGGTTAACCAACCAAGATCTGATCCTTGACTACTTTGAGCAGAACTCTCACACACACCCATCTTTGGCTTCTGATTCTGTTTAACTTGTTTGTTGTCAAAACCCAGGGCTTTTTTTGTTGCAGGAATTAATTTGCATGTTAGGCCACATATCCCTAATGTAGCCAGTCCAAATGAGTTTCTGCTGTTGGCTGTGGCCTGTTATGCTAATGAGTTCCTGCTGGGTGTGGCCAACTCAGGAGCCAGCCGGAACTTTGTTCCTGGGCGTCCCTGCCCAAAAATATCCCTGGTGTTTTGTGTTTTTTAACCTGAGACACAGCATTACTAGATGGAATCTTATGGGCAAAGTTTCCCTGGGCCACTGTCCCTTTAAGTTTCCAGGCCTCCCTTTCCAGGCCTCCAGAGCCAATTTGGTGTAGTGGTTAAGTGTGTGGACTCTAATCTGGGAGAACCGGGTTTGATTCCCTACTCCTCCACTTGCTCCTGCTGGATGACCTTGGCCAAGCCATAGCTCTGTACCAGCTGTTCTCTCAAGGACAGTTGTTCAGAACTCTCTCAGCCCCACCTACATCACAGGGTGTCTGTTGTGGGGAGGGGAAGGGAAAGGAGTTTGTAAGCCGCTCTGAGACTCCAAGTGAAGGGCGAGGTATAAATCCAATCTTCTCCTCCTCCTGCTTCCACCATAATCAAAGACTTCCTGTTCTCCCAGGGACTCCCATTCACCACATTCACAAATCCATTTCCAATTATCATCTCTTTTTCCTTGTGGAGAGGTTTAAGGGTGAGATCACATGAGCAGTTTGGCCCGACATAGCTACCCCTCCCCTCTGGATCAAATGGTTGAGATCAAACATGCACATCTGGCTCGTGTGTGCCACTCTTCCCTACCTTACGCTAAAACTACTTCCATGCAGATTAAATAGCCACTGGCAAATTCCAGTGGCTACCTCAGCTAGGCACTTCCAAGATGGGTTTCTGGGTATTTGATTGCCCGCATATGCCGTGGAAACACATGAGTGGTGTGATTGTTCAATTCTGTTTCCGGCACATTCTTCTTTCCCCCCAACCCCACTCCAACATGCGCTTCAGTGCCCCCATAGAACATGGCAAGGAGTACATGTGCACTTGTCTGCTTCTGCACAGGCACAGTGGGTGGTAGAAAAAACGAACAAACACAACCCAGCCTAGCCATGGGTCCATGGTTACAATGTGCTAACAACGTGACTGACCAACCACAGGCCTGCGGCCATATGATACCAGCTTGGGGGCACTGTGTGATGGATGCAAAGCGTCCCATACTCAAGAGGCTTATTTAGAGCCAATATACTGCCTGCTTGTGTGGCCACACCCCCTCCCCTCACCCATCCAATGGAACAAAATGAGATAATCGACCTCTGATTCATGAGTGCCTGGGAGAAAACTAACAGTAATTCCTTAGCCTCAAAACAATGTAATAAAAGGGAGATTGCAGAGAGATGCTGGACCATTCCAAGATGACACAAGAAGATTTTGCCAGTGAGGATGGATTACTGTAGAGAACATAGCATGTTAGGTAGCTACAGTTGAATGCAGAAAAGAACACTTGTGTGGCCCCAAAAGGTAATAGTGTGAAACCACATTACAGAGGTTTATAAAATTATGCATGGGGTGGAGAAAGTCGACCAAGGTTATAGTCATACACGTGAGATAAAGCGGGGGGGGGGTATTTCCTCCAGCGGAAGTTGACCCACAGTTATGCGATCACAGTCTTTTGAAACTGCGGGCACAGCCTGCCACTGCGTGATCAGATGCAACCATGGATGAGTCACGGTTGGTTTGGGTTTTTTTGCCTCTTGTTTTCAATGCGCTTAAACAAGGGATCGATGATTCGCACCTCAGCTCCCTATGGAGTGTGCGATGATGCACATACTGAGAAGGGGGAAAAAATAGCACGGAGTCAGGATGGCCTGATCAGACGATCCCGACGCCATGAGAGTACACTGGAGCGATCAGACATGGGAAAGTCCGCCCATGGCCCATAGTGACCTGTTTGCTACCAGACTTTGCCCGGTGCCTGTTTACTCCACTTCTGTGGTGGAGCAACACAGGTCATTGCCGGTGATGGAAAACTTTCCAGATGTGTGTGTCTGATCGTGCACATTAAATCTGCCCAGCATTCACACCTATGTTGGGGCTAATTGTGTGTGTGATCACAGCCCAAGAGAATTTTTTTCTCCCACTCCCAAAATACTAGAACTTGAGGGCATCCAGTGAAGGTGATGGGCAGTAGATGCAGGATGAACAAAAGGAAATTCTTCTTTACTCAGAGGGTTGTTAAATGTGGAATTTCCTGCCAGAGGATGTAGTGATGACCACAAGCTTTAAAAGGGGATTAGATAGATTCATGAAGAAGAGGTCTATCAATGGCTACTAGCCATGGTGACTGAGAAGAACTCCCACATTCATAAGCACAAAACCTCTGAATCCCAGAGCCAGGAGGCAACATCAGGGGAAGACTTCGGCCTCTATGCCCTGTTGCTGGCCCTTCAGAGGAACTGGCTGGCCACTGTGTGAAATAGGATGTTGGACTGGATGGACCACTGGTCTGATCCAGCAGAGCTCTTCTTATGTTGTTATGTTCACTCCAGATCAGGGTGGCTCATTGATCCAGACAATGTTTGGAATGCTTCTGTGTTGTTCCCTGCGGTAAAGGGCCTTCTCTTGATTACTTTTATCTAGAAGGTTGCCTTGCCTTCTCTCTCATATTGCTTGAGAGAGAATGGGGTTTAATCCCTGCTCAAGACATGCTGTCACTTGAGGCCTCTCCATCCTCCATCTTGCCCCTAGCTTCATCTCTGCCTCATCCATGCTTTCCCTCACTGCCTCAGCACCCTCCCTGCCTCCACCCACGAGTCAAGAGTCTTTTTTCTTGTGATAGTTTGGTCTGAATTGTGTCAGTTGTTCTTGGATGTTTTGATTTTTTGAAGACTTCTGAAACCTAAATTCTATTGAGATATTTGTAAAACCTGGATACATCATGACCTAGTTCACAGAAGCAGATGTAGAGGTAGCTGAGGCAGTAAAACCTGCTGTTGGACCACACCACTTCAAAATGCAGAGGAGGGACCGTGAGACTGGAATTTCCTGTTAAAAAAATTCACAAATGTAGGAAACGATTAGAGAGAAAAATACTAGCCCAGCCTTTTCCCTGACATACAAGTCCAGCATGTACACATCCTGTCCCCTTTCCTTGGGAGTTATTCAACGATGCAATCCGTACCTGAGCCCCACATTTGAAGTACTACAGTCCAAGAACGGTTTTGAGTTTTCATGTATTGCTTGTTTGAACTGGCCATAGGGTTGCCAAGGGACCAGAAAACAGCAGTGGAGATCTCCTCCTGTACCTCTGAGAGATGCTTTATGGAATATGGAGATAAGAACAAGCACAACCCACATGCTGTTAATATAGGAGAAGGACATGTCCACATACATGAAAACAAGAAGTTGCCTCATACAGAGTCAAACTGGGGATCTCCTGCTTTTACGGCTGATCTCCAGCTGACAGAGATCAGCTCCCCTGGAGAAAATGGCTGCTTTGAAGGGTGGACTCTATGGCATTGTGCCAAATGCTGAGGCCCCTCCCCTCCCCAAACCCCACCTTCTCCTGGCTCCACCCCCAAAGTCCCCAGGTATTTTCCAACCTGGACTTGGCAACCCTATCTATCAACTAGAGATGGGGCTTTTTTCAGTAGTGGCATCTCACTTATGGAAGGCCCTTTCCCTTGAAGCTCTCCTGGTACCTATGTTGCTTTCTTTGAGGTGTCAGGCCAGAACATTGCTGCTCACCCAGGCTTTGATCTTTTAACACACCTTTAGTCTGGGAATTATTATTTTTATGTAACCAGTAGTCTGTTTTTATGGTCCCCTTGGCTCTAGACATCTAAAAGGAAGAGACAATGGTAAAAAAAAAAAAAAAAGATGTTTTCTATGATTTGGTAATTTTAGCAGTTCTTGAGAAGCGTCTGCCCTAGCCAGGGCTGGCGCCAGCATACCCTGAAATAGGGCAACTCCCAGACCCTGTGACGTCTACTTTCAAATTCCTGTTCAGATATATCAGACTCACCCTCTGTTCCAGAGTCTGTCTCTGCTGTCACCATTTTCTTCTCTCAACATTGTGGACTCCAGCTCTCAGCAGAAAATTTACTGGCAGAGAGGATGCAGAGCTATTTAAAACTAGCCCTGAGATGTCAAGGCCATTTGAAGCAACCCCCAGGACTGTTAGTCTCGTTAAATCGGGTGAAGGAGTATGTATTTTGAAAGCTTTTTAAACAAGTTGTCCTGAGCTCCCTGGAACTGTGTCTGTCTTCACAGGGCCATAGCCACAACCAGGGGTCATTTCATAGAAAAAGAGGTGCAGGAGCTCATTAGCATAACTCATTTGCATAACACATTTGCATATGCCACACCCCCTAACATACCGGAAGTGTGTCAGAAAGCAACACCCACCCCTCAGGCTCCACTCCACAGGTGAGTGAAACTGACCTGCTCTTCCTACATTCCCTTCCCCATCCAATACTTTGTGCAATAAAAATAAGCGTAAAGAACACACCCTCATTCTCTTCCTGCTCCCTTGAAACCACCAGGTTTCAAGTAGACTTGAGATTCCCAGGACATGTGCACCACCCATCCCTTTCCCTTCCCTTCCCCAAACAAGACACCCTGTGAGGTAGGTGGGGCTGAGAGAGGTCTTTTGAGAACTGCTCATGAGAGAACAGCTCTGAGAGAACTTGTGACTGGCCCAAGGTCACACCAGCAGCTGCATGAGGAGGAGTGGGGAATCAAACCCGGTTCTCCCAGATTAGAGCTTGTGAGTGGACAAAAGAGGAACACATGGGTAGGGGGGTGCACATGGGTGGGCAGGCAAGAAGGGGAGCTATTAGTAGGCATGGGAGGCCTAAAACCTGGAACCAGCTCTGAACATATTTTTTTTGTTCTATTTATACCCCACTCTCCCTGGGGTATTGAATCAAACCAAATTATTGGAGGTCAACATGTGATATTATCATTAATCTAAATCCACACATCCTGCTTCAGTTTAACAGTAAAAATGAAACAAAAAGAACAATCAGTCCATGAAGACCTCCCCACCACTCACATACTTAAGTTATTCTGATTCTGTAACAATTAGTTCTTGATTGATTCATTTTTGGGGAAGATCTTGCAAAGATAATTTTAAGTGTTGTGTCCACTGATCACCACTAGACGCCAGCAAGAGTAACCCAGAGCTTGGTTCCTAGAACAATAGGGGCCAAGGATCCTAGGGTCCCTCCAATGAGATCTAGGCGGGAAATTCAAACCCCCAATAGGACTACAGGTGGGACCTGGAGTGTGGCCTGGGTGTATAAATAGTTGGCCATTTGGCCAGTTAAAACATACTTGCTGTAACTCAAATAAACTAAGAGCTGATCACTATGCTGTCATCCTCATCTGTGCCACCGAGAACTCAGTACTTTTCATAAGGGAGCGTTCATGTGTCTTGCCAATTATTTTAGGAAGCTGTCATAGCAGGAGAGGATGTTCATACAGAGGCTGAGAGATCAGATTCCTTCCTTCCTGCAGTTGCTTGTGGGGCAAAAGCAATACCAATTTGACCAGTTTTTAAAAATCAGAAACAGTGACCTAAATCATTTTGACAGCCCTGCATGCACTGAAAACATTTTCAAGGGAGGTTAAAAAAAAAAGTTGTCGTGGGCTGTCTGAACAATCAGCAGCTGGTTTTGTTGGCAAAAACAATGAGACAAAGGTTGGTATACAGAGATGATAAGAAAGTGCACATTTAAGCCTAAATTAAAGGCCGGGGGGGGATGACTCTCTTCTCTTAGGTATGGGGCTTGGTAGCTGCAGGATTCAGTACCTCATTAAAGGTAAGCTCCTTTCCATATTATATCGAGCAATGTGTCTGGAATATTTTTCAAGATAATTTAGACTGCAGAGTTTCTCTCTTCCGTAAGGTTAATTTAACAGAATGGCAGCCAAATAAATATGGAGCTACGGCTTGCAAATAGACAATGTGCTCTTTTCTCAGACAAGTAGGACAATCAACACTCTTTTAAAACACACAAATACGCCATTTTGTATTTTTCTCCTCACAGGCAATATAAAGAACTGGAGCAAATCTAATGCACCTTTTTGTTTTCAATCCCAGGCATCCAAAAGGAAAACATTCACTTTAAAATGATTCCTATTTGCTCCAGAAGAATGAAGTGTATTTAAATAAGAACTGCATCTTGTGTGTGGAAAAATAATGTATTTTGAGCTGGTTCTCATGGATCGACTTCTGTCAGTAAGTCCAGAATTGGTAATATGTAGCCCGCCTTTTAACTGTTTCTTTAAAAAAACAAAAACAATCTGGGTTTTAGAAAAGTGTTTGTTTTATGTTCGTGACTGCTAAATGTAGAGTCCATTAACCACTTAAAACTCAATTGTATGGAGATAGTATGCACTATTAATGCTACACCTATGCATAAGACAGGCACCTAGTGACTTAGATAAGGAGAAATGGGGGATCAGCAAAAACTTGCAGGGATCATCTCGTTTCCTCCTACCCCGTTATTTCTCTTTTCCTTTCCCTGAGAGCCCCCATGTCTTCTCCTTTTTTCCTGCTTCTCTCCTTCTTACCCACCAGCCAACCTACCTCTATCTGCACCTCTGTCTCAAGCTGTCCCTCCTTCCCTCTCCCTGGCAACCTGTATCTGGGGGAAAAAATCCCATCAATAGTTCTGTCCCAGGTGTGTGGTGCCAGCCACCAGACTGGATCCAATTGAAAAGTAGGGGACCTGCAAGGACTTGTGGGAGGTACCTCATTTTCCCCTGTATCTCCTTTTCCATGCTATTTCCTCTTTTCCCTCTTGGAAACTCCCATATCATCACCTTTCCATGAGTCCTTTTCTCCTTCTGTTATGTATTGACCATGCCGTCGCCATGTGCTCCCGTAATGGCGACCGCATGGCCAGAGCACATGGCCAGAGCATGGCCAGAGCACATGGCCAAGAAACTACCTGAGCTTCAGCCAGGTAGAACAAAGGCCAGGTGGATTCAAACCGGCCACCAATCATGTACCTAGGTTTGTCCTAGGGAACCTATGAAATGTAAATAGACTTCTAATAACCTATCAGGCCAGTTGGGTGAGGTCAGGGGATTGTCCCTGACCAGCATAAAAGGAGGGCTTCGAGCCCTGGGTTGTATGCTTCATCCGGACCAGCAATAAAGATCTAGCTGTTTCACTATTCCATGGACTCCCGACTCAAATACTTATCACCTTCCTACCCATTAATCATCTTAGTTTGTACCTGCCTCCCCATCTTCAGCTATATTTATTGTTTATCAACCTCATTTATACCCTGCCTTTCTCCACAATGTCTGCAGATAGGTCTTTTCTGTTCATGTTTCTAATCTTTGGATGTAAGTATTCACAGATTTGCCATATTGAGAATGGATGGTAGGACAGAGAGAAGCTCTGTCATGTCGAGCTCTATCTGTTGTTGGGCAGCCAGTCAGACTCTAGTCCAGGTGATCTGGACCTAGTGTTGAAAGCCGTGGCTGGGTGGTTTAGGCAAAGCCGATTGAAATTGAATCCGATGAAGACAGAGGTCCTATGCCTGAGTTGGAGTAGACCAAGGGTAGGGATCCCTCTCCCAATCTTCGATGGGGCACTATTAGTGCCAGTGTCGGAGGTTAGGAATTTGGGAGTGCTCCTGGACCCCTCGCTAATGATGGAGGCCCAGGTAGCAGCCACTGCAAGGTCGGCCTTTTACCATCTACGGTTGATCAAGCAGTTGGTTCCCTTCCTTGAACGCAACGATCTGGCTACGGTGATCCATGCTTTGGTCACCTCAAGATTAGACTACTGTAATGCTCTCTGCATGGGGCTGCCTTTGTGCCAAATCTGGAAGCTGCAGCTGGTGCAGAATGTGGCGGCGAGGCTGTTGATGGGCCTCCCCATGTGGGAGCACATCCAGCCTGCCTTAAAAGGGCTTCACTGGGCTTCACCTATCTACCTGAGGGACTGTCTCTCCCCACATGTACCCCAGCGAGCACTGCGGTCGGGGTCCCAGAATCGCCTGGTTCTCCCAGGGCTGAGGGAGGCCCGTTTGGCAGCTACAAAGGCCAGGGCTTTTTTGGTGGCAGCCCCGTGCTGGTGGAATGAGCTCCCAGATAACCTCAGGGCCCTGTGGGACCTTTTGCAGTTCCACAGGGCCTGCAAGACGGAGCTGTTCCACCAGGCTTTCAAGTAGGGGCTGCCCCGATACTTTTAGCCTGGCCCTTACATCATAATCTGTCACTCTGGACCATCTTGCACCTACTGGTTGGTTACCACTCGGGAAGCTGCTCAGATATAGATAACAGAATGGTGCCATCTTGTATTGGGGGCATGGTATGGTTGTAACCGCTGTGCAGTGTAAGTTTTATGTATAATGTTTTATGATTTTAAATCTGTATCAAATCTGTTGGTAGCCACCCTGAGCCCGCCGTAAGATGGGGAGGGTGGGATATAAATCACAAAAATAAATAATTAAATAAATAAATAAATTTACTGACAAGATGGGACCTACAAGGACTATTGCCTTTTTCCCTCCTCATGGCAGCCCGTATCACCTTTCTTTGCTTCCTTTTCTCTTTCTTACCATCCATTAAGCTACATTTTTTCTGCCCTCATCTTCAGCTATATTTATTATTTTTACTACATTTATACTCCACCTTTCTCCATAAGGTGGACCCAAAGCAGTTTACATCATTCTTTCCCAACAACCCTATGAAGCCGATTAGCTTGAGTGTGTGTGACTGGCCCAAGGTCACCTACCAAGCTTCTGTGGCAGGGTAGGGATTTGAACTGGGGTCCCCCGGATCCCAGTCTGGTACTCTTAACTCTACACCACACTGGTTTTCATGTGGTGGCTACTGTTGAATAGTAGTGAGCAGCTGGGCTTGGGTGAGTCATGGAACTTGCATTGTATCAAGTTGTCTGGTGGTCACACCCCACTGAATCCTCCCTCAAAGGCCAAAACAGCCCTGGAAAAGGCCCTGCCTTCTCGCTCTGCCTTTTATTGAAAGAAACCATGGCTTCAACTGGCAATACTGTCTTGGTTGCCTAGCAATTTTGACAATGGCCACCATAGAGAACATCTGTTTCTTAAAGGTACAGGTGCATTTTGCATTATTTGGAGGATTTTTTAACCCTCAATTTTCTGGGTTTTTTTTAAAGATGTCAGATTTCTCTGGAAACCTGGGGCTTCGCTAGTTTTTTAGAAAAATTCATCTTGTCTGTTCATGAGTTCAGCCTTTGGATTTAAGTATCTACTACTTTGGCCTTGTTGAATATTAGATAGTTTGATACATCAATCCGAACTTACATGCATCCATAAGTGATAGATATACATATGCACACTAAACAATTGGACATTTGTTATACCATAATACTGCCCAAAATCTATTGCCTGGAACAGACATTTCACCCAGTTTTATAGACTAACTGGCTACTTTTGCTAGAAATCTGAATGGATCTTATTGTTAGATGCCAGTCCTGGATCAATAGCTCAGGAGTTGGGCTTTTGCAAAAACAGATTTAAACTATGTGAAAATACTCACAAGAGAAGATTTTGTATTTCTCACCCTGCTGTTTTGACCTTCAAATACCCATTTCAGTTATGTTTCCCCTTTGTGCAAATCACACCTGTATTATTTTTGTACACTTTTCTGCTCCCTCATACCATGGTATTGTCATAAAATATACTCATTTGTTCATCCCTAATAATGAGTCTTTATTTCAGTGGGACATGACTTCTGTGGAATTGTACCAAGAGTCTAAGTAGACCGGTGATGGCGAAATTATTTGTAAAACTGAGTTTTCAAGAATAGAGAGAAGAACAGTTTCTACAGAAGGTTTGCACTTCTAATAGAAAAGGGATTTTAGAACTTAGTAGCCTCTCATGGGATATTTCAGATTTTTTTAAGTCAACAGGCATAGAAACATATCTGCTTAAAATGGCACTGTTGGTGAGGCTTTCACAAATACCTGATATTTCTGAAGTAAATAAAGTAGTATCAATATGGATATTAAAGGTAAAGTTTTCCCTTGCTCAAAAGCCAGTCGAATCCGACTCTAGGGGGGTGTTGCTCATCTCCATTTAAACACAGAAGAGCCAGCTGTTTGAAGACTTTTCCATGGTCATGTGGCCAGCATGACTAAACACCAAGGCACACAGAACGCTGCTACCTTCCCACCGAAGCAGTACCTATTTATCTACTTGCAATCTCTTGCTTTCAAACTGCTAGGCTGGCAGGAGCTGGGGCTAGACATAGGAGCTCACTCTGTCATTCGGCACTCAGGTCTTAAACTGCCGAGCTACCAACCTTCCTGTCTGCAGCTCAGCGTTTTAACCTCTGAGCCACCATGGCCCCAATGTAGTATTTCTATGATTCAATGGAGTGTCTTGATGGATGGCAGTATTTGCAACTGTAGAGTGTGACTTCCTTGTCTTCCCTTCCAGCAAAATGTCCCTAATGCTTTTCCTGTAGCCCAGAAACAACATTCCATGGTGCATTTGGGCAAAAAAGGAGAAGCAAGATGGAAATCTACTGATGGAAACCCTTCATCTGTGTAAACATTCTGTAGGATCCAAGCCATTAAAAGAAAGATAAATATTTAACAATCTCCCTGCAATTGTTCTTGGTGACTGGTAGATTTTGTGGAGGAGTAGAATGGAAATCTAGGATAGATCATGCATGGCTATCAAAATAATTCTTATCAGGTGAATATGTCCTGTTGTATTCTTTCAAACCAGTGCTTATTAGAAGCTCCCCAGCCAACTAAAGCTTTATATTTGAAGACTCAAGTTACTGCTACCATTATATCTGAATAACAATACAGATGTTCTTTTTTTCTATTAGCAGTCCCATTTTCATAGCTTATGATCCTGATGGACACAGTTTAAGTAGTTTTAACCTGAAGAGCAGGAAGTCTCTCCTCCTTTCCTTCATCTCTCATGCCTACTTTCCTAGTAAATCTGTTAGAAACCCCTGACAGAACATTTACTGACATCACCTACCTATAAATGTCAACCTATCCGGTTGCCGTCTTAGAGATAAGCCAATGGAAGACAGAAACATTAAGACTTCTAAGCACTGCCAGAGCATGCTAGGCCTACAACAGAAAACCCTACAGGGGTTGCAAATCTCCAAGATGAAGGAATTAACAAACAGCCAGCAGACAGGAAATGCAAATGTAAATCCTGTCATTAAATATGCCATGGAAATCTTTGCTCTCGAGTTTTTGTTTTCAGTCGTTTTCCATTCCTGTCAAATAGTCTGGGACTGCTAAATGGAAGGACAAATGTACAACGCTTGTACTTCAGCTGAGGTATTTATTTCTTATTTGAAACACAGCCAACAAGCTACATATATGAGAAGACTTCATTGCAGTCCTACAGCAATCCTTATAGTTGTTCCCCCTGAAGTGTTCGTTGTCTTTGGTCCCATCCCATGATTTCTCCACCCTCAGTTCTTATCTCCATTGCAGAAACCAAGCAGTGGAAAGGTTACATTCACTCTTACGTCAGTTCTAAGATCTAGGTACCTCTTAATATTCTGGTGAGTGTAAGCATCTCTTTCATATTGTAGACCACAACATCCAGCATTTAGTGGCAAGGTAGGAAGTCTGAAAATGTAACTTGATCACTGACCTTTTCCATCCAATAAGTCTCACTTTTCCTTGATAGCCAGTGTGATATAGTGGTTGCAGTGTCAGACTAGGATCTGAGAAACCTGGGTTTGAATCCCCATATTGCTATGGAAGCTTGCTGGATCACCTGGAGCTAGTCATACACTCTCAGCTTAATCTATCTCACACAGTTGTATTGTGAGGATAAAAGAAGGAAAGAAGAACAAAGTAAACCATGCCCAGTCCCCATTGGGAAGAAATGTATAAATGAAGTAAATAAATAAATAAATAAATAGAAACATTCCTAATATGTTGTGTGAATGTCAAAATTCTTTTGGGTCTGTCACTCGACAGCAAATACTTCAAATTGATTCTTCTCTTCTGTGTTATACAATGCATCCCACCAGCATGCTATATAGAAAGTGTGAAATAATCCATTCAGATGTTGATTCACAATTATTGTCAAGTGCAATTGGTTCTTGAATTTGTTTCAATATCAATATAGCTAATATTCAACATGGCCCGATCTGTGGATACTTAAATCCAGAGACTAGAGCCATGAACAGATGACAGATCCTTCTGTAAACCTGGAAAAGGAACCTGGAAAAATCTGAAATCTTAAAAAAAATACTAGGGGGGGCTTACTACTGAAAGCAGCAAATATACTTTGGGCTGGCCTTGCTACCAATGGTACTTTGCTGGCTGTGAGCTGGATGGTATTTATTATCCCATAGTTAGGCTGAGGACAGACTGCCTGTCTGCCGCGCCTCCGCGGCACGGAAGACTGGGGCAGGGGGAATTTCCCCTGCGGCGCGGCATTTGCACGCCGCCGGAAGGAAACCGCCCGCAGTGTTCGGACTGCGGGTGGCTTCCTGCAGCGGCGGGTGGACGCCGCACGGCTGCCCCTGCCCGCGTGCGTTCACACCCGCTCTGGTGGGTGGAACGTGCGTGCACGGCACGCCGCAGCAGCCAAGCACCACTTTGAAGTGGTGTTCGGTTGGTGCGGGAGGAGCACGGCGCCGGACGCGATGCGTCCGGGCCGCCTCCTGGGGGCAGATGCGGCCATCTGAACAGCCGCTCTGCCTCCGCTTCTGAAGTGGAGGCAGAGCGGCCAAAACTGCCAATCTGTCCTCGGCCTTAGATTCTCAGATTTATACAGATTGGGATGATAGGATTCTATCTCAGGAATTGTGGGATTAGGGCCAACAAAGAATTCAGGATTTATGACATACCAATGAGACATACCATACAGGCCAACTTTAAGCAGCAGCTGTCATTTAACCAGATGATAGAGCCTAGCTGACAAAGACCTGAAAGTAGTTTGTGCTTTGAGTGCCTAGGTTTAGTGGTTCTGTGTCCTGGAAGGACATGCAAGTTTGTAGTGTGGCAGATTTCATTTAATCTCAAAATGCTAAAGGACCATGTGACCATAATATCAAGATGCTGATTGGCCTACTAAGCTTAAGATAGCCATAATACCTTTAACATGATAGCCTTTAGCACCCTGCTGTTACAGATGTTAAGTAATCCAGCGGTGCCAATACACCCTGTGCTACTGAATCTGTTTATCGTGTCTCTTACTGCACCTCCTATCATTAGAATTTATGTTAAAATGTTAGAATTAAGTCAGTACTAATCTATCAACTAACAGTGGTAGTGGTCTTTACCCACTCTGAATGGATTTACTCTTTGACCAATTCTTGTTTTGCACTGACCTCTCCTTGTAAATTCCTAAATATAAATGTAGCTACTTTGGATGGATACCCCATGCAACTGATGACATGACCTCTGTTGCTGGAATACATTTTTATGTAGTTTTTTTAGGTGTTACTGGATCCTATTTAATTTTGACTCAATGGATGAACTTCCCTTTTGGATGTATTATCCAGAACATAATAGGGTGTCATAAATTACCATTCTTTAACTATCATTCTGAGTACAGTAGGATTGCAAAGACTAATTGTCCATCCTGTGCATCATTATCTCAGCCTAAACCAGTGGAGATCAATGGGCATAGAGTGGAGCGCATAGGATTGCACTGCAATCAGTGTGGCACAATCTTCAATATTTGTTATTATAGTTACAGACAAGCCTTGGTCTGCTCACAGTCTTTTCTACTCAGATGTAAGCACTTAATAAAATGGCAGAACATACACCTACATGCTATAGGATTATGAGGGAGGATAAGAAAGAGATTGCACTATTGACAGGGTTTTGCATAAATGATTAACAGATTTGCATAAGTCTATGTCTCTGTGTAATTGCCATGAAAACATATCCACAAAAAAAAAAAACATTTAATTCCAAGTATTATCGTACAACCACAAAAAAAAGCACAATCAACAGCAAAGATATCATCTTCCGTTGTGAAACAGCAACTCTCTCCTGAAAGCACAGACTTGTTTCAGAGGAAGATGAGTGTTTCCAATCAGCACCATGGAAAGCTGAGCAGCTGCTCACCAGCAGAATCTGAAATTACTAAGGGATCTAACTCCAAGGATAGAATTCAGAATATCCTCAGTCTTTTTAACACCTCATCTTTAGTGCAATGTACAGGCTCAGTGTCTTTTCACCATGTGCAGATAGGACAGGGAATGGTGTGAAGAAACAAGCCAAAAAAACACTATCGCTTGAAATCACAATTACTGAATTCTGTTTTCTGAAGATGATCAGCACATGAGTGCTGGATAATGTGGGAAAACGTTAACAACCATATGTTATTTCTCTCTGTATGGTCAGCTCTTCCTTTTGTCCACTGGATGAGCTGGATAGACCAAGGACCTCTACACTGCTTGCTTCAAATATGAAAATTAAATGATATATTTTGATTACATTTTGTTATATGGTATAGAGCACACCTTCTAATCACTAGTCCTAAACCAACCAATGAGTTTCATGGGAGAGTTGGAATCTGAACTGGAGGCTTCCAGATCCCAGTGCAACATTCTAAGCATTACAGCACACTGGTTCTTTTAATAATATTAATAATGATCTCCCTGTACCATATGGAGCACCAGGTACACTTTCTCCAGGTTAATCAAGATTAAGGATTTTGTGAATTTCACCACAAACACATTTGACAGGTTGAACTTTCTGTGTTCCAAGGTGGCTATCAGATGTGAGCCGATCACGCAGGCTGTTTGAGCCTGTCAAGCAGCTATGAACGCCTGCCAAACTAGTTTGCAAAACTGTGCACGCATAAAGACATTGCTGATCCAAACTGCTTGGTGGCTATTAGCCTAAGGAATTCTTAGATGAACACCTAAAGGTAAGATATGATTTGTGTGTGATCTAAAAATTGCCTCCTGAATGGAACAGTTACTCAGTGAGGATAAGGGTGTGTGTGCACATGAGTCATGTGCCATCAGGCCACTTCTGGTTTATGGCGACCCTATGAACTCATGACCTCCAAAATGTCCTATCACTGAAAACCTTGCTCTTTCAAACTGAAGGCTTCCTTGGTTGGGTCAGTCCATCTAATGTTGAGTCTTCCTCGTTTCTTACTGCCTTCAACTTTTCCTAGCATTATTGCCTTTTCCAGTGAGTCTTGTCTCATAGTAGAACTCAATCAGGCTGTGTGAGAATGCACATGCACAAAAAGCCAACCATGCTGTACTGCATGGTGAGTTAGGAATACAGTGAAATAAACTTCTGAAGACCCACAGGAAAGATCAGTGAACTACAAACTGACGGTCAAAAAATCAAGACCACAATCAGCAAACAGAACAGGAGCCAAACCAGTGAGTATTCAATAATCTTTCATCAAGATAACTATGGTTGTGGTCACACATCCAAGATAAAAGGGGGAGGAAGCAAGGCTATTTCATCTGGCGGAAGCTGACCCCCTGTTGCACGATCACATGGATTTTTGTAGATGCGGGCACAGCCTGCCACTGCATGATCAGACACAACCGCCGGTGAATCGGGTTTTTTATTTTACCATTTGTTCCAAAGCGCTTACACAACAAATCAATGGTTCACACCTCTGCTTACAGAATGTGTGGGGGTATGGGCTGGTGCGCATACTGTGAGGGGAAAAAACAATGGCACAAAGTCAAGATAGCCTGATCAGACTATCCTGATACCATGGGAACATGCTGGCATGATCAGACACAGGAAAGTCTGCCTGTGGCCTGTAACAACCCATTTGCTACAGGACTTTCTGAGGTGTTTTTTTTTTACTCTGCATGTGCGGTGGAGCAAAACAGGTTGCCAACGGCTGCGGGGTGCTTCCCAGATGTTGGCATCTGATCACATTCCTTTAATCCCCCCAGCATTTGTGCCTATGTCGGGGCGAATTGTGCATGTGATCACAGCCTATAACAGGGACAAATGACAAAGCTAGCAAATACATTTTGCATAGCACAAGATACTTGTACATGTCCAACTTTGCAAAAGCTGGGAAATCTTCAGAGGGGAGAGGGAGGAGGGAGAAAGGAACAGCAGGATGATTCTATGAGCAGCAGCTGCAGTGCTAACAGCTGTCCTATTCATTAGACTATAAAGAAATTGTGAAGATAAACTGGCCCTGGCTGGTGACCTTCAGTGCCGAAGTGCAGCTATAGCTTCTTCTTCTCTCTCATTCATTCAAAGCTATAAAGCAGATAAGAGGAAAGCAAACATTTCCTTGTTGCTTGAAATTGCTTCTCAAAAGAGAACCCAGGCTCCTCCTGGAAGTAAAATAAAGAGAATAATGGCTACCTTAAATCAAGCTTCTTTGTTCCTTTTCTATGGGGAATGATATTGTCCTGTCTGAAGGCCCCTCACGGGAGAAAGGCGAGTAGCAATGGAGACACAGGAACCCCCAGAATATCCTCTGCCCCTCCAACACAGAAACTGTAGGAAATAGCTTTTGAAGATGCTTATATTCATTTTGGCCTCAGATGCAGGAATTGTTTTAAATGCAGAGCTCCACTGAATTACACAGGGGGTGCATTCATGCGCTCAGATTTCAGCCGGCTCAAGCCGGCTCAAAGCTGTGTGTTTACACTGTAACAGCTGCCTCCCGTCCCCAGCCATTGCCTACCATGCCAATTTCCATCAGAAATTTGAGACTACTTCCCCTGGTGGTTTCAGCCGTGCTCTTCTGGCTCCTGCCGCATTTCTTTCAGTGTAAACGGGGAGCCGTCTCCTAGCCACTTCCGATTTACTCTCCCCTCCTCCCCGCGGAAGCCTCTGGCTTCTGCTTTTCATCCACCATTTTTTTTACCTTTGGCGAGATGCACATGAGCACCCATACAAACCGACATTAAAACAACACATCTGTAAATGGCCACTCACTCTGTCATTTACATGATTTATCGTTCATGCTGAGGCTATTTTTGGGTGAAGATTTTAATTTGAAGTGTGACGTGAGTGAAATGACGGTGCTCGGCGGAACTATCAAAAAGAGGTAGTGATTCGACTGAATGATGCTGCGCATGCGTGAATACAAGGTTTTTTCATACCTGTGCATGAACGTTTATGTGCATGTGCAAGCATCGAAAATTTTTTTAAAAAACCAACCCGAGTGTCGGTAGTGTAAATGCCGGGGAGCCACTTGCATGCGATCTGAGGTGAGGTGAGTGTGATCACGATTTTCCGGAAACAGCCGTTTGGAGCCGGCAAAAGCAGTCTCCAGAACGCCCGTCTGAACACGCCCAGGGTTAGACTGAGTTTAAACCAGCAGCCTTATCCAGATCCCCTTTCCCTCCACAGACCTGCAGGGTGTGTGTGAGAGGGCGGGAGGCAGGAAATCTCTGCCCTGCTGATAGATAATTGAGACTGCATTCGGGGTGTGCATTCCAGCAATACCAAGCAGAAAAAATACCCCAAAAATACCTTATCAGTTTTTTTCCCCAGATATTTTTTTCAACCAAATATCCAAAATGGCTGAGCCAGAAAAATCCTGAAAATTTACCAAATTTGATTACCATACTAGTATTGGGATTCAAGAATATCAGGAAATATCTATATATTTTTGGGTTCAATATACCTGAACCCAAAAAATACTGGGGTTTTTTTTTTGTTTGTTTGTTTGTTTTTGGCCCTCCCCTAGTCTGCACTCAACCCAAATATCCTTGCAGAACTATTCAGTATAGTGGGGTTACTCTTTTTAAATGAGGCAGTTTTTGGCTGTAGATGAAGGAAGGATTTAACTGTATCAGCCCGGCCATATTCCTACGTCTTTGCTTGATCAACCCTTCAAAAACCCATGTGAACCCAGAATGCATGAGTATAGCATGCTTCTTTAATGTGTTGGATTCAGTCAGCTTTTTTGCTCAGTTTCACCCAGTTTCCATCCTTACTCCAGCTCTTATCTTATATGGTCCTTGAATATTCAAGACTCGCACCCCCATCCCCCGCTGATGGCCAGGGGGGACCCGGCAACCCTACACAGGATCCCATCACAGCATTTCCGGGTGGTTAAAGGGGACCCTTCCTCCCATTTTCATCAGTGGGAAAGCTGGTTGGGGGAAGGATTAGGGACAGTTCCTTTAAAAAGTCATTTAAACCGAAAACGGTTATAGCATGAATTTTAAAATATATCATCAGAGGGACACAAGATATTGAGACAAAGGAGAGTACAAAATTATTTTAAAAGTATGACAGATGTTGCAGGTTGACTCTGTGAAGAGAGGTGGAAATTCACGAAGGAGTCCGGAGTTGTGGGTAAACACAGGTCCAAGGAAGTGTCATGTTCTTAGGCTCTCACCATGGGCTATTGGCAGCAGAAAATTGACTGGGAGCACTTTGAGCCATTAAAATACCATGTATTTACCACATATCCTCAGGGTGCTCCCTGACTGGGGGGAAAAAGGAGTGGCTCATGAGGAGTAATTTCCACTGTTTTGATACATAATGAACAGATGCTGGGTTCAGTTAATGATTGTCTCATAAGCTTAGCCACTGTTGACAGCCATAATTACTCAAGGGAATCCACTTACTGCTCCCTTGTGTTTGACTTATCAGTGACATAAATGGTCTCATTTAGAAAATGTGGCATTCCGGGAAAATATAAGCCCCAAAAGCAAAGGATTTAGAGAGCTTAGAAGTAATTTCAAGTGACAGTAGTTCAGGTCTTCCTTTGCCAGTGTCGTCCTTGTCCTCCCCCCTCCCCCCCCCACTGCATCACAGTAGGACACGCATAAAGAGATTCTTGCTTCAAGTCAACTAGTTAGCTGAAGATTGCCTGAGAGCTGATTTCCAGCTGTGTATACCAGACGGGAAGCATGTAAAAATGGCAATGAGGTGAAGAGTGTGGGAGAAAAGTTTGTACTGGGTTGAAATCAACTGGGCTGACTGCGGTGAATGATGGGGTTTTTTTTTTGTAGAGTATGCTCAATCCCCTTTCAGGTTGGCTCATGACTTCCCCACCTGTCTAAAACAAGGAGGTGATTGCAAGCTGTTCAGATGCATGAATGAATCTGGATGCATCTGGCGCGTGCTTTTACACCACTTACTTTTTTTTAAAGTTTTTTTTTTAATTAATAATTTCAACAAATACAACAATAATACATTAACAGTAGAACAAAAATAAACAACCAGCTTTCCCTACATAACACTGAGTTTTGCCAATATATAATTCTCTGCAACATTGTCTCTTTTATTACAACCGGGCTATGAATTTACTATTTCTGTTATTTTCCAAAGAATTTGGGTTTTCTCGATCAACACAACAATACTGCTTTCTTGAATGATTTCATAGTCATCTCACAGTTGCAGCTGCCTTGCCACTCGGCTGCCACTACCTCCAATAGGAAGGTACATTGTTTTTAAAAGGGTGAGATTTTTAAGTGAAAACTTACTACTTAGGTGTGCCTTTGGTGTCTGTCCATGAACCCAACTTGCCTTATGATCACTTCTCAACTAGATGTTGCCAGCTATACTGGCACAAAAAGCAGAAAATGCAATCTATCTGATATTGGGCATTTAAAGGATGCATCTGAAAGAGGGGGTGAAGTGCAAGTGATTCTGTACATTATAGTGCAAGTCAATCAATTGAATGACTCCGTTTCACGGCATATTGCTTTCTGTTTGGTAAGTGTGTTTCGTTCTCAGACCAGACAAAAGTGGCTATGATTTTTCTCTAGGCCAGTTTGGCTGGGGAACCTGGAGGTGTTTTTTTTTTTTTTTTTTTTTTTTTTTGTGGTCATCTTCAGGGCATGGAACTGGGGTCACTGGGGATGTGCAGGTGAGGTATTTGTGAATTTCCTGCATTTTGCAGGGGGTTGGACTAGATGACCCCGGAGATCCCTTCCAACTCTTTGATTCTATGATTCTGGCAGTCACCTAGCCCTGTAGCATGTGTGGCTATTCCATATGAGCAAAGTTGTTTGGTGCAGTCCTATGTTCAAGATAAGCATCACCAGGAAACACTGGAGCGATCCAATCTGGAGCTCACTGGTCTGAACTGCTACCGCCCAGCAAAGTGTACAGCCTTCCCCTAGCCAAAAGATTCTTCCTCCAAGAGGAAGGCTCTTCAAGCTGGAGAAAGTCTTTTTAAATGTTGCTGAGTAGAATGGTAGAAAATTGACCGATCATACTTTTGAAAAGGAAACATCTTAAAGAACAGACCCACCCAAATGTGAATAAAATTTCCAGCTCAGTTAGTAACATTCCTGGGTTAAAAACAAACTAGCTTAAGCCTTGTACTTCAGGTATGTGATGCCACGAACACATGAAGCTGCCTAACTATCTGAGTTGGGTCATTGGTCTGTTAAGGTCAGTATTATCTACTCTGACAAGTAGAGGCTCTCCTGGGTCTCAGATGCAAGGCTGTTCATATCATGTACTAGTAAAGGTAGAGGTTTCCCTTGCTCAAAAGCCAGACAAATACGACTCTAGGGATGTGGTGCTCATCCCTGTCTCCAAGCCGAAGAGCCAGCGCTGTCCGAAGATGTTTCCGTGGTCGTGTGGCCGATGTGACTAGTTGCTGAGGTGCACGGCACACTGTTACCTTCCCACCGAAGCAGTACCTATTTATCTACTTGTAATTTCTTGCTTTCGAACTGCTAGATTGGCAAGAGCTGGGACCAGAGTTGGGAGCTCACTCAGTCATGTAGCACTCGGGTCTCGAACTGCTGAACTAACAACCTTCCGGTCTGCAGTTCAGCGTCTTAACCACTTGAGCCACCGCAGCCCATCACGTACTACCTGGCCTCTTTAACTGGAGATGTGGGGAACTGAATCTGAATTTCTGTCTCTCAGACATGGCTCTGTCACCACCAGTTCTTGCGAAGCACGTTCTATGTGTTTTTGCTTTCACTTTTACATAACCATTTACTTGTATCCTTGAACATCCAGCCTTTTCGTTTTCTTCCAAAGGACAGAGAACTCCTTGGTATGAGGAGAGAAATTATGTTTATGGGGACAAGCAAAGAGGAGGCTTAGGTGGTTCTATTGAGAGATAAGAGGATTAGTGCTGTTTCTAGGGAAATTTATTTTTTTTTCTGGCCACAGCGATTTTCAAAATAAACTGCATTTGGCAATAAGGAAGTCCAGTGTTTTGGAAAGGAAAGGAAACTAATTAGATAAGCCGTCATAAACACACATCATGTTCTCTCTCTTTTGACACATTCGTTTATCAATCATCTTCCCCTCCACACACCCCAATGCCATTTGCCGCCCCAGCATGAAATAACGAGACAGACAACAGTTTGGAATCAAACAAGGGCCACTTTATTAACTATTTAAACAGGACATGCAGCAACGGGCAACTAAACAAGCTCAGGAACAAGCAAGGCAGGCGTCATTCCCAGACCCAGCCTCCTTGCCCTTGTAATGGGCAGGTAACCTAGCCCCAGTATTGACCCAGTCTGATTCTGGCTCGTAACCGGCGGCCCAGCATACTGGCGTCCCCTCCCAGGGGCGCCTACCCCTGAGGCTGCACAGACCTTCAGGGAGGAGCCTAGTCTGAGAGGTTCCCAGAGGCGATCACCATTCCCCTCCCCAGACCGCAAGGCCCTAGGGTGGTTCGTGGTGACCTCCTGTTCCCAACAGGGATATGCCGTAAGGTACCCACCAGTTCCATTTTCTTGCTTGCATAAACCTACCAAGTGACCAGCCTAATTATACCCTACCACCCTCTATGCCCTTAACCACCAGCAGCAGTGTAAGGTAGGCGAAAAAACACCGTCTCCAGGAGCCAAATAGAAGACGGTGTAAAAAATTCCTACCTGGCCCCCCAACGGCAACCAGCATCAGCCTACACTGCAAACTGGGCGGGCGGGTGGGCGAGCTCTCGCGGCGACTGCGCAGGCGGGGAGCGGGGCAACGGCTCTTATTGAGCAAGCCCCGCCCCCCCGGCAAGCCAGTGAGCGCCGGCGCGCTCTGTTGCTGCCTCGCGTCCTGCGAGGCGGCAAAATTGCTCCCCTCCGCCACGACAAAGCCGGGCGGCGGGGAGCCCATTGCCGCCCCAGCATGAAATAACGAGACAGACAACAGTTTGGAATCAAACAAGGGCCACTTTATTAACTATTTAAACAGGACATGCAGCAACGGGCAACTAAACAAGCTCAGGAACAAGCAAGGCAGGCGTCATTCCCAGACCCAGCCTCCTTGCCCTTGTAATGGGCAGGTAACCTAGCCCCAGTATTGACCCAGTCTGATTCTGGCTCGTAACCGGCGGCCCAGCATACTGGCGTCCCCTCCCAGGGGCGCCTACCCCTGAGGCTGCACAGACCTTCAGGGAGGAGCCTAGTCTGAGAGGTTCCCAGAGGCGATCACCATTCCCCTCCCCAGACCGCAAGGCCCTAGGGTGGTTCGTGGTGACCTCCTGTTCCCAACAGGGATATGCCGTAAGGTACCCACCAGTTCCATTTTCTTGCTTGCATAAACCTACCACATGCAAATCCAAGCCTCTGCTTTGGCCTTTGCTTACCCCACACGGCAACCGAGAGCCATCCGAATCCCGTGCTGCACGTCCTCAAGAAATACCTCATTGCCCTTGTTTGACAGGTGCACCCCATCAGGGCGATACAGGTCCGGGAACTTGACCTGTATGTTAGGGTGCGTCAAAAAGAGACCCAACCCGGACTCCATGGCCGTGCGAAGTTGGCTGTTAGCGTTCCGCCTCGCCTTGTCCATACACCTGGGATCACCGGCGTGCCTCCAAACCATACGGGGGAGCATGGCAGACCAGACTATCTGCACACCCGGCCACCGTGACTTGATCAGTGCCAAATCGGCCCTGGCCTGCATCACGAGGGCCACCCCCTTGACCAGACCCAAATCGTTGCCCCCCAGGTGTATGACTAGCACCTGAGGGGGGGGCCCCCGCTTCTCCTCGAACAACAACGGGAGGAGCGCCGACCATCTCATGCCCCTCCTCCCCAACCACTCCACCGTCGCCACTTCGCTGAGGCCAAGCTGGGAGCCGAAAGAGGTTCTCCTCGCCTGATGAGCTGCCCAAAAGACCATGCTGTGGCCGCAGACCATGACTCTTCGTCTCGTCTCCCGGCCTGCCGCACCTGTAACCAGAACTTTATTAACAAACTCTGAAAGAAATTGCCGCGCACCTACAAGGTACAATGCCTCACGTACCTCTTATAACATCCAGATTTCCAACGCCCGATCCTCTGTATTGTCCTATCCGGGTACCCCATTGCGGCCGCAGTTGATGCAGCCCCAATTCGAAAAGAATGGGAGCAAAAACGAACCCCGCCCAGACCCAACCGGATCAATGCCTTCCGTGTCACGGTCCAGAACTGGAACTTCGTAAGAGGGGTGCTGTCGCTATGCCGAAACAAATAGCCCGGGCCATCCCCCCGGAGTGCCAAGTACCGCCGCATGGCGGCGACTGGGCACAGTGCTGCCTCCGCACCAGACCCTAGCTCCAGCACCCTCCCCTTACCCTTCTGATCTGTTTTGGATCTACGCAACCTGATCCGTAGCTGAAACTCATTGATCGATACGTCCCTAAGCTCCAAGGCTGCCCCAGAAGCGTCAGTCCGAGAGCCTGCCACCAGTTCGCTAATCCTGAGAGCCCCAAAAAAGGCGGTCAGCGAAGCGGCATGGAACAGGCCCACCTCATAGCTGTCACTACAACAAGAGGGCCACTGGCCCTCCAGCCCTCTCAGGACTGTGGGTGTCAAAGGTTCCCTGCTGTCTACTGCCCTAGGTGATTCCCGAGACCACCCCTCCAGCATCTTCCGTAGACGGAAGTCGCCCGTGGTGTCCTTGTGACCCGCCGCCTTACTGGCAAAAGCCAGTGCCGACAGCTTGCCTCTGATTGTGTGAGCTGAAAGGCCGCCACTCCGTAGTGACACACAAAATTGCATCAGGTGTGACACAGGAATAGGCCAGACCTGCTGCAAACCCACTCCCTCCCTGAAGGACAGAAACTGCTTACCGGCCTTCAGGTAAGCTCTCCTGGTGGAAGGGGCAATTGCAAGGCTCATTGCCCTGTCGGCCTCAGCCCTCCAATCCCCCAAACCTCTGGGGGCATCCTTGCCGGGAGCGGGTCGGCCTCTGGAGCCAGCTGACGAAACCTCTCCATCTGTTTGCGAGAGAGAGCGTCAGCGATCCCATTAGCGACCCCCGGGACGTGTCTGGCCTTAAACAGGATGTTAAATTTGAGGCACTGTAAAGTAAAGGCCCTAACCAACGCCATGACCCGCGTGGATTTGGATGTAAGGGAATTGATGACATGAACCGTGGACTGGTTGTCGCACCAGAAGTGGACGGTCCTGTTAGCCAAATCGTCAGGCCAGATCCATACTGCTGCGACGATTGGAAAAAACTCCAGGAAGGTGAGGTCCTTGACCCAACCTGCCCGAAACCAATCTTTAGGCCAGTCCCCGGCACACCAATGTCCCCTAAAATAAACTCCGTAACCGGATGAGCCGGCCGCATCAGATGAAATCTGAAGCTCAGCCTCTAACAAGAGCTCCTCCCGCCACATAGAGACCCCGTTAAACGATTCCAGAAACTGTTCCCAAACCAAGAGATCCTCCCTCATTCCCTTGGAGACTTTGGTCCTATGGTGTGGGAGACGGAGGCCTCTCATTAAGTCACATAACCTCCTCACAAATGCCCTACCCGGCGCCACCACTTTGCATGCAAAGTTGAGGTGACCTGCCAGCTGCTGCAGCTCCAAAAGAGTGACCCTATTATGGGACCGAACCGAGATGACCCGCGTCCTCAACGCGTCCAATTTTTCTTGGGGTAACCTGCAGCACATACTAACCGTATCAATCTCGATACCTAGAAATGTTAAAGTGGATGTCGGGCCCTCAGTCTTTTCCTGAGCCAGGGGGACCCCCAGCTCCTCAGCCACGTAAACAAAACTGTCGAGCAGGAACCGACACTGGCCAGAGCCCCCCCTGCCCACGAAAAGAAAATCGTCCAAATAATGGGCAGTACTACAGAGACCAGTCCTGGTTCTCAAGGCCCACTCCAAAAACGAGCTGAACTTCTCAAAAGCGGAACAGGACACCGAGCAGCCCATGGGTAGGGCCCTATCCATGTAAAATTTCCCGTCAAAGGCAAATCCGAGTAGCTCGAAATCCTCAGGGTGCACCGGGAGGAGCCGAAAGGCTGATTTAATATCGCATTTAGCCAATTCGGCCCCCACACCGCAGAGGCGGACCACCCGCATGGCCTGATCAAAGGAAGTATATTTTACAGAGCATAACTCCCCAGGTATGGCGTCATTCACCGACCCTCCCCGAGGGTAGGACAGGTGATGAATGAGGCGAAACTCCCCAGGTGCCTTTTTTGGAACCACACCTAAAGGAGAGACTCTTAAACTGGCCACTGGTGGACTACCAAACGGGCCCAAAACCCTGCCTTCCCTGCATTCCTTGGCAATCTTGGCCTTAACTATGTCCTCCCTGCCCAAAACCGACTTCAAATTCCTAGCCAAATAGGGCACCCTCTCCCCCTGAAACGGTATGCGAAAACCAACAGTGAACCCCTCCAAGAGGTAGGCCCTATCACCACTCCTTGTGTAACTACGCAACCAGCGTCTCAAAACTCCCAGTTTAATCGGGCTAGGACCCTTTGTCAGGATGTGGGTTGTGTGGTTTCCCCCCCCCTGGGTACTTGCCTCCTTTGCCTCCCCCACGGCCCCTGGGCCGCGGACAACTGGATAAGGGATGAGGTCCCGCGCACAAAGGGCACTCATGCCTAAAGGTGCATGATTTACGACCGCAGGTTCCCTGGGAGGAAAACTCCCAGCAAAGCTGGCGTCGTTGAACCGCCTGCCCCGCCATCGGGCGGGAACCTGCTTGCACCAGCGCCCTCTTAACTGAGTGGCCGCTATGTGACCGCTCGCCCCCCCCAGACCTAGCAGGAGACATGATCTGTAACCATAAATTGGCGCAGATCCTGTCCCACCGCATGGCTGGGTTAATGGCCGCCTTCATCCTAAACTCCTCGTCATATTGCGACCATGCCGGGCTTGGGAAGTCCGTGAATGCCTTGTATATGATGTCCAGATACTGGAGCATCGACAAAGCCCTCCATGGCTGGTGTTGCACTATGACGGCTGCGTAGATTATGAAACCCGGCAGCCAATTGGCCCACGTCCTATCTACCACCCGGCGCTTCAAGCGCTCCTTCTCCCGGTCATCTAAATTATCCCTGTCCTTTTTCTCCACCTCCCGATAGAGCAACCCAAACACATCCACGTACTCCCCTTTTAAAATCCTCTCTTTAGTGGCCATTGAAAGGTGGTCACCTAAAGGCATGTCCGTATCGCCACTTGGAATGGCCCCCGCAGCCACCGCATCATAAGATGGCCCGCCCCCATAAGGATAGCCCACGCCAGGCTGTGATGAACCGCACGCCGGCCAAGCGCCTTGGCCAGCCGAAGCAGGGCCGGCATAAGGAAATGTTGGCCAATTAAACTGCGGTAACTGGGAGGTGGCGGCACCGTGCTCGGTGGCCTGACCAATAGGCTGGCTAACGGGGAGCATAGGCGCCGCTGTAGCATTCTGGCCACCTGGACCCCAAGGCCACATTGCTCCAAGCCTACTCAGTGCCCGCTCCTTACCTCCTGCCACTTGCGACGGCGAATAAAGAGCCACCTGTTGCTCCCCCGCACCTGGAACCTGCTGGCCAAACACAGCTCCTGCCTGACCTGAAGCCGCCGCATCCTGCCAGTCCTCAAGGAAGGCCAACCGCGCCAGCACCTGCGCTTTAAAAGACACATCGGCATTATTGACGACAGGTAACCCACCTACTGTCATACCACGCTCTTTCTCCAGTGCCTCTAACCGCTGCAGTATAGCCACGTTTATCACATCCTCCTCCTCATCACTGGAAGGCACCACCGGATCAGGCTGCGCAGGAGGTCTCTTTGGAGGTCTCTTTGGTGCTGGGTTCTTGCCCTTGCCCTTGCCCTTACCTTTCCCAGGTGCCATGACTCCGAACTCTAATAATATACACAGGTACAATTGTTAATGACACACCAAAGCGTCAACCCAACTTGCCCCACAGCAGTATTGTAATATAGAATATCACAACCACCCAAAATGGTTACCCGGGACCCGCAAAATTTTTTTTTTTTTTTTTTTAATTTATGCAAAATGGCCCCCGAGCATGCGGCTTGCTGCCCTCCCCAAGATGGCCGCCGCACCTATAAACCCCAGCCCCAACTGGCCATCTATAGGCCTTCTGCCCCCAGTAATCCCCGCACAATTTTTTGTCTATCGGCCTTCAGCCCCACAAACAGGGCCCCTCCCGACCGCCTCAAGGGGGGGGGTGGGGTTAAATGGTGCTGCCCCTGGGGGGGGGGTTAAAATGGTGCTGCAAACTGGTGCTGCCGCTGTTGGGGGGGGGGGGCAAGCGCTGACCAAGTAAGCTGCAGGGCTAAATTTGCCCCCTACTGCCGCTACCACGAGCCCGTGGTCTCCTGCAAGGGGCGGCTGTATCTGGCCTCACCAAAAAGGGGGGGGGGAGGCCAATAAGAGGACCGGGGGGGGGGAGGCTAATAAGCGGACCGTGGGGGGGTATTCCAATCCCTGCCTCTGCGAGGGGAGGGGGGGTTACTCCAACACCCCCACCCCGGCCAAAAACGCTGACGGGGAGCGCGCTGCCGCCGCCGCCGCCGCCGCTCCAAAAAACCCCTTCCTTCTCTGCGCCGCCGCCGCCGCCGCAAACACGCCGCCGCCGCTGCCCTGGAAGTTGCCGCCGCCGCTGCCTTCAACCCGCAGCCGCCGCCGCCGCCTTCACCACGCCGATGGGGCCCCACGCAGCCGCCGCCGCCGCCGCCGCCGTCCAGACCCCCCGGCCCCGACACGCCGCCGTCGACTTCAAGGAGATGGGGCCCAACGCAGCCGCCGCCGCCGTCCAGAACCCAGGCCTCGATTAGGCCTCGCCGAGAGCACGCGACTCGTGCTCCTTCTTCTGAGAGCTCTCGCGGCGACTGCGCAGGCGGGGAGCGGGGCAACGGCTCTTATTGAGCAAGCCCCGCCCCCCCGGCAAGCCAGTGAGCGCCGGCGCGCTCTGTTGCTGCCTCGCGTCCTGCGAGGCGGCAAAATTGCTCCCCTCCGCCACGGCAAAGCCGGGCGGCGGGGAGCCCATAATTGCACAGAAAAGAGCAAGAATACAGTAGCACCTTCAAAAATAACAAAATGTGTGGCAGGGTATGAGCTTTTGTGAATCATTGCTCAGTTCTTCATACACAGCTAGAATGTGACCTTATATCTTGGAGAGTGGAGTGATTTCAGATGCTAAATGACATTTGCAGACAAATGACAATAGCAGGTGAATGACAATAGCAGGCATGATTGGATTAGGTGTGCTATGCAGAGGGCTAGTAGGCATGGAGAAATCAGCATTGATAATGAGACAGGAAACCTAGGTCTCGATTCAGTCCAAGAGGATGCATTGTTCTAAGCTTCATTATCAATTGAAATTCAACAGTCTCTCTGTTTAATCTTTCTTTGAAGTCTCTTTGTAAGAGAACGGCATAGTTCTTTCAGATGAGTTATTGGATGTTAACTCTTCCCCGCCCCTTCTAAACCTCACCATCTTCAAAGTTAAACTTCTTCAAAGTTAGACTCAACCATTTAAAACTCTTGACAATGTAAATATTTATTTAGAACAATTTTTACTCTGCCTTTCTAGATGGTGTACATGTTCCTTGCCCTTCCTCCCTTTTAGCCTCATAACAAACCTGTGTTGTAGGTTAGGCTGAGGAAGAGCGAGTGGCAGAGTGGGAGTGTGAACTATTCTATGTGAGCATTCTAACCATTTCACCACCCGAACCACTACATCACTCACACAAAAAAAAATGTTCCTAAATCTCACACACAATAGTGCAAGCCCTAACAACATTAAGGAATCTTAAGGTGTGTTTCTTTTAAAAAAAGACAAGCCGAATCTGAACCAAATGTCTGTGTACATCTCAATTCAAAATGGCTGCCATCTTGCTATTACAAGTGTGTTTTCCTTTTTCTGTTACAGATCCACATAGATATAAATTTGGCAAGATTGCCTGGTGGGAAGGATAGTTCCACCATGCCTGCTCAAAAGCAGACTCTCTCGTGTGTTCTTCTCCAGAGGCATAGCAAGTAGCAGTGTCCTTTCACTGGAAAGGTTACAACCTATTTTCCAGCCATCCCTCTTTATTCCCTCAGCTGCTTCCCTGTGGCTTCCTTTGTACATTAATAACTAGCATATTTTTGCTTGGAGAACATCTTCTCAACACAGTTTAGGAAACTCATTGAAATAGTCTGTTGTGTACTCTTTAGACAGGTGAGACAGAAGTTATGAAAAGTATTGCATGCATTATGAAGGAAAACATGGCAAGCTGAAGGAAACTGGAGCATGCACCAAATGCCAGGGATGGGTGCTCAGTCCTCAATGCTGAAGATACGTTATCTGTCATATCCTCATCTATATTAGCATGGCTAATTTGCTTTTTGCTCTGACCTAGATAGCCCAGGCCAGCCCGATCTTGACAGATCTTGGAAACCAAGCAGGATCAGCCCTCATTTGGATAGGAGACCAACAAAGAAGTCCAGGGTTGCAATGCACAGGCAGGCAATGGTAAACTGTATCTGAATGTCTCTTATGTTGAAAACCCCATGGGATCTCCATAATTCAGCTGTGACTTGATAGCAAACAAATGCCCTTGGTCTTTATTAATTTGGGAACAGATAAGATTTTGTATAGCTGTGTGAACTAAGGACAACCACTCAACCATTTAAGAATATAAGAAGAGCTCTAACTGATTGAATCGGTCATCCACCCACTTAATCCATCAGCCTGTTTCACACCGTGGCCAACCTGCAGCTATGATGTTGTTTACCGGCACTGGTGTTCAGAAGTGTACAGGCTCTGAAGGTTCTGAGTCACCATAACTAGTCACTATCACTGTTCTGCCTGAATCTGCATAATCCTTTTTTAAAGGCATCTATGACCATCAAGATAGCCACTGATAGTGAATATTACAGTTTAGAGTACAAACCAAAGAATGCTTTCCTGGGACTAAGTTCCAGTGAGTAGATTTCAGAAGGATTCTGAGTAGACCTGTTTAGGATTGCACTGTTAATTACTTGTTGAGCAAAGAAGTATTTCCTGGTGTCTGACCTTACTCTAGTGCCCATCAGCTTCACTGGGTGCCCTTGAGTTCTAGTATTACAGGAAAAGGAAAAAAGTTTTCTCTATCCACTTTTTCAACCCCATGTGTGCTTTCATATGCCTTTATTTTATGGCCTCATTGACATCTTTGTTTCTAAACTCAAAGGCTGTGGACAGACTGGTAGTCTGCCGCGCCTCCGCGGCGCGGCAGACTAAGGCGGGGGAATTTTCCCCGCGGCGCGGCGTTCGCACGCCGCCGGAAGGAAGCTGCCCGCAGCATTCAGACTGCGGGTGGCTTCCTACGGTGGCGGGCAGACGGCGCACGGCTCCCCCTCCCGGCGTGCGTTCACATGCGCTCCGGCGGGTGGAACGTGCGCCGCAGCAGCCACTTTGAAGCACCACTTTGAAGTGGTGCTCGGCTGCTGCGGGAGGAGCGCGGCGCCAGACGCGATGTGTCCGGGCCGCCTCCTTGGGGCAGATGCGGCTGTCTGAACAGCCGCTCTGCCTCCGCTTTTGAAGCGGAGGCAGAGCAGCCGAGACTGCCAGTCTGTCCTCAGCCATAATCTCTGCATTCTTCTATGAAGCTCTAGCTTTGATTATTTCAGATTATTCCCAAGCCTGGGGAAAACAAATTAACAAATAAATATTTGAATGGATGGATGAATGAATAGAACAAAAACAAATGAAAACATTCCCCAAACCCATTCCTTCACAATTACTGCCAACATTAGATCTACTGCAATACTTATTGCACAGTTTAGAATCCAATTGTAGTCTGTGCCTTTGAACCCTCCACAATGCACAACAGATATCTGCCGAATTAGCCTCTACGTATAACAATTACATATATAACAATTTACATATAAAAAGAAAACAACAGATTTTGCTAATCTATCTCCTGTGTAGGGGCAGAAGTAGATGTTCCACAGCAAAAGCAGGGTGATGACATCTTCTGTTTTCTTCTAATAAAGCAGTGGCAGGTGGGAAAGGAGCCCTAAATCTTCCTTCACACACCCCTTTTCTTCTGCAGACATTTTTCTCATCCCATTGTTTGTCCCCACATCCCAGCTCTGAACCCAGTTCTCACCATCAAACAAGAAAAAAAAAAAACTAGAGAAAAAAAGTAGAGAAGTGGAGAAAAAAACAGAAAAGGGAGGATCCTGGCAAAATGGGATGTTATTCCTGGCACTGCATTTGCAAATGGGGCTGCTGATTTTGATTGGCCAACCCTGTTGCTAGGCCTCTTCTTGTCCAGTCAAAAGTGGGTTCCACAAGCCTTTACATCACCTTGACAGTCCTGCTGTCCTTAGCCTGGGATGGTGCTAGTCTGCAAAGGGAAGTGCTGTTTATGGTAGCCTAAGTGATGAAGAGAGGCACTCCTAAATATTACACCCATGACCTAGTGAATTTTGGGCTTATCCAGATCTCATAATGCTTGGAAATGGGAAAGAATGGAAGCTTCAGTCCCCTATTGGAGAGCCAGTTTGGTGTAGTGGTTAAGTGCGTGGACTCTAATCTGGGAGAACCGGGTTTGATTCCCCACTCTCCCACTTTCACCTGCTGGATGACCTTGGGCAAGCCATAGCTCTGTACCAGCTGTTCTCTCAAGGACAGTTGTCTCAGAGCTCTCTCAGCCCCACCTACCTCACAGGGTGTCTGTTGTGGGGAGGAGAAGGGAAAGGAGTTTGTAAGCCGCTCTGAGACTCCAAGTGAGTGAAGGGTGGGATATAAATCCAATCGCTTCTTCTTCTACTACTACTACTACTACTATTTGAGTTGACTGGCAACATACATTATCATTGTTGGTCTAGTTTTACTAGTGATCAGTAAACTGTCTCATCTCACCTTGATTTACAGTGACTTAAATTTAAAAAAAAAATGTCCCATGTTAGAGCTGTGGGGAAAACCCCAAGATTTCCCCAAGCATTTGTAAAGAAAGTTCTCAAAAAAGCCCTATAAACAGTGATCACTCAATCTGTGCAGTACCTTACCTACTTAGAAACACAAGCACTCCTGCACATCTTTTAGAGAAAAAACAGGGAAAGAATCCTCAGAATCAAAGAGGCCGTAGCTACCTGTTTGACTTTATTGGTACCTTTCCACAGGGACTGGACTCTGATCATGTCGGGAAACAGAAGGGTAAGTCAGTTCATCACTCCAATGTGCCTAATTAATTAATTAAATTGGCCTAATTAACAGGACAAGAAAATTTCTCACTAGTGGCCTTGAATGCAGTCAGAGGAACTGGTCGTATTGGGGGGAAAGTAGCAAGCACTCTTGCACGTTTGAGGGAACAAGGCAGTATGGTTTATTTTCCCCTAACCTTGTCCCCTGCACCCCACTCCATTTGTCTGATGCAAAGGGATAAAACCTGCTCTCTCTCTCTCTCTCTCTCAATGTTTCTATGGGCCTGTAAAGAAGGCTTAAAATATCCCAGGCTGAATTCTGTTATGCATACCCTGTCGCTGAGCACAAGTCAGTTAAGGCAATATTAAAGATCCAACGCAAATAATAGAACAAAGAAGTGAAACATGAATTTAGTATAAAGAAAGAAAAATATGCATCACCTTTCATACCCAAAAGGAGGAACAGAAATCATACAATGGCAGCTATAAAATAAACAACAGCAAAATTGCACATTTGTTGCCAAAGGAAAATCCTCTGAAACACAGCCCAAGATTTTTATGGTCAGCAGGGTCGAAATGGATTAAGAAAAAAAAAAAAAACAGAAAAAAAAACAAAATGGAGCCTTCTGGCACAATGAAGAATAACAGATTTATTGTTGCATATGTTTGTATGGGCTTACAGCCCAAGTCTCTTCATTTGAAGCATTTTAAAGTGGAAGCAGCAATGTAATGTATTGCTTCCAAATGAAGAAACAGGAATCTCTCTAACTGGAAGCGACACCTCCTTTTGAATCACCCTCTCCTATGTCTGGGGACAATGAAGGCTCTCAGACTAATATCTCTTGGCATGACGTACAGAACAGCATTGCTCAAGAGGGGATATTGTAGTGTATATTGTTAGCTGAAAGTTTGTTGTTGGTTTTTAATATGTGCAATCTGTCTCGATACTTTCTGAGAAAGCTGGACTATTAAATGAAGTATAAGATAAAGATGTATGTGCATGATTGTAACATGATCCCAACAACTTGCTGATTCCAACAAATTCCAAGAAATTGCTCCTGGACAGGAAGATTCCTGCCCTTTCCCAATCATGTCAAGTACCTGACCATATCTAACTTTCAAATTTCCCCAGGGGAACACGTTAGACACTCTACATGCAAAAGGAGAAAACTCTCCTCTACAGGATTTCTTTTCAGGCTTTCACATCCTTGAAAGATTGCATTTTTATTGTCCCCACATTCCAATGCCAACACCCCTGCCCCTCCTCATCCCAGGCAAAAAAGGTATACATGTCATCCCCTCAGCCTCAGTTTTTGCAGCCAGTTTTGGACTTACCCTTACAGCTGGCCCCTCATCTCCCTGATCTTAACTCTCCACACACCTGGGAGCAGCTGCTGTGCTGCCTTCTTTCACCTGGTCAGTTTTGGCTCCTGAAGCAGCTTCTTCACCACCGAGGACAGCCCCTCCCCACACTTGTCATCAGGAACTGGGAATTATTTTATAGTTTTACTAGGAAGAAGGCCCATTGTCAAAATAAATACAACAGGCTTTAGAAAGAGGCTCTGGGAGAGTGCCCCGGCCTTGGGCACTCAGTGTCAATTTGCTGTGGGGACCTCAGCAAGGTATAATGACACTGAGTCCACCATTTTCTCCAAGGGAAGATCTCTGCCATCTGAAGAGCAGTTGTAATTCAGCATGATCTCCATTTCTCCACTGGAGATTGGCAGCAATGGTTCCTTATGAGGGAATGGGTGGTTTGAAGGATGGAGTCGATGGCACTTGAACCTGTCTGAGGTCCCACCCCTGCTGATACCTCACCCTCTCCAGGGTCCACCCCTCTAATCTCCAGGAATGTCCCCACCTGGAGTTGGCAACCCTACCTCCCAGGCAACCATCAATGTATTATTATCTGCCCCCTGACTTCAGCTTTCCATCTCCTCCACCTCCCCCCTAGAAAGCAGTTGTAATTCTGAGTGAACTCCAGCCCCCACATGGAGATTGACAACAATGGTTCCCCATGAGGGACTCGCTGGCTTGGAGGGTGGAGTCTATGGCATTGTACCTGTCTGAGGTCCCACTCCTCCTCAAACCTCACTGTCTCCAGGATCCATCCCTCAAGTCTCCAAGAATTTTCCACCTGGAGTTAGCAACCCTATCTCCTTCCTAGCCAATAATCAACCTCACTCTTCAAGTTTCCATCCCCCCCCCCACAGCCTCCATCGTGCTCTGAAGCCCTGACTGCTATGTCACATTGGCTGTCATAAACGGTCCATCTCAGCAGGGTATAAAGAAGTAGAGTTCACCATTTTCTCCAGGGGAACTGATCTCTGCCATCAGGAGAGCACTTGTAATTCTGAGTGATTTCCAGCCCTCGTCTGGAGATAGGCAACCATACTTCCCCTGGAGGAAAAGTAGTCTTTCTCTGCAATGGGGACCGAAGCTGCAGACATCATTCTCCTCTCCCCCTTTTTAACTTGCACAACAACCCTGTGAGGTAGGTTAGGCTTAAAGTCTGTGATTAGCCTGAAATCACCCACTCAGCAAGAACCTGGGTCTAGCAGATCCTGCTCTGAAGCACTGACTGCTATGCCTAGGGTAGCCAACCTCCAGGTGGAGCCTGAAGATCGCCAGGTATTACAATTGAACTCCAGACAACAGATCTTCCCCCCTCCCTTGGAGAAAATGACTGTTTTGGAGGGTGGCCTCTATGGCATTCTGTTCAGCTGGCCCCAATGAGTTTTCTCCCAGAGGCCAACATAGGTGTGGAAAGGGGCTTTCAGAGAAGCAAGCTTGGTTGCCTAGCAATGGGCACTGAAGGGATTGTTGCTGGCTCTGATGATGGAATAGGGTTCCCAACCTCCAGGTGGGGCCTGGGGATCTCCCGCTTTTACAATGGATCTCCAGCTGACAGAGATCAGCTCCCCTGGAGAAAATGGCTGCTTTGGAGGGTGGACTCTATGGCATTGTACCATGCTGAGGCCCCTCCCCTCCCCAAACCCCACCCTCTCCTGGATCCATCCCCAAAGTCTCCAGGGATTTTCCAACCCAGACCAGGCAACCCTGTGATGGAACTACCTGAAGATTTGGGGGGCGGATCCTGTGGAGGGCAGCATTTTTTTGGGGGGGGGGATGGAAGTTCTCAGTAAGCTATAATGCCATAAGGTCTACCCTCCAAAGCAGCAATTTTCCTCAGGGGAACTGATCACTGTCGTCTGGAGATCAATTGTAACAGCGGGAGATCTCTAGGTCCCACCTGGAGATTGGCAACCCTAGGGGGAAAGTCAGCTGCACAACAGGGGGTTGAAGAGAATGGTTTGATGGTTGCTGGCCCACCTCATTAGCCAGCCAGCCATGGTGGAGCTAAGCAGGAGAAAGAACCTGAGGAGTTTGACCCAGCCAATATGTTCTGTATCAGGAACTCTTCAGTAACGGTTTCTGTCAGGCATTTTACACCAAACAGTATTAGTACCGGTTCCCTAACGGAACATATTGGCCCTTTCACACAGAAATGTGCCTCTCCCATTGGGGAAGCGTTCCTGAGCCGGTTTACCTTGAAACCTCCTCCCAAGCTGTCTTCAGTTCTTTGTACTGGTCCTGAAGCACTACGGGGTGCTGTGTGAAATGCTCCCTGTTTCTGAAAGTTTATTCTGACTGTTTATTCTGGGCACGCTGGCAGTGTGCAGGAAAGGGGGTTATGCTGATAGTCCATTGTCTTTTCGCTGACAGAAGCAGGCCACTGAGGGGACAGTTAGACCCACCTGGCAGTGGGCGGAGGAGAAGAGTGGGCCCAGCACCCAGTCGGTCCTTTCCCTTCGCTGGCTCTCTCCAGACTGAGGCCAAGATGCTGGCTGGTGGGTGGATGGGACTGAGGCAAAGCAGGGAGAGAATGCAGCCAGTGGCCAGGGACCCCCTTTTGAGTGGCAGTCCGTCCAGCCAACTGATTTTGGCGCCCCATGGAATCTTGCCCCTTGGAATCTTGAAAACGGCTTTATATAATAGGAAAGATTCCCCCTTTTAGGCAAACAGGTTTCCTGTCCATTGTGTAATTTGCCACATTGTTCTTTCCTTTCCTTTCCTTGCCACTTTTCCTATTTTGCATATATTACTTTGGTCTCTGTTTGTTATAAATAGCCCTAGGACTGCCAGACCCCCCCCCCATGTGGGTCCCCCAGTTTCTGGCATCCCTTTCCATCACTGGCCAGCCAGTGGCTGGGGGGGTATTACCCCCTCACAGGCAAGCTGGAAGTAAACACAATGTGCCTATGCCACCCAGAAGTGATGAAGGCATGTCAGTGACATTGGGGGGTGATGCTCTGGTTTTTGGGCAAAACTTTGTGGTTAGAAGCTAATTCTAGCATAGAGATCTTGCCCACAAGCCAGAGCACCCCCCCTCCAATGTCCCCAACATGCCTATGTCCATTCTGGGTGATGTAGGCACATCATGTTTATTTCTGGTTTCTTCCCTCCCTGCTGTTGCTAAGTGCACCCCCATCCTCCGTCTGCTCATCCACCATACCTGGCAATCCTAAATATCCCTCCATTTGTTTAAGATTCTCCCCCCCACATTTTGCTGAACACTGAGTTAGAGTTGCCAGCTCTGGGTTGAGAAAATCCTGAAAAATTAGGGGGTGGAGAAATTGCAAACATTTAAAATTACTTCTCATTGGTACTTAACTCCAGCTAAACTCTCACTCATCAATCATAAGTTAAGTCCTTTGTGTTGGAGGCAATGTGGCTTAAAAGGAGACTATCTTCACTGTTGGTTGAACTGCCCAGTAATCATGCCATTTTGGAGGGAAATAATACAAGAAATCAATAATCTGTTAACATTTGAAATTGACCTCACACCCGAACAAATATTTTTGAACAGTTGGGCTATGAATTCGGACAGTGTTTCCATGAAGGAAAGAGCTGCTATATTGCTTTTTGCAGCCAAAACAGTTATTGCCAAATGTTGGAAGACAACTTTGACACCCACACTTTCACAATGACATAAAAAGTTGTGGGATTTATATATAATGGCTAAACTCTCGGATAATCTTACGCGACTTGATGGTTGTTCTTCATCTTCCACCTTTACTGCTACCTGGTTCTCAGTGATGCAATATCTTACCTTGAATTCTGTTACATCGCCCATTACAGACAAACCTTGGTTATGGTAAATTATGGACGACCTGGCTAGTTTCCTTTAACTATTTAAATTAGGAGTAGATATCAATATGATCCTCTATGGCATAAGTAACATTTCATTGCATGAAATATTGTGTTTCGAAACAAATGTTAAATATTTTTATTGTTGTATATGTCTAGCTATACAAGTATGTTATTGTACTGACTACTGAAGTTACAATGTTATCTCCTTTTGGAGTTTTATGAATTAATTGTATGTTCCTATTATCTTACTGTTTCAAAAGTAAATCTCAATAAAATTTATTGCAAAAAAAAAAATAGGGGGTGGAGCATGAGGAGGGCAGGGTATGAGGGGAGAGACTTCAATGGGGTACAATGCCATAGAGTCCACCTTCCAAAGTGGCTGTTTTCTCCAAGTGAAGTGATCTCTGTTGCCTGGAGATCAGTGTTAATCCCAGGAATTCTCCAGCAACCACGTGGTACTTGACAACCCTAGTTGATCTGGATCTGAATTAGTAAACACAGGCTAAAATCCCAAGTATATAGATGCCAAAAAATACAAGAATCTGTTCCATGCAAGCAGTGAGACACCTTTGCATTTTATGGCTCTGATATGTGTATACCAATTTGTGTAACATAACTCCAACAAAAGAAGAAATGTGTGTGGTAAAGAGCTACAAAGGACAATACAGTTGGAATGATGTTAATGTTTAGAGGAGAGGTGTCCCGCCTCCAGGTGGTGTCTTGGAAGCAGAAGTTGTTAAGATGGTTGCTGGAGTTGTTACAGAGGAGTAGTGGTAGTGGTAGTGGTAGTGGTGGTGGTGGTAGTAGTAGAAAAAGAAATAATTGGATTTATATCCCACCCTTCACTTGGAGTCCCAGAGCAGCTTACAATCTTCTTCCCTTCCTCTCCCCACAACAGATGCCCTGTGAGGTAGGTGGGGCTGAGAGAGCTCTGACAGAACTGCTCTTGAGAAAACAGCTCTGAGAGAACTGTGACTTGCCCAAGGTCACCCAGCAGCTGCATGTGAAGGAGTTGGGAATCAAACCCATTTCTTCCAGATTAGAGTCCAGGCTCATAACCACTACACCAAACTTGGCCTCTAGGCCAAATTTGTGTAATACATAAATAAAACCTGTTGAGTCCCTCCCCAAATGGCTGGGATCAGCTTTTGGGGATACCTAGAAGATCTGCTAAAGTTCCCATTATAATGCCAAAGCATTGACAATATTAATATGCCCAAAATGTTTGACTGTGATTCAGTTTATAATATATTAGCTAATGCAGAAAAGAATAAAGCCCTTTTATTTACAGAACATAATAAAATGCAAATCAATTTTATTCCTAATTATATTGAACTAAACATAATCACTTTTATTTCACATCAGAGCCATTCCAAGCACATTGTATAAATACACAGTAAGGAAATTTGTACTGTACATATTAACAACGGGCATGAAAGTGCCTGTTGGGGAAATAGGTTGTTCTGTGTATTAGTCATATGATATTTTCTGATATTCATAATTACTCTTATTTTAGTTTTTTAGGAGAGCTGCTGAGGTTTACAGATTCCAAAGGGATAACTTACAAGCTCTGGAACTTCAGCTCTGATCCATAGATTGACTCAGGCAGCTATCTGTTAAAAAAGTGGACAGACTTACAGTAGACATTTAGCAGCCATTACTGTATCAGCAATGTTGGTTCAGTGCATATGACTATCTAGCTAGGGTTGCTAGTTCCCTGGTGTGGGCATGAGATGCTGTACCCCAGGTCCCATTTCCCACCATCACTCCGAGTGGTAGTGGAAGAATATATATATATATATATATATATATATATATATATATATATATATATATATATATATATAGTTTCCCTTGCTTGAAAGCCAGTAAAATCGGATTCTAGGGTTGCGGCGCTCATCTCCATTGCCAAGCTGAAGAGCCAGCACTGTCTGAAGACATTTCTGTGGTCATGTGGCCAGCATGAGTAAACACCAAGGTGCATGGAATGCTGTTACCTTCCTACCGAAGTGGTACTTATTTATCTACTTGCAATTTCTTGCTTTCGAACTGCTAAGCTGGCAGGAGCTGGGGCCAGAGATGGGAGCTCACTCCATTACATGGTACTAGGGTCTCAAACTGCCGAGCTACTGACCTTCCGGTCTGCAAGTCAGTGTCTTAACCTCTGAGCCACTGTGGCCACTGAAATCCACAAACATGCAGGAAAAGTCCAATATATTCTACTCATTAGACTACACTGGATATGGTCTTTCCTCCTCTCTAGCTTTCTTAAATGCAATTTGCTAACAATTTTTACATATTATAGACTCTTATCTGTAGATATCATTGCTGGTTCAGGCCAAGTTTGAAACAGGTTGGAGAAATCAAATTTATTCAGTTTAATTCAGAAGAAAATTTCTATCTACTAGACAGAGACCTTTCCCTGACCTTTCCTTCATACAATATATGACACTCAAGGCTATTGAGGCTTGAATTGCTTTCATTGCTCAGGGGCTTGCTGACTTGCTATGCAATCTGTAAAGCTCTCCACAGCAAAGTTACTTAGCCTCATGCTGGGCTGTTGCTATCAGAAGGCTCATCCGTCTGGAAGCCTAAAGGAGTTGCCACAAGCACAGCATTTCTTGCATCGAAGCTCTGTCTCTGAGTGACATTCCAAATGACATGAGTGACTGTGTAGCACTTTTATGGAATCTGGAGCTGTCACTCTGCACGGGTGACATTTTGATGAGGACCTGTGGAGTTGCACATAATGCTACGACCAGTTTTAGCTTCTGAACTATTAATCGTACTGCACCACTCTTGACTCCATTTCAGTCTTAGAGCACATCTCCAATATCATTATGCGCAGAGTCAGGGCAGCTAGGAAGGAGCTAGAAAAGATCCTAAAGTGTAAGAATATGTCACTAGTGTCCAAGATTATGATCGGTCATACTAGGGGTGGGCACAAACTGAGAAACTAACTGAAGTTCAAGCACAAACCACACTGCTTCATGCTTCGTTTTGAACCAGTTTGTTTGGTCACATCGTACCCAAATCCAAAAACGAACCACCTTTCTTCCATGGAGGTCCGTTTGGTTCACAAGAGCAGTTCGTTCTCCAGACAGCCTGGTGCTGATTCAGTCAATTCCTAGGCAACACGGGGTGGACTTGTGGAGAAACACCCTTTGCAGTTGTCCATAGCTTTATTGGCAGCTCTGGGAGCCAACCACGAAGCTTACGATTTGCTCTATGGGAGCGGATTGTGTTTATATATACCACACCCTGACTCAACTGCTTTCACTTTGCAGCAGGAAGGGAGAGGAGTTAGTTGCCATGTGAGAGTGAGTTAAGAAGAATTGCTTGCTGCATGGCTGATTTAAGGGGAGGCTAGAGCTGAGCTTTCCTGGGGGCACCTGCTTTGGGGGGGGGGCTATATCTCAGACATCCCAAATCCAATCTTCACCAAACTTGGAGGGTGGGTGGAAGAGAGCTTGCTAAAGACTCACTATGAGTTTGGTGTATCTAACTTGTGATGGGGCTGTTTTACCAGCTCCCAAACTCATGAACTGAATGAACCATGCACTGGTTTGGAAAATGGGAAACGTTCATGGTTTGTGTAATCAAATGAACCACGAGCCACCATTTTCCCAGTCTGTGCTCATTTTGAATTCATACCATAGTATACCTCATGTATGGGTGTAAAACTTGGGCAGTGAAGAAAGTGGATTCATTTGAAATGTGGTGTTGGAGGAGAGTTTTATGGATACTGTGGACCACCCCCCAAAAAAATAAGTGGGTTCTAGATCAAATCAAGGCTGAACTCTCCCTAGAAGCTAAAATGACTAAACTGAGGCTATTGTACTCCGGTCACATTATGAGGCAACAAGACTTACTGGAAAAGTTGAAGGCAGCAGGAAAAGAGGAAGACTCAACAAGAGATGGATTGATTTCAAGGAAGCCACATCCTTCAGTCTGCAAGACCTGAGCAAGGCTGTCAATGACAGGACATTTTGGAGGTCATTGAATCACATGGTCATCATAAGTCAGAAGTGATTTGGCAGCACTGAATACACACATAGCAGAGCTAACAATACAGTACTATGCTAGTTTTTTTTTTAAAAAAGACCTGTGCATCTGTCTATAGCAGTGATACTCAGTGGCTTTGATAAGCCACAGTGCCTCTTTTGAGGATTGTTCCCCAATACAATACCTGCCCCATATATGAGGAGAGTGAGCAAGGCCCCTTCCCCAATGATGCTAGTGGTTGGCAGGCAGTTCCCACCTTGAAACAACGACTTCCAGGATAGCAGGGAATCTGAAAGCTTCCCTGAAGTGTGAGACTCCTGCTCTTTTGGTTGAAGGTAATCATGAATGTAGCTGTCAGCAAGTGGCAGAATAGGTCAAATATCTCCAGTGCAAACATCTTTGGTTTTCTATTGCATTACACATTTACCTCTATGTTGTTTATTTAGCATAGTGGAAGCTATTGAGGGCTTCCATGTGCCTGCTCCTTCCAGGTGACTATTTTTAACAGTTCATCCTCCCTCCTCCTGAAGCACTGTTCTTCACTTGCATAATTTGTCCTGCACTTATGATAAACACTCAAACTGATAAGCAGTAGGTTTAGAACAGATAAAAGGAAGTACTTCTTCACCCAAAGAGTAATTCACAAATGGAATTCACTGCTGTAGGAAGTGGTGGCAGCTACAAGCATAGACAGCTTCAAGAGTGGCTCAGTGGTTAAGACACTGAACTGCAGACCAGAAGGTCAACAGCTCGAGACCTGAGTGCCACATGATGGAGTGAGCTCCTGTCTCTGGTCCCAGCTCCTGCCAGCTTAGCAGTTTGAAAGCAAGAAATTGCAAGTGGATAAATAGGTACCGCCTCGGTGGGAAGGTAACAGTGTTCCGTGCACCTCAATGTTTAGTCATTTTTTTAATTATTTTTTTTTAAAAAAAAATTAAATTTTTTATTGGAACAATAAATAAGACAAGAAATATAAAATATAATTTTCCATAATAATACAAACTGGTGTAACTTTAAACAATTTGCCTTTAACATACAACCTTAATATGTGAAAATAAAACAACTTGTTTTAACTTATAATAATAGTATTAACTAGTGAAGAAAAACCATCTTTATCCGATATATATTGAAGAAATGGAAACCAAATCGCAACAAAATTAGATTGATAATTCTCATTTGATTTTTGTAACAAAGATTCAGTTATCTTGTCTAAAATACATAATTCCCCAACTTTAAGTACCCAATTAGTAACTGAAATTGGTAACAAACTTTTCCAGGATTTAGCAATAGTCATTCTAGCTGCTGCACATAAATATTCCAATAGAGTTTTTGTACCTGCTGAGTAATCAGTCTTAGGCCAAATATTAAGAATCAAACTTTTTGGATCTAACGGTAAATTATATGAAGTTATAATATCTCAATGTTTAGTCATGACCACATGACCACAGAAATGTCTTTGGACAGTGCTGGCACTTTGGCTTGGAAATGGAGATGAGCACTGCAACTCTAGAGTCGGATTCAACTGGCTTTCGAGCAAGGGAAACCTATAGATGGAACACTCTGTCTGGGACAGTGATGTTTTGTATTCTTGCTGCTTGGGGTGCCACAGTGGGAGGGCTTCTGGAGATCTAGCTCCACTGGTGGACCTCCTGATGTCACCTGGGTTTTGGCCACTGAGTGACACAAGGTGTTGGACTGGATGAGCCATTGGCCTGATCCAGCATGTTAGTCACAACACTGAGTCTCTGTTTGAGTTATGACGGGGGAAATTAGCTATGAGACCATTTGCTTAATAGGTGCACAAGCTAGGGATCGTATTCCAACTATCCCAGAGTCAGAACCCTCTCAGAGTGGCACAGACAACAGAAAGGAAATATATTTTATTAAATGTATTAAGAAAATAACACAAATACATCCCGCTGATTGATAAAATAGCATGCACTCATAACACACCAGAGAGCTAGGAAATAAAGAGTTGAAGTGATCTTAAGAGATCAGTGATAAAAGAGGGCAAAGTGTTGAGGAGGGGGTTATAACAACCTTCCAAAGAGAAGAGTTAATGGTGAAGACAAGCAGACTGCTTGGCCGGCAAGCACAACTGAGAAGACCAAAAAGAGATGGGGGATCCATCCAGTACGCAGCCCAGGAGCCTGAACCAAAGATGGCTGGGTATGGCGACCTGATATAGGAAAATTGTGTCTTTGGGACAATGGGCATACTAAGGAAATGGGCCAGGATGGCTGGTAATGGCTCAGAAAGGGGTTTTGAACAAAAGAAGTCCTGGTTTGGGGAAGGGCAGTTGCAGAGTCTTGACTCCATTAATGGCTAGGCTATCAAGAGAACAATAACAACAATAGACTGTGGCCAGGGTGGTCCCAGGATCGAGGGTCAAAGTCTGGAGGTTTGATTGTGAGGTGTAGAACTGGAATGCAGGTCTACTGACATCCTTGAGATGATGAAATTAAGACATTGTCCTTTCACAATGATGGATACATGCCTGCTGTATCTGAACTGATGGCTGAATGAGTCAGAGAGATAGTCCTGAGTATATGGCTGGGCTAGCTGGCACTGCACAGGAGGTGGTGGCGGCTATAAGCATGGATGGCTTCAAGAGGGAATTAGATAAACATTGGCCCCGTCCACACTGTCACTTTTGTTGCTCATTTCCCCCTATTGCTTCAGGTTCCCCCACCCCCCATATGTTTTGTTCTCTCTAGTAGTCCCAGAGGGAGCAAAACACATGTGGAAAAGGGGGAGGAACCCAAAACAATAGGGAGAAATGAGCGACAAAAGTGACAGTGTGGACGGGGCCATATGGAGCAGAGGTCCATCAGTGGCTATTAGCCACAAGGTATAGATAGGATCCCTCAGTCTGGGGCAAGTGATGCACTGTATTCTTGGTGCTTGAGGCGGCAACAGTGGGAGGGCTTCTAGTGTCCTGGCCCCACTAGTGGACTTCCCAATGACACCTGCTATTTTTGGCCACTGTATGACAAGAGTGTTAGACTGGATGGGCCAGTGGCTTGATCCAGCATTGACTTCTCTTATGTTCTTATGCACAAAGGGAGGGCTATTTGCCCTATGCCAGCTTTGATCCTAACCTGGCCAGGGTACCATCCTTCACATGGCAAGAGGGGGCTTGGGCTAACAAGCATGGTTTTAGTTATGTTTTAACTATCCATGCAACTGAAATGAATCAAATGAAACTACATGGAGTATTAATTTGGCAATCACCACTTTGTCTGAGAGGATTTTTCTCACTCCATATGTATCTCTCTGAAGGAAATGTGAGGCAATTTAATCTTTATTTTTATTAAACTGAAAGGATATTGAATGTCACCCTGATTTATGGGATTTTGTGATGGTAGCAGCTAATTATGGAACAAAAGGTGTGTTTTTTTCACCTATTTCTGAAACAATCTCAAACATCTGTATAAAGAGCAGATAGAAGTTTAAATCTGAGTCCTGTTTGGAATATTAAAATAGCTAACAGCCATAAATAACAGTGCTGGAGAAACTACAGAAGACAGCAACCCAGATGACCAAGGTGTTGGCAAATCTCTCTGATGAGAAAAGGATAAAATATTGCAGGCTTGGGGTTCTGCTACTGTAGGCCTATTCTTTGCTTGTAGAAGGTCCCAGAGTCAATTCCTGGCATCACGTGTTGAAAGGATTAGATGGTAATTGTGAAAGCCCTTCACAATCAGAGTAGTAAATATCCTGACCTTGGTAGACCAATGGATTTATTCAGTATAAAACAACTTCCAACTTCAGGAGGAGCTACAGCTCAGTGATAGAGCATCTTCTTTGCATTCACAAAATCACAGGTTCAGTTCCTGACCTCCACTAGTAAGTGATGTCAAAGATCTCTTTCCCTGAGGCTTGAAGAGCTACAATCAGCCAGGTTAGACATAGACAATACCAATGGTCTGACTCGGTAGAAGCTCAATAGAAGATGAAAAAATAAGTATATTTAGAAGGTTATATGATTGGGAATGGTTTAAAGAAAATGGATCAAGAGATACTTCCCCCCCCCCCCCATCTCTTTGGTAACACTAAAACTCAGGATAATGCTGTAAGACTGAGCAGTGCTAAATTCAGGAAAAGCAAAAGTACTTAATAACTTTTGTCATTTGTATGGTACTTTCAAGGGTTGAAGCCACTTCACTCACAAGGGCTTCTTATAGTCCCCTGTGAGATAACAGTATTAATATCTCCAGATTGTAAATGGCATCCTGAGCTAATATCAGAAACACATGCACATTTAAAGCAATGGAAGAGAGATCTATCAGTGCGCTGGGCCAGACTGAGGGAGGAGGGCAGCTGCCACCAGTCCCTCAATTGGCCAGCGCTCCTGCACTGGGCCCTCATTGGCTGGCCCCACCCACATGTGATGGACTAATTCTTCTAATGCTCCAAGAATAGTCTAAGCAGCCCATGGGCCCATAGAAAGGAGGAACAAAGGGGAAAGCTTTATAAAAGGAAGTCTGGATTCAAGAATGGACTGTCAAACTGAAACATCAAAATCTGACTTTAGAAGAGAAAGAAGACTACTAATATCTTCAGGAAACAAAACTTTCAAATAAAAGTGAAAAGCCAGTGTCCAAGCTTGGCATTCCATTGATCCCAAGCCTAGTTCCAACTGGAGAGCCACAGGGCAAAATGTTGGGGAAGTCCACTGATTTTCTGCAGAAGAACCTCAAGGTGTCAATAGAGCTCAGGTTTTGCAAACTGAGGGCCAGGGCCCTCATCTTATGTTTTGTCTTCCTTTTACATTTATATACCTGATTCCTTCAAGAAGCTCAGGATGTGTATGATTCTGTTTGCCTTTTATCCTCACAATGATGCTGTGAGTTACATGAACCTGAGAGGTGACGAGTAGCCCAAGTTCTCTCACTGAGGTTTATGTCATAATTGTTATCTGAACCTGGGTCTCCCAGATCCTACCCTCGCCAGTACGCTATTGTGGCATGTGGATTGCGAAAAAACCCAAAAGAGAGGAATAAAGAGAGGAAGTTCTATTTCTTAATTTAAAATGTTTATACTCTCATTCTGTGAATTTACAACATGATTTGTATGCAGGATGCCTTACAATAAGATTCATTCAAACAAACAAACAAAAAATAACAAATACCTTGGATAGGCTCTCCTGTGGAAGATTTTGACTATTACAAAAAATAGGAGGCAATCATCAGTGTAGCAGACATTTATCCCATTTATAGCCAAGGAACACCAAAGTACAGCAATAAGGGAGTAAGCCTACGGGTGTTCAGGGAATATCTACCAGCCAACAACCCCATCTCAACATTGCCAATTAACGGGTATGAGACACATACAGATGTCACACATACATACAACCTTTATTTGTCCCATTTTAGAGAGTTATTTTGACATATGTTTCCTGTCCCCCCCCCCCTGCAGAGCAGGACTCAAAAATAACTTACAAGTTTAAAACAATACTCAGAACAACAGAAAATCTCAATAGAACAATGATATTGTAGACCTTGAAAAGGTGCAGAAAGGAGCAACTGAAATGATCAGGAAGCTAGACCAATGGCCCTATGAGGACTGGTTAGAACACTTAGGAGTATTTGGCCTAGAAAAAAAGGTGAGTGAGGGAAGACCTGACAGAGGTCTATACAATAGTATGGAGCAAGTAGACAGGGAGAAGGCTGTCTCCCTCTCTCATAGTACTAGAACCCCAGATCATTGACTGGAGCTGAAGGGTGGTAGATTCAGGACAGACAAATGGAAGTATTTCTTCACACAGTGCATAGTTAAATTGTTGAACTCACTGCCACAGGATGTGGTGATGGCTAAGACCTTGGGAGGCTTTGAAAGGGGAGTAGTCAAACTCATGGGAATGGGGCTATCAATGGCTACAGTCATTATGGATATCTATGGTCTCCAGTACCAGAGGCGGTATGTCTCTTTATATCGGTTGCTGGAGAGCATGAAAGGATGCTCTTGCACTCATCCTGCTTGTGGCCTTCCTAGTAGTAGCTGGTCAGCCACTGTGTGAAAAGAATGCTGGGCATGATGGGCCTTTGGTCTGATCCAGCATAGCTCTTCTTATGTTATATTCTTAACAACAGAATAAACACAGCTCCTCCACTACAATATTTGTATCGTCTGGCCAGATAATTCAATTCAGGAAAATTCTGCCATCCCTCGACTGTCAGAGGCTACCTACACAATTTGGCATTCCATGAGTTCCTAAACCTCTGAAGAGCTGGTGCCAATGATTTGGATAAGGAACCGAGTATGGGGCAGAAGCTCCAGGGGATGGACCTGAGCAGGTGGGAAAGCTTGAAAGAGGAATGCTAAGAGATGGCTAAAAGTGATTTGCTCAAAGGCAATTGGTTAATTCTTAACCACCACAACAAATCTTTACTTATCACAATTAGACCCTGTGATAGCCAAGTAAGTGAGGGGATATGGGCATATGGTAACTATGACCCTTCATAATTAAGCAAGCAGAGACAGCAGTGATACATCCAATTGGAAGTTTGCTTCTCTTAACAAATTGTATACAACATATAGGAGCCTGCTTGACTTTACCAGCTCTTCTAAGGGTTGGGACTCAAATGAAGGCTCCCCCTCAGGATCCTAGATAGAGCTCCTCAGGATATTATCAAGCAACAGCTATCTCAGAAATAGTGAGAATACTTCAACAAGAACAACATAGAAGTTGGATGCTCATAGAACAATCTTATGTCTTGCCGTTTACCCTACAAGAAGTTATATGGATGCCGAAAAGTAACAGACCAAAGATGATAAAGCATAATATGTTTTTAGAGTCAACGCTAAAAATCTGGGACTTAAAGAGGAAAATAATGGCACCCACGCCATCCCTGTCAACGGTGTTCACCCATCAACCTTGGTTTTTACCGGGACAAGAAAATGGAGCTTTCTCGATGCTGAATTCAGCCGGCTTTCAAAGACTACAAGACTTAGTCAAAAAAGGAAAAATCTTCCCGAAAGAACACTTCGAATCTCAAACAAATTCCAAAATCTCATGGTTAAGATATTACCAACTTAAAGATTTAATAAAATGGGTGACGACACAAGGAACCTTCTCCAACAACATTTGAAATCACCTTAGATAAGTATTCAGATAAACAGAAAGGGTTATTATCAATCATATATAAGATATGGATGAACTCTGAAAAAGATAAAACAAAGAGCAATAAGACTGCTTGGCACAAAGATCTCCAAAAAGAAATAACCCCATCTCAATGGGGAAAAATATGGAATTCATATGCCGGCAAATCAAGGATCTTCGCCATAAGAATGCAATTTTTTAAATTACAAACAAGATGGTACCTTTCACCAGCAAGAATACAACATATGCAACCCAGATATAAACCGTTATGCTGGAAGGGATGCGGAGAAGTCAGTGATTTCTTCCTCTGTTGGTGGTCTTGTTCAATAATCCAATCATTTTGGAAACAAATACTAACAGAAATTAACAAAATCACATCTCAACAATTACCACTTGACCCCTCCATACTACTGCTTAATTTATCAAACAAAGACAACCCAAAGGAAAAAAATATCGAAACTTACCTCTTCTTTACTGGCGATTGCAAGATTGACCATAGCAGCATCATGGAAATCTAAGAATCCTCCAAATATAATATTTTGGATAAACAAATGTTGGGAACACGTTATCATGGACAAGATAGCAGACTCCATTGAAAAAAGATTTGGACAGCAAACAAAACTACACTCATCACTAATACATACATGGTCACCCATGATTCAATACATGACAGAACAAAATTATTTACCACCTAACCCACACTATATGGAATGGTTATGATGTTAAAACTTCTTTGTTTAGTCTGAGCACACACTCCACTCCACAAATGCTAATGATTGATAGATCAATATTAAGCACCTTTAAAATAGAAATCAGATAGATGATGTATATAGTTTATGAAATTATCCAAGTTGTAACCTGTTTAAACAAATAGTTTCACATTTAGTAGCTATGTTAATTAATTATTCTAAAAAAAATTAAGTATAAGTATAATGTAATAACATACGTATATGTTATATGTTATATATACGTATACGAGTTACGTAAATATGTTTTCAAATATACTTCAATAAAAAAAAAATAGAGCTCCTCAGTCCACTCACCCCAGGCTTCTCTTTCATTCTGGCTGTCAACCAGATCATTTGGGGATGCCAGCCTCCAGGTGGGGCCTGAGGATCCCCAGGAACTATAGCTCATCTCCAGATTACAGAGAATAGTTCCCTCGGAGAAAATGAATGTTTTGGAGGATAGACACTATGATATTGTACTCCACTGAGATCCCTGTCCTCCATGCTCCATCCCCAAATCTCCAGGAGTTTCCCAACCTGGATCTGGCAACTCTAGCCTCCCCTTCCCCTGCCTGGGGTCAGGAGGGACCTGGCAACCCTAATAACCCCATCTGATTAGCTGAAGTTCCTCATGCACCACAGTTTGAATACAATATATTCACATGAAAGAGAAGACTGGATGGAGATATGGAAGATGTGCATAGACCTCCATTTCACTCTCAAGTTTTCAAAATGCCTTCTTATGAATATGCTGAGGCAGGGGAGAAGGGACAGTCTGTTTAGTCTATAGGAATTCCCCATGAACCAGTGCTTCATTCTCAACATGTTATCCCTAGGTATCTTTGTTGGACATACACAGACAAGTTTCTCATTCACAAATAACTATAATCGCCCTATGACTTTCCAAGGTATCTCCTGAAATATGACAATGCTACCAGCAGAGGTGGAGGGTGGGGAGAAGGCAAAGGAATTTGCTGCGGCTTCTCCAAGTTAAAAACCCTTGGATGCTTAAAATATATTACCAATTTTCTAGGGCACTTGGTAAATACTATACACTTAGGCATAATTTACAGTCTGCTGGAAATGTCACTCTCAGCTTGGTCTGATTTACAAGTAGTACATGCTTACGGTGTCTGTCGTCTTACCTTCCTGCCACCCACAAAATGCTTTCTCTATCAGTGCAACAAGATCCATGCCCTACAAGTTATAGCATTAAAATGATTCTTAAAAGAAGGTGCATTTGCATAGATTAGCAACGAACCATGAATGAATATGAAAATGCTCCAGATGGTAAAGGGGAAGAGAGGTGGAGGGAAAAAGATATGCAAAGTGCTGGTCATTAGCAGCAAAACTAGGTCAGTCTCAAGGTTTTCACTTTAATTACCTCACAGTCTGAGAGTGATGAGTAAAATGCTGAAGGACAACAGTGGCTTCTGCAGGGAATGTTTCCTTAACTCATCCGGGTGGGTCAATGGCATTCCAAGCATCATGAATCTTACAGTGCAATCCTATACACTGTTACTTCTGTCTAAGCATAGGCTTCTGTGTGGATCAAAAGGCCCCCTCCTGCCTTTTTATGAGTGGAAAAGCTGGCTGGATCCAACCCATAGTTTTGAAACAGGCAACATTAATGGGGGAGGCCAATTAGTGCAAAATTAATCATATATAAGGTTACACCAATTTCCTCCAATTCATCCTCAAAACTAGGGACTGGCAAGGATCGTAAAAATGCAGTTCTTGTTGGTTCATAGCGAACCCACAAACCGAACCAGGAATCAAACTGAACTGGGAGGTTTGTTTGTGTACTGAATCAGTTTGTGGTTCGTGGCCCTGCAAACCCCGTTGGAGGGACCACAGTCCCTTTAAATGGGGTTTGCGGAAACCCAAAAAACAGCTGAGCAACTGCCTCCCATTCAGCTGTGTTTGGGGCTGTCTTATGAACTCCCTTTAAACTTTAAAGGGACTGCTCAAGACAGCCTGAAACAGCTGTGTGTTGGGGGGAGCAGGCTGCTCCTTGTCACTCAGCTGTTTTTGTGGCTTTCATGGGGAACAGAAAGCAGGTATTTAAAGGGACTTGGAGTCCCTTTAAACCCCTGTTTTCTGTTCTACCCATGACCTAGCATGAATCACTATCAACTGTTTTAAAAGTTCAAGGAAGTTCATGATGGTAGACCCATCACAAACTTCAGTTCATGAATCATGAACAGGGCAGCAAGACCTGGAAGAGCACCCATGCAAAAGGTGCCAGCACTGAGTACTGGTGGTGAGTTCCATCAACCCCTCCCTCCAAATATACCTACCTTGTTAGATTAGACTTCCTTCCTTCCTTCCTTCCTTCCTTCCTTCCTTCCTTCCTCTCTCCCTCCCTCCCTCCCTTCCCCTTTTGTAAATTTCGTAATTTTTGTATGCTGTTTCCTTTTTAAAGAAATACCCAAAGCTAATACAACATTAAAAAAAAGACTGAAGCCAATATTAACAACAGCATAACAACAGATTTCAGATATCATAAAGCAATACATTTTCTATGGGATGCTAAGGGGTTTGAAACAGGGATAGTGGCAATTAGATGCAGTTGCTTTATGTTCTGTAACTGCACAGTTGTTTGTGAATGGAGGGAGCTGCTTACTTATGCTCCCTTCTATTCCAGTACCATGATCAAGGTGGCCAAAGGAGTCACTTCCAGCTACCAGTTCAGCAGGGTTCAGGTGATTCCATAAATTTTGCTGTTAATATTTTTACATAGCCCTTTTAGGCACGGGGTCATGGCTCGGTAGAGTACCTGCTTGGCATGCATAAGGTCCCGGGTTCAGCCCCCGAAATCTCCAGTTAAAAGGATCAGATAGTAGCTGATATGAAAGAACTCTGCCTGAAACCCTGGAGAGATCTGGCCCATCCAAGCAGATTATATTGAGCTTGGTAGACCAACGGGATGAATTACTGTTGCTTGTGTGGCTGTGCTCATAGTTCAGGCCTGCCACCCCTCCTCCCAATCAGAGTGCAGGATGCCCCACCCTGATCTCCCAGTGCCTACCATAATTTCAAGTGCTGGCGGAAGAAAAATAGAAAAACCCACCGGTGTCACAAATGTGATGATTTTACCATAGAGTTTTCAGTAATTCCTAGAGCTACCACCATTGTTTCTGGGTTTTTCCAAGAAGTGACGTCATCATGCCTGTGTTGCCACCCCACACTTTCTTCCCACTCCCAACCCTCCTGCCAGTCACCGGACTCGGCCTGGAAATCCTATCATAGTTACATTCTTCTTTTCTTTCCTACCACGTGAGTTGAACAAAAAAGAATATGGTAGATTCTGATTTCCAGTGATTTTTATTTTGACAGCTATAAAGACCATATATGTTTTTTAAAGTCCCCCTTGAAAGTTCTACATGGGTGAGCATACTTCTAAACCACAGTTTGATAAAAAGAGAAAAGAAAAAAAACAGTTATTTTGAGAGAAAGGGTACTGACCTTTATCTTCTAGTCTCAGTAATTGCTAATTTGTCACTAATTGCTCATATGGCTTATTTCCTGTGGTGTTTTTCTCTTTTGATGTGTTGTCTGTGAATTTCTTAGATGTCACACTTATTTAATCAAGCTATGCCATATACCTGCATCAGATAATCAAAAGGTTGTTCTGCAAAGCTGGCTTCCTTTCTGTTTTTTTTTTTTTTGTTTGCAGCAGTAACATCTGTCAGTTATGTTTGTATTTTGTCGCTGAGAATCAGATTAAATTTAATAATGAAACAATGATTTTTTTTTTTAAAAAACACCATGTTTTCCAACCAACCAATGTGTTTTTGAACTAGAATTTAAATGGCTCATAATATGGGATATCTCTTGCCTCTGCACCCAGAATGAAGATATGAGGCACGAGTCAACTAGGTTTATTATTAGATAATCTACATTATATAAGGACAGGAGTAAGCAGCTTGGAGCTGGATACACCGGGACAGGGAGCAGTCCTGTAAGCTCTCACCTCCATGTTCTCCAAGAACAGTCCTTTACTTTCCACCTATAAGCAGATAAATGTCATTTATTCTTTTTGGGGAAAATTGTACAATAGGGGTCATTATTGTGTTGGGGGCAAGCTACTGTACTCCTAACACTGGCTAGAACAGCTTTTATCTAAACTGAACCTAGATAAGGGGAAATTAGCTTTTAAAAGGGTACTAGAGAGGAATAACATGAAAACTTGTAGTCTGTGTATACCAGGGTGGATCCTGGTAGGGGTACCTCAAAATAAAAATATGAAGAAAGAGTTTGAGAGAGTGATTATAAACAAGAACAACTTTATTGCATACAAAAGAAAAGAAAAAAAATGTTAAGAAAGAATCTATACTAGGCACCTGAGACCTGATTCCCTAAGCAACCACACGAAAGGGAGGAAATTGGGAAGTTTTAGGGATGGGACACAGAACCTTAAACCGGGGGCTTGCAGTCTGGAGAGGTCCAGGAGCAAACACAGCTGAGGTCTGAGGAGCAGGCTGAGGAAGAAAAGGGGAGAGAAGACCTGTAGTGCAGCAGGGGTTCTCAGCAGGAAAACAGAATTCTGACCAGCAGAGATCTGGACCAGGGATCCGAGAAACAATTTGCATGAGGAGCCTGGGTGAGGCAACATACTTTCATTAGGCTGAAGTGAGCCAGATCTGCATTGACAAAAAAAGTTTGGGTGAGTCAAGATAGCTCCTGAAACATGATGGAGGGTAAATTAATTACTTGAGTGCCCTTCCCGATTAGGCTATTAATGATGAGTGCCCTTCTCAATTGGGTTAAAAAGAGGGGGGGAGGGGAATTGGGCATTGGTTAATGAAATAGCAACTTTCTTGGAACAGTTTCCCTATGAAGAAAGGTTGAAGCACTTGGGGCTCTTTAGCTTGGAGAAATGACGGCTGAGGAGTGACATGATTGAGGTTTATAAGATGATGCATGGGATAGAACAGGTAGAGAAAGAGCTACTTTTCTCCCTTTCTCACAATACAAGAACTCATGGGTGCTCAATGAAACTGCTGAGCAGTCGGGTTAGAATGGATAAAAGGAAGTACTTCTTCACCCATAGAGTGATTAACACATGGAATTCACTGCCGTAGGAGGAGGTGGTGGCTACAAGCATGGACAGCTTCAGGAGGGAATTAGATAAACATATGGAGCAGAGGTCCATCAGTGGCTATTAGCCACAAGACATAGATAGGATCTCTCAGTTTTGGGCAAGTGATGCTCTGTATTCTTGGTGCTGGGGGGGGGGGGCGACAGTGGGAGTGCTTCTAGTGACCTGGCCCCATTGGTGGGCCTCCTGATGGCATCTGGTATTTGTGGCCACTGTGTGACAGAGTGTTGGACTGGATGGGCCATTGGTCAGATCCAACATTGGCTTCTCTGATGTTCTTGGACTGGGTACACACTTCTGGGGTATGTCAGGGTATTGACTGATGTCTTCAGTGCTGAAAAGTCCTTTGTCTTGAGAACAATATGCCGCTGAGCTGGAGGGGATTGCATCTGTTCTGCTTTTCTTTGGAATGACACCCTTCCTCTTAATTCCTGAGATTTTTCCAATGTCATGGCTGAGCCCATGTCTTTTTATGAGACTCCCCAAATTTCAGATTCCCCTGGCACTTAGTCTGTAAAAGAGAATGCCTATTAAAACAAAAAAAAGTCCAAAATAAGAGGGGGAACGTACTAAGGGGACTTGACTGGAGTAGGGGGTAGGGTCCTCACAGCCATCACTGCCAGGGATTCCATAACTTGATGTAGTGAGAAAGATGCACCTTCCTTAGGACTCCTCCCGGTATGTTTGCCCCCCTTTCATATGTGCCACCACTATAATGATAAGCATCTTGCTAGTTATTATTTTAAAAGCTTATAAATATCCGTACAACAATATACACCAGAAACAATATTTTAAGCTAATGTGCAAATTGTTCTGGTACAAAAAAAATAATGTATGTGCACAGGGATTGGCAGTGCCTGTTGTTTCCATGGACATTTGATGGGTGAAGATATGCACACTGGGAAAGGAACCCACTTGCCAGCCACTACTGCCTCAATGTCTAATATGATTAATAGTCACCCTTCAAACATTTTAGTGGCATCATGAATGCAAACAGGGTGTCTAGTGTGCATTGTTTGACTTTCCTCCTTTTAAAACAAACCTTTAAAAGAAAAAGAAAAAAAAAACTCATTGGCGATAGAAATGCCACCTGAATGATTTACAGAGATAATAACATATTGTGCATCCGGGTTTTGAGTCAAAATTGTCTTTTGAAATATTCTCCCAAAATATCAAGCCCATAAAGCATCACTCTCTAATAGCCAGATGTCAGCTGTAATCCTCATTTCTGGGGGGAAATAATTATGACATGATCTGGAGTAATAGGAGACAGCATTACTTATTAAGAGCTAAAGTCATCAAAAATGTATAGAATTGGATATTCCATGTACTCTTACTCAGGGGAAAAAAGTATGAGCATACTTTTTTGAAGCTTAGCTGTACACTCCTCATTTAATAAATCCTTTCCTTCCATGCATAAATGCTACATCTTTTTTCATCCATTTGAGCAATTTAGACTGCAATCTGATCTTTCTATATATTGGCTCAATCACTGGTTGGAAACTGAACCACAGTTCAGCTGTACAACGGTTGTTGGGATGTCAACAATGGCTCTACCTATTGAATCATTTCCCTACAAATTATGTATTCTCTCAACAAGTTATCAGGGGCTTTGGAGTTTGGGGAGAGGGAGTTCAATCGGGATGTGATATCACAGAATCCACACACACCCAAAGGCACCATTTCCTCCAGGGGGATTAGGACCAGGAATGATATGTTGATGTCATTTCTGGCAAAAACCGGGAAGTGATGTCACCAATGCTCTAGCATATCACCAGTCTTCTAAGAGCACTGGTGCCATAATTCATTCAAGCAGTGGCAGGGACCAGGAGTTGGTGGTAGAGATATTCTTTTGGAATACTTTGTGCAATTCTGGTCACCACACCTCAGAAAGGATATTATATCATTGGAAAAAGTGCAGAAAAGGGCAACTAGAATGATAAAAGGGTTGGAACACTTTCCCTATGAAGAAAGGTTAAAGTGCTTGGGGCTCTTTACCTTGGAAAAATGATGACTGAGGGGGTGACATGATCAAGGTTTACAAGATTATGCATGGGATAGAGCAGGTAAAGAAAAAGGTACTTTTTTCTCTTTTTCACAATACAAGAACTTGTGGGCACTCAAAGCATTTGCTGAGCAGTTGGGTTAGAATGGATAAAAGGAAGTACTTCTTCACCCATAGAGTAATTAACACATGGAATTCACTGCCACAGGAGGCTACAAGCATGGAATGCTTCAAGAGGGAATTGGATAAACATATGGAGCAGAGGTTCATCAGTAGCTATCAGCCACAAGGTACAGATAGGAACTCTTGGTCTGGGGCAAATGATGCTCTGTATTCTTGGTGCTGGGGGGCGGGCAGCCAGGAGGTGGTGGCAGCTACAAACATGGACAGCTTCAAGAAGGAATTGGATAAACATATGGAGTAGAGGTCCATCAGTGGCTACTAGCCACAAGGTATAGGTAGGAACTCTCAGTCTAGCATATTTTGGCCACTGTGTGACAGAATGTTGGACTGATCCAACATTGGCTTCTCATATGTTATGCCAACCACAGTGGGTGAATTGGCAAGCCTAAGGGAACTGTTCTTAGTGGTCTCAGTTTTACTTCCAGAAGGACTTCAGCCTCCACTTGGAATGTGGCAACCCTATTATTCTGTCACCTCAACTGTTCACTTCCATTCTTTGGAAAACGGATAGTAGTGATCTGCTGAAAATTGTAATGAGGGGATTGCTCTGCCAAAGCCCTTTGCATTGTGTCAGTTTGGGAGACAATGTCCAAAGAACATACCACTGTGTTTGTGTCAGGGGAAAAGTAACCCTTTGGCTCTCGAGTATATTGGAAGTCCAGATGGAAAGGCTCTGGGAGCCACATTTGTCCCTTGGGAAATCAATTGCCTGCTCCTTCTGTTCCTAGTGTTCCTCAATTTATTTGGCTCTAAGGAAAGCCATCAGTTAAACTCTAAAGGCAATGCAATATGATCGTTATCAAACCAACTAGAAGGATAAAGTACAATGAGCATTGGCATAAGGATTTAGCACATCACTAGTAGAAATAGTTACACAGAGAAGGGCAGCAGCGATGATGATTTCTGATTACTGAGCCTGCGTGTGGGGAGGGCGGGGTATAAATAAAACAAATTAATAAAATAAATAAATTACATATTCCTATGCAGCTCTATAGAAATAGCCTAGTATATGGAGCAAAATGCATACGCCATAGAGAGGGAAAAATCTAATTCTGGGATTGGAATATGTGATGCAAATTAATTGGCTTGCAGATAGGTGGTTAATTTTGCCATACTAGCAAACTCTCTTTAGGGCCTAGTCTCATAGTATCAGAGGAGCATGGATAACATTTGTCTTAAGAGCCAGTTTGGTGAAGTGGTTAAGAGTGGTGGTCTCAAGTCTGGAGAACCAGGCTTGATTCCTCACTCCTCCGCATGCAGCCAGCTGGGTGACCTTGGGTCAGTCACAGTTCTCTCAGAGCTGTTCTATCAAGAGCAGTTCTTGAAAGAGCTCTCTCAGCCCCACCTACCTCACAGGGTGTCTGTTGTGGGGAGAGGAAGGGAAGGAGATTGTAAGCCACTCTGAGATTCTGAGGCAAGGGCAGGATATAAATCCAACTCTTCTTCTTTTCCTCTGGCTCAGTCACATGCTGTTCTAAAAATGTTATCTTTTATGCATGAAAAAGGGTCCAGGACATATATGTTCCAGTACCAGAAAATACAAATGGCACAGCTCTGTTTGTCACAGCAAGCCCTATTTTAAGAAATTCCTGGTTATGTGGGGATGGAGCCAAAAGAAGGTGGTGTATGGGGGTTCAGATTTCAGTGAGGATCCAGTGCCATAGAATCTGTCCTCCAAAGCTACCATTTCCTCCTGGGGAACTGATTTCTCTAGTCCAGAGTTCAGTTGTAAATCTGGGGTAATTCCAGGCTCCACCTGGAGATTGGTAGGCCTATTGCTTGACTATTGTGGTCTTAAAATACAGAATAAAAGAAATAACCCTTTTGGTGTTCTTTAGCAGCATGCTGAATTCTAACAAGTAGGCAGGCCCCTCCACCATTCTCCATAATGGAAAAGCCGACCTGGCCTGACAGCAAATCATGCAAAAGGAGCCAACAAATGATCACTTGCCATGGCATTGCCACGAAGGTCTGATGTGCGGTGCAATCCTATGCATGTGTCACTTAGAAGTAAGTTACCACAGTGTCCTATGGTGCTTACTCCCAGGTAAGTGCATATATGATTGCAATTTAATCAAAGCAGCAAATTTATAAAGGGAAAGGGAGCTAAAATGTTGCAAGTGGCAAAATCTACTGTGAGAAACAGAACTTGGTGGGGGGAACTATAATCATAAAAAACTGGACATAAAGGAATAAACGGCTTAGACTTAAGCCTGACTTGAATGTCCTATTATATGTTAGAATTGAAAAAAGTGGGTGTTTATCACAGTCAGATGAACAAGTTAAAATGGAATCATCTTGACAAGGTGGAGGTGGGGTCCAGCAGACATTAAGCAACCCAGTTAAATGTCTGGGGTTATATTAGACCAAGCGTTATTGCTGGAGAAGCAAGTAAATGCAGCTGCAAAAAATAGTGCTCTTCCATCTTCATTTAGCCCATAAGATGGCTCCCTACCTCAGCTGATCAGGCCACTAGATCCATGTGACAGTGACATCATGTCAGTTGTAACACACTCTACATGGGGTCTGCCCTTGAAGTCAGCTTGGAAACTTCAGCTGATACAGAATGCAACAGCTAGGTTGCTATTGGGATCCAGATGGACCATAGGGTTCCTGGTCTCCAAGTGGTAGCTGGAGCTTTTTTGGAATACAGTTTCCCTGGAGTAAATGACTGCTTTGAAAGGTGTAGTCTATGACATTATTAGGACTCTTTTTGTAGAAAAAGCCCAGAAGGAACTCATTAGCATATTAGGCCACACCCCTGACAGTGTAGCTGATTAGCATATTAGGCCACACCCCTTGTTACCAGAAGTGTGGTTATCCAGCCACACCCACCTTTTGCTTCTTATTCTGTTTACCTTGTTGTCAAAACAGTTTTGACAAAACCAATAAAAAACATTGTTTTCTATCCCATCTATACAAAATCTTGCCTGAACCAATAACATGTCCAACCATTATTCCCACACTGAATCAGAATCAATTCCTAAAGGATAGGTTCCATGGAAATCAGCTTGCCTTCCTGCAGAACTAATATGCTGAATATGAATTTTAAGGTTGCCAACCTACAGGGGGGTCTGGAGATCTCCTGGAATTACAACTGAGCTCCAAACTACAGAGATCAGGTCAATGGCTGCTTTGGAAAGTGGAGTCCATGGCATTATGCCTTGCTTAGGTTCCTCCTTCCCCAAAACCCCACCCTCCTCAGGCTCCACTCCCAAATCTCCAGGGATTTCCTCAACCTGGAGTTGGCAACCCTAGTTCACTGGCAGAACAACCCTAGGTTTGTGGCTGCACTGGATGGGAGTAGTTTGTGGACTATTTTATTCAAGGTGCAAGATTCCACGTGCCACCCACACTTCTTCAGATGGAAGAAGTATGGATGCACACAAAAGCTTATACCTTGGATGAAACTTTGGACTCCAGCTTTGTTCTGCTGCTTCAGACCAACATGGCTACCCACCTTTTACAAGCAATCATGCACCAGTGGAGTGGTTACCATGCAGAATCTGTCCCACAGGTGAAATGATCCTGTGAACAGGTGGTCTTTACCACATCAAAGTATCACTACCATCACAAGATCACCAATCGCTGGAAGTCATCTCCTCAGAAGCAGAAATCTCTCTTATTAGGAGGTTTAAGAACATCAGCTTTGCAGATGTCAGCCCAGTGGCAGGAGAAGAGGGACAATCATCTTCTTCAGAAACTCTGCCCACTTTTTAAATTTCACAAAGCAAGCAATCTCCAAAGTGCTGCTGACCATGCTCATTTTTAGTTACAACTCTGTTTCTCTGCAGAGAAGTTCCCCATGCAACAGTCAAGTGTTCTGCCAACACACACAACACTGAAGCTACTTTTTCAGATGTTTTCTCTTGCATGGTAGTTAGCACCAAATGACTTTAATACAGACTTTAGACACACCTATATTTGCAAGCCATTCCCAACAAGACACAACAATGAACTAGTTACACTCAGGCTTCAAACTTACTTTTCTTAAACAGAAGATGCCATGAGCAAACTAAAGAGAGACTAAAAAATTAAAGATATCATCAAAATCAGCATTTCCTGGGCTCTCTGTTTTTTTACACCCCTCCCCTTTTCCAATAAATTGTTTTTTTTTAAAAACAACACAAAGAACAAAATGAAACAACAAGAAAGAGAGAGAGAGGTGGGAGAGAGAGAGAGAGAGAGAGAGATGGGGGAGAGGCACTTTCCGGGAGCAGGAAAAGTGTAGACGTGGCAAACCACAATGGGACGGTGGCAAGCCAGATTCGGGGCATGGGGCTTTTTCCACCGGCTCTTTGTGCTTAAAGGGAAAGAGTGCAAAGAGCCGGGAGGCCAGGCCTCACACTTAATCTCTGTGCGGAGATCTGGAGCGTGGGGCCCTTTCTCACTGGTGGGGAGGGGCAGGGCGGGCTCAGACGCCAGCCGGAACACTGTTCCGGTGTGTTCCAGCCCAAAAAGAGCCCTGGATATTATACTGCACTGAGGCCTCTCCCCTCCCAAAACCCTGCCCTCCCCTGGCTCCGCTCCCAAAATCTCCAGGTATTTCCCAGGCCAGAGCTGGCAACCCTCAGCGTGCATATCATACTCACTCTGCAGTCAGTCCATTGGTTGCTGATCAGCCAGTTTAGTGTAGTGGTTAAGTGTGCGGACTCTAATCTGGGAGAACCGGGTTTTATTCCCCACTCCTTCACATGCAGCTGCTGGATGACCTTGGGCAACCCATAGTTCTATCAGAGCTGTTCTTGAAAGAGCAGTTTTTGAAAGAGCTCTCTCAGCCCCACCTACCTCACGGGGTGTCTGTTGTGGAGAGGGGAGGGGAAAGGAGTTTGTAAGCTGCTCTGAGACTCTGAATGAAGGGTGGGGTATAAATCCAATCTCTTCTTCTCTTCTCTTCTCTTCTCTTCTCTTCTCTTCTCTTCTCTTCTCTTCTTCTTCAGTTGAAGGTATTGGTCATCATCTACAAAGCCCTTCATGGCCTTAGACCCTCTTACCTCCTGGACTGCCTCTCCTACAATGCTCTGCCATGTGGAGCTTCACTCATCTGAACAAAATTTTCTAAGGATGTCACCCTGCAAGTGGGTAAGATGAGCCATGGCCCTTACATGTGCATTGTGTTCTTTGATGTAGCTCCTACCTTGCAGAATGGCCTATCTGAGTTGATTGGAAAAGCCCCCACACTTCTATTATTTCACAGAAAGTGCAAAACAGAAATGTTAAGGAGAGCATTTTTATAAGGCACTGTAGTATAACGGTACGGCTGAGAAGGATACTTTTTACAAAGGAATAGGATCAACATATATGCAGCATTTATTAAGTGCACATGGTGCCTGCTATGGTGGGCAACCTCCCATCTCTGTGGTCATGCCCCCTGACACCTCTTGATGCTGCAGCAAGAGCAAAACCTGGGAGGGAGACAGCATCTCACGAGGCACCCAAAGCCATTTCTGGGTGAAGACTAGAATCAATGTCCTGTGGCACTTTTAGAGGAAGTTCTCCACAGGGACTGGCAGCTGGCATTAGGTTGCCAGTCCCTGTGAAGAGCACATGACAAATGCCATGTCTAGCTCAGCTCTGAGCTAGGAAAAAAATTAACTTTGGGACAGTTTTGCTATGCAGTCCAATTAACAAATGTCCTCTTGAAACAACCAATTAAAAATTTAAACAAAAATCTTATGTTTTATACTTAATCCAGATGTTCAGCAATTCCAGGTGTTTAAATGGCCATTTCACACTGATTGACAGCAGGCTATCACATCGATATGATAACTGATTCTAAAAGCAATGTATGTTTTAATGGTGCATTGCAGAGGAAACTGCGTCTTGGTTACAATTCTAAAAAGGGGGATGTCTTATTCAGAGCCTCCTTCAGAGCTAAATTACCAGAATGTGTGTGTGTGGGGGGAATTGTCCACATTCCTCTGCAATGTCTTTTGGTATCACTTTAACTGTACAGGAGACTCCATTAGGGTACCATTTCTTCAAACACATGCAATGATAATACTACATCAGCAAAAAGTTCATTCATTAGGCAGGCGATTAGTAGATTCTCAGTTTTGTACGCTCAATAAATATGGTTCAGATGAAGGTTCATACAGTTTAGAAGTGATTATTCAACAACTGCTGTTGACTTTTGGATGAAACATTCATGTCTGTGAATGCATGCAGTTTTGAAAGGCTGGAAAAGAATTCCAGGATTTCATGTAAAGCTTGCTTAAAGCACTTGTACTCAATTGTTAAGCACTTTGTTAAAAAAAAGTAATTATGTAGTGTGGACCCAAGAAGAAGAAGAAGAAGAGATTAGATTTATATCACTCACTTGGAGTCTCAGAGTGGCTTACAAACTCCTTTCCCTTCCCCTCCCCACAACAGACACCCTGTGAGGTAGGTGGGGCTGAGAGAGCTCTTTCCCAAGCTGTCCTTGAGGGAACAGCTGGTACAGAGCTATGGCTTTGCCAAGGTCATCCAGCCAGGTGCAAGTGGAGGAGTGGGGAATCAAACCCGGTTCTCCCAGATTAGAGTCCGTGCACTTAACCACTACACTAAACTGGCTCTCGACAGCATTCGAAACAACAGCATTCATGGGGGACAGGTTGGGAGAGTCAAGATGGCCAGAGGTACCACTTTATCGGGCAGGTATAGGGTCACTAACCTCAAGGTGGGACCTGGAGTTCTTCTAGAATTACAACTAGAGAGATCAGTTCCCCTGGAGAGAATGCCATCTTTAGAGGGTGGACTCTATGGCCTCACATCCCAGCTAAGCTCCCTCCCTCCATCAAACTCTCCCCTTCCCAAGCTCCATCCTCAGGCACTGCCCCCAGGAATTTTCCAAACTGGAGCTGGCAGCCCTACACCCAGGAACACTACTGAATGTACTGGACAAAAGGTAGGCTCATGGCATTTTACTTTTGTATCGTTTTTTTAAAAACAAATCAAAAGCTTTATACAGACCAAACACCAGTCTGTTGATATCTGCAGACCCTTGAAGAAGCTCCAAAAGTGGTAACTCTCTTTAGGATGGCACTGTGGATGAGGAGGCAGGGGGTGTTCTTTGTTCTAGGACTTGCATGACCTTTATTCTAGGACTTGCTTTGGTTTTCTGTCTTGGAAATTCAAGTGCTAACGTTATTTTGCCTTCTGCTGTTATTAAGTCATCATAAGTATCAGCCAGACTACTGTTTCTGTTGGTATGTACTTTCCTGTGCCGCTATTGCCCCCCCTTTTCCTTCCAAAGAAATATTAATAAGGAAGATAGCCATGTATAACTGTTTGCTAGGAGTGGAAACAACTTCAGCCCTGTCATAATTGATTTATTCACAGAATCAGACTTATTCCTTCCACCTATTCTGCTAGACCCTTTAATTCATTTTCTGCTCAGCTTTGGTATTTCTTTGAGTCCCAGGCCTATTTGTCTTATTTCCATCTTTGACTTCTATGGTTTTTTTCCCTTATATTTTATGGGTTTTATATATGCCTTATCCCAAATGTAATTTTTGTTATATGAGCCGCTCTTCTGCCAGAACATTATAACAGTATCCAGGTTCATTTCGTTAAGGTGAATATGGGTAATATAGCATGATGGATAGAGCATAGCATACAAGTATCCACTACCAATGTGTATGTTTCAGAATTTGGCCCACTGGTAAGACCAATGGTAATCCTTTACAAAGGATAGTTTTCAGGTCAGAAAGCTGCAAACAAAACAGATTTGTCATTCAACCTAATGGAGCATTCATCTAGATCAGTTAAGACATTTGGGGCCAGAGCGAGGCGGAGTGGTGCTCCACCAGCCCAGGATTGGGCACTAGGGCAGCCACAAGCTAGATCAGATTTTCTGATATGATTCAGCCCGCCATCAAGTTGCCACTGAAATTCGGCGGCGATCTAAAAATTGGCTGGAAAGGAGGGGGTTTGAGGGAGAGGCTCCAAACTTACAGGGTAGCTGCTGGAGCCTCTCCCCCAAATACCCACCAAGTTTCAAGAAGGTTGGACTGGGGGGGGGGGATTCTCACCATAGAGAACAATAGAGGGGATGGGCAACCTGTTTTGGGACCAATACAATTGGACCCCATGGTCCAATCTTCTTGAAACTTGGTGGGTATTTCGGGGAGAGGCCCCAGCAGCTACCCTGCAAGTTTGGAGCCTCTCTCTCAAACCGCCTCTCCTCCAGCCCCTCATATATGCTATGAGTTTTTGCCATTGACTTCAATGGCTCATAGGGTATAAAGAGGCTGAAACTGACATTCAGCCAGCCCAATGACTCCTGAATTGACTTGCATTGCCAAAACTGACATGCGAGGCAGCTGGAACAGATGTGGTCTGATTTGGCCCAATCTGAATCAGGCCAAAAAAAAAATATTTACACACCCCTAGTGGGCACAAATGGCAGTGGTGGCAAGCCCCTCCCCCAGCTCCCAGTGGGTCTGTGGAGGAAGCGAAGCAAGAAGTTTAAACCCCTTCTATTTAGAGTCATGCGGCAGCAGCAGCACAATCTTTCCATTGTATTCCATTGTATTCTGGGGCCCTTCTCGCTTCACTCCCCCCCTGCCCACCTTGGCAGGCCAGCTGGGGAAGGGAAGGGGAGGCTTTTGAAGATGCCCCCCCGCTTCCCTTTTTGACACATTTCCGGTGATGTCAGGGGCATGGCATATGCTAATGAGTTATGCTAATAGGTATGCTAATGAGCTCCTGCAGCTCTTTTTCTATGAAATGACCCCTGGTTAAGCCTAACTTAGACCTTAATATTCCTAAAAGAGTCTAAAAGTCTGGGGGAAAGCATCTCTTCCCAGGAGCCCAAGTCAGAGATGGGTTTGGATCATGCCTAAACTTTCTGCATGTGCAAGGACAATTTTTGCTGATTCCATCCTCCCGGGTGGTGGTGGGAGGTCAGACCTCCCAGCCTGGGTCCCTATACCCCACAGAATCTGCTTGGCAGGCTGGTGGAGAGAAAAATGAAGGAGGGGGTTGTCCTTGGCATTGTGCCAACATGAAACAACATTACTTCTGGCACAAAAGCAGAAGTGACATCACTGAATCACTGTAGTGCTCAAGGATTTACCCCAAACTCTATGGTTTAACTCTATTGTCCCCACCCCCAATCTCTCCCACTTAAAATCTCCTACTCCTCCCATAACAGACTTCCAACTCTCCCCCTAAGCTGTTCCTCTGGGTCCTCAGTCTCCCAGATGCAGCATTTCATGCAACAGTTTGGACTATAGGGGGAGGATGTAAGGTTCGGAAGTTATGCTTCCATGGATGAAAATACTTCCATGTATGAAAATTTTAGACAAGATCCAAGCCCAAATATGAAATCTGACTTTTTCCCCTCCTTGGACATCTAGGATAACAATCAGTTTACTCCAGATTATATCCAGGTGGGACTTTACACAGTCTGCACATCTCTAGATATCTGAAGGGCTTTCTCTCCTGACATGAACCCAATAGCAACTACATCTGCACCTCCTCATACAGGGGCTTTTGCAGTGGCAACCCCCAGGCTCCAATCCCCACTCTGACAGGAAGCTTTATGGGGGACCTTGGACCAATCTCTCTCTCAGGCTGACCCACTTCACAGGACTGATGTGAGACTAAAATGTGTTAGTAAAAGAAGGGTTAGTGATGTACTCTGCCCTGAGCTTCTTGAAGGAAGGGAGGGGTAAAAATGTAGTGAATAAATTAATTCAAGAACCATCCTCCCTGAAGAATTTACAAAGGTCCCCCCACCCTTCTGACATTCGGAGGGCCCCTGTTAAATTGATCTCTTTAACATGGGAACCAGCCTATTTTTTATGCAAATAGTTCATCTGGTTGCATTTGGAAATATTAATTTAAGTAAGCAGTGTTTTTTTCATTATTAAAGGCTATTGGTTGAAATAGCAGTGGAAGTGGTGATCTGAGCAAACTTCTTGAAAACTCTTACTGGATTCAGAAGTGTCTTTTATAGTTTCTCCACTATGGGGTGAAACGGCAGCCCTTCTTTTTACTCTGCCACGTGTCCAAACCCAGATAGACATATTATCATTAAAACTATTTTCCACTGGTTGGTCATCGAGTCCATACAAATAAGTGTAAAACAGTGCAAAGATTGCATATTGCATAAACAAGGCACAAAAGAAATGGGAAACGGGAAATTTGCCAAAGATAATAGACAGGGTACAAAATAGCCTTCCAGAGTATATCTAAGACATTAAAAGTAATGAGAAAAATACATAAACGTATATCCCCAAATGAAAGCAGCTCTTTCACCCCCTGAAAAACCACAGTGTTCCTATGACGAGTAGCAACCCATGAAATGCATGTTCCTCCATTTCGGCCCTGTCATCTTTTAATGGGCCAGAGCTCAAATAATGGAACACTTTGAAATTATAATAGTGCAGAAATGCATAAGGATCCAACTTGAGTGCTCCGTGTGTATGGCTATGCTTTGAAGCTTAGCGAGGGGTAGATGAGGTTACACAGTGTTTCCCTTATATATCATAAGCGAACACCAATAATAGCAAACAGAGAGAAACATTGTGTTATTTTATACTGCTTGGAGCCACTAGAGTTTCTATTATTCATGTGTTCTCTATGATTGAACATTGAGAGGACTCTTACATTATCAGCACCCCCCTGTGTGTGAAAGCTGAGTAGCTGAATTATTCGGCAATGGTCCATCATTTCCTTATCTGTACACTTTGTTCTCCCCCTCCCCCGACTTCTTAGTTTTCAAACATTTTTAACAGAAATCAGAGTTGATCATCCATCACACCAATATGATTAGAGGGACAAAAGCATTATAGCTTTTCAGAGCTCTTAGGAAGATCTCTTCTGCAGATGCTGTTTAAACTGAGAAACAACTTTATTTGAATGTTTACATGTAGCATTATCCATCATCGAAACAATATAATGCTAAGTCTAATCAAGTTGGTGCTGGGTCTGTAGCTTTATTTTGTGTTCCTGGAGAATGGAGACAGCGTTGCTGTAGACTTGGGAGTGTGTTTGTGATGCCACAGAAGGCAGAGCTGGAAATATACAGTACAGGACCTCAGAGACTAGTTATCCGATATCTCATCAGATCATTTTTCATCTTGCCTTTGGGGGGAAACCTTGAGTGTATTTTGGGTTGCAGAATTTGTTTTCCCCAGTTAAAAATAAACTTGGCAAATGGTGCCTGTCCCTATGATCACACTGGCTTGTATGCCATTTGCTTCACATGGCTGTTACCCTGGATCCAAGGAGCTCTCCTTATGGAGAACATCAGACCATATGAACCAGCCCCACTATTTTAAAGTGTTATTGATTCACCAGTGGGGCTGAAGTCAGAGAAAGCACACTTATTTTGGGTTCCAATCTGGTTCTCTTGTGTTGTGGCAGGGAACAGAAAAAGAAAAACATGGCTCTTCCTTCTGAAAGGAATAGTAGCTTTTCAGTGCAATCTTGAGCAGAGCTGTACCTTTCTAAGTCCCTTGATGTGCATGGGTTTAGTATTAGCTAGGGATGGGCATGAACCAGAAAAATTTGGTTCGGTTTGGTACGTGGTTCATGGTGTGCCCAATTCATGAACCACAAACTGTTATGAACTTTTATCCACTAAATGAACCACTTCAGTTTGTGAGGTTCACAATGTGGTAGAATGACCCTCTCCAGTGTGTTAGAGACACCAGTCTCACAGGGGATATCTGGATGACTCTCTGCTACCTGCCCTCCAAGATTGGTAAAAATTGGATTTATGGCGTCTGAGTTGTCCCCCCCCCCAAAGGTGCCCCCAGGAAAGTGCTTTCTGGGGAAATGACAGGTGCAGGTTCAGGAGGTTCACAACAGATCCTGTAAAAGCTGGATACATCAAAGTCACAGGGGACCTCTTCCAGATGCTCCTATACATGCCCTCCAAGTTTCACTCCCTGTTGCTTTAAAGTTTGGTAAACAGTCTGTCTGGAAATGTATCCATTCATGAACCACCACAAACAGCTTGAAAGTTCATGGAAAGTTCATGCCAGTTGACCAGCCATGCTTTAGTTAGCAAACCACAAACTGGTCAAAATTAGTCACAAACTTTAGTTCATGAGCCTGTTCATGCCCATCTGTAATATCAGCAGGAGCTGGATGGGCACTAGTGAAAGGGGGAGGCTGTTTTTAGAATGGAGAGAGATGCTGAGAGCACACATTGGTCTCATGGAGGTCAGAGGGAGAAAGAGAGAGAGAGCACAAAGACAGGAAGTCATGAGATATAGTTCTTGAGACATGGGATAAACGTACTGAATATGACCCCATAGCATTGCTCTAGCAATATAGAGAGGTATTCCCAGTTTTAGTTTGGGCTCCACACATCTGAAGTGACCATACATGACAAGGGAGAAGAACATAAGAAGTGCCCTGCTGGATCAGATCAGTTGGTGCATCTAGTCCAGAATCCTGTGTTATACAATGACTAGCTTGTGGGCTATAGAGGCCAAGCTTCTGACTATGTTGCCTCTTGTGAAGAATTTTTTTTTCTTTTGGAGATTTGAAGTGAGTTTTAAAAGTCCCCCTCCAGGAAGAGAACAGGCAGTAAGAGGGGAAGTCAGTTCAATTGCTTTCCAGACTTACCTCAGCCCACCTTCATGCTAATAGGTCTAGGTAATGGAATGGTCAAACTCTCTCCCCCCGCCAAGCAGGGAAAAGAGAGTTAGAGACATTAAATACTAGAGAAATTTCAGGAAGGAACTCCTGAAGCTCACCAGGAAAAGCTTCATTGACTTGTCCTGACCTGGTCAGTGAATGGGGAATAGAAAGGAGATAAAACTCCTGGAAGCAAGGAGGAAGGTTTCTTTGGTGCTGAGCCCATCAGAGCAGATAGAAAGCTTAACTGAGGTCTAGAGGAGGTAGTCATTACCATGTGCTGGCCTAGACAACCAGAGGAAGCTGCAAAGTAATGGTAACTGTAGAGTTCTATAACATTTTAAGTTAAGGAGCCCATCCTATATTTTAACATCTGATATAGCAGGAATAGAGAGAGGGACAGAGGAATTGTGCTTTACCCATTTTTAATTAACCACTCAGTCTGGTGCTGTATTAAAATATGCTTGTGAACATTTTCTTTTTAATAGATACTTTATAACTTTTGATGCTGGTAGTGTTTCTCTGTACCACATAGACCTCCACCATCTTGGACATACTATTTTAAAAGGAGTGCCAGGAGTTGGCATTAGTTGGCAAGTGGCTGTTTACAAGGCAGTAAATGATCTTTATGGTGACCATGCGCTGGGAGACACAGAGGCAAGGCCTCAGAACTTGGAATGGAAGCTGGGAGTACTGACCCTCCCAGCAGGCAATTCCTTATAAAGGTCAGGTAGTGGCAGTGATTACCCAAGAGAGAGAGAAAAAAAGCCTCTCCAGGTGTTTGGAAAACTTTAGAGGGCAGGGGGGAATAGGGCCTGCAGGCCAGAGCAGGCCTGTTTCACCACATCTCCCATCACTGTTATTCAGAGGTTTACTATCTTTAGATGCAGAGGTTCTCTTTAGGGCCCATCATAAGTAGACATTGATGGACCTTTCCTCAATTAACCTGTCTAATTTCCTTTTAAAGCCAGTGTGGTGCTTGTGCTGCCTCTGTCCACTAAAGAACCTTTTTGTATGACCACATTCTACAAAACAGTAATGGGAGAAACATCACAATTAGGGAGTTTGCATCTTTCACAGAGTTTCTAAAGCAGGGGTCAGTTACCTCCAGCACATGATGTACCAAAAAGACTATATTGCTTGGCACTAAGAGGGAGATGGCCACCCTAGCAACTGAGCCACTGGCAGTATTGATGTGGCCTGTAGGGTGGGAGATGACATGACTTAAGTCCATCCTTGCCTCCTAGACCAGTAAACCCACCATCCAAGTCCAAAACTGATCCATGTGATGCTGATAGCCAGGCTGGAGTTTTATTTGTTCTAACCATGTCTGGTGAAATACAACTCTTGCCTCCATTCTCATTATGTTTCCTGGCACAGCAACATCTCCACAGATAGCTGCTCCATTTTTTTCCCAGCACTTGGACCAAAAAGCTTACCTACCTGTTTTACAGCAATTCAGTCCATTTCATCCTGTGGTCATCTTATTGCTATTTCACCTGCCTTGCCAGTAGATAAATGACTAACAAACGGAAAGAAATCTGAGAACTCAGAGTCAAAGTGAGCCTTCATCCAGATTTAAGTTCCCTTTGGAAGGTTCTGTTCCACTTTAATAATGCAACAGAAGATACAGGAATGTTGTAAATTGAAAGGTCTGTCTCCTTCCTGTGAATCAAACTGCTGAAGAGGGAATTCTGCTTATCCTCTTGCATGACTCGTGAACTTTCCAGGTCTGCTCAGTGTGACACCATCATTTTTAAGCTGTGACATACTGTGCTTTTCTTCAGATGGTATTCTTTTGACAGGCAGTATCCCAGTGGAAATGACAGACATGTTAAAAGCTGCTATTCAGTGTTCTCATAGCCAGCAGATCTGACAGTCACTCAATAGTTTCTACAGTCATTTGTACAGAGGTGGTTGATCTGCAAGATATACAGGCAATAACTTTTTTAAAACTAATAATGTCTTATTAAGCAGGCCAACATAAGTGTAAGAAACCCTGATTTAAAAAAAAAAGTTTAGTTTTTGTACTTATTTATTTTGCCATAACTTGGGAAGAATGTTAAGTTATTGCTTCTAATCCAACAAGTCCATAGCTGCAATGACTTAGCCCCTGCCTATTAAAAAGAGTGGGGTAGGAATCTTGGCACTAGTGCTGTGGATTGCCCCCCATCATCCTTTTTGGGAAAGATAAACGGTTGATCCAAAAGGGATGACCTTGGATAGCATTTTTTTTGTGACCCTACAGATTGACTTTTCATTCCTGGAATGACACTGAAATGCAGTCTGCAACCAGTGGGAACAACTATATCAAGCAACTGTTCTAAATCAACCAAGGAAGTTTTGGGCCATAGTTTCAGGTTCTTTATGTACAGGACCCTCGCCTAGATCTGCAATTTCATCTCATGCATGGTTACAGTATTTCTCTGCACTGTTTCAGCAGAACCACGACTGTAAGAATAACTCGTATGATCTATGTGGTGAGGATTTACCAGACTGGCCACCCGTGACCCTTGAGGAAATGACAGAATTAATCAATCAACTGAAGTCTGGGAAAGCCCCCGGGCCTGATTTGATTCCCCCAGAGCTCTTAAAGACTGACCCAGAATGGTGGGTTACCCCTCTTGCTTCCCTCTTTACCATGATTAATCAAACGGGACTTATCCCCGATGCTTGGCAGAATGCAATTGTAGTCCCAATCTATAAGAAGAGTGACCACACAAACCCTTCTAATTATAGGCCAATTAGCCTTCTCTCCACCATAGGCAAATTGTATGCCAAGTATCTGTTAACTAAACTAACTTTATGGATGTCTCAGCAAAGTATTTTAGGCCCCGAACAACTTGGGTTCTGCAAGGGCAAATCTACAACAGATCATTGTATTACCTTAGCACACCTAGTTGATAAGTATACCACATCTAGAAATTCCAAACTCTACACAGCTTTCTTGGACCTTAAAGGTGCTTTTGACTCTACTGACAGAGAGTTACTATGGACTAAATTGTATCAATCCAACATTGATAAGAGACTTCTAAAACTAATTATAATGCTACATACTTCCACCACCTACCAAATCAAATGTTCATCTGAAGGGGAATTAACACCAAAAATTCCTTTTAATAAAGGAGTTAAACAGGGATGCATACTTGCCCCTTTTTCTATTTAACTTATTTCTCAATGATTTGGCTCCTATCTTAGCGGAAGAAGATTTCCACTCTCCTAAACTGGGCTCCCTTCGAATACCTATCCTGCTATATGCTGATGATACTGTACTACTCTCGTGCACAAGGATGGGGCTCAGGCGTCTGCTGAACAGATGCCTTAAATATTTCCTTGAGAATAAGCTACTCCTTAATTATGAGAAATCTAAAATATTAGTTTTTGCTAAGTCCTGCAAAATCCAAAGTGGACATTTGACAGGAAAGAAATAGAGCAGGTCAAGCATTTCAAATACTTAGGTCTCTATTTCAGTTACAATATGTCGTGGTTACACCACCGCAAATCTATGATTAACCTAGCTAGCATTAATGCAGCAGCCATCTCATGTTTCTTCTTTAATAGGGGGAACCAGTTTGTGCCAGCTGCCTTAAAAGTGTTTAAGGCTAAAGTGATCCCACAGATACTATATGGTATTCCAACATGGATAGGCGCCTTTGAGACCGGAATTGAAAGAGTGCAATCCAAATTTGTAAGAAAAATCACGGGTCTGCCATGCTATGTTCCATACACAGCTCTTTGTTTAGAGGCAGGCCTTAACATGTTAGAAACAAGGGCTTGGTTAATATCAATTAAATACTGGCTACATTTGCACTATACTGCTGATTGTGGGAGCTATATATATCAATTGTTGTCTGAATCTATCAAGTCCAAATGGACTGCTTGCATAGAGAAGAAAATAATCACAATGGGAATATCCATGGGTTCTCTGTATATGCTACCTCTTACAAATGCAAATCAGCTAATTAGATGCAGAAACCTGGACAATGAAATGCAGAAACTAGCTAGTGATGCAAACAAATCCTGCTACCCCCTGAACTTTGGAATTCTCCCACTTATTGGCCATCAGCCTTCTTACTTATCGGCCCTCCATGCCCCTCACCTGTGCTGAGCATTTGCACTTGCTAGATGTAACGCCATTCCATCTGCTGTCACTCATGGTAGATATAATGGGGTTCCATACTCAGCAAGACTCTGTACGTGTAGTCTAAATCAGATCGATTCAGTTCTTCATATTCTCCTATACTGTCCCTGGTATGACGATATACATTTTACTCTTTTAGACCCAATTCTATCTAATATGAAAGGTTGCCCAGATGTTTTGAAGGTGCACTGTCTCCTGAATGACCTGTCACCCGAATTAACTGAAAAGGTTGTTCTATTTTTAAGTTTGGTAATTAAGGATCATTTGCACAACGCATAGCTACATATGATTAACTTATTTTTCCTTGTTACCTTTCTTTCCATTTATGCCTCTTTCTGTAACCTGATTTATGCCAATAAAGCTATATGTATGAAATGCAGTCTGTTATCACTGGTTGATGTGAAGTTTGGGCTAATGCTGAAAAACCTGGAATAACTGCCTTAGATCACTATTTCTGGAATGTCACAGAAAAGTTGTTGTCTAGGAAGTTCAACCTAGATATTATACTTAGCCACACACACGTCCCTGTTTTTTTGTGTGTGGCATTTGGATTCATTCACATACAGCCACCATGTTGGCAGTTGCTATACAGAGACACTTGCATTGTCTGTCAGATATCTACCTCTAGAATTCTATGGTAATTTAGTTATGTTAATTTTTTGCCATGGCATCATCACATGTGGTGTTATGTTCCCCTGGCATCACATTTCGAAATCAGAGCAGTTCACGCAGGTACCAGAGTGGTTTGAGTGAAAGGTGACAGTTTATCCTATTTTGCTATGGTTGTGCTTGATGGGCATGAAGATTGCTCTCACTCTGTGTGTGTCAGTAAATAGTCTTTCTTTGCCAGACTTCTTAAATCAAATTTAATGGCTCCAATTTAGTGGGACAATCTCCATAAGGTGGGGGGGGGGGGAGAGGGGAGCTACAGCTTCAGAAAGAACTTTGGCAATGTTGGTTGAAATAGTATTGAAGACTTATGGGATATGATTTCTTGAGAGAACAAAACTCCACAGTGTCTGTCAAGAACTCTGCAGAACTCTGTCAAGAAAAAACAGGTAAATTTTCCCCCTTCCTGAAGTACATAGTATTGTCTATAACTCACTGTGCTCATGATAGGTACTCACACATATAGTTAGAAAGCAATAGCATGGTAAAAGTCTAATCCAGATGATGGTTTGCTTATTATCAACAGAAACTTTTGAGGCCCTGAATCATTCATTCTGTTCTTGCCCCCATAGACGGAGGAAAGAGTCAGACAACAAACATGGGATTAACAGCCACTTTATTTATTAACAAAACCTGGCAAGGGCTTAACCTAACAAGCGGCATGGCCAAGGCCTGGGGTTACCATTAACCCCACCCTTGCCATAGTATGGGCAATGCACCTGGCCCCCAGGTCGTAGCCCGCTATAAGCGGCTCGAACCCCAGGCAGCCCAGCCTTGGAACAAGCCTTGATGATCCCTCACACACAGCTGTAAGGTCAGTGCTGAGTATCCCTCAATGGCACTCCAAAAGGCAGCCTGTTCCCCTCATCCCAGGCCGCAAGGCTGCAGTTATGATCCGAACAGGCCCCTTTCCCACCAGGGTTGCTGATAGGTGCTTACCAAGCTGCAACAACTATTTACTAAACTTCCGCCCACCCATAAAGTGACAAATTAATGCAGATGCCACCCTGGCCAGTTCCTCAATCCGCTGCTAGCAATGCAGGGTAGGCAAAAAACTCCCCCGTCTCAAGGCCAATCAGAGCAGAGGTAAAAAATTCCTACTCGGCCTCCCTAAGAAATGGGACGACCAGCCAAAAGCCTGCATTACCTACAGGGCGGGAGGGTGGGTTGAGCACAAGGCACGAATGAGGCTGCTGGGGCCGGGGCTGCCCCCCAGCAAAACCAGGCTGCAAATGCAGCCAGTCTGATCAGTTCTCCTTACAAAGAGGCAACTTCATCCCCCCCGAAGCCGGCCTTCGGTGGCTGTGAGGATCCGTCCTTCTGCTCAATGTGTCTGGGATCACCTGGGGGGGAAGAAAAACTGACAACCGTTGGATTGGATCACCTAGATGAGATCTCTTCCACTAATGGTGACACTTTCTTCCAACAAAAAGTGCACTCCGCTGATGCAAGAGATTTCTGTCAGGGCCAGGGTCCTTGCACCAAAGGAAAATACCATCATTGGTATATGAGATCTGAGGGACACAGCCATTAATAATAGTTGATCGTCTGTATGCAACTTTTACCCTAATTTATATGATGTTCACCTTGTTTTATCTCACTGTTTTGATGGTCAAGCAATGTCCTCCCCATAAGGGGTGTCTAAATATGGGTGACCAATGCAAGCTGAATCAAGAAAAAAACTCCATCTGGCAAGCATTGTAAACAGCGGGGGGGGGGGGGGAGGGAGGATGGGAGTGTAAGGTTTGAAGAAATTTTAGATCTATTACTGAACCGTAGACCAAGTGGCATCTTTGCCTGGGAGTAAAAAAGTTATGGCTATTTTCCCACCAGCTCTGAAAGCCATAATTCATATTATTATGACATTTCTATTGTTATGTGCTTTCAATAATATTGCCTATGAGAAACATTGAGGTTTTCAACTGGTACAGGATGTGATGAAGTGACAATATAATGAAACAGCTCCCACATTTTCAAGGTCAGTTGTTCGAGGATGCCTCCTTATATTTCTCTGCAGCACAGTTCCTTGCTATGTTGTTTGTGGGGGTTTTCAATCCTCAGTCACTTGGAATGAGCTCCTGCTTTGGTCCTGTCTAATCAGGGCTCCATTTTCAAGAGGGAGTGCCAATGGCATGGGAAGCAGTCAAAGGGCAACTTTCTCCTGTGTCATCTGGAACTTCTCACATCACCCAGGGGCTTGGGAAGGAAATGAAGGGTGTAATTCTTAGAACACTTTCCTGGGACAAAGTCACGTGGAATGAAATGGGAGTTATATCTGAGTAGTTGTATTTAGGATTGCTCCCAAAATGTGACTTCACCAGGAATGTAACGCATGAAGAGTTCTAGATGAAGTTTGAAGGCGGGCTGTAACAGAGAAGGGATATGGCTCAGTGGCAGAACATCTGCTTGGCATGCAGAAGGTCCCAGGTTCAATCCCCAGCACCTCCAGTTAAAATATCTGTCAGTAGGTGATGTGAAAGTCTCTGTCTGAGACCCTGGAGAGCTGCTGCCAGTCTGAGTAGACAGTACAGACTTTGATGATCCAAGGGTCTGATTCAATATAAGATCACATTTTTGTGTTGTTTTATTTATAGATATAAAAGTGTTGCAACCCATTTGCAGAGTCCTTTGGATTCTGTGTTAAAAGCTGAATAAATCAATATAGGCAAGGAACAGAAAAATGATAGTTAGCTAACTAAACTGACATCCATTCTTTGTAATATTTTTTGTAAGTAATTATTTAATTGGGTACTCAAGTATTTCAACCATGCTTTTCTCCTCTCCAGGGCTTCAAAGATGCTTACAAAATCTCAGAAATGTAATTTAAGTAAATAGGGAAAAAAACCCAAAAACCTATAATTCCAACATCCTGTGCTAGTCCTGGGTCTCCTGCGTCTGGATCCGTTGGTCCAGTCCAGCCAAGCCCGCAGGCTTTGAGCTATAGGCTAAGAGCTAAGACCAAGAGTGCTTTGGTTCTTGCCCTTTGGTTCATGCTAAAATGCTTGTGCCTGTGGCTTTAATATCTGTAACTAAGGAAGGGATAGAAGTTCAGCCCGGATTTCACTCGGTTGGCAAAGATGTTCCCAGTACTCCCTCCTCTTCTTCCGTGTGTGTTTTTTTAAACAAAGTTTTATTATTTTCAAAAGTAAAAAGAATAAGAAAAAGGAAATCAACATACAGCATGCAACACAGAGTCTGTACTTCAAGCAACAAATTAGGTTTGTCTAAATAGAATCTAACTTATACACCCATTTATCAGTTTGAAAGTTTAAAAAGATGAACTTATATTTCAATTCTTAGGTATTAAAGTATTCCTCCAACCATTTATATAGTCTTGCCCTGTTTTTTTTTTTAAAGGATTCTTCTTTCTTTTCTTGTAACTGTAGAGTTAATTTATCCATTTCAGCTGTTTTTAATACCTTATAAATTATTTCTTCTTTTGATGGGATTTCTTCCTTCTTCCAGTACTTTGCAAACAAAATCCTTCCCATAGTTACAATATGTACACTGATATATGTATCTAGTTTTTTTTTTTGTTTTTTTTTAATTACTCTGGAATAATGTTCAATAAAAACAATTCTGGTATAAATGGTATAGTGATATGCATCATTTTTTGTATCATTTCATGTAGCCATATCTAATATTTCTTAGTTATATTACAGGTCCACCACCTATGAAAAAAGAACCAATATTTTGTTTGCACTTACAACATACATTTGACATATTTGGGTACTATTTTGCTAACATTTCAGGTGACATGCCATCTTTAAAACATTTTATGTATTTTTTTTCTTTGAAGGCAATCACTTTTGTAAATTTTATATTTATGTTCCATACCTTGGCCCATTGATCTATCTGTATATATTTTGTGCCCTATATTTTGTGCCCATCTAATCATTGCCTTTTTAACTATTTCATTTTGCAATTCCAGGTTTAGTAACAAAGTGTAATTATATATATATATATATATATATATATAAATTTTACCTCTTTGCCCATAAACATTTTGTCTATTTCAGTAGGGTCATCATGAAAACCGATTTGTTTATCCTTTACATATCTGGATTATAGTTGTAACCTTTCTCACCAGTTCAAATCAAGACCTTGAGTTGGAGAATGTCTGGTAATTTTAAAGAATTTTTTTTGTCTCGTAAATCTCCATATCTCCATAATTGTTCCTTAATAAATAAATTGGGATTTAGAAAAGCCTCCAAGGGTGAGATCCATTTTGATATCTTTGAATAGGTGGTATTTTTAACTTCTTACCATACCTTCAGTAAGGATGTTCTCAATATATGCTGTTTAAAGTATTTATGAATCTTAGTTTTCTCATACCATACAAAAGCATGCCAACCTAATTTCAAATCATGCCCTAGTTTTGTCAGTCTCAGGTTTTCCAAAGTAATCCAATCTTTCACCCAAATCAAAGCTGCCACTTTATAATACAGATACCATTTGGGTCCTGCAAAGCCTCCTCTTTCCTTTGTGTCTTGTAGTACTTTCATACTAATTCTGGATCTTTTACCTTGCCAAATAAATTGACATGTCAGTTTTTGTAAATCTTTAAAATATTGTTGATTATTTAAGATTCTAATTGTTTGAAATAAAAACTCTTCTTCCATGTGTTAACTCTGTCGAACATGCACACTGATTGGTTGCTGCCATCCAGTAATTTCAAAAAAACAAACAAACAATTTCATATGGAAAGAAGTGAAGAGTGGGTAATCAGAATGGGTCCTTATCTATGTAACTAGTATCAGTGTATTGCATTGGTTAGAGTGGCAGGCTAGGATCTTGGGGATCCAAGTTTGAAACCCCACTCTGCCTTGAAAGCCTACTGGGGACATTTGGCTAGTCATTCACTCTTATCATAACCTACTTTACAGAGTTGTTTTTGTAGGGATAAAATGGAGAAGGAGGATGATGTTGTGAGCTGTTTTGGGTCCTCATTGGGGCAAAAGTGGGGTATAAATATCTAAATAAAGCAATTAGCCACTAGTGCATATCTGTCAAACTCAGAACAAATGACCATGATTTTATGTTTCTTTAGCAATTTGTGATTCTGGCTATGTACGTGGGCATTGGGGGGGGTGCATCTGTGTGAATGTGTGTGTGTGTGAGTGTGTGTGTGTGAGAGAGATTGCCTCATTCACTTAGCTCAGCAACTGTTTCCATAAGGAGCCTCCTGACTGGGAAGAATGAGGATGACCTTGGATACTTGTCTCAACTAGCTTGGCTGTCATAGATAAAATAATGGTAGATTTTTAGGTGGGAGAAGGAGGGCTTGCAAGGAGCATTAGATTTAGGTGGGCTGGACAGATGGTTTGATTGGATGGGCTACTGGGGGTGGCTTGCTTGAACCATGTATAATTTCAGAACTGGCGCCAAAGGAATTAGTTCTGACACAGAAGGCCTTAGCTTGGAACATCCTAATGCCTCAATAAACATATCACTGCAAAGAAAGTGTTGTTGGGCACACGTTTGTCCAAGAGTCTGACAATATATTTCCTTTTGCTAAAAGAGTGCTGGAGTGTGTTGTACTTGCCATTGTTGATGGTGCTGATGGTAATGGTGTTTACTGCTGCTGCTACTGCTGCTGCTACTACTAGCATTATGTAGTTATTTTTAGTTTATGACTTTTTGTCAGTAATTAAGAAGATTTACTGTTACTACTGTCATTATTATACCTATGTGTGTTGGGAAAGTAGCTTTTGAATTTAGATTTAAAAAAAAGACAGTCTAAAGACTCGGCCATTTTAATGACTCCCAAATGTGTCCTGAACATTCCAATCGTTTCATGGGCCATGTGTTCTCAGGTAGTGAATGTATCTTCCAATTGCTACCATCACCCTTGGATTGTACATCTTCCATCATCCTAAAAAGAAGCAAGAATTCAGACTCAGATCAAGTGGCATCTTAAGGTTTACCAAAGGCTTTGAACATGAATTTGCTTTTAAGCCATAAAGGATTTTTTTTTTTATCTGCAGGTTATATTAAATATAAACATATATTTAAAAGCATACTTCCGTAGAATGAGGGGGAAAGTGTCAGATTTATTTTACACTGAGCTTCTCTGGGTGTCAACCACTGGTATTTTGTACTCCTAGAACTATAAAGCTTCAGTTTTCATTCTGTTTTGCTCCAACCATCAACTTTTGCCTCCAAGGTTTCATGTGTAAATTCCCAATACTTCGAAGATTTATGCTGCTGCTTAGCTTTAACTTAACTCAGTGTGAACACAGTGAGCCTTTTCCCCAAACTTCACAGTCCTAAGTAAAATAGAACCCTTTTATCCCTACTACCCTGCCTTTTGATAGTAGTCCAGGCCCACCCAGCACAACAGGGCATAATGATCTACCGAAATGGCAGGAAAACAGTTTTGGAAAATAAAAGTAAAATAAAAAAGCCACAACAACTCAGCCTTTTAAAGCTGGGCAAGTTGGCCAAAGTTTAATCAAGGAGATTGAATGAAAAGTAATTGATTTTGAAGCAGTTATCCATTTTTTTGCTAAAGAGCAATACACATAAATTTCAGGTAATATCTAATGGATTCTTTGACATCCCATCACTCACCCGGCTTTTGTGCAAGATTTTAACAATGACTTTCTCTTTTATTGAAAAGTTGTCTATGATTACTTAAAAGCCTGCTGCCTTGTTACATCACATTTCCTGTGCCGAGAGCCAGGACTTGGCAACACATACAAGTTTAATGAAATACGCTTCAGCAAGGGGTGTGATTACTGTTCTTCTCAGAGTCTTTAGAGCTCTTTTTCTAGACTTACAAGGGCAGATTGGGGTAGTGTATCTCTTGCCACAGCCAGAGCTGGTTTTATTTTTCAGAAATTCCCTGGGACAATCTGGAAAAAAAAATGAAATAGTTTAGGCATATATCTGAGCAATAGTAGAAAGGTAAATAAACATTATGTAACTAAGATAGTTACAGGTCATGGCCATACGAGCAAAACAATCCAGAGGGGAATCAAGGCTTTTTTTGCTCCGGAGCAATTTGCCCTGCAGTTGCGTGATCACACAGCTCCATGGACCTGCCGGGGCAAACCACTGCTGTGTGATCAGATGCAACCGCAGGTGAGTGGTTTTTTTAGGTGCTTAAATGGGGGATCGATGAATCGCTGCAAGGGAGGAAGGGGGAATCAATGCTTTTCTTCTCCCCCCCAAGGGCTTTCGATGATGCACACATGGAGAAGGGGGGGAAACAGTGTCACATCGGGATAGCGTGTGATCACGCTATCCACGACGCCACACTCCTGCGCTGGTGCGATCACACAGAGAAACTCCGGCTGTGAGCCGCAGCAAACCGTTTGATACTGGAGTTTCACCAGTAGTTTTTTACTACGATTCCCCACTGGATCAAAACAGTTTGCAATGGCTTGACGACGGTTGTGGGATGCTTCCAAGATGTGCTGGTGTGATCGCGCCAGTTTGATCCATCGATGAATCATCCCTCTAGCATGGCAAATAGGTGTGTATGATCATGCCCACAGTGTAGCTGTAGTGGCTCAAGTGGTTAAGACACTGGATTGCAGACCAGAAGGTTGGTAGTAGAGCGGTTCAAGACCCGAATGCTACATGATGGACTGAGCTCCTGTCTCTGGTCCCAGCTCCTACCAACCCAGCAGTTCAAAACCAAGAAATTGCAATGGAGATGAGCACCACATCCCTAGAGTCGTATTCAACTGAGCAAGGGAAGCCTTTACCTTTACCTAATTAAGGCTGCAGTCACACACACTCAATAATCCACTTTCAATCTACTTTCAAAGCACTTTCCAACTGGATTTTGCCTGTTCACACAGTAAAAATCCAGCTGCAAAGTGCACTGAAAGTGGATTGAAAGTGGATTATTTTGTGTGTGTGACCGCAGCCTAAGATAGAGGAATTTGGATCAAAATGTGCATTTCTATACTGATATATTTTTTTTAGAGACATTGCTGATTTTCATGACTACTATTTTATTTTTTATTTTAATTTTCTGTTAATATTTTCTGTTAATATTTTATTTTTGTTTTTATTCATTTATACTCCACCATTCTCCTTAAAGGGCATCCAAATCAGTTCACTTCATTCTGTTCTTGTCCATGTTATCTTCACAACAACCTCTGAATACCAATGCTGGGATGCAGGATTGCGGGATGGGGTGGGGCTTGGCCTCCAGGACCATTTATTTCAGTCAGGGCTTTGTGGGGGGGGGGAGGTGCCAGAACTCTCAAGAAGGAAATGAAGTTTTCAATCTGTATACTGAAAACTCACAAACTTTTAAAAAGAATTTTGTTGAAGAGGTTCCAGAACAAAAAAAAAAAAAAAAAAGCTCTGATTTCAGTGGATTCATGGTGGTCTCACTCTGCACAGGGCTGCACTGTTATCAATTCCAGTAACAATTTTTCAAACATTCCATGCCCTGTTTTGAGTTTCATTCAGTACTACCCTTGGCACAATGCTAATATGAATGAAAACAGGTGCCAAATGAACCCGTCATTGGCGAATTTGCTGTGTGTGAATTGATTTTTGCACATAGATATTAGGTATGAGGGTCCAGTAATGGAGACTTGGGACTTTTTCTTTGATGGTCATCAGATACTTCCCCCTATGGAACATCAATCACATTGTAATTCTATTTGATCTTTCTACAATTGCACGTTGCTAATAAAACCCGCACTGGGCAGGAGGAGGATGCTTCCAGTCGGCCTTCTGATTTTCCAGCTCAGTGGCTTGATTCTTACTATCTGCCTCTATGGCTAAAAGTGAAAATATTAAACACACAAAAGCTGCCATGAATTATAAAACATGTTATTTGACTTCTTTCATCTAGGAAACATTTGCACATATGGTGATGCGGGAGAACGTAAGGTTAATATGTGCATTTCAGAGAGAAAGAAAGTGGGTCATTCGATACTTAGGCTGACAAACTTGTACAAGCAATTAGCCCAATATTTTTGTTGTCAGCAAATTTGCATCTTTCTGCAAATTGCATATTTACATTACAAACTAAATTTCCACATCTAATGACCCTAAATGTAGGGAAATGAAAAAGTAGCACTTTTACTTGCTAAAGCAGACAGTTGCCTCTTGTTTAATATTCATGCAGCGCAACAATATGGTCTCGCTCAGCCATCAGCTGCTATGCCAAGGCTATGCCAACCTTGTGCCAATGCACTATAGTCATGCACCCCTAGAAGCAAAGCATAAAGCCAAAAAATAGTAATAATAATAATAATAATAATAATAATAAATGTGTGTCTACAGGAGGGAACAGTTTTGACCAATTTGAGAGGTAGTTGTGAGACCCATCCTGAACAAGCTATTCCTGGATCCAATAATCACAGACCAGAGGCCAAAATTCCTTTTTTGGGCATAGTACTCAAACAGGTCTTGGAGGAGGTGGATTTCTAGACATATTTCAATCCCTTTTGTCCCTGGGTTTGAAATGGAAATGGCCTTGGCTACCTTGACTGATGATTTTTGCAGGGAGCGTGACAGAGGGAATATGTTCTTGTCTGATTTTCCTGGGCTTCTTGGTGGCTTTCGATACCATCAGCCATGGTCTCCTTCTGGAAAGAACCTGGTTGACTTGAAAATAGAGGCATTTGTGCTTTGATGGTTCTGCTTTTTCTCAGCTGGCCAATTCCAGAAGGCAGTGCAGGGAATTGCTATTTAGGAAAATTCATTTAGGATCACTTCTCCTTTTAGACATTCACCAAGATGGCTAGGCTGCCCAAGAGTTTTTGTGTTAAGTGTACCATCTATAAGTACATAAGAGTTAGGGTTGTTTCACAAAACAAAGGACAAACTCAGGTGGTTTCCCACAATGTGGAGGACAAATACAGAGCTTTATCCCTGTTGACTTCAGTTGCATGAGACGTCCCATACAATAAGGGACATCTAGCAACTCTCCCAACAACAGCTTCATCCTTGAGCAAGATAGCCCTGTTCAAAAATAACTGGAGAGAGCGACAAGCTGAGGAGGCTGAGGAACAATCCAATGTGAATATTTCCAAGTTCCGCAAGATTCAGCATGAGCTGGAAGAGGCTGAGGAACGGGCCGATATAGCAGAGTCCCAGGTTAACAAACTGCGGGTCAAGAGCCGAGAAGTACATAAAAAAGTTGTTGTCGGCGAAGAGTAACCTCAGCTAGAAAATGCAGAGTGATTGAAGAGATGTGCAAAATGTGAAGCTCTTTGTCACCTCTTGTATCTATTGTTAATTTTTCCCCAGTCTTAGAAAATAAAGATGGTAGAGAATGTTGCATACTAAAAAAAAAATACTAAAAAAAAATAACTGGAGAGAGAGTCTAGTTAAACAATACATTGAACTAAGGTCACCAAAAATGGCATCCTGAATCACACCAGATGCAGTGTAATGCAATTGTTCTCAAGCTATTTATACATCCCTAGTTTCATTTCAGAAGGTCTCTAAGTTATGGACCTTTACTTGCCCCTGCTGTTTGAATAGTCTTAAGTATAACATTTGCCACAGCTTAGCATCTCCTGGAAAGCTAGTTATTTATTTATTTATCAATTTTATAGGCTGCTTTCCCCGTACACAGGTTCAGAGCAGCTTACATAGCTTGGCTAAAACCCAAGGTGCATATGTACATTAAAATCAGTTAAAACATGATAAAAGCAGCAGTCATAACAATAACAATAAAGAGCTCAGTATGGTGTGGTATGTATGCCCAATGTTTTCCAGATGACAGGCTTGATGACACCCACGGCTGGTCCCAGCCCATATGGGTTGGGGTCACTGATGGTCATAGCATGGGGGGGGGAAATGGGGTGGCGGCCCCCAGTTGTAGGCCTAGTGGAAGAGCTCCGTCTTGCAGGCCCTGCGGAACTACAAAAGGTTCTGCAGGACCCTGATCTCCTCCGGGAGCTTGTTCCACCAGTAAGGGGCCTCCATCCGCAGTGGGGGGAAGAAAGGGACCAGCATCTGCAGTGGGGGGAAGAAAAAAGATCTCTTCCAGGCCCTAGTTATTACATAGGGCTAAGACAAGTTCAGGCAGTTTGGAAGAATGGGAATAAAGAAGGGAAGGTATGGGATTTGGGGCATAACTAATTGTAGAGCTAACTGCAACACTGCTTAATTTGACCTGCAGTCTGAGTAAGAATGATCAGCTTTCTACTCTATGACACTAATCACAGTTGTTTGCAGGGGGTGTGGCTCAGTGACAGAGTAACTGCTTTGCGTGAAACAAGTCCCAGGTTCAATCTCCAGTATGTCCAACTAAAAGAATCATGTAGTATGATGTGAAAAAAACTCAACCAGTGATCCCAGAGAACTACTGTCAGTCAGAACAGACAATACTAACCTTAAAAGACTTAGGGTCTGACTCAGAATACAGCAGCTTCATGTGTTTATGCAGTTGTCTTCATAGATAACTCTTACACTCTGATCACACATGCCTTTAGATCCAACATAGCTGTGAATGCTTGATGGATCTAAAGGGCACGATCAGACAGCAACATTTGGGAAGTGTCCCACAGTCATCAGCACACCATGCTGTTCCACCACAGAGTGGAATTAAAAGACACTGGGGAAAGTCTGGTGTTAACCTGATATGATGGGCCCCTATCTGATCACTCAAGCATGCTCTCATGCCATCACAATGGTCTGATCATGCCATCCTAACTTGGTGCCATTCCTCCTCCTCCTTCTCAGTATGCACATCATCACATACTCCACAGGGGGCCCTCAGTGTGGAGGTGTGATTCCTCATGTATGCACAAGGGAAACAAATGGCAAAAAAACCCAACTCACCTGCATTTGCTTCCAATCACACAGTGATGGGCTTAGCCCACAGCTACAAAGGGATGTGTGATCTTGCAACTGCATGTCAAATTCTTTTGGAGGAAATAGCCTAACTTCCCCTCCACTTCAACTGGCTTGTGTGACTGCAGCCTTAGACTGTTTAAACCATAGCACATTACTCTGCATATACACTCACGAATAAACACTTCCAGTGTGCTTCTTCAGGAGTCTTTGGGAACTGGAAAAAAGACAGTTCTTGCATGATATCTTTCTTCTTGAAGTTTACATAAGATTACAATTTGTTCTCCACCAGGAAGTTCTTCCCTTGAGTTTTGTTTTTAAATGAAATGTTTGTAAAAAGATGGCATATTTATTAGGGATCTCCAACCCTACTCTTCCTTTTAAAAAGAAAGATCCATGTAAACAGGCTCTCTGAGTGTCTTATTTATGCCCAGCAATAACACTGTGTTGTGAACATTTATCACCCATTACCCGAAAGAAAGAGCTCTGACATTTCAGATACATTGAAGCTGTAAGTTGTGTGTTAGGAACAAAGGTGTCTTGTAAATGTAAATTATTCATATTTGGGAAAACTCCTTTGACAGTCGCCCTTCTCAGATGGACCCCACAGCCTTTCATCAGTTGTGGTGCATTAGCCAATTACAAAAACACCTCCTACATCTTATATTTCCTCAGAAGCTGGGCCAGGATCCAAGGAGCTACTTCAGGCATGCCCAGTGGGATTTGGGACTTTTTTTTTGCTTTGAAGTGGAACCATCCTGCTAGATCACAAACTGCTTTGGAAGCTAATTAGGAACACATGGGGTGATAGGTTGCTTTCATAAGAGAGGGACTGAAAGTAGAAGTCCCCCTCCTTTTGTTTAGGTCAAAGGAGGGGAGATTTACACTTATTAGGTCTTTTAAGTAGTGCTTTAGTTATTTCTGTTTTATTAATGCTAAATGAGTGTCAGAGAGATTCTGAAGCATTTATCCATGTGGAAGATGAGTATTATTTGACCTTATTTATTTTACTATGCACCTGAAAAAAGATGACTGGATGTAAGGTGACTGCTCCCCCAAACATTGATGTCCTCTTTCTTTGTCCTTGACTTCAGGAGGCTTGGAGGCAAAGAGTGAGACCCATCTATCCTCTCTCTGCCAGAATGCTCAGAGGTAAAGAGAAGAGAACACCCTCCCCCCAATGCAAACACCTATATACCTGAATGGAATATGACTCCTCTTTTTTTAAAAAACAAAACAACATATAAAAGGATTTTTTTTAATGATCATCTTCCTTTCAATTAAATATTGCATTCTGTTTTATGCCCAACAGAGCCCGTCCACGGGCTGATCCTGCAGAGAGAATTCTCCCTACAGTTTTGGCTGGGGCACTGCTGGGTAGCCTGGTTTAGACCAGACTGCCCAACAGACCCTGTTAAGCAGCCGATCCTGTGGGGAGAGTTCTTCTCACAGGCTTTGCTGGGGCTCTGCTAGGGCTCTGCTGAGGCTCTGCTGGGCAGCCTGGTTTTGCCAGTAATTTCCAAATTTATCCAGGACTGGGAATAAGGCCTGTTGTGGAAATAAATACAACAGGCTCTAGAAAGAGACTTTGGGAGAGTGCCCCGGCCTTGGGCACTCAGTGTCAATTTGCTGTGGCAACTTCAGCAGGGTATAATGACACAGAGTCCACCATGTTCTCCAGGGAAAGATCTCTGCCATCTGAAGATCAGTTGTAATTCAGTGTAATCTCTATCCCTCCCCTGGAGATTGGCAACAATGGCTCCCCATGAGGGAACGGGTGGTTTGGAGGGTGGAGTCTATGGCATTGAACCTGTCTGAGGTCCCATCCTTGCTGAAACCTCACCCTCTCCAAGGTCCACCCCTCAAATCTCCAGGAATTACTCAATCTGGAGTTGACAATCCTATCTCCCCCCCAGCCAACCATCAGTGTATCATTATCTGCCCCCTGGCTTCAGCTTTCCATCTCCTCCTCCCTCTCCATCCAAGAGAGCAGTTGTAATTCTGAGTAATCTCCAGCTCCCACCTGGAGATTGGCAACAATGGTTCCCCATGAGGGACTCACTGGCTTGGAGGGTGGAGTCTATGGCATTGTACATGTCTAAGGTCCCCTCCTCAAATCTCACCCCTCCTCAAACCTCACTGTCTCCAGGCTCTGTCCCTCAAATCTCCAGGAACTTTCCACCAGGAGCTGGCAACCCTATGAGGACTGGCCCCAATGAGTTTTCTCCCAAAGGCCAACATAGGTGTGGAGAGGTCCTTTTACCAACAGAGCAAGCTTGGTTGCCTAGCAACAGACACTGAGGAGAAAGTACAGTTGCCAGTTCTGATTAGGGAAATACCTGGAGATTTGAGGGGTGGATTCTGTGGAGGGCAGCATTTTGGGGGGTGGAAGGACTCAGCAGGTATAATGCCATAGGATCTACCCTCCAAAGCAGCCATTTTCTCTAGGGGAACTGACCTCTGTCATCTGGAGATCAATTATAATAGTGGGAAATCTCCAGGTCCCACCTGGAGATTGGCTACCCTAGGGGGAAGTCAGCCACACAGCAGAGAGTTGAAGAGAATGGTTTGATGGTTGCTGGCCCACTTCATTAGCCAGTCAGACATGGTGGAGCTAAGAGCCATTTTCAATTTATTCTGACAGAAGAGGGGGCAAGCTGGCAGTGGTCAGGGGAGGGGGTTATGCTGAAAGTCCATTGTCTTTTTGCTGACAGAAGCAGGCCACTGAGGGGGCAGTTAGACCAACCTGGCAGTGGGTGGAGGAGAAGAGTGGACCCAGCACCCAGTCTGTTCCCTTCTCCGGCTCCCTCCAGATTGAGGCTGAGACACAGGCCAGCAACTCTGTGGGCGGGACTGAGGCGACACAGTGAGGGAATGCAGCCAGTGGTCAGGGACCTCTTTTGAGTGGTAATTCTTGCACCCAACTGATTTTGGCATCCCATGGAATGTTGCTACCCCAACTCATCTTTATAGATAAGGATATTCTGTGGTGGGGGGTAGGGTTTGGTTCTCCTGAAAATCCCAGATCCTTTTGGAAAGCTGGAATATACCAAAAAAATAACAATAAGGTGTTTTTCAGGTATATTTTTGATTTGGGTAGACCCAAATGCACACCCTAATGAAATCAATAGCACATGGGACAAGAACTGCTTTCTACACACACACACACACACAGAGAGAGAGAGAGAGGAAAATCTCTGATTATACCCCTTTGAAGAAAACTGGTAGACCTTAAGAATGTTCCAGGTAAAGCACTAGAAACACATAAATCCCAGTAAAAAAACACAGCTACTTGCTTGTTTATTGTGCAAGTGGTTCCTCCTTCTTGGTATATAGCAATATATCTAATGCTGAACTTGGTTTCTATCTGTGGATACTTAAATCCAGAAACTGGAGCCATGGACAGACAAGACAGATCTTTCTGCAAAAATAGATACCTTCAGTGGCCATTGTGTGTGGTAGGTTGCTGGGCAACCACAATAATAATGCCAGCTTTCAAAACTTGGTTTCTGTCAGTAGAAGGCAGGAAATTTTTGGAAGTTGCATCGATAGGGCAGTTCCCAAACAGAACATACCCTGCTTGTCCTAATACATGTACTTGTGCAATTCAACTTTCTTGCACACTTCTTTTAAGTTGTTGTATAATGTCTTTAGTTTCTGTCTTAGGAATGGGAGGAAAGGCAGAGGAAAAGAGAAAGGGGTGTCCAAATGTAGTACACAGGCTTCGCATCTGTACAGGGTTTAAATGTAATGGTTAAGTTCTAGGCTTTGTGGGAATGGTTGTTTTTGAGAAGGACTGGGGAGTAAGATGGCATTACAGAAGGAGTTCCTGGCATGTTTTCTGGTATGTTGTCATCTTGAGATCCACCTTTGAGAAATTTGATCCTGACAATGGGCCACACCACTCAAACTGACATCAGAATGCATCCCAAAAGCATAGCAAGCCCCAGGAGAATTTCAACAGTAGGTATTAGTAGGCCAGGTAGTAGTAACCATGGCAAAACTGTCCATTGTCATAGATCATGTGATGTCAGTTTGATGGATAGATGCAGCAAGTAGACCTTTCATTTCATGTTAGTATTACTATTCGTAGATTTACCCTCTTCATCCATCCATCAATGTTTCAGCTGTGGGGATGTTTTTTTGTTTGTTTGGTTGGTTTTTTTTTTTTTTTTTTGGTAGAAGTCTTCATCTGGGAAAATTCTTCTATTTCCATTTTCCAGTCTGTTACCTCTTTTCCTTTGAGGGAGAAAATACAAATTTACTTGCTTATTCATTTAGATATGTACTCATTATGGAGTCAGGACCATTTACACTAGAATATCATTGCCACCAGTATCACTACTTCCATCCTTTTCTAAACTTCTTTGGTGCTATTTTGATAGACTGAACAATTAAAAGCAAATTCCCAGTCCATTATGGGTTTTTAATCTGGAAGGACAAAAAAATCCTGAGATTCCATGATGACATGTGCCATAGTTATGCGGTATCTTTATTATTATTTATTTTAGAAATGTATACCCAAGATTCCCCAGCCAATGCAGCCCCGAGATGGCTCACAAACCATCAGACATCACCTGCAATAAAAGCTCACTCACACATTAAAAATATTTTCTGATCAGCAAAAAAAAAAAAATCAACAAAATGTCTGGCTAAATAAATACAGTATCACCTGTTCTGAAAAGGTTCACATCAGGGAGACTGATAAGGAGACAATATTCTATAACTAGGGTGCTGCATCCCAAATGTGTGTTGATGCTCCTTTCACATCTGATAATGAAAGAGACAGAGCAGAGCCTCAGATGAAGATCTCAACTGGTAGGCAGGTATGTATGGGAATAGTCAGTACTTTGGGTATCATGGTCCTGATCCATTTGGACTTTAAAAGAAATAAGCAGCTCTCTGAATTGGGGCCAGAAGTGAAAAGGCAGCCTGTGCAACTGTTATAAGACTGTAAGACTTTCACTCTGAATATCAGCAAGCATTTTGGCTGCTGTGTTCTGCACTAATGGAAGCTTCCAGAACATTTTCAAAAGCAGCCCCACACGAAGTAAAGCACAGCTATTAAACCTTGATGTGATCAGAGCATGGGCAACTGTGTTTGAAACTTGCTTTTGAAGGCTAGGAATGTACAAATACAGTTTTCATTTCCTTATATTTTCTTGCATGGTTGAGAAGACCATTTTTTTATCCTGCCTGTTTTCTTGTGTGTGTGTATTCATATGCAGTTGATGCCAAAACAGGTACCAATCTGAAAACCAAAATATCTAGCAAGTTTTGTAAAATACGGCTGGGGGAAAGGATGGCCGCAGGTTGGCCTGGAATGTGGGGAATCCATTAAAGAACATCTACTTTTTTGAATCACACACACAATACAATACACAATACACAACCTTTATTGGCATACAGTTTTTGAATCAAAGTAGAGTCGTTGTAAAATTCAGTAACATTCTTGCAGCTGACATACCAGCTGGTACTGGTGAAAGGTGCTGGGTACTGCAGAGGAAATCTATGTTTCCATCTGCAGTTGTGGCTCTAATAGTATCCCCAGATTCCAAATTTGCTTGTTTAGTAGAAGTGGAGTCCCATCCAGAACATAGATTCAAGTGAGTAGCTATGTGGTTCTGAAGCAGCATAACGAAGTTTGAGTCCAGTGGCACCTTTAAAACTAATAGAGTTTTATTCAAGGTATAATTTTTTATGTGCACACACACTTCTTCAGATACAGTGAAACAAGATGTCCTCAGCCATTACATACAGGTGTGTGTGTGTGGGGGGTGTTAGTAGCCATGAAAGGCTAGTTAGAGTCAAAATGCATAATTAACTGGGTGGTTATAGCTGAGATTGGATTAAAGCAGTTGGTAAGATCTGAGAATAGCAGTGGATTAGAATAAAGCTTCAAGAATTAATGAACAGATGTGAGAGCTGAGTTTGAGTCCAGAACAGGCTGACTCTTTGATTTGCTACACCAGCGACCAACCATGCCTTGGTCTCATCTGAATTGATGGTTTTCTTTTTTCAGTCACACAGCGGCTGGCACTGCATCTAGCATTTGCTCCACATTTTCTAAAATGGGAGGGAAAAGTGCAGCTCAAAACCACATTCAGATACCTCTGGGGCAACACCACACTGCCTGCAAAGTCACTCCTGAATGGCCATAAATCTGTCTAGAAGGTACGATAAAATCTGATGCTCAAAGAAAGCAAAAGTAGCATGCAGTGTAGAGGCTACCATAAAATCCAGTGATCAAAGGAAGTGAAAGCAGCATGCAATGCAGAGGGGAATTTCTGTTCCAACCTGGGTTTCATAAAACAACGGAGGGAAAAGCCAGTGCAGAATCAGCCAGTGCCACATGTAGTTGGGTTCATGATTTGTATGATAATGTTGCTACAGAAACTTGGAAGGACTCTACTGGTTGACAGATACAGAAGAATACCAGTGCTGTATTAAGCTGCCCTGAGCCTGCTCGTGGGGACGGCGGGGTATAAAGAAAATAAATAAATAAGCACAGTTACACCCTTCTAAGCCCACTGCCTTCAAATAACTTAGAAAAGTGCAACTCTGCTTTGGATTTCACTGAAAGGAAAGTATTGGGAACAAGAGGCAATATGGATGACTACAAGAAGGCGCTTTATATTGGAAGATTTCAGCTGACAGCATCTTATCTCTTTTCATATTCAGCATTAGCAGCAAAATCCCTTTTTGTTGTGTCTTTTTAAATCTATAATCCATATTGTATCTTCAGAATGCAGCAGTATAAAATTTGAGAATAATGGTAATAATAGGTATAAAAAGCAATTGACCTTGCATGTTCGCAACAAAAGGGAAAAGCCACTTCTCCTGTTTTTGTTTCCTTCAAAAGCTTTGAGATAAAGGGAGGGAGGAGGGAAAATAAATAAACCCCAGCACTTTCCTTTCTCTCACACACCAATTGTGTGATCTGGCCCTCTTCAGCAGTAGCTGAATTTGTGTTTCAATTTTACATTTCTCTCGAGTACCAGAATGTGTCGTTCCATCTCGCCCAGGTCTCTTGGGGGTCTCTCTGCCTCTTCTGTTCTGTATTACTCCTTTGTTACAGACAGAGCTTTTGTAATACAAGATGTAACAAATGAAGTTAAAATATAACTGAAATGATTGGTTTCCAGATGTTTGCCTCCTCTGAGCATGAGGACCTCTCACTGAGATGCAAGGCAGTGACAACAGAAGAAATATTTCAATATAGGCCAGGCTAATGTGACTTGAATAGAGCTGACACAAAAAGAACTCTGGACAACAATGCTGGATTTTTTTTTACCTGTTGTGTTATTCATGGGTACATAAATTCAGTTTACACCTCTGGTTTTAGATATGCACTAGAAAGCAGCCATTTACAGAGCATGCCAGACAACTGCCATCCAAATCTTGGCCTCCTTTTTCAAGGCAAAACATTTGAGAACATTTTGAGGGAAGGTATATACATGACGAAGATCACTAAAAATTCCAAATGGAATCTTGTACACATTTGCAAGGGGCCATTGCTCAGTGGTAGAGCATCTGCTTGGCATGTCAAAGGTCACAGTTAAAAGATCAGGTGGCAGATGATGTGACCTCCACCTAAGATCCAGGAGAGTCGCTGCCATTCCGAGTAGACAATGCTGACATTGATTGACTTTGATTATTCAGTTTAAGGCCGCTTCATGTGTTCATTTGTACCTACACCACATCATTTCCCCCAGCTACTGTGATGACCTAGGGAGAAATTCATTCTTTTCAGTTTATGATGCCAAAGCAGCTACCCCTGCCTTGACGTTTCCATGTCTTCTGTACCAAAAACGTAATGGCTTCTCTGTGTAGCAAAACCACTCTTCTGCTGCAAGGCAGTCTTCACAGGGGCCTCACATCATGTTGCAACAGTCACCCCAAAGTCTAATAGCTGAAGTCATCTGGTAGAACAACCTGTGAAGTGGTTCCCAAACACCACCAGATTGGTCCTAGCTGAGGGGATGAACCTCATTTTCCTGTTAAAATTAAACCAATGGGAGAGTGGAGCACTAACATTCAACAAACCCCATAAAAGTGGGGAACCGTCTTCTGCCTGTTTCTACCTCTGGAAAAGCAAGAAGGACAGGATCCTAGGCTCAGCATCTCAATAATAAGACATTTTAAATTGGCTCAGGAGTGTACTTAGCTAGCCAATGCATTCTTGTTTGAATTTGCTTTTACATTTATGGATTTTTGATTGAGTCCCAACTCTTATAATTACAGTTGGACCTATTCCAAACACCACCTCTCATTTTGTATCCAAACAAGCTTCTTTGTATTTATCTTGAAATAAATATCACTGTACTTTCCTTTTGGGATTGGCACATACCCAGAAACCTCTCATAAGGAAGGGGTTAAAGGAAACATAAGGAAGGGGTTAGATTCCCATCTCAAGTTGGGTTGTCACCTTCCTGCGTAATCCTATCTATATGTTACAGTGAACACACATACATACTGAATGTGCATGCATACATCTCTTTGTGAGAAAGAGGCAATGCATGTTCACGTTACAAATGAAGCGAGAGACCAGTATCTCAATAAACGTGTGGTTTAAGTCACACACTCAGCTATACATGTGATAAATATAACTTCTGAATTACTCAACACATATATAAAGAATAACCAAGTGTACACAAATTGTATGTTGTAACCCGTGTTCCCTCTAAGCTGAGTTAGTGTGAGCTAGCTCACAGTTTTTTAGCCTCCGGCTCACACATTTTTGTCTTCGCTCAGGAAGAATGGCTCCAGAGCAAACTAATTTGTGCAGTAGCCAAATCACTCGCTCACAACTTTAATGCCAGTAGCCCACAAAATAGAATTTTTGCTCAGAAGACACCACAGCTTAGAGGGAACACTGCCAGCATCAGAATTAGAGGCTCATATGGACTATGTCCAAGGTCCTGTTGGAATAATCAAGTACACCTGGAAGTTCAAGGACCAATATAAACACAACTTCCCCACTAGGGGCAACAGTATTTCCTTCCCTTTGACTCAATTGTTGTGGATCCCCCTCTTTCCACTTTACCTAAGGCAGAACCCCTTAGAGCGGCACACAGTTCTGTAATTGCAAGAGAAATGTTTTAGGTGTTCTTAGAGCCAGTCAAATTGCCAATTGACAGATAAATGTGTGTGTGTGCGCGTGTGTGTGCAGAAATCCACAGAAGTAAAACTGCATGAAAACATGCTGATCTTGTGATGTTGGCAGTCATCCAAAAGTAAATATAGCAGTGGCACAGCTATTTCCCCTTATGCATATAGTATTTTTTTAAAAATAAAATAAAATCTTGTTGCATATTGGTTATACCGATTAGGTGTTATACCCATGTTTTATTGAGCCCTTCATTATTCTCAGCAAGGGAATAATGTTCTTATTGCAGAGCAGAGGGATACTGATCCTTCTCCCACTCACAAACCAAATGCTGGACTTCAGTCAAACAGATTTGTGTATATAAACCAGCTCAGCCACTGAATTAGTGGATATTTTCGGTCAAGTCTCTGATACTGACTTTCAGTTCCCCATCTGTAGACCTGCAATCATAACAATGTCCTACCTCATAGTCATTGCAAGGAAGATCAAGATCATTAATCACTTTACATATTAAAAATCTTGTTAACCAGAGAACAAACCACTGATGCAACCCCCCCCCCATCAAATTAATACTTTGTGAGCCTCTCTGCCCATCTCGTTTCATCTAAGAACTTCCCTTATGTTGATTTTTTTTTGGTACCATTTATAAACGCAATGCAGATGACATAGGTGGTTTCATAGGAGAAGAAAAATCAATGGAGTCCATCAATTTGAAATCAATAAAAGCCTTAATGAGTTACAACTGGCTATAGTTTCAGGAAAGCAACAATGAGTGAAGAAGTTAGATCTGAATAATGCTGCAAATTCTGCCAGCAAGGGAAATAAAAGCGAGCACCGAACTACCATAATGAATATTATCATTTTCTTAATGGGAAAATGCATCCTTTTGAAGACGGCTCACAGGAGAGCGGGTGCACCAAGTAAAAACACACAAATGAGCAAAAATCTATAAGACTTTAATTCATAGGTTTAAAAAGATACTTAAGCAGAAGACTTAGTGTAACTATAGGCCTAAGAGAGTAATGTAGCAAAGGTAAACTCATTACAAGAGGGATTTTCAGAACCTTATTACCATGGCAATAAAAACATACAAATTTCAAAATTCACAATCATGTCCAACTTAGTGAAATCCCTTAAGCTTTCATTTAACCAGTAGGCATGTAGAATTGGGGGTGGGGGGGGGGATGATTAATTTATGAACTTGGCATAATAAGGATTTTTTTTTCAAGTCAGCTCAGAACAGAAGTTCTTATGTTTGTCATTGGAAATCCCCAAATTATGAAAAAAAGTTTGACTCTCCCCAAATATTACTAGTGATCCAGTAATAAACACTGGATTAACCATCAGATATGCCAGCTGACTCCTTCTGTTCTCACTGTTTGCAATAATTTCATTCTGAGAGTGTAGCCCGGCACACAACCCAACCACTCGGAGGGGTTGTAGTGGTTGAGGGGAAGCCCCCCCCCCCTCAGCATCCTTTAACCCCCCCCGCCATCCCTTCAGACTCCAGGGATGATAGCTGCCACTATCCAAGGTTTTATCTTATGGGAGGGAGAATACTTCAGTTTTTCTCTTCCCTCAGGTTTGTAAAAGAATGATCCAACTTTCTCAGGCTCTGGCTGTGTAGATTTTCTTGGTGCCTTGTAGCACAATTGAATAGCCACAGGAGAGAAAACTTCCATGCTCCCTCAGTCCCTGCTCTCAGATTTCTTATCCTACAGAAGTGAGGGGTGGGGGGACCAGGAATTTATTGAGAGATAAAAAGGAATTGGAATTGGGATGAAGCAACATACATAACACCCCAAGAGGATTTGGGAGAATTTAGGCACTGAACAATAATACAATACAAGATGGCAAAGTTGTAAGGACCTTCAAAGAACATACTGAGTCTAGCTATCAACTGTTAGGATTTTGCTACCTTCCTCCCTCCTTGAAGAGGAACAGGAAATTAAACTTAACCTGGCTTTTCCAAGCGAGCCTCCAGCGACTGAAGAAAACAACCATTTCCCCCCAACTTTCACTGGTGTTCTGTGGCAAAAAAACGTTCACTGGACACACACCCTGTTCATGACACCAGCAATTTGTGGGAATTGTTATAAATTCAGAAATTATAATTTCTGATGTTAATCATCGAGCATTCTAGATATTACAGTTCTCAGAATGCACTCGAAAGGGGAAGAAGAATTACAGTGGAAGGACTGGATTGGTGAGAGGACTGAATCAAGCCAAGGTTATTAACCATGGTTTAACCCAGTTTGAAATCCTGGTTTGGAGGGAAGGGGCAAACTCTTGTTTGCTCTGTGGAGATGAAAAGAGAGAAAGACATGCTTCAAGCATTTTCTATCTTTTCTGCTATATCGTATCACTACCCTAGTGTTCCTCTTCAACTAGGCAGATAAACTGGAGTGTAATGAAGGAGAAGAAAGGATAAGGGGGATTTGGAGAGGCACTTAGAACCCATGTTTCATCTGATGACATCATTGAGTGTGCCAAGGTATTCTGGCCTCTACAAATGCTCAGATTTTGCCTCAAATAAAATATGCTTTTTGACGGTTGATCACCAGAAAGCTCAGTTTGTTCAAACAGGAAAGTGAGGCAAATGACATGGAGAAAATCACCCATCTCTGCATCAGGACAGGATTATTGACCATGGTTTGATACAGTTTGAAATCCTGGTTTGTAAGGATCTGTTCTGTACAGGAGGAAAAGGAGAAAAGGAGCATGGGGCATGTTCATGTAATGCCAAACTATTCCACTTCACTGGTTTTGATATAATGGCTAGATTCTGCCCTCATTTTTATATTTATTTATTTATTTATACTTCATATTTATACTCCACCCTCCCCGCAAGCGGGCTCAGGGCGGCTTACAAGGGTACACAGTGCCGACTCAGTACATCATAAAACAATTAAATTACTACCCCATGCTAAAACAATTACAAATGATATACAATACCTTAAATAAATTACACTAAAATGCTTCCAGTCGTAATGATTATTCAGATGGCTGCCAGTTAGGGTTGGGATCCAGTCTCCCCTGACCACCCGGCCCGGACTGCATGCAGATATTCAGATACTCAGGGGTCCAAGGGCCTTCATCTCGGATGGTACTTTTGGTGGTGGCTCCTAATCAAAGGCCTGGTGGAAGAGCTCCATCTTGCAGGCCCTGCAAAATTGCATCAGATCCCGCAGGGCCCTGATCTCCTCCGGGAGCTCATCCCACCAGGTAGGAGCTGCCAACATACCCGAGGGACCGCCTGGCCCTGGTTGTGGCGAGCCTGGCCTCCCTGGGGTGCCGGAAACAAAGCCAATGATACGTCCCCAACTGTAGTGCTCGCTAGGGTATATACGGGGAAAGGCGGTCCCTCGGGTATGTTGGACCCTGGCCATATAAGGCTTTAAAGGTAAGTACCAGCACCTTGAGGTCAACTTGGTATGCCATAGGCAGCCAATGCAGTGCCGCCAGCACAGGTGGGATGTGGTCCCGCCTTGTGAAACCCATCAATAGCCTGGCTGCGGCATTCTGCCCCAGCTGCAGCTTCCGGGTTCGCATCAGGGGCAGCCCCATGTAGAGAGCATTACAGTAGTCCAACCTCGAGGTTGGTTGTTTATTCTGCAAGTTTTCAGTATTTTATCAAAGACAGTTTCATTGTTACTACCATATTCAATCCTGGTTCCATCTTTTTTTTTCTTAGAAGTGGCACTACTTATTTACTTTAGCAGTGTTCTGATTTCAATATAGTTTCTATGTGTTGCTTTCCTCCCTAAGGCTTTGGGCAGTATTCTGAATAAAGTTTCTCTAGTTCCTTTAAAATTCTTCTGATTTTTTTTAAATGACCAGTTACTGAAGACCGTGTTCTAAAGGTATAGTTTAATTTCACGATGAACTACTCGGTGAATACAGACCATACTGTTAGTATTCAGTCCTTGATCAGATGGGGAGTCACAGATTGCATCTCAGAAAAAAGTTCCCCTCTTTAATTATTTTTTTCCCCAGGAAATAAGAGATGAGATGAAAGTGTTCAGTCATTGGGTGGGATGGGAATGAAGGGGGGAGGGATGTTGTTGTGTTGCCAAGGCAAAGAGTGGTGCTCCCTTTCTTTTCATGTGGTGCTGATTAAATCATTTCAGTCTTCTTGCCGTAACAACTTTAAATTATCTTCTTTTGTAAAAAAAAAAAAAAAAATTAAAGGGACTTTTCACATTCTCTTTTTCCTTGCTTGTGCACTCCTGTTGCTTCAGGGGGTTTTTCTCCCCCCATTCCACGTCTGTTTTTGTTACAAAAATGTAGTTCATTATTAAAAGACTAAGGATTCAGTTTCCTCACAACCATTTGACTATTGAGCATAAGACAGATAGATTACGTTCCTAATTAGTTCTCTACATTTATAATGTTTCTGTGCCTTCTCTCACCCTCGCCCAAATTTTGTTAATTAACACCCATGAACTTTAGGCAAACATTTTCATGGTCGCAGGATGGCAACTCTCTTGTCTCTCTTACGCTGCAGAAGTATTGTTTTCCTTTTTTGCGTTTCCCAGGAGTTTTACATATTTTGTAAACAGGGGTTAGAGAGACCTTTGTCTGGGAACCAAGTTACTGAAGTCTGTCTTTTTCCTTGGTATAAAGGATGAACTCCTTTTGCACTCAGGATGCCAGTTTGTTGGTGAATGGGCTGGTATCAGAATGAATTCATTCTTAAATAAAACTGCCTACTTTGCTAGCAGAAAGGCCTTGAAGTGGGGTTGCCAGGACCTTCCAAATCCCCAGCAGGAGACTTTGGGGGGTGTTACTGGAGGACGCAGAAGTGATGTCATCATGTTGGGGACCAGCAGCCCCCACTTCTTGCCAAAAGCATTTAAAGCTGGTGGCGGGAAAGAGCCCCCCCCCCCAATTGGGAAACCCCCACAGGACCGAGGAATCAGACAGCCCTACCTTGAAGTGAGTATTTTTATTCTATCCCAGATAGACCTTGGTAAGGGGGGGGGGGGATTTTCATTTGGTTTAAAGGAAAATCCCTTAACAGTTGTGTTTCCTTTAGTGGCTGGTTCAATATTGCATCACTTTATGTTCGGTGTATCTCCCTGCAGATTTAAACTGTCAAATAGAAAAAAAAAACACCAGAAACAAAAATGAAAACAAAACAACATGAACACAAAAGTGAGGGAAAATTATATATACAACAGTGAGGCCAGGGACACTAGAACATGAATCAACAACAATTGGAGATAATCCCAGACTGTGAATGGAAATGTTGCCTTCTCCTCACAACAAGGGCACTTTGGGGTCCCAGACACTCTGTGTTAGGGTTGCCAGTGGGAGAATTTGGGGGGAGCAGACAAACTCTTTGGCATTGTGTCAGAATGTGACATTGCTTCCAGTTTCACAGTGAAGGTGATTTCACAGTTTCTCCCCCACCAGCCTGTGCAGTGGCAAAGGGGAATGAGGGGCCCAGGCCGGGAGACCTGCCCCTTACTCTATGTGAATGATCTGGGACTGAGAGAACACCACATTATATTTTGAGATATTGTGGAAATCATAATACTTTTATATGAAGTCAAAGTGTTGGTCTGTCAAGGTCGAAACTGTCTGTTCTGACTGGAAGTCATTCCTCACAGTCTCAGTCCTTTTGTCACCTGATCCTTTTGACAGGCAGTGCCAGGGACTGAACCTGGAAATTTCTGCACACAAGGTAGTTGTTTTTTTTTTCCCAGTGAGCCATGGCCCCTTCATAGAACTGACTGAATTCTTCCAGTGAACTGATATGATTCCTATCTTTAAAATTATTATAAGAAATTTCACAGATATTACTATACTTGCCATTCACAGAACAAAACTGATTATTGGAAACATTTTGTGATATCTGGATGCTCCTATTAATTCCTCATGAGACCTAAAATACTTAACAATCTTTCACCTCTAAGAAAATAATGCTTTTCTACTAGGGTTTTCCAATTCTAGCTTGGGAAATTCCTGGAGATTTCGGAGGCTCATAGTCCACCATCCTAAACTGTCATTTCCTCTATAGGAACTGTTTTTTGTTGTCTGATGTTATTTTGTATTTTGTACAGCAGGGGTTTAAAACCTTTTCAGCTCCTTTTTCTTAAAAAAAAATGATGGCTATTTTAAAATTAAACACACAGAAATGGTCTGATGAAGATCTGTTCAAACCAAGTTTGGCTGACAATCCATGGCTTGCCATGCATGTTAACTCATTGTTGGGGTTTCTTATATTTCTACAATTATATTGCTTATTCCTCTGTTTTGACAAGTGCATTTATATACCTATTAATAGTATACTGAATATTGTTTCCAATTATATGCTTGTCATATATTTTTTTTTATATTGTGGATTAAGGTGATATTTTCATTTTGTTATCTCCAACAGACCCCTGTTTTTGAGATACTTTTTTTGCACAAGTGTACTTGGGTTTTTTTTAATTGAAACCGCTAAACCAACTTCTCATAGCATAGTAAAATTCCTTTGCCAGATTCTTTAAATAAATAAGTAAAATAGATTTAAACCCCTTTAAGAAGATAAGGATAATATAAGGAAGGTGTTTTTTTTAAAAAGAAAAAGAAAAAGAAACAACTACTTATTGGGAAATGATCACCTGTGAAAGAATACATCTGGGCTAATTGCAAATATTGACAATTCTGTCTACTTTTGACAAATTAGCAGGGTGCAGTTTCAGAGACCCCCCCCCCCCGAGCAAATAAAATACATCCTTGTGGCACTTGAGGAGGTCTTGAACATCTCCATGGTTTCTGGAGAACTTGAATAGAAACTAAAACATTTTTGAAACAAAATGTTCATTTTTACCAGTCTGTCCACCTTTTCCCACAGTTTCACTCTTATTTTCTACATTGCCTCTTCCAAACTTTTTGGACAATTGCTTTGGTTTCTGCTGTAAGAATTCATCCTTCTGTAATGGTCTGATGGCCAGACCTTCACCTGGAAATGGTGCCTCTTTGAAAGCAACTCCTGGGACTTTCACCTTTTCCCTTCTCTTGTCTAGTTTGGTACACAAATGCATGAGATGAAGGAGGGTGAAGGAATCAGTGAAAGAGATTTTGAAACAGATCTTAAAACAGTTACACAGTCCCTTTTGGTAGCTTTGAAGAAATAGGAACTGTGATAGGAACTGATGGACCTCCTGTATTTAAGTTTGGTTTTGTTGGAGAGGTGACAGCGCATCACTGGTTTGATTAATGTGTATTACTAGAACAGGACATCACCAGTCTAGGGGAAGCTGTAATGTATGTTTTCTACTGTTTTGAGCTTATTTCATTGTTCCCTGCCCCTTGTTGGCTTCTGCTTTGCCTCTGAGTTAGATATAACATGAACTTCTCTGCCATAGGGAGCCCTATAGTGAGTGCCAAACTAGAAGTTACAAGTGACATGCATCGGGGCACAGGTGCCCAATATGACTCACTATCCCACACCATGACTTGTATAAAGTGGGCTTTTTACGCAGAAAAGTGGTTCGTTACTCCATTGGGATTCTGAGTGCTGCAAGGGGGAGGGGAGGTCTTCCAGCTTCCCTATCGTGCCATATTTGCCAGCAAAAATGTCTGTGGAGGGGTCCTTTCCCCCTAGGAAGGACACATGGAGACAGCAAACAGCCCCTTTCACAGCCATTTATGCTGTTGAAAATGGCACAATATAGAAACTGGAGATCCTCTTTTCCCCTAGAAGAGCTCCAAAACCCAACAGAGCACTTTTTAGATAAATAAATGTACTTTATGGGAGGGAAGGTGGCATAGTATAGCCTGATCTCATCAGATCTCATAAGCTAAGCAGGGTGGGTAGTTGGAAAGGAGACCACTGAGAAAGACTATTTATAGAGGAAGGTGATAGCAAACCACTTCGGCTTTTCACTTGCCTTGAAAGCCCATTGCTGGGGTCACCATAAGTCAGGTGTAACTCGGTAACACTTCACACAAACACAAATCTACTTTATACAAGGCATTACATGTGACAGCAACTCAGGTTGGACATCCGTGTTCTGACTTGTGTCACTGGTACTAGGAGTCATTTCGTAGAAAAAGAGGTGCAGGAGCTCATTAGCATAACATTAGCATACCTTATTTGCATATTCCCCATCCCCTGACATTACCGAAAGTGTGTCAGAAGGCAACACCCACCACTCAGGCTCCACCCCAAAAATCTCCAGATATTTCCCGATTCAGAGCTGGCGAGCCAGTTTGACACTTTGACTAAAGACCCTTTAGGTTTCCTTTGCTCTTGCAGGGAAGCTACCCTACAACAAGCATGAAAATACAGATTAAGTTAGTCTGCTTTTGCTTTTTTCCACAGCGCATCACCATATGTGCCTACTCCTGGGCTTGTAACTCCCGGAACAGTGTTCCTGCTTGAAATGACCCCTGCTGGTAACATGTAGTTTGGCTCTTAGTTTAATGCTTCTTGTGATCCAGTTGTTGCAGTAAACTTTATGGACTGCAATTCTATGTGGTTGGGACTGGCTTAGTCCCCCAGCTTTGCTAATGTGTCTGATGGTTTTATTGTTTTAATTTTGAATTGTATGATATTTTTATTGTGCTCTAAATTCAATCTAATCCATCTCTATGAGTACTGATTGTATAACAGCTTAAGTCTTGCTATCTTTCACAGTACAATAGAGATGCAAACCAAATTAAAATGCTCCAAATCTCATTAGTTCATATTGTAGGATTCTTCACCCCTCCCAGCACTGCATAAAACTAAAGAACAAGACCTTGAAACCAAGATGAATGGCAATTATTTATTTAGTACAGTTCTATGCCACCTTTCTTACAAAGGCCTGAGGTGGCTTACATACCAAGATGTTATCAAAGCATACAGTGAGAACAATTAAAATTAATTTGTTTTATATGCTCGTTGCCCCCCCCCCCTTTGAAGGCTGGTGAACCTTGGCTATGTACATAATAAAATCCATCCGCTTTGAGCCTCCTGAAGGCTAAATGCCTATTCAAAAGAGCTTGAAACTGCTCTTGAATCTTCTTGAGATGCAGCATAGCAAAACTTCTTCAGATTTGTTTCTAAGATATGCCCCAGCGAAACTAAAGCTAGGGCTCATTATACCATTCCTATAAGTAAAAGCAAATCCTGTTCCAGGTTTTTGGGGAGCCCCTGGGAACACAGTGCCTGGCGCTCCTTCCCACCAAACCACATGTTCCTCCTCCACTGCCTGCCCATGCATACTTCTCCTACCAGCAAGCTTTCCTACCACCTGCAAAACCTTCCTCCGACAAAGCTGGGGAGCATGTAGAGCTGGAAGCATTGCCACTGGAAACACCACCTGCAGAGCTTTAACCCGGTGGTTCTGGGAGCACATGCAAATTGGAGCATGGTTGGCAGCAGGGCTTGCCCTCAAGGGGTTGAACATTTGGGTGAGCAGTAGGGCAGATGCAGAAGCAGGGCAGAAGCAGGGCAGATGCACAGGCAATGGGTCCTGCCCCTTGGGGATGCTGATGATGACCCTGAGTCAAGGCAAAATGCTTATATGGTCAGTTCACAAGGTAGCAAATTAGGAAACCTTAGGGTTCCCTACCTCCAGGTGGCACCTGGAGATCTCCTGCTATTACAATTGATCTCCAGATGACCAAGATCAGTTTTCCTGGAGAAAATAGCTGCTCTGGAGGGTGGGCTCTATAAGATTATACTCTGCTGAGGTCCCTCCCCTTCCTAAATTCCGCCCTCCCAAGGATCCACTCCTAGAATCTCCAGGTATTTCCCAGCCCTGAGCTGGCAACCCTAGAAAGCCTCCATATTATAAGAACCTCCTAAGAACATAAGATAAGCCAATGCTGGATCAGGCCAATGGCCCATCCAGTCCAACACTCTGTCACACAGTGGCCAAAAATACCAGGTGCCATCAGGAGGTCCGCCAGTGGGGCCAGGACACTAGAAGCCCTCCCACTGTTGTCCCCCAAGCACCAAGAATACAGTGCATCACTTGGCCCAGACTGAGAGATCCTATCTATACCTTGAGGTTAATAGCCACTGATAGACCTCTGCTCCATATGTTTATTAATTCCCTCTTTAAGCTGTCCATGCTTGTAGCCACCACCACCTCCTGTGGCAGTGAATTCCATGTGTTAATCACTCTATGGGTGAAGAAGTACTTCCTTTTATCCATTCTAACCCAACTGCTCAGAAATTTCATTGAGTGCCCATGATTTCTTGTATTGTGAGAAAGGGAGAAAAGTACCTCTTTCTCTACCTGCTCTATTCTATTCATAACCTTGTAAACCTCGATCATGTTGCTCCTCAGCCATCATTTCTCCAAGCTAAAGTGCCCCAAGCACTTTAACCATTCATCATAAGGAAAGTGTTCCAACTCTTTTATCATTTACTCCTGGATGACTGCAGCAGCTATTGGTTGTGCTAGGTCACATAGACATTAAAGACTTTCAAGGTCAGCAAAAAGAAGTGTGTCTATTCTGCAGCTGATGGAGAGTTGGGAGTTTTTCCATATCTGTAACACAGGACATCAGACAAATAATGCTGTCCACAGAATCCTTTTGATTTGCCTAGAAGGTAAGTTCAAAAGAGTGGCATAGCGTGTAAGCTAAGTGGAATCGGCTTTAGACAAAATTTGTATGGGAGACCTCCAAGGAATGCCATGGTTACGGCAAGGAGGAAGGTAACTACCTCTGAATGTCTCTTGCCTTGAAAACCCCACCAGGGGTCGCCATAAGTCAGATGTGACTTGATGGCAAAAAAAAAAAAGGAAAGGAAAAGAAAGGAAAAGAAAAGAAAAGAAAAAGTAATTGAAATCAATTCTACCCCCAGGGTCATGGATGGTTGGGTCAGGAAAGTAAATGGTGCAAGGATGGATTATGATACCCATATGGCTGTACAAACTTATGCCCATGTGAAATACAGTCAGTCAGAACTTTTATAAGGCATTAATTACAATCATATACAAATAGTAAAATAAGGTTAAAAAGGGTCAGGAAGTTGGAATAACTAAGATGGCATAAAAAAGCGGAAGGTAAGTTATCTGGAAATTTTCCCCCAGTTTGATCCTGTGACCTCAGAAAATGTAAAAGAAATGTGGCAACCTGACTAGTGATTAAGGCATTTTGATCAGATAAGGTAAGAGATGAGCCACTTGTCAGGGTGACTGATACAATTACAAATGTGTGGGCTAATTCAAAGATTCCTCTCTGCTCATGATTAAGGTTGGTGGTAGGTTTCAGGGACTCTAGCTTGGCATGGGCACATGTGAAATAACATCAGTAGCACAAACTTAAGCACCAAACAGTAAGACTGTTTTTTTAAAGTCTATTAATAAATAACTGGCTGACTGGCTTGCTCACTCTTTATTTAAACCATTGGTAATGCACAGTGATGACAAGTCTGTTGGGGGAAGGACCTATAGCTCCCACTGAGCAATGTGTAGTTGTGCATGTACAAAATGCTATCGATTGAACTATACTGTAGTGTTTGAATATGAAGGAACATGTTCCTGGCCAAACAGTGGCAGAGGTGGTTTTGGTCTCATCTTACTTACAGAATGGTGGGAACCAGATATTAGGGGGTGGGTGAGGGGCTGGGGGAATGATGGCTGCCTAGTGGTGCAGCCAGTGAACTGGCTTGAAAGAGGAGACAATATAAAGCTGTCTTATCTTGCCTCATGTGTAGGGCTTATAGCCAGCAGTTGGTATCTGGCACTAAATGGGGTGGATGGGGGGGGACCATCCCTCCAAAAGCATGACATCACTTCTGGGAGAACCTAGAAGTCATGCCATCACATCAGTGCAAAGCTCTAGGATTCATGAGAAACTATGGTTTTTCCATAGAGTTTGTGGTGAATCCTAGAACATTGTGCCAACACAATCACATTGTTTTGGGATATGCCCCAGAAATGACATCACATCATCAGAGCAATGCTTATTTTCACCTTACCCCCACCCCCGCAACCCTACCAAGTGCCAGTTGGGGTTGAGATCTCCCAGTGTTGACCTTATCGACTTACACTGTGTAATCTGCCTTGAGTCTCAGTGAGAAATATGGCCTCTAAGTGATGTAAATAAATAAATAGAGAGAGAGACCAGGCAACCCTATTTATGTGCTTTCCCCCCATGAGTTCTCCACCCCTCCCTCCCTGCAGCAGCAACCTAAGATTAGCCAGTCATTTCAGGCTGAGTGGTAATTGTTTGAGTCCCTGTCAGATGGTCCGAAACGATGCACCTTTTTATGTTGGCTTCATGTTGGGTTTTGTTGGGCTGGGTTTGATATAAATGTGTGAGATTCTGAGAGATTGATGAGGCCTTAACTGGGGTTGGCTGGATTTTTGCAGTTTCCCATAGAAAGTTGCCAGATGCAGCTGATGTCAATATCCTGTCCTGACCATCAGGTAGATCTGAATATTTACCACTCCCATAGGATCCTCTTAGTGGCCAAGGACAGAGAACGGACCATCTATAGGCGTTCCTGGAAAGGTCTCATACCTTACCAACCTCCCAGGAACACCCCCCAATAAATACTGCTCCCCAAGAGTCATGAGCCAGAAGACTTTCCTCCCTGCTCCTGTTGGTTTTTCCTCCCCCCCCCCTCACGGATCCTTGGGTGCACCACTTGGATCCGCCACATGGTTTCTGCTGGTCCAGGACCACGATCCTTTGTCCAAAGATACTTTCCCTGCTTTTTCCAGATGGAGTCTGCTAGATTCCTGTATAAGTAAATATCACCCCCGATGGATACCATCAACTCTCCTGCGCATGGAAAGTCTCTGAAATTCTACCTAATTTCTTAGATCTGTGTAAAGGTGTGTATGATTGTGTAATATTGCCTATGAATCTTTTATCATTTTTTATAGTAAACACTTTATCTTTATAACTCTTAACTTGAGTCTTGTGTCAGTTCCAAGAAGTCTCGGTGAAGCGCAGCCTCTGTAGACACAGGTGGAGATCCGCAATGCCTACTGCTTATATTCCCCCAAATATTAATAAATAAAAGATAACAATACTGTTGCCTTGCCATTACTAAAACTCCTTCTGCTGTGATTCTTTGTTCTCATCCTCTTTCAAACACTAATCCTTTCTAAAGTAGAATTGTTTCTGTTGGTATTTAAGTGCTGCCCACTGCCCTCCCCCACCCCCCTTCTATTTAGGGTTGATGCTCCCTCCCTGTTCAGTTTTCTTTCCCTCCTTCTCCAAAGACAAAAGAGGACATGTCCTCCCACCCAGGCAAACTTTTAAAAAAGCCAGAGAATGCGTAAGAAGGAATTGGGATTAAAGGACCAGGGGATTCCCTGCTCCCAAATGTGTCAGTCTTGCATGTGTGGGCCTAGATTTTCCCCTCCCTTCTCTTTCTTTTTGCAGAATCACAGAGGGAGGGAGGGAGGGAAGGAGGGAGTTGGATCTGCAGTTAAAAGTTTTAAAAGATGTTTGCCTTTCTCTTTCTAGACAAAGCAGCCAGATAGCTCAAAAAAATGCTGGTTTTTCTTGTAGGTGCATACTGCATAGAAAATATACAAATAAATAAACCAGACCGGGGGGGGTGGGTGGGAACCAGTGCAGAGGGAACGTGTGTGACTGCAAAACTAACACTTAAGGTTTGACTCCTTAAATTCTCCAGAGCAAGCTGTCAGTGCAGAAAGGGCCTGAGTGATGCAGCAATAGACATGCCCCTTTTGAAACCCACAATAAATCTTGTTTGGAGAAGAACCTGTTGAATTGTTGGTGCCATAGGACCAGCTCTCTGAAGCTGGCATTTCCTCCATGGGAACAGATCTCTCTTGTATGGAGCTGCATTGTAATTCCAGAAGAACTCCATGTGGCCAACCTGGCAAGCTTATGATCTGCCCTTCACTCTACATTTCCTTGCTCAGCTCAGCTTTAATACCCTAATAAACTCTAGATGCCCAGGCTTCAAAAATGACAAAAAAAATTGCATATCAGTCAGTTAGTAAACAGTTTTTGTGATGTGAATAATTCTGTATACTTTATCAACTCCCACCATTTAATAGACTTCTGCGTCTTCTAACAGGCTTCTTGATTTACCTCCCAGTTTGAATTTCAGACTTGAAGTGTAGCATAGGCTACTGCTTTCCACAAACGTGAACCTCTTTTCATTAAAGGAGATTTCCACCGGATTAACCTTCAGCGTCCTTAATATGTCATTTAATCATTGCCGCTATTTTCTCATAATAGAAAAGAGCAAGCCTTATGACTGCTGGTTTTATAGAACCAATACTGTACAAACAATGAGAGTTTTGCATCTGCCCTGCAGAAGCATACAACTACATTGTCTGATGATTTTGGGAAATGAGTGAACTGGTGAAACATGTTACAATTCCAAAAACAAACAAACCCCCCCCACAACCCAACAAACCCTGCATTGCTGATTTTGCAGATAAGTATCCTGAACAAGAAGTGCCTGCAGATTTGCCAATTCTAAGGTATCTTACATGAAGATTTAGTATTTTTACTCCTTGTTGATAGTGAGCATTTTACTAAATAATGGGTTTAGTTATATTTGGTAGAATGACAGAATGGTCAGAATGTGGGGGTAGCTCTAAGGCAGGGGTCCTCAAACTACGGCCCGCGGGCCACATGCGGCCCGCCGAGGGCATTTTTCTGGCCCACCGGGTGTGCCGCTGCCTGTCCTCCAATTCCCAGCAGCACACAAAGCAGCGGAAAAATTGCAGCCGACTCGTCCCAGGCCACATGACAAAGCCCCGCCCCCCCTGCTTCCAGTCAGCCAGGAGGAGGCAAAAGGAAGACTGGAAGAGGGTAAGTGGCAGGTGCTCCGGCAGGTGCTCCGGCTGGCCCCAAGTCTCCTAGCCGGCTGAGAGGCCTCTCAGCCGGCTAGGAGACCTGCACCAGTCCCAAGAGCTGGGCAGGGGTCTTTTTTGAGGCTTTTTGTGCTGCTGGGAATCAGAGCGGAAGAGAGAGAGAGAGGTTTCTCTTTCCCATCATGATGCCTGCAGTAGTGGAGTTTCAGGGAGAAGCAGCTGGGGGCTTGCTGCCTTAAAAAGTTTGTGAGGATGCTGAGTTCTTTGTTTCTTCGGAGAGGGAAAGAAAACAGCCCCGTCAAGGGTGCCTTGCTTGCGCGCGCACCCCCCCCCCCCCCGGTGCGCCTTCCCTACCCGCAAAATAACTTCTGAAATCTCCAACCAGATCTAGACTGACTGATGCACACTTGCATCACTTGTTACGACTAGCAGTGACAAATATGGAACCAGGCGTTGACCATCTCATTAGCCAAAAGCAGGCCCATAGTTCCCATTGAAATACCGGTAAGTTTGTTGATTTAACTTTACTTGTTCTTCATTTTAAATATTGTATTTGTTCCCATTTTGTTTTTTTACTTCAAAATAAGATATGTGCAGTGTGCATAGGAAGTTGTTCATAGTTTTTTTAAAAAAACTATAGTCCGGCCCTCCAACGGTCTGAGGGACAGTGAACTGGCCCCCTGTTTGAAAAGTTTGAGGACCCCTGCTCTAAGGTAAAAGGGAATCCTTTAAATAAAACAGTTGTTTTCACTCAAACATAAATAGTTTGTTTAGAAGTATAACAGCATACTGGTTTCAGTATGGTTCATACGCATAAGTTTCAGGTAGGTACAGTTCTTTCTCTAAAATGCCTTCAATAGACCTAGCCTCAAAGGCTTATTTTCCTCACTTGCCACTTAGGCTAATATTCCCCACAGAATATACAGTTTCTCTCAATGCACTTCACTCTGAAACAGTTCACCTCTCTTCTCCCCTCACACATACTTAACTCTCTCACACAAAGCCTTTCTGAACAAAGTAGTCAATGCTGCCCCCTAGGGTACAGCTACCATCCAGTCAGAACACATCCACAGGGCTCATTTCATAGCAGGAGCTCCTCTGCATATTAGGCCACACACCCCTGATGTAGCCAGTCCTCCAAGAGCTTACAGTAGCCCCTGTAAGAAGAGCTTTGTAAGCTCTTGGAGGATTGGCTACATTAGGGGTGTGTGGCCTAATATGCAAAGGAGCTCCTGCTACGAAATGAGTCCTGGTCACCCATCCAACCCCTTTCCTACTCCAGAGGCCTGCATTTTAAACCACAGCAACATACATATGAAACCCCAGCTTTAAAACACAGAAATAAAACACAGACACAATATTTACATTAAAAAGCACCATATAAAAGTTTTAAGGGTTGTTTTTTTCAAAGGAAATTTTAATGTTGATTGTAAATTAAGATTTTAAAACTGGAATTTGTTTTTCATCTGAACCCATGGTGTGAAACTTATAGGTGCTGCTACACTGAGAAGCAGTATTGCATACTGGTTAGACTGGAAAATTTGGGAGGTTCAAATCCCCACTCACCTACAGAGCTTCTGCGGTGACTTAGTATGGTCAGTTTATATGTTGTAATCCTTTGCTGTCAACTTTAATGGTGTCTCAGGGCTCATTTTGCAGCAGGAGCTCCTTTGCATATTAGGCCACACACCCCTAATGTATCCAATCCTCCAAGAGCTTACAGAGCTCTTCTTACAGGGGCTACTGTAAGCTCTTGGAGGATTGGCTACATCAGGGGCGTGTGGCCTAATACGCAGAGGAGCTCCTGCTACGAAATGAGCCCTGATGGTATGAGCCTCCTCTGCAACTTCCTCTAGATTGTTCCCATTTATCAGGATATAGCAAAGGAATAGCCGAGTGGCTACAGTCCATATGAAATGTGTCATCCTTTATCTAGACTAGACTGGACCAACAAAAACCACCCATGGGCCAACAGAGTTAACACGTTAATGCATTATGTGAGGCAATAATTAAATATTTTTGTACTAGGTCTAAGTGATAAGCCCTCAGAGACACATGAGGATATGTTTAGTAACCTGCACAGTGTGCCTGTCAGAGAACAGAACTCGAGTACCTTAGCAGCTGAACGCTGCCAGCATCACTGCCGTTTGCTCTATTTTCAAAGTCTGGTGTGGAGATCCCTTCAGGCTGGATCTCGGCATGCCGTGTTTCACTCACACAGAGATTTTTTATTTTATTTTATTTTATTTTTTGTTTTCTCGCTTCTCAGAAATAATCGATTTAGGAGTCTACATTGCAAGAGTCTGACTTCTTTTACCCTGACCGTTTACATTCACTTTTAAATGTACTACAAAGTCCTTAGTAGCAGATCCCAGTCCCATTACTTCAGTGCAGCTCAAGCCATTATTACCAGTCGAGGACTTGACCTTTATGCTTCTCAAGCCTTGTGATTCGAGAACAGATGCACTTTTACTTGTGATGAGTGGCAAGCTCGCTCTTGCTTTCTTAAAAAAAAACAAAAAACAAGAAAGATACGAACCATGTTATTTCCTTTACCTGTCATTCCACCTTTCCTCTTCAAAGGGGAGATCCCCCCCTTTAATATATCTGCTATTTGACTTGGGCTTAGTATGGGATCAAAAGGAGAGAAAAGCAATGACAACTTTAGAAATCCTCAGGTTCTCTAAATTTGACTGTGAAGATCCCCTCTAGGCTCCACTGTGCTGGCCTTCATAAGACATTGACACGTTGTACTCACATCATTTCAACCCAGCGTGGGAAACCCACATCAAAACATATGTTTGCCAGTGCAGCTGATACAGATGTGCCCCTGGAAGCATCTCTGCATCCACACTGAATTACTTATCTGGCAACCAGCAGGAGATAAGTACCAGTTGGGAGAGGCTCACCAGTAATGTTATGATTTATTGATTTATTGATTGATTTATATTTGTTAAACTTTTACCCTGCCCTTCCAGCAAAGCTGGCTCAGGGCAGCTTACAACAATATAAACAATGTGGAATAGCAATTCCATACACAATAAAAATTCATTAATACAAAATTTTAAAGACAGAATAAAATACATATTAAAGTGCTAGTGTTATGATTATAAAGTTTTGCTGAAATGTTAGAATGGCACCGGTGTCAGTTCTGGGCACATGGGGAGTGATATCAGCATGTCGGGTTGCTGTACTCCCCCCCCCCCCATTTTCCTGCACATTTTCTCCCTGTTGCCCAGTTGAGGGGAGATGGAAAGTACCCACTGATGTCTGGGGATCCGTACTGGCAATAACGAGCAAGCCTAGTCCCATTGAAATGGCTGGATGTGCATTTGCTATGGATGCTTAAAAAGTCCACCAGGGTCACATTTGCTTTAATAAGAGGGAATTTCTCCATAATGAGATGATTCATGAAACAGAAGAGCCAGGAGTGCCAAATCCTTTCAGGTCGCTTAGATGTATATATGATTTAAAACAAATGCATGCAGCAAAGTAAGACATATAAAACAAGCATTTTTATATAGTGATTTTAATTTAACTCTGTTCTTAGTACTTTGGACTTTTAATGTATACCTCTATATGTATCTTGTAAGCCACCCTGAGCCTGCTACGGCGGGGAGGGCGGGATATCAAGTTTAATAAACAAACAAACAAATAAATAAGCAAGCAAGCATATGGCATACTGTTTAGAAGTGTGAGGCCCACCATATGTAGACTCAACCCATGCCATCATTTATGTTGGTGTCAAACTACGTAGGGCTTGTTGAACAAGTCTGTGACCGATTTCCCGCAAGCAGCTGCTCTAGGCTGGCTCTTCTCTTTCCCCCAATTGCATTAGTCAATTTCCCACTACTTGCCATGTGGCCACGTTTTGACCCACAGCATCCCCCGATTTTCCCCGCGTCTCTGTGATCCTTGTTTTTTGAGATCGGGAGAAAGACGAGCCAGCCTGGAGCAGCTGCTTGTGGGAAAACGGTCTGTGAGTGGGTAGTTCTGACTACTTGGAAAGATGCAGAAACTCCTGCTGACAAATGTGCCTTTGAAACCCAATAAACGGAGTACATACCTCACAGTGGCCAACATTCCTTTTTTGGGCAAGGCGCTCAGGCAGTGATGGCTATCCAGTGATGGCTATCCATCTTGGATGAGACACTACCTAGACCCTTTTCAGTCCAGATCCTGGCCTAAATTTGAGGTGGAACTAGCCTTGTTCACCCTGACCGATCTTTGCTGAGAAAGTGACAGGAGAAATGAGTCCCTATAGAGTCTCCTGCTCTTCATGGCAGCTCTTGATATTATTATTCACCATATCTTTCTAGAGCGGGAGACTGAGTTGAAAGTAGTGGGCACAGTGCTTTGGTGTTTCTGCTCTTACTTGGCAGACCAATTCGGAAAGGTGCTGGGGGGAATTGCTATTCAGCCCCATGGCATTTCTCCTCTGGGATTCCGCGGTAAGCTTGTCCCCTATGCTTAGCATTGTCAGGTCCCTCCTGGCAACTGGCAGGAGCTGAGGGACTTACTGGTAAGTGGGGGGAGGCTTAGTCTGGTGTTTCAGCAGTCCCTGGCAATGTAGTGATGTCATTGCATCACCGGCATCATGGGGCACTCTGGAATTGGAAAAACCACTATGGTAGACACCTTTTTACCAGAGGATGTTTGCCCAAATACCAGAGCATTCCTTGTGGCTGCAACACCGGCCTCAGGGTCTCATGCTGCCATTAGTTCCCCGGCTGGCCTGCTAATCAGGATGGGAGGTGTGGGCTGGGAGAGATCATCAAGCGATTTGGAATATGGTGTGGTTGATATGCAGATGAGACCCAGCTGTGTATTTCCTCAACTGCTGGGTTGGTAGGGCCTCTGGAAGTCCTGAACTGATGCTTAGAGAAGGTAACTGAAAGGCTGAGGGACAATAAACTGAAACTCAGGCTGAGGACAGACTGAGAATCTGCCCTGGAACAGCTGCGGGGCTGAAAGCTGTGCGGGGAAACCGGGGTGGGGCTTCCTATTTGCACTGGCTGCAGTGCTGTGGGACCATACCAGGGACAAGGTGGAATGATGCGTCCACACTGCCAGACAGCCCCTGGAGCCTCCACTGCTGTGGCGCACAGCTTCTGGCTGTTCCGGCAAGGCGCAGCTATTCGCATAGCCACAGAAGCCAGAACAGCCCGTTCACACTTCCGTCACCGCTTGGTCCATGCCGTAGAAGCATCCACACCAGCAGGAAGCAGCAGGGACACACACCCAGATGGCTGGAGACCAGTTCCAAGGGGTCTCCGCTTGAAGCATGAGGACATCACCTCAGGGACGGGTGAGTGTGCATGGGCGATGGGGCACAGCTGCGGCTGTGTGGATGGCCTCCCTCCCTCCACTTCCAAAGCAGAGGCATAGTGGGCCACATTCCCAGTCTGTCCTCAGCCTCAGTTCAGACAAGGTCAAAGGCAAAGCTACTCAAGGGTTAAGAAATCAGCCAGACTTGATGGGGATTGCAATTCACCCAAAAGAGACGGCTCACAGGTTTGAGTTGCTGCTGGATCATGGCTACCTTTCCTCAGCTTTGACGCATATATCAACTATGGCCATTCCTCAAAAGTGTGATCTGGCCACAGTGTTTTGATCGATGTACTAATCATATAGAATCATAGAATCATAAAGTTGGAAGGGATCTCCAGGGTCATCTAGTTCAACCCCCTGCACAATGCAGGAAATTCACAAATACCTCCCCCCCCCCCACTCCCAGTGATCACTGTTCCACACCTGGAAATGACCAAAAAAAACCCCTCCAGGATCTCCAGCCAAACTGGCCTGGAGAAAAAACTGCTTCCTGACCCCAAAGTGGTGATCAGCATTTCCCTGGGCATGTAAGAAAGGGTCACAAGAACTAAGCACTGAGGCAACCCTTCCTGCCCTCCCTCTCATGATCTGCCTAACGGAGAGATTACTATGATGTGTTGTACAACTGACTGGAAAATTGAGTTGGTTCAAAATGTGGCATCCAGACTTCTGTTGGGAAGAGAGAGAAAGGGGAGGGGGAGGAGAAGAAGAAGAAGAAGAAGGTTTTTATACTCCACTCTACACTACCCAAAAGAGTCTCAGAGTAGCTTACAAGTGCCTTCCTCTCACCACAACAGACACCCTGTGAGGTAGGTGGGACTAAAAGAGCTCTGAGAGAACTGTGACCCAAGGTCATCCAGCTGGCTTCATGTGGGGGGGTTGGGAATCAAACCCAGTTCTCCAAATTAGAGTCCCCTGCTCTGAACCATTGCACCAAGCTGGTGTAGCATATTTTTTTTCTAAATACACTACACCAAGGGAACATATCACCACTGCACAGAAAATAGTGCACTGGCTGCCCATCTGTTTCTGGCCACTGTTAAAAGTGCTGGTTCTTACCTTTAAGGCTGTAAAAGGACACCTCTTCCCTTCTTGTCCTACCCACTAGTTAAGATTCATTTATTTAGAAAATTTATGTGATACCTCTCTAGAGACCAGTTAAGGCTGTCAACCTCCAGGTGGGGCCTGGAGGTCTCACAGAATTCTGACTGATCTCCAGACAACCAAGATCAGTTCCCCTGGAGAAAACAGCTACTTTGGACTCTGTGGCATTATACCTCACTGAGGTCCCTCCCCTTCTCAAACCCTGCCTTCCCCAGGCTCCATCCCCCCAGGAATTTTCTAATCCACAGTTGGCAACCCTAAACCTGCTTGAGCTGTTTTACAGATAAGACAACACAGAACCATTAAAACACACCCATTAAAAACAAAGCCATTAAACCAAACCTGTAAAAACAGAGCTACTAAAAGATAATATTAAATACCAAGACAACTCCATAAAGACATCCATTAATAACAGGTCAATGGCACTAAAGCAGCCAGGGTCTTCCTCTCAAACCTTGGTCTTTGTGTCCTGCCTTTAGCACTAAGGCAGGCCGCTTTTTCAGTGGCAGCACCTGACCTGTGATGGCCCCTTACCTTCCCCTCTAGGCTTGCCTTGTACTTAATCTCCTCTTTTAGATGCTAGGCCAAAGCATTGCCTTTTACCCAGGCTTTTAATTAATGTTTACCCAGGCATTTAATTATTCATATTTTTTTAAAAAAAATTCCAGCTTGCTCCTAGCCTCAGTACTATTTTATGAGATTTATGTTAAGCCACCAAAGGTTTTATGCTGTGTTATACTTTGGCTTCCTTTTTAACATTTTTTTTTTTAGTTCAATTACTTTTATCCTGTTTTATTTTTGTCTTGTTTTACTTTGTAAACTCACTCAAGCAGGTTCTTTGGAGAGGCCATATAGACATTTTACAACCAAATAAGTGCCAACATGAAGCAAGTTTTAAAAGATTCCACTGTAGTTTAATAACAGTCAAAGAAACTTTAAGAAGAGGAACACAGACTCGTGCACACATTGAGTAGTCAAACAAAAAAATTGCATTTAAATTACAAATGTTTTTTTTTTCTCTTCTAAATGCACCAAGGCTGCGGTCACACTAACTAAATAATCCACTTTCAATCCCCTTTCAATTCACTTTCCAACTAGATTTTGCCAGTTCACACAGTAAAATCCAGTTGGAAATTGCACTGAAAAAGTGGGTTGAAAGTGGATTATTTAGTGTGTGTGACCACAGCCCAAAAGCAGGAAAGAAGCTGGGGATGCCACTGGACTGATCATGAAGATGTGGAAGGATTACTGAAGGAGAATAGGGAGAGAAGCAGAATGAATTATTTGCATCAGTATTTACTGCAGAAAGTGTTAGTAGAATCCTTAGTACTGATCCACTCTTTTGGGACAGAACAGTGTCTGGTAGAAGTGATAAGGTCTTACATTTTGGGGGATAATCTACAAACAATTTATTAGCAAGCCACCAGTACTAGAAAACATACAATCAAGAGTTCTTAAATAATACAGATGTAAAATGTCTAATATTTTAACCCAAAAATGTATAATGCCATAGAGTCAACCTTCCAAGTGACTGTTTGTTCCAGGTAAACTGATCTCTGTAATCTGGAGATCTATTGTAATCCCAGGAGATCTCCAACCACCACCTGGAGGTTGGCAACCCTAACAGAATTGTTTAAGATCACACTCGTTTAAAACAAAATTACAATCTGAACACTCCATTGTTAAATGCATAGTGTCATGGACCAGCCAAGCGCAGCAGAGCAAAAAGACCTTGAAGACTCCTCTGAGGAAGAGGCAACCAGTGGACCTGACCCCAACCCAGGGTTGACAGGTCCTACCTGGCTGCTGGTGGGGGGCTCCAGGGTCCATCCTGGGGTCTTCTGGGGGTGACTTTGGGGGATGATGCTCTGGTTTTGGTGGAAATTCTATGGTTTGAGCCCAATTTTGCCATAGAGTTTTGCCCAAAAACCCTCCAACAGCAACATAATGACATCACTTCTGGGTGTCGTCATTATGTCATGTTCAGTGGCATTTTGGGGTGGGGTTTCCCCCCACTGGCCAGCTGGCTGGAGGCACCCACAAAAAGGGGGCCTGGAAGCTTTACCCCAATCCACAGCCAGTGGCAGAGGCACTGCAGGAGGAGGTAGTCTCGGGGGGGGGAGGGGACAGACCTAGGCTGAGGACAGACTGGCAATCTGAAGCGGAGGCAAAGCGGAGGGAACTGGAGCAGGGGAAAAAACCCACGGAGCTGGCCGTTCACACTGGCCAGAGCAATGCAGATCAGCGGCGATAACGGAGCGTTCAGACTGCCACGGAGCGTTCAGACTGCTGCATAGCCAGCGCGCGCAGCTCGCGCACGCCGCTGCACTTTTTTTTGTTTTCCTTTGATGTTTTTCGCACATGCGCACATGCGCACATGCGCATAACTTTTTGCCGGTGCGTTCACACTTCCTCCGGATGCCTCCCGCTTCTTCCAGTTCACACTGTTTGGAAGCGGGAGGCATGCGGAGGAAGGCCCCTGAACACCGGGAAAAAACGGTGTCCGGGTAAAGCGGAAGCAAAGCGACTGGGAGACGGGTAAGTACGCAACGGAGCCGACGGGCAGATGCGCATGTCTGAACGTGCTCCTTTCCTCCGTTTGTGAAGCGTGCCTGCCCCGCTTTACATTGCCAGTCTGTCCTCAGCCCTAGATCCTCAGCCAGGAACCAGTGCACTCAGCTGCCAGTCAGTTCACACCCCCCCATCACCAGAGCCTTGGGAATGCCATGAAAAGAAGATGAGGAGAGACCTTCAAGACAGAAGGTGCAGTGTCCGCCTGGCAGTACAGCACCGGCCCAGCATTGACAGTGAGGATGAGCACTTGTGGGAGCAGAACTGAAGCAGCCAGCAGGCTGTTGAGCAGTATGGTGCTTAAAAGGAATAGAGAAGGGAGTGGCTGTGTGAAAGCAACTTGTCTAGTTAGTTACTGATCTTGCTGCCTCTGCTCTGGCCTTGTCATCTCTGACCCTGGCCTGTACCTTTGTACCCTTGTTCTCAGATTGCCCTTTGGACTTGGATTTATGAATGTTGTTTACCCCATGCCTGAAACTTGGAACTGTGTTTTGATGCCTGACCCTGAAATTGCTTTACAAACTCTGACAACTAGAAACCACAACTGTGTGCCTGCCGGGAGGCAGCTGGCTATCAGGACAGCTAGCTTACCTCCATTTCAGACATACAACAGGTAAAGGATGGTGGTCCATCTATATATGAATATTCCATGGATATAACTTTAGGAAGCTGAAATGATGTGATCACAATATAGGGTCTTCAATGAAAGCCACGCTATTAAAAGTTGTTAAAAGACCTGCATCCAAAGTTTTTGTCAATAAGGTCTAATCAACTTATAAAATCTGCATCTCTTTGCCCTGGCTGTTTCTATGGCTTCTTGCCCTCCAAACCTTTGCTTCCAAAGCTCCCTTGGACTAGATTCAGATTGCGGTGCTGGTATAAGGCTAACAATGGTATCCCCGCAATATTGCAGGGATCCCCCATTAAATCCCATGAGCTGCTGACCTTTACCAATAGCTTACCAGGTCAGGTGATAAATTAACTCTCCCCACCTTCCCAAGCATCAGATGTTCCACATCTGGAATAAGTAAGTCCCTGTGTGTATTTGTATATGCTTGATCCTGTGATATAGCTTTTCTAGCAACATTTTTTTAAAAAATGTTCTCTGTGTTAGTATACATAAATTGCTTTTACTCCAAGTGTTTTGTTACTCAGTGGTATTTCTTTCCAGTGAATTCTAATGTTCTTCCTTGGGCCACTGATCTTACAAATCCATCCTTCTGAGCCCTGTTGTGGGTAGCCCAGGCAAGCCCAATCTTGTTAGATCTTGGAAGCTAAGCAGGGCCAATCCATTTGGACGGGAGACCTCCAGAGAATACCAGGGCCAGGAGGCAGAGGCATACTATTAAGCCAGTTCTCTGAACATCCTCCAAGCCTCAATATGTGTTCCTAGAGGTTGCCATAACTTCCATGTAGAAGAAGAGGAGAAGAGATTGGATTTATACCCTGCCCTTCACTACCCAGAGGAGTCTCAGAGTGGCTTACAAACTCCTTTCCCTTCCCCTCCCCATAACAGACAAGCATTGAGGTAAGTGGGGCTGAAAGAGCTCTGACCAAAACTGCTCTTTTTCAAGAACAGCTGTGCCAGAACTATGACTTGCCCAAGGTCATCCAACAGGTGCAAGTGGAAGAGTGGGGAATCAAACCCGGTTCTCCCAGATTAGAGTCTGCACACTTAACCACTACACCAAACTAGCTCACTGTATGGACACACACACACAAATGCAAAAATACCAAAACAATTCCATCTTTCTACACATTTTTACACCTCCACAGAGCTCCATGGATACAATCTATAGCCCATAACAAAACAATGAGGCTCTAACTGGAGCCCATTAACTCTTTCCCTGAAACTGTCTGACATGTTGTAGTAACTGTGTCTTTTACCCCTTTTTTTTTAAAAAAAATGGGTACATTGTTTTTTTACATAATAATTTTTATTTTTTATCAAACAGACAAAAAACAAACAAACATAAATATGTATGGATTTGGGGGTTCCATGTACATATTTGTTATATCTAATATGTTACCTCATATATTATCTACTTGTATATTGACCCTTTTTACCACCATATATTTTTGTATATGTATTTTGCATTATAATTAAAATATAGTTTATAAATTCTTCTAATAGTTATGTGTTGATATTGTTTATTTATTATAGTCTTCCAACCATTTGTAAAATCTTGCTCATGTGTTTTCAAAGCTTCCTTCATCTTGTTCTCTCGAAATTAAAGTTAGTTTGTCCATCTCTGCAGTTTCAAGTATTTTATTTATCATTTCTTCTTTTGAAGGCACTTTATTTTTCCTCCAATATTTGTATATTGTATAATAAAGTAAAAGTCCTGTATAATAAGGTAAAAACAATTCAGGTATAAAAGGTATGGTACATTCTCACATTTTTTGTAATATTTCATGGATCCAAGATCAATAATTTTTAAGTCTATCATAAGTCCACCTCATATGGAAAAATGAGCCAACTTTTTTTTTTGACATTTCCAACAGTCATTTGGTAAATCAGGATAAAATATGGCTAGTTTATCTGGCATCATATACTATCTATAAAACATTTTATAAATATTTTCTTTATATAAAGTTTCTTTAGTAATCTTTACATTTGTTTTCCATACCTGTAGCTATTGGTCTAAATCAATATTATGACCCAAATTTTGTGACCATAGAATTTTTAACTATTTCATCCTGTGTTTTATTTTCTAACATCATTGCATACAGTTTCTTAATCAGTTTCTCTTCAGTATATAATAATATTTATTTCTGTTGTTTTTGAGTAGAAACCTATTAATTTATCTTTAGCAAATCTTGATTCTGTTTGTACTCTTTCCCGAGATGTGGGTACATTGTTGTTCAGTCTTAATTGACAGGCAGAAAAGTGAACACTTCTTTTTTCAAGAAACTCCAACCCATGTTCCATTACATACAAATGTGCAAAACGTTAGCAAGCTTGAAATGGTGGCAAAGCAGATTACCGAGACTTGGCCTAGCACTTTCTCTTTCTGTGGCGAGAAGGCTAGTGCCTTGGATGAATTCTTGATGGATGGATGGATGGATGGATGGATGGGAGGAGGGACAGGTTGCTCTTCAAAGGAATGAGATGAACCAGAGCTTCTTAAATGGTGACACCCAAGCTAGATGCTATGGCTCACAAAAGGCAGCTTCTGAAAGATCTTTAATTAAAGAAGCCAGTAAGGGAAACATGCTGGCAGTTTCCCTATTAGTTTTTCCAAGATGCAAAAGAGAGGGTTTTTTTTTCCCTTCCAAAAATCCAATCATGCCGCTGTGCTGCTGTGCTTGATAATGAAGTTTTATGAATTCTTAGCCTGAGGTCTTCTAGGCTTTTTGGACACCCTCTTGCTATTTAACAGGTTGTAGTCAATGAAGCACAAGTGGAACAAAGCTCATGAAATGAGATTTTTCCACTTCTGTCTTCTACAGAAGTTCACTGAACTTTCCAGTCCTGGGGAAGGAAGCAGTGGTAAGCATCTTGCACCAGGAATATTTATTTATTTCCTTCATTCATGCCCCAATTCTGGCTCTAGTGGGGTCCCAAAATGACTAATACCAGTTTCCTCTCCTCCATTGTATCCTCATGACAGCCCAGTGAGCTAGCTTGGGCCAAGAGCGTGTGATTGACCAAAGGTCACCCAGCAAGCTTACCTGGCAAAGTGGGGATTCAAACCCGGATCTCCCAGATCCTAGTCCAATGCTCTAACCACTATATGACACTGGCTGTCGAATAAAACCGAGCAGTCTTGACAACTCCTTTACGGAATATAAAAGTGAGATTCACCGTTTGATGTGCTAAGCAAGAACAATGATAACTAATCCCTTTTCATCTCAATAAGATCTTCCCATTTTTCTTCTCTGCAATAACACCAAGCACCCTAAGCTCTGTCTGTATGCTCTCTCCCTTCCTGCCCAGTCTGATGATCATTTCAGATTTATTCAGTGATGCCATAATACAGCATCTGAATTCACACTGAGTCCCCATAGGAACAGGTGGAATGTCATAAGCAAGAAATTACGTCATTGCTGTGTAAGTCATTGGCCGGGCAGTTATACTTCTTCACATTAGATATATTTAGCTTAGAGATATATGAACATGCCCTTTTTTTTGGTTTCCCCTTGTCATCATGAGCCTTTATAGACCTTTGTGGGCTTCTTTCATGCCAGTTTTCAGCCCTGAGGTTTGCAACAGACTCAAAATAACTTTTAAAATTATTCAGCCGAGTCCCAGGCAAGCCCAATTTCATCAGATCTCAGAAGCTAAGCAGGGCTGACCTTGGCAAGGATTTGGATGGGAGACCTCCAGAAAATACCGGGACCGGGAGGCCAGAGGCAGGCTATCAAGACACTTCTCTGAATGTCCTCCATCTCCAGTAGGAGTTGCCAGAGGTCACCATGACTTCCAGGCATGGGCACACACAAATGTGAAAAAAAATTACAAATTTCAGCCTAATAAAACTGCACAGCAATAATGACTCATGACTTCGATTTGCGCAACAGAGAAGGGAAAACGGAACAGGGATTCTCTTGTCAAAACTACAGGTTGCTACATTCAATGGAAACTCTTCTTCAGGTACATGAGCTGCAATACTCAAATGTCAAAACATACACTATTCAGAACTCTGTTCAGGAATACTGGTGTGCTATCAACATTTCTCAGCCTAAGACCATTTCTAACAAGTGGAACTGAACTGGGAGGGAAGGTGGCATGATATTGTTCAATCCCGTTGGATCTTGGAAGCTAACCAGGGTCAGTACTCAGGTGGAAAACCACCATGGAACAGTCTGCAAAAGAAAGCAATGGCAAACTTCTTCTCACTTGTCTTGAAAGCCCCTTCCTGGGGTCATCATAAGTTGTTTGTGACTTGATGGCACACAGGCACATAGAACAGTGCTGAATCAGGAGAACCTTGCAAACATTTGTGGCAGCATTATTTATATATCCTATCCCTTTATGACAGTTTTTTCCAGGAATTGTTTTGAAGCAATACCCAGAATGTTCCCTGTTCCAAGTGAGAGCAACTTTTCTTGAACTGGCCCTATCAACTGCATCTAAGATTAAGTAGAAAGACAGCAGCAGATCATGCAGAGACATGGCTTTCTCTGCTGATGGGTTCTTAATTAAATCATCTGTTGATAATTGTTAGCAGTTCTTTCATGACAAAACTGTTCTGGAATTCCTAGATAAGGGATTCATTTAGCTACATGCAAATATAGAATGTGAAACTTTGAAATTTGAAGTTCTCCAAGCTATAGGGCCTTCATCAACATTGGGATGTGATGTCATAGATCCAAGTGGCTCTTCCCTCACCTTCTTCCCCCTTCCCCTCCCATTTAATTACTGTTTCCTACTCAAGACTTTTCCTGTGTCTTTTACCTTCTGAGCAGGCCTTTTGTTGGCCAGCAAGGCACTGCAAAGTGCTCTTATGGATTTTAATATTCATAAGTTTGAACATGGGTTGCTATGCTGCAAGGCCTACAGGCATTCTCCATTGCTGGGAGAAGCTCCAGTCCACTCCAGGAGCCTGGAAACCTCTATGGTTCATTAAGACAGAAGCAAGGACCCCCTTGCAATAAGGGTTCTTTCTGTCACATCATGCTGGTCAACCCCTGCCCCCCCCCCAACATACCTGCACGGATTATGCTAAGTGAGGTTACCTGGCAACTAATCTTCTGCCCATCAAGTGGCTGGCTAGGGCCATTAAGAGACAATAGAATGGCCCCAGTGAGTCATCGGACTTTGCCCAGGTGTCAGTTCCTGTTTAGCTCATAGTTTTGCAATATTGACCACTCCTCTGCATCCCCTCTTCTTTTTACCTTGACCAATAATAGGGATTGAAGGGATGGACCACCTGAAAGGTGTGTCAAGGGGATGTGGTTAGTGCTGCCTGCCCCCAAGACCACCTAATAAAAGACCTTGCACAGCAGGCGATCGGCCTCTTGAGCTTCCATGACCCCTATCTACTTTTATATACTTCTCAGGTCCTGCTTGCTATCTCATTACCCTCCCTCCATCTTTAATCTCTGAGTCTGCAGCCAGAGAGAGAAGCATGTTTCTGCAGGTTCAGATCACACTCCCCATTTTTCCTTTCCAACCCCCCCCCCCAGTCTTCTGTTGGAACGAGGATCCATCTCCAGGATAGGTAATGTATCACTCCTCAGCGAAACTCCTGCTCATGCAACCGTGCTATATTCTATCTATATTTTCTTAGACCTGTGTGTTTGTGTGTGAGATTCTGTTTTGTGTATGCTTGAACACCATCATTCAGTAAACAGCATTTAATTTGCCATCTGCCTCACGTGCCTTTTTCCTGGAGAATTCCCGGGAAGGGTGGGACCCTGGTATAGTTGGCTGTGAACCGGTAATTTGCCAATTGCTCATCTTAAATTAAAGCAATCCGGCTAAGACTTTACTCCTGAGAAGGTTTCTCTTCATGAGAAAGTCTCCTTGGTGACATACATGAACACATGATACTGCCTTATAGTGAATCAATTGGAAAAAGCAAGCTGAGAATAAAGATGCTAGAACAATAACGATAGTGCAAAGCATTACTTCTAATAACAAACAGCAGAAAAATACAGCAGGCATATAGGAGTGAACCACGCAGGAAATATAGCAGTCACAGGAAATATAGCAAGACGAAGATTCTGGAGTAATACTTAGTTTTGTTGACATTACTTCTTCAGAAAAATATTGCATCATATTGAGTCTTTTCTTGCCACAATGATGTATCAGTGTATGTAGTTCAGTGTAGGTTCAAAATATTAATACCAAACTAGTAATCTTCTTTGTTGGACACCAGTCAAATAATACCAAACATTTTTACAAGTGCTGGATTGCAAGGAAAGACTCAACATGATGATGAAATATTTTTTCTGAAGAAGTAATGTCAACTAAAAAAAGTATTACTCTGGAATCTTCATCTTGCTATATTTCCTGGGATTGCCATATTTTCTGCGAGTGGTTCACTCCTATGCTGTTTGTTATTAGAATGAATGCTTTGTACTATTGTTATTGTTCTAGTGTCTTTATTCTCTGCTTGCTTTTTCTAATTGTTCTTTGCTGGGTAGTCTCTTTTTTCTGGATTATACTGACTCAAACCGAGGGGTCATTTGAGGCTGGAGCTAGGTGGAGCAGAGCTCCGCCAGCTCAGGAGTGGGCACTAGGGCAGCCATGGGCTGAATCAGATTCTCTCATCTGATTCAGCCCATTGCCAAATCTGCCAAAATTTGGTGGTGGCTTAAAAAGTGGATGGAGTGGAGGGGGGTTGAGGGAAAGGCTCCAAACTTCCAGGGTAGCTGCTGGAGCCTCTCTCCCAAATATCCACCAAGTTTCAAGAAGTTTGGACCAGGGGGTCCAATTCTACAGACCCCCAAACAGGTTGCCCCCATTCCTTCCATTGTTCTCTATGGTGGGAAAAAGTAAAATTTTTTCCCACCGTAGAGAACAATGGAGGGGATGGGGCAACCTGTTTGGGGACCCATAGAATTGGATCCCGTGGTCCAATCTGGTGGGTATTTCAAGGAGAGGCCCCAGCAGCTACCCTGCAAGTTTGGAGCCTCTCCCTCAAACCCCTTCTCCTCCAGCCCTTCATATACCCTATGAGTTTTTGCCATTGACTTCAATAAACATATGGAGCAGAGGTCAATCGGTGGCTATTAGCCACAAGGTATAGATAGGATCTCTCGGTCTAGGGCAAGTGATGCACTGTATTCTTGGTGCTGGGGGGGGCAACAGTGGGAGGGCTTCTAGTGTCCTGGTCCCAGCTGGGGAAGGGGAGGGGAGGCTTTTGAAGATGCCCCCCTTTTTGCTTCCCTTTCTGACACACTTCTGGTGATGTCAGGGGGTGTGGCATATGCTATTGAGTTATGCTAATAGATATGCTAATGAGCTCCTGCACCTCTTTTTCTACTAAATGACCCCTGATCAAACCATTGGTCCATCAAGGTCAGTATCATCTATTCAGACTGGCAGTGGCTCTCTAGGATCTCAGGCAGAGGACCACCTGATCCTTTGAGCAGGAGATGCTGAGGACTGAACCAAATCTTCTGTTTGCCAAGCAGATGCTCTTCCATTTAGCCCCAATTCTTCCTTACTGTGGATGGCAAGGACTTTCCATTGCTCATAAAGAAACCCATCTGCATCTCTGGGTAGATGTAAAACTTCATATGCCCCACTGGTTGTTTGTGGGTTGCTTTTGCACACTGAAGAAGTGAGCATGCACACGAAAGCTTATACCCAGAGTTAAACTTTGTTGGTCTTAAAGGTGCCACTGGACCAACATGGCTACCCACCTGAATCTATCTTCACGGTGATATATGTGTAAGAGAGGATAGATCTACCAGTGGCTACTAATCATGGTGACTGAGGGGAAGCTCCTCATTCATAGGCACTAAACCTCTGAATCCCAGAGCTAGGAGGCAGCATCAGGGGAAGGCCTTGGTCTCTATGCGCTGTTGTTGGTCCTCCAGAGGAATTGGATGGCCACTGTGTGAGACAAGATGCTGGACTTGATGGACCAGGGCTTATGATCTGATGAGAGAATGTCCTTGCATATCACAAAATGGTTGGCTGCTTACTGTGGCAAAATTCTTTCATTTCCTTGGTGATTGGGTGGTAACTGCTGGGGGGGGGTCGATTTGGTTAGAGCTTGTTGTGCCATGTGATGCCCTTGAACTCAGGGGAGAGAAAGGAGATCAAAGAAGTAGTCATATGAGGATGGGCACCTCAGCTATGGAGAGGGCTGGTGGTCAGAAGAAGTCTACAACAGTCACTAGGGAGCAGAAGGAGAGCGTCTCAGGAACACAGACTTGCTTTGGAGAAAGGTGCTTGCTTTGGGTGTAAGGTAAAAGATGCAGGAAGCAGGTGTAGTTGGAGAGCAGTAGTTAATAGCAGAGGAAGGAAAAGAAGGGAGAAAAGCTGATTTGGTGTCAAGCGGTCTGTGAAGTGACAGGAAAACCTGGAGCCTTCACAGCTTCCAGGGTGTTAAGACTAGTCACATGTTTATAAATGATGTATGTGAAACAAGTTCACATGAAACTACCTTATACAGAGTCAGACCACTGTTCTGTCACAGTTAAGTCTTGCTTACTCTGGTTGGCAATGACTCATCAGGATCTCAAATGGAGGTTTTTTTCATGCCACCTGATCCTTTTAACCTGGAAAAGCCAGGGATTGAACCTCGGACCTTGTGCATGCAATGCCAGTGCTTACCACCATGACCGTACCCTAAAGGAACTGGGAATGCCAGCAGCGTACTGAGGCAGAAAGCAAAGGATCGCAACAAAAATACTAGAATGAAAGAATGTGCGTCCTTAGACGTCAAGTTAATAGTTGTAAGAAGTGTTCAAGCTGAACAACAAAAGAAGGTTTCCAGCGGCTTCTTCTGAAGCCCACTAAATCAATTGACTGGAAGAGGGGGGAAAATATTAAGTTCAGATTTATAAAGCTCTGTATCTGATGTCGTGCTTTTCTGGCAAGAATTATGGTGGCCATGTTGACAGGCCTGACAGTATAGAAATATTTCATACCTGTTTGGTTGTTTCCAAACTTGATTTCTCTGGAAGATTCTTTTATCTGTTTTAACTCTCTCTTTCAAATGTGATTTTCCTAGAAGTCAAGAATAGCACTGCATTTTGTTTTCCGTAGTAATAACGCTCTCTCTCTCTCTCTCTCTCTCTCAGTACTAGAATTCTAAATTCCACAAACCCATTGTCAAGAAATTGGGCCTTTAATTCAATTTCTTGTTCTTTCATTAGACACACTCAGGCCTCATATTAATCTCTAGTCCTGCAGATGGGTTGAAGTCACCAAATGGGAGATAAATAGCTGTTAATATGGAAAGGTTGGCAAATTGACCTTGTGACTTTTGGATAACAAGTCAGGTACAGGGACAAACCATTTGTTTACCAGGACAGGACTTGGCTCCAATGCATCCTTCAGCTGGTACTGTGATTTACACTAGACAAGAGATGGGTTAGGTTGCAGATAATTTCTCCATCCTGTCATAAAGTGACCCCCTCCTGGGCCATCTGTTGTAACAGGTTCATGTCAACTTAGCTTCAATGGTCTGAAATTTGATTGGACTGAAGGGACCCAGCCCACTCAGATCTTAGGTCTTAAAAAATTAAGTTTTTTTATGTTCTTTATCCATAGTAGGGTTGCCAGGTTCCTATGTTTTTCCAGTGGTGGTGTGGAAATTCTTCTCCTGGGATCTTCTGGCACATGCTAGGCACATTGCCAGGGGGATGCTCTAGCATTCGTCTACAAACTCTATGATACCATAGAGTTTTCAGACCAAATGCTAGAGTGTTCCCCTGGTGACGTGCCTGGTGCAATGACACCACCTCTGGGTGATGTCATCATGCCAAGCATGTTGATCCAGTCCAGGCACTTTGGAGGTGGGGTTCCCCCCACTGTCCAGATCTGGGCTGGTGGATTGGATGCCCCTAAAATGGGCAAACCCCTGCCCTCCCGGGGGACCTGGCAGCCCGAGTTCATAGCTAGCCACAGCTATCTCGAGGTATGAAGAGCTAACCTTGGAATGGAGATTGGCAACAATGGTTCCCAGGGAGGAAATGGCTGGTTTTGAGGGGAGAGTCAGACAACCTTAGTCAGGACAGGCCCCAATGAGTTCCTCACAAAGGCCCAGAAAGGGTTTCCTTCCTTTGTCTTTTTACTGACAGAACCAAGTTTGGTTGCCTACCAACAGCCACTGAGGGATATGTTAGTCCCACAGGAGTGGATCCAGCACCCAGCCAATGGCACACGAGTACACTTGAGTCCCGGTTGAATGGCCAATGGCTCATGCATACCACAGCCAATGGGAGAGCTTGAAATGGCCAACATGTAAGATAATTATATATATATATATATATAGGATTATAGGTAATACCTGTTCATTCTCATAAATGGAGATGAATAGTTATCCACAATTATAAATATCTATGGCACTTTACATGGTATTTTTCCACATGGGCTTTTTTCCATGTGGGCTTTTATGTCTTTGGGCTTTTTTTCTGTGCAGGCTTATTTCCATGTGGGCATTTTTCTATGTGGGCATTTTTCCTGTGAGCATTTATGTCAGTGTTTTTTTTCCTGTGGGCTTTTTTCCTGTGAGTTTTTTTCCAGTCACCTCACCCTCAATGTCCCCCAGAGGTGATGTAGGCACAGTGTGCTTCTTCTTTCCCCTTCTCCCCAAGCATCTCAGTAAGTCCCCTGCCAGCTGGTCATTTGGACTTGGCAGCCCTAAGGAAAGTTCTGGATAGTGATCCGAGAAGTTCAGCCTTCTGAGACAAGCATGATGTCTTTAATTTCATGGGGAAAGCAGACATGTCTCCCCCACCATATATGCCTTCCCCCAGGTAGGAAAAAGGCAACCTTCCCAAAAGAAAGTATATGCCTTAATAGGAGAGTGTGTTGTTACAGCTGTATGATTCTCTGGTCTTAACATACTTCCAGTGATGTCAGGTGGTGTAGCATATGCAAATAAGTTATGCTAATAAGTTATGCTAATGAGCTCCTGCACCTCTTTTTCTATGAAATGACCCCTGGCAGGGAGTATCTATTTTTAAACAAAATGGAGTTTGCAGGCAAGGGGGAAGTAAACCCATTCCACCCTTTTGCATTACTCCAGTACTTGGAACATTTTTATTCCAGCCTCACTGGAAGTAGGCTGGCTGGCTGGTTGAAAAATGTTGAAATCAATCAAGTACCTCAAGATAAAATAGGGGTGGGGGCACAGTTCGGCTCCAGTATCCTATGTTCTTATGGTTGCCGACCTCCAGGTGTGGCCTGGAGGTCTCCTAAAATTACAGCTGATCTCCAGATGACAGAGACCCATTTCCCTGGAGAAAATGCCTGCTTGGGGGGAGGATTCGATGGCACTATAGCCAGCTGAAGTCCCTTCCCTTCCCAAACCTCATACTTCCCAGGCTCCACTCCCTCAAATTTCCAGGAATTTTCCTACCCAGAACTGGCAACCCTAATATTATGTACTCTGGTTTTCTCTCACTCTCTCTCATATTTTAGTTATTTATTTTATTAGGCTTATATCCTGCCCTCCCCCATTGTGGGCTCAGTGCGGGTACCAACGTATAGATCTGCAATTAGTGCAGATTTACAATTAAAACATAGCCACCTCAGTATACTGGTGAAGGAGGAAAGATTCCCACATACTAATCTGCCATTGCCTGATCTGCAAGTAAGACATTAAGTTGCATATATAATGGGAATCTTTCCTCTATTTGAAGTTTGGCAGAGCAGTTCCCTTGTGTAAAAGGTACAAGCCTCATTTGGGTTCAAAACAAAGGGAAAACAGTAAGAAATGTGTTCCCCATTGAAATTAATTGAAATGTGTGAAGAATGAAATAGCTAAATAAATACCTTTAATCCTCCCCCCCCCCAGATAAGATAAAGACAAAAATGAGCTCAAACAAAAACACAATCCTTGCATAATTAAGATAGAATTTCTCACACACAGTTATGCATATCAACCTATAAACAAGCATATTAAATTAAAGCATTGCTAAGTAAAATTGTACTGAATAACACTAAGCCTATAGCCGTAATCTAAATTTAAAACAGAAAAAAAAAACTTCAAAGCACTTGACATTTCCAATTAACTAGCAACAGTATCTATCCAAAAAAGAGTTCACCTTTGAAGTAGGTCTAACAATATCAAGACTTTCATTAACACCGAATGAGGATGTTGAGCATTTTTTCAATGAATTTATCAGACTGCCACCAGTAACCTTTCATGCATCATAAATGAAGAGTTAATTTTAATTCTTTTAATCCCAGTCATAAAGTCTCCAAATCAGATACTTTGAAAGTACAATAAAAAGTATACAAAAAACTTGTGTTTTGGGTTTTTTTAAAATCAGTGCACATCCCTAGCAAGGATTGGCTGGAACTTTCCTGATGTAATAACCTTATACTTGTGGCTGCAAGATTTTCCCATTCGTTTAGTGTTGTGTTCGGATGATGTTACTGAACAGATGGGTTTTTGACCGCTCAAGACTTTTCATCAAGGAACTTTAATCAGATTAAAGGAAAGTGTACAGAGGTAGCATGAGACAGGAATACTTTGGAGATGTGGGAGTGGGATGTTGGTTGCCAACCTCCAGGTGGAACCTGGAGACCTCTCGCTATTACAACTGATCTCCGGACAATATTAATTCTCCTGGACAAAATGGCTGCCTTAGAAGGATGACTATGGCATTGTATCCTGCTGAAGCCCCTCCTCTTCCCAAACCCTGCCCTCCTCAGGCTCAGCTCCCAAAATATCCAGATATTTTCCAACCCAGAGCTGGAAACCCTAAGTATAATTGATCTCCAAACTACAGAGATGAAGTTCCCTTGGAAGAGATGGTGGCTTCAGAAGGTGGACTCTGTGGCATTCCATCCTCTCTAAGCTCCTTCTGCCATCTCCAGGCTCTGCCCCCAAATCTCCAGGCATTTCCCAAGCTGGAGCTGGCAACCCCAATGGTATAGAAGAAGGAAAGGACTGAAAAGGCAATGGGCCAAGCAAGCCTAGAAAAGGAAGTTTCCAGCATTTCTGGGAAATCTACATGTATGAGGGGAGAAAGAGATTAACTAGATATGGGCTGAGAGGGCAGGCAAATGGAGATTGATGGAATAGATTAAAAGCAGGAGGCTTACTTTGTTAGGAGTTGAAAACAAGTGTGTTGGGGTGGTGGAGGCAAGGTTCCTGGGCCAAACTGAGCAACTGGTGGGAGGGGTGGGGACGAGGGCATGACATCAGTGGCACTGCTGACATTGCTATGTCACTTCCTAGTGCAACCCAGAAAGAGTTTCTGGTGATTCCTAGAGCAACCGTTTGTCACCTCCAGGCTGTATCTGGAAATGATATAACAATGTCAATTCCCCCCCCCCTCAATACAGATTCGAGCAGCGGTGGGCAGTGGAGCTTGCCAGGGTGAGGCTTCCCACTATAGTGCTTAGGCCTGGCAAGACTACATGGTGGGCTAGAATGTTGGAGTAGGAGCAAGGAGACCTGTGCTTGCATCCTTTGTCCATGGCACATATAAATGCCAGCCTTACAACCAGAAGCGCAAAGCCAACAGTGAAAAACAGAGAGCAGAAGCTAAAGGCAAAAAATACAAATGGCTACAACAAAAGGAAGCTGCAGACACTCATCCCTAACTGTGGCCTTCCACATGCTTAAAAGCACCCGGTCTGCAAGGAGGAAGGCTTATTGGCTCCTTTGTGAATCACTGCACATTACCGTTGGGATGTATATGGCTTGATGGATCATGGGTTGTGGAACCTTATCATGCAGGCACCTTTATGCTCCTTCTTCTCAAGCAATGCACTGAACAGACAGGTGTACACAATTTCACACTGCAAAACGCCTCCTTGTGCGTATGCATGAACACACCCGCACATCTTCTTTCCTTGTTGTTCGGGGCAAAACAGCTGCAAGTTACACCAAATATGTCAGTGAATAACATCTTGATATAGCATTGACGTCTTGGTCATTTCATAGCCTGACTTTTTATAGACATCTTACCTCCTCTTTTCCAGACGGAAAAGCTGCTGTTGTGATCAATAGCATTTCCCCCCAGCGAAAGTGGTCTTTAACTGCTTTGGATTGTTTAAATGCCATGGGTGTTTTTTTTTCATTAAGTTGACTGTTGTTCCTGAGATGTGTCAAGCTGCACAATTTGCGGCGCTATCTCTGCAGTGAAGCTTTCTTTCTTTTCTTTTTTGAGAGGGTGTGTTTACACCAGATAGTCTCATCACATGCAGGCCAGTGAGAGGCAGGACTCTGGTGTGCCAGCTTTTCTATTACTTTTCTTCAATACTCTTCTGTTCTCCTCTGAGGTGTGCCTCTATGTGTATGTGTTCACCTTTTGATTCAAAGCAAGGTCCAAGCTTTTTGTTAGTTCTGGATAGGGTTCAATCCAATGGACTGGAAGAAAACTGGAAGTCATGTTTTCAACAGAATTTTTATCTGTGTTTGTTAGTGTGCCTTTTGTGTGCAGACTCAGAAATGAAGAGATGAGACACAAATTTGGGGCTGATGGACTACAGATCAGTATTTTAGCACAAGTAGAAGATCCCAGGTTCAACCACAGCACCTCCAATTAAAAGATCTCAAGTAGCAGATGTTGGGGAAGACTTTTCTCTGTTAGAGACCCTGGAGAGGTGCTGTCAGACACAGTATACTGGTGGCCTTCAATTTATGGGTCAGGACTATCTGATACGTCTTTGGCTGCACCGTTTTGGCTTCTTTCTGGAAGACCTGCTGCTAATGTGTGTGTCAGTTTTCATCCTACCACAGAAAAAGGTCCTCTTTCTGGTACGACCACTAAACTTCTGAATTCTGGGGTATTCAAAGATGGGTCTCTGATCAAGATCCTAAATAATGGGCAGGTGTACATTAGGGATTGTAAGCAGGCAGACTGAGGGGCAATTTAGAAGTGAACACACTTCATTTAACAGCACCCCAGGAATTCATATGCTGGACAGCTTGATCAAAATATATACAAGGTGGAAGCCAGGCTGGCAGGCCTCACAGATAAATCTAGGCAGAGACCCTGGAGGGTGTAAAAATCTTGGTCTGACCATGCTGCGAAACCTCCACCCATTCTACAGGTTTGCATATGCTAAAACAATGGACTTGCCTCACTACAGAACTTAATGCTAATTACTTGAATCACTAATCCTATCAACCCTGCCTCACCTTCCCCATCCCCACATTTACTTCACAAAAGCTACCCCATCACCTACCGCTTTCCCACCTAACACAAAAGGAGGGTCATCAAACAGTATTTTATGCTTTTTGATTAGTTTAATTAGACAGCCATTAACACTCCAAATCACTGGAGGAAGCTATCAGAGTTTCAACTTAAGCTTTCTTTTTACACCAAGAACTCCTCCCAAGACATCTCCTGTTCCCTTTGTCAATTCCTGGGAATGCCATTCACAAGGCTCTTTTTGTAGAGAAAGCCCAGCAGGAACTCATTAGCATATTAGGCCACACCCCTGACAGTGCCGCTCATTAGCATATTAGGCCACACCCCATGTTGCCAGAAGTGTGGTCATAGAGCCACACCCACCTTTTGCTTCTTATTCTGTTTAACTTGTTTGTTGTCAAAACGGTTTTGACAAAACCAATAAAAACATTATTTTCTGTCCCATCTATACAAAATCTTGCCTGAACCAATATGTCCAACAATTATTCCCACACTGGATTGGAATTAATTCATAAAGGTTAGGTTCCCATGGAAATTAGCTTGCCTTCCTGCAGAACTAGTATGCTGAATATGAATTTTTAGGGTTGCCAGCTTACAGTTGGGGTCTGGAGATCTCCTGGAATTACAACTGAGTTCCAAACTATAGAGATCAGGTCAACAACTGCTTTGGAAAGTGGAGTCCATGTCATTATGCCTTGCTTAGGTCCCTCCTTCCCACAAAAACCACCCTCCTTAGACTCCACCCCAAATCTCCAGGGATTTCCTCAACCTGGAGTTGGCGGGGGTGTGGCGTTGGCGCCGATGTTGACAGACGTGTAGACCCTTTGCTCCACTCCCTCCCTTGCCTCTTTAATGTCTTAATCTGCATAAAATCATCTAGCAGACCTTCAAAATATGGGTAAATCTGACAAATACCTCACTTCCTCTTCTTAAAAAAATAGATTCAAGACTTCTTCCAGAAGCCCGCTGCCAACAAGAATGACTCCGAAAGCTCTGAACAGGCTGACAAAATGGCAACGGAAGAAAATGCGACCAACCAGCCAACATCCCTCCATCCAGATAAAGTGCTGCACTCCCTGCTCACTAACATGGAGGCTAAGATTTTAAATAGCATGTCTGCACTGATCATACCCCTGACTGAGCAATTTGCAGATTTTAAACTCTCTCTACAAAAAGTCAACCAGACAGCTGAATTTGCAAGAGACCTCAGCCACAATTTACAAGATGAAGTAAGATCCCTCAGAACAGAAAATGGCAACCTACATGATTGTGTTCTCTCTCTAGAAACCTCCTCCCACCAAAACAACCTTAAATTTTGTGGGTTTGCTGAACAACTAAATATAACCACTGATCTCCCAATTTTTATTTCTAACTGGCTTGCACAAATCTTACAATTAGAGGAGGGTATTGCCCCATTGATCACCTCAGCATATAGACACGGCTCTCCTGATAAATCTAATAGAAGGGGCCCAAGCGATATCGGCGGAAGATCTTAGAGCAGGCTAGAGTGCATAGATCTCTTCAATTTAACTCTTATTCAATCCAAGTCTTCCCTGATCTATCCCAAGAAATTCTTTCTAAGAGAAGGGAGGGAAAGCCACTTACTGAAGCCCTTCGGCAGGCACATCTTCACTATAAATAGTTCCACATGACGAAGCTTCAAATCATCTACAATGATGGCTATCTATATGCAGAGGACATTGAAAGCGGCAACAAGATTTTGCAGTCTCTTCACATCCCTTCTATTTCTGACTCCAATAAGATGTCTCAAAAGAGGAAATGGCCAACTTCTCCCACTAAAGACTAGAAGATGCCTGCTAAACATGCCTAACTGATTAACTGTTAATAAGTATTGTTTGCAAAACGGGTTAGCGCTTCATAGATCCTCTTGTCTGTGTTTCGGTATTGTTTTTCTGCTAGTGACATTTCTGCCTGATATAACTTTAAAATACTTATTGTTCTGAAAAGTGGAAGGGGGGGGAAGGGGGTGAAGTTCACTTATTAGCTTCCTCTAGTTATAGCAGTCTTTATTAGTTGGAGCTTGCTCCATTAACCTGCACTGGGCTCCACCTAGAGGGGTTGAGTGAGACTGTTACATTTTGTCTTTTCCATGATTCTTTATTAGTGTTTCCTGAATTAATTGCCCTATAGTACACTTGTTAGACATTGGATTAACTGTTAGATCTGTTCTAATATAGCAGCATTTTTCTCTCTTTTATTTCTTTTGTAGAGAATATATATATGATTAACTTGATTTTTAAGAGTATATTACTGATAAGTAACCTAACAAAAATCACATAGATATTTAAGGTAATTAATTCATTTTAATTAGATTGTACATTAAATTCATTACATTGCTGAGTAAATGTATACATCTCTTAATCAATTAACTGAGACTAGTGCATTATTTACTGATTTACTGTTTATAGATTATTGATTAATTCTGCCTGCATTGTTGAAATTAATTCATTTTTATATTCCTGAGCCTATGAATCTTTAAATATCTTTATACTAATGCCCAAAAGGTAATACAATAACTTTACATAGACTTTATCATCATAAAATCACATGATTATTAATTCATCATATTGTGGAAATTTAACACTTTATCTTAATTAATTAGCTTGGTCTAGTTCAGGGGTGGGCAAATTGTGGCTCGGGGGCCACATGCGGCCCGCCACAGAGTTTTTTGCGGCCCACCAAGACAGTCAGCCACGTGGTTTCTCAACAAGCAATCTCCTGATTTCAAAAAAATTGTAGAAAAGTGTGATAGGGTACATTTCTCTCATTAAACTGATTCTAAAATTAAATGTGCTTGCAGCTATAGATGATATGAAATTAGCACAATAAATAAATTGAATAAAACTACCACTATTTAATTTAATTTATATGTATTGATTTTTATGATACAATTTATACCTTTTTTGAAATGCAAAGTTAACTAATGAATGCAATCATTTTAAAAGGTGCTGCCCTCCGCTAACCTCTGCTCCCACAAAGTGGCCCCCAAGCCAAAACAATTGCCCACCCCTAGTCTGGTTCATTTTAGATTGATTAGCCTTTCATGATTATTTGTTTAATTCTGCCTGTATTGTGGTGATTAATTCTTTTTTATATACCTATATTTTCTCTTTTACTGAACCTCTCTTTTTTGGCCCATCCACTTAATTTATGATGAGTACAAGCTGGAATGTGCTCTCACTGAATGTGAGAGGGCTTAACAATCCAATTAAATGCAAATGTGTGTTGTCCAATCTGGCTAAATCCAAAGCTGACATTATACTGCTACAAGAAACACATCTACATGCAACATCCTCCCCCCCCCTTTGAAGGCCAGCTAGATTCAACATCAGTTTCATGCTAAAGGCTCATCGAAATTGAGAGGTGTTTCAATCTTAACAACTTAAAGCATTTGCTTTCAACACCAAATGACAAAATCAGATCCACGAGGAAGATTTATCTTTGTTAAGGGCATCCTAGATGAAAGCCAGATTACTATTGCTTCAATTTATGCGCCAAATGAAAATCAGATGCAATTTCTGGAAGAAACACTGCAGACCTTATTCACTTTTCAAGAAGGTGAGGTGATCTTAGGTGGAGACCTCAATTTTGTCATAGACTCTGTCCTAGACTGTTCACATCAACTTAACACAAAGGGAACAAGGAAGAATGAACAATTGAAGTTGAAATTTTTGTTCAACCAGTATCACTTATTGGATGCCTGGAGATATGTTCATCCCTCAGAAAGAGACTTGACTTTATCCTCCTTCCTGATGCCTTCATTGACAACATAATCTCTTCTGAAATTTGTCCTACCCTCTGGTCTGATCACACACTGGTGAGTTGTTCTATTTCACCATCCTCCATCTTGGAACCTTGAAGAAGTTGGACTTTAAATAAATCAGTTCAGTTTAATAAAGTTTGCACAGAAAAAATTGAACTATGTATCCAAGATTACCTGAAACACAATCTTAATGGAGAAACTTCCCCAGCCATGATGTGGGACACCCTAAAAGCTGTTCTAAGAGGTCAGCTGATTTCTATGAAGTCTCACATGAAGAAAGAAGAAGAAGAAGAAGAAGAGGAGGAGGAGATTGGATTTATATCCTGCCCTTCACTCACTTGGTGTCTCAGAGTGGCTTACAAACTCCTTTCCCTTCCCCTCCCCACAACAGACACCCTGTGAGGTAAGTGGGACTGAGAGAGCTCTGAGACAACTGTCCTTGGGAGAACAGCTGGTACAGAGCTATGACTTGCCCAAGGTCATCCAGCAGGTGCACGTGGAGGAGTGGGGAATCAAACCCAGTTCTCCCAGATTAGAGTCCATACACATAACCACTACACCAAACTGGCTCCCTCCAGAGACAGAAGCTCTTAAAACCAAATTAACTAATAATATATCACACTTAGAAAAACTACATAAAGAAAGAGATAGCAATAAATTTTTTCATCAACTTGAACATAAACTACTTGAAACATTAGAATGCTCGCAAATTCAAAAGAATTTGATATATCTTAAACAGAAATACTGGATAAACTAATCTCATTCCTTGAAGCTACTTTCCTGGAGAGTAAAAGAAAAATGACTGTCCAGATTTGTCAAGGTTACAAGGGATAAATCAGGCAAATTACATTCCAACTCCAGTACTATAAATCATCTTTTTACAGACTTTTATTGATTCCTTTACACTTCTTCAAACCCATCTCTAGATGACATTGAAAACTATCTATCCTCGCACTTGCACATCAAGAAACTTGATGAAGCACATAGTAAAGCCCTAGAGAAACCAATTGAAACTCAAGAAATATTAGATACTACCAAACTTCTGAAGAATAACCAATCTGCTGGCCCTGATGGATTTCCACCTGAATTCTTCAAGAAATTTGTGACTACTCTTGCTTTTCCACTAACAATGGAGTGTAATGGAATCCTGCAATCTGGCATCCTCCCTCCCTCCTGGAGTTCGGCCTCAATTATAGTAATCCCTAAGCAAGGGCAGGACCTAACAAACTCTGCTTCTTATCGCCCCATCTCTCTTCTAAATCAAGATTATAAAATATTCATGGCAATTCTACCTAGATGCCTCAACTCAATCATTCTAGACTATGTACACCAGGGCCAATCAGGTTTCATGCCAGGGAGAGACTTGACTGACAACATTTACAAGATCTTGAACATCCTATCAGCATGCTAATCCTCTAAGACAAAAGAACTCCTTCTATCACTTGACGTTGAGAAGGTGTTTGACTCTCTTGAAACATCCTACTTATTCACTCTCCTTCATCGCATGTGCTTCGGTGAAACTTTTCTCTGTGAAATCTCATCAATCTACACCAAACCATCAGTGCAAATCAAGCTTAATAGTGTTACTTCAGATCCTTTCACACTACATAGAGGAACAAGACAAGGCTGTCCCCTGTCTCCTGTACTATTTGTGCTAGCCCTTGAACCACTTGCAAAATCGATTCATCAAGATCCTAAAATACATGGTGTACATATACATCCCTCAACTTTCAAGTTGAGTTTATTGCTGATGATAGGCTACTATATATAACTCATCCTGAAGAATCTTTACCTCAACTCCAAGTCTTGCTTAAAGCCTTTGGTCAAATCTCTGGTCTTAAAGTGAACCATCAGAACTTCCGTTACATTTGGGCACACAAATCCTTAAAGTATCTTGGGATTGAGATTCCTAACAACTTAAAAGACGTCTTGGAGGTCAATGACTCCCGTAAATTCAGTGACATCTTAGCAGACTTCAACAAATGGGACAAGCTTAACTTATCTATAACGGACAGATTACATCTCATCAAATCATTTGCACTTTCCAAAATGCTTTTCCTCTTTTCCAATCAAAATACCTCTAAATACGCTGCAAAAATGGCAATCTTCTTTGAATTCATTTTTTGGCAACAGAAAAAGAGAAGGATAAGCTTTCAAACTACTAGAAGATGTTCTTGTCAAGGTGGTCTGAACGTCTTAGATCTGATAACCTATCAAAAAACTATGTTGCTAACACCTCTAATAAAAATGTTAAAGGTTGGCAACAGAGTTGAGTGGGCAAAACCCCTACAAGTATTCACACATCCTGCATACATTCAAGAGGTCATCTGGAATAAACCACAGGCATGCCCACACAATATAAGGTCTAATACCTTCCTTTCAGCAATTTTTTTTAAAAATGGGATTCACTGCGATGACATATCTTACCTACCTTTTCAAGATTTTTTACCTTCACTGAGCAACGATGGTTCCCTCCAGGTAATGATAATTCCTTAGCCAACACCTGGAATCAAGCAGATATGACTAGATTAAAAGATATCCTCTCAAAAGCGGGTTTGCATCCAAAAGCCACACTAGAACAGAAGATAGGTAGTTCTATACTCTGGTACTTCTACCTTCAGCTGAGTCATGTCACACAGAAACTCAAACTCTCTTCAATCTGGAGCACACCACCAACACCCTTTGAAAAGCACATTGATACTGCAAATCTGGACTGTAAAGGCCTAATCTCTAAAACCTATGACATTCTAATTCAACTGGATGGAAAGAGACCTCTACAATATCAACAACAATGGCAACAAAATTGTAACACTATGTTTACTGATGATCAATGGCAACATATTTGGACTTCAAAACTGTTCTCATCTCCTGTTATCACCACAAAACTTCAATCTTTTAAAATACTTACCCGGTGGTACCTAACCCCAAAGAAATTGGTGGCCATGTCATCTGCACACTCCCCGTTGTGCTGGAAGAAATGTGGAGAACCCAGTTCTTTTACACATGGTTGGTGGAAATGTAAATATATTGCTTCATTTTGGAATGATGTCCTACAACAAATACATCACATTACAGGCACTCAGATACCTTTTTATCCAGAACTTACTTTCTTGACAAGTGTTGAATCCTCAAGCTCTAGCAGAGATCTGATAACAAGTCTCTTAGTGGTGGTGAAAAGTGCAATAGCCTCAACCTGGAAATCATCTTTGGCTCCTACTCGTTCATGCTGGCTAACCAAAATCTGGGAGCATTTTATCATGGACAAAATCACTTATCAAGTTCAACAAGCAGAAATGTTTCCCAGACACTCTGGCTTTTTGGAGAAATGGTTCCCTTTCTTAGATCACATAGCTCAATCTAACCTTCAACCGCCTTATACCTACAAATTTTAAATTCCTAACAGGCTAAACATAATTGACATTTATTCATGACACCACATCTCTTAATACAATTACTACTAATAATTGTGTTAAAATAGGCACAAATGAATAACACTCACTCTCAGAGCACTTAATTTTAGCGATCACAGGACAGGTCTATTGCATAGTTCTTTACTTATTATGTTATTCCACACACATTTGTTAAATATTTGCCTCTTACTATACTGTAATTAGTACTATACTGCAATACTATCTTATATGCATTCTCGTTATCACTGGTTACTTGTTACATCATACTATAATTGTTTGAATTTTCATTTGTATGCTTGTTATAGTAAAACTAACAAAAAGTAAATTAAAAAAAAACTGGAGTTGGCAACCCTAGTTCACTGGCAGGACAACCCTAAGTTTGTGGATGCACTGGATGGGAGTAGTTTGTGGACTATTATATTCAAGGTACAAATTTTTATTCAGGGTATAATATTTCATGTGCCACCCACACTTCTTCAGATGCAGGCTTCAGATGGAAGAAGTGTGCATGCAAACAAAAGCTTATACCTTGGATGAAACTTTGGAATCCAATTTTGTTCTGCTGCTTCAGACCAACACAACTATCCACCTGAATTATTACGCGATAATATTTTTACAAGCAATTATGTACCAGTGGAGTGGTTACCATGCAGAGTCTGTCCCACAGATAAAATGATCCCGTGAACAGGTGGGCTTTACCACATTAAAGTATCACTACAATCACAAGATCACCAATTGCTGGAAGTCAACTCCTCAGAAGCAGAAATCTCTCATTATTAGGAGGTTTAAGAACATCAACTTTGCTGGCCTATTAAAGGCAGATGTCAGCCCAGTGGCAGGAGAAGAGGGACAATAATCTTCTTCAGAAACTGCCCACTTTTTAAATTTCACAAAACCAGCAATCTCCAAAGTGCTGCTGGCCATGCTCATTTTTTAGTTACAACTCTGTTTCTCTGCAGATGTCCCTCAAAATCCCCCATGCAACAGTCAAGTGTTCTGCCAACACACACAACAATGAAACTACTTTTTCAGATGCTTTCTCTTGCATGGCAGTTAGCACCAAACAATTTTAATACAGACTTTAGACACACATACATTTGCAAGCCATTCCCAACAAGACATAACAATGAACTAGTTACACTCAGGCTTCAAACTTACTTTTCTTAAACAGAAGATGCCATGAGAAAACTAAAGAAATTTTGGAGAAGGGTGCAGAAGATAATTACAGAAATATTTGAGGTGGATTTGCCAATGATACCAGAAATATTTTTATTAAATATTTTCCCAGAGACTCTAAAATTGGATAGATACATAATGACTTATATATTCACGACAGCAAGAATCTTGATAGCAAAGAAGTGGAAATCTGATTTAAGTTTAAACTGCTAGAAATAGCCGAAATGGATAGACTGAGTATGGTTTGTTACAATAAACCAGAGGGAAAGTTTTGGAATAATTGGAATAAGGTCTATAAATGGATGAATACAAAAATTTCTAATAGGGCTCAAAAGGTTTAATAGTAAGGCAATATCTGTGCGGCAGCTTGTAGGGGTCCCACCTCAGATTAAATGTAGGGTTAGAAATTGATTTAGAAATAAAGGTTTGTTAAATATGAAACAAGAAAAGTCATGCTATGGAGATATTTAATGAGGTTATTTTTTTTTGGTTAAATGTAAATATGGATGTCCTATAATGTGTCAATGGTTTGTTATGGAAAATGAAAATAAATTATTATAATATACAAAAAAAAGAAAAAAGAAAATTAAAGAGATTCTTAAAAAATTAAAGGTATCACCAAAACCAGCATTTCCTGGGCTCTCTGCTTTTTTACATCCCTCCCCTTTTCCTATATATATATTTACAAAAACACAAAGAACAAAATGAAACTACAAGAAAAAAAGAAAGAAAGAAAGAAAGAGAGAAAGAAAGAGAGAAAGAAAGAGAGAAAGAAAGAGAGAAAGAGAGAAAGAAAGAGAGAAAGAAAGAGGGAGGGAGGGAGGGAAAGGAGGGAAAGGAGGGAAAAAAGAAAAAGAGAGAAAAGAGAGATGGAGGGAGGGAGGGGGAAAGAAAGAGGGGGAGAAAGAAAGAGAGAAAGAAAGAATCAATGAGAGAGAGAAAGAGAGAGGGGAAAGAGATGGGAGGGGAGGCACTTACTGGGAGCAGGGAGAGCATAGGCGTGGTGCACTGCAATGGGGCAGCAGCAAGCCAGATGCAGAGAGCTGTGGCCCCATGCTTGATCTCTGCACTGAGATCTGGTGTGCAGGGCTTTTTCCTGCTGGCTCTTTGTCTTTAAGTGCAAGGAGCTGGCTCTTTGCACTTAAAGGGAACATTCCCTTTAAGTGCAAGGAGGCAGGAGGCCAGGCTTCGTGCTCGATCTCCAAGTGGAGATTCAGAGCGCGGGGCCCTTTTCCACCAGCCCTTTACACTTAAAATGACCTTTTTGGTTACAACAACAGTCTGGTTATTTCTGAGAGTTCTCAAAGGGAAAGATCTCCATAAACACTGGTAGCTTCATCTTGCTCATTACTCCCCTCTCACAAGCCTTTTTCTCCTTTGCTAATTCCCCCAACTAAAATAGGAGATAGGTCCCTTTTGGAGGCAACACAGACCATTTGGGGTAACAGGATGTGCATCCAGATATACCCAAGCTGTAAATATACCCCAAATTTGCCTTTTCAGCTGGGAGGGAGAGTAAGCTAGCACCACAAAAATTAATTTTTAAAGGACAAGACCCAACTATCAGTTGGTATTCCACCCCCTCCCACATAGTCCTTTCTTTCAAAAAAGAAGGAAAAAGAAGGAAAAGACTGCAAAGGGAAGAAGGAAGCCCCAGGATTTACCATACTGGCTGGGCTTGTATTGCAGCTGTTGGCCTTTCTCACCAGAGCCTGCCAGTAGGTGAAGAATGGCAGCCAAGCCTGCTTGCATTCCTGTGAGGCTTGAGGCCAGCACCATGGGAATTGCAGGCAACTTTGGAATTTTTTGCAAGACTCTGAGCTTTTTGAAGGCTCCTGAAGATTTTGGGAGGTGCCCAAAGACTTCAGGAACCACTCGAGAGTCCCTTGGCACTGTCCCAAGCTTCATAGGAATGCAGGCCGTTCTCTGCTGGCTTTCACTCTCTGCTGGGCTCACTTCTCTGCTGGGTTCTCTCAATTAGGTAAATCCTGGGGCTGCCTCCTTCCCTTCCAATTAAAAAAAAAATACTTGAGAAGAACCAAGGGAAGGGTAGCCCAACTATCAGCCCAACTTTTAAAATGTAAAGGAATGAGACCCCACTTAACAGACAGCTGATACTATCTTGCTCTCCCCATCTCTGTCTCCATCACCCCTCTTGCCCAGGGTGAGGTGACTTTCAAAATTTCCATTTGAATTTCAAATAGGGCGCACTCTTCAGATGCTGATTTTCCAGAATCCTCAACTGTGATAGAAAACCATTCTTAGAATGAAACTCACGCCCCAAAATTCTGGCATAACAAAGAGCATGCCCTGCAGAAAAACCAAAACTAAAATAACAATGGCAATTTTGTAAGCATGCACCACTGGTCCAAATGGAAGCAGGAGGACTTTAAGAATTCTAGCATGACTTCAGTGGATTTTTCTTTTCTTTTCTTTTCTTTGCATCAAATCACAGCTGACTTATGGTGACCCCTCATGGGGTTTTCAAGGCAACAGATGTTTTGAATCAGTTTGCCATTGCCTGTCTCTGCATAGAGACCCTGGTATTCCTTTGTTCGTCTCCTATCCAAATACTGATCAGGGCCAACCCAGCATAGCTTCCAAGATCTGATGAGAATAGGCTATCCAGAGCTATCCAGAAGGGTATAACTCATGTTAAGACTGCCCTGTTTGTTATCTCCGCAAAGTCAAGGCAACTAACAAACAGCAACAATTATTCCTCTCCAACATTATCTTTTAGTTTTTCTCCTGTTTTTTTTTAAATTTATTCATTTTCTCAAGTGTACATATGTTTGCCTTCCTTGAGGCTAAAGGTGACAGAACTCAACTAATGCCTTTCCTTGTGAAGGCATTTAGTAATCTGCACATAAACAGATGTCATCAGCATCAAGGCTCACGTCTACTGCATTCACCTCTATAGATGCCTGAAATCACCCAGAAAAGTGAAGGTTTCGAGTGAACACGTGGAGGTACCTTATATTAAGAACATAAGCAGAGTTCTGCTGGATCAGACTAGTAGTCCATCTAGTCCAGCATCCTGGATTAGAGCAACCAGTTCCTCTGGAGGTCCAACAACAGGGCACAGAGGTTGAGGCCTTCCCCTGATGTTGTTTCCTGGCACTGGGCTTCAGAGATTTACTGCCTCTGAATGTGGAGTTTCCCTTTAGTCACCATGGCTAATAGACACCAATAGTCCTATCCTCCATGAATCTGTCTCATCCCCTTTTAACATTGTCTATGCCTGTGGCTATCACTACATCCTCTGGCTCTAAATTCCACATTTCAATCACTCACAGAAAGATTCCCTTTTGTCAGTCCGAATCTACTGCCCATCAGCTTCATTGGATTCCCTTGATGTCTAGTATTTTGGGAAGTGAGTATTGAATCAGACCTTTGGACTGCAATCCTCAAAACACTTGCCTAAGAGTAAGCCCCACTGAATAAAATTGGATTTAGTTTAGAGTAGGCCTATTTAGGATTGCAGCTGTAGTCTATAAAGGTCAGTGTTGCTTATTCTGACAGGCAGCAGCTCTCTACAGCCTCAGTTTAAGGTCTTTCACATCACCTTCTTTCTGATCCTATCAACTGAAGGTGCTCGGGTTTGGACTTGGAACCTTCTGCAGATGTTCTGCCACTGGGCACCTGGGTAACAAAAATGAGGAACACACATACTAGATGGAGGATTCACTTTTGGGTAACAGAGTGTGTAAACAAGATCTTGGGGTACGGGTGAACCGTAAGTGAAATGTGAACAGCCAGTGTGATGCAGTGACAAAAAAAGCTAATGCAATCTTGGGGTGTATCAACAGGTATAACATCCAAATCGCAAGATGCTGTACACTGCATTGGTCAGGCCACACCTGGAGTATTGTGTGCCGTTCTGGAGGCTTGGACAGAATGGAGCAAGTGCAGATGAGAGTGACAAGGATGACTGGGGGCCTGGAGACCAAGCCTTATGAGGAAAAGGCTGAGGGACACGGGAATGTTTCGTCTGGAGGAGAGGAGGTTGAGGGGGGGGGACATGATTGCTCTCTTTAGGTATTTGAAGGGCTTTCACTTAGAGGAGGGTGGGGAGCTGTTCCTGTTTGCCGCAGAGGACAGGACTCACAATGATGGGTTTAAATTAAGGGCGGGAAGGTACCAACTGGATATTAGGAAAACCTTTTTTTTACAGTAGGAGTTGTGCCTCAGTGGAATCAGCTGCCTCAGAAGGTGGTGAGCTCCCCCTCACAGGCAGTCTTCAAACAGCACCTGGACAAACACTTGTCAGGGATGCTCTAGGCCGATCCTGCATTGAGCAGGTGGGTGGACTAGATGGCCTGTAAGGCCCCTTCCAACTGAATGATTTTATGAGTCTATCCATCCCCTCCAACCAGCCTTTGTGGACCCAGTGGGTTGTGTCCCTCACCTTCAGTTGCCTCTCCGGAAGGATTAACAGAATTAGCAACAGTGTAGCTTTCATGCAGCAGCTCTCTTAAAGATATAAACAGTGGAAATAAGAGAAACAAAGCTAGTAGTGGCTAGACTCTGTAAATGAGCTCTAGAACAACAGTGTCTCTCCTTTTTGAGGACACAATGGCTTCCTTCAGCTTTGCTAGTGCTTTGAAAAGCATCCAGCCCCTCAACTTTGGTTTGACGGCAGTTGTCCTCATTAAACCCAGAGTGTTTATCTCTTCATAAAGGCAGATCAAGAATGACATCCAAAAAGGGGATAATTAACATCTTCATTGACTATGTGTTTTTGTTGTTACTTTAAACATTCTTTAATGCATACCCTGGAGGCAGAGAGCAGGGAATTCATCATGCAGCGGACAGCGACGTTTTCCAGTTCTTCAGAACTGGTCAAACGTTAAATGCAATTAGACCATGTTGTGTGATGCTACCCCAGACTTGCCAAGTGCTTTGTACAGGCGCATGCCGTGTGAGTCTAGATGCACTGGGATAGTACATTCTGGCCATATTGCGTCTTTATTCATTTTTATCGATATTAAACATAAACTTGGGTTATACTTTCACTGGAAATGAAGCGCTTCATTACTTTGCTCTTTACATTATTCATATAACAGCCTAATTGAGCTCCAGTGGCTTAAACCAGCACAGAATGAATTACATATTGTAGAACATTAGTTCAGGAAGTAAACTGCATTAGATGTGAGGAGGGAAGTCACTTCCACTACTCCACAGTAGCAATTTGTGTTTATAGCTCGCAAACATTATACTTTTTAGTGCCTCATAGGATTACATTGCCGGTGTAAAGGGGTGATTTTCCTTAAGAGACATTAGAAAACCTGTTACAATTATGGTGGAAAGGGCCGTCAAGTTGCAGAGGACTTATGGCAACCCCACAGGGTTTCCAGGGCAAGAGAAATCCAGAGGTGGTTTGCCACTGCCTTCCTCTGCATAATGACCATTGACTTCCTTGATGGTATCCCATCTATATGCTAACCAGGGCTGACCCCCGCTTAGCTTCCAAAATCTGATGAGACCAGGCTAGCCTGGGCCATCCAGGTCAGGGCAATTATAATTATGCAGTTTGAAATAGATTTACAACCAAGTATTTCATTCGCCATATTCTTTGGTTTCTTCTGCTGGGATGGATCCAGCTAGCTTCCCCCCCACCCCACCCCCCCCCACCCCCAGTCTCACCCAATTATCCTCTTTACGGCATCTTCTATCCTACGTGGCTTTTGTGCCTGCAAGCCCCAGGATCCCCAGCATAGCCTTTTTGGATGGTTAAAGGAGACCCTTTTTCTTTTTCATCAGAGGAAAAAAAAAACCTAACTGCATCTAATCAGCTGTATTATTCTGAAATATTTGTCCAGTGGGAGCCAATGGAAGAAAACAGATAGTATAAAATGGGCTATAAGTTTGTGATCAGATTAATGAACTAAACAGATTAAGCAAATTTAAAGCTGAGCTAGGATGTGAGAATTCCTCCAGCAGTTCTTCTTAATCACTAGCTACCTAGTTCCCAATAAGTACAAATGAGGCTCTCAAGGATCACAGGTCTACAATGGGACATGCTGTGATATGACCCAAAGTATGTGACCTTTATTTGTTTCTGTTCTTTCTTTCTTTTCTTTTTTTACTTTGAATCCGCACATCTTCCAAGGAGCTCGGATTGGCATAATTGGTCTCTTCTTCCCAATGTATTCTCACAACAAGCCGGTAAAGTACTTTAACTGAGAGTGACTGGCTCAAGGTCACACAGTGGGTTTCATGTCTGAGTGGGGATTTGAAAGAAGATCTCTGCCAGTCCAGTACTTTAACCATTACACAGCACTGGCTGAAAACACAAAGGCCCTGAACCAGCCGTAACCACTAGCAGCTAATCACATAACAACTGGTTTCTGTCATCGGGATGGGTATCCCCCAATCACAGCACATTCCAATATGCTGATTCACATAAAATGGAACTCAGAGGATCATTGCAGGGGTCTGGAAATTTCTGGAGATTTGGGAATTCCTTTACATGGTTTTTGTGAGCTGCTCCACTGGCACCACGGTGGCGGCATGATTCACAAGTGAACTGAGAAGGCATTTAAATGCCTTCCCAGTTGGATGTGATTTCAGCAATCCCCTTTGCTCCCCCTGCTTGGAAGCAGGTGTATGTGTGTGAAAGGGATCACTGGAATGCTGAAATGGCTTGCAAAAGCTGTTTTAAAAGAACCCTTTAAATGGCTTTTGCAAGACATTTCAGCATTTCAGTGATCTCTTTCACCCACACCCTGCTTAGAAGCAGGGAGGAGGGAAAAGGATTGCTGAAATGGCTTTTGCAAGTGGGTGCCACAGCTGAGTGAAGTCCAAGTGGCAGGTTCACTAGCAAGATCTTTTGCAAAATCTCCCCCACTCCATTCTATTGGCCTCCAGGAGCCGCTGCCAGCAGAAAGGAGGGAAGAGAGATTCATGAACCTCATGAACAGAACTGGTTTGTGAACTGAGAGAGGTTCATCCTAGTTTGCGGTTTTGAAACCTCAAAAACCATGAACTGGGACGAACCTCCATTTTCCCAGCTCATGCCCATCCCTATTGGAGACTATGAACCATGAACAGAAAACCTTTTTTTTAAGTGGATCTTTCTCCATTCCCTCCCACAGCCTCAGAACAGTTCTTCCTGTAAGTCCAGCAAAAGAATGAAGGTGAAAGGAAGAAGGCAGGGAGGATAATCAGAAATTATGTCTTCTGTTCCTGTGTGAACCTCTGTTTTATTCATGGAAGAACTCACACAGGAGAGGTTGGAGATGGTTTCTGGCAATTTCCACATGGCTTCCCACTGTTTCCAATAGCCACAAAAACCTTAAAAAAACATTTGAAGGGGCACAAGAAGCCACAGCAGGAAGGCACATGGGGGAGAAATCTATTCCATGGACTATGTCTCTTCACAATTCATTGAAGAATCCCCCCCCCCTTGAAGTATAGTTTTGTTAATTTGACCCCTGAAGGAACTCCTCATCTAAGGGAGAGGGAAGGGAGCATGGCATAGTGGTTAGTGTGTCAGATGAGGATCATGAAGACACAGGTTCAAATGCCCACTCTGCCATGGAAGCTTGTTGGATGATATTGAGATAGTCACTCTTTCTCAACCTAACTTACTGTGACCCCTGGTTCACAGACACTACCACCTGCCACAACCTCTGTTACACAGGTTCAGGGATGCATGTAGGTCAGGCAGTCACAGTTTGTCACCTCTCTTGTCTCTTTTTAATATATAAGCCCTGACCCTTTCATACACTAGGTCCCTTCTCTCATTTCCAGAGGCACAACCAAACAGTGCAGCCCACTCCCCTTACCAACCAACCCTTGCTCAGACTCTTCACATGGATATTAGGGTTGGGACCAAAACACTGCTTCAATTTCATGTTGCCACTATTTTGTCATATGTGTATGTATATAGAGATGCTGAGGCCTGACAGGTTTGTGTGTGTGCCTTTCTTTCCCTTAGACAGTATACATTCAGTCAGCAGGGTTATCCAGAAAAGAATTAACTTTTACTGAAGGCTTGAAACAACATTGGAGCAATTCAAACAAATAAATATAACATTTCTTAGCACTTCTTATTTTGATCCCTAACACTATTCATGCTTTCAAGTCTAATTGTTAACAAGTTATCTTCCTTTCAGCCAGGTTCAATTTACTGTTTTTGTTGTTGTTGTTTTCCACTCAGTGGCTCAAGCTGGCATTTTCCTTCTATGCAGTTCTAGCTTTCTTTCCAACTGACTTAATGGCTATCAGTGACAGCTCTTCTCCCAACATTCCCTCAGCTTTCATTGATTGTTCACAGAAAGAGGTGGAACTGGACCTGTCTGTCACACCAGTGAGATGTAGGAGGGGGAAATGGTGTAAGGTGCTTTGGGTTGACAATGAGGAGAAAGCAGGGTATAAATAATTACATAAGATGAAAAAAACCTCTGAGAATTGACTGTATCATTTATGAAGACCTAGAGACTAGGGTTGCCAACCTACAGGTGGAGTCTGGAGCTATTCTGGAATTACAATTTTCTTCAATTTCCTTCAGTTTCCTTCAGTTGATTCTCAGCACACAGAGATCAGTTCCCCTGGAGAAAAAATGACTGCTTTGAGGCAGGTATCTATGGCATTAGATCCTGCTGAGGTCCCTAACCCCACCCTCCCCAGGCTCTACTCCCAAATCTCCAGGAATCTCCCAATCCAGAGTTGGCAACCCTATTAGATACTCAGGGGATTTATAATGCTGCCAGAGCCACCCCAGATCCAAAGATTCAAAGACCTCAGCAGTGCAACCTGCCTCAGAAGCAATTCAAACAGAAGGCCTAAACAGGCTTCTAGTCCCATGGTCCTCCATCCCTAGACTATATATAACCTTAAACTCATGATGTCCTGTGGTCTCAACTGAATCAATGCAGCCTTGTGCAGAAGAAGCACCTTACTCACAGCCCATGCTGCTGCCATCAACAGGACTGATGCTCCTGTATTTATAGCTCCTCAAAGGAGCATGGCCCAACTAAGTCCTTGCAGGATGCAAGTCCCTAGAAACATTATCAAGAATGGGCAGGGCCACTTTCCTCGGGACTTATTTGTGCCTCTATCCAGATGTCGAGCCTGGCTAGTTCAACTGCTTCCTATTGATCTGCTTGTGTGCTAAATCTCTTGACCCAGCAAACTGACCTAATCCCAGTTCTTCTGGGAGAAATGGTGGTAACAGCAGCAGCAGTTTTGCTGCTATACTTCCATTAGCGTGTTGTTCTAGGTAGTTCTTATTCCTAAGGAGCCTGTCTCTTTGTGAGGTAGAGTAAACTGATTATGATTGGGGCAAAGGGAAGAGTGGGGGTGGAGCAGTAGCTGTGGGAAATCAGTCATTGAGAATGTAACTTGTCCCTAAACTAATCCAGCAAGCTTCATGACCTTTGAACCCAGGTTTCCCAGAGTCTAGTTTGACACTCCAGCCACCACACCACACTGCCTGTATACTATACAGGTTTACTTAAATAAAAACCCTGTGCCCTGATCTCTCTACCTCCTCAGTCAAAATAATCCTGCTGATCAATCAACTAAAGTTTCCATTGATTGGTCTACCAATTAAACCCCTTAAGTCTTGAAGCCCTCTAGGTTGATGTTTAAATTGGAATACAGGAAGAAGGAGGCCAATGAGGTAATTTGAAAATAATGCTTTGCCCTCTGAGTCTGAACACATTGCTTCCAAATATTTCTGCTCTGGATCACAGTCTTAATTAGCTTCCCACCATTCCCCTCGGACATATGAGTTAATCATTCTTCATATCTGTAAATCATGCTAATGCAAAGGAACAAATGCTACAGTGGTGCAACTTTTAAAAGGTCATCTGTTCTTTTGAGCTATGGCTCGAAGACTTCAGCAGCACCCAAAGCAATCCAGCAGACGGAGAGTCAAGCATGGAGTGTTTTCTGCAAGCCGCTGGCATGCGGAACATTGTTTTCTGTGCAGGAAAGGAAGGGGACCTCGTAGATTGAAAAGTTGTTGCACCACACTTTAAGCAAATACTTGGATGTGATCAACCATAGCTTAATGGGGAACTCATAATAAAGTGTATGATTTGTTATGTGACTGTAAAACAGAAAGCTTGAATAAAATTATAATGGGAGAAGTTTATGGAGAACAGGTTGTTTTATATAAAAAGTGGAAAGCCAATGTAGGTCTTTTAAGATGGTTTGTGATTTGTTGAGCTATATCCTTACAATTCATGCCTGGGGGGTGGGACATGGCAAGCATGAGAAGGGGGGCTTCCCACAGACCATCCCAAGGAGCTATGCTGGGGATCTTGAGATCTACATAGACAAAGGACAGGTGGAATATGAATGGTAGTAAAGAGCTTAGAGAGCTTTAAGTTTTAAGGGGTTTAATTGGGAAACAAGACATATTGCTGTTGGGCTTTCTCATTTCTACAATTTTTTAATTAACAAAAACATAGCCCTCCTCCCTGTTTGTGTGCATGTGTATACACACATTTTAAGTATTTTTCAGTGTTTGCAACCTTGTGGCATAGTATTTTTAAATAAATGTATAATATCCAGAAGAATGTGTTCAAGAGGCTTGATTAGAGCATGCAGGCTGCTTCCCCCATAGCATCTGGCACTCTGGGCCCCCAGAAATTTAGTACCTATAGCCCAGGCAAGCCCAATGTCAGACTCCTGGATAAATCAGTTCCCAACAACATTCACTCTGGTGAATGATAGGTTTATTGAGACATTGATAGGATCTAGACTGGACACTGGTTGTATTAGAACTGAGGGTAAAGGCACAAAAGCAACAGATATACAAGGTTTGAGCAGGGACCCTAGAAGGCAGGGACCCAATCACCTCTGAGTATTCCCCCCGCCAAAAGCAACAGCTGGCAACCCCCTTACTATGCCATCCCCCTAATACGTAAAATGAAGCCAAGTGGCAAAGGCTGAGTTCCAAGGATGTCTGGTTTCTCAGAGGTGATAAGCAAGCAGACTACTTCAGAGCAATCTAGCAAAGTGAAAGCATCTTCCATTCACACTCTCCCACTCCCTCCCTCTGGTTACTATGGCAAAATGAGCAATAAAATTTATAGTGAGTTTGACACCTGATCTCATCAGATCTCAGAAGCTAAGAAGGGTCAGTACCAGTCAGTATTTGGATGGGAGACCACCAAAGAAGTCCAAGGTTGCTACACAGAGGCAGGCAATGGCAAACCACCTCTGAACATCTCTTGTTTTGAAAACCTCATGAGGGGTCACCATAAGTTGGCTTGACTTGATGGCAAAAAAAGTCTCCTTAATCACAGGAGTTTTTAATTGTGTAGTTGACAGGCAGCTTGCTTTAGGAGGAGACTATTTTGGATTTGTGCTCACTGTGGCCGGGACACACAAGAAGTGTGCCAACTGAGACCTCTACATAATCCAGCTTCCATGATGTCAGTGATAGTTTTATTGGAGCCACTGATATTATAGGACTGGGGGGATGTTTGGGTACATGCAAGTCATATGGAGAGGTGGGTTGACGCTAATGATTAGTTCAGATCTATGAGCTTGTTTGTGAAGCTGTTGATGACCCCATCGGCATCCCTGGTGCCATCATCAGACATCTGAACATCTTTTTCATAACAGTTTTCATGGCAGTTCTTTGTTGAACACTTGCCACCAACATAGTCCACAAGATGGTTAGAGTGCTGAACTAGGATCTGAAAGACCAGGACTGATTTCACACAAGCCACTGCTCCATCCCTGCTCTTCCCTTTCCCCCGATTGCACGCATCAATTTCCCATTATGTGCTCCGCGGCCGCATTTTGACCCACAGCTTTGCCCGATTTCATCCACTTCTTCATGATCCTGTTTTTTTGAGGATCTAGAAGATGTGGAGGAGATGTGGAGGAGATCGGGTGAAGCTGTGGGTCAAAATGCGGCCACGGAGCATATAATGAGAAATTGACTCATGCAATCAGGGGAAAGGGAAGAGTGGGGAGTCCAGAAATGATACAAATATAATGAGCAAAGAAAATAACTGTTTTTCATATGACACTAAAAGAAAAAAAAAGAATCCAATGCTACCCCTCAAAATGCTGAGTTTACTGAGAACAATGACACTTTCTACTCATATTAACTTGCTTTTACTTAAACTCCAGTCTGCTGGATGTGGGTCCCCCCCTCTTTTTTATTGGCTTTAGCTCTTGGAAATGAACTAGTGCCTGTGATTTGTTTCTGCTCCCCAGAAGTTCAGGAATGAAATGCCTCTTTTGTGCATGGCTCTCCTTTCCCTTGGGTAGTAATGCCTCATGACGACATTGCCCTGCTGAGTAAAGCTGGTGTAGTATAACATGGCAGTCCCCAACATGATGCCTGTGGGTTAGGACTGCCAACTCCGGATTGGAATATTCCTGGAGATTTGGGGGTGGAGCCTGGAGAGGGGAGAGTTTGGGGAGGGGAAGGAGTTCAGCGGGGATGTGAGGCCCTAAATTCTGCCTTCTAGAGCTGCCATTTTCTTCAGGGCAGGGGGAGCATTTAAATTCTTCGGTGTGTGTGTGTGTGTGTGTGTAAACCCTTTCCTGGGTACCAGTGAATAAAAGTGGACTTACTTCTGAGTAGACCGAGTAGAAATGTAGGTTAGGGGTAGTGTGAGGTGAAGGGAGGGAGCCGAGGCTAGACTTCCCCGTTTACAGAAAGTGAAACCTGTTTTTCTCTAAGTTGCTGCCCTGAAACTCCACAAGAGGGGGAAATGTATGAGGAAGGAGCGGAGGAGGAGGAAGCGGTGCTCTGATCCCCCGAGCTGCAGCCTGCTGCCGATGCCACTATTGCTGCTCTTTTGGACACAGAGTACCACAGCACTGAGGGACAGTTGGCGCCACTGCGGCAGGGTGCTTTGTGATCTGCAGGGTGGGCAGGCAGTGCTTCTTGCCTCTCTTTTGCTTGCCTCTTGCAAACAAACCCTATCTCCAGTACCACACTGCTAATCTTGTTATGAGGCTTGGTGCTGCCCCTGGCAGCGGCATTGCCAGCAGCAGGCATGGGAAATAAGTTGAGGGGCCTGAACAGGGTGGTAAATCGGGGGGCCCTGGTAGATAGTTGGGGGGGTGGGCCCCAAAATGCTTCACTGTAGCTACAGGCCTGCTTCAGGGGAACTGATCTCTGTCATCTGAAGATAAGTTATAATTCTGGGAGAACTCAAGGTCCCATATGGAGGTTGACAAGCCTACTGTAGGTGCTGTGGTGCCTGCTGGTGTACTTTTCCTAGGGTTGCCAAGTCTTACCAGGAAGAAAGCAGGGGAGTCCTGTCCCTTCTCCATAGAGTTTTCAGGGCAAATGCTAGAGCGTCGCCCCGGCAACATGCTCGGCATGATGATGTCACATCATCACGCTGGGCAGTCGGCCAGATCGGGCCACTTTGTGGGTGGGGTTCCCCCTGCCAGCCGAATCCAGACCAGCAGATTGGAGACCCCTTTAGTGGGGGAATCCCCACCCCCCGGGGGGACTTGGCAGCCCTAACTTTTCCCATATCCACTTACTTCATGAGCCTTTGGGGATCAAATCTAAAGGGGTTTGAATGGGATGGGGAAACAAGGGGAGTATCAGGTTGATCCCATGCAGCTAGCTGACTAGCAAAGAGCTGGGCTTATCCTGAACTAGTGTATTACTGCTGTGCTTAGCCATAGCACATGTTTTCTTATGGTTCTGGGCCTGAAAGCTTCTTCTTGTGCCTCTATCAGCAGCAAACCCTCCACTTTCTGTACAATGAAACTAAACAACAGGTTGGATTCTACCAGCTTTTTCCCCGAGTGAGGAAGGGGAAAGGGAGGGGAATCCCTACTGATCACCACAAAAGGCTGTGCTAGGGATCATTGGAAGTGCATGGACAAAAGACAGGTGGGATGGGGGCTGTAGTAAAGAGGAGAATTGGTGTGTTTTGAGCAAAATGTTGCCTGGATCGGATCCAATTTCTCTTCCTTAAAGCAAAAACCAAATGTTGCCTTACCTATAAAGCCCTATATGGCCTGGGACCTGTCTACCTGAAGGACCGCCTCTCCCCATATGCTCCCCAGTGAGCACTACGGTCTGGGACCCAACATCATCTGACCATCCCCGGACTGAAGGAGGTGCGGCTGGCTACAACACGGGCCAGGGCTTTTTCAGTGGTGGCCCCGTACTGGTGGAATGACCTCCCGGAGAACATCAGGGCCCTGCGGGATCTGATGCAGTTCCGCAGGGCCTGCAAAACGGAGCTCTTCCACCAGGCCTTTGGGTAGGGGCCGCCCAAGGCAAACATCTTAGCCCTGGCCCAGTTCCACCTTGCCAACCCGTCTACCGGCACTGCCATCTGCCTGCCCGTCTGTGGCACCGTCATCTGCACACAGAGACTTATGGGAATGCTTCTCGGACCCACCTGCGGATTGATTTTTATTCTGCCGCCAATCTTGTATGGATAGTATTTTAATGTCTGATGTATGATTTTAATGTTGATATGTTATTTTAAAAATGATGTGAGCCGCTCTGAGCCTGCCTTTGGTGGGGAGAGCGGGATATAAATAAATAAATAAATAAATAAATAAATAAATAAATAAATTTTGTAATTGGTTACACACACACACACCCCATGGCAGCCATTTTGTGATGATGATATTTAGCTATGGGCTCAAGAAGTTTGAAGATTCCTGGTGTAAGGGATCCCTGTAACCAAGGACTGGAAATTCTGTAATTCAAATCTTAGCCAGAATTCAGTAGGTCATGAATGGGTCCATGAAATGGGTGCCATAGTGAAAGATAAGGATATCACCATTTCCATAGTCTGTTATCTAACTGCAGCCTTGAAGATCCACCCAAAGACATAACTGATTTTTGCCTAGATGCTCCTATGCATACAGGCACTCTTTTGGCCCTGGCACTGGGTGCCATTGTGACATACATAACAGCAGTTTATAGGTCACTTGGAACAGAAGAAGAAACCATCATGGGGTCCGGCCTTTGTTCTTGTCTGGAACTATGCATTTGTTTCCAAAGTAAAAGCCCACTGCATTTTTTTCTCTCATTCATATAGATAGTTTAAAAAAACAAAAACAACAACAGATGGGAATAGAAACAAAATGAATAAATGCCATTTGTTTCATTTCTTTCTTTGGATCATTCAAAGGAGGGGAGGTCAGGAGAGATGGAGAGATGAAATCGACATAGAAGCCTTCCATCCCTCACAGTCAAGCAGATCTTATGACATAAGAAAATTCCTTTGACAGGTTTAGCTCTCCACAGTGATCCCATCAGTCATTGCTGCTTCAGAGGTCCTTAGAAAGTCCCCTCCCCCCATATACAGCTAGAGAAATGGAGGAATTGTTTAGGCATGCATATTTTAAAAGGTGTGACAAGGAGTCATTTTGTTGCATGATTATGAAAATTGTGCAAGGGTGTGAAGGTGTGAGGGCATGATGATGCAAGAAGGAGGAGGAGGAGACTGGATTTATACCCCACCCTTCACTGGGAGCCTCAGAACAATTTACAATCTCCTTTCCCTCCCCTCCCTACAACAGACACTCTATGAGGGCTGAAAGATCTCTTTTGATAACTTCTTGTAAGGGAACAGCTCTGAAAGAACTTGTAACTGACCCAAGTTCACACCAGCAGCTGCATGTGGAGGAGTGGGGAACCAAACCCAGTTCTCCCAGATTACAGCCTGCGCTCCTAACCACTACACCAAAGGGAAGGAAACCTAACCACGCTCCTAACCACACTCCTAATCTGGTAGGAGTTCTTAAGTTCCTTTAATGGGGTCTCCTTTTGAAGGGAGGACCTGCGGCTCGAGGTACAGGTACATTCTGATGCTGCCAGATCGCAGGGATTTGGGGTATATTTCCGTGGCCACTGGTGCACTGTGGGTTGGTCAGGGGACTGGGTTTCAGCAGGGCTGACTAGGGATCTCACCTTCTTGGAGTTCTTTCTCATATTGGTGGCAGTTTGGCTGTGGAGGGATGAATTGAGAGCTCACTCTGTGCATTTTTGGTGTGACAACCTGGCAGTGGTACACATGATCAATTTCCTCACTTCTAGGTCCCCGAGGGTCATGAGGCTAGTGTGGGCTTTTACCTTGTGCTGCCTGCAGCTGAACCTGCTGTTTCTTGCCAGGCATGTGCTGGGTCTGGATAATGGGGTGGCTGGTGCTCTCTCTCGCCAACAGATGGCCAGGTTTTGTCAGCTCACTCTGGAAGCAGACCTTCACCCGGCGCAAATGCCTCTGGAGCTATGGCAGATTGGAGGGCCGAGGTGTGCAGGGCTATAGGCCTTGCGATTGTGCCTAGCACCAAGAAAGGGTATGAGCGGGCAGTTCGCCAGTTCAAGGTATTCAGGGCTATGGAGCATTATCCCAACGTCTGACCTATTCCTGTTGAGCAGCTGATGCACTATTGCGTCTCGCTGGAGGAGGCTGGTTTAGCTGTTCATTCAGTACGGGGCAAGCTTTCGGTGCTGGCCTTCGCATGCAAAGCCTTCAGCTTTACTGAAGTCACAGGTGACTTCAGGCTTAGGAAGATGCTTGAGGGTTGGGCTCGGGAAGGTTTGGCGGTGAAAGACGCCAGGCAGCCCATATCTCCCAGGGTCCTGAAAGGGTTTCGGGCTACCTGGGGTTCAGTCTGTGCATCCGACTTTGAGCTCTGCCTGTTTCACGCAGCCTCCCTGCTGGCTTTCTTTGGTGCCCTCAGGGTGAGTCAATTGGTGGCTCACTCCAAGGCGGATCGGTCCGGCAGGGCTTTGCAGGTGTTGGACATTCAAATGCGGGGCGACAGCATGTAAGTCAAGATTAGGAGCTCTAGGATGGCTCAGTTGCACAAAGGTGACATGATCAATCTAGGGGTCAGTCAGGACAAGGAACTCTCCCCAGGCTTGGCTCTGTCACAGTATTTGGCGCTGTGGGGCACGGAGGCTTTCTTTTTAGGCACGAAAATGGTAGCCTGCTGACTAGACATCAGTTTTGGGCAGTGACCTCTCGGGCCCTGGACAAACTGGGCCTGTATGGAGTGAAATTTGGGACCCACTCCTTTTGTATCGGAGCTGCTTCCATGGCAGCGGCTATGGGATACTCAGCTAAAAATGTGCAGCTGGTTGGTCACTGGAGGTCTGGCGCTTATAGGGCTATGTGCATTCCCTGGCCATGTGACACTCCTCCAGGGACCCGATGTCTGACTGTCCTCTCTTTTCAGGTGCTGTGTCCAGTGGCAGGAGGAAACACATTCTTATTTGTGGGCACAGTTTTATTTTCTGGGCGACTCATTGGGTGAACAGATGGGCTATCAGATCACAGTTGGGCCTGAGTGAATGGGCTACTGTGGAGTGGAGGGGGTGCTGAGGCTTGCACTGGGCAGGCCTACTTTACCTGTAGTTCCAGCCCCCGGCCACTGCTCCACTGGATATAGTTTTAATTCACTTGGGCGGTAATGACCTAGGCATTCTAAAAGGGAAGGCTTTGATTTTGCAGGCTGGGAAGGATTTTTCTTATATCCGGCGCCACTGGCCAGATATGGCCATCGCTTGGTCGGCCATGGTACCTCGCAGGGAGTGGCGGGGTGCTTTTAACCCTGGGTGTATACAGAGGGCCCAGTGCAGGGCCAATAGGGAAATTAGGAACAACTTGATGATTGGGGGTGGCCACTTTACCTCATCCAATGATTCGGTCTGAATCAGTGGATCTGTACAGGGTGATGGCATGCACCTGTCGGAGCGTGGAAATGACATCTTCCTTCAGGACCTAAGGCAAGGGCTATTAGCAGTTCTAGGTGTTAGTGGGTGCAGAGGCCTAAGCTGAGGCTTGACCCTTGTGATGGCGGATTTTTGTAAAATAATGGTTATGGCTCGGTAAGCATCTTCAGGAACCAGGTAGGGTGAGGGGGGCTGTTTGGATCATAACTGCTGCCTTGTGGCCAGGGAAGAGATGAGCAGGCTGCCCTTTGGGAGTGCTGGTGATGGATACTCAACACTGACCTGGTGGATGTGTGTGAGGGATCATCACGGCATGGCCCAAGGCTGGGCTGCCCAGGTGCTAGCCACTAACAGTGGGCTACGCTCTGGGGGTCAGGTGCTTTGCCCATAATATGATAAGGGTGGGGTAGTCAACCCCAGGGCTTTACCATGCCACTTCAGGTTAGCCCTTGTCTTGCTTTGTAAATAAATAAATAAAGTGGCCATAAAATCCCAATTACGTTGTCTATTTCTTCTGTCTATGGGGGCAAAGAGTGTTTCCTGGCGGCGGCCGAGGGCTTACTCCTGGGAGACGTGGTTGCCTTCATGTAAGGAGGATAGGCTGGTAGGTGGTGCTGCACTCGCAGCTGGGACTGGAAGGGGCTGGGCCAGCTACTCCAAAGCTGGCCCCCAGACCTCTTTGTCCTCATTCCGGCTCGTGGTCAGCCCGCCCGCCTGGTATGTAATGTGGGTTTCGACTGGTTGTCCCATTGATTGGGGGGCCGGGTAGGAATTTTTTACCTCTGATCTGATTGGCCTGGAAAAGGGGAGTTTTTTGCCTACCCCACATTACATGTAGTGGATGAGGAATTGGCTTGGGTTTTGGGCAGGCTTTAGGTTTGTCACTTTTTTTAGGCGGATTTTTATAAAATAATGGTTACAGCTCAGTAAGCATCTTCAGCAACCAGGTAGGGTGAAGGGGGGCTGTTTGGATCATAACTGCTGCCTTGCAGCCAGGGATGAGATGGGCAGGCTGCCCTTTGGGAGTGCTGGTGATGGATACTCAACACAGACCTGGTGGATGTGTGTGAGGGATCATCACGGCATGGCCCAAGGCTGGGCTGCCTGGATGCTAGCCACTAACAGCAGGCTATGCCCCGGGGGTCAGGTGCTTTGCCTATAATATGGTAAGGATGGGATTGTCAACCCCAGGCCTTGACCATGCCACTTCAGGTTAGCCCTTGCCTTGCTTAGTAAATAAATAAATAAAATGGCCATAAAATCCCAATTACATTGTCATACTATTTCTTCTGTCTATGGGGGCAACCAGCTCATGAATTTTGACTGTGGGTAAGAGCGTTTAGGGTTCAGGCTGCCGAAAGACACAGCTGGTGAGGCAGGAAGTATCATATTTTCTGATGAGCCAGGAATGCTTTCCTGATAACCTAATTCTGCAAAGAGAGAGAGAGAGAGAGAGAGCAGGGATCTGTCTCATGCAGAGTGACAACATTTATAAATGAATCCAAGGACTATGTTCTGCTAGAATTTTACCAGTCATTGGGCACATTGAGATATGTGAAATTCTAGAATTGTTGTGTTAAAGCCTTTTGTTATTATCATTGTTGTCACTGCACAAGGGACATGAACAAAGATAGTTTTTTCATGTTAGAGATTGAAGGTTAGCTTGTGATGTGGTATAATTGCCAAAGCCTTCTCTGAAGTGCCATTTTGCTGTTGCAATCTTGAGTGTTTCAAAAGGGCTCTAATTACAAAGCAGAATACAGAAATCTTGTGTGATTGGCAGTTGGGGGTGGGTGGGGAGGAAAGATGGCCTACTTTATGGTTTCCCCTCACATACTTTTCTAGAAAAGCAAAAGGGGGGGGGATGTGGGCAGGTTCCTCAGCATTGTTTTATTCAGACTTGTGCATCTTAATGGAGGAGGCATGATTTGCACTGAGCCTTCTGATCTCACTGTAGCAGAAAGGGCATGCCTGGCTCAATCCCCCTGATTTCCACTCAGAGATTCTCAGGTACAGGTGTGCCTTCTTCTGCTTTGGATGCTGGTGAGCTTCTCAGATTATGGGCTTCACCCAATGTGGGACACCCTCAGGTTGGCTGTGTTGCCTGCTGGGTCACAAGACACTGTACAGCCTCCATTTTTGTGTGTGTTGCTGTTTGGAAAGGCCTTCTGCTGGCAGGCATAAAGAACAATAGACCCACACTTTCATGCTGAGAAGAGAAGCAGGATGGTGAGGCCAGGTCATTCACTGATATAGCATATCCTTTGGATTGTTCCTTACTCCGGTATGCATCCCAATGTTACTTCCAGCTTCCTTGCTCATCCCCTTAATTTTCCTTTAGGTTTATGGACCAAAGTGAGTTGTAACAGATGAACAATGTTTCCAACACATTGAAACATATTTCATTTTAGCAGAAATGCCACTCAGAGGGGAAGAAAGTTGCCACTTTGAATTAAAATTTCCACAGATCTTTTTTTTCTGCCAGACAAAATTGCTATATGCACAAAATATATCCTTGGGTTAGCTGTTGGAAAGTTATGGGAAACACAATGTATATCATCTTGAGAAAAGTACTGTTCTGGGAGATGTCTCCTCTAACAATTACCCTCTAAAGGAGTATATTTTCCTTTGTGCTTAAAGCACCTGCATGTCTTCTTGGTATGAAATAACAAAGTCACCACAATAGCAGTTGTACGCAAAATGTAAAGTTGTAATAATTCTTAGGCAGGTTTGGGATGAGAATCTAGCATTAGAAAACCAGGTATTTACAGCAAAAATAACTGTTGTGCATTGCCATTTTATTCCTTGTTTTCTCATGAATCTTGTGTGGTGTAACTGTTTAACTATTTATGGATCTTGGTGATAGCCCCCTGGTGAAGAGCTAGTCTTTTGAATCTTGTTAAGGATTCACCCTGGAATAAAGAATGTGCCACCTGCACCTGTTAGACTTCCTTCCCCCACCCACATTTGCATTCCTTTCCAGATACTACAGCTGCTAAACAACTAGGAACAAACCTTGTACTTCTTATGACTTCCATAAGCTCAGTGGGAGAAAGGGTAAATCTTTATGTAACATGCAGAATTTTTTTTGAGGTTGTAGTGCAACAGTCAGAGTTGTCTGCAAAATTTCTTGTTTAAAATCTTGGTGCCAGCCATGGGCAACTTTAGGGTGGTCCTTTGATTTCCCAAAGTGTTTCCTTCTTCCATGCCATTGGGCTTGGCTCTTCCAGAAAGTTCAAAAGAATGCCTTGGACATCAGTTTCCAAAATAGCTTATACGTAGCCAGCGTCAGAGATGGTGTGCCTAAGAGCTTGTAGTCCATTTTTGCAGGGGATGTTGGTGTGTAGATTTTCAACATCCACGATGGCCAAAACAGTGTTTCCTGGAAGATTAATGGCTTCTATTTTTATCAGAAAGTCTGTGGTATCCTCAAGGGGAAATTACAACATGAGATTGCTGAACATGAGTTAATTCACAATGGACCCCAAGGGCTGAATAGGGACATAGGGGGCGCGATCATACGCACCCATTTACGATGTAAGCGGTGCGATGAAGCGACGGCGCAAACCGACGGGATCAGACAAGCACATCTGCAAAGCATCGTGCTCCTGGCATAACAACGTTGCGAGCGCCCGTTGATGCACTTCAAAAAGAGACCGCTAAAACAGAAGTCCTTTCCGGAAGAGCCGGAAGCAGGCGTGCGTGGGATCGCAGCAGCGCACCTATGCCGTCGCATCCGGCCACCGTCGCGCTTCTGCGTAAATAGCGGATGTTTTTCTTCCGAGCCGTGTGAAATGCGTAAGAGCGGAGGTCCGCGCGTGTGCAGTAGCGAAAAGTCACCGAAAAGCAGAAGGGGGGCCATACGGGCGTACGGGCTGCACGGACTGTTGCCGCGCAGCCGAAAAAAACAGTAAAGGGCCAGGGACACATTCCCCACACCTCCCTCTGCTCCCGATCCCCCTCGTATCCGGAACAGGCACCAGTGCAATGGCTAAGCCGTGTGGTTGTTCCTGGACATGGCCAGAAGTGAGGGACCTCCTAGCGTTATGGGGAGACGCCAGGGTCCAGCGGACCCTGGGACAGTCCCGCCGGAACATTGAGGTGTTCGCCGAGGTGGCTAGGGGCATGGTGGCTAGGGGACATGACCGGGATGCTCTCGCTTGTCGGCGCAGAACTAAGTCCATGCGCCTCAAGTACCGGAAAGTAGTGGCTAACAATTCCAAATCAGGCCAGCCCAAGATCACGTGCCCCTATTATGAGGAGTTGCACCGGATCCTGCATAAGAGCAGAGATGTGGACCCCGGCATGGTGCTCCAGACCCTTGGCCGGCGCCGGCGGAGACGCCAGGCAACCCAGGGGCCGAGCACCTCATCAGAAGAGAGTGCCCGCCGCCCCAGGGCAGAGGACGAGTTGGAGTCAGCCGAGTCCCTGCCCTCGACCAACAGCCACACTGGTGAGTGTCCCCAGGTACAGAGAACTGCACAGGCCACAGTGCCAGGGGGACCCTGGGAGCTGTCTGGGAAGGCACAATGCCCTCCACAAGGGAGCCCCCTACAGAAGAAGAGCTGGTGGGGCATCCAGTGGGAGAGGGGGCATATGGGGGCTGTGTCGCACAAGCTACGGCTGGTGACTCCCTGTCTGTCCCACGTACAGGTACAGAGTCAGTGAGCAATACCCAGCAGGACAGCAGTGACGAGGATGATGACACTGACGAGGACAGTCTCATGCCGCCCGGCCAAGGTTGGTGAAGGGCATCAGTGGGCCTCCAACTACACACTGCTCCACTACTGGCGTTGCCAGCCACTGTGGATCACAGTAAACAGAACCTTCCTTCCTAGGGACACAAGAGCTGGCCTCGGATGCGGACATGGAAGCGGAGGAGGAGGCAGAGGAGGAGGAGGAGGAAGAACCCATGGAGGGCTCCGGCCGCCACCCGGACCATGAGTCACACAAGGGGATAGGCTGGGGCATGGGCTATGTTCCTGTCTGGGTGGGGTAGAGGTGGCCGGTGTGAGGGGGATGGGCCTGGTGTTCACTGCCCATACCCCAACAGGCCTTCCGCCAGACGTCACCATGGGATACCTGACCCCTGCAGAGAGAGCAGCCCTGTGCAAGACAAAGAAGAAGCGGCTCTCTGCCCTACAAAGTGTTGGGGAGCACCTGGCCACCCAGGCCCAGGAAGACAACAGAGAAGCCATGGCAGAGGACCGGCGGATGCATGACGAGCTGATTGCAGAAATGCAGGCCGCCTGTGAGCAAGATCAGGCAGCATACGCCGCCCAAGCTGCAGCACAGGCCACCATGCAGGCCAGTATAGAGGCCTCCAACACACAGATGGCTCGTCTAACAGACGTGGTCTCTGCCCTAGTGGACACCTTGTGTGCCCGGGCTGTGGCGACAGAGCCTCAGCGGCCCGGCCCTAGTGGGGTGGCCACGCAGGTTGGACGGGGCCGGGGTAGAGGCCGTGGGCGGGCACGAAAGAAGCCAGGAGCATCATAGGGATACTGGCCCAGGGCAACCAGCAGAGGTCCCCCGGGGAGGGGGGTATGGGGGGGGGAAGGACAACACTACTACGGTATTGGAAAAATATAACAAACTTTAATAAACACAACTATACAAACAACAATAAGAACCATGAATCAGCCCCCCCCCTAACCCGACCCGGTGTCCCACCCTGACTCCCCCGCACCCTCCAGGACATGCTGCCCAGCACTCTGTGGCCCCTCTGCCCCCTCCTCGCCAGAGGAGGCCACGAGAATCGCGGCCTGGGCTGCCACCTCTGCCCCCCCGTCCCGCTGCTGCCCCCTCGTCTGGGGCCGGCCCCGTCTCCCCCTCTTCAGCTGGCTCCTCCCCTTCCAGGGCTGGTGGCTCCTTGTCCGAGTCCTCGAGGATGCGGGGACGCCGGCACGAGGTGCAGTGTGTCCGGCAGGGGGATGGCCTGGGAGCCACAGCCTCCGCCGCCTGGGCTGCAATGGTGTCATCCAGGCGCATTTCCGTCAGCAGCTGCTCTATTTGGCGCATCCCCCGCTGCAGGAAGGAAAGTCGGTATCCGTAGTGACCGACTGTGGGAAAACAAGGGCGGGGTGTTCCGTCAGTGGCCACATGGCCACCCGCCAGCCCACAAGGACATTCGGCTGGCAGCTGAGCTGCCATGCCGTGGATGGGAGCAGAAGCCTCAGCTGCTCACCACTGTCTACAGTCCACCCACGGCAAAGTTCCTCGAACATGCCAAGTGGTATACTCACGGGTGTCGATGACGTTCTCCATCTTCCCCTCTAGGATGGCCAGCCTTTCCAAGGTGGTGCCGGAAGACGGTCCTGCCTCGGGTGCAGATGGGACCCACTCTGCTGTGGGAAGAGGAAGGGGGTCAGAACCATATTGGCAGGGGGCGACCGTGGTCCCTGGGCCCCATCCATATGCAGACCTACCAGCCTCGGTCTCAGGGGCGGAGCTGATGACCACAGGTCCTGCTCCCTCAGGAGTGGCAGCCACCTGCATTTGGCTCCCCTGCACATGAAACAAGGGTGGGGGTGAGAACCCAAGGGGAAACTACGTGGGCGACCAAAGACAGGAGTTTGGGGAGGCCAGTGCTCACATAGCTAGCCCTGCAGTCGACTGACAGCTGCCAGGCATGCGTGGTGGGTGACCCAACCACATCCAGCCAGGCCACCCAGGCTCCACCTTGCTGCGAGGTGGAGGCACCGGCCCCATGTGTGTGTGCTGCGGGGGCCCCCCATACGCGTGGCCACGGCCGATGGCTATGCCCAGTGGGTACTCACCCGCATCCCCTGATCGGCCGCTCCCCGAATGTGCCTCTGGAGAGCTCACCACCATGGGCCCTGCAGGCAGAGGCACATGGCAGCCGTCAGGAGCTGGGCTCCTGCCCCAGCTGTGCAGACCACTGAGTGACCAGGCACACTAGGCCCATGTCAGCCATGCTGCCCTCCTCCAGCGCTGTCTGCTCCCCCTGACACAGGAGACCCACCACCACATGCACTCCACATGTCATGGCACCTGGCAGCCCCATGCTGGGAGCCTGTGTGGGCATGCCGTCATGATGCTCACCTTGTGCTGCAGGGTGCCGCTGGCCCTCCTCCGCGGATCCCTGGCCCTCGGCCTCTGAGGTGGCCCCCCTCTGCCTCTTCGCCCGTGGATGCCCTGTGAAATGACAGCCATGAGGGGGGGGCACTAAGAGCCGAGGGGAAGGGGGTAGGGCGGTACTTACGGTATGGCATCCGGTACCTCCATCCAGGCTGCCCAGCCTGCTCCCAGAGGTTCCGGAGCAGTCCAAAACGGGGAGGGTGGTGTCCTTGAGGCGGGAGACCATCCCAGTCCTCCAGCGCCTCGAAGAATGCCGCCTTCTCCCGTTTGAACTTCGCCCAGCACTGCTGTGCCGAGCGCTGGAACCCCTGGGCTGCCAGGCGGCTGGCAGCCTGCTGGAAGAGGGAGAGGGTCTCCTCATGGGTCGAGGGCATGACCCTGGACCCGGCCTCAAGCTCATAAAGAGCCTCCAACAGGCTCTCCACCTCCTCAGGCAGCCACAGCACACCCTTGGTTGGGAAAGCCATGCTGCCTGAATGAGGAGGCCTCTGCGTTCTGTGCATGCGCTGACACGCGCCCCCTTTTGCCCGCCGTTCGTGCAAAAATACGAAAACGCAAAGGGCTGAGGCTTCGCACCTCGGGGGGGGGGGGAAACGGGTAGATGTTTCTGTTCAGTGAACATGTCATTCTACGAAGCGACCAGGTGACATGTGACCGCCGCTCCACATCCAGTGGCCCGGCGATGCAGATCGTTCGGTGGCCGCTGCGTCACACCCACGAACGAACGAGCCTTTGCCCGGTCGCTGCTTGGCATCTTCGACCCGGCATCAGAACACACGGGCAAGCCCTCTGTTCCCAGGACGCACTTGTCAGCGAACGCCCAACCTTCCGCTATGTGTGTGGCAGGGAAGGGGAGAGGCACCAGGGCCATCACCATGGTTTGCAGACAACGGCAGGGGAGCTCCTTTCCAGCTGACCCCATAGCATAGCTGTCCATGCATTCCCAATGTGCTGTCTGTGGTCCCCAGCTGCCCCCCCTCCTGGCAGCTCATGGGTCCAGAACAGGGGGGACATGCTGTAGGGGAGATGCCATGCCAGACCCGCACCCCTCTGCGTGACAGCCCCATGACTTCCGACTCCCACCCTCCATGGCTCCCACAATAGGAGACGGACTAGCATCTGGATGAAAGCCGCTTTATTTGAGGGAGGGCGGAACTCCACCACAATCTTGTCACCACAGCACCCCAGGGACAGGGAGCGGAGCACACTGCGGCAGTGGCAGGGAGAGGGACCTAGGGGATCCCTGCGCGGCGACAGAACCATGTGGTGAGGGCCTCCTGCACCACCCGGCCCGCAGCTGCCTGCCTCTCGTCCGCATCCATCTGTGGGTGCCTCTGCTCGGCCTCGTCCCAGCCCTCCTCAAAGTCCCTCTCCTCTCCCTCCTCCAGCGCCTCAGGAGCTTCGTGGCCACGGTCCTCGCAGAGGTTGTGCAGGACCACGCAGGCAGCCACAGCATACTTCACGTTATCCAGCTGCAGCGGCACCTGTAGAAGCAGGCACCGCCTTCGTGCCTTCAAACGGCCAAAGGCACGCTCCACGACATTGCGCACGCACGCATGCACCTTACTGAAGTGCCGCTGCCTGGGGGTCGTGTGGCCCTTGTAGGGCACCATCAGCCACCGCCGCAGGGGATAGGCCGCATCACCCAGGATCAGTGGGGGCACCTCCACTCCCTCGATGGTGCGGGTGGGCTTTCCCGGCATGAACTGGCCCGCATCCATGGCATCCACAATGTTGGAGCTGTGCAACACGTGTGCATCGTGGCTCCGCCCACTATGGCCCACCACGGCATTCACAAAACGAGTGGCATGGTCGACGGTGCCCTGCAGCAGCAATGAGCAGTAGTGCTTTCGATTCATATAGTTCTCCGCCTGGTCCATGGGAATCGTGGTCCGGATGTGGCATCCATCAATGGCGGCGACACACTGCGGAAAGCCCCAGGCGGAAAATGCACGCATGACCTGTGGGCAAGGTAACAGGTAACTTGTAAACACGGGTCCTTGCCTGCTCCGGAGCATGCCTTCTGGGGTCTGCCCGTGGCCCCCTCCCCTTGCGACTGCACAGTGCTCCCCATGTACTTGCGCACTCACCCTGTCTGGGTTCCATAGGTACACCACTCGACGATATAGCTCCTCCACAATGCACGCGTGACCTCCACGACAATGGACGCCACGGTGGATCGGGCAAGGCCAAACTGCATGCCGACGGTTCTGTACGACATGGTGTTGGCCATCCACCACACAGCCACTGCCACACGCTCCTCCACTGGCACGGGAACCCGCATCACCGTCGTCTCCCTTTGGAGTCTGTCCCGCAGCCCGTCCACCAACCAGGTGAATGTGGCCCTGTGGACATAACACATCAACTCGGGGGTCGCCCTCCAGCACAACATGTCATGACACCCGCAACCCCTCCTCCTCCTCTCCCCCTGACTCCACTGACCCAAGCTGTGGGGTTCAGGTAGCCCTGAGGTACAGTGCCAAACTACTCCACCCATATGCAGGGCTGTGTCAGGTGGCGTACGGGTCTGCCATGGACAGGTGCTCCGGTCTGCCACCCCTGTGTGTCTGCGGACCACAATACCCCCCTCCCCCGCCCCTCTCTGCACTTCACCTGGACATTCTGAAGTGCTTCACCCACTCTTCTTCTCCCCAGACGTGAGTGACAAATGTCGTCCACCACTCTGTAGACCGGGGGTACACCCACCACCAGCGGCGTGGCAGCTGCTGTGCAAGGTAGGTAAGCTGCACGGCGTGCCGTGCTGTACTCTCCCTGCGCCGGCGTGAGCGACCTATACGGCGGATGCCACATCTCACATAACTGGCAGCCCGTTGTCTCCGGAGGCCATGTCTCATTGTCTCCCCCGGATGCCACAGTTGTTGCTGACGCTGGCTCAGGATCTGCACAGCCTCACACGCAGCCAGGACGGCTGTCCCGACAAGCTATTCCTCCATTTCCATGGTTGGCTGTGGCAACTGTGTCCTCTAGTCTCCCTGTGACCTCGAGACTGCTGTCCGCGGTACTGCTGCGGCTGCGACCAATCGAGCAAGCGAGTGAGGGGGCAGTCTGTGCACATGCGCGAAAGTCAAAGCGAACGCAACGCCATGCACGCGCATCATTGCCTCTGACGCGCAAACGGCACGCCGGAAGGACGTTTGCCGCATACAGCGCCCTTATGTATGGTTGCACCATGCCGTCTCTTCGGCCGTGCTCTCAGTGGGACGCTTGAGCGACGCTGTATGATTGCGCAACGACGTTAGCCGTGCGATTCTGTGCCGTACCGTGGGATTGCATTAACGCGCCTTTTTATGCAATGACGCAACACAGGTACGCTTCCCGTCCGCTTTATCGCACTCGTGTGGATGGGCCCAGGGTTCTCATTTCACTACAGATGTTAATTTTTTGTCCCTAAGCAATTTCCCTCTGCTCTAATCAAGCTGATTACAACATGCATGGTACCTTTGCATCCTTTTCAAGCATTCTTTAAATCTCCCATCTTCTGACTGATTGAAAGACTCAGCTATCTCCATTCCTACTAGCAGGGGTCCTTTTGAGCAGGAGCTCGGGGGAGCGCAGCTCCAGGAGTTGGTGCCATTCCCCCAGGCGGGGAAATGCCTGCTTGTGTCATGGCTGCAGCAAACTGACCCCGTCCTCTGGAAAGGTCCTTGTTCCTCTGACCAGCCTTCTGAAGGCTTCAGCCACCACTGAAGCTATCCTCCCAGAATAGTGGTATTTCTGAGGCTTGGATTAGTAGCTGCCCCCTCTCTGCCAACTCTTTCTTTCTTTCTTTCTTTCTTTCTTTCTTTCTTTCTTTCTTTCTTTCTTTCTTTCTTTCTTTCTTTCTTTCTTTCCTTCCTTCCTTCCTTCCTTCCTTCCTTCCTTCCTTCCTTCCTTCCTTCCTTCCTTTTCTTTTCCTTTCTTTTCCTTTCTTTTCCTTTCCTTTCCTTTCCTTTCCTTTCCTTTCCTTTCCTTTCCTTTCTTTCTTTCTTTCTTTCTTTCTTTCTTTCTTTCTTTCTTTCTTTCTTTCTTTCTTTCTTTCTCCCCCCCCTCTCTTTCTTGCCTTCTGACATACTTCTGGTGATGTCAGGTGGTTTCTGCAGTAGAAGAGATTCAGCTGTTAAAAGATGCTAGAACAGGTGGTTTAGCATATGCAAATAAGTTATGCTAGTGAGTTATGCTAATGAGCTCCTGCACCTCTTTTTCTATGAAATGACCCCTGCCTACTAGTGTCTGATGAAAGGAGCTTTGATTCTTGAAAGCTTATATCCTGAAACTCTTGTTGGTCTCTAAGGTGCTACTGGACTTGAATCTAACTGTTCTGCTGCAGATCAACATGGGAAACCCTCTGAAACTGCCCCCCTCACTCCATTTTCCTTGTTCATAGAAACTGGTGGCCAGTCCTGGAATGCTCAGCACTCATTGCCCCTTAGAGACTCCCTGGGCAAAAAGCAGGGGGGAAAAGCAGCAGTGAAACTGACAAGTTTTCTTTACTTTGGGGAACTCTTGATCAGTTTCACCACTACAATGAAAGGGCCCCTCTCCTTCAGGCCGGTCAGTTTCATTGCTACTGTCTGCGGCTTTTCTTTTTCAGATGTTAGTGTCTCAGACACACATGTATAGACCTTTCAGGGTGGTTTTAGCAAATGGGCAATAGGGGCAGCTGCCTTGGGCCCCACACTTGAGGGGGGCAACAGCCTATAGCTTTGCCTCCCATATGAAAGGGGAAAAGAAGAAGAGCAGGCACTACTTGTACCTGCCTTTTCTGGGGCTGAGACAGCTGGCTTCTGGGAGCTACAATGACTCCTGCCCACCTCATACAGGGGCACCAGGGGCACCCATTGCCCAGCCCTGGGGGGGGCAGCAATAGGGTAGCAGAATCACTAAGACTTCTCCTGATTCTTTTATACCATGGAAGTAGGCATGGGTTTTTTTGGGGGGGGGGGGGGGAGCCAGCATAATTAAAATACATTTCAAAACCAGGATTTCATTTGCATTTTCGTACTTGGTTTCCCTTCATTAACACATCACTGTTTAAATACCGAATAATAAAATAGATTTTCAGAATTAATATAGTGCAGAATTGCTAGTAATGACTTGAATTTTCAGGTCATTTCTCTTCCAAAATGTGTGCAACAAATTGTTTTTGCACTATTGCACACATATAGTACTAGGAATAAGGCCTGTTGTGGAAATAAATACAACAGGCTCTAGAAAGAGGCTCTGGTAGAGTTCCCTGGCCTTAGGCACTCAGTGTCAATTTGCTGTGGCAACCTCAACAGGTTATAATGACACAGAGTCCACCATTTTCTCCAGGGGAAGATCTCTGCCATCTGAAGAACAGTTGTAATTCAGCGTGATTTCCATTCCTCCCCTGGAGATTGGCAACAATGATTCCCCATGAGGGAACCAGTGGTTTGAAGGGTGGAGTTGATGGCACTGAACCTGTCTGAGGTCCCACCCCTGCTGAAACCTCACCCTTTCCAGGGTCCACCCCTCAAATCTCCAGGAAAGTCCCCACCTGGAGTTGGCAGCCCTACCTCCCAGCCAACTGTCAATGTATTGTTATCTGCCCCCTGGCTTCAGCTTTCCATCTCCTCCCCCTCCCCCTAGAGAGCAGTTGTAATTCTGAGTGATCTCCAGCTCCCACCTGGAGATTGGCAACAATGGTTCCCCATGAGGGACTCACTGGCTTGGAGGGTGGAGTCTATGGCATTGTACCTGTCTGAGGTCCCACTCCTCCTCAAACCTCACTGTCTCCAGGCTCCACCCCTCAAGTGTCCAGGAATTTTCCACCTGGAGTTGGCAACTCTACCTCCTTCCCAGCCAGTCATCAACTTCACTCTTCAAGTTGCCATCCCCCCCCCCCGCAGCCTCCACCGTGCTCTGAAGCTCTGACTGCTATGTCACATTGGCTGCCATAAAGGGTCCATCTGAGCAGGGTATGAGGAAGTAGAGTCCACCATTTTCTCCAGGGGAACTGATCTCTGCCATCTGGAGAGCACTTGTAATTTTGAGTGATTTCCAGCCCTCACCTGGAGATTGGCAACCATACTTCCCCTGGTGGAAAAGTAGTCTTTCTCTGCGATGGGGACTGAAGCAGCTGACATCATTCTTCTCTCCCCCTTTTTGACTTGCACAACAACCCTGTGAGGTAGATTAGGCTTAAAGTCTGTGACTGGCCCGAAATCACCCACTCAGCAAGAACCTGGCTCTAGCTCTGAAGCACTGACTGCTACACCTAGGGTAGCCTACCTCCAGGTGGAGCCTGAAGATCGCCAGGTATTACAATTGAACTCCAGACAACAGATCTTCCCCCCTCCCTTGGAGAAAATATCTGCTTTGGAGGGTGGCCTCTATGGCATTCTGTTCAGATGGCCCCAATGAGTTTTTCCCAAAGGCCATCATAGGTATGGAAAGGGGCTTTCAGAGAAGCAAGCTTGGTTGCCTAGCAATGGACACTGAGGAGAAAGTTGTCGGCTCTGATGATGGAATAAGGTTCCCAACCTCCAGGTGGGGCCTGGGGATCTCCCACTTTTACAATGGATCTCCAGCTGACAGAGATCAGCTCCCCTGGAGAAAATGGCTGCTTTGGAGGGTGGACTCTATGGCATTGTACCATGCTGAGGCCCCTCCCCTCCCCAAACCCCACCCTCTCCTGGATCCATCCTCAAAGTCTCCAGGGATTTTCCAATCCATACCTGGCAACCCTTTGATGGAAATACCTGAAGATTCGGGGGGTGGATCCTGTGGAGAGCAACATTTTTTGGGGAGGGGGATAGAAGGACTCAGTAAGCTATATTGCCATAAGGTCTACCCTCCAAAGCAGCCAGTTTCTCTTGGGGAACTGATCTCTGTCATCTGGCAGTCAATTGTAACAGCGGGAGATCTCCAGGTCCCACCTGGAGATTGGCAACCATAGGGGGAAAGTCAGCCACACAGCAGGGGTTTGAAGAGAGTGGTTTGATGGTCACTGACCCACCTCATTAGTCAGCCAGCTATGGTGGAGCTAAGCAGGAGAGAGGGCCTGAGGAATTTCACACAGACAACATGTTCCATTTCAGGAACTCTTCAGTAATGGTTTCTGTCAGGCATTTCACACAGAACCTTATTAGTACCGGTTCCCTAATGGAACAGATTGGCCCTTTCACACAGAAATGTGCCTCTCCCATTGGGGAAGCGTTCCTAAGCCGGTTTACCTTGAAACCTCCTCCCATGCGTTCTTCAGTGCTTGTATCGGTCCTAAAGCGCTACGGGGTGCTGTGTGAAATGCCTGCTGTTTCTGACAGTTTATTCTGGGCACTCTGGCAGTGTGCAGTGGAGGGGGTTATGCTGATAGTCCATTGTCTTTTCGCTGACAGAAGCAGGCCACTGAGGGGACAGTTAGACCCACCTAGCAGTGGGCGGAGAACAAGAGTGGACCTAGCACCCAGTCGGTCCTTCCCCTTCGCTGGCTCCCTCCAGACTGAGGCCGGGACACTGGCCAGTGGCTCTGTGGGTGGGACTGAGGCAAAGCAGGGAGAGAATGCAGCCAGTGGCCAGTGGACCCCCTTGTGGCAGTCCGTCCAGCCAACTGATTTTGGCGCCCCATGGAATCTTGCCCCTTGGAATCTTAAAACGGCTTTATATAATAGGAAAGATAACTTAACATTAACGTTGTGATCAGGTGAAGGAGAGAAGCTAGTAGAAAAATCTTTTGGTCCATTCTAAGCAGGATTTACACTTGTCTAAGTCCACTGAAGTTGATGGGCTTAGAATTCTGATGTCCAGAATTGTGCTATGTGATATAGAGACTACAGTTACAGATGACGACCTGGGAGACTCATGCTCAAATCCTACTTTGGCCTTTGAAGCTCATTGGCTAACCTTGTGGCAATCACCCTCCCTCAGTTTCACCTCCCTCACAGGGTTGGTGAAAGCCAATTTGGTGTAGTGGTTAAGAGTGCAGACTCTAATCTGGGAGAACCAGATTTGATTCCCCGCTTCTCCACATGCAGCTGCTGGCATGACCTTGGGTCAGTTACAAGTTCTCTCAGGGCTGTTCTCTCATGGGCAGTTTTCAAAAGAGGTCTCTCAGCCCCACCTACCTCACAGGGTGTCTGTTGTGGGGAGGGGAAGGGAAAGGAGATAATAAATTACTCTTGAGACTCCCAGTGAAGGGCAGGGTATAAATCCTACCACCTCCCCCCCTCCTCCTTCACATAAAATGGGAAAGGAGTAAAGAATTGTACCCTATGCATTTTAGAGGATAACTGTGACAAATGCTAGCATTCTAGTGGACGGTATTTCCAACTGATCAGAAACACAAGTGCTTGGCCTGTGTTAACCTGGGTCTTTGTTTCCCCCTAATCTGTTAGCAGTGTTACTTATTATTTCATTATCAGCTCATTAAGATATCCCAACCTCTGGACTTCCGGTTTTGGTGGTTAAATGGTGGGCATGTTCCAGCGGAGCTCCGCATGGAGCGGCCCACAACCTTGGCAAACGGGAGGGGTACCAGCTGGATTCTGGTCCCCGCCAGAGCCCTTATAGAGGGCTCCCAGCCTGGGGTGCAAAAGGCGCCTCTCCCGAGGTAATGGCCAATTGAGGCCAATTGAGGCACCTCATTGCCCCATAAGGTCCCATTGCCATGGAGCCTCTGGCACCTAAAGCGGCACAATGGTTTGGCAAGCAAAGAATGCAATGAAGAAATGAAAATACCCCTATTTGCAGTGCAGCCTTCAACAAAATGGGAGTCAGTGGGTCCACTCAATAGGACTAACAGGAATCCTGTAGCCCCGAAACAAAGCGGTGAAGGGGGAGGGAAAGTTTTTGCCCCCCCCTCTTTCTTTTTAAAAGACTGAAAAGTGGAGGGCTGGGACCACTGGCGCTGCCTATCGGGTTCATATTGGAGCCAGTTTGGTATAGTGGTTAAGTGCATAGACTGTAATCTGGGAGAACCGGGTTTGATTCCCCACTCCTACACTTGCACCTGCTGGATGACCTTGGGCAAACCATAGCTCTGTACCAGCTGCTCTCTCAAAGGCAGTTGTCTCAGAGCTCTCTCAGCCCCACCCACCTCACAGGGTGTCTGTTGTGGGGAGGGGAAGGGAAAGGAGTTTGTAAGCCGCTCTGAGACTCCCTTGGGTAGTGAAGGGCAGGGTATAAATCCAATCTCTTCTTCTTCTTCTTCTTCTTCTTCAAGTAGAGTGAAATCCTTTTTAAAACATTGGGTTTAAAAAAAAAAACTTTCCATGGTACTTTAACTCCTCTGAGAAGTAAACAATGGCTGGCAGAGGGGAAAAAAAAAAGATGCCCAGAGGGAAACCCTCTCCAAAAGCTACAGCTCCTTCTCTTCCTGTTCCTAAACAGGAAGCTGCCATAGACTTTCCAAACATGTTGTCGGTAGCATTGTGCCCTCTACTGGATCAGATGACTACAATGAACCAAAGTATTGATGCACCCCAGAAAGAGATTAAGGAATCTAATGTTAAAATAGGTGGTTAAATCAGCAAAATCAGTTGAAACCAAAACAAAAATACTGAATCAAAGACTATAAGTGGTGGAAAAAGAAAGAGTAACTGACAGAGACCAACTTTTGAGACTGCAAATGGAAAAAGTGTCTTATGTTCTATGAATTCAAGGTGTCCCAGAACAAAAGCCGGAGAATTTGAAAGAAATCTTAAGTGAAGCTTTGGCTCCAAAAACAGGTTTACAAGCAGATTATTTGCAAAGCAAAATGGATATTGTCTGCTAGGAGAAATTGTGGTGAATTTCTCTAAGAGAACAACAAGAGACGTGGTGCTCAAGGCCACTAACAGGACAATCCTAAAAATCAAATATGTGGAAATCAGGGTCTTGAAAGACATTCCATTTGAGATAAGAAAAAAGAAGGAAGCAATATAAAAACTTGACAAAATTTCTTCAAATGAACTCCACACCTTATAGATGGATTTTCCGGAGGGTTTGGTATTCAACTATAAGAAGAAAAAAAGAAAAGATCACCTCTCCCAAAAGTGCAGAGACTTTTCTGGATTTGCAACAAAGACTAACAAAAGAAAAGAAGACAGCAGAGGAAGAAGAAGAGGAAGAAGGCATCATACATGACTCGGAAAGCTCTGAAAGCTCATCGAGTAGCTCTTCAGAGGACTCCAACTCAGCAAAGGGGGCAGCTGTCCCTAAGCAACTGATAGTCCAAAGGGAACCTACTAAACCAAAAAGAAGAGGGAGGAGGGAAAAACAGCTTTGCATACAACTTGAAAGTTTAAAAAAATTATTTTGCCACTTGCTTTTTATATTTTTTTATTGATTTTCTACAACTACAAAAAAAGCTAAAACTACTACACTAACTTAAAACCTACTCTACCCTAAGGTATACAGAAGTCAAAATTCTATGCTGTTATAACAACCTTACTTCAAAGTTCAAGAAAATGTTAAAATATGTAGGCTTCAAAATTGCTAAATACTACCTATCAAGGCTATGAGATACATGAATGATTGAAATTCAAAATGGGATATAATAAACATGTATGACTTTTAACATATCACAGTTCATTTTTCATTATGTCCTCTCTTTTTCTTCTTTCCTCTCTGGGGTTTTGCTGCTGCTGCTCCCAAAACTTCATCCGGAACTTCTTCTTCTGAGCTTTTACTTCCAGATGTGTCTGAGCTTTCCATAAAGGCTCTCTTGATGTTCTAAAGAGTCCACTGAGGAAGCGTTATCTTTTCCTTCTTTGAAGGAACCCAAGAATTTTTTTGCTTTTGCAGTTGAGTCAATCTTTTGCTTCTTGTCCTTGTAGTTAAAGATCAAGCCTTCCGGGGTGAGCCACCAGTACATGATGCCCTCTGCTTGTAAAAACGCAGTTAGATTTTTGTAGGGTTTCCTCTTCTTCCTTATTTCAAATGGAATGTCCTTTAAAACTTTAATATCTGCTTCTTGAATCTTCAGGGCATTTCTATTTGTGGCCTTTAGCACCGCATCTCTGGTTGATTTCTTTGAGAACCACACCATAACTTCTCCAGGCAGATTTTTCTTCTTTACAAGTTCAGGATAGGTCCTATAGACCATATCCATATCACTTTGTGGTTGATCCACTTGTAGCTCTGTCACTGGAGCCAAAGCATCACTCAGAATCTTTTTAAGGCTCTCACCTTTTTTGTTCAGCAATGCCCTGGAATTTCAGGAAAAAGGATGACCTTTCCATCTGAAGTCTCTGTAAATTATCTTTGTCAGAAATCCTCTATTTTTCCATCCAGTCTTAAATCAGTCTTTTCTGCTTTAGTTTTAACTTCTGCCAATACTTTTGCTGTCTGATCAGACTTTAAGCTTGCATTTGACACTTGCTTTTGCAAAGTATCTAGCTTAGAGTTAACAGCAGTCAGTTGATCCATCAGAGGGCACAAAGCAGTTGTCAATGCTGCAGTCAGGTCTGTACTTGTCTCAGACTTTGTAGCAGGAAGTGTTGATGCAGCTTTAGGAGAAGGTCTAGGTTTCCCCACCATTTTTTCTCTCCATCCAGTCATTGCTTTTTGTTTACAGTTAGAAAACTTCCCAAAGGTTAGTTAAAAGTCACTCTTTTTCCAATTTCAGTTAATTAGATTAGTCCCATTTAATCTCCAGCCATTCAGCAGTCATACAGATTCTCCTGTATCTTTATGCAGTTCCCATCAGATAATCTTGATGCAGGACAGCCACTTACAGTTTTGCTGTGCGTCTCAGGTAAGTAATTCTTTTCTTGTTGCTCATCTTGGCTTCTGCAGCTGTCTGGCATTTGTTTCAGTTTGCCCAAAGGTGCCGCAGAAGCACCTATAGAGGCAAAGGGAAGCCTCGATCCCTGGGTCACCACCCCGGGAGAGGCTGTCCCTCGCACCTCAGGCAGGGGCCTCCTACAAGGGCTCCTGGGGGTCTGAAGCCAGTTCGGAACCCCTTCTTATCACTGGGTCTGGGCCACATTTCCCAGAGCTTCAGGAGATCGCGCCCACCATTGAAGCTGCCAAAAACTGGGAGCTCCCACATGCTTGAATCTACATATGCATAGCCAGTATCATTTGAAACTTATTATCCCATTTCAGTATTTTGTATTTTGCTATATGGGGAATTTCATTCATATATATTTTAGAAAAGATTTATATTATTTGCTTTAATTAGGGATCATTTTGTAAGTGTAGGGATAGTTTTTTATAGTTTGTAGAAAATTAATAAAAAAGTTATTTTAAAAAAGATATCCCAACCTCTAGTTTTTAATTGAATTAGACGCCCTTGCAAACAAGCTCCTGCTCGGTGTTTTCCTGTGTAATTTTGAGAGATGGAATCCTGGAGTGCTGAGGTGACTGAGTCTCACTGGCATTTTGCTTAAGGTTAAAAACACCTGGCTTGAGTTAAGCACTGGATCCCCCCAGGAAAACTGCTTTGGTTTGGTTGGCAAATATTCTTGTCCTCTCCAGGCTATATTCCCTTGTTACTGTTTTGTTTTCCAAACGTCGTCATCAAACAGCACAATCCAGTATCGCTCATAAATCTGCCATCCAAACAGAAAACTATTTGTGGCTAGTGCTTCACCATTGGTTTTGCTCAGTTATTAACTTGTTTAAAAGGTGCTAATTTGAAAGATTAATTATTGGTGGAAGGTGCTGTCAAGTCACAGCCAACTTATGGCAACCCCTCATAGGATTTGATAGGCAAGAGACAGTCAGAGATGGTTTGCCGTTGCCTGCTTCTGCATTGAGACTTCATTCATGATCTCCCATCCAAATACTAACAGGGGCCAGCCCTGAGTAGTTTCTGAGATCTTATGAGTTCAGGCATCAGGGTCAGAACCACTAATTATTACCATCACAAAAAGGTGGTTACTGCTGTTATATCTTGCTTGCGCTGAACCATACAAACCCATCATAAAAAATGAAATTATGTGCAGAATAGCCATTGATTTGGGCTGATGCACAAAACTCTGCACTGCAGGAGAAATCAGCTTGCATCCTCCAATACAGTAATGTTATCTCAAAGTGTTATACATGTGTTTATGCGGTGACGTGGCATTTTGCACACCACCTTCTGTTCCTGTAACCCTCTGTAGGGATGGGCATGAAGTGGCTCACAAACTAAAGTTTGTAATGAATTTTTGCTGCTTTGTGTTTCACAAGTTCAAGTTCGTGGCAGGTCACCTGCTCATGGAGGTTCATGCTGGTTCATGAGCAGAAAAATTTCCAGACAGACCACCTCCACTCAATCAAAATGTTTACATAACTTCAAAGCAACAACTTGGAGTGCATGTAGAGGAGCATCCGGAGGAGGTGCATGTTCAGAATAGAACAAATCATGTGCATGCTAGAGGCACCAAATTCACAGCGGACTTCCCCCAGATGCTCCTCTACATGCCCTCCAAGTTTGGGGTCTCTAGCTTGCACAGGATCTGTTCTATGCACTCCTGAACCTGTGCCTGTCAAAATGACTTCTCAGCTGTCATTTTGACTAGTGCAGGTTAAGAAGGTTCAGGAGTGTATAGAATGGATTCTTTGCAAGCAAGAGACACCAAACTTGTAGGAGATCTCCAGCTGACTTTCCCCATCTGCCCTCTATGTTTGGTGAAGATTGGATTTTCAGGGTCCAAGTTACAGCCCTCAAAGTTATGGTCCTCCAAAGAAAGTGCCCCCAGGAAAGAGCTTTCTGGGGGAAATGACTGCCTGACATTTCCCCAGAAAGCACTTTCCTGGGGGTCACTTTCTTTTTGGGGGGGCATAACTCAGACCCCATAAATTCAATCCTCACCAAACATAGAGGGCAGGTAGAAGATAGTCAGCCAGAGATCCCTGGCCATTTTGGTGTCTCTAGCACACTGGAGGGGGTGGAGTTCTACTGCCTCACCAACCAAACCAGTTTGTGAGGTGGCTAAAAATTCATGATGGTCCATGGTTCACAAATGGGGCATGTCACAAACTGAACAGCATTTTCCCTGTTCATGCCCATCCCTAGTCCTTTGGGTTGAGGAGCCCATGCAGAATATGCCAATAAAAACTATAAATTTGATTAATCCAGTTTTTCTACTGATGAAAAGGGAGGAGAGGTCCATGTTGATTTCTCAGTAAGGCTATGATGGGGGGGAGGGCATGGGACCCATATGGGGGGGAAGCTATGTAGAATGGAGGCAGTAGTAAGGAACAAAATAAAGATGGTTGGATCCAACCCAATAGTTTTGTTTCTTTTTATAAGATCCTGTGCCCTCATTATGATTACAGGGCTCTGACTTTTTAATCTGCTTCCTTAAAAATCTCCATTTTAATTAATTAATTAAAATATTAATAAGCAAAGTAAATTTTGGTTTCCCACAGTGACTCTTCTTTTCACAGAAGAAGGTGGCCAGCCAGGGAGTATGTGCAAGTTGCAGGAGGAAGCTGGGAAGGAGACTCCCAGCTATCCAGTCTAGTCTGTGCAGGTAGAGAGCCTTAAAGAGGAGGAGAGGCTGAATGGATGGTGTCCTAGAGCTAAGGAAGTGGAGAGGGCAGGGCTGGATCTCCCTGAGAGCCAGTTTGGTGTAGTGGTTAAGAGCATGGACTCTAATCTGGGAGAACCAGGTTTGATTCCCCACACCTCCACATGCAGCTACTAATGTGACCTTGAGTCAGTCATAAGTTCTTTCAGAGCTGTTCTCTCAAGGGCACTTCTTGAGAGAGCTCTGTCAGCCCCACCAACCTCACAGGGTGTCTGTTGAAGAAAGGGAAAGGGATTGTAAGCCATTCTGAGACTCCTTAGGGTAGTGAAGAGCAGGGTATAAATACAATCTTCTCCTCCTCCTCCTCGTCCACAATGAGGCAGAGGACATGGTCAGATTGGCCAATGGGGCAAACACAAGGGAATTCCTATTTAAAATGTCTATGCACCATGCCTGGTACAATTTCCAGTGGCTCATGGTAGTGTGAGGTTTTAATTCCATTGTTAGGAGGAGAGGAAGCCTTGGCATGGGCATAGGAAAGCACCACCTGAGTGGCTAGGTGATGTTGGGAGAGCAGCAACAGCATGACAAGGAGAAGATGGTGGTGGACCTCAGACGCATGGACCTATTCATATAGTTGTTTGGATCCCAGTCCTCATACTTTCCTTGATGAGCTTCAGGCTCCTAGTCCTTCTGGCTTTCCTCTCTATTGTCCCTGACCACCTCCATACCACCTCTTTTTGTTGCCATCTTATTCCAAACTCGAGTGTCTTTAACTTTGCTGCTACCTATGCCTGGATTGTCCTCCCTGAACCTGGCAAAATAGGAAATATCCAAGAGACATTCAGCTGGCAAGAGTGTTGAATTTTTTTTCCCTGCCAACCAAAATACTTGCAGCCAAAAAAATCCATTAAGGGACATATTTAACTTTGGGAGCACTGCCCATAAGTTCAACATCCAGTGCTGAGGGCCCAGAATTGTATCTCAGCAGTATTTTTTCCTCCATTATGAATGCATCTGCTAAGGAAATATGGAGTGTGATGAATGAGAATTTCCCCGACAATGAATTATGGTCCCTGTTTTCTGTCAAATGTGGTAGGTACCACATGCATGTTCTTCATCAAATTCCATTTTGATGACTTAAAGAAAAATGAAGGTTACTCTGCAGAAATGAACATTTTCAGGGAAAGTAGCCTTGATCAATGTTTAAAAGACAAGCGTAAAATAAAATCAAAAGTCTTTGCATGCTTAATTTTACAGTCCTAAAAGAGTTATTCTCTTCTAAGCCTGTTGACTTCAATAGGGTTAGAAGGTTGTAACTCTGTTAGGAGATCACCATACAATTTGTAGCACACTTGTACAACTTGTGATCAAAGAAACCAAATACAGCTATGCATGATAGCCAAATTAGACCTCAACAAAACTTTTCTGCATTTTATGAGGACCCTGCTCCTTCCTCCAGCTCAGATCACTTTGGACAGTAGGATGGGTCCCCCTTTTATGTTGGACTTAGTTGTTTTAATAGGCATCCTCTTTTACAGCCAAAGTGCCAAGGGGATCTGAAACTTGGGGAGTCTCATAAAGGCACATGGGCTCAGCCATGACATTGGAAAATCCCAGGAAAGAAGAGGAAGGATGTGATGGAATTAGAAACTGATTAAGTGCAGTCTCCCCCAGCTCAGTGGCATATTGTTTTCAGTAACAAAAGAACACTGGAAAGGTCACACTCCAGAGGTGTTTGCCCAGCCCAAGGAATTTGCTATTCCATTAACCAACTCCCAATTCATCTTTTTTCCCTTTTTAAATCAATCAAGAAAGGCACTCAAACCATTAATTTGCTCTCCATTGTGCTTCTGGAGCCAATCTTGACTCACCCAAACTGTTGTCCCCATGGAGATCTGGCTCCCTTCAATCTAATGAAGTGTGTTAATTGTGTTACCTCACCCAGGCGCCTTATGTCCATGCAGATTTGGCTCCAGTAGCCTAACCAAGACATTTTTCTCACTTTTCCTGACAAAGGCTGTGATCATACTGGTGGCTTGGCGTGATATGGTGCCGCCTCTAAATGAACCGTCGGAAGTATTGTGGGGCATATCAGCCACACAGCACACCCTGCTGCAGGCTACCTATGGAGACCTCCTATGGTAAAGCATCCACATTATTGCAGCGCATCAGCCATGGAGCGTACTGCCAATTTTTTTTTCAAAATTCATGCGTGTGCAGTGGCAGAAAGGATCTGTAGATTCAGACTGCCAAATCCATTCTGCGCATGCTCCCCCATGTTCAGACATCCGGCCATGTGCAATGAATGTGCGGGGAAACAAAAACACCACTTAGGAGGTGGTGGCTTTTTAACCCGGCTCCAAGTCATCCTCTGATGGGGTGAGTATGCCCGGGGAACACCTGACAGATGTGGCTGTGTGACCAGGCCCATTCAATCCATTTGTGAAATGTGCCTATATTGGGCCAAACTGCCAGTCTGAACACAAGACTCAAAATTCATGTGCACACAGTGCCAGAAAGGATCTGCAGGTTCAGACTGCCAAATCTGTTCTGTGCACTCTCCCCCGTGTTCAGACATCTGGCCATGTGCAATGAATGTACGAGGAAACAAAAACACCACTTCGGAAATGGTGGCTTTTTAACCTGGCTCCAAGCCATCCTCTGACAGGGTGAGTATGCCCGGGGAACACCTGACAGGTGTGGCTGTGTGACCAGGCCCATTCAATCCATTTGTGAAATGTGCCTATATCGGGCCAAACTGCCAGTCTGAACACAACCAAAGTTTGACAGCAATTAACTTTAAACCAGCCACTGAGATCCAAACTTTTTATCTTGACCCAATCTAAAACCACACCTATAAGGTCAAATCTACATCTGACTTTCCCGCTGGAATCATTCTAGTTTAAAAAAAACCCAGTCTATACCTGTTTCTAGTTTCAAACCATACTTGTTCTAGTTTAAAAATCACTGTCTGCATATGTTAATTGCCCTCTTGTGGTCAAGCTAACATTACACTGCTTTAACCAAATCCTGTTGCTTACTGCTCTTCAGACCCAGGGAGTGAAATTTGAGACCAGTGTGAAATGAGTGTAGGAAAAGACAGCAGTCAAACTACTTCAGAGGGGAGGTGTAGATTTGGCCTAAAAGGAGGACCCCATGCTCTAGCAAACTGTTCCTCAGATCTCTGGTCCAGATTTCTGCTGGTCAGAACTCTGATTTCCTTCTGAGAACCCCTGCTACAGTCTGCAGGATGTTTCTCCCTTTTTCCTTCTTGATATTCTGCCTCCCTAGACCTCAGCTGTGTCTGCCCTTGCATCTCTCCAGACCTCAAGACCAGAATTTAAGGTTGTATATCCTTCCCCTAAAGCTTCCCAATTTCCTCCCATCTACCTTTCATAACTGTGCCCTTTTGTTGGTGTATGTGTGTGTGATCGCTTAGGGAATCAGTTCTCAGGTGCTTAGTGTAGGTTCTTTACATTTTAATTCTTTATTTTATTTTTTCTATAATAAAGTTATTTATTGGTGTTTACAACCACTCTCTCACTTTTTTCATAAGTCTATTTTAGGGTATCCTGACTGAGATTCCCACTTCTCTAGGTCCTGTTTGGGTAACAATTTCCACTTGCAGGAGATGGGGCTGCTTACAGTAGGAGGGACCAGAGGTCCAGCATTCCAAGCGCTCATGTTTCCGTGGAGACCCAGGTTGCCCTGAAGGCTCAGAGAGCCAGGCTATGTGCCATCCCTTTCCATTCTAACCAAACATCTGTATGTTCTTCTGAATTTGAGGCGGGGGGGGGGGACTGAATCTTCATATGATAGTCCTGCTGTATAGGACAGCTTGATTGTGAAGCATCTGGGGAGATCATTATTTATGAATTGGTGGGCTGCATTTGGCTTAGTGGAGACCTGCATTAAATTCAACACAGACTAGACAGTTAACAAAAATACATGTGATAGGAAGGCTCTAACCAATGGCCAGGAGGCTCTTCATAATGCAGCCATCTTTGGGTTAATTATGCCAAACCAACAGGATCCATGAAGCAAGTTCTGGACAGTTCTGACAATGTGCATCAAGCTGGTGCAACTCCTTTATTTTGCAAAATGTAAGTAGACAATAGTAACACACTCTGTGGGCTGCCCTGGAAGACAACCCAGGAACTACAACTGGTTCAGAATGTGGCATGGCCTAGAACCCTCATATCTGAAGGACTGTCTCTCCCCATATGGCCTTCTGCACTAACTATAGCCCTATGCTGCCATCTCCTACTTGTTCCTCCACTTAAGGTAACCCACATGGGATCAACTAGAACCTGTTCATTCTCTTTAGTGGCTGCTATCATACACACAATTAGTCCTGACATAGGTGTGAATGCTGAGCAGATTTAAAGGGTGCGATCAGACAACAACATCTGGGAAGTGCCCTGCAGCCATCGGTAACCCATTCTGTTCCACTGCAGAAGTGGAGTTAAAAGACACCAGGGAAAATCCAGTAGTAAACAGGTTGTGACGGGCTATGGATGGACTTTCCCATGTCTGATCACTCTAGCGTGCTCTCATGTCATTGGGATGGTATGATCAGGCCATCCTGACTCCATGCCATTGTTCCCCCCCTTCGCAGTATGCACATCATCACAAACTCCATAGGGAACCCTCGGTGTGGAGGTGTGATTTATCAATCCCTCGTTTAAGTGCATGGAAGAAAACGGGACAAAAAACCTCGACTCACCCACAGTTGCATCTGATCACACACTGATGGACTGCACCTTCAGCTTCAAAGGGAGGTTTGATCATGCAACTGTGGGTCAAATTCCTCCAGATGAAATAGCCTCGCTCCCCCCCCCCCAACTTTTTCAGGCATGTGTGACCACAACCAGTGTTTTTCAACTTGTGGAACAAGATGTTTGAGGTGAGGGGGACATTACCTTCAGAAGTTTTTAAGAGGTATTGTTAGGCTGTTTTATTTGTGAGAACTTTAAGGGGTATGAAGCTACAGATATTTTCTTGGGGAAGGAGATAAATGTACTTTGTATTCTTTGAATCTTAGAAATGTTAGCTGCCTTGAGTCGCAAGAGACAAGCAGGGCTATAGATATATATTTAATAAACTTTAAAAAAAAAGAAAGAACATGTGAACTGACTCTAAAACTATTCTAAAAACGAACAAACTTACAACTACATGACCGATGTGTCTGTTGTGTTGGGAGAAAAGCAGAAATAAACAATCTGGGTGATAAAATAAGAGTTTGTGGCACCTTGTGTAAAACTTCACACATCAGACTAAGTGGGCCCTGGTTTTCAAAAGATTATGCCACAACACATTTCTTAGTCTTTAGAGCATCATAAGACTCTGCTCTGTTTTGGCAGATTAACACACAACTCCTTTTGAATGTGTCTAAAAATAGTAACAAAACATTTATCTATTTCCAGCTTTGTCTTTGATCAGCCTTCCTTCCTGAGTCCTAGAAAAGACACAGCCACTGACTACTGCCTGAAGAGCAGTGTGACTCTTGTCATTACCATTCTGTGAAAATTCTGAAATCTGTCATCAAGCATACTGCTGGAAATCACAGTAAAGCATAACCACTTACATTGTTTTAACAGCACATATTGTTGGGAGGGTTTAACTGAAAATGCACAAAAGAAAAATGTTTTCGCAATCCACATATATCAGGAGATCTCTCATGCCCAGAGAGCTCAACAAAACAACTTAACTTTATGGGAAAATGGTATTTATTTTTTCAATATGTTACAACAAACAACACAGTACCCAGTGTGAAACCTAAGAAATATTTGGATTTTGCATTTTATTAGATATATACAGTGTATTTATTAAACTGAATGCTAAAATGAACAGGCTGTGCTAGTTGCACAAAGAACAGAACAGAACAGCCTGTGCTAGCTGCACAAAGATCAGATCTATGGGCTGACCACTAGGATGGAGTACTGAAGGCTGGCCACCATCTTTTAATTCACTTAATTATCTGATAATTTATTAGCATTATCAATGTTAGCACCTTTTATTGTTGGAATGTTTTATATGTTTTTTTAGGATTATTTAAATTATTTATGCATTGTTTTTACTCTTTGGTGCCAGTTTGGTGTAGTGGTTAAGTGTGTGGACTCTAATCTAGGAGAACCGGGTTTGATTCCCCACTTCACCACTTGAACCTGCTGGATGACCTTGGGCAAGCCATAGTTCTGTACCAGCTGTTCTCTCAAGGACAGTTCTGGAAAGAGCTCTTGCAGCCCCACCTACCTCACAGGGTCTGTTGTGGGGAGGGGAAGGAGTTTGTAAGCCACTCTGAGACTCCAAGTAAGGGGTGGGGTATAAATCCAGTCTCTTTTCTTTTTCTTCTTCTTCTCTTTATGTAAGCCACCCTGAGCTGGCCTCAGCTGGGAGGGTGGGGTATAAATCTGATAATAAAATACAATGGTTCCTAATTTTTTTAAATACTGTTAATTGTTGAAATTTTCAATGTTATTTGGTATATGCTTTATACTGAATTGGAAAATGTATTAAAAAGAGTTACTAAATTGTTTTTAAGAAAGGAAGTTCTTTCATGTATAAAAAGAAGTTTTAGAAAGGTCTTTAGTGTGTCTCTCTCTCTCTCTCTCTATATATATATATAAAGTTTTATTGTTAACTCAATTAACAGGACTTAAAAAATAATTAAAAACACAAATAACCTTTGATTTTAGATGGGCTGGCTGAGCTTGGATTTTTCTGTAAGTCACTCAGGGGGGAAAAAAGATTTTCAGTCACTCTGAAAGCATCCATCAGCCTTTTCACCAGTTTTTCTTGCTTTAGGCAATACTAACATCTCTTTACTTCTAATTCTTGCTAATTTCGCTGCTCTGGAAATGCCGCTCAAGAGAAGTATAGCTGCTAGCATTATTTTTCTTGGGTGTCTGTATGCCACTGTGCTGATCAGTAGCTGGAAACCAATTTGTATTTTAATTATGCCACTTAACAGTGACCTTGCCAAGTGCCATCTTTCCAAGATATGAGAGGGAAAAGGTAAACACTTTCCTTACACAAAGGAAAGGGAAAAGAGCAAGAGAGACAAAGGTGACATGTTCCCTCCCAGCACAAAACCACTTCCCACTTGCTTTAGAACTGAAAAGACAAACTGAAGGCAATTTGAACTGCCATTTTGGGCTGTATCAACAGAAGTATAGTGTCCAGAGCAGGTGAAGTGATGGTACTGCTTTACTCTGCTCTGGTTAGACCTCACCTAGAGTATTGTGTTCAGCTTTGGGCACCAAAATTTGAGAAGGATATATAGACAAGCTGGAACATGTCCAGAGGAGGTCAGTGAAGATGGTGAGGGGTCTGGAGACCGTCCTATGAGGAAAGGTTGAAGGCGCTGAGTATGTTTAGCCTGGAGAGGAGATGACTGAGAGGTGATAGGATAACCCTCTTCAAGTACTTGAAGGGCTGTCATATAGAGGATGGTGTGGAGTTGTTTTCTGTTGCCCTAGAAGGTTGAACCAGAACAAGTGGGTTGAAATTAAATCAGAAGAGTTTCAGCTAAACATTAGGAAGAACTTGCTGACAGAGTGGTTCCTCAGGGGAACAGGCTTCTTTGGGAGGTGGCGAGCTCTCCTTCTTTGGAGGTTTTCAAACAGAGGCCATCTGACAGCAGATGAACTTTGGCAGATCAGGAGAAGGGAGGGCAAGAAGGGTTGCCTCAGTTCTTAGCTCTTGTGGCCCTTTCTTACATGCCCAGGGAAATGCTGAATGCCACTTTGGGGTCAAAAAGCAATTTTTCTCTAGGCCAATTTGGCCAGGGATCCTGGGGGGTTGTTTTTGTCATCATCTGAGCATGGAACAGGGATCACTGGGCATGTGTGTGTGTGTGTGGGGGGGAGGTATTTGTGAATTTCCTGCATTGTGCAGGGGGTTGGACTAGATGACCCTGGAGGTCCCTTCCAACCATGATTCTATGAATTGCTATCAGTTTAGCTGGTGCAGTTTCCTAAAATGAACCATTTATTAGCATAGGTGCACACCTTTCTTTCTGAGACTCAAGGCAGATCACACAATACAAATAATATAAGCAGACACCATAAGACATTCAATAAGCACATGCAGTAAACGGAAATAGGCTACAGTCCTGCTTCCTCTCTATAATAGAAGTGTCTCCCTGAACATTCCTTTATACCACAGCCCTATTCCCTTTATTGCATAAGTCCTTCTGTGGAATGACAGAAATGTGGGAGCCATCCTGTAACTCTGGGAACTGTAGCAAGAATGGGGAAACAGGTCTAAATCACCCTCCTTGTTCATATGTGAGTGGAACAAGCTTGGGACTGAGCTTGCTCCTCTGATGTAAAGGTGGGTAGAGCTCTTTTGTTCACATGGCAGATTGCTCAGGAGGCTCAACTGTGCCTTTTCAGGGAGGCAAAGGGGGAGGTGGGGAATGATCCACTTCCTTTTTTATAATTTTGGGTTTGCTTTTTTTACAAAATTATAAATATAACACAAAAAGTAATTTTTCCCAAACTGGAAAAAAAAACTTTGCAAACTGGAGGAAAAATGAAACAAACCAGGAGCAACTTACAAAGCAAAACAACCTCTCCCTTTGACACTGAAGTATTTTCCTAATATTTCTCCCCCCCCCCCCAAGACTTTCCATATTCTTTTTTTTTTCTGTTGTCACCCAGTGTTTGCTCATTGTGAGCAGGGAGCTCATTAGAGAGTGTTTGTGATGTGTCCAAGCTAGTCTGGATGCATTTGATTTGCACAACCACACTGCTTTCTGACATAATTAGACTGCTTTCTCATAGCCACACACCTGTTTGTGCCATATTCAATTTGTAAAAGGCACATAGGAAAAAGAGGGGTGGGGGAATCAGTTTGTTTTTTAGTTGAGGCTTACTACTTATGGATCTCTGTGGGGCCTCAGTGGCTGCCCATCAACTTTGCAATCTGTTCTTGTGCCCCCCCCCAATAGATGCCACTGTCTGCCTACACAAGAAAAGTAGACAATGCTATTTATCCAGTGTTAGCCCTTGAAAGGAAACTTCACAGGCATAATGAGGAGACAAATGAACTGCAGTTCCATGCATTACAATTCTAGTGACTTAATGTCATGACACAACCATGACCCTCAGAAATACCACCTCTTATCTTCTTAATAGATGATGAAGTTATAAAATTGGGCAAAATAGTCAAACTGCAGCAACCTTGCTTTGTCACATGAGCTGCTACTGTGCAGGTATAAATCTGCTGTGCATGGCACTACACTCTACATGAACTTCACCAGGGGGCATCAAGGTGATACAAGTAAGAGTGTACCTTGTAAACAATGTGCAGAGTTTGCATAACACAAATTCATTTGGCCATCTTATCCATGTATCCATGCCATACTTCTCAACATGCCTAGTTCCCAAGGGTGGAACTAAAACTGTGGATCTCCCTCCCTATAGAGATCCATCACTTCTTCTCGACTGGCTTTTAGGCAAAAGGTTAAGACAATTCTTTTTTCAGAGAGCCTTTGAGTTTTCCTGTCTCTAATCTGCAGGGGTCCATTGGGGCCGGAGCGAGGCGGAGCGAGGCGGAGCGAGGCGGAGTGAAGCTCTGCCATCTCAGAAGTGGCCACTAGGGCAGCCATGGGCTATATCAAATTCTCTGATCTGATTCAGCCTGCTGCAGAATTGCTGCCAAAATTCGGCAGCAACTTTAAAAGCGACTGAAGGGGAGGGGGTTTGAGGGAGAGGCTCCAAACTTGCAGGGTAGCTGCTGGGACCTCTCCCCCAAATACCCATCAAGTTTCAAGAAGATTGGACCATGGGGTCCAATTCTACGGGCCCCCAAACAGGTTGCCCCCATTCCATCCATTGTTCTCTATGGTAGAAAAAAAGGTAACATTTTTCCCACCATAGAGAACAATGGAGGAGATGGGATAACCTGTTTGGGTGCCCATAGAATTGGACCCCGTGGTCCAATCTTCTTGAAATTTGGTGGATATTTCGAGGAGAGGCCCCACCAGCTACCCTGCAAGTTTGGAGCCTCTCCCTCAAATCCCCTTTCCTCCAGCCCCTCATATACCCTATGAGTTTTTGCCATTGATTTCAATGGCCCATAGGGTATAATGGGGCTGAAACTGACATTCCCTTTCTGACACACTTCCAGTGATGTCAAGGGACGTGGCATATGCTAATGAGTTATGCTAATGAGCTTCTGCAGCTCTTTTTCTACGAAAGGACCCCTGCTAATCTGTGATAGTTGTTTTAATATCTATGGGCTTCTGCTGTGTTTACTGATTTCCTGCTGCGTGTCGTTCTGACTTAAGGAAATGTATTGAGATTTTTGTTAGTGATTTTGTCAATTGGTCATTGAAAGACACGATAAAAAATATTTTAATTAGTAATGAGAAACAAATAAGCTATATGCTACCCTGTGTGGCTGCTTTCAGATGTAAGTATAGCAACAGAAAGTAGATCATGTAATCAAATGTACATGTAAAATACACCCCCCCCCAAACAACAACAGCAACAACATAACCTTAGTAGGGTTGGTCCCTACTTGGTTTTTCACTGGTGCAAGACTTAAGAGGGCAGAACTTGCCCAGTCCCCCACTACCTTGCAGCCCCATTCCATGGGACTTTTTGTCTAGCTCTCTGCAGTTGATCCTTCTGGGTGCTGATCCACCACATGAGAAGGGACACTGGGCAGTGGCGTCAACTACGGGGGGGCTCGAGGGCTCGAGCCTCCCCCGAAATTTCCCGGGGGGGGGCTCAGCCACCCCCGGCAAAATGAACACCCGCCGGTGGCCAGTCAGCCGGCCGTCGCCGCCTCTCCTTCCCCCCCACCCCCGGCCTGCCCTCCTGCCTCCCTGGGGCGGGGTGGGGGGGAGAGAGAGGCGGCGATGGCCGGCTGACTGGCCACCGGCGGGTGTTCATTTTGCTGGGGGTGGCTGAGCCCCCCCCCGGGAAATGCGAGGCGGAGCGGGAGCCGGGGGCCCGCAAGGGCGACGCGCCGGCTCTCTTGGAGCGGAGCAGAGAGGATTGGGGCGGGGGGAGCGCCAAGTTTCCTGAAAGTTGGCGATGACTGGCTGCATCTCGGGGGAAGCACGCCGGGGGTCCAGGCGGGGGGGGGTTCCAGCAGCAGCGATCCTACCCCGCCGGCGCCCAAGGTGAGCGGGGGGAGGGAGGGGGGCGGGGAGCGCGGCGGGCGGGCATGGCCCGGGGGAGGGAAGCGGCGGCGGCGGCTCCCTGGGGCAGGGGGGAGCACAGCGGGACATGGTCCCGAGCGTGCGCGCGCGCAAAGCGCGCACGCACGAAAGACAGCCCCCGCCCCCCCCCGGGGATTGAGAAAGTCTACGCCCTTGACAGTGGGGATTAGCTCATTGGTCCCATTCCCATGTGGTTGCTGAGACATCTACCTGGTGTGGATGTGTGGAGGTAAAGCCTGCACATACACCCCTCACTGTGGTCAGCAGTGTTCAGAAGGCAGCATCATTGATCACAGGAAGGGGGGCATGTACGGTACAGGCACTTCATCTACACCTTCACATGCACTTGACTTGGTGACTGTGAAGAGTTAGGGGGTGGGCCAGCATGCTCATGCCTGCTCTCTTTCACCTAATGGTGGGTCAATGCATGGATGGGCTATGATGTGTATTCCATGATCCCTGGTGTTATGTATTGGGACTGAATCATCCCTGATTGAATCATCCCTGATTGAATCACCCTAGAGACTGGCTGAGCTTTGAGCACAAGAATAGTCGACCAGGACTCTGGAGTAAACCAGTCAAGTAGTAATGTTTTGTAAATAGCCTATCACGGGGAGTGGGGGTGGGGTAGGGTGGTGGAGTGTTTTGCATGCATATAAGCAGGGCTTTGGCTCTGCTAGGGTTGTCTTGTTCTGGTTTAACCCACTTAATAAACTATGAGCTGATCACTCTATGCATCTGAACCCAGTATATTCCACCTTGCCTAGCCTTTTCGAGAGTCAAATGCTGATACAACACATCCCAAACATCACACAGGCACAGAATAGATCTGGTTTGCTTTCTTCACATATGAATGATGCCTAGTAGCCATTAGTGTAGATACACATTTTATTTTATTTTTTAAAAAAACCTTGTCATTTTTATGTGTGTGATTTTGTATTTGATACCTCTTCAAAGAACTGAAAAACGGAGCAATGTATATGTTCAGTTATAACACATGAGGGACTAAAACCCTCCCAGAGAAGTGTGCCACTGGGATAAAGGGATGAACCAAATTTGATTTAAAAACAGGTCAGACTGAACAGAGAAGCGCAAAACTAAGGATGCCCCAGGAACCTGGCAGAATTGATTTGTGATGCAGATATTGTCAGAATGAGGACAAGTGTCTTTCTCTCTCCCCACCCCCTCACATCTTTTGTTCAATTATTTCCTGTTTACTTTCTGTCAGGGGCAAAAATAGAGTTTGCTCACGCAGACTCTTGCACCACTAAACCAGTGGTTTAAGAATAGAGGCATGCACCTGAACTGGCATATTTGGATAAGCATCCCAATATGCATTGTGATGTGCATCCAATTTATGTCCACAATTGCTAAAAGCAAAGCTGCTAAAGGACATGTAGTGAAATCTCCATGAATATCCCAGGTTGTGGAGTGGCAAAACTGGTCCTTATACAAGCCAGATTTCTATTCATCCATTTTTCCTCATTGAAAACATCTTTTAACTACACAAGAGAGAAAGGTTAAAAAAAAGAAATATAGCCCACCCACATTGTTTACCTCCTTGGTTCACTAAGTAGTCAAGGCCCCATCTGTCACTGACTTTCTTCCAAGGTCTCAGGGTATCTATAGCAGCAGCTTCCAAAATTGATAGTGATGAGCATTCTTGAGGAACTCCAGCATTCTGGGAGCCAGTTTGGTGTTGGGTTAGGAGTGCAGACTCTAATCTGGGAGAACTGGGTTTGATTCCCCACGTCTCCACATGCAGCTGCTGGTGTGACCTTGGGTCAGTTACAAGTTATTTCAGAGCTGTTCTCTCAAGAGCAGTTCTCTCAGAGCTCTCTCAGCCCCACCTACCTCACGGAGTGTCTGTTGTGGGGAGGGAAAGGGAAAGGCGATTGTAAGCCCCTCTGAGACTCCTTCGGGTAGTGAAGGGTGGGGTATAAACCCAATCTCTCCTCTCTTCTTCCTTTCCCACTTACTTTTCAACAGCATTGTATCAGCAAAGGGAAGTTCTTTCTGCCTTTAAGAGAAAACCAATACTACTAAAGGGTGAGTAGATGAGCCCAAAGCAATGGTGGGTGGAACGACTGAGAATGTTAAACAGGAGTCCCTCCGCAAGTGCTTGTAGTTGTTGGTCTTACCAGCAGCTGTCACAGGCACTCGGAGACATCTGAAAATGTGGTGCCTGCTTCACAGCTATACTATAGACCAGACACAAGCTTTGCTGTGCTGACCAAGGCCTGCGGAGGGGATTTAAGGAATATCATGAAGAGTCATAACTGAGATTATCACAGATCATGGGCCCAAACCTCCAAAAACACAACCCGCCCAACCTGTCATGCCAGAGATACTGACTTACAGAATCATTCCTGATAGGAGCCTGTAAGTGTAGTCAGAATCAAGATGTTCTGTAATCTAAGTATGGGAAACAGCTGGGTCAAGGCAGCAATCCTTAATTAGCCTAGGACGGGGATTGGGGAAGCTAAGAATAAGAATCCAGTCCTAGAGGCAGAAGAAATCTTTCCATTCATTCATGAAGTTATTTGAATGTGCACACGTCCACGCGTTTGAAGGAGCAAGGAAACCGGAGCTTCTGACAGCTTGACGAATGCCAGGAAGGCTGCACGAGGCTGTGAGGGAACCAGAGGTTGCGGCAAGAATCTTCCTGAACTGCTCACTGTGAGGTATTGTCCGGGTGCAGGGACTGCTGGCATTATAGCAAGTATCTGCAAGCAAGTAAGTCTGGGCTGCCCAGAAGGACCGAAGGAAATTCCTTTGACAGTTGGAACCAGGCTGGTGGCAACAAGCTTTGGGAGGCGTGGTCCAAGTTGTAAACCAAACCCAAAGCTAAACACCAGGCAAGAGGGAATTGCATTTCCCAGGAAGCAAGAACCTCTTACAGTATGTTTGTAGTTAGCTAGATTAGTCAGGGTTTTGTCTATTGTCCGTTTTATCTAAAACTCCCCCTATTTGTTTTATCTTCTTAATAAACTGTATGTTTTATGAGCTGGGAGTCTGAAGAAGTTTTTGGGCAGTAGAGACATGTGCCCTTCCCACTCTCCTAAACAGAGCTCATTTGTTCAATGAAGATCCTGTAATATTGGGACTTTAGAATTTGCCTGTGATACAACCCCCCAACCTGAAGACAAGAGTCATCCCATTCTAGAATTATAATAAAATTAAGAAACATGTCCAGATGGTTCAAGCAACAAGCCAGTCTGCATACTGTAGTGGAGGGCACACATTTTCTTTAGGGTCAGTATCCAATCTCCTCTTTGCAGATTGCTTTGGCATCCATATGCCTAACACTTTTAAAATGTCCTGATTTTAATGGTTTCAGAACACAGATATAAAAAGTCATGATGGTGGATTACAAGCATGGACAGTTTCAAGAACAAATTCGATAAACATATGGAGCAGAGGTCCATCAGTGGCTGTTAGCCACAAAGCATAGATAGGAACTTTCAGTCTGGGGCAAGTGATGCCCTGTATTATTGGTGCTTGGGGGGCAGTGGGAGGACTTCTAGTGTCCTGACCCCACTGGTGGACCTCCTGATGGCACCTAGTATTTTTGGCCGCTGTGTGACAGAGTGTTGGACTGGGTGGGCCATTGGCCTGAACCAACATTGGCTTCTCTTATGTTCTTGTACGGCCAAGTCACCTCACAGTGTAATTCAGCCAATGCTACCTCTTGAAGAAAGAGAAAGCTAATCAGATATGAAAGATTGGCAGAAAGGAAATATTTATTGGATAGTGCTCTTGGGCAACATTTCCTAGTCATAAATGTATCCGTTGTAAAGAATACAACTATAATTTAATATCCTTAGTAATGTATTGTTATGCTTCCCCTGGTTACCACTGAAACTGTTTTAATGATTAATTAATTACTTAAAACAGTCTACGATAAACACGGAATGCTGTCAGAAGAACGGAAAACACCATAAATGTAATGCTTTTAAAGGTCTAGAATTAGGAGACAAGCTTGAAATGTCTCATAACCTTCCCCATATGTTGAATATTAGTCTATGCTTTTGTAATTTGCTAATAAAGTTTACATGAAATTCTATGTTTGGATTGCATACTGGGGGGGGGGGGGGGGAGACTTGGTAATGCCCACTGGCATTTATGTGTTGTGCTGCAATATAAACGTATAACTTATTTCTTACATTGGTTATTACATCAGACACTTTACTAGAGTGCCACATTAAGCAAAATGCATAACCCAGTGCAGAATGTTCAATTAAATCATCTTTATTCATGTAGTTTTTCTCAGCTATGCAGGCAACGTCTCATAATTATTCATCTGTTCCCTAAAATAAAATTGCCCATTGTCCTTCCAAATCTCAGTAATAGCCATCCTATATCAAAGTAATGGAAAACAACAGGTTACAGGCTGTGATTCAAATAAGGAACATGTGCGTATGTGGAAGAACTTGGTGCAAAAACACTGACACACTGTCTCATGGTTGAACAACCAAAACACTATTTTTAAACCAAGCAGTAGTTTGTCCATTGGTAGGAGACAATGCAGTGACCCCAAACAACCAAGAAACACACTGCTCCATTCATTTGGTTGGATCTTAGTCATACGATCTAAGATGAGGACTCTTTGTGTATGGTTTTGGGTAAGACCTAGGCTGTGTCCACATTTTGTTGGATGCTGGATCACTGCACTATCCTACATTGTCTTGTCCATTCAAGAAAATCCAATTATGAATGACTGCTAATAGCACAATGATGTGTTGGAGCTATTTTAAATAAATCCAACAGTTTTGACAAGTTACTTTTTCCCTACAGCTGCCATTTTGACATATTTTGCTGATCAAGAGAGTGATATGACTGACAATAGGGCAAGACAGGAATGGTGAAGAGGGCCTACTTCAGGGAGAGGCAGCAGCAATATGCACAGGGGCCAGGGATGGAGGGGGTGAGCACATGAAAAACCTCTAACCCAACGATTCAAATCCTGTCCCTTTTTTGTAAAGGAACAAAGCTTCTACCTGATAGTTTCATGTGGGTTATCATGTCAGCCTATGGCTGTAGGATGAAATCTGAGTCTGGTAGAACCTTAAAGACCAACAAAAGACCAAGTATTTGTGAGTCAAAACCCATTTTGTTAGAGTATGACCCTGAAGACAGGGTGGGCGCAAGGTCATCACAAGTTTGATTCCACAAGAAATCGGCCCACAGAGGGAAGCTAAATACCCCTGTGTTGTTGCTTCCAATTAGTGATTGGTGTGTGCACCCATGCTTCTGCTAAAACTCAAGGCTGAATGACCCCCTGCTTCTCAAGCATGCTTCATGCCACCGGGATGCCAGATCCTGGTAGAGGCAGTTCCTTAATTGTGCAACCCTTGGAGGCAAAACAGGAGGTTCTTCCTGACAGCTGTTCTTCCTCAGCTGTTACTGATGCGGGTGGCGATGGCAAACTGTCCATTTCAGATGCTCCATAGGGCCAGGTGTGGATTCTGCTGCCACTGTTAGCTCCCTGTCACCAACACCCATGACACAGTTCCATAGCCAGTTACAGGGCTGCCAACTCTAGGTTGGGAAATGCCTGTAGATTTGAGGGGTAGACCCTGGGGGGGGGGCAGGGTTTGGAGTGTGGAGGGACTTCAGCAGGCTATAATGCCATAGAGTCCATGGCTCAAAACAGCCATTGTCTTCAGGAGAACTGATCGCGATCATCTGGAAATCAGTTGTGATAGCTTGGAATTTTTTCTGTAGGAGAAATGATGTGCTGTGGCTGTAGAACACGGTGATTTCAGGGAGATCTCCAGGCCCCACAGGGAGATTGACAACTCCAGTGACCGTTTAAGGGAAAATTGGGAGATGTATTTTACCTCAAGACACATTCAATGACTCCCACAGCAATAGCAAACTGTTTGGAATGTTAGAGGCAAAGGCCAATCTGGCTGCATATGCAAATGACCGCTGCGTTCCGACTGGCTGGGGGGGGGGGGGAGAACAGCAAACTGTTTAGAATGTTGGAGGTGATACTCAAGCAATGCAGCCAGTGGATAGGGACAACTTCTGAGTGACACATCATGGAGCCAACTAATTTAGGAGCATGTGGAATGTTCAGAAAGGGCCACCCCACTACTCAATTATATATAAGGAGAGATTTATTTATTACTTTTATACCCCCCCTCCCTGCCATGGTGGGGTTTTCAAGGCAAGAAACCATCAGAGGTGGTTTGCCATTGCCTGCCTCCATGTCACGGCCCTGGCATTCCTTGGTGGTCTCCCATCCAAATACTGACCAAAGCCAACTATGTTTAACTTCCAAGATATGGTGACATTGGGCTTGCCTGAGCTATCCAGGTCAGGGCCAGGTTATATAAAATCTGGAAAATAATGGAAAATCACAACATTAAAGAACAAGTGCCATCATATTGGCTACTCCCCTCTGAAGTAGGATCAGATCTCAGTGTAGGACATGCAAATACACATCTTAAAGTTGGCTGGAGGTATGTTCCAAAATGACCTTCGTTGTTCTTGAATGGGCTTTCTGGCCATGCTGTCCTATAACAGAGTTACTCCAGTCTATGCCTATTGATGCATGGTAACAGGATCCGGGGCAGGAAGAAGTCAGACTGAGTGTTACATTTTTATTTAAAGCACCAGTAACTGGAGATTTAATCCTCATTGGCAAAGCCGGTCTGAGCTTAGAATTTTATTGGAAGGTTGTGCCGTGGTAAATTATGATTTGAGATCCTCGGCTATCACTGGTGACACATAACTGAGGCTTTAGATCATTCCAAGCATATCCTCGATGTAAGTAACTACTTTTCCTGATCATGGAGTCTTCAGAACTATGATATATTCTGTCCGCCTTACTGGAAATATAAAGCACTAGACAGATCAAACCTGCCTCTCAGTGAGATGAAACTCAGAGGAATAATAATATATCATTCAACCTTGCTCAAAGATTGGGACCTATTTGTAAGGGACCCAGAGTCTCTCTCTCTCTCTCCCTACCTCTCTTATTCCAGCCAGCTTTTCACTGAGTCTCACCTAATTCCCCTCCTTACTATAGCCTCAGTCCTAAATGGCTTTTGTCCATGTAGCTCATGATATCCAGCATAGTATTTTTGGTGGTCAAGGGGGACCCCTTCTCCCTTTTTCACCAGTGGAAAAGTTGGTTGGATCCAATTCTATGGATCTGAGCCCACTAGCTGAAGACACTCTTGCATCAGAAGATTCCCTGCAGCAAAGGTAAGTGCTGCCATTAGCAGGAAAAAAGTTGCTGGATTCAGAGAGAGAGAGAGAGAGAGGTGCCCCCCCAAATGCTTTTTTTAAAAAATCAAAGATGGACTTTTAACAGACATGTCTTCAGTGTTCTCAGGTGTTACAACATGAAAGTATCTAATACAAGATTACTATTTTTTTTTAAAAGAAATCCATCCAGTCACGATTTTGAATGAACTTGATTATATTGATCTATAATTATACTAAGGTATGCATTGGGTTCTCTGAGTTCCCAGATTTCATTGTCAAAAAAAGTAAACCTCTAGTGCATTTCATTGCAGGGATATGCTTTTCCCCTACATATCTCTTCAAGGAAAGAAGATGAAGTCTTCCTTAAAAACAAAAAGCTGGGAATGCAGAGAATTTGATGCATATTTTACTATAATGGGGTATTGATATAACACCATTAGGTCACTGCTTTTTTAAAAAGAAAAGAAAAGAAAGAAAAACCTTCTGCAGCTGGAAGAGAAACTGGCTACCATTGGGGGAAATAGCTACTACGCGGGCAGGACCAAGAATGCTCAGAGTTTCTTTTCTTTTCTTTTGATATTTTTGTGGTGTGTGTGTGTGTGTGTGTGTGTGTGTGTGTGTGCACATGCCCATGCCTGGAACTCATGGTGACCTCTGGTGACTCCTAGAGCATAGAGAATGTTCAGATGCTTGATAGGTTGCCTCTGGCCTCCCGGCCCTGGTATTCTCTAGAGGTCTCCCATCCAATTACTGAGTTGCTGAGTGAAGAGCGGAATATAAATCCAATCTCTTCTTCTTCTACTTTCCAGGGTCGGCCCTGCTTGGCTTCGGGGATCTGATGAGATCAGGCTTGCCTGGGCTATCCAGGTCAGGGTGAAAGCCCAGATTTTCAACTCACATCTATTCTATCTAGTACTGCTCATATAGTGATAGCTCATTATAAAATGAGATAATGCCTTACTTAGTGTTACGGTGCGGTCACACGGGACTTTACCACGGGAATTAGTGCTATTTCCTCTCACTTTTTACTCTGCTGCTCAGACGGATCGCACTCTGAAGCCCGCTCACTCGCGCAACCCTTCCGCTTTTCTCCCGCATTTAACGACCCCTGAAAAAAATAAGTATTTTCCAGGTATTCCCACCTCGATCCTGCAATTTCCCCTATGTGAATGTCCAATGGGCACAATTGTGCTTTAAAAAAAATCCCATCTGACCTTATGCGCATGCACACAAAATTGTTTAAGGAAATATATGGCCATACGCATGCGCAAAAGAGTTTTTTTTTTTTTAAAGGGAGCCACCATGAAGAGGGGCGAGGCTTTCTGAACAGTGGGGAGCACAATTGCGGTGATTTCAGAGATGCCATGTGAACTTTACTCCCAAAACAAACCATCACGGATAAAACAAAACTGGGTAAGAAACCAACGGGTAAGAAACCAACCCCATCAATTTTGCCATGGAGAGAGTAACCCACATGACAGCTGCCCAAGCTTTGTTGCAGTCTTTCCAAAAACTTCAGAGCGAAGCAGGTTTGAGAAAGACTGTGAAAAAGCAGAGTAAACTATAAGAGGAGGTGTGTGAATGCACCACAATGCTGTGTAGAAGCAGAGGGGGGAACCCCACTTTCCAAAGCATCAATCTTAGGGTAAATAACCTATGTGGAAACACCCCCAGATATCCACAGAAAACCCACAAAATATTTCAGATGTCCTTGCTGTTCCAAACAATTTTTGTGCATGTGAGGTTATGGCATTATTCCCCCACCCAAAAAAAAGCAGTTGTACAAACAGTGGTGAATGATAGCAGTGTGCCTGCCATTGCAAGCTGACTGTAATTTTGAAGTGCGATCCAAAGTACATTTTACAAAAATATTCAATCTACATACTTGGGTTGGAGGCAACTAGTTTTCTGCTTTTAAAAAGTGGGGAGAGGGTCCCCTTTGACCATCAAAAAGGCTATCCCAGAAATCATGTGGGTTCTACAGGGGAAAGTCATGCATGATGGAAGTTGGAGTAAAGAGGAGAATTGAATTAGATGGAGTTAAAACGCTGGCTTGATCCAACCCACTGTAGTAATGAAGCTCAAGAACGCTGCTCCTGCATCCAACTAATTGCAAGAAGCATTTTCTAAAGAGCATTATTTACCTTTATTCTAAAATATAAATGTTAATGCTCGTGGTTGAAGATTCTGTATTCTCCTGAACTTGCAATTGACTATGTGTGATAATGGTAAAATCAATACCTTGCCAAATAACCCTTGCCAATCTGTTTTTTGTTGTGTGGGTGGGTGTGTTTCTGCTTATTTTTCTTTTGATAAAGATTCAGCTACTTCTAGTTCTACACAGCCACTCTTTGTACTTCTCTGTGTTCTACCTTGTTTAGTCTCCTTTTGTCTGGGAGAGAGCCCTGGAACCATATGGTGTTTTTGTAACATCTAGTTCATTTACAAATATAATGTTGAACACAGTAGAAGCAAATAAAAGCCAGCACCAAAATGACAGATCCTGAATCTAATTATCAAAATATGAGTCCAATGCCATCCTCCTCCTGGTTTCTTTTCCCCTAGCTATGTTTATAATCCTCCTCTATCTTTTGATTTGGTGGGCGCTAACAAACTCCCAATGTTAAGCTTCCTTTTGGGCCCACTAATTCAACCCACAGCATTTCCAGAAGCGAATCCAATTCTCCTACCCTCTCAATCTTACTGGACTGTATACCCTTTCTGACATAAAGAGCCACCCCACCTCCAACTTTCTCCCCCCTATCCTTCCGATATAATTTATAACCAGGAATCACCGTATCCCACTGATTTTCCTCATCCCACCAAGTTTCTGAAATACCCACAATGTCTATGTTTTCCCCCAACACCAAGCATTCCAACTCCCCAATTTTACCTCGGACACTTCTGTCTCCCACTAAAAGAGCTGTGCCCTGAAGATGTTTTGACACATGCAAAGACTAAACAGCAATAACAAGCTATGTCCATAGGGTCACTATTTGTTTGGATTTAACTGGGGGGGTACAGTGAAGTAATAAATATGACAAAATAGGAGATATATGTGTAAAAGTATCCTTCTTGGAGTAATAAACTGTGACTCTGTTGTTACACTCCATTTATCTCCTTTCAAGCATGGAGTTAATTAGCAGCATCCTTCTCTTAGAGGTGAGGTGCGGTGCTAAGTCAGAGAGATACATTCATGTATTGCTGTTTAGTCTTTGCATATGTCAAAATATCTTCACTGAGTTTTATGTTGATTTGCTGTTCACCTATGTAGAGGCATCTGCATAGATATACACACACACACACACTAAAAGCTAAGTGTTCCCTGTGCATGAAGATATCTAAATCTGCACATTGGGGGCACTTGGGGGGCAGAGAAATTTTCCTGCTCAGGTCTCACTGCTGGTGCCCATGTGGGGGGGGGGATCGGCAGGCCTGGGCCTCACTGTCGGTGCTGGGGGAGTGGGGGAGAAGGCTCACCTGTGGGTGCTTCCTCCTCCTCAACATAGGGTTCCTTCTCCTTGCTGTGAGTATTGCGGGTCTCCACTTCTTGAGTGTGTGTGTATATGAACTGTGAACTTCTATTTCAATGTATCTGAGGAAGTGTGCATGCACATGAAAGCTCATACCTTGAAAAAACTTTTGTTGGTCTTAAAGTTGCCACTGGACTCAAAATCTCTTCCACTACTTCAGACCAACATGACTGCCCACCTGGATCTATATACAACATATGTTTAAACACAAAACAAGATTAAAACACAACCAGATCAGAAAGCTATAATGGACCCAGGTTGGGAAGTAGGTCAGAGAGGTGAAATCTGCTTGGCTGGGCTATAAGATTACATTTCAATAACTAGAAAATGCCCCCCAAAACAATGAGAGAAAAGTAATGAATTACAAATCATATCTGACAGTTCAAAGGAATGTCTGGGTGTTTTGTGATTAAGGGTCATGAAGTGTAACAAAAGAAACTTCACTTTTGTAAAATTCTGTCACATTCTGTTTGAGTATCTGGGTAACTTTGGTTTATACCATGTGTTTCCTAATATTGCTCAAAATTGTGTGAGGTAAAATGGTCAAGCCATTGGAACAGAGGAATGACTATTTAAATTCTCTCCCACACAACATGTTCTTCTCACTTCAGCGACTACTAAGAATGAGGTCATGGCTTTAAAAATATACCACAAGAAGAAGAGTTCTGGGTTTTAAATAAACATGGCCATTTTATGGGTAAACAATGGGGAATGGTGTATCCCAGTATCACTGCCTGAGTAAAGTTTCTTTTAACATTAAGGCCAATTTGAATATAAATGAAAAAGGCACCTGGGTTACAAGGATGAAGAGGAGGTAGGAGTCTGGTAAGATTCCTGCTTTTGCATGGTTGGGAGCAGCTTCAGAACTCACACCAACTCTATTTAGATTTGGGTCAGCAATTTATTACAGAATGGAAGAGCAGGAGGAGGAAGAGGAGGAGGAGGAGATCGGATTTATACCCTGCCTTTCACTTGGAGTCTCAGAGCAGTTTACAATCTCCTTTCCCTTCACCTCCCCACAACAGACACCCTGTGAAGTAGGTGGGCTGAGAGAGCTCTGAAAAAACTGCTCCTGAGAGAACAGCTCTGAAAGAGCTGTGACTGACCCAAGGTCAACCAGCAGCTGCATATGGAGAAGTGGGAAATCAAACCCGGTTCTCCCAGATTAGAGTCTGTGCCCCTAACCACTACACCAAACTGGCTCCCTAGTGAAAGAGACTAAAGGGAAAGGGGGGGGCTTGACTCTGGAGAGCTACCATCCCAAAAACAGTGTGGAGGAGGAAGAGCCTTTATACCCCGCTTTTCTCTGTCTTAAGGAGTCTCAAAGTGGCATACAATAGCTTTCCCTTCCTCTACCCACAACCAGTACCTTATCAAGTAAGCGGGGCTGAGAGAGTTCTGAGAAAACTGTGACTGGCCCAAGGTCACCCAGCAGGATTAATGTGGAGGTGTAAGGAATCAAACTCTGTTCTCCAGATTAGAGTCTGCTGCTCTTAACCACTATACCATGCTGGGTCTCAAGTACAGCAGCACCTCAGAGACCAACAAGAACCTCAGGGTGCTACTGGACACGAATTTGACTAGAAAGATGGTTTCTGCCTAACCGGGCCATATGGAGGCAAGCTAAGTCCAGGGAAAACTGAGGGCAAGCTATGGTATGATTCATGAAGGAGGACTCGAACTGAAAGCTCCCTTGGCACTAGCTGAAGACCTCCATGTAGCAGAGTAAAATAATTTCTGCTCTCATACTGGGCAAAGGGGGCGAACTGTACAGCCTTATACTATTTATACCCTCTTCATAGATGAAGTTGACAAATGAGTGCTTAAAAAATTATAGTACATGCGCTGAGAGATCATTTGTTGGAGGGAGGGGGGTTTGTTTATATATGCCAAAGGTTTATCTTCAGTGCTCTCAGAACGAATGAGTCTGAGGGAAAAAAGCAAGGTCTCTCACTCTGTAAGTTATTCAGAAAACAAGATGAATGAGATATCATAATATCCGTGGAGTCGGATAGTTTCGGAGAGAAAGGTTAACTTTATGACTCATAAGCGACTTGAGCCAGTAATCATCGCCCTTTCCACTTCTGTGCTGCCATCTGCTTCGCAGGCAGTGGAAAATATCCGGTATAATTTATAGTAAATTTATAGTTCCTCTTATAGAAGCTCTGATAAATTATAATAGTGCTACTTAGAGAGTGGCTTATAAAATGTGAATAACTTTGTGTCATTCATTCTTTCTACTTTTTTTTTTTAATCTGAAGCTCCGAAGGACACCTTGACTCACAATGTTGTCTAGCTGAGGTAGTATATTGTGCATGAGAGTCTAAGACACTTATGGTTACCATCTGTGCAGATTTAAATGGAACATCCCATTGATTACTATAGTGAGCCTCCATTGTAACTGGCTAAACAACAGAACACAGGGTTTTTTAAAAAAAAAATTATTGATTTTCTACATCTACAAATACTAAAACAAACTACAATACCTAAAAAAACTAAAAACTACTCTACCCTAAATTATACAGAGACCAGTTTCTATAACAGTAATAACTCATTCTAATCATTCATTGCAAGAATAGTAAATGAAAAAAAAACTCAGGCATTTTATACTCAATAATCTTCCCTTATCTTATTCAACTAACAATTTAACTGACTAGCAAAGAATTCAAAGAGACACATGCAACAAATATAACTTTTTAAGATAAACAAGATTATTTTTCTTTTGGTCTTCTCTTCTTTTTATCTCTCTTGGACTTAGGCGCTGCAACTCCCAATTCTCCATCTGATTTTTCATCTGACTTTCTCTCTCTCTCCATCAGCATCAGAGCTTTCCAGGCCATATATGCTTTCCTGTTCCTCCAAAGAGCCATCTGTGGATTTTTTTTCTCTTTCTCTCCTTTGCAGTAAATCAGGAATTTTTCAGCTTTTGCAACAGAGTCAATTTTTTTGTTTCTTGTCTTGGTAACTGAACAACAGTCCCTCAGGAGTCAACCATTTATACATAATGTTCTTCATTTGTAAAAATGTCACCAAAGTCTTATAGGGCTTCCTCTTCTTCCTTATTTCAAATGGAATATCGTTTAACACTTTAATTTCTTCTTCTTGGATCTTCAGCATGGTTCTATTTGTGGCTTTCAATACCACATCCCTTGTAGATTTTTTGGAGAATCTCACCATAATTTATCCAGGCAGGTTCTTTTTCTTTATAAATTCTGGATAAATCCTGTAGACCACATCCATGTCGCTTTGTATTAAATCAGCTTGTAAACCTGTCACTGGAGCAAGAGCTTCACTCAATATCTGCTTCAGAGTCTCTCCTTTAGCTTCAGGCACACTCTGGAATCTCAAAAAGAACATTGATCTTTCCATTTGAAGTCTTAAAACACTGTCCTTTTCAGAAGCCCTTTCTTTTTCTAACACTTCCATCCTTAAATCCAGTTTCTCAGACTTAGCTTTAACAGCTACCAACTCTTTTGCAAAGTTATCAGACTTCTTGTTTGCATCAGTCATCTGCACTTGTAAAGAATCCATCTTAGAGTTAAGAGCATTCTTTTGTTCCATCAGAGGGTGCAAAGCTGCAGAAAGTATAGCAGATAGGTCTGTACTGGACTCTGGCTTAGCTGGTGGAAATGAAGTTGGGGCTTTTGGGGAAGCTTTAGATTTGGCCGTCATTTTATCCCCTCTGCCTGTCATTGTTTAAAACTTACAGCTCTAAGAAGTTCTGATAAGTTTATGACCATGCCAGTAAAAAAAAAAAAAAAAAACAACCTTCTTTGTGCTCTCTCTGCAGCTAGCCGACAGCGCTTCTATGTGCCTTGTAGCTCCGCAGTGGCAGAACCTTCTGAGGCAAAGGGCAGCCTCAATCCCCTGATTGCCACCCAGGAAGAGACTAGCCTATGTGCCTCAGGCAGAAGCCCCCTCCGAGGGCTTCTGGGGGCCTGACACCAGTTCGGGTCCCCTTCAGACCGCCAGGATTGAGTTGCATCTCCCCAAGCTTGGGGAAGACATGCCCAGCATTAAAAACGCCAACACCGGAAGTTTCAACAGAACACAGGTTTTCAAGCTATGTTCAGAGGAACCTTTTTTATTTATTCCCAAAAGGCCATTCAAGTGTTCCTCAATGAGAATATCAGTAGTGGTGGGCACAGTACCCTGGAGACAATTTGTTCTGCTATTTACAGTTCCTTTTATGCTGGTTCATTTACAGAGCAATCCTACACAGAGGAATTGCAGTTTGAGACCTTCAAATTCAATTTTCACAAAACTGGATATTCCACAGGAACATGTAAGAGGTGAATTATTACAAAATGATACATTTTGGTTTAGTAGTTAAAAGTGGCAGACTCTAATCTGAAGAACCCATTTTGATGCTCCACTCTACCACATGAAGCCAGCTGGGTGACCTTGGGTCAGTCATAGTTCTCTCAGAGCTCTCTCAGCCCCATCTACCTCACAGGGTGTCATAGGGAGAGGAAGGGAAAGTGACTTTAAGACTCCTTTGGGTAATGAACAGCAGGGTATAAAACCAACTCCAGCTCCTCCTCCTCCTTCCATCTCACTTAAGATTTCACACATGATGTGGTTAACTGAATGGGCTTATTGACAGCATTCTCTTCAGCTCCCTGATGGGACCATGCTGCCCAAAGACTGCTGTGGATTGTCTGAACCAAGAAATGAGGTGGAAGGAGGATGCCAGAAGGCTTGAAGAAGAGTGTGTTAATCTGGTACCTCATTCTGGCTCTGAACTGGCCTGGTTACAGCCTCCAACTCTGAACAAAATGGAACTCAGACTCTGACTCCGTGTAGTTCCCATCAGAAATTGTGATTGTTGCTGAGACTGCAATCATATGGCACCGAGTGAGTATTGTGCATTCCATGGGGAACAGTTCGTTCACCATATATAAATACCCAACAAAATGGAGCCACAGAAAAATACTGGGTACATTCACATGTTGCACTCTCAGTTCCTGCATGGCAATGAGACAACCCAGGAGAAATCCTTGCCATCTCTAATGGAAAGGCTCAAGTAGCAGGTGATATGAAAGACCTCCCCCTGAAGTTCTGGAGAGTCACTGCCAATTGCAGCCATAGATAATTCGGACCTTGATATATTAGTGCTGTGACTCTGACTTGGTATAAGACAGTTTAATAAGTTTATGTGTTCCACTGTGTTCCCCTAAACCTTCTTGGGGTTCATCAGAAGATGAGGCAATGTAGTGAAAATTCCACGAAGGCTGAATGTTTGCAAAGCTACTGAAACAGTGGGTCGGCAGGTACACTAGAATCATCTTTGCTTGTTCCAACATCAGTCCATCTTGTGTCTTTTGTCATCCCCCTGTTGTTAAAAACCTCAGCATAAGTATCAAAGACAGCACATAAATGATAGGAATGAGGGAAAAAAGTAGCTACCATTGTAGTACATTATTCTAGAAGGTCTACCTACTGGTAATTCAAGATGTCACTGCTTCTATCCATTATATTTCACAGGAAGCTTTGGTGTAAAATTGGACTGAACCCAATTACAGCGGCCCAGTTCAGGCATTTACCAGGCTAGTGAGACTCTTCCAAGTCATAGCAGTACAGGTGCACCCTGCCCTTCCAATACTGGGATAATGTCACAAGTATTATGGATGTTCTACACAGATGCCTCAACAGGAAGCAAGGGGTAGAGCTTACAATGAACTCTGGGAGCAGAAAAAGTGAGGCTGGAATTAAGTGTACTAGGCTGCTATCATACACACAATTAGACCCGACACAGGCGTGAATGCCGGGTGGATTTAAAGGGAAGATCAGACAACAACATCTGGGAAGCGCCCCGCAGCCGCCAGCAACCCATTTTGCTCCACCACAGAAGCAGAGTTAAAAGACACAAGGGGAAATCCGGTAGTAAACAGGTTGCAACAGGCCATGGATGGATGTCCTGTGTCTGATCGCTCTGGCACGCTCTCAGGGCATCAGGATAGTCTGATCAGGCCATTCCAATTCTGTGCCATTGTTTTTTCCCCCTTCGCAGTATGCACATCATCATAAACTCCATAGGGCACCCTCAGTGCAGAGGTGCGATTCACCGAGCCCTCGTTTAAGCGTATGGGGAAAAAATAGGACCCAAAAACTGACTCGCCCACAGTTGTGTCTGATCACACACTGATGGACTGCACCCACAGCTTCAAAGGGAGGTGTGATCATGCAACTGCAGATCAAATTCCACTGGAGGAAATAGCCTCGCTTCCCCCCCCCCCTTTTTTTCTGGCATGACCGCAAGGTTAGCCCTGATCTGGATGGCCCAAGGCAGCCTGATCTCATCAGATCTCAGAAGCTAAGCTTTGTAAGTCTTAGTTAGCACTTGGATGGGAGACCTCAAGGAAGTCCAGTGTCACTACACAGAAGCAGGCAATGGCAAGCCACCTTTGAATATCTCTTGCCTTGAAAAGCCTACAGGGTCACCATAAGTTGGCTGCAACTTGACGACATTTTCCAACACCATGTAGGGGGTAGAGTATCAGACTACACAGTCTGGGAGAGACAGGCTCAAATCCCAACTCTGCCATGGAAGCTTGCTGGTTGGCCTCGGGCCAGTCACACTCTCTCAGCCTAACCAATCTCACAGGATGGTTGTGAAGAAGAGGGGAGATCACTATCCTGAGCTTCATGGATATAGCACAGGATAAAAAAATATATATGTAATGAATATGTAAGAAATTATATTGATTGTCCAGACTTATGCATGCTCAGGTATAAGACACATTGGAAGACCCAAACGTTCCCAAATCAGTGGGCCATGGTTTGCATCCTGAAGAGCCAGACCTGTTACTCTTTGTGTTCTTTGTTCTGATGCACGGTGCGGCATTCATGGCTGTGGTTCAAGAAGCTGTTAACCTGCCTGCTTAGAAGTGCTGCTGAAGCAATTAACCTGCCCCTGGTCACCAGATGGATAATATTTTAATTAAGATAGCCATTCAGACTTAAAAACAAATTGATCACAGAGGTACCTGAGACTATAGTTCAAAAAAAGAGGTTAAAATATGCCATTAGATTAATTCAGAAGCATGCTGTGCCTTCCACACAAGGACATAGGTGGTAAAGGTGGGGGAAGCTATTTTGGTACCCAGTGTTTATTAACCTTAGGGGGTGGCCTTGCAGACTGTAAGAAAGAAAGAAAAAACAGCCAGGATGTGATGCCTAGAAAAATCTGAGGCTATTTTATTCAGAATACAGAATACAGATTAAAGGCTGAAAGATTTGGTGAAGCCCAGAATTATAGTCTATAGCATTAAAGGGGAGACAGACAGATAGGGTGCTTTGTTATGAGAGCCAGTTTGGTGTAGTGGTTAAAAGCATGTACACTAATCCGGGGGAAGCAGGTTTGATTCCCCACTCCTCCACATGCAGCTTGCTGGTGTGACCTTGGGTCAGTCATCCATTTTTTCAGAGCTGTTCTCTCAAGGGTAGTGCTTGCGAGAGCTCTCTCAGCCCCACCTACCTCACAGAGTGTTTGTTGTGGGGAGGAGAAGAGACTGTAAGCCACTATGAGACTCCTTCGGGTAGCGAAGGGCAGGGTATAAATCCAATCTCTTTTTCTTCTTCTTCTCTTCTACTTTGATAATACATATACTAAAATTGGAATGACAGATGGGCAGGCAGGCAGACAGATAAAATGTACATTCAAATGGGAATATTGACAACTGCAGGCTCACACTGTATATTCAAAAACTCTGGCGGTTTGTATTCATAGCCAACTGAATGGAATTGTTGGCACTCACCAATGTATGGCCAGTATTCATCAAATCAAGATGGAACCGGCTACATTTAGTCATGAATGCTAGCCATTCACCAAATTTCAGACATTCCTTTTACCATATACAAAGAGAGGCATACCTAGCAAGTTTTGTAATGTTAAAGAGTCAGCACTAAAGAAATCTCCTTTTAGACATTTGATAAGCTTCCCAGCATCCATGCTCACCGGTCACACACAGAGGCGAGGGGAATGACTTACTTGGCTGCCACAGAGAGGGGGAAGTAAATATATAAAGAAAGGCTGGTGCCAGCAGAGGTGAGGTATATGGGTAAGGTTGGATTTCCCCCCTAGACCCTCACTGCCCCATCATAATGGTTTTCAAACAGTGGTCCAGGGGACTGTGTAGTGCAGTGGTTAGAGCACTGGACTAAGATGTGGGAGATATGTGGGCTCAAAACTTCATTTATCCATGAATATAAACAGGTGCTTTTGGACCCATCACTCTCTCTCAGTTCCGTCTTCTTAAAAAACTTACAAAGTTGCCTGCTCTGGTCCCCACCCTCACTTAGGGGAGCATTGAGATGGAAAATGAGTGGGGGGAAGAGCATCATGCAGAGTTGTCACATCCCTTCTGGGTATTTGAAGGGATGCCAGGGTGCTGCACAATGCCTTTCCCCCCACTCTCCACCTGCCAAATGCTCCCACCACTACCCTCCCCCCCCCAACACTCCAAGCCAGGAACTCTACTTCTTCATAGGTTTGTTTTGAAGATAATATGGAGGACAGAATTATGTGTGCCACCCGCAGTGGCTTGGAAGAAAAGGGCAAGTGTCCAGAAGCACCTTAAATACTAACAATATTTGTGGCAGGGGATGAGCTTTCATGAGGTACGGCACACTTCTTCTGGTATCAAATACCAGATATTTATCTGAAGAAGTGAGCAGTGACTCAAGAAAGCTCATAGCCTGCCGTAAGTTTTGTTAGTCTTTAAGGTGCTTTGGGGGGGGGCAACAGTGGAAGGGCTTCTAGTGTCCTGGCCCCACTGCTGGACTTGCTGAGGGCACCTGGTGTTTTTGGCCACTGTGTGACAGAGTGTTGGACTGGATGGGCCACGTGTCATGCCTGCCCCTGACTTAGCCCCAGACCCAGTGCCTGACAGCCAAGGACAGGAGGACTTGGCTCAGTTAACTGAGGAAAACATAAGTTCTGCAGAGGATCCACAGCCAAGTCTTCAGCAAGACCCACCTGAGGCTGATCAGGCAGTGCCTGGACCGAGCAATTCACCACCGGACTCGCCTCCACCTGTCAGCAGGCTCCGTGAAAGGAGGCGTCAGGAGCTGAATAGGCGACGCAAGGAAGCACGCAGGCAAGGTCGATGATCATTAAGTCCTGAGTACTAGCAGAAACCAGGACTTTGCACAGTGGTGCTAAGTGGCTAATGAGCTGGAACGCTATTTAACAAGGCTGCCGGCCACAAGCAATTCGTGCTGGCAACATCGTTGGCAGAACCGTCCGTTCCGTGCACACCTTGCCTCTGATCCTGTTTGATTCTCTGGCCTCCGACCCGGTTTGCTTCGTGGACTTCCGACCTCTGCTTCCTGATCCTGGACTCCGGCTTGTGACCCCCGGCATTCCTTGACTCCGGCTTCAGATCTGCTTCTGATTGACTTCGGCTTGATTTACGGACTCTGACCTCTGGTACGTGTTGACTACGCTCGTGTTTTAAGATTGGGACTTGCCGCAACACTCTGCTGACTTTCTCCATCCTAGTCACACCCAGGACGTGCCTGCCGGCCTGTCTGTCCAGCCGGACTACCGGGCTCTGCCGTGACACCACGGGCCACTGGCCTGATCCAACATTGGCTTCACTTATGTTCGTACGACTCTTGCTCTTTTCTGCTACAACAGATAGACTAACACAGCTACCCATCTTGATATATCTGCTTGGAGAGCCAGTTTGGTGTAGTGGTTAGGGGTGCAGACTCCAATCTGGGAGAACCGGGTTTGATTCTCCACTCCTCCACATGCAGTTGCTGGTGTGACCTTGGGTCAGTCACAAGTTCTTTCAGAGCTGCTCTCATGAGCAGTTCTTGAAAGCACTCTATCAGCCCCACCTACCTCACACTGAGTCTGTTGTGGGGAAGGGAAGCTGCTCTGAGACTCCTTTGGGGTATAATTCTGATCTCTTCTTCTCTTCTTCTTCTTGGAAGAATTTTGGAGGTTTCCAGAAGCCTATCAGGAGTTCCTTTGTAATGTCAGACATTTTTTTCTTCTCAAAAACAGTCTGCCTAGAATTACCAGTTCTTCCCTACAATGTACACTCACATGTTCACATGCAGTGTGGTAACAGACCTATGTAAACTGAGCTCCAGAATATGCCTCAGAATCCAATGTAATGGCAAATAAGTTGAAGTGGGAAAGTCTTCCTTGGAAGGAAGTTTTAAAATCATTGAATTAAGGGCTCAGGTCAACAGTCAGTGCTGTCTTCAGGTTCTTTTGGAAGGGTTCATTAGTCAGCTGCAGAGTGTAGCAGTGAGGTGGGTTACTCAATTACTGTTGCTGAACACCAATCAAGTGAGTCATACATGCTAGCAAGCACCACGGGCTGACATTTGCACAGGGGTGTGTGTGTGAAAGGTTATTTCTGGTAGCCAGCTTGCCACTGCAATATCACCTGGTGGATGCCAGTCTCAAGCTGGAAAATAATGAACAGTCAAAATGAAGCCACTGGAGGGGGGTCACTGGAGGAGGCGGGGTTTAAAATGCCATTTAAGAAGAGGCTGTCTGCTGTGCAGTTTGACCAGGGTGGCCTCTATCCCAACCTTCTACTGACAGAATGAACCCAAGTGGCCCTTCTAAATGCAGTTATCTCTCCTTATATATAATTGAGTAGTGGGGTGACACTTTCCGAACATTCCCCACACCCCTAAATCAGTTGGCTCCATGATGTGTCACTCAGAAGCTGTCCCTGTCTACTGGCTGCGTTACCAGAGTCTTGCCTCCAACATAATAAAACAAATTGCTGTTCTTCTCCTCCCCATAGCCAGTTGGAACACAGAGGTGGTTTGCATATGCGGCCTGATTGGCCTTTGCCTCCAACATTCTAAACAGTGTGCTGTTGCGGTTGGGAGTCATTGAATGTGTCCTGAGGTAAAATACATATCCCAACCTTCCCTTAAATGGTCACTGGAGTTGCCAACCTCCCTGTGGGGCCTGGAGATCTCCCAGAAATCACCATGTTCCCCAGCCATAGCAAATCATTTCCCCTACAGAAAATTTCCCAGCTATTACAACTGATCTCCAGATGACCAAGATCAGTTCTCCTGGAGACAATGACTGCTTTGGGCAGCAAACTCTATGGCATTATACCCTGCTGAAGTCCCTCCACACCTCAAACCCTGCCCTCCCCAGGCTCTACCCCTTAGATCTAAAGGTACTTCCCAACCCAGAGTTGGCAACACTGTAACTGGCTACGGAGCTGCTTTCGAGACCTTTGGAACACAGAAGAAGTGGCATATTTTGTAATGGCCAATGGCTTTATACAATAAACCTACCTACCTACATGACATAGAAGGAGGTGCTTTTCTACCTTAGCTGCCACTGCATAGCCCCAAATCAACATAAGTCAGGGGTGGAGGGAACCATACCTGTTACCGTGAGGCTATCCTCCCATACTACCCACTTGGGGCAGCAAAAGGATTTGAGGCAATCCTGCCTTATAGCTTAGCAGAAGGAAATAAACATGGCTTGCCTCCCTCTATTTTTCCCTTCCCTCTGCCATGCCACCAGCCACAGCCAGGACACTCACCTGGAGCTTTCTTCTAGAGCCTGTTGTATTTCTTCCCACAACGGGCCTTACTCCTAGTTTCATAAAAGACAGCAGAGAAACAGGATACAAACCCAATAATTTTTAATTGCTACTGAGGATAGGCGAAGTAAGGACATTCAGTCAAGAGACTTAAAACTGTTTGCAGGTAACACACAGATTTTGCTGGGCTCATTATATGTAATATTGTTTCAGTTGTCCCCTCTTGAGCACAAAGAACAGTTCACAGCCAAGCTTTTATTCTTGAGGTGGATATGAGCCTCACTTCAACCTTGGGATTCTCAACAGTGTCAGCTCTTTCCAGAAACCACAGATCTTTAGCTAGTCACCCTCATAAACTGGGCTCTGAAACAACTACTGTCTCTTGGTGAAGTATTCATTATGCTAGCCTGATTTGTCACCAAACAAACAGACTCTGAGACATCTAAAGTCTCCTGAGAAAAGATTTTTCAGCCTGCCCCTCTGTAAGCACAAACTCTTTCTCCGCACATCCACTGTTTTAGTCTTCTTACACACGGCAGACTTTGAGAGAAGATCCCTCTAGTCTCACTCTCTGAAGGCTCAGACCTTATCTGAACTAGGGTTGCCAGCCTCCAGGTGGGGGCTGGGGATCTCCTGCTTTTACAACTGATCTCCAGCTGACAGAGATCAGCTCCCCTGGAGAAAATGACTGCTTTGAAGGGTGGACTCTATGGCATTGTACTATGCTGAAGCCCCTCCCCTCACCAAACCCTGCCTTCTCCTGGCTCCACCCCCAAAGCCTCCAGGTATTTTCCAACCCAGACCTGGCAACCCTAATCTGAACTAAGCTGGTGGTCTAACAGCTTTCTCTCTCACACTCTTCCCTCCCATTTGGCTTCCTCAGCCATGGGCCCTCATTGGCTATTATCCACTCTAACCACACACCAAACTGACCTACAGGGATTTGTGACTGATAGAAAGGAGCAGGACCTCTGCCCTCCCATCACCACTCCTTTTCATTTTAAAAAAATGGCACACCCTGGCCATTGTCACATGATCTAGCTTGGTATAGAAAGGGAATGTCCATTAGCTGACTTCCTGGCCTTAGACCAGAAATCCCTGTCTCAGCCTTGACTCCTCCTTCTGCTAAGAGGCACCACAAACTCTCCTCACCGAGACCCACCCTAGACACTGTATGAAAATAAATAATATGAATTGGGGCCTAGGGATGCCAACATCCAGGTGAGACCTGGAGATCTGTAATTACAACTGATTCCAAGACTACAGAGATCAGTTCCCCTGAAGAAAATGGGTGCTTTGGAGGGTGAACTCTATGTCATTATACCTGCTGAGATCTCCTCCCAAGGCTTCACCTTCATATCTCCAGGAATGTTTAAACCCAGGGCTAGAAATGCTATGTGGGGTCCCAGAGTGACCAAGGTTCCCCCGAATCTGGTCCCCCTACTTATTCCTTCTCCAAGGCCCGGCTGCTCTGCAATCTGGAAGTGATAAAACAGACATACTGTTGTTAAGATTCTAGTTCTGTTACAAATAGTGCTAGGAAAAACAGTGCCTTGGGTCTGTTCCCTAGCAGGGTTTAAATATCTGCAGAAGGGACTGACTCTTCGTGACTCTATTGAGAAGATTTGAACTGAACAGATTGGCATTAGCCTCCAGTCATGGTGTGCGGCTCAGAAAATCCTATCTAAACTGGCCAGTTCCTCATTTCCCTCATTATCGAGACTGATGTTGTCAAACACAGCCTAAATGTCCCTGTACCTGCAGCACTGGAATCATACTGAAGAATTAATCAATTTTATTGCTAACCTACAGGATATATCACAGACCCAAATGACTTGGTTAGGCCCCTTAATTAAGTTGTGGACAGAACAGGATAAAAGACTCCCCACAAAAATGTGGCTCAGTGATAGAGCATCTGTTTGGCATGCAGAGAGTCCCAGGTTCAGTCCCCACCATGTCCAGTAAGGATCACAAAGTAGTAGATTATGTGAAAGACTTCTACATGAGACCCCGGAGAGCCACTGCAAGCCTGAGTAGATAATACTGACTTTGATGGACCAGTGGTCTGATTCAGTATAAGGCAGCTTCATGTGTTCATGTAGGGTTGCCAGGTCTGAGTTGGAAAATACCTGGAGACTTTGGGGGTGGATCCAGGAAAGGATGAGATTTGGGGAGGGGAGGGACCTCAGCATGGTACGATGCCATAGACTCCACCTTTCAAAGCAGCCATTCTCTCCAGGGGAGCTGATCTCTGTCAACTGGAGATCAGTTGTAAAAGTGGGAGATCTCCAGGACTCACCTGGAGGCTGGCAATCCCATGTTCACGTGACTAGTGAGATATAACTCTTGACCCATTTATTTCCTATAATTCCTTCTTTGACTTTCATATGACCACACAAATCAGTGCTCCACTTTATACAGGTATCTAATCATCAGTGCGTAAAATAGAAACAGGCAAGTGCCCCCAGGAGTGCTTATGAAACCTAAATTTATCCCTGGATGTTAGAGTTCAAGGGACCTACTCTTGTTACCATTGTGGAACTGATGAGAGAGGCATTCTGTATTAGTCTAATTTTGCACAGACTGTTGTACCTATGGGGCTTGCCGGAATTAGACCCATCCATCAGATACATATGAGATGTCCTGCTGGATCAGACCAGTGGTCTGCTAGGCCAGCATCCTGGAGGGCTACCAGGGCATAGAAATCAAGGCCTCCCCCTGATGTATCCTCCTAGCACTGGTATTCTGAGTCTCATGTTAGTGCCATTCAGACGTAAAACAGAACCATGGCTTATTTTAACTATGGTTCGCTTGTGAAGCCAGATCATTCATTTATTCAGATTCAGGTTTACTTCAAGAATGCTGGTTTCTTTGCCTTCAGGTTAGGCACTCACCTCTGTAGTCAGAGGGTATGCAAGGACAGTATCGTGGTACAAGCCAGGATGTCCACATCCATCTATGAAACCACAGAGGAGACCAACTATGGTTAATGAACTAACTTCAGATCATGAGGATAGATCCAGCCAGCTTTTCCATTGATGAAAACAGGAAGAGGGATGTCCCTTTGACCACTCCAAAAGACTGAGGTATGTGTCATGGGTTCTGTATGGACAATAGTTATATGGGATGAGAGCTGTTATAAGGAGGAGGATTAAGCAAAAAAAGAAGAAGAAGCTGGCTGGATCCTCCCATGGTTTCAGAGCCTAGTTTGAGAGACCCTGGTTAACCATACTGGGTGTGATGACCTGTATTTAAACAATCACACTGATTATTGTTTAATGCTCCCTCTAAGCTGTGGAGTCTTATGAGCAAAATTTTTACTTTGTGAGCTACTGGCATACATTACTTTGCTCTGGAGCCATCCTCCCTAAGATAAGACAAAAATCTGTGAAGTGGAGGCTAAGAAAACTGTGAGCCAGCTCACAGTAATGCAGCTTAGAGGGAACACAGCATTATTAAACCACGGCTTCATATTTTGTCAGAACTAAGCCTCTATTTTCTGTTTACTTCCCTCCCCCTTTCTATTAGTTGCTAGATTTTTATCCCCCCCACCTTCTTGTTCTTTTTTTTCCTGTTCATTTTCAAAGAAATAAATTTAAATAAAGAATGAGGTTTCTGTTGTTGTTTGTTTGGTTTTTTTCTTCTTCTTTTCTTTAAAAAAAATCATGTCAGTTCATTCTGAATAAAACCATACTGTTTATCTGAAAATGTGCTTATAATATTCCTGGATAGATGCAGAATTGATCTTTGGTGGCCCACTGCTTTTAAGATTTCCAGATGGATGTCTGATTCTCCTAACAGTTTGCTTCAGTTCATGGAATGGCGACGAATAAGGGCTGGGTCATCGTCATCCCCCCCCCCTTTTCCAAAACTCATATATATATATATATATATTATTATTTTTAAAAAAATATCAAATGTCTTCATTTCAATGAAGAATGACTTTTTTGCCCTCCAGGGGCAAAGAGCTTGTCTGAAATTAGAGCTAATATTACTGGACACACAGGACAAATCCTAATTGTACAGTAGTTGCAAATGGGACTGTGAATAAATTTAAATAATCACCTTGAACAATATGGAGGTGTTAATATGGTAATAAAAAGAGTGATAAATTTGAGCCGTGGTTTTGTGTTATAAGTTAAGCCACAATATTAATTACTTGAACGCTTCACGTTGTTATATCTCCGCAGAAGACTAACAAGCACTCAATTACTTTGTCCTTCAAAAGAATGTAAAAAACCCATAATAATATTATTGTGTGGTCAGGGGCTCATCTGTGGAAGCATTTGGGAAGGACGTATACAGCAGTACCTCTGTTTCAGCTCCACTGACAATGTGTCACTCCTCTTTTTGAAAAACCCATTACTCCATATTATTTGCTCCATTAAAAATGTGACCCAACATCTCATGGATGAATTTCAAACAGGAAAGGACAAGGGAGGCTTGGAAGGATTGTCTCACTTGTTGTGCTTGTGTCCAAGCTTGTAGGGGTGTATCTAATGGCTGTGGTATGACCTCCCCTCTGAAGTAGTTTGACTGCTGTCTTTTCCCAAGCTCATTTCACGCTGGTTTCAAATTTCACTCCAGGGGGTCTGAAGAGTACTAAGCAACATCATTTGTTTAAAGCAGTATAATGCTAGCTTGACCACAGGAGGGCAATTAACGAATGTAAACAGTAATTTATAAACTAGAACAAGTGTGGTTTGAAACTAGAAACAGGTATAGACAGGTTTTTTTTAAAAAAAACTAGAATGATTCTAGTGGGAAAGTCAGATGTAAATTTGACCTTAGGTTGACTGGTGGTGGTGAAAGAGACATATTCATTGAGAACTTCAACCCCACCAGGAGAGGGGAAAAAATCCCCACAGGCCACAAAATCTTGGCTACAGGTCTGGTTGGATCCTACAACTCTTTTCCACTTTGTAACTGGATTTTACTGTGAAATGGCAAAATCCACTTGCAAACAATCTCTAAAGTGCATTGAAAGTGCATTATCCAGGATGTGTGGAAGTGCAAGTTCGATCTATGGGTTGACTTCATACTGTGCTTTCTGCTAACAGAAGACACTTCTGCCAATACAACTTTCTTACCTCTCCCCACCCCTGATGTGAGACAGGGGACAGAGGACCTGCAGGAATGGCATGAAGGCAAAATCAGGGGTCTCCAGCAGGAAGAGGAAATTGGCAGAAATCACACAGACCTTAGCGACAAATTCAGTCTGGACCCAGACTGCCTTGCACCAAATCTTCTTCCTACAGAGACTTATTTTAACAAAGAAAGAATTTTCTCCATTACAGGAAGCCTTTCTCCATCACAAAAGACATTCTCCATTGGAGGAAATTTTTCTCTGCCAGTGCCTACTAAAGATGTGTGTTTTTTAAATTGCTTTTATCCCACAGAAGCTGGTAGGAAAAGAATTGGGGGAGAGAAGTCTTTTCTCTCTCTTCATCCCTTCCTGACTCTTTACAAAACAGAAAGTAGAGGGCTTCTTTTTGTGTTGGTTTTATCTAGGAGCAGGAAACTCATTTTCAGAAGAGGTCCAAAGGAAAGCATTTACCTTGGCTTACTTGTACATGTAAGTAATTACTTGATGGTCCTTTCTGCCCTTGGATTTCATCCCTGGTTTTATCAGAGTTCAACTTGTGACACAATATCTTGCATTTATCCCTGGTTATAACAACATCTGTTTATCCCAGGACAACTGTGGAGTGAAACTGGGGTGACCTCAGTGTAGTGTGGAAACAAAAATGCCCTGAGCTAAATACAGGGGTGAACTCGAGTGTAGTATAGAATGTAAAAAATACCCTGAGATAATTACAGGGGTGAACGTGCATGTAGTGTAGAATGTAAGTTTAGGGACAGGGTTGAACCAGGATTTAGGGTCTAATGTGGAAAGAACCCATGTTCCATTCAAGGGGTTGGATCCAGAGATCTATCAGTACAAGGTGGAGACAGTCAAGATTCTTACCTGATTTCTTCACCCTCAGAAGGCCTTCAAACCCAAGGAAACATGAGTGGAATAATAGGTATGTGGGTTGGTGGGCCTCAGTGAGTAGGGACAAAAAGGTTAAATCATCCTTCCTGACTCTTCCATTAGGGTACTGTGCTGATCAAAGAGGGAGACCTCACTGCAGTCTACTAACCTATATTTCTATTACTCCACGTGGGTCCTGTGACCCCACAAATTAAATTTCCCATGGCTAGAAGGGACTGCTGTGAGGGCAAGGTAAAGTGGGAAAGATGTGTGATATGTCCTTATTATATAATTTCATTTTTGTCTGGCAACATTCTAAGATTGCCAAAATCAGTTGGCTGCCTGATGTGTCACTCAAACTATCCCTATCCACTGGCTGCATTGCCTGAGTCTCATCACCAATATTCTAAACAGTTTGCTGTTCCACTCCCCCCAGTAGCCAGTCGGAACACAGAGGTCATTTGCATATGAGCCCTGATTGGCTTTTGTCTCTAACATTCTAATCAGTTTGCTGTTGCTGTTGAGTCATTGAATGTGGTCTTGATGTAAAATATGTCTCCCAATCTTTGCTTAAATGGTCACTGGAGTTGCTAAAATACATCTCCCAATCTTCCCTTAAACAATCACTGGAGTTGCCAGTCTTCCTGTGAGGCCTGTAGATCTCCCAGAAATCACCGTGTTCCGCAGCCACAGCACATCCCTGCTGAGGTCCCTCCGCACCCTGCCCTCCCCAGGCTCTGCCCCTCAAATCTACAGGTCTGGCCCTTCCCTTGGTTTTGCCAGCCTCCAGGCTGCACCTGGAGATTTCCAAGATCAGTTCTCCTGGAGAGAATGGCTGCTTTGGGCAATGGACTCTATGGAATTATATCCTGCTGAGGTCTCTCCACACCCCACACCCTGCCCTTCCCAGGCTCTACCCCTCAAATCTAGAGGTCTGGCCCTCCCCTTAGTACTGCCAGCCTCCAGGCAGCACCTGGAGATCTCCAAGATCAGTTCTCCTGGAGAGAATGGCTGCTTTGGGCAATGGACTCTATGGAATTATATCCTGCTGAGGTCTCTCCACACCCCACACCCTGCACTCCCCAGGCTTTACCTCTCAAATCTAGAGGTCTGGCCCTCCCCTTAGTACTGCCAGCCTCCAGGCAGCACCTGGAGATCTCCAAGATCAGTTCTCCTGAAGAGAATGGCTGCTTTGGGCAACAGACTCTATGGAAGTACACCCTGCTGAGGTCCCTCCCCACCCCTTCCCTCCCCAGGTTTTACCCCTCAAATCTACAGGTATTTCCAAACCCAGAGTTGGCAACCCTGTAACTGACTATGGATCCACTTTCCAGACCCTTGGAACCCAGAAGACATTGCATAGGAAGAGGTGGTTTTCTGCCTTAGCTGTCACTGCATAACCCCAAATCAACATAAGTCAGGGGTGGAGGGAACCATATCCGTTATCATGAGGCTGTCCTCCCATACTACCCACTTGGGGCAGCAAACTGACTTGAGATAGCCCTGCCTTATAGCTAAGCAAAAGGAAGTAAACACAGCTTGCCTCCCTCTGTTTTCCCCTTCCCTCTGCCGTCCCACCAGCCACAGCAAGGGTATTCAGCCGAAGCTTCCTTTTAGAGCCAGTTGTATTTCTTCCCACAATGGGCCTTTATACAAAACTTGTATAAAGCTGATTTCTAAATCCAACCCACTGTTGGCAAAAATATAGCTATGCTGGATATACATGCTGAATTTCAGAGATACAATCATCATGAATGAACTAATGCTTAGGATGAAATATACATCTACAGGTCTCCTACATTTTAATTCTGCTCTTCCTTCAAGAAGCTCAGGGTATTATGTATGGCTCTCCCTCCATTTTATCCTGATAACAATCTTCTGAGGTAGGTTGGGTTAAGAGATGGTGGCCCATAGTCAGGGGTTAACTGGGAGGCAAACAGTCCATGGAAATGTCTCCTCCAGTGCAGGGGGTAAAGTAGAAACATCAGGCTCCCAGCTCACCATTTCATTTGGTGTAGCCAGGTTGGTGTAGTTGTTAGGAGCACAGACTCTAATCTGGGAGAACCAGTTTTGATTCCCCACTCATCCACATGCAGCTGCTGGTATGACCTTGGGTCAGTTACAAGTTCTTTCAGAGCTGTTCTCTCAAGGGCAGTTCTCAGGAGAGCGCTCTCAGTCCCACTTAATTCATAGGGTGTCTGTTGTGGGGAGGGGAAAGGGATTGTAAGCCTCTCTGAGACTCCTTTGGGTAGTGAAGGATGAGGTATAAATCCAATATCTTCTCTTCAATCTCTCTGTCTTCATTGCCACATTGGCTACTCATGCCTGCCTGCCCCTCCTTCATGGTGGCAGCTACAGCTGCTGTTCTTCACACCTGCCAATATGCCTACCTATTTCCTTGGCAGCTGTGGCTAGACCTGCTCATCCATTCTTCCATTTGTGGAGGCAATGCCTGCCCGTCCCTTGCCTAGCTGGATCTTCACCTGCCTATCGTCTATCCTTTCACTCATGGTGGGGTCATTGGCTAATACTGCTGCTTGCGCTCACCCACTCTTTTATTTGTTGTGGCGGTGACTTGCCCACTTGTTCCGTTTGTCATGGCTGCTGTGCCCACCCACCCAGGCTTCCTCTTGCCGTGGCTGCTTGCACCCACCCAGATCTTCTATCACAGTGGAAATGCCTGCTACCCATCCCTCCACTTGTGGCATTAGCTGCAGCTTGTGCCTACCTGTCTGCCCCTCCATTCAGTTCAAGGGCTGCTCCTCACCTGGCTGGGGTGGCCTTGGTGTGGGAGATGCCCCCCAGCTATTGGCCCACTAGGACATTTCCTGGAGGCCTTAGCAGCCAATCTATCTCTGCACATGACATAGCAGATGTGGTCATCCAGATTCAAATCCAACCCTCTATCCACTAAACTACACTGACATCCAAATTCTTAAGGAAAAATGCAAGAGGCGCCTCAGACCAACAGCTACCACTGAGGCAGCAGTTTAGCATTTCCTTCTTATAAATTTATCTTTTCTTGAAAACCATATGATTTGGGAGGGGGGGGGGAGACATGCTTTTGGTTTTCTTACATTGGCTTCCCTTTGTCATATAAAAACATGACTGCTTTCCAGCAGTTGCAGTGGGAGAATTTAGGTATTAGTGTTCATACAAAATCTGAAGATTAAACCTCTTGAAGAACTTGAGTACATTTGTATTATTACCTGGGATTTCTATCTATTGAATAGTGTATACATATTTCTTCAAGAAATGATAACAAAATACAGAGTAGAAAAAACACTACTTATACTAATAGGGTTTGCACAGGAGGAGCCCTGACTATATTAGTTCCTGCCAAAGTGGAAGGAGCTCAGTAAAGGGTATTACTTGTGGTAGGCCCCCCAGGGGGTCCTACTTTATTTAACTGTACACATCTATCCAGTATTTCCCTCAATGGCTTCTGTAAAATAACTGTTTCTCTCCCCACACATATGTTGTCTTCACAATAACCCTGTGAGGTAAATTAAGATGAGACATATAGTGCTATCATGATGAAGGCAGTTTCCTGAGATTAAGCCTTAGGCCTGTAGCCAGGATTTTTTTAGTCAGGGGACATTTAATTTTCTTAGGGGACATTGGCTAATCAAATTAAAGGTAATTTAATTAAAGTTAAATAGACTTTCTGGAGGACTTTTCTGGCTCCACACTGCCACCAGAGCCGGCCCTTCACTCCAGACAGCTGTGCAGGAATACCCAGGTTCTTCCCCGCAACCGCCGTTGCTTGGGGGCCCTGGGCTGGATGAGAAGTTGTGTGGCCTTGCCAGTAAGTTGGGGGGGTAGCCCCAAGATGCCCCACTGTAGCTATGGGCCTGGTAAGCCTCATGGCCCTGACCTGAATAGCCCAGGTTAGCCCAATCTTGTCAGATTTCAGAAGCTTAACAGGGTTGGTCCTGGTTAGTACTTGGATGTGAGACATCCAAGGCCACTACACAGGAAGGGTCACAGTGCAGAGGCAGGCAATGCCAAACCATCTTTGAGTGTCTCTTGCCTTGAAAACCCTTCAGAGTTGCCACAAGTTGGCTGTGACTCAATGGCACTTTCTACCACTACCAGGCCCCATTGAGAATACTTGAGTTGAGTAAGATTTAAATTGAGTTAGATTTGTAGGGGACTTGATTAGGATTGCTCTCAGAGACACCGTTCCAAGGCCACCCAGTGATCTTTCATGGCCAAAGGGATATTTGAGCCCAGTAGGGTGGCCAACCTCCAGGTGGGGCCTGGGGATCTCCCGCTTTTACAACTGATCTTCAGCTGACAGAGATCAGCTCCCCTAGAGAAAATAGCCGCTTTGAAGAGTGTACTCTATGGCATTGTCCCATGCTGTGGTCTCTCCCCTCCTAACCACCCCCCCAGCTCCACCCTTAAAGTTTCCAGGTATTTTCCAACTCACATCTGGCAACCCTAGAATCTAGCCCTCTTTGACATTCTAACCACCTCACCATTGGGGGGGAGGAGTCCTTACCGGTCCAGAAGTGATATCATCATGTCAGACATGTTGGGGTGGGACTTCTGTAATTCGAGGGAAAACCATAGAGTTTTCCTTCGAATTATAGAGTGTCCCCCCAAAACGTGCACAACATGATGACATCATCTCCGGGTGATGTCATTGCGCTGGGCATGTCGCTGCATCCCAGCAATTTGGGGGTGGGGTTCCCCCTGGTGGCCCAATCCTGGCCAGCGGGGAGCAGGCCGATCAAGCAGGGGTCCCCCCCCGGGGGGACATGGCAACCCTAAGCACACCTCAAGTTACCTGAACTAAAGACAACAGTATAAACTTCTCCCTGAGACTCCTGTAAGCCACTACAGTTCAGAGCAGGCATCCCTGAATGAGATAGAAGAGTGATCTAGTTCAGCAGAAGGCAGCACTGTCAATTCCTATAGGCGCCTTTACTGCACTATGGTTGACCAGTTTTGACCGGCATCTTTCTATCTGGCACTATAGTAGTACCAAGGTATATGAATATTGTAAATGTTGCTGCCAAAATTAGCTGATCGATGTCGCCCGCTGGCACTTAACCATGCTTAATTTTGGCTGGGTCATACCAATTATTTACACATTATCAAGATTAGGTACCTGAAGTTTATTTTTTGTCGATTCTAGAGGCCTGACCTGGATAACCCAGGCTAGTTCGATGTTGTCAGATCTCAGAAGCTAAGCAGGGTTGGCCCTGGTTAGTTCTTGGATGGGAGGCCACCAAGGAATACGAGCGTTGCTGTGCAGAGGCAGGCAATGGCAAACCACTGCTGAATGTTTCTTGCAACTGTGTTTCGTTAGAAAGAAAACAAGATCCAGGTAACAGACTGAAGAAAATATTAACATCCAACATGGAGATAGCGGGTTTCAGTTTTTAAACTGTGTCTGAGGAGAAGAAGGGGGAAAAGAATTCCAGGCAGACTTGTTCCAAATATCACAGCACCCATAGCAACTTGTGTGTGTGTGGAGTCCCATCAAGTCACAGGTGATTTATGGTGACCCTGCAGGGTTTCCAAGGCAGGAGACTAACAGAGGTGGCTGCCAGTGCCTTCCCTCTGCATAGCTACCCTGGTATTCCTTGGTGGTCTCCCATCCAAATGCTGACCAGGCCTCATCCTGCTTAGCAGCCAAGGTCTGACAAGATCGAACTAGCCTGGGCCATCCAGGTCAGGGCCTGCTGCATCTTAGTACAACCTAATACCCCTTGAGAACAATCCTAAACAAACCTACTCAGAAGTAAATCCCATGTTATTCACTGAGGCTTACTCCCAGATGAGTGTTCTTAGGATTGCGACCTTGTCTCCCATGAGGCTAAAATTTTGATTATATGTTTTTCAGAGCAGTGATTTTTGTTGTTGTTCATTTTAGGCTGTGATCACACACACTAAAAAATCCACTTTCAATCCACTTTCAATGCACTTTCCAACTGGATTTTACTCTATAATGTGAACTGGCAAAATCCAGTTGGAAAGTGCATTGGAAGTGGGTTATTTAGTGTGTGTGATTGCAGCCTTACAATGCATCATGAACATGGATAGCATGCATTTATTATTTATTTATTTTATTAGGTTTATACCCCGTCCTCCCCACCGAGGCAGGCTAAGGGCGGTAGTAGTAGTAGTAGTAGTAGTAGTAGTAGAGGTGGAGGAGGTGCTGGTGGTGGTAAGGACAACAACAATAGCAACAGCGGCAACAGTAGCTCTACCATCCTGTACCCTGGATTCACAAACTTGCTATTTAGCACCTGTCTTCTCAAAACGTCAAACATTTTTTTTCTTTGTTTAACAATATCACATTTAATCATTGTCAGGGGTGCTGGGCAGGGGCAGCCGCAGCAAAGTATTTATCTAATTGCCCGTGCGTAGACATTTTTATTTCCTATAGCAAAACTTGTTTGAATTGTTCAGATGCAGTTAAACAGTGCATGAATCGACCCGCTCCAGTTGTTGCTACCTGCAAGCTGTGTGCCAACCAAACTCATGGGTGATAGAATATTCCTGCTAATAACATAAAAGAAAAGGGGGAAACAAACAAATAGCATACTAGTATAATATATGTCGTGTCATTCTTGTGCAGGAGTCAAAATATGTAACATAACACAAAGCATAATGTTATTTTTATTTAAACCAATATTTGTACATATAATCTGATCTCTTTGCTAAGAATTGCTGTTTTGATGGGGCTCTCCTTTTTCAGAAGACATCAGAATGCTGCTTTGCTTTAGAGCTGATTGATGGTTTTTGCATAAAAATCTAATAACATGCAAGAGAAAGCAAAGGTACTCACAATTAGTGCTACAATAAATACATAAAACAAAGACAAAACAAGGATTCCTGGAATGAGGCAAAAGAAGAGCAGCTTGCCTAACATTTGGCTGTTCAAAAAAAACCAAGAAGAAACTTACAGTTGGATAAAGGGGAAATCAATTTCGGTACCGGGAAATACACTTATATCTGCTGGGGCATTCAGGTCGCTCTCCCGGGTTAAGAAACTGGAATCATGTTTTCCACAAGCCAAGATGAAAAGGCTTGGCAGGTTAGCATAACCATGATCTCCCTCAGTTAATCCAGCCATTACTCTAGGGTAGACAGGAGAACAGATTTCCACATAAGCTACAGTTATCTTAGTAGCCAACACTGAACTGAAGGAAAGGCTTAATCTCTGGGATTAGTTTGCTGGTACAAGTTGAGAGAAGGACTATTTCGGGGATTTACTCAGTTCAGCTGTGCAGTATCAAGCTCTGCATTTCCAAAATCTGATCCCAATCCTCTTGCACTATGAGATGAGAGTTACCAGATGTCAAGCATTGACCTTGAAACTCAGGTTTTGGGGCTCATTCTCTCAGCCTCAGGCTGCCAGTTGAAATCTCATGGCTGTCAATTAGCCCTCTCACTCTGTGGCTTCTATTGAGGTCTAATCCCTGCTCTTGGTATCTACTGCAAAGGCCAGTTGGGGAATAGAAGCAATGATCTAGCACTTTGGACCACCTAGTATATTCAGGACATAGTTTATCTCCATGTCACTACTACTGTTACTATTCCTGCTGCTACAACAACAATGTTGTTGTTGTTGTTGATGATGATGATGGATGGAGATGATGATGACGATTTCAGTGAATAATTCATCTATTCAAAGCCCTGTGGTTGTGAGTACATACATTCACAGATACCATATGATACACCTGATGGTGTGTGCAAGTACTAATATTAGTGCTGCTTTTTTAATGTAAAACATTTATTACCCACCTTTCTCCCTTATGGAACGCAAGGTAGCTTACAATATATATATATATATATATATATATATATATATATATATATATATATATATATATATAAATAAAAAAGACACACAATAAAAACAAGAATTATAAAAAGCTCATAAAACCCACTTAAAAAAAAACTTTGATTAGGACTGCCAGTAATAAAAACTAAATCAATTGAATGCAGTCCTAAATAAAACTGACTTCAATTGCCTCCTGAAAACTGACAATAAGGGGGCCAGAAACACCTTCCTGGGGAGGTTGTAGAGTTACCAGGTCTGTATTGGAAAATACCTGGAGACTTTGGGGGTGGATCTGGAAGAGGGCAGGGTTTGGGAAAGGGAGGGGCCTCCGCATGATATGATGCCATAGAGTCCACCTTTCAAAGCAGCCATTTTCTCCAGGGGAGCTGATCTCTGTCAGCTGGGGATCAGTTGTAAAAGTGGGAGATCTCCAGGACTCACCTGGAGGCTGGCAACTCTAGAAGGTTGTTCCATAATTGTGGGGCTCCCACCAAATAGTGCTTGGGGTCAACAGTGGGAGGGCTTCTAGTGTCCTGGCCCCACAGGTGGACCTCCTGATGGCACCTGGTATTTTTGGCCACTGTGTGACACAGTGTTGGACTGGATGGGCCATTGGCCTGATCCAACATTGGCTTCTCTTATGTTCTTATGTTCTCCTTTGCCCACCAGACAAAGGAGAACAATCAAAGCCTCTTTGATTGGTGGGCCAGTCAGGAGGGCCTCTCCTTGTGATCTCTTCAGTCTTATATCAGCTACTCCATGACATCAACATATTCCCTTATGAGCCACAGGTTGAAGATGGGGGCAGACTAGTAACCCTAGGTGGAAGGCCCCTGACTATCCATAACATTCTATCATTAATTACTGAGCAATAAAGAGAAACATCTCAGCTGCTTTCCCCTACAGCCATCTGCTCTTCTACTTCAACATCTGGTGGCAATTTAGAATCAGTTGTGAACAGTTTGACAAGATCAAGATCCAACTTATTTGAGTCTAATGGAAGACATCATCCCGTTGGGATGATTTGCATGATGTGATTTTTACAACTACCATATCCCCTTACTGGCTTTTTTTAATCGTCGTCTACATTGACAGGGAATTATGACTTTGTAATTTGGCATATCCCTTTCTTTCTCCCCTCCCCTTGTTGGATATTGATTTTCTAAATCTGTTCAGCAACTCAGCCATTTCAAAATCATCATTGCTTTTGTTTCCTTCTCTGGTTTACTTGTGAGGCCTGGTTTCTCACTCTCATCCAGTCTTTCATGAAATATTTGTGAGGGTCCTTCACCTTGTTGACTAACTTTAACTACAAGAGTCTTAATGGATTCACTATATTAATCTTTTTAGTACCTCTTGCTATCCCTAGTGAAGTTTATTATTTACTGGCTTGAGACACTCCCAGTCTTAGGCAATTCCATAAATTTGTAGACCATACCTTGTCATCCTCTATGTTCTGTCTCATTCAGGAGGAGTAAGAAGAGAAGTTTTATGGGGAAAGGGCAGAGAAGCCATAATGTTTCATGCATATGGTTAAAAAGGGAACATGATGATACACTGCAGTGCTGTCTGTGGCTTAAAATACTGATTTGCAAAGTTTCTGCCTTTAGCCAATGCTCCTCACGGCAGCTTTCCCGATGAGAAGCCCTGGCATTTCTGTGCCTTTCAGTTGATTCTGGGGCATGTTCAAGGTCACACGCATGGGATGCTAATTGAGCTTTCTGAGCCTCATCCCTACCACGAAGGAACCAACTGCACATGTTGGAACAATGAATGTCACTTCTCTTTACTGAGCATTGATAGATGTTGCAGTTTTGTGAGAAAGAATGAGTCCAGGCCAATGATTCTTCCAAGATGTAAAATCTTTACTTAACTTTGAAGCACACAGAGCAGCTAACTAACAAGTACAGTGAAGACCTCTCTCCTAGTCTACCGGAGATCCAGAAAGCACCAAAAAGACAGGAACAAGCAAAAAAAAAAAACCCCACAAGCCCTAAAAGAAGAAACTCCCAGGTCCCAATTTGGTACTGGATAACATCAGCCCTGTGTGTGTACAACTTTGCAAGCAATTAATCCTCTAATTAGAAGGAGGAAGGGGAGATTGGATTTATACCCCACCCTTCACTACCTGAAGGAGTCTCACAGTGACTTACAATCTCCTTTCCCTTCCCCTCCCCGCAACAGACACCCTGTGAGGTAGGTGGGGCTGAGAGCTCTTTCGAGAACTGCCCTTGAGAGAACAGCTCTGAAAGAACTTATGAGTGACCCAAGACCACACCAGCAGCTGCATGTGGAGGAGTGGGGAATCAAACTTGGTTTTCCCAGAATGGAATTCTCACTCCTAACCACTACACCAAACTGGCTCTCCATTCCTGTAGTGCATGATCCATTGTGACTGCTATCCTAACAAGCACTACTGGGAATGATTGGTAGTGGTCAGCAAGCTGTCCTTCAGGGAACCCAATAACTCCACCTATTTCCTGCCAGAGAAGTGTTGGGGAGAGGAGAAGAATGTGCAGTTAGCTACCCCACATTATTTGTGATGGGGCGCCAGAGTCTTTTTTCTGTTGAAGAAGAGACAGGAAGTGCACCATCCACCACTACAGCTGGCAAACAGCCTGTGTCCAGATGTCATGATAATCCACAGCTCATAAACTGTAGCTGCATTCAATGAGTTGGTGAGTGTTGAACTGGGAAGCCAAACCATGATTTATATCTAACTTGCTGATGGCATGTTTGTACTAATTCTCGCCTGTTGTGATGTCTGAATACAGAAATTGCATTTTGGCTGGACAAAAAGGGGGAGGGTGGCTGATGACTGGAAAGAGAAATGACGGGCAGGGACTGCAGAGACAGCGTGGTGTAGTAATTAAGAGCAGTGGACTCTAATCTGGAGAACCAGGTTGGTTTCCCCTCTCCTTCACATGGAGCCTGCTGGGTGACCTTGGGCCAATCACTGTTCTCTCAGAACCCGCTCAGCCCCACCTACCTCACAGGGGGACTGTTGTGGGGAGAGGAAAGGAAGGTGATTGTAAGCTGCTTTGAGCCTCCTTAGGGTAGAGAAAAGCAGAGTATAAAAACCAACTCTTCTTCTGTAAAAGGTGGAGTTTTAAAGTGCAGGATTTCAGGGAAATCAGGAGGGCTAGGAAGCTTGTCTTGTCTTGGATATCCCCTGCTCCGATTCCCCTCTAATTGATTGCAGATAATAGATAGCAAGTGGATTGCATGTAATGAGGCTTTGACAGAGGCCAGGTGATAGCAAGGGAATTTGGGATAAAGTTTAGGGATTCTGCTTGGAGGTAGGAAAGGAGGATTCTGCTTGGAGGTAGGAAAAAAGCTGCAGACTAACTGGAATTACAAAGGAACATTGTAGTCTGTAATATACATCTGCTAGCACAACATGGGTTTGTGCAACAAGCTGTGGTTTAAACAGACTACAGGTGACTGTGAGGTCAGCATGCAACCATGGGGGCATATGAATGTCCAGACCACATATACATACCAGAATCCTGGCCTTTCATCTTTACTTTTCAGTCAAGGATGCTTAATCATCTCCTGGTCCTACTTTTGTCTTATCACAATTAGGGAACCAGTCACCCCCCCCCCCCCACCCACACACACACACACACACACACACACACACAAACTCTTTGGCTGTGTCCATGTGAATTAAGATATAGATGTTTCCAGGATTACACTGCTATCTCACAGTTGCTGTACCATCATCACCATCCTTCATCCACTGCCTCAAACCACTAGTTGTTAAAATAAACAAACCTTCCAAGTGAATTTTTTGAGCTGAGATTTACTACTTAAACCTTTCTGCATGCCATTAGTATCTGCCAGTAAACCTTGCTAATCTTGCCATCAATTCCTGCAGTCCCTTCATGAACAGATGCTGCTGACTGCATAGACCCAAAAAGCTGGCAATGTATTCAATGTTGGTCATTTACAGGAAGCATCCAGCCATGTGTTAAAGTTCTTGATTTCCTTGTTTTTGATAAAGAAGAGCTTCGGGGGGGGGGGGGGGGAGTTCTGGGCATGGCTCCTGTGATCAAGATCCATGCTCACTAGATACTGTCTCACATGGAGTATGCTTCCTCTTGTGCTAGTACTTGCATTTATGCAAAATCAGTGGTTTTCGGTGAGCAAGGTCTCATTGAAAACCATTAATATTATGCAAATGCAAGTGCATTGTACAATGGCTAGCTACAGAGAAAGCAATATCCACAACAGAGACTATCTAGCACACACAGAACTTGTTCATAGGATCTAAGTCCTGGTTTTCAGTCCTGGTTCCTGAATGCAAGAATCCCAGGTTGGAAAATTTGAACCCTAGATCTGTTTCAGTGTATATCAATCTGTGTCACAGCATGGTGATGACATACTCTGTGATCTCTCTCCCCCCCCCATAATTTTGAATCACAGTCCATGACATGACCCTTCACCTTGGATAGTCCTAAACTACTTAGACCTGCCAAACTTCCTGCTATGACAAAATAAAACATTGAATATGCCAAATATGGAGTCAGACCATTGGTATATCCAGGTCAGTATTGATAATGTGACTGGTAGTGGCTTTCCAAGGTTTCAGGTAAAAGTCTTTCACATCACCTACTACCTGGTCCCTTTAACTGAAGGAACCAGGGGTTGAACCACGGACCTTCTCCATCCAGAGCAGATTCTCTGCCACTGAGCCACTGTAATGTATGCAATGGCGATGGCCACATGGCCTCCACCTAGCACATGGCCAGAAAAGGTCCGAGCTTTGGTCTGGAGAACAATGGCCAGGCTGGATCCTAACCCCCCCCCTCCCCATGAGAGGCTCTGAATATATAAACAGGCCTATGATTGTCACTGGTGGGAAACCACACCTATTGTTAGCCGAATTGCTTTAATTTAGTTTAGCAATTGGCAGATAACCGGGTTCTTTGCCAACTATACCAAGGTCCTGCCCCTTCCAGGAGTTCCCAGAAAATAGACACTGCGGCAGAGTGGTTCGTTTGAATGATGTTTACTTGTAAGATGTTTTCAAGCATACAAAACCAGAATCATACATGCATACACACAAGACCTAAGAAACTTAGATAGAAAAGAGCACTGTTGTATGAGCAGGAGATTCGTTGGTTGGGAGATACTTGACCTGTCCTGGAGATGAGTGGTCCATTTCCGAAAGAAGATTGAGGGGTAGAAAAGGAAAAATGGGGAGCGTGATCTAAACCAGTAGATACACACTTCTTCCTGGCTGCGCAAACCAGGGATTAAAGATGGAGGCAAGGTAGTGGGCTAGCAAGCTGGACGTAAGGGGAGGTAAAGCAGATAGGGGTCGTAGAGGCTAGCGAGCGATTGTCTGTTGTGCAAGATCTTTTATCAGGTGGTATTGGGGTGGGCTGTGCTGACCACATCCCACTAACACACCTACCAAGTAGTCAGTCCCCACTAACCCTACCATTGGTCAAGGTAAAAGAGGAGGAGATGTGAAGGAGAGGTCAATATTATAATACTAAATGCTAATCAGGAACTGACACCTGGGCAAGCTTGCTAGGAGTCATGGCGCCATTCCATTGTCTCTTGATGGCTTTGACTTGGTCACTTGATGTGTGAATGATTAGTTGCCAGGTAACATCCCTTAACATAATCTTTGCAGGAACTTTGGGGGAAGGTGTGAATTGCCTAGTGCAAGGAGACAGAAGAACCCTTTTGAAATGGAGTCCTTGTCTCTGACTTAGTGTGAACTGTTGTGGGTGTGCTTCCTGCCGTGGACTGGAGCCTCTTACCGCAATAAAGAGTGCATTTCGTCCTTTGAAGCCTAGTAACCCAGAGTTCAAACTTATGATCATAAAAGTTCATAAGAGCATATGGTATGCCTTGCTAGGTAACACTATCACACCATTTGGGCGAGGTCGGGGGTGCGGCTTACCTGTGAATATAAGCAGGGCCCCTGACCTCCATTCCTCATGCTCATCTGAACCTCCAATAAACTATGCTTGCTGATTTCACTCCAATGCGTCTCCGACTCCAGTACTTTTTACTGGTGACGAAGGTGGGATCCCAATGAGCGACGCTCCAGCCGACTCCAGCACCGCGCCGAGCACCACTCTGTCAGTAACTGGCAACGCATGGCTCCAGTGCCCTGCATTGCCATCTGCTCCAGAGGACACCACTCACCGCTCCGCTGAATCACGAGTCACCATGGCTGAATCACGAGTCACCATGGCTGCCACTCCAAGGCAGATCGCAGCATTCAACCCTTCCAAACCCGAGCTCTGGGAAGCCTGGGACGACCAACCCAGGTTCTTCTTTGAAGTGCAGGAGGTTGCACATGCTGGTAAGCACAAGGCTTGGATTTTGAGCATGTGTGGGGTCGATACCCTGCATTTGGTTTGAAGCCTCATTGCTCCTCACACCCCCACCGAGGCATATTATGACGAGATCTTCAGGGCATCGAACGACTACTTCACACCCAAGCCTTCCATGCTGACCAGATGAATGGAGTTCTGCGGCTGCTCCCAGAAGGTCGGTGAGTTTGTGGCCACATTCCTGGCTGACCTCCGCCGGTTAATGGTCGGCTGTAATTTCATGTCCATGGAGGACAACCTCCTCATGGCTTTTGTGTGGGGTATCTGCGATGCCAAGCTTCGTAGGAAGCTGCTGGTGACATCTGCCCCACTCTAGACAAGGTTTTTCAGATGATCTGCACCTTCGAGATGGTGCAGAAATAGCATCCTTCCTCGACCACCCACTGCACCACAACCTCCTCTGGGTCCAAGGATGAGGACAACGTCCTGCAGGTCCACTGATGCACCCAGAGGGATGCACCCTGAGCAACAGCGAACAGGAGCAATGTCGCCACAGGACCCAGGTCAGCCATCCCATCCTCCGAGTCATCCCGTCCCAACGCCCCTACCATGTACACCAGCTGTGGTGACCCACATGACCTCTGGACCTGCCATTTCCAGGGCGCAGAGTGCTGGTCATGCAACAAGAAGGGGCACATCACCTGGGCCTGCCATTCCCAGGCCACCCGATGCACCCAAGCTACCCACCCAGAGGATGCCAACCTCCACTCCACATCATCATCCCATCAGAAGGTACTGCAATTGCCCTGGGACACTCCCAACAAAATTTTTGTGCCTGTCTCCATAGAGGGGTCCCCCTGCTCTATGGAACTTGATACAGGGTCCGCTTACTCTATAATCTCAGCAGGCACCCTGCGCAAACTATGCCCACAGGGGGGACCCCGGCTGTGGAAGCCAACCGGACTGCAGTTGAGGGACTTTCAAAAGAACCCTATCGCCATCAAGGGCCTGGGCAAGTTCCAGGTCCAGTTTAAAGATTTTGATGGGAAGCTGGACCTTCTGGTAGTGGAGGGAAAACTGTCTAGTTTGCTGGGGCTGGCATGGTTTGAGGCCCTGGGCTTGGGAGTCACGGGAGTAAACCAGCTCCAGTGCACAGACTTTGGGAAGGTCTGTGATGAGTTCCCAGCCGTTTTTGATAGTACACTAGGTTACTACACACACACCCTGTCCCTGGACCTCGACCCGGCAGTCAGGCTGATCTGCATAGCAGCTAAACAGCCTTCCCTAGTGGTCTGGCCGAAATACTGATAAGGAACTGGACAGGCTGGTAGCTCAGGGGATCTTGGAACCAGTCTCCCACACGCCGTGGGAAACAACAATAGTAACCCCAGTGAAACAGAACTGGGACATAAGGATATGTGCAGACTATAAATGCACACTGAATAGGGCACTTCAGGACCGTGCCTACCCAGTGCCGGTGGTCAGCCATGTCCTTGCTGGTCTTGCAGGTGCATGAGTTTTTGGGAAGTTGGACTTGGCTCAGGTTTACCAACAGCTCCCTGCTGTTGAGGCCATAACAGAGACCCAAACCATAGTCACATACAGAGGGATATTTAAGGTCTGCTGCTTGCAGTTGGGGGTTAGTGTCACACCTGGGCTGTTCCAGGAACTAATGGACTGTCTATTGAAAGGCATTCTAAGCATGTTCCCCTTCTTCAATGATGTTCTAGTCTCCACTCCCGATGCCACATCCTTCGCATCTCGCCTCTGCTCCATGATGCAGCATTTCCAGGATGCGGGAGTGAAGGTCAAGCACAAAAAGTGCCAGCTTGGCATAGCTTCAGTGGACTTCCTCAGCTTCATGGATGATGCCCAAGGAATCCACCCCACTCCTGACAAATAGCATGTGATCATGGAAGCCTTGGTGCCTTCAACCTGGGCGGAGCTGCAATCCTTTTTTGGGCCTACTGAACTTCTACCACAACTTCCTTCCCCACAAGATGGTGGTAGTGGAGTCTCTCCACAGGCTCCTAGTCAAGAATGCCAGATGGGTCTGGGGGCCCCACCACGATGCAGACTTCCAGGCTGTCAAAGATCTGCTCATGTTGAATGCCGTCTTGGCACATTTCAATGAGTCGCTGCCCATGGTCCTGGAATGCGACGCTTCCCCCTATGAAGATGGGGCTGTCCTGGGCCACCATCTGCCTGATGGCTGGGAGGTCCCGGTTGCTTACTACTCCTGGACCCTGTCCTCAGCCGAGCACAATTATGCACAAATTGATACAGAGGCCTTGGCAATGGTCGCAGGAGTCCAGAAGTTTCATGACTTTTTATATGGCTGGCCCTTCACCATTGTGATGGACCACAAGCCCCTGCTGGGACTCCTGGTGCCTGACTTGCAGATGCCGCAGATGCTCTCACCATGGGTCCTGTGGTGGTCTCTTTTTCTGGCCGGCTACAACTATTCCCTCATCCATCGTCCGGGGAAGTCGATGGAGCATGTTGATGCCCTCCTGCGATCCCGACCCTGCTCCTGTGCACCACATCGCCCTCCTGGAGGACCTACAGAGCCACCCTGTACAAGTGAAGGATGTGCTGCAACACTCTACCCAGGACTGCATCCTGTCACGGGTCCTCAACTGGGTGGGAAGGGGGTGGCCACAGAGTCCTGGCCCAGAGTTTGCTGCATTCACATTCCAGAAGACAGAATTCTCCACCCACAAGGGGTGTCTGTTATGGGGTTCCAGGGTAGTCATCCCTGCCCCTTTATGAGAATGTGTGTTCATGGCTCTACATGAGATGCACCCCAGTATCATGCATATGAAGGCCCTGGCCTACAGCTATGTGTGGTGACCAGGGTTGGATGCCACTATTGAAGTCCGGGTTAATCAGTGCCAGGTGTGCCAAGAGTTGTGCCCGGAGCCACCACAGGAACCTGTACGACCCTGGGAATCCTTCCACAAGCTGTGGGCCTGGCTCCATTTGGACTTTGTGGGCCCCTTCCAAGGGCAGCTATTCTTTATCCAGGTAGACAGCTATACAAAATGGCTGGCTGTGGTCCTGATATTGGCCATGTCCTCCCAGGGTGTTACAGGTGCCACATGGTGAATCTTTAGTTCCCAAGACATCCCTGACTCATTAGTAATGGACAATGGGTCAGTGTTTACTTCACAGGAGTTCCATGAGTTTGTGGAGTATTACGGGATCCGCCATGTGAAGTCCACTCCATTCTACCCAGCAACGAATGGCCAAGTGGAGCACATGCTCTGGACTACTAAAGAGGCACTGCACAGGATGGACAAGGGCAACTGGCACTACAAGTTAGCCGCTTTCCTCTTCAGCCAGAGGACAACACCTCACACCACAATGGGACGCAGCCCAGCAGAGCTCCTCATGGGATGGTGGCTCACGACGCGACTGGACCGCCTCCACCCAGACCGGACCCCAGAGCACAGTGGGGAAACCAAGCAGCAAAAGGCACCATGAGAGTTCTTCCGGGAGGACCCCATCTACATCTGGAACTATGCGGCCAGTCCTACATGGCTGCCCAGCCACATCATTCGAGTGATCGGACCTGTGTCGTACGAGGTTGCGGGCTAGGAGGGACAATTATGGAAGCAACACATCGACCAGCTGCACTGCCACGTCCTGTCACTGGACAATGACACACTCAAAGGCCCCAACAAGGACCCACCACACACACTGGAGGTGAGACAGCTGTCAGAGCAACCACTGGGGCAGTCAAAGCACCCAGTCGACAACGCTCCTCCACGGGACCCCAGTCCTGTGATAACCACACCTGACCTTCCTCCAGAGCCAGTCACAACAATGCTGGAAACACCCCCCTCACCAGCGGCCCCACGGTGCTCAGGACAAGAGCCCATCCTACTTATGGGACTATGTGTGCTAGGGGGGAGGGGTGTAATGTATGCAATGGCGACGACCACATGGCCACTGCCAAGCACATGGCCAGGAAAGGTCCGAGCTTTGGTCTGGAGAACAATGACCAAGCTGGATCCTAATTCCCCCCCCCCCCCCCCCAATGAGAGGCTCTGACTATTTAAACAGGCCTATGATTGTCACTGGTGGGAAACCACACCTATCACACCATTTGGGCAAGGTCGGGGGTGCAGCTTACCTGTGAATATAAGCAGCCCCCCTGACCTCCATTCCTCATGCTCATCTGAACCTCCAATAAACTATGCTTGCTGATTTCACTCCAAGGCGTCTCTAACTCCAGTACTTTTTAGCCACAGAAAAAGCCCAGGAAACCAGGAAGGTTATGCTAACCAGGAAGGCTATCGGCTACTAGGGCAAGGAAATGCTAGTCTAAGCTCAATATGGCCACACGTAGGCATATAGCAAAAGCGTGTGTTTCGTGTCTCCTCCTGGTACAAACAATGAGTGCCAAGAAATAAACTCATAAAATATGCATGGAGATGTATTTTTATTCAATAAAGGTTTTATGTTCCCATCTGCTGCGCAGTAGGGTAGTAAGTCTTCATCGTCCATACATCCCTTACTTACCAAAAAAAAAAAAAAGAGCGCTATAAAGCTGAATTAATAATAAGCAAGCTCATCCAGAGACAAGATTTTTTTAAAAAAATAATCTATGTTACCACAGCCCATGGGTCTCTAGAAGCAAAGTGATTCTGTCACACCCATGTGCTTCCCACACTGAGGCAAACCTACATATCTGTGCCATTTGTTCTGTCATTCCTGTTCTGCGCAAGTATCTTGCCCTGGTGCTGAGGAAGAAGAGAGCAAAACCAGCTGGGGGCAAAATGTGGCGTCTTCAGGCCATGTCAATTCACTGATTTATCGGATTCAATGTTTGTTTGTTTTTGTATTTTAACATCACTGTATTTAAACATCACTGTCTGTATTTCTGTGTCAAAGGTTTTTGTTTCAGCATTTTTCTCTGGGAACAACAACTTCCATCAATGCCAAGGATGAGGAATTCCAATGGGTTTCAGTCACACTTCTTGCTTATTATCTTGGGCCACTCACTGTAACTTAATACAGTTTCTCCCTCTGTTTACACATCGATCATACTACTGTATTTTTTAAAAAAGTGTATCTATCTATTTAAATTGAAGGAAGATAGCATGGCATAGTTCAGTTTCATTAGATCTTGGAAGCTAAGCAGGGATGGTACTTGGATGGGAGGCCACCAAGGAAGACTGTGCAGAAGAAGGCCACCTCTGCTTCTCAAACCACCTCTGCTCTCTTGGGCTTTGGAAGCCTCTTGCTGGGGTCATCATTAGTTGGTTGAGATTTGACTGCACTTACATACATGCTTCCTTAAATCTGTATCCCACTTTTTCTCCCTGGAGGGACCCAAAGTGGCTTTCAACTACAAGAAAAATCTCCACATAAATAAACCAAAAGAAAAGGACAAACTATGGAGAATTACTCCAAAGCCGATTGATTTCTGTAGTACCTAAAACACGACAGCAGGGGGAGCACTTGCTCAACACGATGTTGCAGCTGATGGAGATGTTCTCCCCTTTCCTCTCCTAGCTCCAGCCAATTAGCCTTATTACCTTGGGAATATCACATAATGGTAGAAATGGTGTAATTTCACTTTTTAAAAAAATGTTGGTGTGGCAAGCAGTTTGGATGGAGGTTCACAACTGAAACTGTGCTTCCCAATTCACAGGACAAAGTAATCACCTGCAACAAACTCATCCAGATTTCTTTGGACACATCCAAACAGTTCACTAAACAATTGGCTCTCTATTTGTGACCGGCAAGCAGGATATGACTTGAACCACTCAGTGTTTGAGTATCCTTTGTTGGTGGCAGAAAATGATATGGTGAAGGAAAAACACAACAATATGATATCAGGACATGGGTATATTGCCCAAGATGTTAAGAAGGAGGAATCTGTCACATAAATGTTGTTTCTGATAGTTGCCCATTTTGAATAATATGTAGTTCTGATCCTAAGAGTTTTTATGAATAATAACTGACATTCTCCATTTCTTCTAACCAGAAAACAAACCATGAAGGTATTTATTTATTTATTTGGGGTATTTCTATGTTGCCTCTTCAGAGTTCCGATTGAGGTCAATTATAACTAGAACAACATAACGAAGAAGAAGAGGAGGAGGAGGAGATTGAATTTATACCCCACCCTTCACTTGGAGACTCAGAGCCGTTTACAATTTCCTTTCCCTTTCCCTCACCACAACAGACATCCTATGAAGTAGGTGGGGCTGAGGGAGCTCTTTCAAGGATTGCTCTTGTGAGAACAGCTCTGAGACAACTTGTGACTGACCAGCAGCTGCATGTGGAGGAGTAAGGAATCAAATCCAGTTCTCCCAGATTAGAGGCCACGCTCTTAACCACTACACCAAACTGGCTCCAATACAAAAACAATCCACAAAAAATGCCATTAGACATAAACAGCATGAAACCCCCCTATCCATAAAATAGAAAGAAAGCATTTAAAAAGTTGGTAGGATAAAACCCCTAATGGGAAACCTGGGTAAAAAGAGATGTTTTGGCATGTTGCCTAAAAGAAAGCTAAGTAGGGGGAAGATGTTCCATAGGTAAGATCCCACCACAGATAATAGCCTATCTCTGTTCACTGTGCACCTTACCTCTGAAGGAGGGGGCACAGGAAGCCATGCTTGCTTAATTGGCAAGCAGAGATGGTCTTTCATGCACAGGAGGAGATGGTCTTTCATGCACCCCTGTCCTCAAGCCACTTAGGGCCTTAATGGTAAGAGCCAGCCCAGAAACAGTTGGATAACTGGGGCAGATCTTTCAGCACAGGGATGATACAATCTCTGTAGACAACCCCTGACCGTAGCTTGGCTTCCAAGTTTTGGGCCAATTGAAATTTCTGGACCATTTTCAAAGTGCATTACAGTTATCTAAATTGGATTTGATCAGAGCATGGATCAATGTGGCCAAATCATGCTTTTCAAGGAACAATTGTGGCCAGCGAACCAACCTGTACTGGGTGATTGCTGGCGAGGTTTCTGGGTCATTTACAAATACAGCTCAGTTTCTGAGAATAAGCTTCAGAACTCTCTCCTGGAGTACATAAAAGTCATAAAATGACTCTAAATGTTCCACCCATGTGGAACACCAAGTTTCTCATTTTTATTGGCACATATACTATCAAAGAGCAATGTTCTTGAAGGTCTGTTCTACTAGTAGTATTGGAAGCATGTGCAAATATAAAAGTAATAATGTTTTCAGCTGTTGGCTCTTCATATTTGATTAGCACTTACCTAAAGCCAGGATGTATGTTTCAATAATAGATCATTTTGCAAAAGTAATACCTACTTTAGTTAAGACAGTATCATGGTGCATGTATGTGTACACGTGTAGAATATTCACAGGGTTCCCAGTGGGCTTTGGAGGGGCTTCAGAGTTTTGTGTGAACAACAAATATTACAAGGGAAGATATTCTTGGAATTACTTGAAGTTTGTAGGCTGCAGGAAATAACCGTTTCCAGTGATAGAGTAAACAGCGGTGACATTCATTTCCAAATGTGAAAGCTTTATTATCCACAGTTGAAGAAGAGTGTCTCCAGTAAAGCAACCTGTTCCCACAGACCCATGAAAAAAAAAAAAAAAACAAGCTGGGTTGCTATATCAAATATTGTGCTGTTAACGCCTGTTGCACAGAATGGAGAAGGATGCAATATAGCCCAATCTGTTCTTGGGGACAGAGAAAAATGAGTAACAGTAATAGACAGCCTGTGATATGGATCCCAGGTTCATTGCATGACCAGGTCACACATTTAGGATGCAAGCAAAATGGAGTGCAGTCTCGAAGGACCATTTCCCCCCTAGAATAGAATCATGGGACTAATATGGTTCCTTCACTTTCTGCAATTGATACTGTATAGAAAAGGACCACTGATTGTGATTTTAGGTCTCAGAATCATAAGTTCCCTAAGTAATCGGTAGCCATCCACCTTACACTTTGATGATAGTCCACTTAATACTGGCTCCCCATTTTTTTGTTCACAACCTTGCCTGCATTAAAGGACTTCCCCCTCACCCATGTCATCCAAGTGTGTTTTATTTCTTCCTTTTAGATGATGTGACTGCCTGCATACTGGCATAGTGACGGGGGCCATGCGTGGAACCTTCATATTGTTAGAAGCATAAAGTGGTGGAGACATTCAAAGTGGTGGCTTTATTTCTTCAAGGCACACATAAGCTTCGCTTATAAGGCAGTCACAGTTCTCAGATATATTAGTCCCCAAGCCATGAAGGCCTTTAAAGCTCATCCATTGTAACATACAACCACTCCAGTATGAATGGCAACCATGACATGGAACATGGCACACTAAGTTAAGATATTGGGCAGAACCTTTTTACTCTGTTGGTTGTTGTTGTTGTTGTTGTTGTTTTGGACTATAATTCTCTCCTCCTATGAAAACAAGTGAACAAAGGAGAGAAGAACACCCCCCCCCCCGGTCTCTAAACAGTTGAACATTGATGACTTTTATTCAATTCAAGTAACTACTACAAAACGATTTTTAGTGTTCGAAGGTCTAAATGACTCACCTGATACTTCTGCTGCTTTGGCTAATTCAGCAATGTTAGTTTTCTATCCTGGAGGGCGTGGCAGCTAATGCTGAGCCAACTAGAAGTCAACTTGAATTGCTTAATGGGACTGAAGAAGAACTAGAAGCAGGCAAAGAAAGTGACTGCTCAAAATTAATACTTCTAGTTGCAAAAACAGTGGAGCACATCTGCAAAACTCTTGAATGCCTGCACTCTAAAATAGATAATTTGAATAATCGGTTGAATAAAGACAAGAGGGAGGCAACTAACGCTCTCAGGAGTAGAGAACTTACTGAGAATAGACAATCTGAGTCCATCAATGATGTACATGTAGCTGGTGATACTGGGCAGAATCTTACTTTACCCTGGAGTAAGTTCTTTCATCTTAAGGTGACTTCCTCCATTCTAAGGAGCCCTCTTCTTCCACTGGAGGAACAACCACTTAAATTGGAGAAAGACTCCTAAGAAATCTTTAAACTTTGCCCAGTGAAATTATGAGGTACAGGCCTTGGCCACCACTGACCTTTTCTGAATCACTGAATAGGTTCAGTGTTGTTTTCCCATTTTCAGTCTGACCAGTCTTTCTCAAAATTGCCCTCTTATCACCCTGACCTGGATAGCCCAGGCAAGCCCGATCTCAGACGCTACGCAGGGTCGACTTTGGTTAGTACTTGGATGGGAGACTTCCTTGGAATGCCAAGTCAGGAGGACAGGGGCAGGCTTTATTCAACCACCTCTTTGAATATCCTCCAGGCCCACAGTACAGGTCAGTCACCAGGGGTCAATGTGACTTCCAGGAGCAGACACACGCATGCACACACACACAAATACCAGAAGAAGAATTGCCTTCTTATCTACGGTTAGAAATAATGCACACAGGAAGAAAGATGGAAGTGGGCAAAGGACTCTGTCAAATCAAGAAGTTATTGGAAGGATCTCCTGACCTGGATAGCTCAGGCAAGGCTGATATTGTCAGATCTCAGAAGCTAAGCAGGGACAACTGTAGTTAGTACTTGGATGGGAGGCTTCCTTGGAATACCAAGTCAGGAGGCAGGGGCAGGCTTTATTCAGCCACCTCTCTGAATATCCTCCAAGCCCCCAATAGGGGTCAGTCACCAGAGGTCAATGTGACTTCCACATGCACACACACACACACACACACACACAAGAAGGTATTGGAAGGAGTTTCAAATGCTTGCACATCACTCTATGTGCCACTCTGCATGGGGGAAATCCAATAGTAGCAGAGCCACCATGTAAATGCATTGCTGTGAGTCTATCAGGACAGTTGCCCAACTTCTATTTTTCAACCTGTCACCAAACTAACCTGGGAAAGGTCTGTATGTTTCTAATAACAGTCTGATGACAGCCCTGCAAGCTTCAACACTTAACAGTCCCCCAGATATGAGTTTGTTGCTGTAGAGCAGGAGATGGGGTGTGGAGTGGGGGTGGGAGTGGGAGTGGGGAATGCTGCGCACAGCCAATGGCAATATGTCTGTGATATAACATCAATAAAAGCATTTCAGTTTTCATTTGCCAGGGGATTATCTAGATCTTTATAAAGTTCCTTCAACTCCCTTGGGCCAAATGAAGATACAGATTTAATATTGCAATTAAATGAAGCTTTAACTTTATTAATGGGAAATCAAATTAGCCAATTAAACCTCCTAAGCAATAGAATCCAATCAATGCAGAGTCAGCTTTTTGGAAGACAATTCCATCCAGCTTCCCAGTCTGAAGTTTGGTCCATCTGTTGTCCTTATTATAACAGAAACTAAACTCTTAAAATATTTAGAATTGTGCAGAAGAGCTCCATTCTACCAGGGGCTGGGATAATCAATGGGGTAAGGGGAGGGCTAGGGAACTAGTATGCTGTTCCTTCAACCCAAGCTTTTGGAAAGGAAATTGGGGGGGGGGGGGCTACTGTAAATACAGAATCATGACTGGCACCTATGATCCTATTAGCAGTCCCATTGACTCCTCATTTAGGGCTGTGGCTCAGTGGTAGAACATCTGCTTGGCATGCAGAAGGCCCCAGGCTGAATCCTCAGCATCTTCAGTGAAAAAGATGAGGTAGTAGGTGGAAGGGTTGCCAGGTCCTTACTTAGTTCCGGCAGGGGGGGGTTCCTCTTTGGTGCGTGTGCAAGGTGCATGTGAAGTGTGTGCACCACAATGATGTCACCAGGATATGACATCATTGCACAGGGCACATTGCATGGGATGTTCTAGCATTTGAGGGGAAACTCTATGGTAACCAGAGGGTTTTGTTTTTTTTCTCAAATGCTAGAGCATCCCCCAGCAATATGCCCAGTGTGATGACATCACTTCCAGGCAATGTCATCATGCTGAGCCCATCGGTGCGGGTGGGGCTGCTCGGGGGTGGGGCTCCCCCCACCAGCCAGCTAGGTGGCAGTGGACTGGGGACCCTGAAAGTGGGGGAAACCCCACTCCCAGCAAGGGGATGGCAACTCAAGTAGGTGGTGTGAAAGACCTCTGCCTGAGACCCTGCAGAGCTTCTGACAGTCTGCATAAACAATACTGAGTGTGATGAACCAGTAATAGATTTAGTATAAGGCAGATTCAGGTGTGTCCATGTGTGTCGTCAAGGAAGAAATGCTTCAGTTTCTCCAAGATCAGCTACCTTTCTCAACAACTGACAGATCAAAAAAACAAACAAAAAGGAACTTCTGATTTCAAAGATGGCAGGACCACAAGAGACAATGAAGACGAAAAGGGTTTGAATGGGTGCAAGAAGTGGTTGCTATTAAGCAAAAATGCATGTATCCCAGCATATATAGGGTAACTATTCATCAGGGGAACATGCATGGCATGTTTTCTTTCAGTATGATTCCTCACAGAAATGCTTTAACAGTTCTGCTTAAAAAAAAAAAAAAACTCCTTGCATTACCTATTCATATCTCTTAAGCTTCATTTTTTTAAAAGTGTGAACAGCTGGGAAGGAGAACTTTAAATGGGCAGAGAAGTGTGGTTCACACATTCTCTTGCTAGAAAGACAATTTGTGAAGCAGACTATATAGATATGAAGTAGCTTTACATTGTTCTTCCTTCAGTTGCAGTATTATCTACTCTGGCAGAGGGTCTCAGGTAGGGGAAGATCTTTCCCAGTAGTTTCCTACCTGGGAGATCCTTGAAATGGAGAGGGCAGACATTTGGTCAGAGACCTTGTGCATGCAAAGCATGTGCTCTGCTGGAGAGCCACAGCCACAGTTCTCATGGTTTCAGGCGATAAACCAGTTTCTAGCCCATAACTGAAGCTAGGCATTCTGCAATTATAGGTCTACAGCAATTCTATTGTTTATCATATGCACTTTATCATCAAGTAATTGGCTTGAGTCCTAACCTGGATGGCCCTGGCTAGCCCAATCTCATTAGATGTCAGAAGCCAAGCAGGGTCAGCCCTGGTTAGTATTTGGATGGGAGACTTAGGGCTGCCAAGTCTGGCAAACTTACCGGCGGGGGGGGGGGAGTCCTTCCCTGGCCGGGAGCTTCCCCAACGCGCGCGCTTTGCGCACGCGCTGGACAACGTCATGGGAAGTGACATCAGCACGTTGGGGGCATTGCCAGGGCGATGCTCTGGCAATCGCCCCAAAACTCTATGGTATCATAGAGTTTTGGGGCGATTGCCAGAGCGTCGCCCTGGCAACGCCCCCAACGTGATGGCGTCACTTCCGGGTGACGTCATTACGTGGGGGAAAGTCGTCCAGGCTGGATGACTTCGGGGGTGGGGTTTCCCCTGCCGGCTGAATTCTGGCCGGCGGATCGGGAACCCCTGTAGTGGGGGATCCCCTGCCCCCCGGGCTGACTTGGCAGCCCTAGGGAGACTGCCAGTAAAGTTCAGGGTTGCTATGCAGAGGCAGAGAATGATAGATCACCTCTGAACCTCTCTTGCCTTGAAAACCCAATGGAGTCGGCATATATTGGCTGCAATTTGATGGCACTTTACACACACAGTTAGCTTAAAGACCACCACAAGTCAGGAAAGAGATCCAAAATAACATGCGGCCTGTTTATCCCAAGTTTCAGCCGTCTCTTGAGTCCCCTGGCCTAGTTAGACATTTGCACGCGCACACACACACTCCTGTGTTGCTTAACACTGACTCAGTACCTTTCCCATCTGCAATCTGTTCTGTGTTGTGGGTTGAAACTGGTGACCTGCTTTCAAAATCTAGCCACCAACCCCTATCTTGTTCAACAGCCCTATCTATATATCTAATTCCGAAGGCACCCCCTGCGTGCGGATACCTAAATCCACACAGGGGGGACACCTGGGGGGCAGGGAGGTTTTCCTACACATGGGGGGCACTCCCCCCATGTGCAGAAAAATACGAAAAGTTAAAAAAACCCTTCAGTGACCGTAGAATCCCCCAAAATACTTTTTGAAATGGCCTCAACTCCAGGCGTCAACTGTGAGGAGATTAGAATGTTTGGGGGAGGGGGGGGAGGTTCTAACTGTTTCTGTCAGTAAAAGGCAGGGTTTTGACTGGCAGCAGTCTAGGGTTGCCAAGTACCCCCCCCCCCGACCACCAGCAGCGGATCCAGGCTGGGAAACTCCTGGATATTTGGGGGTGGAGCCTGGGGAGGACAGGGACCTCAGTGAGGTACAGTGCCATAAACTACCCTCCAAAGCATCCATTTTCTCCATGGAAAGTTATCTCTGTAGTCTGGAGATGAGCAGTAACTCAGTGTTACTGAGGGGGAGAAGAGAGGAAGCAAAGGTGTGATGAATGGGATAACCATCCCACAAGTTTCTTGCAGGTCTCCACTTGTCTTATTCTAACACCCACTTCCAAGCAAGTCTTTCATGACTATTTTTCCCACCAGCATCACTGCCTTTGGACACTGGACTGTGCTTGGTACTTTCTGACCTATTTCTCCAATGTCTTCTGCTAGTCAGATTGGTTTCCCATACCAGGCCCACTCACCTCATCTCTCCATCTGTGAATCGCCTGAAAAGTGGCCACCGGCAAGAACAGATAAACTTACTGCACTGGGTCCTTGTATATGTGTCAACTGGGGTTTCACAGTGCAGCCAAAAGTGTGAAACCTGCCTCTGGGGCACTGATCTCTCATTGGCAAATTAAGTAAATAGACCATTTCCTAGGTCCCATTTCACTCAGACAACATCCATGGTGTGAACTATGAAGAAGAAACTGATATATTACAACCATAACAGGGTATGCCAGTGGGTAATCTCTGCTCTGCTATGAAGTTTACAGGCTGACTTTGGACCAATCACTCTCTCTCAGCCTGACCTGTCCCACAGGGTGGTTATAAGGGAGGAAGAACCATATATGATCTCTTGAGTTCCTTGGAAGGAGGCAAAGTGTGCTGTCAACTCACACCTGACTCATGGTGACCCCATGAAGTTCTACCCCATGCAATGCTCCCTCTAAGCTGTGGAGTCTTGTGAGCAAAATCCTACCTTGTGAGCTACTGGCATTAAAGTTGTGAATGAGCAATTTGGCTACTGCATAAATTAGTTTGCTCTGGAGCCATCTTGCCTGAGCTAAGACAAAAATGTGTGAGCTGGAGGCTAAAAAATTTGTGAACTAACTTACACTAACTCAGCTTAGAGGGAACACTGACCCCATAAGGTTCTCAAGGCAAGAGATGAGCAGAGGTGGTTTGCCATTACCTTCCTCTGCATAGCAGCCCTAGTCTTTCCTTGGTGGTCTCCCATCCAAGCACTGGCCCTGCTCACCTGAGCTCTGCTTAGTTCAAGCTAGTCTGGGCTATAAGGGCTGCTACATCCTTACAGGAAGGGTGGGATAAAAATGAGAAGGATGTGCAGGAATGGGATGAAATAAAGGAACATTTCAAACAATTTCACATAATGCCTTGCACTACTGCTGAGTTTATTTTAATGTTTCTAAATAAAATCATACACATGGACGAAAAGGCCTGAAAAGCAGGTCATTTCTTTATTCTGGGCATTTCCCAGCCTGTTCTGGAAAATTCTACTGTTTCATAGTACATTGTGGAAATTAGTTTTTTTTTAAAAAGGATCATTTATTAAAGTTGTTTCCCAAGATGTACTGGAGAAGCTTGTCTTCAGCATTAACCATTATGCATGGTAAATTATTTGACACTGATATGATCAAGAATCAGTTTATAAATGGATTCGAAATTGGCACATTCAACACCGCATCACATTATTTAAACCAGCCCTTCAAAAATAAAATGGTTGTTCAATAAACATGCAATTATTACATGCTACTAAAACCAAATCCATTATAAACTACAAGAATGATGCACATTTGTCAAACTACAGCTGGACCAAGATGCAATTGTCCTCCTCCATCTCCCCACCAGGGGAAAAAAAACCCCACCAATGTTTCTGCAAAAATAGCATACTTGCCAGATCCCTTTCGACCTACTGGTCTTTTTTCAGTGGCATCAAATTGCAGCTGTAAGTTGAAGTTGATCTGAGTAGAGCAAGTCATCAATCTTCCAGACTCATGGGGCAGATGTAATTCACTGGGTAATTCAGAGCATTCTGTTCCCTACTGTGCTATGAAGACAATCTCTATGGGTCTCCTGTTCTCTTAATTATGCCCAATTCCTTTCTATAGTGTCCTGCAAAGCCAGCCTTTAGACTCTTTCCCAGAGCATTAGGAATGACAACCTTTCCAGCCCAATGTCAATTTCCAACTTTTCCAAGTGGTTTTCTAAAATCAGAAAGATTTCCCATAAATGTCAGCATTCAATATATACAGGGGTCATTTTGTAGAAAAAGAGGTGCAGGAGCTCATTAGCATAACTCATTTGCATAACTCATTTGCATATGCCACACCCCCTAACATACCAGAAGTGTGTCAGAAGGCAACACCCACCCCTCAGGATCCACTCCACAGGTGAGTGAAACTGACCTGCTCTTCCTCCTTCCCTTCCCCATCCAATACTTTGTGCAATAAAAATAAGTGTAAAGAACACACCCTCATTCTCTTCCTGCTCCCTTGAAACCACCAGGTTTCAAGTAGATGAGATACCCAGGACATGTGCACCACCCATCCCTTTCCCTTCCCCTCCCCACAACAAGACACCCTGTGAGGTAGGTGGGGCTGAGAGAGGTCTTTTGAGAAGAGCTCATGAGAGAACAGCTCTGAGAGAACTTGTGACTGGCCCAAGGTCACACCAGCAGCTGCATGTGGAGGAGTGGGGAATCAAACCCGGTTCTCCCAGATTAGAGTCCAACTCCTGACCACTACACCAAACTGATGGGGTGGAAGCTGCTGAAAGGTTGGTGAAATTTCTCCAGTACTTATGTGCCATGTGCCCAGATAAAAAATGGTATACTTAGAAAATTTATATGCCACCTTGAGCAAGTCTCTGGAAAAGCAGCACACAGTCATAAAAGGAACAATGATAAAACTATCAATATTAAAACAAAACATTAAAATCAATAAAGACCCTAGCAGGGCTTTCCCCGGGGCGCTGCGCCTCTGCACTGCTCGGGGAAGCCGAGGAGGGGGCGGGGCTTGGTCATGTGCCCACCCCTTGGGCTCCTCACACCCGGAGCTACGCTCCTGTGTGCTCCTGCTCCAACGGACCCCTGTATATATATATATTTATATATATATAAAGCAACATATTAGACTTGGTCTTTGCAGCATTTGAAGTATATCAATAAATATTAAAGCTAAGGGGCGGGGTTTTTTTTAATTTTCTGAGCCTTTGTCAAGATTCTTTTCAGAAGCTCCCTCTCAGTTTTTAGGATGGAAGGAGGAAGAACAAAGCACTATCCTCTGCTTTGAGTTCATTTGGGGAAATCGCTTCATATTTCTTTTCCTGGTACTCTTAATAAAATCAATAAACAAAATAACAACCCAGGGTGCTATTTAGCATTTACAGGCTTCTGGCTTAATTTGATTCTACTTCCTTATATATAATTTCTGATTATCATTCCTTTTGCAATATCTGTTCTTATCAAGGTGGAAAATAGAGAGAGAAGGAGATACTATTATGGATAGTTAAGCAACATGTTTAAAGTATTATACATGGAAAACGCTTTATAATGTCTTTATCTTTGTGTGTGTGTGTGTGTCCTTGCGTGCCTGGAAGTCATGGTGAATTCTGGCGACCCCTAGTGGGGTTTGGACATTTCAGAGAGGTGGCTTGCTATTCCCTGTCCCTGCGTCCCAGCCCTGGTATTCCTTGGAGGTCGCCCTTCCAAGTACTTGCCAGGGTTGGTCCTGCTTAGCTTCCAAGATCTGATGAGATGGGGCTTGCCTGGACTATCCAGGTCAGGGCTATAATGTGTATGTCTTGATGGTGCTAGTTTTCTCTTTTTGGAAAGAGTTGGCATGGTGTAGTGGTGACAGTGTCAGACAAGAGTATGGAAGATCCAGGTTCAAATCCCCACTCTGCCATGGAAGCTTGCTGGGTGATCCTGGACCACTCAAACTCTCTCAGACTTGTTTGCCTCACAAGGTTGTCATGAGGATAAAATGGAGAAGAGGAGAAGGATGTAAGTTGCTTTGGGTCACCATTTTGGAGACAGATGAGGCATAAATGAAGTATATAGATAAATAAAGGTTGCCTAGTTGGTGATAAATCCTTATTAGAGCCATTGTACTCAACTCTCCTGGGGCATGAACATCTTCTCTCTTGTCCCCAGGGCTTCTGCTCCTTACTCATGGTGAAGAGTTTGCTTACCTCATTTGCCTAAACAGAATATGCCAATAAACTTCTGAATGCCAGCTGATGTGGGAGCAGCAGCTGATGGATACTTCAGGCCACACAGCAGGAATAAGGGATCTTTGACTAAGTGCCTTGCACTTCTACAAGCTTGGAAGGAATATTGAGGGAACTCAGAAATGAAATCTATTGAGCAATGCAAATCTCTAGGCTGGGGAACTAGCAAACATAAACCATCAAAATAATATCAAGCATCTATACTAAAATGCTAGATTCAAGTCCAATAGAACCTTAGAGAACAACAAAGATTTTGAGGTATAAGCTTTTGAGAGTCAAAGCTTCCTTTGTTGGGCAAGGGAGCTTTGACTCTCAAAATATCCCAAATTCTTGTTGGTCTCTAAGGGGCTACTGGCCTGGAACCTAGCTGTTCTACTGCAGACCAACACGGCTACCCTCTGAAATCATACTAGAAAGTCCATTTCAAGAGCCAGTCATTCCTAACATCCAAACTTTGTTCAAGTTATCCCATTCAAGGATGGAGACAAGAGGGCAAAGTGAAAAAAGGCAAGCATAAGACAGAACATGGATCCAAACATGAAAATAACAAATACACGACAATAAAATGCAAAAATGTAACTGAGAATTCATATGTAGGTAAAGGTCATGGAAATATATAATTCAGTAAAGAATTACGCAACGTAACATAATCACATATACAAGGAATATAAATACCATAGCACAAGCTATAAGTCAAAGAATGGTCAAGTCATTGGGATCCAAAAAGGCCCAAAGAATCAGTCCAAAGGGATCAGAATGTCAGAAGTCAAAAAAACAGGCAGAACTCACACAAAGTCAGACAGAAGTCACATGAGGATTCCAGATATAAAAGCCTCATTTCAGCCCGTCCAATAAGCATGCTGTTGCTGCCTCGCTCCCTGCGAGGCGGCAAATCTGCTCCCCCGCGCCACGGCGATGCCGGGCGGTGGGGAGCCTATTGCCACCCCAGCATGAAATAACGAGACAGACAACAGGTATGGAATCAAACAAGGGCCACTTTATTAACTATTTAAACAGAACATGCAGCAACGGGTAAACTAAGCAAGCACAGGAACAGGCAAGGCAGGCGTCATTCCCAGACACAGCCTCCTTGCCCTTGTAATGGGCAGGTAACCTAGCCCCAGTCTTGACCCAGTGAGATTCTGGCTCGTAACCGGCGGCCCAGCATACTGGCATCCCCTCCCAGGGGCGCCTACCCCTGAGGCTGCACAGACCTTCAGGGAGGAGCCTAGTCTGAGAGGTTCCCAGAGGCGATCACCATTCACCTCCCCAGACCGCAAGGCCCTAAGGTGGTTCCTGATGACCTCCTGTTCCCAACAGGGATATGCCGTGAGGCACCCACCAGTTCCATTTTCTTGCTTGCATAAACCTACCACATGCAAATCCAAGCCTCTGCTTTGGCCTTTGCTTACCCCACACGGCAACCGAGAGCCATCCGAACCCCGTGCTGCAAGTCCTCTAGAAATAACCCATTGCTCTTGTTTGAAAGGTGCACCCCATCAGGGCGATACAGGTCCGGAAACTTGACCTGTATGTTAGGGTGCGACAAAAAGAGACCCAACCCAGACTCCATGGCTGTGCGAAGTTGGCTATTAGCATTACGCCTAGCCCTGTCCATACACCTGGGGTCACCGGCATGCCTCCAAACCAGACGGGGGAGCATGGCAGACCATACTATCTGCACACCAGGCCACCGTGACCTGATCAGTGCCAAATCAGCCCTGGCCTGCATCACAAGGGCCACGCCCTTGACCAAACCCAAATCATTGCCCCCCAGGTGTATGACTAGCACATGAGGGGGGGGCCCCACCTCTCCTCAAACAACAACGGGAGGAGCGCCGGCCATCGCATGCCCCTCCTCCCCAACCACTCAACCGTAGCCACTTCGCTGAGGCCAAGCTGGGAGCCGAAAGATGTTCTCCGCGCCCGATGAGCCGCCCAAAAGACCATGCTGTGGCCGCAGACTATGACCCTTCGTCTTGTCTCACGGCCTGCAGCACCTGTAAAAAGAACTTCATTAACAAAGGTCTGAATGAAACCACAACAAACTTACAAGGTACAACGCCTAACATAACTCTTATAGCATCCTGATTTCCAACGCCCGATCCTCTGTATTTTCCTATCAGGGTACCCCATTGCGGCAGCAGTCGAGGCTGCCCCAATTCGAAAAGAATGGGAGCAAAAACAAACACCGCCCAGACCAAGCCGGATCAAGGCCTTCCGAGTCACGGTCCAAAACTGGAACTTCGTAAGAGGGGTGCTGTCGCTATGCCGAAATAAATAGCCCGGGCCATCACCCCAAAGTGTCAGGTACCGCCTCATGGCGGCGACTGGGCACAGTGCTGACTCCGAACTAGACCCTAGTTCCAGCACACTCCCCTTACCCCTCTGGTCAGTTTTAGATCTCCGCAACCTAATTCAAAGCTGAAAATCAATGATGGATACATCCCTAAGCTCCAAAGCTGCACCGGAAACATCAGCCCGAGAGCCTGCCACCAGTTCGCTAATCCTGAGTGCCCCAAAAAAGGCGGTCAGCGAAGCGGCATGAAACAGGCCCACCTCGTAGCTGTCACTACAACAAGAAGGCCACTGGCTCTCCAGCCCTCTCAGGACCGTGGGTGTCAAAGCTTCCCTAGTGTCAACTGCCCTAATTGATTCCCGAGACCACCCCTTGAGCATCTTCCGGAGACGGAAGTCGCCCGTGGTGTCCTTGTGACCCGAGGCCTTACTGGCGAAAGCCAGCGCAGACAGCTTGCCTCTGATTGTGTGAGCTGAAAGGCCACCATTCCGAAGTGTCACACAAAATTGCATCAGGTGTGACACAGGAATAGGCCAGACCTGCTGCAAACCCGCTCCCGCCCTGAAGGACAGAAACTGCTTACCGGCCTTCAGGTAAGCTCTCCTAGTAGAAGGGGCGAGTGCCAGGCTCATTGCCCTGTTGGCCTCAGCCCTCCAATCCCCCACACCTCTGTGGGCATCCGTGCCAGGAGCGGATTGGCCTCTGGAGCCAGCTGACGAAACCTCTCCATCTGTTTACGAGAGAGAGCGTCAGCGATCCCATTAGCGACCCCCGGGACGTGTCTGGCCCTAAACAAAATGTTAAATTTAAGACACTGCAACGTAAAAGCCCTAACTAGGGCCATGACCCTAGGGGATTTAGATGTAAGGGAATTGATGACATGAACCGTGGACTGGTTGTCGCACCAGAAATGGACAGTCCTATTAGCCAAATCGGCTGGCCAAATCCACACCGCTGCGACAATTGGAAAAAACTCCAGGAAGGTGAGGTCCTTGACCCAACCTGCCCGAAACCAATCTTTAGGCCAGTCCCCGGCACACCAATGCCCCCTAAAATAAACTCCGTAACCGGAAGAGCCGGCCGCATCAGATGAGATCTGAAGCTCAGCCTCCAACAAGAGCTCATCCCGCCACAGAGAGACCCCATTGAACGAGTCCAAAAACTGTTCCCAAACAAGGAGGTCCTCCCTCATCCCTTTGGAGACCTTGGTCCTATGGTGTGGGAGCCGGAGGCCTCTCATTAAATCACATAACCTCCTCACAAATGCCCTGCCAGGTGCCACAACTTTGCATGCAAAGTTGAGGTGACCTACCAACTGCTGCAACTCCAGGAGTGTGACTCTTTTAAGGGACCTAACAGCGCTAACCCGCGCCTTTAATGCTTCCAATTTTTCTCGTGGTAATCTGCAGCTCAAACTAACCGTATCAATCTCAATACCTAGAAACGTCAATGTGGATGTCGGGCCCTCAGTTTTCTCCTGAGCAAGAGGGACACCCAGCTCATCCACCAGGTAGACAAAACTGTCCAGCAGAAAACGACACTGACCGGAACCCCTCTTGCCCGCAAAAAGAAAATCGTCCAAATAATGGGCAGTACTACAGAGACCCGTCCTGGTTCTCAAGGCCCATTCCAAAAACGAACTGAACCTCTCGAAAGCAGAACAGGACACCGAGCATCCCATGGGTAGAGCCCTATCCATGTAAAAGTTTCCTTCAAAGGCAAATCCGAGCAGCTCAAAATCCTCAGGGTGCACCGGGAGGAGCCGGAAGGCTGATTTAATGTCACATTTAGCCAACTCGGCTCCCACACCACAAAGGCGAACCACCCGCATGGCCTGATCAAAGGAAGTGTATTTGACGGAGCATAAATCACCTGGGATAGCATCATTCACCGACCCCCCCCCCCCCGAGGGTAGGACAGGTGATGAATGAGGCGAAACTCACCAGGAGCCTTCTTTGGAACTACACCTAAAGGGGAAACTCTTAAATTGGCCACTGGTGGACTAACAAACGGGCCCAAAACCCTGCCCTCCAGACACTCCTTGGCAATCTTGGCCCTAAATATGTCCTCCATGCCCTAAACTGACTTTAAATTGCTAGCCAAATAGGGAACCCTCATCCCCTGAAACAGTATACGAAAACTACAGTGAACCCTTCCAAGAGGTAGGCCCCGTCGCCCATCCTTGGATAACTGCGCAACCAGCGTCTCAGAACTCCCAATTTAATCGAGCTAGGCCCCTTTATCAGAAGGGGGGTTGCCTGGCTTCCCCCCCCCCTGAGTACTTGCCTCCTTTGCCTCCCCCACATCCCTTGGGCCGTGGACAACTGGATAAAGGATGAGGTCCGGCACACAAGGGGCACTCATGCCTAAAGGTGCACGCCTTACGACCGCAGGTTCCCTGGGAAGAAAACTCCCAGCAAAGCTGGCGTCGTTGAACCGCCTGCCCCGCCACAGGGCGGGAACCTGCCTGCACTGGCGCCCTCTTAACAGAATGGCCGCTATGAGACCGCTCACCCCAAGCAGACCTGGCCGGAGACATGATTTGCAGCCACAAGTTAGAACATATCCGGTCCCATCGCATGGCCGGGTTAATGGCTGCCCTCATCCTAAATTGCTCGTCATATTGCGACCAAGCCGGGCTCGGGAAATCTGTATAGGCCTTGTAGATGATGTCCAAATACTGGAGCATCGAAGAGGCCCTCCACGGCTGGTGTCGCACTATGACCGCTGCGTAGATTAGGAAACCCGGAAACCAATTCGCCCATGTCCTATCTACTACCCGGCGCTTCAAGCGTTCCTTTTCCCTGTCATCCAAATTATCCTTGTCCTTTTTTTCTAGTTCCCGGTAAAGTAGACTAAACACATCTACAAACTCCCCTTTTAGTATTTTATCTTTAGTTGCCATTGAAAGATGGTCACCTAAAGGTAGGTCTGCGTCACCACTCGGAACCGCCCCAGCAGCAACTGAATCATATGCTGACCCGCCTACATAAGGGTAACCTGCAGTGGGCTGGGGAAAACCCCAGTACGGTCCAGCTCCCTGGCACCCAGAAGGAGAGCCATAAAATGAATGTGAAGGCCAAGGAGTCAGTGGCATCTGGGAAGCGGTGGCCCCCTGCTCAAAAGCCGGGCCCAGAGGCTGGCCAGGATGCGGCAAAGGCAAAGTGGCTGGACCCTCGCCGCCCGGGCCCCAAGGCCACGTTGATCCCTGCCTACCCAACGCCACCTCCTTACCTCTGGTAAGTTGGGGAGGCGAGTAAAGCGCCATCTGCTGCTCCCTTACACCTGGGCCCTGCTGGCTAGACTCTGCACCCACTAGGCCTGAAGCCGCCGCCTCCTGCCTGTCCTCCAAAAAGGCCAAACGTGCCAGCACCTGTGCCTGAAAAGACAGCTTGTCAGATTTGTCAGCCGGCAAAACACCTGCTGGCATACCCCATCCCTTTTCAAGCGCCTCCAGCCGCTGAAGAATGGCCACGCTGATCACATCCTCCTCTTCCTCGTCACTGGAAGAAACCACCGGATCAGGTCGCGCTGGAGGTCTCTTTGGTGCCGGGCCCTTGCCCTTGCCTTTTCCAGATGCCATGACTATGAACTATTGACAAATAAAAAGAAACGTACTTAAATTAGAATACTCCAATCCCCCACCTACTGATCCACAGGGATATGGAATAGTAAAGCACCTAAAATGGCCGCCACAGCCTTCTCACAAAATGGCCCCCGACCATGCGGCCCAAAAGACCTCACTAAAATGGCCGCCGAACACCCAGGTAAGGTATTCCTGCAAGGCCAAGCGACCCTACCAAAATGGCCGCCAAATTGGCTCTGTAGCTAAGGCTATGCAACCAACTACTGGTGACTCAGCCCTATAGGGTTTACAAGGCGAAAGACATGCTAAAGTGGCTCGCCCTTGCCTGCCCCTCTACAGCCACCCTGGACTTCCTCGATGAACTCCCCTTAAGTACTACCAGGGCCGACCCTGCTTAGCTTCCAAGATCTGACGAAAGCAGGCTAGCCTGGGTCCTCCAGATCCGGCAGGCGAGAAAAGCCAAAGTAAAACTGTCCCAATCAGGAGGGGGGGGGGGCTCAAATGCTCTGCTACTCGGCCCGGAAAGCTGCCCCTTTAAGAGCCCTCAGCGACTACCAATCCCCTGCCAAACCATCTGCCAGGGGGAGTGGAAGAGAGGAGCAGGCTAGCTAAACCACAGCCGCCTCCCCAGTATAGCCAAAGACGCTCCTTCACCAAACCCACGAGTAAGGGGGGGGGCCGGGAGCCGCCACAGAAGTAAAGACGGGGGGGCGGGGCGTCAAAAACCACCCAAAGCCCGGCCATCGACTCTATCTGTCCCCTGCCTCGACACCCTTACTTCAAAAGGGAAAAAGGGGGGGGGGAACGGCACCGCGGCAAAGCCTGAGCCTCGCAAACGGCTCCCTCTCCTCACTTGCAGCCTAGTCCTACAATGACAGGGGGAGGGAAGAGCCCGAACGGCGCCGCGGCAAAGCCTGAGCCGCACAAACGGCTCCCTCTCCTCCCTTGCAGCCTAGTCCCAAATGACAGGGGGAGGGAAGAGCCCGAATTATGCCGCAGACCCCTCTGGCCGCAGTACTCCCGCGTCGCGATCACTGTCAGACAGCCGCCCAAACCGCCTCTCCGACCCGACACGCACAAAAGCTCCCTGGAAACTGCCTGCCGTCACCGCTGGCAGACCTAAACCGGAGCTCCTACAAAGCGTGCTCCCAAAGCGAGCGCGCAAACGGACTGCAAGGCGGGAACGGGGCAACGGCTCTACCAGAGCTAGCCCCGCCCCCAGCCCGTCCAATAAGCGTGCTGTTGCTGCCTCGCTCCCTGCGAGGCGGCAAATCTGCTCCCCCGCGCCACGGCGATGCCGGGCGGCGGGGAGCCTATAATCACATATACAAGGAATATAAATACCATAGCACAAGCTATAAGTCAAAGAATGGTCAAGTCATTGGGATCCAAAAAGGCCCAAAGAATCAGTCCAAAGGGATCAGAATGTCAGAAGTCAAAAAAACAGGCAGAACTCACACAAAGTCAGACAGAAGTCACATGAGGATTCCAGATATAAAAGCCTCATTTCAGCACACTTCATCAGTGGAACTAATCACAGTGCATCAATTAATTAATTGCTGTCCCATAAGTCTGAGTCATTAAAGAAGACAGTCATTCCAAAAAATCCTCATTTATTTGTATCCTTATCCGGGCACCACTCAAAAGAGTAATACAGAGAATCAAGCAAGGATTTTTTGGAATGACTGTCTTCTTTAATGATCAGCAACAATGACCCCTGTCAACTGTCTCGCCTCAGGGCATGTTGATGCTGGCCCTGCCCCCTACAAGGGAGACAGGCAAACACCCATAGGGATGCCAGCCTCCAGGTGGGACCTGAGGATCCCCCAGGATTAGAGCTCATCTTCAGACCACAGACATCAGTTCCTTGGAGAAAATGGATGCTTTGGAGAGTGAACTCTACAGCACTGCACCCCACTGAGATCCCTTCCCTCCCCAGGCTACATCCTTAAATCTCCAGGAGTTTCCCAACTTGGATTTGGCAACCCACCCCCCATCCTCAACTGGTGTCCAGGGGGAGTACCTAGCAACCCTAAACAGCTATGATATCGCAGAAGTACAAAAACAGGACGAACGACCCCAGTCATGTTCCCTGTTCTTCCCGGTGGCTGGCCCTTTGAAGCCACTCTCAATTTCCTTGAACTTTAGAACAAGTTTTTCAATGCTTAGCTGTCTCCCTGTGCACATTGCTCCAATCTCAGGCCAGGCAGGGGGGCAGACACCCATCTACTCTGCCCCCTCATATGTCAACCACTCTTGTGCATTATTAGACTTTGAATTATCAGAACACCTCTGGAGGACTTGATGAAGGACTAGTCAGGACAATGTGCCTCAAGAATCCTGTAACCAGGATTCTTTTTCTTCTGACATCAGAACCCATTTTCAAAAAGTGGCTCTCATTTCTAAAGATCTGTAGCCAGTGCTACAGTGCTACAATCATTTTGGTCTTTCAAAAAATGCCACGGGCCCCAGCCATTTAAATACATATTACCATCAATTATTCCAGCAAGCTTCCTAGTTAACCCCCAAGCGGGTTGGTTGTTAAGTATTAATTCACTGTTTGCAACGGGTCTGTGGAGAGCTTGGTGATTACTGTTGTTCCTTCTTTTGTTTCTTACTACTAATAATTTCATAATACACACACACACACACACAGATAGGTTTTTCAGGTCCCCCTTTTCTCATTGCAAGTGATTGCTATAGTTGTCCCAGAGATATATAAGCCCACAGAAGGGTGTTAGTTAAGCAATCATGAATAAAAAGGTAGGTGGTCCACAAAACAATTTCGATAGTAAATTGCCCACACTATGAAAACATTCGGGAGACTTTCCTTTTTCTAATGGAAACAATCAACACAGTGGGCTTCTTCAGATTTCAACCAGGGCAAAGGATTTTAAGAGGGGGTTTATGTTCGCTTCTGATGACACAAATGCAGGCAGGGAAAGTGGATATCTTCAGTGACTCCTGTGTGTATAATTAGTGTCTTGCAGTCTAAGTCGTCTCCCCAAGGGATCACTTCCCTATCCCCATATTGGTACCTTTAATAGGAGTGAGAGACAGAAATACGAGCTTGGAGTCACCACACATTTCACACGAGTGCGAGGATTTTTGTTCATGGAGCAGGACCATCATGCTCCCCCCTGTTGTCACAGCCCAGTGCCCCCCCCCCCCAATTCCCAGGGGACTCTTGGGAATGGGATTTCACAGGTCATTTTCGGCTGCCGCAAGGGGGGGGATGTATGAAAAGTAGCATTTTGCAGGCATAAATCACGGAAAAACTCCAGTGGATCCAAATTTTTATACATTTATCCAACTATGCAAGACACTTTGAAAGGAAGTTGGCAATATCGGCTGATCACCCTCTCCTCCTGCTGACTTTTTACATTGCTCCCAGCACTGTTGCTTCTGATGCCCAGGAATGAAAATGGAGTGGGGGAGGGCTTATTGAGCTGCAGTGAAAGGGAGAAGGAAAATCTTACTCTGCAAACTGAGATGGTTGGATGTGCACCCTTTCAAGATTTAATGTATCCAATAGTCTAATAACCCTATGTGTGGATACTTAAATCCACAGATTGGGGCCATGTACAAACTGAAAATCAGGGAAACTTTTTTCAAAATGAAAAAACAAAAACAAAACAAACAAACAGGAGCCACTGCTTGATGTCAGAGTCAGCAGCATGACTAACTAGGGTAAGGAGGAATTGGCAGGTGGAGTGTTGGCCTGAGTATGGGATAGTGTGCAGAGGGGTGTGGAGGGGATCAGGCAGCCAGATGAAAGGGGGGCCAGAGTGGCAGGGCAGGGAGTGGACGGAAAAGCTGAAAGGCAGAGAGTGGGAGTGGGAGGAGAAACCGGGGAAGCCACTGTGGCATCAGCACATCAGCTGAATGGGCTGGCTGGCAAGTTGCTGTCACCCCAAGCAGCAAGTAGATGGGATCCTCCTCACAAATCTTGTGAGTCCTCTGCTTATGTACTTCTATATCTAACAGGAAAAACATTGCCTCTCTGTCAATCATAAATGCAGCAAAAATAGACAGACCAGAAATGAAGTAGAGATTTCTACTTACAGAAAGGAACACACACAAACACCCCCCCGGGCCTAATGGGGACCAAATATGCTCCTGCAGCAAAGAACATTAAGAGCCGCTGACGGTCAAGACTGGCTTAAAAGGCACACTTATCACATGGAGATTTCTGTTTCGATGCACTATATTGTTTGCTTGCAAAATTTTCTGTGTGCATTTGGCCCATTGTATAGTTAGCTTACCACCTCAGGATTCCACCTTAAGACTTCTGAGATGATTTTGGCCCACTGAGTATTGAGCATTTGCATTCTCTTCTTGAGGAACAAGGCTGTCAAGTGGTGCATGTATCTGCCTGGTCCACTGTATTCAGATTCCAAACTGTCTGAAATTACAGGGACTGTCTAGCCTCCTGTGTGTCTGTGATTCTTTTTTAAAGGACTAGCTTTGGATAACTCTTCTGTATCTTCTGTTAGACATTTAGCAATGACTCAAAGAATATAAAACTATCACAGAGCTGAGAGAGTCTGGGGGGGGGGGGAGCACCTCCCGATGGGAAGGGTTTTTGTTGGTTTGTTTTTAATCCTGGACAACAGAGCTAATTCTATGTGGAGGTTTTTCTCTACTACAGCAACTTTACTCATGTACTTTTTTTTATTTTCACATGATACTGTCCTCCATTCCTGTGCAAAATGTAAACACAGTAAAACTTATTTTCCCACTAAAACAATGGGGGGGGGATATCTTTCCTGGCATGGTCTTGTTGGGGCAATCTGTTTCAGGTGTCTGGGAAGGATGGTTCACTGTGTATCTGAAGGAAAGCAACTGCCCCCTGTAAGGACACACAGCATTCTTATGGACTTTACAGCTGATTTCTCTGAGAAGTGCATGGACTGTGATGCCAGTTATGTGAGATATGAAAGTACACTAGGTAACCAGTGGGAAGATGGGGACAGACACCTATACTATAGGGTCAAAACACTATTTTCTGAGGTTGCTACCTCCAGGCAGGAGGTTAACACGGAGAACAAAGACACTCTCTCACACACAGAGCCATGAGGTTACAGGCTCTATCAGCAACTCCATATTGGTATACACTCCAGGCACGTATACAGGCTTATGCCCCCTCCTGCAGGACCTCACTACCATTTCTACATCAAAGGACTTCATGCCTGGGTACGAAGACAGCGGGGTGCTTCCTGAGAATTGGTTCCCATGCCAAGCACTCCTGTGATCCAGAGGACTGGTGCCAGATGCAGCCGACGTCAACACCCTGCCCTGACTATCAGGTAGATCTGAATATTGACCACTCCTATAGCACCCCCTTAGTGGATAGAGATAGAGAACGGACCACTTATAGGCTCTTTTGAGATGGCATCATACCATGCCACCCTCCCAGGTACCACCTCCCAATAAAAGCTGCTCCCCAAGAAATATGTTAGTCTAAGTCTAGTCTAAATCTTGTGCTAGCTTAGTTCCAGTTCCTGCTCCTTGCCTGTCTTCCTCCCTCCTTAACGGACCCTTGGGAGCACCACTGGGGTCTGCCATGTGGCTTTCTGCGGGTCCAGAACCACGATCCTTTGTCCTCTTTCCAGAGACTTCTTCCCCTCGTTTTCCAGACGGATTCCACTGATTCATATAGAGGTAAATATCGCCCTCGACGGAAACTGTCACTTACCCTGCTCATGCAATCGTCTCTGTATTTCTTACCTATTTTCTTAGTTCTGTATAACTGTGTGAATGACAGCACAACACTGTAACATTGTTTATAAATCTTTTATTATACTTCCAGTAAACAATCTATCTTTTACACTTTAACTTGAGTCTGTGTCAGTCTCTGAGAAGCCTCGGTTTAGCGCCGCCCCTGTATACACTGGCTAGACACCGTAAAGCCGGCTGCATATTGTTAAGAGCTAATATTCCCCAAATATTAATAACATAAAAGAGGAGTCAGGCTAACACCCCTTTACACCCTTCTTCCACCTTTTCACAGTGACTTGCCTTGGTGTTGTTGTTGATCCCAACAAAAGTAAGATTTTTAAACTTTTTGGGGTAGGGAAGTGGGTTGTACTATTGCTGTCACATGACACCAATTCAAATAGCAAACATGCTTCTCTCTTCTCCTAATTAGCATTTGAAAAGGTCCTTGAGTACTCTCACCTAGTCCTCCAAACAGTAGGAGGCCAATTAGTCTTTTCAAGGTAGACGACAGCAATGGGACAACCAGTACCTTCCAGTAATTAGCACTGCTAAGATATTCAAATATTGCACTCCCCTGGAGCAGCATTATCAAAGACAGTATTGTTTTTAAAAATGATAGTATTGCACTATTCTTGAGTAGCATTATGAATGCACCAAAAATAAAAAGTTGAGTGGAAAATCATGATGTTGGCATGACAACTGAAGTGGGGAGAGATGCAGGCTGCATCGTATGTGGAAGGGCAACCATGGCTCACATGTGTGATAAACTGTGCAGTGTGGAATCTAAATTGCAAGTGCAGATTAAACAACAATCCCGCTGGCAACATGACCACCATGGAAAACCATCCTCATGTGGAATCAGCCCATGCAACACTTATTATCATTCACAACAACCACAAACTTGGCTAGTACACTGGGTGCACATCACCAATCAGAAGTTTTGGAAAGCGTCATATTTAGGCTGTGCCTCAATTAAAGGAGAGAGGGAAGGATCAATCTACTCAGATCCTGAAACCTTAAGAGTCTAATGCCATACAGCGCAACGTGGAAAGAAGCCATTTCTTATGCACCAAGAGAAATACTGGTTGCCACTTTGGAGTCAGGAAGCAATTTTTCTCCAGGCCAGTTTTGTCATCTTCTGGGCATGGAACAAGGGTCACGGGTGTGTGTGTGTGTGTGTGTGTGTGTGTGTGTGAATTCCCTGCATTGTGCAGGGGGTTGGACTAGATGACCCTGGAGGTACCTTCCAACTGTATAATTCTATGATTCCTCCAGGGGAAGTGAGCCCTGTAGTTTGAAGATCAGCTGTAATTCAATTGCAACTCAATGTGAAAACTAAGGGTCATTTTACACCTCCCCTCTAAAGTAGTTTGACTGCTGTCTTTTCCTGTGCTGATTTCACAGTGGTGTGAAATTTCACTCCAGGGGGTCTAAGTGCACTAATCAACAGCAATTGTTTAAAGCAGAATCAAGCCGGTTGAATACTAGCTTGACCACAGGAGGGCAATTAGTAGATGTGGACATTTCAGTAGCAGCAAGGTTTCACACCGCACAGAGGTGTGGGCAGGTTTTTTTGGAACTAGAATTATTCCAGTGGGCAAGTCAGATGTAAAAACAGCCTAAAGGAGCAGAGCAGAGGAGAGAGGAACAGTGGCAATACTGCTTTTCTACCCACTGTTCTGTATAGTTTGCACAAGGTGAAGGTCAGGTCTGTAGGGATAACAAGCTATTGCATAGTCTGTGTCTCTTTCCTCCTTTGCAAATTATTTCTACCCATAGATGACAGTGCAACTTTGAGAAGTATTGGCCAGTTAGAGAAAGAAGAACCTGAATACCAATAGTGAGGTCTTAACCAGTGATCAAGAGATGAGAAAAAAGTGTCAGTAGGCACTAATCTAGCAGCTAAGCAACATATGGAAACTTCTTCCAGTTTAAAGGGTGTGTGTGTGTATTAAGTGCTGTCAAGTTGCTTCCAATTTATGGCAGCCCTATGAATTAAGGACCTCGCAAATATCCTATCCTTAACAGCCTTGTTTGGGTCTTGCAAACTGAGGGCTGTGGCTTCCTTGATTGAGCCAATCCATCTCATGTTGGGCTTCCTTGATTGAGCCAATCCATCTCATGTTGGGCTTCCTTGATTGAGCCAATCCATCTCATGTTGGGCTTCCTTGACTGAGTCCATCCATCTCATGATGGGTCTTTCTCTTTTCCTGCTGCCCTCAACTTTTCCTAGCATTACTGTATTTCCATTGACTCTGGTCTTTTCGTAATGTGAGCAAACGACGATAGGCTCTAGTTAGTTATTTTTAGCTTCTGAGGAGATTTCAGGCTTGATTTGATCTGGACTCCACTGATTTGTCTTTTTGGTGGCCCATGGTATCCATAAAACTCTCTTCCAGCTCCATATTTCACATGAATCAATTTTCTTCCTGTTAGCTTTTTTCATTGTCCAGTTTTCACACCCATACTTTGTAAAAGAGAATACTATGGCATGAATTATCTTGTTCACCAGTGACACAGATTAAGGGGTCTTCCTCCAATGTAAGTGGTTCTTCCCCTGAAAGAAAAGCCACTTCTTTAGAAGGACATTTCGTTAGGCTGGATGAAATTCCTCTTACTTAAGATAGGATAACACTCAATAGGAATAAAGCAAAAAAGGATAGGAACCAAAATAACCTAAATAACTATATATTTTTAAAAAAATTCTACCACAGAAGATTAAGATTTTCCCCTTTCCCTCTTGTCAGCAGGGTAGGGCTGATCATGTCTCGTCCCTCTGCGATCAGGCATATTGTTCAGTCAGACAATGGCTTACAGCCTATCTGTCACCTTGTTTCATGTTTGCTTGCTTTGCCCAATAGTTTGAGCTTGAATTCCCCCTCTGAACTTTAATTCCCGAGGGAGAAGAATGTGCAGCGAGCACACACTTTAAAGCACTTATCAAAGAAGTGCTGATTGAGAGAGAGAGGACAAGTTGCTGAGTCGCCCAGCAAAGAAAGCAAAAATAAATCCCTACCTTTGCAAGATCAAAGTTCAGCTCTTGCCATCAGCATCGTTTTCCTAATTTCTTGCCCTCTCTCATTTTTAATGGTCTATACAATATTTAAAGAAAGCTGTGCTGTGTTAGATTTCTGGGTGTTTAAAAAAAAAAAAAAACTTTTAGTGGAACAAGGCAGTCATATTGGTTCTGTACAATTATTCTGTCTGTCTGGGGTTTATATAACTAAGATTCCATACACACACATACCTGTGCTACACAAGAATGGCATTTAGGGAGGGAAGAGGGGCATCATGCTTCTAGACTGGCCCATTCACGGCACAAAAATGGCATGCTTCAGGGGTGGATCTACTATGAAACGAATGAAGCTTAAGCTTCAAGGCCCCTAATCTTTTTTTTTTTAAAAAAAAAATGAGCAAATTTTTCAACAAAACCAATGAAGTTTCTTAAAGTGTTTATTATTAAAATAAGTATTTTAGTGACAGAATCATAATCCAATGGGTTGAAGTTCTTAATATTGATCTTAGAATATGCTATAATACCCATTCTCTGCCATTTGTGCCTTAAGGTCCTTGCAAGGGCAGCAGGGCCCTTTGGCCCTTATTGGATGTTGCCCTATTGTTCCTGGTTGAGAAGGGGCCCCCAATATAGAGCTGCCAAGTCCCCCGGGCGGGCGGGGTTTTTTCCACCTGACAGGCCACTTACCCACTGGCACCGGAACTGGCTGACAGGGGGGATTCCACCCCCAAAGTGCCAGCAGTGCAGCAATGTACCCCAGCCTGATGACATTACCCGGAGGTGACATCATCACACGGGGGAACATTGTGCAGGACACTCTAACATTTGAGGGAAAACTCTATGGTTTTCCTTCAAATGTCAGTGTCCCACCCCCCACCCCCAATGTGTCTGATGCAATGATGCAAAGAAACCCCAGGAAGAAACCAGGACCCCCCCCCCCCCCCGCTGTAAGCCAGGTAAGATCTGGCAACCCTACCCCCATAACAGTTCAGGCTTCAGAATCCCAAAAATGTAGGTCTGCCACTGCTTCCGCCATAGCCCAGAAAGTTCCAGGCAATACCAAAGAATACCATGCTACACCCCTTTCAGAAACAAGTAACTCTACATCTAGGCTGCAGTCACACAAACTAAATAAACCACTTTCAATCCACTTTCAGTGCACTTTCCAACTGGATTTTGCCAGTTCACACAGTAAAAAATCCAGTTGGAAAGTGCACTGAAAGTCTATTGAAAGTGGGCTATTTAGTGTGTGTGACCGCAGCTCTAGGGTTATTGACCTCCAGGTGGGGACTGGTGTTCTTCCAGAATTACAACTGATCTACAAACTACAGAAATCAATTTGCCTGGGGGAAATGGCAACTTCAGACTCTATAGCATCACATCCCTTTTGAGCTTCCTCCCCTTTCCAAATCCCACCCTCCCTAGGCCCTTCCTCCAAATGTCCAGGAATTTCCAATCTCAAAGTTGGCTCCCCCATCTAGAGAAGGGAGGTGCTCTTTGGTGACACTGTACTAATTGTGCAGGGTTTTGGATTTCTATTTTTTCAGAGAGTGTCTAAGAATGGTGCAAAAGAGAAAAGAACATGCTCAAAAAGGTAAAGAGGAAAGTGTATAGAATGGGGGTGGAAAGTATTGCCAAGTCACTTGGGATTTTCAAGGTAACAGACATTCAGAAGTGGTCTACCATTGCCTGCCTCTGCATGGCAATCATGGACTTCCTTGGTGGTCTCCCATCCAAATACTAACCAGAGCCAACCTTGCTTAGTTTTTGAGACCTAATGAGTATTGGAAATGTATGTGTTAGCAAGATCTGACATTCCAGTCATTATAGGGTTAACTTCCTTACCTTCGGTGCTATTGTTTAGACTGTCCTGGAAGGGAAACCTGGCGGGCAGCCAATGTAAGAAAATCCCAGGAAAGTAAAAGGGTATGCATGTATTGATTGGTTACTGTGTTTAGGTGACTTCCTTCTAGGGGTCAAGAAGAAGGAGAGATTTTCCATTCTGTTCTCACATGCTTTGGAACTAGTAAGATGTAGCTCGTAGTTATGGTTGTTATTTTGTAGCCCTCCTGTGATCCCTATCCTTTAGAAATTAATCATTTTTAAACTAAAGGAAATGTCTCATCTTCAGTGAAGCAAAGATCCATTGAAACTCTGAATATTTAAGCATTTTGACTATTTTTCTCTAACAATGAGATCAGTCTAGCCTGGGCCATCCAGGTCAGGGCATGAATAGGATTGAAAAGGCTTGGTTTCTATTGGATAACAAAGACCAATAAAAAAGGAGTTTGGAGCTGATTGGATGAAACAGAGCCTCTTAACCAGAACTGGGTGAGGGGTCCTTTTCACATGCAAGGTAAATTACAGGTGATAATTGGAAGCTGGAACATAGAGATAGGTCAGGGCAGAGAGAGTATCTCAGAAGAGAGGACAAACTTCCCTCAAAACACACAAAGTATAATTTCCATGTAGAAAAGTTAGGAATAATAGGTCATAGTTAAAGGATAAAGGATACAGAAGCTGAAGCTCAAATACTTTGGCCACCAAATGAGATGGGAGCACTCACTGGAGAAGGCCCTGGTGCTGGGAATGATTGAAGGTAAAAGAAGAAGAGGACGGCGAAGGATGAGATGGTTAGACAGTGTTATTGATGCAACAAACATGAAATTGAGCAAACTCCGGAGGACAGTGGAAGACAGGAGGGCCTGGTGTGATGTGGTCCATGGAGTCATGAAGAGTTGGACTCAACTGTGAACTGAACAACAACAACAACAAAAGGATAAACAAGGTCAGTTAGAAAAATGCATTTGTCTTCTGCTTATTTTTTAAAAAGTTTTCTGTTGCTTAATATTTTATTACCTAAAAAAGAATGGGAGGAATGGATCTGCAGTGGAATTTTGCCCAAAAATCACTGTTCGATGCATTGTACCTTTTAACTGTGATTGTTATTTGCTATTACTTGTTAAATAGTAAAAAAAAGTTTTGCACAGTTTATTTGAACATGTACCTCGATGTAGCCTTATTACAAACACGATCCCAATCTTGTTGGCTTAAGCTTTGGAGTGTAACTTTCTTGCTGTTGTTGTTAATTTGATGTTCAAGGAGACTCATGTCAGGAATGCACAGATTAAAAGTCAAGGTTAATACAATATTGCAAAATGCTTCCAAACAAGTCAGTGCATTAGGGGATTTGTAACTTATTAATTAATTCCCTATGCCATGATAGGAGTGGTGGCATTGGAGCAGATAGATCTACTATCTTTTTAAAAGACCCTATTAATTACATCACTTAATCCCCCCCCCAATGTTTGCTCTGATCAGCACATGATATAATATTCTGGATATGCCTTACATTCCCATAAAAAGTGACTTTCAGCCTTGTGTTCTTCTCCCATTCTTTCCATTTCAGACAATTGCTCCCCAGCAAATCTAGCAGATACAAAGACCTTTCTGATTTTACAAGCCTAGCAATTGAATTTTTCATAAGCGCTTGCCAGACAAAATAGCCATATGGAATTGCTAAAGTAGGTGCATGAAATACACACAGAAAATGAATTGTGATTGGCTTAGACCTTTGCATTGGCAAATCAATTGGAGCTGTTCCTTTGTTAGATTCATAAATTTCAAGGGGACTGCAGCTACCTTTGGTGGCTACGGATGAGGGAAAGGGAAACAATGATGCCTCAAAACATGAAAAATCTGAGCTAAGGCAAACTCCAGTTTGATTTGGTTTAGCTTTACTTTAATTTAGCTTCACAGATTTGTGTGGCATCCTTCCACAGGGACTGTGCTAATCTTCTCTTTATTATTCCAATTTTAGTATATGTGCCAGATCCAGTCCCAAGGAACTTATTGCCTGTTGACAGAACTAAGATAATACCATTTTTGTTAAAGGAGGAGGATCTGATGATGACTTTAGCCATTGCAAAATTCTTCTCGTTGGTGACTACGTTGAAGGAAAAGATATATATATATATATATATATTAATGATGGGGGCTAAGAATAAAATATAGGGATAGTAATTAAACAGGGCTAATTTAAAATCTAGAAATAAAGTAGTCTAAAATACAAACACACAAACATATATAATATTATTATATTAGGCATATAATAATATAGGAATAATTGAGTGCGGCCTGACTTGAGACCTGCATTCAAATGAGTCAGCCATTAAAGGTTTATTTTGGCAAGAGGGCAACTGACAGTGAAATCTTAAAAGAACTTCCCTTGGAACAAACCTCACTGAATAGACTTGAGTAGGAATTTTGAGTAGATCTGCTTAGTCTTGCCCTCTGAGTGTTGAAATCACTGTGACCTAATGTTTCCTGCTCCATTGTGCCATAGGTTGGTTTTGCCCCATGCATGCCTCACCTGCCTTCCAGTTTAACTTGGGTTTCCAGAATAAACTTGAAATTATCACATGTGCAAACTGGAGCAGATTTCAGTTCTTGCCTGATTTTCTTCCTTACAGAGATCTGCAAGAATACCCATGCACACAGACGTACATTTGCAGGCGTACACACGTGTGGCCCTATACACAATCCCCATAGCTTTCTTTTTGCCCTGTGATCTGAGTCACTGCCTAAAAGTGGGGCCAACATGCATGCATTGACTGCAATGCTCTCTTTGAACAAGCTGTTATGATCAGTGTGCATATGAGTTTGTCCCTGTCAGAAATACGGATGAAAAGACATGAAGTGGGAAATGCAGAAAACCAAATAAGCTCAGAGTTCCAAAGGAAGTCTAAAATTAAAAATCAGCCCAGTGATGGATTCACAGCAATTCTGTAAATATGAGAAGGTAATTCATATCCCACCCTCACCTGGAAGGCCCAGGCAACTCCAGTCTGGTCAGATCTTTGAAGCTAAGCAGGGTGGGTCCAGGTTAGTACTTGGATGTGGGTCCACCAAGGAAGTCCAAGGTTGCTATGCAGCAGCAGACAATAGGAAACCACCTCTGTTTATATCTTGTGTTGAAATCCCTACAGGATTGTGACAAGATGGCTCCAAAGTGATGGCACTTTTCACCATCAATTCATATCCCAAACATCTGGGGAGCAAACTGAATGGAGAGAATTTTGCAAGGTTCTTTAATTGGAATGCTTTTCCTTGTTATTATTTTTTTTATCCTGCATCTTCAAAACCCATCTGTCAAGAAGAAGATGAGGACAGAACTATCGCTCTGACATGCTAACATTACATTAGCAGGAGGACCTTTTTTAAAAAAATGTCTGGTGCATTCAGCATCAAGATCTGCAATTTCTGCCTGGAGAATGATATACAAACCCAGCCACAGATACATCATGTGGGACTGTGGATTATGTAGTTTGGCTCTAAATCCCAACAATGTCAATGGAAATTATGCTAGAGGAAACATGTTCAGGATTTCAGCATTACTAAACCATATCCAGATGGCTCGATCAAATGACAGATGACATTCTTGAATTTCTTCCACTTGCTATACGTTACTTAAATGACTACGAAAACTGCTTTTTGACATCTGAGTAATAACTACAAGATTCCATTACTGCAGCTCATTTGTAGTCTACATTCTTGATATATCCGCGTGGTAGTTTACCAATTGTTCTTTCTCCATTTATGAACAATGAGAGATTAAACATTTTTTTAAAAAAAAATACTGCGAAGGCAAAAGATAATTAAAAATGGCATAGCTGAGAGTCAATGTTTGATATAAATATTGAGCAACACTAATGTGGCATCGTTCAGGAGAGATGAGCAAGATGTGGGAAGAACGCTAGGTTTTAGAGGAAGAACAATTCATTTGGATCATGTGTTGATGGAAAATATGTGTCAGATCCGGTGATCTGTCATTGGGGCTCTACTTGTTGAAGAGAATCTTCCCTTCCTTCAGCAGGTAGAAACAAGAAGGGTTGATAGAAGCCAAGCCTTTATGTGCATGGTATTGTTAATTGCTGTCCTTGCCTCCAGCTGTATACCCACGTACCTTCTGAAATGGAATGGCATTGGGAACAATGTTAGGGGCTGCTTGGGTAAGGGGGGGGCAGGGGAAATTATCCTCCCTCCATTTGGCAGACATACTCTTGCACTGGCAGATCTTGACCAGAGGATACGATCATGTTATACTATCCAACATGAATAAAATATTGGCAACCTATATTTTGAATATCCTTCTTCTTTCCCTGTTTATTAATAAATGTGCACTCACATGCACATAATAGGGTAAAATCCAGACAGATTTCCACACATTTTTGGAAACCCTCTTGAAGCATTTTACTGAGAACTTTTTGGTTCCCCTTGACATTTTTTCAGAAGTTTTGACAGAAGAGGAATTTTCAAATTAACTCCATATTTTACCTTGAGCCCAATGTGATGATCCGTACAGGTCCCCTTCGCACAATTTTTTGCTGATGTGTTCCTTAAAATGTACTCAGATTGGTTTTCTACCCATCCCCATTTATATTTCTGTGAAAGTGATATTTGGCTGATGACTCTGATCTCATAGGCAGAACATTCCTGTGTACAACGTAAGCACAAATTTCTTATTCATAGAAACCATTCTATTGACAAGGCATATGCAAGGACAAGGCCAAAGCTTGTTCCCATAGCCACATGATGTATATGTCTGGGCCACATATGCACAAGCCCTTTAGTATCTGGGCACATCTCACTGGCACACTTACTGTTCTTACTGATTCCCATTACAATCTTCAGTGTAATTACCTATTGCCCAACAAAGATAAATCTCATGAGGAATAAAAGGAGCAGGATTTTCAGCACTCATAAGAACTGGCTTCAGAACTGGTCAAGGTGGGCAACCATCCTAAATGTCAAGTTTAAGAGGCAGTGGACCAAAAAGCCACACATTGTTTGGCCAGCCTAGCTCGATACTATTGTACTTTGGTCACATTATGAGAAGACAAGAATCACTGGAAAAGTCGAAGGCAGCAGGACAAGAAGTAGGCCCAACAAGAGATGGGTTGACTCAATCAAGGAAGCCACAGCCCTCAGTTTGCAAGACCTGAGCAAGGCTGTTAGGTTATGGCATTTGGGATATTATTAATTCATAGGGTCACCATAAATTGGAAGCAACTTGACGGCCCTTACCAAACAATGCAGCTGGATTGCTACTGAACAAACTGCCATTCAGGCAAATAAGGGCAACATAAATAATCTGAAGTTTCTCAAAATGATGGCTGTCTCTAAATATTTTCTGCATGCATCTCTGATCAGCTGCTACGTAAAGATGGGTTGGAAGTAGACAACTGAAGGAGTCTGTGGTTTAGAAAGAACAGATTAAGAATAACTTGGAAAACCGGCAGTTGCTTCCATGTTTTGCCATCAGGCGCTACACCTCCGTGTGATTCATGCAGGCATTTTTTGAATACATGTGTCAACATGACATGGTGCATGCTGCTGAATGTGGATGTCTCAAGTGATCAAAAGGGACCCCTCTTTTGTTTGTCACCAGCGGCTAAGCTGATTGGAGCCAAGCCGCCGACTAGCACATCCTATGCGGCCACATATTTTTGTATTTGTTTAAAATGATGCGCTCAATAACTGGGCTTCGCATCTGTTTCACTCGTTAGTGCCTTTAAACTGTCTCAGTGCAACATTCAAACGGCTGCCGTGGCAGTCTGTCATTCAAAAGACAGGGCAGCGACCCCATTCCATAATTGGAAGAGGAGAAGGAGAAGAACAGCATGGGGACCGTTATCCAAATTGCACCATTTTTTATTATTATTGCCGCCGTGCTGAAAAAAGCACGTCTCTGGAAATCAAGGGTGATTGTCTTTTGGTCCAAACAATATTAACAAATTGATGGAACAGTGTAAATATGGCTTTGGCTGGAAAAGAATCCAAACAGTCTGGTGCCGCACGCGTCCTGATGCCCCTTTTGGCAGGACAGAGAGCTAGGCTTGCACTGTGAATTCCGCGTCCTGATCCAAGAAACTTGAGTCACGGATTCTGTTCAGGGCTGCTAATGATCTAATTATGATTTCGAGACAGTAAAGAGATAATCCGTGAACAAAGAGCACTTGCAAAGCATTTTCAGCTTAAAAGGGACATTTTCTTAGCCAGTCTTTAAAGACCAAGACAAAGATACTGTCTGAAGGTCGGTTTGTTGTATAAACAAAGGAGAGGTACACAGCTCTGTGAAATAACTAGAGACGTGCCCAGTTTTCATCCTTTGAGTTTTCTGAGGCAACCTTTAGGTGTGTTTCAAGGGGTATCTGAGAATCTCCCTAAGCAATATCTTCTTTTCCCGACACTTTCAGCAATGTACAAACTCTTGTTTTACTTTCTGTCACAGTCTAGCAAACCACTTATATTAGCCCAGGCTTTCTACTTCCCTGAGTGGCTCCAGACATTCAGGGATCATGAAAGAACATACGAAGCTGCCTTATACTAAATCAGACCCTTGGTCCATCATGGTCAATATTGTCTACTCAGTCTGGCGGTAGCTCTCCAGGGTCTCAGGCAGAAGTCTCTCACATCACTTACTGCCTGGTCCTTTTAAACTGGTGGTGCTGGGGACTGAACCTGGGACCTTCAGCATGCCAAGCAGATGCTCTATGACTGAGCCACTATGACTGATGACATCATGACATCATGATTTACACCAGGGCTAATTTCGTAGCAGGAGCTCCGTTGCATATTAGGCCACACACCCCTAATGTAACCAATCCTCCAAGAGCTTAAAGAACTCTTCTTACAGGGGCTACTGTAAGCTCTTGGAGGATTGGCTACATCAGGGGTGTGTGGCCTAATATGCAAAGGAGCTCCTGCTACAAAATGAGCCCTAATTTACACTAATCAGATCTGGCCGTGTGAAACAGGCTCACAGCTAAAGGGAGAGGGCTGCGGAGGCAGTGCCTGCTTAAAATACACCACACCCATCTCTGAATTCCCAGTTTTCATTTTTTAAAAAAGTGATATTTTAGCCATTTTCCTTATGGAGCTATAAAACAAAATGTGTAAGCACTTTTTCACTCAACTGCTTCAGAGAGTGAGGGAGCAGGTGGCTTTGTCCAGAGTTAATTAACCCCTTATTGACCAAAATCTTTCTCATATGACCTGTGCCATAAACTTTGCTCCCCATGTCTTTGTCCTTCTTACTTGTTTCCTCTCATTAATATCAACAGTGACAAGTGAAAGCAGTGGGCAGAAAAAAATCTGAGTGAGATTGCTACTTTTTCAGGGTAACCTCCTCTGTTGGCAGTGAGAATTCTTGTCTCAGGTGTAGGTAGGAGAATGGGGAATCAGGAACCGAAATATGAATGCAGTTTCACTCAACCTGGTATCTGCTTTTGATCGTCAACTGAAAGGCCCTTTGCCACAACTTGACTGTGTGACAGTGTTTGAAAATCTGAAGTGAAACAGGGTTGCCAACCTCTTGGAGGAAAAAAAAAGTCATATCTTGCTAATAAAAGCTTGATGAGGTATTGTTTACCAAATGATATTATTTACCTCCATGCCATGAAGTTCCCACACATTAAGCCTCTGTTATAGGAATTTTTGCTCCAGGTTGTTGGCAGCCCTATGTTGTGCCTCTGGGCATGTACAGAATGCATTTTTACTCAGCAGGGAATAACCACTGTCAAGTCTCTGACATTACCCCCTCCACCCAGTCTGGAATTAGAGCTCAAGAACTGAAGAGACATGATACAACATTTTTCCATTTATATGCTACCCATCAATCATCACACACACACACACACACACACAATTAAGAAACTTAATGCACCCTTTCTAACTTTGTGGTGGCTACCACAGAGTGTGTTGGGACCCAGGCATGACTTGTGGGTCAGGAAACCGGGGGGGGGGGGAATTGGAAGGACAGGGGAGGCTTAATAGCAAATGTCAGGTTCCCTCTGCATTATATATAAACTGGCTATGATGCTCAGCCTGTTGCTCACTAAAATGAGATAGTGATGCATAGTATAAAGGGATACCGGGCTAGTCTAACTTTGGCATATCTCAGCAGCTAAGCAGAGTCAGCCCTGGTTAGTACTTGCGAGCCAGTTTGGTGTAGTGGCTAGGAGCGTGGACTCTAATCTGGGAGGACCAGGTTTGATTCCCCACTCTTCCACATGCAGCTGCTGGTGTGACCTTGGATCAGTTACAAGTTCTTTCAGAGGTGTTCTCTCATGAGCATTTCTCGAAAGGGCTCTCTCAGCCCCACCTACCCCACAGGATGTCTGTTTTGGGGAGGAGAAGGGAAAGGAGATTGTAAGCTGTTCTGAGACTCCTTCAGGTAGTGAAGGACAGGGTATAAATCCAATCTGCTCCTCCTCCTCTTTGGATGGGAGGCCATGAAGGAATTCCAGGGTCTCTATGCAGAGGAAAGCAATGGCAAACCACCTCTGAAAACTCCAAGAGGCTTTCCTTGCTTTGAAAACCTTAAGGGCAACAGGGTTTTCAAAGCAAGGAAAACACCTTGGAGCATTCAGAGTCATTGGTATCTGGGGGACATGCAAGGGACTCTTGCCAGAAGTGGGGAAATAAACTCCTCCAACCCTTTCTAAGAGTCTGCCTTTCCCTGGGATCCAATCTGATAAAAAAGTATTTCAATCTTTATCCGATCTTATTTAAAAAAAAAAAACTCCTCTGCCTTTACGGAGCCTACTCAGGGGCCACCTCTTCATTTTTCAAAAAGGCACAAGCATACATTTCAAGTGACCCTGATGAAATGCTCTCCTGCCTTGTTAACTGAAACCTGTGTGCATTTGTGATGCATATCACTCTCACAGGCCATGAAAAGAGTCGATCCTTTGCAAGGAATCCATATATAGCTACAATTTTTTTTGACAGTGTATTGAATTGTTAAGGTGCCGATTAAGAAGTGGGTGTGCTGTAGAACTAACTGAAGATCTCCCCGCTATTCTCTGAATTAGACACACTATTACTGAGGTATGAGAAGAGAAAAAAAAATGTAATTGATGTGGTACAAATGTTGAAATAGTTCTGAACTAGAAGCTTTAGAGGCACAAAATGCAGAGCTTTCCCCACCAAATTGAGCAAACTCTTTTTAGTGGATATTTTTCTCACAGTTGCATGTAGATTGAGGGTCAACATGAAATGTGATGTAGATCAATCTTTTTAAAGGGAAATTACAGCTGGCTGCAGCCTCAATTTGCAACAGGGCCATACATGGCAGATTTAACCTTTTCATCCCCAGTTCGTTTCACAAATGGAAACCAGGACTCCTATGCTGCTTCCTACTTTTGTCTTTAAATAGATATAAGAGTGCTCCAATTTCAACATGCAAAATTGTATGACTTCCTCACATGACACTGGGGAAAGGAGCACATTCTGGTTTTGGAGGAAAATATAGTGTGTTATGGAGTCCTGTATGGACCCTCTTTCAATTCCACTTATGCAGAAAGAGAGCACAAAATAAGTCCTTCTTTGGAACCATCTCAAATACCACATAGTTTTTTCAGATGAATCATAGAAATCAAGAAAATGGAGAATAATTTTGTGTGTGGCAATACAGATGACCTTCCACTAATGGCAATGCATGATATATTAGCACATATGAAAACACATAGGACTTTATTGAACCCATTGAGGTTGTCAATAGACAATCTCTGAAAGCAATAGAAGGAGGAGGAGGAGATTGGATTTATACCCCCCTTCACTACCCGAAGGAGTCTCCGAGTGGCTAACAAACTCCCTTCCCTTCCCCTCCCCACAATAGATACCCAGTGAGGTAGGTGGGGCTGAGAGAGCTCTTTTGAGAACTGTTCTTTCAAGAAGAGCTCTGAGAGAACTTGTAATTGACCCATGGTCACACCAACAGCTGCACGTGGAGGTGTGGGGGAATCAAACCCGGTTCTCCCAGATTAAAGTCTGTGCTCCTAACCATTTCACCAAACTGGGTTTATTGGTAAGAGTGCTCTAGAGACAAATTCTGGACCAAGAAATTGTATTTATCCTATGTTTTCACTGTATAACATTATCCTTTGAAGACTAACAATTGCTCAGAATTTCTTGAAATCTGCCAACGATGTTGTGGTGGCTTGCCCTTAGATCAAATTTATTTATGGATCAGGATAGATTACATTAACTTTCAGCTAACATTGAAAGCAGATTTATGTTCCTGAACACACAGGACTATGAACACTAGAGAGACCTAGTTGGTGGTTTGCTACTAACATTTCCATATTTGCAAGAAAGGCTGAGTCAAAAAGTTTGCAGGCAAACCTGTTTGCTCAAAATAGGGCTGAAAGCTTTTACAGAATCAGTCCCCCCATCTCACTCTTGTTTTGCCACCCGTTTTCTAATGCATACTGTTGCAATCTCACTATCTGCTGCTGGGTGCCATTATTTCCCCCCCTGGACATCTAAATCAAAGGCGCCAGGGTAGGAAGATCTGACCCTGTTCTGTTTTGCCTTCAGATGTCATCAAGTTGCCAACGGTGATGATGAAAATAGCACACTGGATCCATTTGTCAGAAGCTGACTGTTTTCCCATCATGTGAGCTCCTGGGGAAGTGATGTTCAGAATGCTGGGGGGGGGGGGGGACAGACAAGGACAAAATGACGACTCAGCAAGGATGGCTCTCCTTGGTACCAGCATTGACTTGTCCAATGATGCTGAAGAGAATGAAAATTTGCCAGCAAAAGGTCCTAGTGAAAAGAGCCCAACTCCAGTTCAAAAACTGCTGTGATAAAAGCAGCTTTTATCCGTCTGAAACCTTGGGAATCCAGTGCAATCCGGTGTAGACTATCTAGATGAATCACATGTCTTTGTGGCTTTTCTGGGGAAGTCATACATTATACTTCCAGCTAGGCAAAGTAGTTCCTTTCTCATGACCACTCAGTGGTTCTCATGACCACTGAAGATGTTAACATAGTGACATTTATATTGTGTTAATAACTATAAACTAAGGCTGATTTTACATCTGACTTTCCAGCTGGAATCATTCTAGTTCCAAAAAAACCTGCCCATACCTCTATGCGGTGTGAAACCGTGCTGCCACTGAAATGTCCATATCTACTAATTGCCCTCCTGTGGTCAAGCTAGTATTAAACCGCTTTATTCTGCTTTAAACAATTGTGGTTTCTTAGTGCACTTAAACCCCCTGGAGTGAAATTTCACACCACTGTGAAATCAGCACAGGAAAAGACAGCAGTCAAACTACTTTAGAGGGGAGGTGTAAAATCAGCCTAAAGCTAATCAAGTTCAGCTCTGGCTAAAATTAGGACATTAGACCTTCAAGGAATAGATACAGAGGGCAGGCCATGGCAACCATCTATGAATGATTCTTGTCCTGAAAACCCTATGGGGTTGCTGCATGTTGGCTGCACCTTGCCAGCACTTTCTCCCACCAGAGATACTTAAACAGCCACAAGTTCAACTCATACTCTGCTCACCAGCTGTAAACAAGGAGCTGGGTTTTTTTTCCCATTTGTCAAGCAGCCAGGGCCTTTGTGAGCACATGAGTTCATGAAGCTGTGTTATATTGAATCAGACCATTGGTCCATCAAGGTCAGTACTGTCTACTCAGACTGCTTCTCTAGGGTCTCAAGCAGGGGTCTTTCACATCACCTCCTGCCTGGTCTTGTGAACAGCTGGCTTGTTTGCCTTCCCTTGCATTCAAACAGGACAACACAGTGGAATCAGCAATGTGTCACACATGGGTGCTCTCAGACAGCCTGCAGGGGTTCCTACCCCCCCCCCCCCATCTCCATGTTATTGCATGCCACCTTTCAGTCACACTTCTGAATCAAGAGTGAGCAAGCCAATCAGTCAGCCTGTGGTTATAAACACTATATTTTTTTTAAAGAAATATAATATTTGGTGTCCATTTAAGACCATAATGTCAAACCTTGTGCATGAAATTTTGCATGGCTTTATGAGTTGTAGCACCCCCTCCTTGCATCGCTTAATTACCTCCCCTGACCATCCGTGACACTAGGGGAGAAGTGATTTCACTTGCTATGCAGATGAAAAAGTGCCTGCACTACAGAAGGAAATGAAGTTTCACTGCCACAGCTATGAGCAGCTTCAAAGGTGCTGTGCAGGTGTTCAAGCCAAATGGCAGCAAGGACAGGCGATCAAGGCACACCTTATGAGAGATCGTAGCTGTCAAAAATGGCATGTTTGCCTACTGAACATGCTTGCTGCAAAGACTATGATATCTATGCTATACGGAAAAGGCTAGGAACTACATTATACATAATAAAAACATGTCTGCTGTCCTCCAGGAACAAGGTTTTTGGGGGAGGGCATTTTAGGTTGTGATGGGAGGGGGCGTGAAAATAATCCCGTCCTCCAGGTATGAGGGTATTTAAAACTTCTATCGGGGACAAGGCAAGAAAGTTGCAGTCTGAGTGGAAATCCTTCTGTCTGTGGGAAAACGGCAGGAGATCTAAGCCACAGTGCCTTATATCACTAACTTCTCTCACTATTTCAGTCTCCTGCCAAGTCCCATATATATATATTCAGACCTAAGAAGCAGATTTCTGTCTACATAGCCACATTGCAGTGGCCAGCTAGATCATTTTAGGAGTTCACTAGCAAGGCATGATAATGGGAGCCATTCTACTGTAATTCATTCATTGAATGGAAAATGAAAAATGAAACAAAAATCCCTATCTGTTATTGTTGCTATGATTAAAACGAAGGAGGATACTAATGTTCATTAATATTAGTTAATGTCAGATATTCTTGAACCTGACTGGTTTAGAGAGCTCAAACTAAGCTCAGATTATAGGGGAAGTCAAGAGGAAATGCAACTGTCAGGGAATGTTTCTGCATGTTAGATCTTTCATCAGAAGAGATTTTTTCTTGATAGGTCTCTTTCTTACAATATTTCAATTAATCTTTGTCAGCTTTGGACTGTTCTTGCATTTCTTTATCATCATCATTATATATAATTCTGTTTCAGAGTGGCCCTTTGCAACTCTCTCATTGGCTGTGCAATGCACTCCATCAGCCATTGGTCCATCAGCCGCCATTCAAGAGTACTCGCATGCCATTGGTCAGGTGCTGGGTCGGCTCCTCTTCCCCACCCACTCCCCCTTCAGCCACTGTGCCCTGTCAGAATTACTGGCAAATGGCTTTCTCTCTTGACAAAGACACTTCTGCTGCTTGACTCCTGTGTGGGATTAAGTCTTCCCTCAGTGGCTGTTGGTAGGTGTAATGAAATGGCAGTTACCTGGGTTTGTAAGATGGCTGCTGTCTGTGGTTGGTTGTTTAAAATGTTCCTCCATAAGGTTTAATTGAGCTGTGGTTCCAGAGAGGGGCCTGCAGGGTTATCACTCACTGGGTTGAATGGGGCTTCCTCATCTGCTGGCCTACAGTTCCCAGCTGCCCTAAGGCCAAAAAGTGCAGGAAAAGAGAGACTGTCCCAAGGAGCAGGGCATCACCAATATAGACTCCAGCCCATCCAGCTGAGTTGTAAACTGGAACCTGTTTCACCATAGTAGGCAACCAAGCTTGGTACAGACAAAGGAAGGAAACCCTCCACAGGCCTTTGTCAGGAACTCATTGTGGCCAGTCCTGACTAGGGTTGCCAGCTCCAGGTAGGGAGATTCCTGGAAATTTTCTGGTAGAGTTTGGGGAAGGGAGAGGCCTCAGCTGAACAGAATGTCATAAAGCCCACCTTCTAAAGCAGTTATTTCCTCCGGGGGGGGGGAGAGGTCTGTTGTCTGTAGTTCAGTTGTGATACCTGGTGATCTTCAGGCTCCACCTGGAGGTTGGCTACCCTAGGCATAGCAGTCAGTGCTTCAGAGCAGGGTCTGCTAGATCCAGGTTCTTGCTGTAGAAGCTGAGTGGGTGATTTTGGACCAGTCACAAACTTTCAGCCTATCCTACCTCACAGGGTTGTTGTGCAAGTCAAAAAAGGGAGAGGAGAATGATGAAAGCTGCTTTGGTTTCCATTGCAGAGAAAGACTACTTTTCCTCCTGGGTACAGGCTGCAGGTGGTGGGGGAAGAGATGGAAAACTGAAGAGTGAGGGGGAAATAAAGGTAGGTTGCTGATTGGCAGGGAGGGAGATAGGGCTGCCAACTCCAAGTGGGAAATTCCTGGAGATTTGAGGGATGGAACCTGGAGAAGGTGAGGTTTGAGGGGGGGTGGGACTTCAGACAGGTACAGTGCCATAGACTCCACCCTCCCAACCAGACATTTCCTCCTGGGGAACCACTGTTGCCAATCTCCAAGTGAGGGGTGGAGATCACTCAGAATTACAACTGATCTCTAGAAGGGAGGGGGAGGAGATGGAAAGCTGAAATCAGAGGGGCAGATAATGGCAGGTTGATGCTTGGCTGGTAAAAAGATAGGGTTACCAACTCCAGGTTGGGAAATTCCTATAGATTTCAGGGGTGGAGACTGGAGACGGTGAGGTGTGAGGAGGGGTGGGACCTCAGACAGGTACAATGCCATAGATTCCACCCTCCAAATCAGCCATTTTCTCCTGGGGAACCACTGTTGCCAATCTCCAGGTGAAGGGTGGGGATCACTCAGAAATACAACTGATCTCCAGGAGGGAGGACAGAAGTCAGCTGCAGTCAGAGGGGCAGATAATGGTAGGTTGATGGTTAGCTGGGAAGGGTATGGAGTGGCCAACTCTAGGTTGGGCAATTCCTGGGGATTTCAGGGGTGGAGCCTGTGGAGGGTGGGGTTTGAGGAGGTTGCCACAGCAAATTGAATTGGCACTCTCCCAGAGCCTCTTTCTAAGAGCCTGTTGTATTTATTTCCACAACGGGCCTTATTCCTAGTTCTACATAAACAGCATTCTCTGAGGCAATATCTTTTTGGCTAAACTGGATTATCTTCCAGACTGAGCATGACATATTCAGGTTCATTTCTGGCACACTATATATTGCATAACTACTGTGGGACTGACGTGTATGAAGAAGATTGTGATTGATTTGCTATTTCTGCTAATGTGTGAGAGAGTCTGGCTATACTTAGCTAGTCTGTGAGGTTTTCCTCCCTACTCTATGCCCTTTTCTAGGGTACATCTATTAATTCTGTATTCTCTCTGTAAATCAATTACTATCACAAGTTTTTGTGTTATTGAGATGATTTGGATTGTACACACTTTACCTCTTATTTATGAGTGCATGCACACTAATAATTGCTTTGTAGGATGGGTTTTTTTGCATGCTACTAATAACAAAATGGCAAAAAAATTAAAAAATGAGTACACAAATTAAAAACAAAACTGTTTTATTGTTTTGCTTCAACATATGGCATTTCAGGCAAAATGACCATGCAATCCAATGTGATTTATCCCCAATTATTTTTGTTTTATATAATTCAACTTAGGTGTTGAACAAAAACAGCAGACTACCAGGGCAGGGGAGACCTCAGCCTTTTTTCCCCCTTGCAAGGGGTTTTGCATGGAACAAAGTGCCAGTATCTAGAGATTTACTTGTTGTGAAGGAAACACATTGCTGGAGTGAGATGATTTTGACAAGGGGAAAGGTTTAAGAACTCCCTGACTCCCCACTGGCCTCCTGTGTTATTTTGCACCTGGTTTGACTTCATTTTCTAAAACAAAGAAAGAAAGAAACAGTGCAGGAACAAACTACATGCAACCAAATATCAAACAAAGACCACTGATGTCATGTGTATCTATCATACCTGGTATCCTCTGATAATCATATATTTAAGGAGAGCCACTTCGGTGTAGTGGTTAGGAACATGAACTCTAATCTGGGAGAACTGGGTTTGATTCCCCACTCTTCCACATGCAGCTGCTGGCATGACCTTGGGTCAGTTACAAGTTCTTTCAGAGCTGTTCTCTCACTAGAAGTTCTCGAAAGAACTCTCTCAGTCCCATCTCCCTCACAGGGTGTCTGTTGTGGGGAGGGAATGGGAAAGGAAATTGTTAGCCACTCTGAGACTCCTTCAGGTTGTGAAGACCTGATAAATCATTTTTTTTCTTCTTCTAATTGCTATGTATGCTCCATAATACAGATGAAAAAATCCATGCAACAGGGCTATCCAGAGCTAAGGATATGTTTCTGAAAACCTAAGGGAAAATCAAGACATTTAGACAAATATTAAAAGTTGTTGTTGTTGTTTTTTTTGTTTTAAGTTGGGGGTCTACCCCCCAACAGTAATAGTATGTCTCTGGATGCAGAGCTGTCATATGGAACCCCCTCTTGGACTTTGGGTGGCAACTTAGGTGGTCAAAGAGACTCAAAAAAGCACCCAACTGCTGCAAGAAAGGAGGTGAGTTGAGGGGAAAACAGAAGCTAGGAGAAGACAGGGAGGACAAACTATAGGGAATATGAGGTGAAGGGACAGCTAGCAAAGGAAGAGGGGTATCCAGCATCTGGGGCAATGGCAGGGGAAGGTCAGACTTGGTGTGGGCAGAAATAAAATGGAAGAAGAGAGAAGAAGAAGAGATTGGATTTATACCCCGCCCTCCACTCCCCAAGGGAGTCTCAGAGCGGCTTACAAACGCCTTTTCCCTTCCCCTCCCCACAACAGACACCCTGTGAGGTAGGTGGGCCTAAGAGAGCTCTTTCCCAAGCTGTCCTTGAGGGAACAGCTGGTACAGAACTATGGCTTGCCCAAGGTAATCCAGCCAGGTGCAAGTGGAGGAGTGGGGAATCAAACCCGGTTCTCCCAGATTAGAGTCCGCGCACTTAACCACTACACCAAACTGGCTCTTTGAAAGATTAGACAGTGTTGGGAGAAGGAGGGCCAACTCACCTACTGTCATGTCACAGCTTCTCTCATCTGAGCAAAGTCTTACAAAGAGCCCTCCCCTACAAACGAGTAAAATCAGCAGCTGCCCATATACATGTATGCTCTGTTATGGCCCCTAACTTGTGGAATGGTGGGCCTGAGGAGATCAAGGAGGCTCTGCAAACTATGCAAAACAGAATTGCTCAGGAGAACATTTTTGTAAAGGCAATGGAGTTATGGTATAACTAAATGGTTGAGGAATGTGTTTTGTTAAAGAGATCAGGACCTTAGTCTATGCAACCGTGTTTGGTATGTGTTACCTGTTTATTTCATGTCTTATCCTGCCCTTACTGTATTGTTTTCTACTTTTGTAATACCATTTTCTGCATGGTTTGACACACCACGTCTAATACTTTTTGCATTGTTTCTGATTTTTGTCCTAGACCTATTGCATTGCTTATCAAACGTCTCGTGCTATTTGATTACAGTGACTTACAGCATGTAGCCTGCCTTGAGTCACAATAATAAAAGTGGACTGCAAATAAAATAAATACAATAAATTAATTAGTTCTTCCCCATACCGACGTGTATTTTGCAGTGACTATTGCAGAATCTTTCTATTGTCTTTTATTTCTGCCTGGATTTCAGCTTCACTCCCAATACTCACCAAAATCAGAAGTTGTATATTTGTCTTTGCTCCTCAAGGTTTTCCCTGCACTTCTGGTGCTGTTATTGACTGAACATTTAATAACAGGTGTAATGTGTTTAACACATTGGTGTGTAACTGTTGCTAATAGTCTCCACATGCTGAGCATCACACTCCTGTTGTCATGAGTTAAACTTCCACAGTACAAACAATGCAAGGAGCCTACTTTACTCCAAGGGCTGAGATGTATTTCCCTGTTGCTCTCTTCACAGCTCGGGTCCTGAACAGCAGCCACTGTAATGGAATGTAAGCTCAACATAAGACAAAGGACCAGTGACTTATTTAATGCTTTGGCTGATAGGACTGGCTTGTCACAGGAAAACAAAGAGCCAGTTTGCCTGCCCAAAATCACCCATTCAAACACCAGTAAATATCATCTCAAGTGGAATTTGGAGGACCTCGCTTGGATGGACCCCCCCATAGGAGGAAAGTTAAAATATTTTAAACCAGATTCATGACATTTCCTATTTTTTACTAGTCCTCTGAGGCCATGTGACTATGTATACATTAAATATTTATAGAGGGGAGCAGACAGGGCCTCCAAGACCCCAGTTAGGGGTTCCCCTGCTCTGAGTGCCCAGTCCCTGCTGCTAGGAATGGTGGCAGGGGGGAAATTAAAATAAATTAAAAATTAAAAAAAACTCACCAGCATCACCCACATGGTGATGTCACTTCTGGGGAATACCCCGAAGTAACAGTGATATCTCTAGGAATTCCTAGATCTACTGCCATCACTTCCGGGTATTCCTCATGACTTTATATCATGACTTAGTGATGCCACACACACCCCACCCTCATACCGGTTGTCAGGACTGCATCTGCTGCCTCCATCCCTTGATGTCTGCCCATTCATCTGAACATCTGCATACATGTGTAGCTCTTTCATGCGACTAGGATCTTCCTTTTCCCAGTGTTCTTGGTGAAGAGAAGCCTATACATGCAGAGGAAAGCATTAGGGTTCAGTGATAATGCATCTGCTTTAAACATAGGTGGAATCCATGTTCAGTCCTTGACATCTTCAGTTAAAAGCATTAGATTGCAGATGATGCAAAATGACCCTGGAGACCTGAGGGTCTCCTGAGACCCCAGGGAGCTGCTGCCAGTCAGAATCAGACGACACTGACTTTGGTAGTCCAATGGTTTGATTCAGTCTAAAGCTGCTGCATGTGTTCATGTGGGCTCACTGCCAATGTTTGTGTATACACAGAGGAGGCAGGGCCAGCAGGTGAGGAGGAGGAGGGGGTAGTAGTAGTAGTAGTAGTAGTAGTAGTAGTAGTAGTAGTAGTAGTAGTAGTGGAGAGATTGGAATTATACCCCACCCTTCACTACCCAAAGGAGTCTCAGAGTGGTTTACAATTACCTTTCCCTGCACCTCTCCACAACAGACACCCTGTGAGGTAGGTGAGACTGAGAGAGCACTTTTGTGGTCTGCTCTTGAGAGAATAGCTCTGAGAGAACTTGTGACTGATCCAAGCTCACCCCAGCAGCTGCATGTGGAGGAGTGGGGAATCAAGCCCGGTTCTCCCAGAGTAGTGTTTGTGCTCCTAACCACTACACCAAACGGGCTCTTAATCGATGAACCTATTTCCCTTCATATTTTTGTGGTCCTGTTTCCCTACATATTCAGTGAGCATGAAAACAAAGGGCTGGAGACAGCAATCCTGCTTCCCAATGAAAGGAGAGATGTTTGGATAGGACTACTGTTACCACTGACTTTTCCTCAGGTCTAATATTCTGCAGGAATTTGGAAGGATGCCAGAAGTATTTCTATAAGATCAGTGAAATTTATCACTGGGTGGTGGTGGTGGGGATCCGGGCATATTTATATTGCACACTCACATTTTCATTTACTGCTGCTTTCATACTTCTTGCTCAGCTGTTGAGTGGCTCAAGACACCACTAGGAAATGTAACTTTATTTATTCTTTGAAGGGGGAGGGGACTGGGACATGAGAAATTTACTAGTAAAGTAATGTGTTTGCCAGATAAGGTAAATATTTCTTTCTAAAGTAGCATTAACCATATATCCCTTTTATTGGCAGGACATAAGAGATATTTGGCAGCTGGAATGAACTAGCTGGATATATTTTTCTGTTGTAGCAAGAAGGCAAAGTGTGTCCAGGCATTTCAGCAATTAGCTGGTTCATACCATCATGAACTTTGGGAAATTGCCTATTTTGACAAGGGCATGCGCTGAAAAAGCTTGACCTGCCCAAACCATATGTGGACCCAGAGTGTAAGATACATGTCAGACATAGAGATCATAGGCGTGCAATTGGACATTGCTGACCTGATAAAATGCTCAATATTTTTGGGTTCAGATCTGTAATACCCAATACCATGAAAAGCACTTCAGATATTCACTCCTGATAATATTGGAAACACCTAGAATTAGGTTGGGAGGCCTTTCTGCTGTTCTGCAGATGGTGCATTTAAGCTTTAAAGGGCCATTATTTTCAGTAGACAGTAGTGCTAGCCATTAAAACCCAGAGACCAAGTTGACTGCCCATTGAAAATAATGGCTCTTTAAAGTTTAAAGGGCTGATGTGCCATGGACCAGCTGGGACACACTTCCCCTCTTCCTGCTCGTGGTGCCTGCAGGCACTTCAAAATTTATGCTTTAATTTAGCATTGGAATTTTGGAAAGGGCAAAATTATTGTTTTTTTACTCAGTTTGGGGAGTATTGATTAGGGATGGGCATGAACCAGCTCATGAACAAAAGTTCATGATGAATTTTGGCTGGTTCATGGTTCGCAAACTGAAGTTCATGGCAAGTCAACCAGCATGAACTTTCCACGAACTTTTCAGTAGTTCATGCCAGTTCATTAATGGATACATTTCCAGACAGTCTCCGCTCAATCTAAATGTTTACCAAACTTCAAAACAGCAGGGGGGTGGAACTTGGAGGGTATGTAGAGGACCATCCAGGAGAAGTCCCCTGTGACTTTTGCACATGATGCATTCTATACACTCTTGAATCTCCTGAACATGTGCCTGTCATTTGCCCAGAAAGCAGTTTCCTGGGGGCACCTTTTTTGGGGTGTGTGTGTAACTTGGACCCCATAAATCCAATCCTCACCAAGTTTGGCGGGCAGGTAGAGGAGAGTCAGCCGGAGATCCTCTGTGATTTTGATGTCTCTAGCTTGGATAGGATCCATTATATACACCCCTAAATCTCCTGAACCTATCAAAATGACAGCTTGCCATTTATTCAGAAAGCACTTTCCTGGGGGCATTTTCAGGGGGAGGGGCTGTAACTCAGAATCTGTAAATCTAATCCTCAACAAACCTGGAGGCCAGGTAGAGGACAGTCAGCCAGAGATCCCTTGCAAGATCCCCTGTGAGCCACAAATCATCACAAACTTTTAGCTACCAAACCAAACCAGTCTGTTATTTATTTATTTATTTATTTATTTATTTCAGCTTATATCCCGCCCTCCCCTCCTTCCGGAGGGCTCAGGGCAGCTACCAACATACATTAAAATACAATATCATTAAAACACATAAAATACAAAGATAGACAAATATCCTACCCCACTACAAGATGGCATTTCTTGTTTTGTCGGGGTAGTGTCTCAGATATTACACAATATGAATGGTCAGGTAATGTTCAGGCTGGCGGGTTCTCACTTGGGCCAGGGCCAAGATGTATCTATTGGGCGACCCCAAAAGCCTGGCGGAAAAGCTCTGTCTTGCAGGCCCTGCTGAACTGTAACAAGTTTGGTGGCTAAATATTTGTGACGGGTTTTGGTTTGTGAACCTGGCACACCATGAACCATGAATCAACATTTTCCCAGTTTGTGTCCATCCCAGATTGATATTTCTCTGACATTCATTTTTAACACAGCTTTTCTATAACGTACCAATACCACTGATGTTTAACAAAAGTGATAATCATGCCCATCTTGACTTTCCAATACAAAATGAGAATAATATATTTTGAAGTACATAACCTTCGAAGAAATGTGCCAGCCTCCCTCACTTTATCCTTTCCCTCCTTCAAATGCTTTTTGCAGTATTTGAAGGGCCATGCCTGTTGAGTGCTTAACAATCCCAAGGGTTTAAAAAAAATCTCTTAATATAGAAGGTGGGAGGGGAAGTGGGCACCTCCCTCCCTAACCTGCCACCAGTGTTCCCTCTAAGCTGAGTTAGTGTGAGCTAGCTCACAGTGTTTTAGCCTCTGGCTCACACATTTTTGCCTTGGCTCAGGAAGGATGGCTCCAAAGCCAACTGATTTGTGCAGCAGCCAAATCGCTCACCCACAACTTTAATGCCAGCAGCTCACAAAGTTGCATTTTTGCTCACAAGACTCCACAGCTTAGAGCGAGCATTGCCTGCACCCTCTTTCTAAGCAAAAAAAATGCATATTTTCTAAGGGGGAATGGGAAGTGAGAAAGCTTTTTACATCCTCCCCCCACCCCAGTCCATTCAAAATTTGCAGCATCACAAATTGGGCATTCTGTTACAAAGATATGGACCCCCTTGGGGGTCTCATCAATCCTCCAGAATGAAAAGCCGCACTTCAAAAAGTACTAGAAACAATGGCTATTTATTTGTTAGTGTCCCAAGTTATTGTGCCTGGCATGTTTGGAATACTGTTCATCAGAAGCCCTAAAAGCAATATACAGACAAAAACTATTTTAAAACATGTTATGTAACACCTCAAATGTTGAGGTAGAGTGCCAGGCTTAGCCTCTTGGACAAAGTATGGAGTGCCCCTTCCCACTCAGTTGCAAAGCTCACAGGATGACCTCTGGCCAATCACTCTCTTTCAGCTTAGTCTATTTCCCATGGCTGTTGTGGAAGAAAATGGTGGCGGGACAGAAAGCATGCATGACCTGAGCTCCTTAAAGGAAGGGGTGTAATAAATATAGAAATGTCTCTAAAGTGCACCCAGACCAATAGAAAACACATCCCAAAATTTATCGGCTACATGTAAAACTCGGCCTTTCTAAAAACAGGCTTCTACAAGACCAATTTGGAGCTCTAAAGACAAACAGAAATAGTAATTGTTTCTCCCCCCCCCATTTTAAACATTTATTGTAGAATTTCCAAAACGTATACAATCCATATAACAATATAACAATCAATATAACAAACAACTGAGCAGTTATAGATAAGTAAAGATAAAATATAACATAACTCATAACATAGAAATGGAGCGCTTATGACTTCAACATGCAGTAAATATCCCCAACAGAAGCGTTGAATTGTAATAAATCTTATCTTCTGTTGAAATGCAATAATATATAATATATTTTTTCTAATAGTGACAGTTTTGTAGCTATTAATGTTTTCTTGATGCTTGTAGGTGCAGCAGACAGAAGTTTAAGGTCATTTGGAATGACATGTTGTTTGGACAAATAATCTAATACAATAAACCATTTTTTCCAGTAAAGTTAAGGCATGGGGAATGTGGATCATATTGCACTATTTGGTCCGTAATTTTTTCCATCACAAATTGTTCCCAAATTTTGCAGTGCCATAATGCCAAAGTTGGAGCTGATTTATTTTTCCCGTTGAGAGCAACAGCTCTTCTCACGACAACCAGTAAAGTGAAGATTAGCTCCTTTCTGATTTTTGGAATTGTAGGCTCAGCCCAGTATTTTAAAAAACAACACTTCAGATGTGAAAGGTACATAATAACCTGTGATTAAATGTATTTGATTCAAAACCTCTTTCCAGGATTGTCTAATTTTTGTACATTGCCACCAAAAGTGTGCATACATGCCTACCTCTCAACAGCTTTTCCAACAGAGTGATGAACGAGAAGACATCATGTGGGAAAGTTTGAGTGGCATACGGTACCAGTGAGTTACTAGCACCCTTTAAATGTTTCCATCTTCTTTTGCAGTATTTATTGCTAACCATTCCCTTCTCTATTCAACATGCTGACGCCTCTGAGATATTATACTAGGATTACTGAAGCTATTGTGTTACGAGGGAAATAGCTACCACTCGAGACACTGCTGAGTTTAAAAAGGAAATATTTGAAAGGAAATAAAAGGAGTTCCAAAACAAAAGTCCAAAGCAATCAAATAGCAGATTTATTGTGGTTTGGGGGAGCGGTGTATAGCTTTTCTTGCATCTTTTACATTAAAGATATCGACTGGGTGCTGTCTGGACTGGTCAAAGACTGCTCAAACACATTACTGTTGGCATGAAGCAATCTGCCACAAAATACTATTACTTCTAAAGAATGAAATTAGTCAAAACAGAGCCTCAAAACTCTCTCAGACAGGAACCTCTAAATCCACCTTGAAATTTCAATGGAGACAGCTGGTGGCCACTTTAATTTGGATGTCTTATGGAGGACAACCACACCCACTTCCTGATCAAGGTAAGTAAGTGGCTATGGAATTCTTTTTTTAGATTTCATGATAAAAGAGGTGGAGATATTATGTTCTCCACCTGTGGACAAAAAGAGCAGACAGAAATACAACTGTGATCCAAACCTCGTGTTTTTTTACAGGTAAAACTTGCACAGAATCTTCCAGAGCATGTGATCTTTTTCAGAGTCCAGACTGGGCATCCACATGGCTCCCTTTAATGTTTTCCACAATCTATTTCATCAGCCACTCTTCTTTGAAGTTTGCTACTTTCCCTCTCCCTTTTGTCTCTTGCTTCCAACTGTGTCACCAGCTGCTTTAAAAAAAATCTCTTCCGCAACTATTTTATTGCAAATTCATTGGATCATCATTTTCTGTGAGGGAGCTCACTTGAAGGGGTTTTTTTAAAAAAAATATTTGATTCTTTATCTTGGTTTTTGTTGTTGTTGTTGTTATTCAGGCATTGAACTAAAAAAACCAACAACAACCTGGAGATTTGTGACATGAAAAATCCATTTTTTTAAAGAAAATGTCCCACACAAGTTCAGCCTTCTAAAGTGAAGCAATAAGTTTTTGAAACCCAAACCTGACCATTGCTTAGCTGATGTTATTAAGGCCACTGATTGCTGGTGTTTGAATGGCCACTTTGGGGATATCCCCCCCCCTGAAAAGTGGGGAAGAAATATTTTAACAAACAATGCAGGACCTTATCTAAGAAGGAGTGAACGCATACAGAAGTGCACAGCCACATGCCGCGCTGCCGCCGCCACCAGGAACCACCCGCAGTGTGCACGCTGTGGGCTGCCTCCTCCCTGGAATGCTTGTGCGCAGTGCGAACGGCAAGCTCCGGGACGCTTCGGCCCCGGGTTGCTCCGCTTCACTTCCATGGCGCAGTGCTGCGCCAGTCTGTCCTCGGTCTGTAACGCAGTCTGTCCTCGGTAACGCAAAACACATATTTGGATTTTTGTTAAAAAAATCTTCACACTGCAGCATTGTTTCTTCTCTGTCTCTTTGACATAAAAGAGCCAGATTGAGTCTGGGCTGAGGAGTGGGAAAAGGAGATAAATTATGCCACCAAACAAGCTCTGGGCAGTCTCCACACAGACAAAGTTCTCTGGCATCAAAACTTCTTGGGGCCAACCCCTGACAGAAGAAAGTAGTCCCCACCCACTCAGAGGAATCTAGCCCATGCCTTAGTGACTGCTGTTGGCAGAGGAAGACTTGGTGGTTTGATGCTCCTGAGGGCAAGGTTGAACAAACTTGAAAGGGAACAGACCCATTTAATAGTGAATTAGAGCTATTAACTCTAGAGCTATTAACTCCCAGGAGACTGGGAGGGAAGGGATATGAGGGAGTGTCATTGGCTTGACGGCATTATGTCACTTCTGGGGAAAACCCAGAAATGACATCGCACTGCTCTAGGAATTGACTGAAACTCTGTGGTTTTACTACAGAATTTCCACTGATTCTTAGAGCAGTGGGATGCTGTTGCATCAGTGGTGGTTTGTTCTTCATCCCCCCCCCCCCAGCCTACCAAGCACTGACAGCAGTTGGGGTTGTGGGTAGGATTACATGGAAGTGGGTAGGATTACAGGGAAGTACAATTTCCACACTGTCATTTTTGTCACTCTTTTGTCCCTGTTGCCTTGGGTTTCCCCCTTCTTTTCCCCATGTGTTTTGCTCCCTCTGCGAGCAAAACATACTGGGGGGGGGGGGTGACCCTGAAGCAATAGGGACAATTAGGTGATAAAAATGACAGTGCAGAAGTGGCCAAAAAGACACTTGCCTGTGAAGCTGGTGATGAATCAAGAAGCTTGTGCATGGGAATCAAGTCATGTATAGCCCACCATCTGGTGGGGCAGTTCATCTCATCTACATACAGTTTTGTGTGATAGCTGCCAAATATGTGTAATGAAGTTATAAAGTCTGAGGGGCTGTCATGTGAATCAGTACATACCCTGCAAGTATCCATGCTATTTCTGTTATGTGTGGAGCAGTGACCTCCTGTAAACAAAGACAAGTAGGGACATGAGAGATCCCTGGGATAGATCCCACCCTGTCCCCGATACTTCCTTGGCTGGGCACTTCATTGGCCAATCATCCTGTCTGCACTGCTGCCTTCTCCTTCTGTCTGGCTTACAAGATGGTGAGTGTGACTGCTGTGGCAGTGAGGGGAGGGGCAGTGATGACAGCTCCCCCTCCCCATCCTCTCCCTGCCTGCTTGTGATTACTTTGTGAAAATGGCATGTAAAAAGCTGCGAGTCTGTGTTTCAACCATTATCTTCGCAGTGGATTTTTGATTTAGTTTTAATTAAAGAGTAACCGTGTGTTCGATCATTGGAAGGGACACTTTGGAGGTGAATTAAAGGGAAATCTGGGACATGCGGAGAAAAAGGAATCTGTAATTTAAGAGAAAGCAGAGATCTTGTCCAAATTGCTAAATCTATTTAAGACTATTACAGAAGCCTTAAGTGGATTCAGCCACATTAGATGAATTCCAAACGGGAATTTGCACTTGTTTGATCAATAGAAATGAGGTTACTAATGTGGATTTTGGAGACTGGTGTGAATAAAGTAGATCAGCTACATTATGTTAGAGAGCAGCTTTGCAAAAAAGAAAGGGAAGAAACCTTTTTTACCGTCATATACATCCATGGCAATTCTGTCAGTCCACTGATTACGTGAAAATGTCCTATAAGTCACTGAAGGAAAGGATGTCTCATCTCCTAACCATGGTTAGGAAATCGGGACCTCTTTAGATGTGTTTGTCTCACATGTGAATCTCCCCCTTTCCTTTTTCAAAAGAAACAATGGTTACTGAGAAGTCTGCATCAATAATCTCAGTAACCATGGGTTTCTTGGACTACGGTTTGCATTTCTAGCCATGACTGCCGACGGTGGTTGGCATAACCATGGTTAGCAAAAAAAAAAAAAAAATCCCAGTTCAAATGTAACTTTAAATGCAGGTAGCTTCAAAAAGGGAAGGTGTGCATTCATGTATGAGGTATGTGACAAACAAGGGAAAGAGGCACACAAGTCAATGGAATGCTCTCAGTTCTCTTTACTATGGCTAGCACATCAGGTAGCATTATGATGGTGAATATCATGATGTATTAAAGGAAGGATGGAGGGGGGGAGGCAGCATGGTATAGCCCAGTCTCATTAGATCTTGAAAGCTAAGCAGGGTCAGTACATGAAAGGAAGACTGTTGGAATATACAAGGTCTATAGTGCACCTATATGAAGAGGATCAGGAGATCACTTTACATGGGGACAGCTAGCAATAAGCAATAAGGACTCTCCTTATTGGCTCTTCTGGAGACCTTCTGCTCCTGCTGAGTTTCCTTGTACTTGTTCTTCTCACAGAAGTTAGTTTAGACAGTTAAGGTTCTCCTTCTTCTAAGTTCTATAACAGTTTGTTATTTAATAAACCTGCTTATTTTTTCTCTAAACAGTCAGTGCTCTACTTCTGTTGCATTTTTAAACTCTGCCTACAGTTACTGCATCACAGCATGCTCTAGATTTCATACAAAACTCTATGGTAAAACTCAAAATGAATTGGCTATGTAGCCAGAAATGGCGTTGTGGCATCAGAATACCATGTTGCCTTCTTAACCTCTCCCCCCCCCCCGCTTGCCTCATTGAGATTCAGAAGGGGTGACAATAATTGGATACATCCAAATGAGAGACTCAGAGACTTCCATGTCTTTGTACCTCACTTTTGAGATTGCTCAGTTGGTGCATTTTATTATTTTATCCACTCTGTTTTGTATAACATTCCCTGCTCTAAAACCATTGCTTTCCCCCACCTTTAAATAACAGCTGTTGAAGTGCAGTTCAGATTCTGAATGGGGCATCCCCAATTCTGTGACTACTAACCTGGCCCAATTAAGGCTAAAAGGGACACACCCTACATGTTTTATATGCAACACTTCACACTCTTCATGATTTGGTTCTGTGTTTACCATAGAGTTTTGGGCAAATGCTAGAGTGTCACCAGCAACTCACTGATTCACTTCTAGTTTGTTCCAGAAGTGACATCACTAGGGCTGCCAACCTCCAGGTGGCGGTTTCTAGGATTACAGCTGATCTACAGGCAACAGAGATCGGTTCAGCTGGAGAAAATGGACACTTTGGAGAGTGGAGTGTATGGCATTGTACCTCACTGAAGTCCCTCCCCTCCTAAACCCCACCTTCCTCAGGCTCCACTCCCCAAATCCCCAGTTATTTCTCAACCCAGAGTTGGAAACACTAGACATCATGTTGCTGGCCAGGACCACACCCATTGGTAAGTCTCCTACCTACTACTGAGACATTATATGGAATAACTCATTTTAAGCTATCCTTGGATAATGGGTGATATGCAATACTAGCTACTCAAAACAGCATCCATCTTACCATAGGGAAAAGGTATTATGTCCCCTCAGCTTTTCCCCATAGATAGAAGAGCAGCTGGAAGTCTAATTTTCAGAAAATGAGCCTCCACTCCTTCACTGGTTCTGATCCCAAACACTACCTTCCAAAGTTGTTTTTCACAAAAGGAAATTCCAGACAAAACAGACGTAGAACTCTGTGTCAAGTATTTCAATTTCAGGCACCTCATAACAATAGCTGAATTCCTGCTCTCCAAGGAACACAAAGAGTAGGAGCTATTGTGTGACTGGAATGATCTTGTAATCAAAAGGCCTCAGGTTTCCTCCTGGTTTGTGACTACTGAAGCAACAGGAGAGAAATAGATGCTGCAAACATTCTACACAGTGAGTTTAACCCTAGTTCACATGAACACATGAAGCTGCCTTATACTGTATCAGACCCTTGACCCATCAAATTCAGTATTGTCCACTTAGACTAGCAGCAGCTCTCCAGGATCTCAGGCTAGGATTAACAACTCCAGGTCCAGAAGTACCTGGAGACTTGAGGGTGGAGCCTGGGAGGGTGAGGCTTAGGGTGGTATAATGCCATGCAGTCCACCATCCAAAGCAGCCTTTTCTCCAGGAGAAGTGAAACAAACAAATGAATAAGCAATTGTAATTCCAGGAGATCTCTAATTCCCATCTGGAGGTTGGCAACCCTATCTCCGGCAGAGGTCTTTCACATCACCTGCCCCATGACCGTTTCACCTGGAGATTCTGGGGATTCAATCTGGGACCTTCTGCATGCCAAGCAGATGCTCTACCATCCTCCCTCCACTAGTGTACTCTAGCTGTACATCGATCCACATTGTGTCATGTTCTGATACCATAAATTCCAGTTGCTCTGTCCTGCACAAAACTTTCCTCTGACTGAGAAAAAGGTTGAAATATCCTAACAATTAGATTTGAGTGTGTGTGTGTGTGTGTGTATTACAGAATCTTTATATATAATTGAGTAGTGGGGTGGCACTTTCTGAACATTCCACACACTTCTAAATCAGTTGGCTCCATGATGTGTCACACAGAAGCTATGCCTATCCACTGGCTGCGTTGCCTGAGGCTCACTTCCAACATTCTAAACAGTTTCCTGTTCTTCTCTCCCCCCCCCCATAGCCAGTCGGAACACAGAGGTCGTTTGCATATGCAGCCTGATTGGCCTTTGCTTCTAACTTTCTAAACAGTTTGCTGTTGCTGTTGGGAGTCATTGAATGTGTCCTGAAGTAAAATACATCTCCCAATCTTCCTTTAAACGGTCACTGGAGTTGCCAATCTCCCTGTGGAGCCTGGAGATCTCCCAGATATTACCGTGTTCCACAGCCACAGCACATCATTTCCCCTGCAGAAAATTTCCCAGCTATTACAACTGATCTCCAGATGACCAAGATCAGTTCTCCTGGAGAAAATGGCTGCTTTGGGCAATGGACTCTATGGCACTATACTCTGCTGAAGTCCTTCTGCACCCCAAACCCTGCCCACCCCAGGCTCTACCCCTCAAATCAACAAGTATTTCCCAACCCAGAGTTGGCAACCCTGTAATTGGCTATGGAACCGCTTTCCAGACCCTTGGAACCCAGAAGACATGGCATAGGAGGAGGTGCCTTTCTACCTTAACTGCCATGCATAGGTCCAGAACAACATAAGTCGGGGTAGAGGGAACCATATCTGTTACCATGAGGCTGTCCTCCCATACTACCCACTTAGGGCAGCAAAATGACTTGAGACAGCCCTGCCTTATAGCTAAGCAGAAGGAAATAAACATGGCTCGCCTCTCTCTATTTTTCCCTTCCCTCTGCCACCCCACCAGCCACAGATGGGACACTCACCTGGAGCTTCCTTCTAGAGCCTGTTGTTTTTTTCCCCCACAATGGGCCTTATTCGTAGTCAAATATATACACAGACAAACACACAGCAAAATAATACATAATTCCATAGAGTGCTCCAAAGTAGCCATTTTCTCCAGGGGAGAGATCTTTGTGCTCACAAGATCCATTGTAATTCCAGGAGATCACCAGGCCCTCTCTGGAGGATTGCAACCCTCTCTCCATCAAGGCATTTAAAAATATGTAGCCATATATGCAGTTCTGGGATGAGAATGTGCAATTCCAAAACAACATTTTGTGCCATTCAAGAACTCAACATTTAAAAAACAATCAGTACAGTAATCAAAAAGAACGTGGGCAGCAATTCTATGCAGGTCTACTCATAATCTTACTCAGGTCTATTCAATGGAACTTACTTCTAAGAAAACTTTTTTTTTTTATGATCACACTGCAATGAGGCAATCTTGGTAGACATATCAAAAGTTCCAGAACAGTCCTGTTCTCACAGAAGGCTATTCTGGACCTCTTGAGGCCTTATGAAGAAAAACTTTCTGGTGCCTGATTTATCCAGTTAAGCTACTGGTGGCCTACTAACTGCAAGAAAAGACAAGTTAAATTAGCAGTGAGGAAAACTCTCCACATGCTCAAGGCACAACAATTTGTTTCTTCTTATTGTGGTATACGAAATACATGGTGGAATGATTATGATTTCTCTAAGAGGTGTCCTGTTCCAGCAGGATCCAATATACTCTGAGAGCAATCCTAAACAGTTCTATTCAGAATCCTGCTCAGGTCTATTTAATGGGACTGACTCGTCATAACATGTTTTCGGATCACACTGTGTGTATATAGGGTTGCCAGCTCTGGAGATCTTGGGGGTGGAGCCTGTAGTATTGTGAACAACAGGACACGTCAGCTTTGCTTCAACTTAAGAAGGGTTTATATTTCACTCTCTGACCCGTTCTCTCTCTGGCTGGGTCGTCGGCCTCAGTCCGCTTGCTAAGCCACTTGCTACCATACAGGAGCTCTGCAGGGCCAAAACTAAAAGACATGCAAAGCAGAAACTTGCCCCTAGAGTAGGGTTGTCATTTGCCTGGTGGGGGTGGGGGATCTGACTTTCGAGGCTCCTGGCTGCTGCTGGCCTGCTGGTGGGCAGGAGGGAATCCCCCCAAAGAGCGACATCGCATGTGATGTGCCTGTGTTACCTGGAAGTGACATTGGCATGTCAGTGACTTGGGGGGGGGGGGTGAGGAGGGAGGGAGGAGGAGGGTGTGGATGCAGGTTCTGCTCGTAAAAAAACCCTAAAGACAATAAAAGACAGTTAAAGCAGAGGTGTCGAACTAATTTGTCACAAGGGCCAGATCTGACATAAATGTCACTTTGTTGGGCCATGTGTGCCATAAAATGTAATGCCAGGTACCAGAGGCATAAATGGTATAAAGGACAGCAGCTGGTAAGCTCCGAGTTGGTGTATCCTCACTGCAAGTCTTCATGGGCTGGGAGGGGGGCCCAAAGGAAAACCCGTATGGGCAGACTGGAGAGCCAGTGGTGCAGCACTGGGCAGATGCTCTCACACTGCTTGACTGCTGCAGACAAGGCTGCTCCGCCATGCTGGAGCAACAATTTGAGTGGCTCTTCCCATTTCCTCTCAAGCAGTTTCTTGTTCCCTCCCTTGCCCTAGTTACTTGCGGGCCACATAAGAGCCTTGGGCAGGTTGCTTCTGGCCCCCGGGCCTTATGTTTGACACTCCTGCTTTAAAGGGTCTTTTTATGAGGGGAGCCTGCCCCTGTGACCTCCCCCTCCCTCCCTCCTGCTGGATTTAAAGGGCTGTTCAACTGGCTGGTGGGCCATGTGGTCTACGCTAACCAGCTCAAGCCCTTTAAACTGGGGTAGAAGTAGGGTTGCCAAGTCTTATGGACTCACCGGCGGGGGGGAGTCCTCCTGTGGCTGGGAGTTTCTTCTGGCACGCACGCTTTGGGCGCGCGCCCGGCGGCATCACCGGAAGTGACGTCGGCATGTTGGGGGCGTTGCCAGGGCGACGCTCTGGCAATCGCCCCAAAACTCTATGGTATCATAGAGTTTTGGGACGATTACCAGAGCGTTGCCCTGGCAACGCCCCCAACGTGCTGATGTCACTTTCGGTGACATCATTATGTTGTCCTCGCCGGACGACTTTGGGGGTGGGGTTCCCCCCGCCAGCCGAATGCTGGCTGGCGGATTGGGAACCCCTTTAGCGGGGGATCCCCCGCCCCCCGGGCTGACTTGGCAGCCCTAGGTAGAAGGGAAGGGGAGGGGTGGCCGGATGGGTGGCCAGGTGGGTGGTCACTCTTGGGGGACAGGGCTGGGGTGGATTGAAGCCCCCAGAAGTGGGAGAAACCCTGCCTGGACCTGGAGGCTGGCAACCTTACCATCCCTCTCCCTCTTGTTCTTCATGGGTTTTTTTTTGGGGGGGGGGGAGTTTTTGATGCTTCTTGTGTGAAGCCTGGTTATAATACTCTTCTGTATTAGTGCTGTCACATTCCTAGTTCTGGGGCTTTTCTGTCGTGCCATACAGGTTTCTGAGAGAGCAATCCTAAGCAAGTCTACTCAGAATACTACTAAAGTCAGTTCAATGTGTTTTGCTCCCAGGACGGTGTTCTTAGGATTGCACTGTTACAGTACAATCCAGTATAAACCCATTGAGTTACTCCCATTTATGCTTTTTTGGAGTAACACTACATAGGATTGCACTGCAGATTTCACAGAATGTGATTCTAAGCAATGAGTGTGTGTGCATGCACAACTGTGTTTTAGAAAATATTGAATCACGTTATCACTATACAGTTCCAAATTCCCCTTCTTAAAAGCCCTCCTGTGTCTACTAAGCTTATACGCCATCCTGATTCTGGCAAGCAGCTGGGATACAGCAAAAGGAATCTGAGATCTGAGGGGTAGAAATCGCCCCTCTGTTGTGGGTAGTCTGAGACATGCTGTTGTTCCCATATAATGGTGGTGGGAAAGTGCCATCAAGTCACAGCTGACTTATGGAAACCCCGTATGGTTTTCAAGGCAAGAGACTTTCAAAGGTGGTTTGCCATTGCCTGCTTCCATGTCACGCCCCCTGGCATTCCTTGGAGGTCTCCCATCCAAATACTAGCCAGGGCAGACCCTATTAAGCTTCCAAGATCTGACAAGATCAGGCGCTTATATAATAGAAGAGGCTAAAATAGAAGGATAGCAGCACTACCCTTAAAGCGCTATACTCAAAGCTTTTGAGAGGATGTGAAGTGCTTCAAGCACTTGGGAAAAGTACTACCCTCAAATATTGACCTAAATTCTGTTGCTTTTATATTCTACACATTGGAGCAATGAACCAGACTAAACTTCCTGTTTCAGATTATGTATGCTGAAACCAGCCTCTCTTAAGGATTCAGTCTATTCAACAGTTGAAATGATCATTCAAATCAATGACGGTGATAAATACCCCTCCCCTTTCCTCCCTAGTCATGTTCCAAAAGGAGAGAGTAAGAAACCGCCTCTGTCCCAGATAAATTCCCATCTAGAAAGATTAAATTGTTTCTTATTCCCTAGAGGAAATATTTTATCACACAGGTTAATTAAGAGTGTCAGCAACCAAGCTGTCATACCGAATCAGGAACTAGCTCGCAGATATGAGCCACAAAACAGTGCTCATTGCCTATGCAAGGGACGCTGCAGCTCCACTGCAAGACACACCCATGGGCATGACTTCTCTAAAATGAAACTGAGAGAACTCTCTCTCACTCTTTTTTTTTTAAATCCAGTTTTAGTAAGTGCCTGATTCTATGGCTAACAGCCAACCACATCCATAACATCATTTCTTCCTGAAAAGAGCCTCTTTAAAAATGCTCAAATTAATTTTTAAAAAATCTAGTTAATTATTTTCTGCAAATATTTTAGATGGGACTTCTCTCAGGGAGGAGAGTTGATGCTAGCAGAGTTGGCCTTGGGCCTAGTTCAGACACTTCCTTCCCCTCCATCTTCTCAGAGTAAGATGGTTGACACAAAAACCACCCAGTGCTTTACAGATTTTCTTCATCAGGCTTCTTCAGAAAAATCCCTCCAGATATATATATATTCACAGTCATGCTCAAAGTCTGTGGGGCTTGTTTCCGACCACTCTACTCAGCCAAGTCTGAAGTAGGGTTGCCAGATCCTCTGGGGGGCAGGGGGTTGCCCGCTTTAGGGACCCCCATTCCTCTGGCCCAGATCCAGCCAGTGGGGTGAACTCTGCCACCAAAGTGCCTGGATTGGGAAGTGACATCATTGCACTGGGCACATTGCCGGGGGATGCTCTAGCATCCAGCCTGAAAACTCTATGGTGTCATGGAGTTTCCAGCTGAATGCTAGAGTGTCCCCCTGGCAACATGCCTAGTGCAATGACATCCCTTCCAGGAGAGGAGCTTCTTCCCCCTGCTGGCAAAAGGTAGGGACCTGGCAACCCTGGTTTGAAGCTTTCCTCCCACAGTGGGTGGGGGGACCTCTTATGCCAGAAGCAGAGCCTCTTCCCTCAAAGGAGGAGTATTCCAGTTTGCTGATCAAAGTGGTAGGTGTCCTGGGCTCTTCAGTCAGGTTCAGTCAGTGGACTAGTGCCCTCAAGCCTAGATAACAAGACGCAGAGGGCATCAACACAAGCTGCCGGCAGGGAGCTTGAGCTCAGGCTTGCACCTAGTGGACCAGTTGATCCAGCAAAGCAGTTTTTGCAAGCCTCGACCTAAATAGGCTAGGAGGTAATGAGACTCACCAGCACTGCTGGCAGGTGTTGAAGCTCCTGTAGCTGTGCAGTGCTTTGGCCTAGATGCTGCAAAGAAGTATTGCTTCCACTGTATGGCTCTCTGATAGGATTGTGCACTGCTAGTCTGGCAATTTACCCCCTTTGGATTGCCTCAGCCCAGTCCTTTTACCACCACTGTCCTTGCTGGGTGAGAATGGGTCCTGAGGGAATATGGGCCCAGGTTGGAGACCTGCTCTGTAGAATAGTGGGCAATTCCCCCCGCCGTGTTCTGGGAGGATAGCTTCAGTGGTGGCTGAAGGCTTCAGAAGGCTAGTTGGAGGAACAAGGACCTTGCTGCAGCCATGACACAACCAGGCATTCCCCTGGGGGGGGGGAGCTGACACCAACTTCCGGAGCTGCGCTCCCCTGAGCTCCTGCTCAAAATGACCCCTGATTGTAACTATTTACATGCAGTCTCATTGGACCTAAGCAGGTCTCTGTGATTGGCTTCAGGACTGGCTTCAGGACCAATAAGGAGTCTTTATTAGGCAGCCAACAAGACTGAGAGGATTGAACTACCAGAACTTGTTAACAAACAAGACATAACAAGATTTATGTCTATTTTTTCCATTTATCAAATATTCAGAGATGAAGGGCACTGTTAAAACACGATGACATGTATTATACTGGAGGGTGTGCTAGTGCATGAGTCCAAGATGGTATAAGCTGATAATATTAGGTCCTGCAACTGTGTTGAATGACTGTGTACAAAGTTGGCATCTGCATTTGTTGCAGGGTTTGGTTCCTGAGTTTGTGTCTCTGTTAGGTGGTTCATTGCTGTATGTGATCATTTGTTTTAGGTTAAAAGCAAGGCATAAAGAATTATCATTACAGTGAAAGTGGTCAAAAAAATTGCCCCACAAGCCACAAAATCCTGGCTATGGGCCTGCCAAAGGGTTTTCAGGGCAAGAGATGAACAGAGGTGGTTTTCCATAGTCTGCCTCTGTGTAACAACCCTGGAATTCCTTGGTTGTCTCTCATTCAAGTACTAACCAGGGCTGACTGCTTAAAGTCTGAGATCTGACAAGTTACGGCTAGCCTGGGCCATCCTAGACAGGGATGGGAATGGGCTTGAACTGGGAAAATGCAGTTCATTTCAGTTTGTGGTTCTTGGCATGCCCGGTTTGTGAGCCATGAACTGTCATTAACTTTTAGGTGCCAAACAAACCAGTTTGGTTTGTGATGTAGTAGAACAATCCCCCCAACACGCTAGAAACACCAAACCTGCAGGGATCTTCAGCTAACTTTGCTATACCTGCCCATCAAGTCTGGTGATATTTGGATTTACAGGGTCCATGTTACAGCCCCCCAAAGAAAGTGCCTCAGGAAAGTGCAGATTCAGGAGGTTCAGGAGTGTATAGAGTGGACCCTGTGAAAGCTACAGACATCAAACTCTCAGGGGACCTCCCCTGGATGGTCCTCTACAATGCTTCCATGTTTTGTGCAGACTAGATTTAGGAGGCTTGAGTTATGGCCTCCCAAAGAAGATGCCCCCAAGAAGCTTTTGGGGGAAATTTTATGTGCTTTTTTGTTGTGGGGAGGGGAAGGGAAAGGAGATTGTAAGTCACTCTGAGACTCCTTCAGGTAAAGGGCGGGGTATAAATCTAATCTCTTCATCTAATCTAATCTAATATCTTCTTCTTTTTCTCTTCTTCTGTTATGTTTCTATGAGAAGGGGAAAGTGAAGGATCTTAAGAAAGGACATCTTCTACCACCTCAAGCAAAGGGAGAACCTATGGTGGAAGATAGAAAGGGGGCAGCTCTGAATCAAAGAAACTTAAAATGTGCCTTCCTTTGACTTTTACCTTGTGTCACAGCTCAAACCAGAATGGCACCAAGGAATCACAGTAGTACAACACAGTTGACAGAGTTTGTTTTAGTTGGCTTCCAATTTCCCAAGTCAGTGGAGAACCTCTTCTTTGTCATGTTTCTTGTAGTTTTCCTATTAACACTGGCTGGGAACATCAGCATCATCACACTGGTATGCCTCGCCCAGCAGCTCCAAACCTCCATGTACTTCTTTCTCTGCAATCTCTCCCTCCTGGAGATCCTCTTTGGCTGAGGACAGACTGGCAGTCTGGCCCGCTCTGCCTCTGCTTTAAAAGCGGAGGCAGAGCGGCAGTCCAGACTGCCACATCTACCCAGAGGAGGTGGCCCGGATGCAACGCGTCCGGCACTGCGCTCCTCACGCAGCAGCCGGGCACCACTTCAAAGTGGTGTCCCAGCTGCTGCGCACGTGTTCCACCCGCTTCCGGCAGGTGTGAACGCGTGCCGGGCCGGGGGAGCCGCACAGCGTTCTGCTGCCACCGCCAGAAGCCGCCCGCAGTCTGGACGCTGCGGGCGGCTTCCTTGCGGCAGTGTGCGAACGCTGTGCGGTGGGGGCAATTCCCCCTGCCATGTTCTGCTGCACTGCAGAAGCGCGGCAGAACACCCATCTGTCCTCAGCCTTTGTCTTGACAGTAACCCCAAATATGTTTGTGAATCTGGTTTCCTTGAACTAAACAAAACCAAACACACAGGGAACCTCACTCTGACAACCCCTCCTCCCCCTGTTTGAAGTTTAGTAAACATTCTGACTGAGAGAAGACAGTCTGTCTGGAAATGTACCCATTCACGAGCCTCCACAAACTGCTTGAAATTTCGTGGAACGTTCATGCCAGTTGACCTGCCACAAACTTCAGTTCGTGAACCATGAACCAGCCAAAATTCATCACAAGCTTTCATTTGTGAGTGGGTTCATGCTTATCCCTAGTCAGGGCTAGTTTGTAGTAGCAGAACAAAATTTGAGGCCAGTTTGAGAAAAATTGAGAATCTTAAAAACCAACAAAAAATTCCAGGGTATAAGCTTTTATGAGCTTCCTTGTCAGAGTTTTGTTCTGCTTGGTAGATAGCTTCCAAATAAGTTTTGGCAAGTGTTCTGTGCTGAAGACTTTTCAGGAAGTCAAACATGATTAATTCTTTAAACACTTTCTACAACTTGTTCATTTAGAAATCTCAGTTTGATTGGCAGGCAATACTGAGATGTGTAATGTTATAAACCATATTAAAATCACTGCACAGAACAAAGGGGCTATTGAAAGTTGTGATTGCATGTTATGAACCCACATTGCAGAAACATTTTATGCCTCGGGGGAGGGGAAGCTAACAGAGAAAAAATAATTAATGTAAAATATTATTGGTAGAAATAACAAAGAAACTGAATTAACTGGCTAAAGATCAGTCTGAATTTAATACAAGTTTTTCCCAAATAATTTAATGCTTTCTGTCTTTGTTTGAACCTGTAGTACCATCTTTTAAATCTATCAAAATTTAGAGTTTTTAACAGATTCAGGTGGATACAAATCAGTTAATTATTATGTACTGGCAAATTTTATTTTTTTTAAATCAAAGTTTATCTTTTAGTGAAATCTTAATTTATTTCAAGTTTTAACAGAGATAAATGTAAAGTTCTGCATTTAGGTAGGAAAAATCAAATGCATACTTATAGGATGAGAGAGACTTGTTGCTGCCCCAGTTCTGAGTGAAAAGATACAGGGATGGGGGTTTCACACAGCAAACTTCATCCTGTTAATGTGCCATCTCAAAAGCACTATGGCCATGTCAAACTGCCCTGGTATTCCCCATCATTTTTCCACTGCAAAGTCCTCCTCGCCATTTTTTAATATTCTAAGTTATAGCACTAAACCAATCTAGTCTCTTAATGTGGTCAAGGCATCTCAATGGTGCCACTGTAACACTAAAGTGCTATATTGGTTTAGTGCTATAGCATTCAACTTAGAACATCTTGGAGGGAAGGGCGAGGAAGACCGCATAGCAAAAAAGGGTGTGGGGGGGAAGTGGCTTTGTAGGAAGCACTACAGACATTTTAAACAACACATCTCAGCGGTTCAGACACACACCAAAGAGGTAAAAACATCTCAGTCCCACTTTGCCAATGGAACGCAAGCAGCTTTGTATGAACAGGTTAATGAAATTTGTTAGCAACTGGTTACTAAAATGGTTGTGTCTTAACTGACACAAAAAATCCATTAGCAACCTGCTACTAAAACAGATTACAAAGGCTGTCTGAAAGAGGCCCATATTCTCTCAGGGCTGCAAACACAGTAATCTTTTGCTGAATTTTGCCTCTTGAAATCGAGCTACACCACACTCATTGTCTCTGAAAGACTTACAAGGGGAGCTGATGCTTATTCAAGAGCTCTGGTGTTCTTAACTTAAAGTAATCAACTTGCGATTTTTTTTTTACTTAAAACCAGGGCTATTTTTGGGCAGGAACACACAGGAACGGAGTTCCGGATGGCTTCCGAGTTGGCCACACCTACAGCCTCCCCCCCCCTTCGGGTTCCCCAAGCTGTGGGACACCTGGGGTAGCCAAGCCGATCCAGGGAGGGAAGGCAGTTTAAACTGCCTCCCCTCCTTGGGTTCCCCAGGCACCCTGCAAGCCACAGGGCACCTGGGGAAGCCGATCCTGGGAGGGAGCTGCACTGTCGGGGTGTGGCCTATTATGCTAATGAGTTCATGGTAGACTTTTTCTACAAAAAAAGTCCTGCTTAAAACTTTATTTAGTATGTATATGAATTACAAATAGGAAACAAAAAGAAAGAGATCAGAATCAAATAAAACGAACACAGCTATAAAAAGGTAGTTTTGTTCCATCACAATATTAGAATTCCAAAATTATATAAAAATAAATGGGTTTTTTTACAAATATATCAGAACAGCCTCTTACATTTCAAGTACTTCTCACAGTAAACTATGTTCCAAATACCAGTAAACAGTTCTAGAATGGATGGATCATCTTGTGATCTCCAGTGAGTTGTAGAGCACTGCCTGGCATCTAGAATCAAACTGACCGCCACCTAAATTTGTCTTCTCATGTCTTTCACTTTCTGATTTGTGTTATGTGTGTCTGCACAGTATTTGTGGGGGATGAAGTTTCTCTTTCTTGCAGGAAACCTGCCTGTCTTCCTTTGTTTTCCTTAGGAAGAAGGACTTTCTGATGTGGAAAAAGGTGCAAAGTTTGATACAGTACAATTGGAAGCACACTTACCTTGGTGAGTGCAATGGGTCTTACTTCTGAGTAAATATGTATGGGAAACGTTGCCAACCTCCAGGTAGTGGCTAGAGATTTCCTGCTATTACAACTGACCTCTGGGCAACAGAGATCAGTTCATCTGGAGAATATGGCCACTTTGGAAGGTGGACTCGATGACATTATACCCTGTTGAAGTCCCTCCCGTCCCCTCTTCCCAACCTACCCTTCTCAGGATCGACCTCCCAAATGTCCAAGTATTTCCCAACCCAGAGCTGGCAGCCCTATGCACGGATCATGCAAGGAAAGGAAAATTCTAAGCACTCATTATAGGGCTCCCAGGCTTCATTCTGTGGTGGGAGGTCTCCTGCTCCCACGCCTAGTTTCTTGTTGCCCCTCTAAGCAGCAGGAGGAGAAAAATTGATATATATATTTTAAAAACCCTGACATTCGTTAAGCCACTATCATAGAGTTTTACCATTGAGTTTATGGCAATTCCTAGAGCTACCCTATATCACTTCTGGGTTTTCCCTGAAAGTGACATAGCAACATAGCTGACATTGCACCCATTTTCCTCCCCCAACCCTCCCTCCAGTTGCCAGGCACAGCCTGCAACCCTACCTCATTATCAGTACAATCTGTTTTCCGATCCATTATTTCCAATTTATAAAAAAAGAGCTCAGACTGTTCAAATTGCAATTCGGTATGAGCTGCAGGGAGATCACCCATCTCTAAGTAAGATAGCACACAACTGGCATAGCACATGGGTGAGTGCTCCCAATTAGGAGCATTAGGAGAACAAATGCAAGCCGGGGCTGCAGACTGGTGAATGTTTTTGACTTGGCTCTTTAAATTTGCCTTCTCTCTGGTTATTGCGAAGATAAGAATTAAGCAAATAGCCCAGATCCAGAAAATGCATGTATACTTCTGCAGAGGCAACAGTGATATACAGCATCCAAGAACTCCTGCTAACGATTTTCCAATCATGCTTTAGTTAAATGTTCCTGAGGGGATGTTCTGTTGATCTCATTTATTTGTTTTACCCCATAATTGTCTTCCATCTTTGTCTTTTTAAGACAATGAGGAATAAAAAGCTGCTCATAATTGAATTCAGCGAAGAAATGGTACTGTGCGGGTTGATGCCAGCCTTTCCCCTGAGATAATAACATGGTGAGCGTAAGAATACAGCTGAAGGATCATGTATTTTATTATGAGAAGCACCATGCAGAACAATGGAGAAATTACTGAGAATCGCTCAGCCACAGCATACCAACATGGCAATGCAGCTTTGCAGCATGACTTATGCATGGCCGTTCTTTTCATCAGAACATTGCAGAAATGCCAAGCCATTTTTGACGAGTACTACCAGATCCCCATAAATGTGTGTTCGTAGAGGAAGTAATATTGGTTTTAAGTGGAAAATGAGCCTCTTGCTGATAGGTCTGTTTTGAATGGCACAGACTGGGGAGAAGGCACTCATATCCTTCACATGCCATGGTTGTCATTGCTGTTTAAGAAAAAAAAATGCTGCTCTACTTCAATCTATTTTCATGCCTTGAAGGTGGCGGGGCTGAACAATAAAAGGAATACTAAGTTTTTGGCCTCCTACAAAGTTTTTGGTCAGACTGCAACAATGTGTTCTATGTGGGACTCCTTCAGAAGTTTCAGTGGTACGAAACACAGAAACAAAATTATAGAGTGGTACAGGCTACAGCGTATGGCTGCGAGAGTTGGACTATAAGGAAGGCTGAGCGCTGAAGAATAGATGCTTTTGAATTATGGAGCTGGAGAAGACTCTTGAGAGTCCCTTGGACTGCAAGGAGATCAAATCAGTCAATCCTAAAAGAAATCAACCTTGACTGTTCCCTGGAAGGCCAGATACTGAAGCTGAAGCTCAAATACTTTGTCCAACAAATGAGAAGGGAGAAGTCACTGGAGAAGACCCTGATGCTGGGAAAGACTGAAGGTAAAAGAAGAAAGGGATGGCAAAGGATGAGATGGTTAGACAGTATTGTTGATGCAACGGACATGAAGTTAAGCAAACTCTGGAGCATGATGGAAGACAGCAGGGCCTGCCATGATGTGGTCCATGGGGTCATGAAGAGTCAGACTTGACTATACAACTGAACAACAACAACAACAGGCTACAGAGAATACATCTTGCACATTCTGACATGGCAACCGTGGCTGCCAGTTCCTTTCTGTGCCCCTTTTTAAATTGTTTTATTTGTATGAGGTCTGCCAGGTTTGGGTTGGAAAATACCTGGAGACTTTGGGGGTGGAGCCAGGAGAGGGCAGGGTTTGGGAAGGGGAGGGGCCTCAGCATGGTACAGTGCCGTAGAGTCCACCCTTCAAAACAGCCATTTTCTCCAGAGGAGCTGATCTGTATTAGCTGGAGATCAGTTGTAAAAGCGGGAGGTCTCCAGGCACTACCTGGAGGCTGGCAAGCCTATTTTATACCTCATTTTTTTGCCACAATTGGGGCCCAAACAACTTACGGCATCATTCTCCCCTCTGACATTTTATCTTCACAGCAACAACAGTGAAGCAAGTTAGGCTGAGAGAGTAACTGGCCCCAAGTCACCCAGTGATTTTGCATGGCAGACTCAATCCTCTCAGGGGGCGTGGCATTCGCGCAGATGGAGAAGGATGCCTAAAACCCTAGCCACAACCCTGATGTCCCCCGAACCGCTTAAAAATCACTTTTAGAGCTTGAACCTCAACTTTAGAATGGGTAGATCTGATCTGGCTACCAAATCTTCAACATCAGCAGCTACCCAAGGGATCCATAACTACTTCCAGAAGCAGCAAAATTCCGGGGCATCTGAAGACAGCATGGAGGAGAACAACAAAATGGCAACCAGGACTGCTTCCTCGCTCCCGCCAAATACAAAGCACCATGATCCGCAACTAGAGGCCCTCCTAGCCACCATGGAGAAGAAAAATTTGGACAGCATGGCAGCTCTCATCGCCCCACTAAATGATAGACTAGCAGAACTGAATATCACAATGAATAAGGTCAGTCAGACAGCAGAGCGGGCCCATGAACTAGGCATAAATCTAAAACAAGACGTCCACTCCTTACAAAACGAAACTGTCTCTTTAAAAGATCGTGTACTGTCCTTAGAAATGTCATCTCGCAAGACGCATTTAAAATTTAGAGGCTTCCCCGAAGTTTTGGACACAAAAAAAGACTTACAAATTTTCCTGTCAGATTGGTTGGCGCAGGAAATGCAACTAGAAGACAGGGTGACTCCCTTCATTATATCCGCTTACAGAACTAGACCAGCAAATTCAGCGTGTTTCCAGGGGCCCAGAGATATATTAGCTGATATACCAGATTTCCGTACCAGGAAACGTATTTTAGAAGCAGCAAGAGCAAAAGTTTCTTTAATGTTCAAAGGAATCTCCATCCAAGTCTACCCTGACCTCCCTAGGGAAATTCTGAGCAAGCAACGCGATCTTCGCCCTGTCACTGAAGCCCTGCGCCAGGCTAAAATCAGTTACAAATGGCTTAACTTCACTAACTTATCTGTAGAAATAGAAGACATTTCCCATGTTATTAAAGACCTTGATACTGGCTTTAAGCTCTTAGAGACAATAAATTTAGATCTTCAAATGGACAGCAGTAGATCATCTAACAAGAGAAAGCACCCACCATCACCAGATAAGGATTATAAACTGTCTAACCAGCACACTTGAGCAAGCTCCCTCAGATCATGTTTTTTAACGCGGGAAAGCCGAACAGTAATTGCTCTTGATCTTTATAACTACCGAACATCTAATAAATTAACAGCTCTAGTTTACTGTCAACACTGCAAATTTACTCTTACTAAGTGTTAATGTTAAGCTTATTGTTTGCTAGTTCATTCATCCACTTCGGGGGGGGGGGAAGGGGGGGATTTTCATTCATTGTTTCAGTTTGCAGTCCCTTCCAGTCAGAAGGAGTTCTGTTAGCCTAGGTAGAACAGTAGTTTTGCCAAGCTAAAGGGGACTGCCAGTTTTAGTTGTTCTGTTAAACTTTTACAGTAGTTTAGTGATAAGTAACTGTTGAATACCTTGAGCTTCCAATATAATAATTAATTGTTACTCTATATTTCATTGCTTTTAGAACTAGTCTGTTATTTACAGACTAGTGTTATTAGATAGAACATTTTACCCAATTTAAATATTTTTATTCCAATTAATTGAATCATACATAATTTTCAACTGTTTACTTGATTTACTAGTGCTATAATTAATTAGAGTTAATATATATTATTAATTAATATCTAGTTAATTATAGTTAAATATAGTTAATATCTTTGAATTACTGTGATAAATTGATTATTTGATTTAGTGATCTAATTCATTACTCTATAATTAACTAAAGTGTTTTAATCAGCTGTTTATTTAATTAATTAATTCAGAAACCTATTGTTTGTGGGGAGAGGGGTTTTTTTATGAAGAAAACTTAACAACTTACAATACCGATTCAACACCAACTTTATAACTATCACAACATCCTATCTTTGTACCAAACAATATAGTTTGTATGTGATTCACTCCTCTGTCTCACAGTCATGTATAACCAAATGTCCTAGAACACTGAAGGCTATCTCTAGAAGAATAGTTGTCTGCTTACACCACTCACCCTAAAAACCACATACCTCTTCACACAAACACATACACTCTTTACAAGTCAAAAATCATATACCTATTCACACACTTCAATACAACTACATTAGCTTGATTTCTCACTCTAAAACCACACAGTCTCTACATTCTATCTCACAATGACATCCACCATGTGGAAAGTACTGACACAAAATGTGCATGGACTTAATAACTTAATCAAACGTAAGAAGGTGTTAGTGAACTTAGCCAAAACGCGCTCTGATGTATTTTTACTTCAAGAAACACACCTACATTCTAAGTCCCAACCTGAACTTAAACCCAAATGGACACAACATCAATTCCACACCAAAGGAACCTCGAAATCAAGAGGAGTGGCGATTTTATTGTCTAACAAAATTTGCTTCCAGCATCAAGCATCACTGGCAGACCCAGATGGTCAATACATCTTTGTAAAAGATGACCAACTGATCACCTTACCTTCGATCTATGCTCCCAACACTAATCAACATTCTTTCTTTCTGGAAACCCTCTCTTTGCTGGAATCATTTCAAGAAGGTGAAACACTACTAGGAGATTTTAACCTAACAGCTGATTGGTCATTGGATTGCGCGAATGCTCATGGAACCGAGCAACAGAAGACTCCACCAGACACAGGTTTAACAGATCTTTTACACCAATTTAAACTAACAAACATATGGAGACATCTACACCTGACAGAAAAGAACTTTACATTTTACTCTGCGAGACATGACATCTACACCCGTATCGACTCAATCCTTATCTCAAACAATCTCATCCACAACATTCTGGACTCTAACATCAGTAACATCACATGGTCTGATCATGCTGACGTGACTTGTGTCCTGACATCCTCATCTGAACTCTCACCATCAAGATCTTGGTCACTCAACAAAGCTCTACTCTTTAATGATTATTATTTGGAATTGATTGATCTCCACATTCAGCAATACCTACAAGATAATGTCAAGGAAGAAACATCCCCATCTATAATTTGGGATGCAATGAAAGTAGTTCTCAGAGGGCACCGTCTTAGCATCTGAAAAAAATGGCCTTAACGGAAGGGATTTTAAACAAGATTAAACACCTCAAAATGAAACACAAAAAAACCGGAAGCAAAAAAATATATAAACAACTTTTCTCCGAGCAGAAAGCCCTTGAACTTTCAGAAAGCTCATCAATACAGAAGAACCTTATCTACACAAAACAAAAATACTGGATTAACTCTACTAAGTCACTACGCCTTCTGGCTTGGCGTGTTAAAGACAAAAGAACTTCTCGTCACAGCCTGGCAGCCAAATATAGATCAGGGAAAATCCATACAGCCTCCTCAACTATCAACAAGATATTCACTGTCTTCTATCAATCACGCTATACGTCCTCCAATCCATCCATGGCAAATATCCTCTCATATCTCAATTCAAAGTCAAATATCCCAACACTCTCTGATGAACACAGTGAGATTCTTGGAAAAACCTATTGAAACTAAAGAAATCCTTGATGTAATAAAAAACTTGAAGAACAACAAATCGGCAGGCCCAGATGGGTACCCACCGGAGTTCTACAAAAAAATTTCCAACTTGCTCACGGGACCACTGACTGAAACCTGCAACAACATCTTAACATTAGGCCAATTACCACCATCTTGGAGCTCTGCCTCTATCATAACAATACCTTAATCTGGAAAAGATGCAATAAATCAGGCCTCTTACCATCTGATCACTCTACTAAACCGGGACTACAAAATATTCTCTGCAATTCTATCCAAAAGGCTGAACTCGTTTATACCACAGTACATACACCAAGACCAATCGGGAGAGAATTAACGGATAACATTTTCAAAATGCTGAACATTATCTCTTCCTGCGAGAATTCCCATTCTGATTCAATTCTGCTATCACTCGACATTGAAAAAGCATTCGATTCAGTGGAAACTTCATACTTGACTATGCTTTTACGCCGCATGGGCTTTGGCCCTATGTTCCTTAGAGCCGTCAACTCGATTTATGCGAACCCAACCACCTGTATTAAAACAAATGATATCACATCCAAAAGGATCACACTCACCAGAGGCACAAGACAAGGCTGCCCTCTGTCTCCAATCCTCTTCGCCATAGCACTCGAACCTCTAGCAGCTGAGATTAGACACAACAACACTATCTCCAGGATATCTTTTGGTCCACACACCTTCAAATTAAGCCTCTTCATGGACGACATGTTAGTTTACATCTCGAACCCAAAGGAAACTTTAAAACACCTTCAATCAGTTCTGAATAACTTTAGTATAGTCTCTGGCCTTAAGATAAACCATTCAAAATCATATATAATGAATGCCTCTTAAACTATCAACTGACACTGAATTAGCTTTTAAGAACGACTACGAATATCAATGGGCCTATTCTGACCTACCTTATCTGGGAATATGCTTACCTAACAAACTGTCCAACCTGCTCTCCATCAACCACACATCTAAAATCACTGAAATTAAAGCTGACCTTCATAAATGGGAGAAACTTAGTCTCACATATCTAGACAAACGACATCTTATCAGATCTTTTGTTCTCCCCAAACTATTATTCCTATTTCACACGATCCCGATTACTTTGACACGAGACATTCTCAACCAATGGCAAACAACTTTAAATTCCTTTCTGTGGCAAAACAAATGCCCGCAGACAAGTTTCTCTACACTTTGGCATAGAACATCACAGGGGGGCCTAAACTATCCTGATCTGTCACTATATTACAAATCAGCCCTGATGGTCCCTGTCATCAAGATACTTAGGCATGGCAATCACCTGGACTGGATCAAACCCCTCACATCACCATCATGCTGAATTCAGGAAATTGTCTGGAACACTTCATCTTCTCATCCAAAACTAATCAAAAACAACATCTTCTTGACTGCCATTCTGAAAAACTGGGACTCTTGCAGATCGCAGCTACTTCCAAAACTCTCTAGATTTACTACGTTCCTCAACCAACCTTGGTTTCCTCCAGGAAATGATCAAAAGCTGGCTGATAATTGGAGACTCGCTAACATGACCTGCTTGATGGATATCTTAACAAAAGATGGTATACTCCCCAAATCTGCACTGGAACAAAAATTGAAAAAAACCCCTATCCCCTGGTTTTTCTATCTACAATTAAATTATATGATCAACCATCTCAACATACAACACATACTTAAAGAACAACTCGCCCCTTTTGAAAAGCTAATCAGTCCCAAAAATCACAACTCAAAAGGATTAATCTCGACTACTTACGACGCACTGATTTGTCTTCAACGTGACAAACCACTAAGATACCAATACCAATGGCAGAGGGACTGTGAAACTGACATATCAATTCAACAGTGGTCAAAAATTTGGACATCAAAACTGATGTCTTCTCTAGTAATCTTAACGAAGCTGCAAACACAGTGAATCATCTCTCGTTGGTATCTTACACCTGAACGTCTATCCAAGGCAACATCCTCACACTCACCTCTATGCTGGAAGGTGTGGAGAAGTTGGATCCTTTGCCCACTGCTGGTGGAAATGCACTTATATGCAGAAGTTCTGGCAGGAAGTTTTGTCTCAAATAAAACTCATCACGGAGTGTGACATTCCTCTCGATCCTGCCCTAATATTTCTTGACATTTTGAAGACTAAAGACACACCTTCAATCCACCGTGACCTCATCACTAGTCTACTAGTAGCTGCCAAAACATCCATTGCATCTAGATGGAAAGCAGGCAAGGCCCCTACTCTCTCAAGCTGGTTTAACAAAGTATGGGACCATTTAATAATGGGAAAAGATCACAGATCACCTTAAACAATCAGAACTATATCCTAAACCATCCAACTTCACAGGAATTTATCTCAGCATCAGATGTTCAACCACAAAACAACACATATCAAGCCCTATTACATTGCTAACCCTCATAATTTCTCAGTCCACAACTTATAAAAGCTCACACACACCTTACTCTTAGAATGACTACCAGCAACATCTATCTTCTAGCTATAGCTCAAGTGTTTTAGATATTTCATTTACAACTTACTGATCATATTAAAATGCACTAGTGTTGTTCAACTCTTGTTTTAAATTCATGGTTGTATTGTTAGCAAGTCTGCAAAACCAACTTTGTATGATGTTATATTTATCTGTTTACTTGTGAAAAATAAATAAAAACAATTGATTTTAAAAAATCCTCTCAGAACTAGGCCCACTCATGATTAGAGGGCTCAGAATATTTTGGATATCCTGGTAAAATCTACAGTATAATAAGACATGCTCAATTGTTTCTACCAAAAATGAGAGGCATGGGCAGAGATGTTTCTCATATGGAATTCCAGCAAATATTCCTTCAAGAAGGGCAGATGGAAGGACATTCAGTCGGGCAAGGGTAAAAGCTCTGTGGCTAAGTTTGCAGGTGAAACCAGGGAGGACTGTGAGGTGTCCCAGAGGGATCTGTCAAGGCTGGATGAGTGGTCGTCAGTGTGGCAAATGAGAATCAATATGGGCAAGTGCAAAGTAATGCACATTGGAGCCAAAAATCCCAGCTATAAATTCACGTTGATGGGGTCTGAACTGGTGGTAACCGTCCAAGAGACAGATCTTGGAATCATGGTAGAGAACACACTGAAAATATCAATTTGGTGTGTGACTGCAATAAAAAGGCAAATGCTATGTTGAAGATTATTATAAAGAAATTAAAAAAAAAAATCAGCCAGTATCACAATGCCCCTGTATAAAAGTATAGTATGGTGTTATTTAGTACAGTTCGGTACAGTTCTGGTCACCACACCTCAAAGAAGATATTATAGGATTGGAAAAGGTAAAAAAGGGGGGGAGCAACTAAAATGTTTAAGGGGATGGAACACTTTCCCTTTGAGGAAAGGTTAAAGAGGTCAGGTCTCTTTAGTTTAAAGAAATGACAGCTGAGGGTGACATGATAGAGGTTTACAAAATTGTGCATGGGATAGAGAAGGTAGAGAAAGAAATATTTTTCTTCCGTTCTCACAATACAAGAACTCATGGGCACTCAATGAAATCAATGAGCAGTAAGTTTAGAACAGATAAAAAGATCCATCACTGGCTATTAGCCACAAGGTACTGATGAAACTGTATGTCTGGGGCAGTGATGTTCTCTATTGTTGATGCTTGGGGGGGCAGTGGGATGGCTTCTGGAGTTCAGGCCCTACTGGTGGACCTCCTGATGGCACTTGGGTTTTGGCCACTGTGTGTCATAGAGTGTTGTACTGGATAGGCCATTGCCCTGATCCAGCACAGCTTCTGTTATGTTCTTATGTTCAGAACCTCTGTGGTAGAGTTCCTCTCAATTCCTAGAGCTACAAGCATCACTTCTGGGTATTATATCATTGTTACAGAAATTACATGATTGAGTGGACAACATCAGTGAGTTTTTTTATTATTTTTTTATTATTTTTATTATTTCCCCCCATTTTCTGCTTGCTGTTGCTACAAGTAGCAGCAGGGAACAGGAACTTAGGGTGGGGGATGCCCTGCTTTGAGCTTGCTAACCTATATAAGCTCGCCCACCAGTCAGTCATCCTTAATGGCTCAGAACCTTTGATGGCTGTCAATCATCTTTGATGGCTGTGCTCAGAATGTCCCCACATTCCCAAGTGAGGTGTGTGGATTCAAGGGAGAAGGCCTTCTTTGTTGCCGTGCCTCAACTTTGTATTTATTAGGCCATGGATCTGCTTGTGTGTAGTTACTGGAATGGCAACTGGCTTTCTTTGTCTACTTATCAAAGTGTCTTGGCTTGGGCTGCCATGGAGATCCATGCCTTCTTCTGCAGAAACTCATGGGTTTGGGGATATCAGTATAAGCTGCTTGCCTACTGCCCACTGTAGTAGAAGACCCATAGAGGAGAATAATTTTTAGTCCCCTTCCCATAACAACAGCATTTATTCATGAGTCAGTTTGGTGTAGTGGTTAAGTGCGCAGACTCTAATCTGGGAGAACCGAGTTTGATTCCCCACTCCTCCACTTGCACCTGCTGGATGATCTTGGGCAAGCCATAGTTCTGGCACAACTGTTCTTGAAAAAGAGCAGTTTCTGTCTGAGCTCTCTTAGCCCCACTGACCACACAGGGTGTCTGTTGTGGGGAGGGGAAGGGAAAGGAGTTTGTAAGCCACTCTGAGACTCCCTTGGGTAGTGAAGGGCAGGGTATAAATCCAATTTCTTCTTCTTCATGTAGGAGAAAACTGACACACCCTGAGAAGACAGAAAGTAACTATTCAGACTGGAAGGAGAAGGACATTAATTCTAAAGAAACATGAACCCTGAGAAGCCTCACTAGTGCTTAGATCACCACATAGGACAATCTGGCACTGAAATCCTATTTTAAATGGGGGGAAGGGGATGAGAAAAGCAGTAGAAAACCTTCAGAATGCAGCAGGGTAACCATAATGTCACATGCAGATAACTTGTGAAAACTGAGCAAACAAATTGTGCAATTGCAGATTAAGTGGCTAGTGTGGGACCAGCCAAAGTATAAATAACTTTAAAACAATACAGATACCATAAAACGTCCAGCACTCTAACAAATGGTAAAATGGGCGATAAACTTTAACAAAGACATTGAAATGGAATCTTGGGAATTTTTATGGAAAAATGCTATGAGTATATCTACGTGTTATAACTTAAAAGAAAATTGTTTTAAAATGATGTATAGATGGTATATGACACCAAAAAAAATTGCAAATATTGGTCAGAATATGTCCAACAAATGTTGGAAGTGTAAAAAGAAAGAAGGTTCTTTTTATCATATGTGGTGGACTTGTGATAAAGCAAAGATTTATTGGTCAAAAATACATGCAGAAATGGAAAAAATCTTGAAATGTACAAGAAGTTTACATTTAAGAAGTTGCCTGAAATGTTATTGCTAGGACTTAGACTAGAAGAGATAAATGTAAAGAAAAGGACAATAATATGGTATATGATTACAACAGCAAGAATGGTGTATGCACAAAATTGGAAAAATGAAAAAATACCAGAGGTGTGGGAATGGTTGAAAAAACTGTTATATATGGCTGAAATGGATAAATGGACTAGAAAATTGAATAATCTCTACTCAGAGACCTTTCTAGAAGACTGGAAAGATTTGAAAGAATATGTTGAAAAATACTGGGATATGAAAAACTACATTTATACATGGTTATAATAACATAAAGAAATAGAAATATATTATATGAATGTTTTAGTTAAAATTAGACAATGAAGCTGTTTTTATTTAGAAATACATAAGAGTATAGAAAATAAGAATTGGTGTATAAGTATTTTAAAGATATATAACCGTTACCAGAAATGAAACATAGATATAAGTATTACTATTTTGAATAAAATGGAAAATGTGTTATGCTTCAGAGGTGGTGGGAACCCACCAAAACAAGATAAAAATAGAATGTACAAATAAAACAAAATGTTATATTATATGGAAAAAGGGATTTGTATAAGGTAAATGTATTATTTTGATGGTTTTTTTTGAAAAATAAAAATTTCTTTACAAAAAAAAAACAAAAACGTTCAGCACTCTGCAACAGTTTTCTATAATTAATATTGTCTCCATAAATTAAGTTACATCATGTCAAGTAATTTATCAGTATTACTCATTTTTTTTTTATGTGTAGTCTATGTTTGATCTACTTTTAAACTAGCTTTTATAGGCTATTAGCTTCACTGCCATTGTAATTTCCTAGATTTCCGGCTCCCATTCATCTTTGGTTGGAGATCCCTCCCCCCCTTTATTCCAGTGTTGTACAACAGCCAGTCTAGCTCCAGGAATCAGACTCATTGCTATTTATTATTACCATTTATGTATTATCATGCTTGCATTCCTCTGTCAACAGTGTCTCAAGATGGCTTACAGAAACTAGTCCAGGTTGCTAACGGGGCTGGAGAAAAATCTCTTGTCTTGTTAACAGAGGTTTAAAGTGTGGAGATTTTCATGGCATGGAGGTAAATAACATCACCTGGTAAATAACAGCCCATTAAGCCTCTATTAAAGGGACAGGGCATTGTTTTTTTTTTTCTCCAGACAGTTGACAACCCCCCATTAAGACAAATAATTGCCCAATTCAGAGTGGTGGATAGCTCTTGTCTAATTACAGTAAATGTTACTTCCCAAAAAGTGAACGTGTAAAGTCTGATGTAAATATAGACTACTTTCTACACTCTAAACATGTCAGCTTGTGGAGGTCTGATTCAGCTTGCACCTATTCAAAAAGATAACTTCTAAAGAAGAATTTTAAAATTTAGAGACGGAATTCCAAATTCCCTGAAAAAATAATAACAACTCTGTGCAGTAATAAACATGGACAAGGGCTTATCCTAGGCATTGAGTTTCCTCAACAAAATGTTAAGCATTCTCTTTTCTTTTCTCCCCCATTCTCTCCTGGAGCCCTTGGGTTGGATCCTGCCCCCCCTCCCTTAATGACAACATGTTCTTCCAGCACAAGGTACCTTCTCCTGAAGCCGGAGGCTTTTCCACTAGCAGAACAACCTCTTGAATGGAAGGAGGTAGCTTACACCAGAGAAAGATGTTACCAATAGAAAAGCATAGGAGCCAACCACAGATATTCAGGCTTATTCATCCGGCCTGGCCTGCCTTTGGGTAATTTTGTTTTTTCCTCCTTCCTTTATTAGACAGTTTGCTTCCATAGATATCTCTCCATATTCAGACTTCCAAAAAGGCTTTTGACAAGGTTCCTCACCAAAGAATACTGAGTAAACTTAGCAGTGACAGGATAAGAGGATCCATAAAACAACTAAGCACCCAGGTTGTGTGTGTGTGTGTGTAATATAGTATACATGGGATGGAGAAAGTGGATAGAGAGAACTTTATCCCCCTTTCCCATACTAGTTGAATTCAAGGGCACCCACTGAATTTGATGGGGAGAAGATTAGTGTTGGACAAATTACCCCGTCACTTACTGAGTAATTAAACTGTGGAACTCACTGGCAGCAGATATAGTGATAGCCAATAGCATAGATGGCTTTAAAAGGGGATTAGACAGACTAATGGAGGATATGTCCACCAATGGCTATTATGTATAATAAATGTATAAAGCCTTTCCATTTCCTTCCACGGATATTTTTCTGTACTTCATTCATTGTAGGCAGCTGACTGTGAGAAGTGAATGTTCTGTCAATGGGTTGTATCTCTGATGACCCATTGACAAATGGACATCATGAACACATGAAGCTGGCTTATACTGAATGGTCCATCAAAGTCAGTATTGTCTATTCACGTTGGCAGTGGCTCTTCAGGGTCTCAAGCAGAGGTCTTTCACATCACACACTGCCTGGTCCTTTTAACTGGAGATGTTGGAGATTGAACGTGGGACCTTCTGCATACCAAGCAGATGTTCTACCACTGAGCCACAAACCTTCCCTGAGTCTTTCATTTATTTATCACTTAATGAAGATGCATACATGAACAGTCCTTTTCTTTAATGTGTTGGCAAGGCAACTCTTTCCTGTAAGCACTATAAGAAAGGAAGTTGGTTGCTCAGTGTGGTCCAGCCACACTGTGAGAGGAGTATCTCATTGGCTTTTAGTCAGCATCATGTTTGGTATGTTCCTCTCTGATCTGCTCTTGTCTGCCAGCTGGAGGAGCCCAAATATCATAGCTGGTGGGGCTCTGATCTGCATCCTTAATTCACCCAAGTAGCATCTTCCCAGCATCAGTAGTGACAATATTTGTTGATAGCCTCATGCTTCTGCTATGCATCTCTCTGTTTCCATGCATTATTGAAAACTGATTATTTAGCAGCCATTATTACCATGTATCATTTTTGCAGAGCACAACATTAATCAAGGCGGGGACAGTAGAGGACAACTTCAGTACAGGCAAAAGCACAGTTGAGTGTCAAAGTATTTGGCGCTAAAGACGTGTGGTGCATATAGGGGGGAAAGAAGCGTCACACATCTTTAGTTATTAATTTAGAAAGCAATTTAATGTTTAAACTATCTTAATCAAGACAAGTATGTATTTGTCAAGACTATCGGATAATAAGATTTGAAAATCAGCAATAGCCTTTATGGTCTTTATGTTATTCAGTTACCCACCCCATATTCCTCAAATGATATTAACAAGGTAATCCAGGTCCGTGAGATCATTTAGAACTCAACTTCACACTTTTGCCACCAGTTTTAGAAGAGTAAGAATTAAACAAACTGAGGTGACAGTCAAATGCATGAGATAAAGCCGTGGGGAAGCGAAGCTATTTGCGCCAAAGTAATTTGACCCACAGTTGTGTGATCACACAGTTCTGTGAAGCTGTGGGTGCAACCCACCATTGTGTGATCAGACACAAACACGGGTGAGTCGGGGTTGTTGGGGTTTTTTTTGGTTGTTCGTTTCTGATTCACTTAAATGGGGGATTGGTGAATTGCATCTCTACCATGAGAGCTTCCAACGGCAGTATGCAATGATGCACATACTGAGAAGGGGAAAAATGGCATGGCGTTGGGATAGCCTGATCAGATTATCCCCGATGCCATGAGTGCACGATGGAGCAATCACATGGGGAAAGTCCATCTGTGGCCCGTAGCAACCCGTTTGATACTGGATTTCCACTAGTTGTTTTTTTTTTTTACTCCACTTCTCCAGTGGAGCAAAACGGCTTGCCGACAGGTGCGTGTCGCTTGCCAGATTTTCTCTTGTGATCATACCCTTAAAATCCGGCCGGGAGTCATGCCTATCACGTGGCTAATTCTGCGTGTGATTGGGGCCTGAGTCTCTATGCAATTGGCATGCTCAGCTCACTTTAGGTGTTATTTGTATGGTAGAGGGGAAGGGGCAAGCTTTATCCTCTGGAACATGAGGCTGGAGCCTCCTCTGTCAGTATACAAAGCAACCTGATTCTTAATAGATCAGGGAAAAGATAGTCCAGGACTAGGTTTGGAGTCTGGGTGTGCTAGTAGATTTGACTAGTACATGCAATGCTCAAGTAGCATCCACAGCACAAAGCATCTTTCCCCAAGTTTAGGCTGGTGTTCTAGCTGCAGCCTCACCCAACTCCCTTTGCCTGAGGTCAATCTTGCCACATTTATCCAAGCTCAGAAAAAAAAATACACAGGGCAGCTTCCAAAAACAATTCAGAGACATCCGCCAATTCAGAACTCAGCAGGCAGTTTGCTCATGGAGACTCTAAGCATATCTTGTGATGTTAAAAGATCTTCAGTTGTTTCCTATTTGTTTCCAGACAACATTCAAAATGCTGTTTGACCTGTAAAATTCTAAAAAAAAAAAAAAAAATGGACTGGGCTATATGAAATACCATTATCTCCCATATGAGCCTACCTGTTGTTTAAGATCAGATTCCAATGCTCTTTTCCAGGTGCTTTGGTTGTCATAGGCCGAGGACAGACTGGCAAAATGAAGCACCAAGGAAGCGGGGCAAAAAGACCCGAGCCAAATTGTCCTGGGGCTTGCCGTTCCCACTGGGCAGACTGAAGCAGGAACATTCCAGGGAGGAGGCAGAATGGAGCGTTCACACTGCGGGACAGCTCCTGAGAGTGGCGGTGCAGTGGCACATGGCTTTGGTCTGTTTTGCCGAGATGTGCATATGCACATGGGCGCATGAGTGCATGGGTGCAGCAGCCAGATCAGCAGGTTCAAATTACCGGCGCTGCTCAATGCGTGGCTTATTTGTGTCCACACTGCCAGGAAGTGGGATGAATGTGCACCCAGACGGCTTGACACCGGTTTCAACAGGTATCTGTTTAACACAGGATAAAAACACTTCAGGACCGGGTGAATACCTGGCAACGCCAGGCAGCTGTCTGAATGGGGTCTCTTCATCTGCTTGAAAAGCAGACCTATATCAGGCCAAAATGCCAGTCTGCCCCCGGCCATAGATTGGTTTGATGGCAACCAAAGGTAAGGACTTTTCTGTGGTGACCCCCATTTATGGAATATCTTTCCCAGATCACTTGGATGGAGACCACTCTATTGTCTTTTATCATGAGACATTTTATTTTCCAGATCTTTCCATGGGCAATGTGGGTTTTTAATCCTTGTTTCTAAAAAGTTATAGGACCATGTGAAGCAGGTAGCAACCTTCCAAGACTTGAACATGTTCAGAGAGCCAATACAGTGTGCATAGCAAATCTGTATGGTCTGCACAATGTTTATACACTAAACCGTAAATTGATGTTTCACTGATCTGGAATGAATTTTACCAAACAGAGTCAGTCCTGCGGGGGGTGGGGGGGGGGGGGATGTAGGTTAAATATTGTGGAAGATGCTCTTTTTTAATGTATCAAATCCAGCCAAAACATATTTTGCTCCAGGCTAAAAAAAGTGTTTTATTTGGAAAGTGTTTATGATGTGATTGCAGGGAGAATGCCATTCCAGTGCCTGACCCTACAGAATGCCACACATATAATTAAAGTGATATTATTTTTTCCTCCCAGGTTAATGCTTACATGTGTGCTTGGGTGAAATTTAAATCAACAAGAGAGAGGACGATCCTTCTAAAGTCCCCTTGTTTGAGGCAAACATTGGATGGCGTTTAAATTTTGACCCACTATTGGTATCAATCCTTTTTCCTTTGCTTAGCATTATTCTACATGTATGCTTTAGTGCCAGCAAAGCAGAGGCTTCCTAGCAGCATAATATTTTTGTTGCTAGAACACATTGTGCTTGATGTTGCTTTGACTTGAAGAATGCCTAGTTGAGAGTAAAGTTGTGTTCAAGGGTTCCAACGATATACTGCTAGTTTGTGGCCCCAGCACTAAGAGAAGGGGCGAGGCGGGCGCCAAGACAAGAGTCCCTCCATAACTGCCAACTAAATACTAATCCCGTATACAATTTGCCTGAAATAATACACACTCACAGTTTTCAGAAAAGTGGGAAAAGAGGCTGCAACTTTATTGATTACAGCTGTAGTATGCTTTGGCACAGCATGGGGTATTGGATCCTGTCCCACAATGGATCCCCTGTCAGTCAATGATCTGCTGTACACCTACTGATGGCAGGTCTCTGGATACCACAAGGGCAGAGGCCCCGAGGTTGTCTCCCCTGCCACCTGGGTGTGAGGGTAATCCCTGGCTTTCCTGATAATGGATCTGACTCCATGCTGATACCGCCAAGTTGTGACAAGGAATCAAATGAAGTGAAACAAAATGCATGCAATCCTTCTTAACAAAGTACACCTAATTAAGGGATGGGAGGGTGGGCCAAATTGTCCGACACCAAGGAATGGTGAGCGGGAGGGGTGGCGGCGCAGCACCTCAATTATTGGGTGGGCGGGATCTCTGAATATGTATACCTTGTTCTGTTGGGGAAAGAGATAGGCTTTTGGGAAGAGTCTTGAAAAGGAAACTTTTGTCCCCTTTCAGTGGTAAGGTCATGAAACTGTCTCAAATCATTGATTCCAAATTAAAATTATATCTACATTAGAACAGGTGTTTTATCCTCATGTGACAGAAACACTGGTCTTGGTTGCCAAGATGGAGGAGTAAAGAGGGGGGGAAATGGAGGCCCATGGCAGTGCCATTCAGTGTGTTCAGTTGCATGCTATTTCTCCAACTGACCAGATTCATAATATATGGGGTAGAATTGCCAATTCTAGGTTGGGAAACTCCTGGAAATTTGGGGGTGAAGCCTGGGGAGGGAAGGGGACTTTGAGGGGTATAATGCCATAGAGTTCATTCTGCAGACCTGCCATTTTCTCCAGGGCAACAGATCTTTGGAGATCAGTTGTAATTCCAGGAGATCTTCTAGCCTCACCTGGAAATTGGTAGCCTCAATATGGAAGTATCTGCAATGGTTAGAGTATCATATGAGGACTGGGGAACCTGGATTCAGAATCCTACTCTTCCACAAAGTTAACCTTGAGTCAATCGTTCTCTCTCACCTTGTCTACCTCTCAGAGTTACTGGAAAGGTAAATGGTAGAGAAGATCATAGTTCTGGAATTCTTGGGGGAAAGGCAGGATACAAATGTGAAATAAATAAAGTGGGAAGACCTGTCCATGAAAACAACACCCACCCACCCACATAATACACAGTAGATCCAGAGACTGTTAGGTAGCAGTCCTGCATGCGGCATATTTAAATTCCATTGACTTGAACAAGATTTAAGTAGTGTAACTCCATACAGGCTGGCAGCCTTTGAAAACTGATACTTGGTTTGTTATACTGAAGTTTTACAGTGCAATCCTAAACATGTATACTCAGAAGTAAGTCCCGTCAAGTATACATGCTTAGGATTCCACTGCAAAACTTGAGCATAACATCTGAATATCTGAAGAAGTGTGCATGCACATGAAAGCTTACATCCAGAATTAAACTTTGTTGATCATTCATTCATTCATTATTTAGATTTATAGATCGCTCAATCCCTGAGTATTCAGAGTTCTGAGCAATGAACTACAACAATAAAACATCTCATCTGAGCAATTCCAATAATTTAAAAACTTATTAAACCAATTTCACAAGTAGCAGTATTCAGATGGCGTTAATACATCTAATTTCAATTGTCATCCTCTTGTAGGGGAGTAGGGGGGAGCGTAGTTGGAGGGGGGAAGGGAGTGCCAGCCAAGATGGTGTCCATCACTGTCTTCAACCAAAGGCCTTGTGAAACATCTCCACCTTCAGTGCTCTGTGGAATGGCATAAGGTCTCATAATGCATGGATGTCAGTGAGTATTTTGGGTTTGTGTGTGTATATTTTATGTGAGTATTTTTTATGTGTGTGTGTATGCCTGGAAGTCATGGTTGACTTCTGGCAACCCCTAGTGGGGCTTGGACATTTCAGAGAGGTGGCTTACTCTTGCTTGCCTCTCCCTCCCAGCCCTGGTATTCCTTGGAGGTCTCCCTTCCAAGTACTTGCCAGGGTCACCCCTGCTTAGCTTCCAAGATCTGAGGAGATCGGGCTTGCCTGGGCTATCCAGGTCAGGGCAACTTTGTTGATCTTAAAGGTGCCACTGGACTCAAACTTTGTTCTAAACCAAATATCAGTCTTCAGAAGCCTAAAACTAGAAGTAACTCCCATCAAGCCTTGACCTGGATAACTGAGGCTAGCCCTGTCTTGTCAGATCTCAAATGCTAAGCAGAGTTGGACCTGGTCAGCACTTGGGTGGGAGACCAGGGTTGCGACATGGAGGCAGGCAATGGCAAACCACTTCTGAATGTCTCTAGCCTTGAAAACCTCATAGAGTCATCATAAATTGGTTGTAACTTGATGGCAAAAAAAACAAGAACCAGTTCCATCAATGATCCTTAGTCCCTAGTACTTGTGCTTTTGTAGGATGGCAACCTTGACTTGCTTGTAAAACTTCAGAAGTACTTATTTCTTACACTTACAGTGTTGCTTGATTTGTAATATTGTGCTCTCTCAAGTCTTGTTGTTGAAGAAAGACCATCAATCCTGTGTTTAAGAATTTCTTTCTATCACAGTCCCATCTTGTTTAATTATTGAAGACTACAGAGTTTGAATTGAAATGCAGTGTTGTCCCCTTTAAGGCATAGAGGAGCAGCGAAGATGAACTTTTTTTTTTTATCATGCTCTGAAAATGCACTGTACAGAATAATCAACCTTGGACCTTTTATTTGTCTTGAATGCTGCTTAAGAGAAATCTACATATGCAGCTGATTTTTTTTTTTTTTTTGCCATAGGTCTCAGGAAGTTAATCACTTCATCTTTAAATATCTCAAGCATCTCTGCTGGTTTTAAACGCTAGAATATATTTTTTGTTCACTTTGATATCTTTAAAAAGAAAGCTGAGAGGGTAAATGTTGTCATCTCACCATTTTTATGTGCTTTAAAGCAAGCAGAGAGAAAGTATCGCAGTCCTTTTGCAATGCAGTCTTTGAAATTCTTGTGGAAAAAAATAATAATCTTGTCACTTCATAGTTATTGCAGCTTATTATGAGTTAGACAAGGTGAGGAAGAAAAGAGAGTTAACACTCTCAGTGATTAAAATTAATGGGAAAAGTTGAACTTTATAATGGTTCTTTTTTGGTAGATAGTGTGATTAGAACAAGGTACACATCAAGACCCCACCGTGCTGGATCCCTTTGATCAGTTATGGATTCTCAAGCATAATTCAGTATTCAAAGAGAGAAGTCAATAATGAAATAGTTTTATTTTATATCCTTTTTTTTTTGGTGGGGGAGCCTCTGGTGCTTTCTGGAGCTCTTATGTTCACTCTGTAGAGCTCTCACAAGAGAATCCATTCATCACATTATTCTCTTTGCAAACCCACTCTTTTTGTATGTGTGCAGTTGCAGATGCAAATTAGAAGGGAACCGCCCCCCCCCTAAAAAAAAGCAGTGGAGGCCACTCCATTCCCCAGCCTTAAATCCTGAAAACATGTTTTGCTTCCCATCTCCTCACTTCCCCATAATATCCAAATCAGAAGTCTTGCATCCCCAGATGATGGGTGTACACTCCCCGTGTGAGGATTGCTTGTGATAATCCCCATGGTTGAAGATAACAGTAGTTCTATTTGAGAGAAGTACAGAGGTTAGAAGCATGTCACTTAACGCTTCTCATTTCTCCCAGATGTTTGTCATGTCTAAGGCTTTTCTCTGCCAGCCCATATTTTACTCTTGACATGAGAGAGATTAAATTCAGAATCTGTTTAGGGAACTGGGCATGGCCAATCAAAAGCTAAATGATGGCACACAGGTGGACTGGGTTTTTTCCTCCATCAGTCACTAAGAAAAGAAATATTTTACAAACTCTTTTCAGTAATGCTTACAGTGAATATGTTCCTCCCAAATGATGTATTTTCATTTTTTAAAAACATATCTATATGCACACCCTTCATCTGCACATTTTACACACATGTATTTCTGAGCTGGCCAGTAGAGGACATCCTTGTGGCTCTATCATGGCTAGTTCCTCCAAAGTAAACATGGATGTTGTAATGTAGTATGTTCTGTGTAGCTATCAGCCTGCCATGTGCTCCCAGGTAATGGTGGCCGCTGCATGGCCAGAGCACATGGTCAGGCAGAGAGGGGAGCTTGAATCTGGAGGAACAATGTGGTCAAAGGCTCCTCCAGGGAACCTATGACAAACATGTGCATATGTTAAGCCCCTATCAAGTGTTTTGGGTGCTGCCAGAAGTGTGGCTCCGGCCAGCATATAATGAGGGCCCTGGAAGTATGCTTGATCTGACCATCTACTGGACATGCTGAATCACTCAATAAAGGCTTCATGATTTCACCATTCCTGGACTCCCGAGTCCAGTACACTTCACTGGCAATGAAGGTGGGATCCCGATGAGCGACTCCTCAGCTGACACCAGCACTGCATCGAGCCCAGACCAGATCCATCAGCCACCGGCACCACTCGGCTCCATAGCCACCGCACCACCATTGGCTCCTGAGGATCTCACTTGATGCACTGCTGCACATCCCAGAATGGCCGCTGCTCTGGGAACCACCCACCCATTCGATCCAACCTGCCCTGAAGCCTGGGAAGCCTGGACGGACCAGCTCACATCCTACTTCGACGCACAGGACATCACGGATGCCGGGGAGAAGAAGTCCTGGCTCATGGCCTCCTGTGGGGTAAAGACGCTGAAATTACTCTGCAGCCAGCTTTCCCTTCGTACCCTGGCGGAGGCCACATATGATGACATCATGGCCACTTCTTGCCGAGACCCTCCAAGAACATGCAGCGGGTGAAGTTCTTCTGCCGGCTGCAGCAGAAGGGTGAGTCTGCCTCCAATTACCTGGCAGACCGCTGACATCTCCTGGTGGGGTGCGAGTTCATGGCCATAGAGGACACGCTATACTCCACATTCCTATGTGGGGTCCACAACCCCAAGCTTCAAAGGAAGCTGATGGCCAACTCCACCACCACTCTGGATGAGATGCTAAACATGGCTTGTGCCTTTGAGGTCTCTCAGCAGGAGAAGCTAGGCACATCCGTGGCCACCCACCAGACCGGGGCCACTGCAGACTCCGACGTATCCGAGGACGACGAGATGCCCAAGATCGAGTGAGAACTCGATAAGCTGGTCACCCAGGGAGTACTAGAACCAGTGTCCCACGCCTGATGGGAGACCCTGATTATGACGCCAATGAAGGCAAATGGGGACATCCGCATCTGTGTGGACTATAAGTGCACCATCAATATGGCACTTCAGGCCCACGCCTACCCAGTCCCGGTCATCAGCCATGTGTTGGCCTCCCTGGCTGGGGTGCGAGTGTTTGGGAAACTAGACCTGGCCGGTCTATGATGCCGGTCGATGATGCCACAGCGGTCGATGATGTCACAGCAGAAACACAGACCATTGTGATGCACAAGGGGGCGTTTAAGGTAAAGCGCCTCCAGTTCGGGGTCAGCGTAGCCACCGGTATCTTCCAAGAGTTAATGGGCCATTTGTTAAAAGGTCTTCCAGGTCTTCAACGATGTTCTGATCGTGTATTACTCCCGGCTGGCCAGCAGTTTGTGACCCAAAACTGCCCCACCCCATAAGGAGATGTGTCACAGGCCAATACAACAGGCAGGGCTTCGTCAAAGTGGGTGAGGACTGCATTGGATATTAGGAGGTCCTTGATGCCCTGGAAGGCCGCTGCCTGGAGGGGACCCCAAGTCCAGGTGGTGCTTTTGTCCAGGAGCCTGTGTAAGGGCTCTGCTACCACCGCCTTGTGGGGAAGAAAGGCGTGGTAGAAGTTGATGAGTCCCAGAAAAAACTGCAGCTCAGCCTTGGACTTGGGGGCCGGGGCATCAGAGATGGCCTTTACCTTGTCCTTAGTGGGGTGAATTCCGTGGGCGTCCACCTTGAAGCTGAGGAAATCCACCGCAGGCACCCCAAGGAGGCACTTCTCACATTTCACCTTCAGGCCGGCATCCTGGAATCACTGGAGGACGGAGCATAGTGGGCCGAGAAGGTCTTAACATCCAGAGCCCTGATCAGGACATTGTCGAAAAAGGGCTGCACCCCTGGAAGACCTTTTAGCAAACGGTCCATAAACTCTTGAAAGATACCGGGGGCTACGCTGACCCCAAACTGTAGGCGTTTTACCTTAAACGCCCCCTTGTGCATCACAATGGTCTGTGCTTCTGCTGTGGCATCGTCGACCGGCAGCTGCTGGTAGGCCTGGGCCAGGTCTAGTTTCCCAAACACTCGCACCCCGGCCAGGGAGGCCAACATGTGGCTGATGACTGGGACTGGGTAGGCGTGGGCCTGAAGTGCCATATTGATGGTGCACTTATAGTCCGCGCAGATGTCACCATTTGCCTTCATTGGCATCACAATCGGGGTCTCCCATTGGGCGTGGGACACTGGTACTAGTACTCCCTGGGCGACCAGCTTATCGAGCTCTCGCTCAATCTTGGGTCGCACTGTGAGCGGCGGATGGTGGACCGGTATGTGCACGGGCCAGACCACGGGGTCGAGGTCCAGGCTCACAGGCGGCCCATATATGAGCCCAGTGCCCCATTGAAAACCACTGGGAATTCCTCACAGATGTCAGTAAAATCTGTGGACCGCAGGCTGTGTACCCCGGTGACACCCAGCCCTAGGGGCTGGAACCAGGAGAGTCCCAGCAGGCTTGTGAGGTTGCCCACCACCACCAGGAGGCCCAAGTAAAGTTCTTAAATTGGACCTGGAACTTTCCCAACCCCCTTATTTTATCGGGTTCTTTTGAAAGTCTCGCAGGGTTAGGCCCTGGACATTCTGAAGTCAGGCCGTCCCCTGGGGCAGAGCCTGTGGATGGTGGACTCCGAGATTATGGAGTAGGATGACCCGGTGTCTACTTCCATCTGGCAGGGGGTCCCCTTGATCAAAACTGAGATCTTAATTTTGTTGGGGGTGTCGGGGGCAAGTTCATTACCTACTGTGTCTTGTGGTGGTGGTGGCGGGTTGCTGCTTTTTTGGCACAAAAAAGGGGTAGGCAGCTTTTTTGGCACAAGTGCTAAAATAATGTGTCATCTACCTGTGAAGATGATGAAGCGATGGTAAACAAAAGGGGTGGGAAATGAGGGTTGTAGTTGGCCAGACATGTTCAGATATGAGCCAAGCCCCAGTGATATTGTCAGCATCTTAGAACTTCACTTTGGACTGAATGGACTGGGAGGCAATACAGGCAATACAGGACTGGGAGGGAATAATGGGCATAAGCCATGCCTGTTGCCTTCTTCTGCACCACTGGCCTAGCATTTCTGCCAGTGATTTAGTTGCTTGGACTGGTGCTGGGAGCCAAGCAAAATGTCCTGATATGGTGATATTGGTACCTATGCTTGGGGGGTTGTCTACACCTGTTCTAGGGCTTCAACATACTATCCTTTCTACGGAAGCCTCACAATGTAATAAAACAAGTCATTCACATAGTGGGACTATCACAAAAAAAGTAATCATAAGTATTATTCCTTGAGACTGAATACTGTTTATGCCCTGATACCTAATCATATCTGGCTCCTGAAGTTTGTATTTCAGATTCCTAGTAAATAACAGCATTAGAGGTGTACAAATATCATAGTAATGACAGCACACAGAATGGCTTGCTGCTATAGCATTCTGTGTGTGGCAGATGGGAGATGTATGTCAATTGCAAGCCTATTATAACAAGACAACAATATAATAGCTTACTGCCAGATATGAATCAAATATGTTTCTGTTGGTTGAGATGGCTCGAAGAGATGTACGATTATGTCTTTTTGGCTGGGAGATTATATGTGTTTGTTTTAAGTAGGGATGCTGTAATGTTTGTGGCAAATACATTCATTAGGCCAACATACTATGTTCAACAGCTGTGGTCACTGAATTTTTGCTTTGTTCACCATCTACCTCAGATAACTTCACACCTATGCAATAGGTGTAGTGTTGAAGTCTTGTGGGGCATTTGAATCTGTGTAATGAGATTATTCTACCTACAGTCATGAATAGATGGGACAGGTAAGAAAATGACATGAAGGGAAGCTATGCCTCCCTTTTCCCTCCCTCCCTCCCTCCCTCCCTTTTCTTTCTTTCTTTCTTTCTTTCTTTCTTTCTTTCTTTCTTTCTTTCTTTCTTTCTTTCTTTCTTTCTTTTCTCCCTCCCTCCCTCCCTTCCCTTTGCCATCAAGTCACAGCTGACTTACCATGGGGTTTTCAAGGCAAGAGATGTTCAGAGGTGGTTTGCCATTGCCTGCCTCTGAATATTCCTTGGTGGTCTCCCATCCAAGTATTGACTAGGGCTGACTCAGCTTCCAAGATCTTATGAGACTGGGCTAGCCTGGGTCATCCAGGTCAGGGCATGCCTTCCATTAGGTTGTATAAACATGTGCGTGCACAAAATAACAGACTTCAACTGAGAAGAAGAAGAGGAGAAGAGATTGGATTTCTACTCCACCCTTCACTATCCGAAGGAGTCTCAGAGCAGCTTACAATCTCCTTTCCCTTCTCCTCCCCACAACAGGCATCCTGTGAGTAGGTGGGCCCGAGAGAGCTCTCTCAAGAACTGCCCTTGAGAGAACAGTTCTGAAAGAATTTATGACTGAACCAAGGTTACACCAGCAGCTGCTTGTGGAGAAGTGGGGAATCAAACCCGATTCTCCCTGATTAGAGTCTGCACTCCTACCACTCCTACCACACTCCTTCCACTCCTGTACTCCTACCACTCCTACCACACTACACCAAACACTCAAGCACTAAGACTTTTAAAAAATACAGTGCTTATGATAGCTGGCTGATCAAAGGATTTGCTCACTGTCTCTTTATATGATCGAACAACAAGTCCACAGGGGAGGGGGAAAACAGACTCCCATTGAGTTGTGTGCATGCATGAAACTGCACTGTTCTGCACTGTTTGAACATGTAAAAAGTAATCCAACAAACAGACATGAACTGTTTATGAACACCTGAACTGATGGAAGGTGGGAAGGTGTTGTGGGAGTGGATGAATGGGAGCAAATGCCAACTAGGAAGATAATACGATGGAGATTTCAGTCTTGAATGAAAAACTTTGGACATTGATCACAGAAAAGATATGCTTGTTTTGATGTCCCAACTGTGAAGAAACCGGGGGGTGAAATGAATGTTTCAAATTGACTGTTTGTCACTGGGACCTTTTGTAAACAGAAGTGCTGTGCACCTGTTGCTAAGTGTACATACATGGTGGATTCACTTTGGACTGCTAATTGTAATACAGAAGTGGATTACTACATACACATATTGGAAAAGCAGTGAAGTCCTGGGAGCCTCCCCAGTGGAGCAATGCATAGCTACAATTTACAGTTGTGAGAATTTTTTCCTGAGGATTCTTTTCAGGATTTATGTGGTGTCCCTACCTTGAAGTATCCTTTGAAGGACTGGTTTGATGTTCATATTTGAAAATTTGTATGTGATCATTTTATATGTTTATGATATTTATATGATTATGATTGTGGGTATTAAGCATGATTAAATTAAGCAAGAAAGATGGATATAGTATTGGAAAGTAGATTGGTAAATTTGTCATGGTAATTTTTGGTCTATTTATAGTCATGTCTAAAAGAATGCCTGTATGGTTAACTACCTAAGTCAAGAAAGCCATACAAAGCATTAAGGTTTCTTTTTCAAAATAGAAGGTCTTCTCCAATGAAGTGAACTGAAAGGAGCCCAGGGGCTGGCAAAAGAAGTGTAAGTTAATAATCCACATATGAAAAGAGAATTTAATGAGCAGATTGCTAGAACCATCAAAACAAACAATAAATATTTATGGAACAGGAAACCACCCCGAGATGCAGGTGGTCTTTTGGATGATCAAGGAATAAAGAGATTGCTAAAGGAGAATGGAGAGATAGCAGAGAAAATGATATTTTTTTTGCTTATCTGTTTACCGTGAGAAAATGTGGGTCATGTACCCATGCCACAGCCACTATTTTCAGGAAGGGAGTCTGAAGAACTGAGTCACATTGAAGTACTGAGAGATGAAATTTTAGATCTATTGGGAAAATTTAAAAAATCAATAAGTCTCCAAGTCCTGATGTCATACAGCTGAGAATTCTCAGTGAACTCAATCCTACTAACCTGTGTTTGTTACATGTGACTAAAATCTGCCACTGTGTCAGAGGACTGGAGAGTAGCAAATGTTATAGTAATTTTAAAAAAAAATGGTCCAGAGGGAAACCAGGACAGGACAGTTAGCCTAACATCTGATTAGTAGAAACTAATCAAAGATAGAATTCTTCAAGGATAAAGGTAGAGAAACAAAGCTTGCTGAAGGAAAATCATCATGGCTTCTGCAAAGGATAGTCCAGCCTCACCAACTTTTTTGGAGTTCTTTGAGAAAGTGAACAATCATGGAGATGATGGTGACCTGGTACATATTATACAACTGGACTTTTAGAAGGCTTTTGACAAGGTACCTCACCAAAGACTCAGCCTAGGGATCCCTACTTCACTTAGGCTTTTAAAGGAGGGGGGCTTCAAAACAACTAAGAGGGATTGGGGATCAAATTGAGGGGTCTCATCAGGAGGGTGGACAGGGTTCTCACACATAGAACTATGTTTTCCTCATGAATGGCTCTCCCCACCCTTGCATCTTTGTTCATCCGCCTCTTCAGCTGGTTTTTGCAATGACATTTGCAGTCCATGATGCAAAAATGAGGTTTTGTTGTCCCTTGCACAGCAGCATCAGACTTCCCTGTTTCCGGGAATTCCATTGCTGCCATGACCAAGGGACATTCTATCACAAAGGCAGGATGGCAGTAATACCTACCCCCAGCTCCAAAGTCATGCCTAATACAAACATATCCCTTGCTTCAAAGAATGCTTCATCAAAGCAGCATGAACCATTTTGTGTTAAGGGTCAGTCACCTTTGGTCCAGTCATTGATCAAAGCATCCAAATATCTGATCCACATGGGATGATCCATCAATGGAACAGTTTTACCACTATTTCATACCCAGTTTTACCACTATTTCATACCCACCTTGGAATGCCAAATGCCACCTCCTAATCTACCCATCAAATCTGGGCAGCGGTTGCTTTCAAACTCCCCAGTCAAATCCAAACCTCATTTCTGGGACAAATCCCAATCCTGGGGAAAGTGGGGGGCCCTGTGCAACTATGTGTCTTTCTCCATATAAGGACTAGCCCGGTCCAGTGAAATGTGTATCAGGTTCTCTTTCAACCTGGATCCCCTGCAGTCCTTCTCTCCTACTTTGGATCAGGTAGTATCACCCACCCAACAGATAGGCATCAATTTCAGGGGGGCTGGGGAGATGCCCCCCCCCGAACTTTTCCAGGATGTGCTGAGCCTCCCCTGGAGACAATGGCCTGTAATGTCTCTGGCCTAGCCCCAGTCCCCCCCCCCCCGGAAATTGGAAAGTCTATGCCCTTGGCCCAACATCCTTCCTTCCCTCACCTTGTGTCATCCCTCACCCTTACCCCATGCTTGTAGTATGTGTGTGTGTGTATGCACATTTGGAAGGGAGAGGGTGTTTATGGTGGGTTGGTGTAGTTTAGTGAGGTTCGTTTGTAGTTCAGTTGTGGTAATCGAAAAGATTTCATTCAGTTTGAATCATTTGGCTTGTGTTACTCTTCTCCTGAACACTACTCTAGAACAGAACCCTGGTATATACCCAGATTTTAAAAAAAAAATCTACCTGGAAGCCTGGGGACAAGCTAATTCACTCTCTTCTCTCTCTTGGTCCAGTTCAGGTACCATATGATGTAGCCTCATTTGGAATACTGTGTGCAGTTTTGGTCATTGTGTCTCAAAAAAGACAATGCAGAACTGGGGAAAGTACTGAAGAGGGCACCTAAGATGATCAAGGGGTCTGGGCACCTTTCCTAAGAGGAAAGACTGAAAAATGTGGGACTTCTCAGTTTAGAAAAGTGTCAGTGTCAGTGAAAGGGGGATGTGATAAAGCGAGGTTTATAACATTATGCACAGGGTAGAAAAAATGGACAGAGAGAACTTTCCCCCCTCTCCCAAAATACTACAACTTGTGGAAGTATGTTCAACATGAACAAAGAGGCTTCCTTATACGGCAAGTGATTAAGATATAGACTTCATTGCCTGAGGCTGTAGTGACAGTCACAGGCATAGACAGTTTTAAAGAGGATCAGACCGATTAATAGAGGATAGGACTCTCAGTGGCTACTACCCATGTGACTAAAGGGACCCTCCACATTCAGAGGTAGTCAGCTTCTGGATCCCAGTGCCAGGAGGCAACATCAGGGGAAGGCCTCAGCTTCTATGCCATTGTTGGCAATCCAGAGGAACTGGTTGGCCACTGTGTGAGAAAGGATGCGGGACTAGATGTACCCATGTTCTGATACAGCATGGCTGTTCTTATGCTATTATGTACTTATTACTATCTTTTGTTTCTCAACAGCATGTGATGGTTATTCTGTTGGCTTGAAGTGAGATTTTTTTTGGGGGGGGGTGAACTTGATATAAGAAAAGTTACACATAACTGACTTCCTACTGTAGCAAAGGTCTATACATTAAATAAACTGATCTCTTCCATAAACATGCCTTTGTCCTTCTTAGCATAAACATTTGCTGGTATTTATGAATGATTTAATGTGTATTAATGAGCTATTGATTAGAATTTTTATAAACAAATTAAGAAGCACTCTTAAATCACAAGAAATGGAAACTCACTGGGTGAAGAAGTTGGTGAATGTACACTGCGTCTTCCAACGGGGAAATAAATTGGAGCGCTTAAGCTCCGTCCCTCCTTTGTCTCCCTGAGCCTCAGGTCAGTGAAAAGCTGAGCTACATCAAAAGTGTGGTGTCACCATCTCATAGTGCTATCAGAGCGAGTGGATGCTAACTGCAGCTTTGATCATATTGCCGCCTCAGCCTTAAACTTTGTGCAGAATAAGGGAGAAGAGAGGTACGTTGTCAGAAATTCCTTTTAATCTTCAGAAGAAGAAAGGAATGAAACGGTAACTGCATACTGGTAAATCAGAGTTAGATGCCCAGATAAGAGTTGTTAGCTGATAGACCTGGAATTAATAAGCGACCTACAAGAAGAGCTGGTGTACAGTTTTCTTTTTGTATATTGAGCTTGCTGTGCAATATTCTAAATGTTAATGTACTTTTAATGACCTGTTTCTTTGGGCTTGTGATCAAAAGCTTAGGTCTGTCCACTTCTGAGTGCCTTTTCTCAGAAGTAAGCCCCGCTGATTTCAATGGAACTTCTTTCCAAGTCATTGTGTATACAGTCAAGGTTGACACCTGCACACTAGTTTAATCAAATAAGTGGTTCAGATGAATTTAATGTAGTTATTTCTGGCTGATCACATTGTGTGCTGATTGCATTGCTCTCTTGATGACAACATATATACCTATGTTTACTTTATTTGTTGTCAGAAGAAAAGAGAAAAGTAGGTTTTATACCCCACTTTTCTCCAGAATACAGTCTGCCACTCTTGTGTTAGGGGAGCAGGCAGCTAACCACACACTCTACTGTACTGACCAGCCATAATATATGCCACTGTTAGACAAACTACGAAGCCAAATCATTGTGCTTGATTTCATTTCTAAGGAGCCTTTTTATTCACATACCAAATAAATTGGAGTAACCAGAATGTTGCTGGTAAAACAGCAGGTCAAGGTGTAGATTAGGCTGTGGTGGAGGGTTTGCGTTTCTTACCTTCCCCACATCAAACCCCCCCCCCCCATGCTTTTCCTAAAAATATCTTAACACCCAGGAGCAGAATTTCAGGGGGCTCAATGGACCACAGCAGGAGTGGGAGGTAGAGGAGCCCTACCTAGTGATCTTCCGTGGGCTGATGGTGCTTTGAATCCAGTCGCATGGAGTTTACACAGTACTTTGAGAACAATACTAAACATTAATAGGCTGATCAGTGTTTAGGGGAATAATAATAGCCCGCTATAGGGAAAGTGTGTAAAAATTGATATTTAACAGCAATGAAGAACAGAGAGGCCGCTAGCTGATCATAACTGAAACTAGAGATGTTGCATGTGTGTGCCAGGATGTATACACAAATCTTCCCAAACAGCCAACCCTTACATATCTGCTTTTATAAACAAATTACCTGAAAATATGATGTCAATGTTCAGCAGTACACCTACTAAAACAACAGGGAGGTAACTTCTGGTCTCAACTCCATGCCTGATCACCCAGAAGCCATATCCAAAACACTGTCTTCGAGGTCCACAAAATGGGATCTGAGTGGATTTGACTTTTTCCTCCTTGGGAAACCAAGAGACATACAAAGGTGTTCACAAGAAACACAACAGGGTTGTCCTTTTCTTCTGGACAAAATGATTGTTTGCGTATAAATACCATTGTCTCAGGCTGCCTCCAGGTTGGTGCCACTCTGTTTTACTTCATACCATGATTCGATCTGATGTTACCTCTTTAGGTTGCCATGGCAAGAGCCAAATTAAAGGAAGGTCAGCAGGAGGACTGACTTGCCATGGAGCTGCTGTGGAGAAGAAACAGCAGGGGACACAAGCGATCATTTCCCACCATGGGCTCTGCCATGCTCCCCCCCCCCTTCCAAGCTTGACAAATGTGAGTGACTATTGCGGAGCACCAAGAAGAATATGTTGTTGGTTATAGTTAGAGCTCATTTATGAAATCATTAGCTGCTGTTAACATCAGCAAAGGAAGAGGTCCGTCGTCTGTGAGCCTGTGGTAGGTGGAGAACGTCATGGGCTGCTTTGGAAATGGCAGTCCTAATTTAGAAACAGAGAAAATGGTGATTTAGTAATTTAGCTATATAAACAGATCTTTCTTTTGGGGGAAAGACTTTGATTTTTTTTTTTTAATCTTTTCAGTTTCTGCTTCTACGTAATCCCTATGGGTTTCTGGAAATAGGCTGCCAACCTCCAGGTGGGTCTGAAGATCTCCCAGAAATCCTACCAATCTCCAGACAACAGACATCAATCCCCCGGGAGGAAATGGCTTTTTGGAAAGTGGACTCTATGGCATTATACCTGCTGAGGTCTCTCTTTTCCGCACCATTCTCAGGCTCCACCCCCAAATCGCCTGAAATTTCCAAACCTAGAGCTGGCAACACTGGCAATGTCATCCTAAGCAGAAGTACACCCTTCTAAGCATGTTGATGTCAGTGTATCTCTGCGTAGGACGGCACCACAAATGTTGATCTTCTGAAACATGTAATATAAAAATATGAAACAACAAACAGAAGGAATTTTGTGTTGAAATCTGTTTTCTGAGTTCTGAGCAGCAGGCTTCCATGAAATACCCCCTCACCTTCTCTTCCAGCTATGGGTGCCATATTTTGGTATTGCTAATTTCTCTCTTCTGTATAAAGGCTTTATATAGAGAAATTAACTTTCTTCAACTAAGCGTAGTGTTTGAGTATCTGTAAAACTCACCTCCAATACCACATTTCAAATTAATCAGCTTTCTTCCTGTCAGCTTTCTTCATTGTCCCACTTTCACACCCATATGTTTTAATAGGAAATACTGTGGTATGAATTATCTTGATCTTGGTTGCCAAGTGACACATCCTTACAGGAGCTTTTCTACCTCCTTTGTGTCTGCCCTTGCAGTCTCCCTTTTGGTTGATGGAGGAGCCAAGGAATAGAAAATCTTTTTAAAAATTCATTTTCCTCTTTGTCAACCTTAAAATTGTGTATTTCCTCTGTAGTCATTACTTTTGTCTGCTTGATATTCAGCTGCAATCCTCCTTTGGTACTTTCTGCTATAACCTTCACCAGTTGTTTCATTTTGTCACAATTTTCTGCTAGTAATGTGATGTTCTCTGCATATCTCAAATCGCTAATGTTCCTTCTTCTGATTTTCACTCCACCTTAATCTAAATCTAATCTGGTTTTCCTTATCCATATATATTGGCAAGATAGGGAGATAAAATACACCTTTGTCTGATATATTTACCAATTGCAAACCATTCTGTTTCTCCATATTCTGTACTAAGTGTAGTTTTGTCAAGAGTATAGGTTACACATCTAAACAATCAAATGCTGTGGCACACCTGACTTCTGGTTTTTGGCGTTTCAAAGGGCAGACATGTCCCCTTGGCACTCCAAGGGGCTCGATCCATGGTATGGCAGCAGGGAGGGGTACCAGATGATCTGGACCCCCCAGAGCCCTTGTAGGGGGCTCCCAGCCATAGAGCTTGAAGAGTGCCTCTCCCAAGGCTGAGGCCAAGAGATTGAGGCTCATCTTTTGCTCCGATGGTCCTGCCACCATGGAACCAGCAATGGTGATAGAGACACTCACTGGGACAAGTGGTGATGGTCAAGCACATTCCTTACCTTCTGAAATGATTGCAGCTGAACTGTAAGTCTGATGTAACAAAAACAAGATAAACACTAAAGCGTGTGAGCAATTACGTCCCCGCACACCGAAGTGAGCGGGGGGGGGGGATCCCACCCCACAGAAAAATAAAGCTTTATATATACATAGTAAGTGATGGGATGGAAAGCTAAACTTTAAATAACTGAAATAGAAGATATTCAAGCAAAGCCCATCCGTTTTTTCATCTCATAAAGACTTTCGGAACTTTTCTAAAAAAGTAAACAATGACATAATGGCAGGAGAAAAATAGCACCTAAAGTACAACCTTCTTCAGGAAATACTAGCCCAGCAACTCTGGTCACCAGACTGGAAATGGCTACTGACTTTGCAGGCATGTAAATGGCTGCATTGCGCTCTCTGCTGGACCAGATGACCACACTAAACCAAAATTTTGCAGCATTGCAACGACAACAAAATGAGACTGAACACAGAACAGAGCAAACCTCCCAACAGTTACAGAAGTTGGATTCCAAGACAAATAAACTCTAAAAAAAGTTGCAGACTGTGGAAAAGAAGAAAACCTCAGATGAACATCAATTTTTACAATTGCAAATGGAAAGGTCAACATACATCCTGAGATTTCAAGGGGTCCCAGAAAGGAAAGGAGAAAACCTCAAAGAAATGTTAAGCAATGCTTTATCACCTATAGCAGATGTAAAGGTGGATTTTCTTCAAAGTGAAATGGATATGGCCTATAGGACCTATCTGGGTTTTATAAAGAAGAATAATCTGCCCGGTGAAATTTTTATAAAATTCTCCAAATGATATATCAGAGATTTGACACAAAGGTTCTGTCTTATCAGTTAGTAGAGGGAATCTGAGGTACCTATAGTAATCTAACAACATATTTCCATCCACAGAGTTCAGCCAAAATCTTCCTTTTGTTATATGGTTAAGAGGCAGGGACCAGTTGGACATGTGTTCAAACTAATGTTTCCAATCTCCAGGTGGGGCCAGGAGATGTCCCAGAAATACAGTTTATCTCCAGACTACAGAGATCAGTTCCCCTGGAGAAAATGGCTGATTTGGAGGGTGAACTCAATAGCATTGTAGCCCATGAAAGACACCCCCCCAAAACCAGCCCTCCCCAGGAATTTCTGCTTAATCTCCAGGAATTTCCCAACTTGGAGTTGGCAACTGTACTACCAACCCTAATTTATGTCTTCCAATCTGTCTTGCTCCTCTTCTTCTTTTTAGGTGGCTCACTGGGAAATATAGTTTCTCCAAATATAGCTGGACCTAAATGGATCCCTCACAATCCCTCAAAAAGAATCAGCCAAGCACCTGACTACTGAATTATGTATTTTGAATCAGTTACACCTTTTTCTTTGTTCAAGTGTTTTGTTTCAGTTCAGGTTCAAAGCAACTGAGAGAGTTTAGGATCAGGTTCAGTTCTGATTAACAGGGGGAGGGTGTCTAAAAGAGTTTTGGGATTTGGGTTCAAAATTTGGTGACTCCCTGGTTCAAATTTAGATATAACAGTTATCCCCCCCCCCCCCATAACCTACCTAGTAACTGAGAATAAAATGTGATCACCCCTAGAGTTAACAGGTCCTCAGCATCCTAGAGATCCATGGTGATGTTATGAAATGATGTCTGGTGATGTCACGATGAATTGTAGTTCAAATGATAGTTCATCCTTACATAACTAGGAATTGTACTATATGGTATTTCTGATGGCTTTGATAAACTGGACCATTTGCCAGAAACACATTTTTTAAAAAAATTACATGGAAATTAACTATGTGCTAAACATGAAATGGGGGGAGTGCTCAGGGGTAGAGTATCTCCTTTGTACATAGAAGGACCCAGGTTCAATCCCTGATGTCCCTATTTCAAAAGTTCAAGATAACATGAAAAATCTCCCACCTGATCCTTGGAAGAGCCACTGCCTGTCCACATAGACAATGGTAACCTTGTTAGGCCAATGGACAGATAAAGCAGCTCCATATATGATCATGGCTAACTAAGCTGTTAGTGCCAGATCAGTGCCTTTTTAATGTGTCTAGTAGTTCTCTAAGCAAGCATGCATGGACATCTTATAAGCAGACACCAAGCGTGTGGGCTATCTGAAGGCTCTGTATTGAGGCCCTAAACTCCTCGAAGGAGGGGATCCAAAGAGATAATAATTTAATCAACATATTTATTATTTGTTTAGAGATTCTGTTAAGCAATTCACTCTCCCCCCCCTTGGTTGACTAGCCAAATTTGATGGTGCTGAATGAAGTCCACTAGAAGATTCCCACAGCAATCCTGCTTGGGGAAAACAGCACTGATTTTCTACACTAACTCTGCAGTGATTAGCTGGACCTTTTCTCCTCTGTCACTTTGGAGAAGACTTGGCAATTACAGCTTCTGACTTTGACTCTTTGTAAAGAGTAAAATATAACATATGGTTTGTTTATTTCTGTCACTTGGTGGTAGAGAATGGCAGATGGTTAATGGCGAGGCTTTGAGAAACAGTCTTCCGAGAAGTCACTTTTACAGCTATCTGTCACTTTGATTAGAGAACATAAGATGCCCATTCTTCTTGCTATGAAACCCTATATTATGATAGAATGAATGCAATTTCTGACATAAGCATTTACATCAGTATCTCGGTTTCTTCATAGCTGCAGCGCATTAGTCAAGTAGAAGTCTCCGGAAGATAAATCACTGTCGACATAAGTGGGAAATGTGATTTATATTCCACTTTCATGTATTTATTTAGAATGGAACCATGAGATTAAACAAAAAGCTAAACTGGCTGTTGACTCAACAGAGAAAAAAATGAACAGTTGTAAGTAAATTGTGCTTCATAGACTGGTACTCGGGACATTAACTATCAAGCACTGTCCCTTTCTCCCTAGCAACTAAATGCCAAATTCTGTACAGCAAACATATTGCTTTGAGGGGTTGCAATTGGCTAATGTTCTTCAAAGAGTGGTGCCAAGTTATGAATGAAGGTAGTAATTTTTGTGCCTCAATTTAAGAATATTATGGAAAGTGATGCTTTTGCTTAAATGCAGGCTGATGAGAAAATGTTGACTGGACTTCTGTATAACACAAACATATATATTTATATGTTACATCTGGCTCATTCAAAAATGCAGAAATGCTGTCCCATTATTAGTGATGCAGAGTCATTAATCTGTGTAAGCAAAGAAATATATACAGCACTGGCTTGTTAACCAAAGAGCATATACTGGAAGATCTAAGCTGGGCCTGTTAATTTTGTGGCCCATCAAGTTTAATATAGCTCACCCAACAAATATGAAAACTTATTAACAATTCAATGGACTTCCTGTTCTTTTGGCCTCCCTGGGACTGTAAAAATGGAGGGAAGATGTCATACTACATGGATGATAGCCATTGTTTGGCTTGTTGAGTCAAATGTAGTGCAGGCCTGTTCTTTAGTGTTCATACATTTTTTTTTTCTGGTGATGGAGAAGAGGAGTAGGTTTCTATGTTCCACTTTTCTCTACCTTAAGAAGTGTCAGAGTGACTTACAATTGCCTTTCCCTTCCTCTCACTTGCGAGGCAGGTGGGGCTGAGAGAGTTCTGAGAGAACTGTGACTGACCCAAGGTCACCCAGCAGGCTTCATGTGAAAGAATGGGGAATCAAACCCACTTCCCTAGATTAGAGCCTGCCACTCTTAACCACTATACCACACTGGCTTTCCAGCCTGAAATCTCATATTCACCAAGCATGGATCCAAGAAGATGAAGCACTCTCTGGGACTGTCCTGATAGGCATGGGTAGACTACTATCAGATAGCCTCCTTGATCCCATAGCCATTTTACCACTTCTACATAGTGCTGTCAAATGGAAAAAAAAACAACAACAACAACCATGAGAGAGTTCAACAGGATCAGTAGAGTCAAATTCCTTTCCATGCTGGATTCCAGGCACACAACATCCAGTAAGTCTACTAAAGCTACTCAACCCCATAACCATTTTTTTTAAAGCAGAGATGGTTGTTGAGAGGAGACAATTGGAAGGTTGGTGGGCTTTGTAATGTTTCTCCCCAGAAGGTGTGCATCTCTGCATTGGGATGACAGGGATGCTAGCATAATCCTAAGGGTCTAAAGTGATTTGTGACTAACATTTTTGTCACTTGTTTCTCCCTATTGCTTCAGGGTATCCCCCCCCCATGTGTTTGATTCTCTCTAGTAGTTCCAGAGGGAGCAAAACACATGTGGAGGGGGGGGGGGGGCAAAGCAATAGGGACAAACGAGTGACAAAAATGACAGTTTGGAAGTGGCTTATTGAGTCAATGAAACTTTGTACATAGAACCATACAGAAATGCCCTGTCTCTACCCTAACCAAGTGGGAAGAGCTCATTTATATCTGGCAGTGGGGTTACCAGCCCTGTGGTGACACCCCCTTGGAGCGATAGGGCGAGTGGAACTTGGAGAGAGGGAACATTGCTGGTGCCATGATGTCACTTCCAGGGGAACACCTAGAAGAGGCATTGTGGCATCCATACTACTGCCCCCTCCCATTGTTCTCCTGCTCCTCTATAGAGAGAGTGCAAGTGCAGAAGGTTTCCTGCCACGGTTTGGCAATGGGTGAGCCTGTCTTGGGGACACTGTAGAAACAAATCGGATGTGAAAGAAGAGATCAGATGACATTGCAAAATGTTATTAAAAATGCAAAAAAAACCCTGACAGATTAGCAATACATACACAACATCTCTTCCAGCAATAGGGTCGTCAATCTAGCAGAGAAACAGGGCACTTGAGGGGGGTGCAAATACAATTCTAGCATCCTGGTCCCACTGCTGGACCTCCTGAGGGCACCTGGTGTTTTTGACCACTGTGTGACAGAGTGTTGGACTGGATGGGCCACTGGCCTGATCCAACATTGGCTTCTCTTATGTTCTTATGTTCACAAATACAAATGCTGGCCAGGATGTGTAGGAGAAACAATTCTGTCATTCTGAACTATTCTAAGCCTCTGGACTAATATATATTCCCAAGTATATTTGTAAACATTTTCAAGACTTTCTTATGAGAATTAAAAAAAAGGATGAGATTTTCTCCTTTATCTATAAGAAAAGAAGGGATTTCCTTCTTTTACTCAGAAAAAGAAGAATTTGCCTCTTTGTAGATGTTTGCCACACACAACAAGGGTCCTTGGGGAAAACAGTTATCCTTGACCTTTAAGTAATTTCCTCTGACAAACAAAACTCGGAAGAAACCTTATTTAACTTACACATCCAGGAAAAACACTGGACTATTTGTTTTTCTTTAAAAAGAAGATAATGTGATTCAATTATAAGACAATAGAGTGAAACTCTTTCAAAACAATATCGCCTTCAAAAACTTGGTGATTAACTTTAAATCATTTCATGTTTCAACTAGCAATATGTAAATCTATATTTAACCTATTTAGGTGTTTATGAGATTTGCTGTCGTAATTTTCTCAGTACTCTGTGGCTTTGCATATTATTTATATTCCTCACGGGTCCCATCCTCTTTCTAGTTGCATAAAAATAATTAGATTTAATCTTGAACTTTCATAATATAGCATTATAAGAAAATTATGTAACTTTTTTGTGGCAGTTCTCCATATAATTCAGCCACGGGCTTCACCCTATGAACAAAATAATATTTTAACATATTATCAGACATTGCTTATTTCCTCACAATTTAGCATTATGTTGTCTTTCAACAAATGACCACAGGAGCCAGAAAGCCTCCCAAACAAGTAGAGTTTTGCTAGTGATGTTAAATACCTCGACATCATACACCAAGCTGCATCAAACTCTGGTTTCAAACAAATAGATGCTCATGTGATTATGTTTTTTTTAAAAAAATTAAAGACATTGCTATGCTGCTTTTTGATCCAACTCAGGATCCAAAGCAGTGAACATTAAAAAATGTCAAACATTAAAACACGTCAAGCATTAAAACCAGCATTTATAAACCAGGATCCAAAGCAGTGAACATTAAAAAATGTCAAACATTAAAACACGTCAAGCATTAAAACCAGCATTTATAAACCAAACAAACAAATACACACACACACATATGTACTATTTAATTTTTTATATAAAAAACATCTGCACACATATAAACACACAAAAGGAGGAGGGCTGTAATGGACAGTGAATGGTTAATGCTTTAGTCTGGTCTGAGAACCTCGAGTCACAGGGGATTCAAGTGGAATTCTATAGTTAAGAGTGGCCGTTAAAAGTGACAGAATGGTTGAGTTCAGTTAAGAGGACTCATGGATCAAGAGAGGATCCTAGGGAACTGGGACTAGTAGCCCTTCCCTGAGATAAATAGCTTCTAGTAAAGACAGGTGTGTGAGAGTGATCCCTGTCAAGTGGTAAAGAAGGAAAATTGGAACTTGTGTGTTTCTTACTTCCTAAAGTTAAGTAATTTTAAGACAAAGAAGCTTATGCTTGTTTATTTACACAGCACCTGACAAGAGATCTATTGCCACAGTTTTAAAGTCTTGTCTGTAAAACTAGACAACTATATCTTTGTAACAAGCTGACTGTTATATCTAGTTATATGAAGTTGCCTCATTCCTGTTGCCTATTCATCTGCCAAGTTCCAAACCTGATACCTTCCTGACCATTTCCCCTTGAAAGTGAAATGAAATAGTTTATTTGTTTTGAATTACTATCAGTTTCTTGTGTGCTATAATTTGACATTTACCAACCCCCCCCCCCCGATGATTTTTTTTAAAAAAAGGTTTTGGTCCCTCAGTTCCCAAGGCTGGGTCAGCAAGGACTGCCCAGCTAAAGAAAAAGTAAAAGAGAAGTGGGGAATCCTTACAAAGGCTAATAATAATCAGTGAGGGAACATCAAACAAAACCAAAAAGTCTTCACCTGCTGGCAGAACACAACAGTGGAGGGTACAACCTATTCATTAAGTCACACAGGTTTCAGACCTCTCAACACATAAAAAACACTTGCTTTGGGGAGAAAATAATCATGCATCTAACTACTTGATAATGTCTCATGTGATTTTAATACTTGTACCTACATAATTTCTATGTAGAAAATCCATGTTTGATGAGGTCTCAAATGGTTGAGGTGCCCAGTAGCATGTTTCATCTTCTAAACAACAGTGACAGTTAGGATTGCTAGCCTCATATCAGTGGGGTGATTTGGGGGGTGTTCTGGAGATGGAGTTGGATGCTGGTGATGCAATGATGTCACCTCCAGAAGTGACATCATTGTGCTAGTGATGTCGAGGCAATGCTTTACTTTTGGGGCAAAAAAAAATTGGTGGTGGTGGGGGTCCATAGGTTTCAACAGATTCTCAAAGGGAACCATCCATGTACAGTTGCCAGGCAGGGCCTGGCAACTAATAGGAGGTTTGTTGGGGACAGCAGTGTCCTGGGGAGAAAGATAAAAAAAGAAAAACAAGGTATTGTCTGCTTACAAGAAGTTCTGATCATAGAGTTCCTGATGATCCCTAGAACTACCCAAGGACAATTGTACCCCCATTTGGCCCCAATTTCTGCCCTTTGATTAGGTGAGTATCAGTGGGCAAAGGCCACAATTACCTGAATGCCTCCTGCCCTAAATGGGCAAATGGGGACTCTAGGTCCCTGACTCAAAAAAGGTTAAGAATTGATACTGTAAATCAATCCAATCAATAAGATGTGACATGCAGTATTCTCTCTAAGCTGAGTTAGTTTGAGCTACTCACAGGGTTTTTTTTAGCTTCTGGCTCACATCTTTTTGTCTTAGCTCAGGAAAGATGGCTCCAGAGCAAACTATTTTATGCAGTAGTCAAATTGCTCACTCACAACTTTAATGCCAGTAGGTCACAAAGTAGAATTTTTGCTCACAAGACTCCACAGCTTAGAGGGAGTATTGGCAACATGTAATACAGTGTTATAGCACTATAATTACAACAGTCTTGATAATGCCTTGACTGATTTAAAAAAAAAAATAGGCTGTGATCACACTTTCCTTTAGATCTGACATAGGTGCAAATGCCAGACAGATCTAAAGGGAGCGATCAGGAGTTCTGGGTTGCGCTGCGGCAAAGTCAGTCACCCTCGCGGGTCTCTCCCGATGGCACGGCTGAATTGTTGATTTCTTTAGGGGTCTGGAGGGGTCTTCAGTCCTTTGGGTTCCCCCAGAGAGGGGCACAATCCATCAAGCTTGATCCAAGCTCCTCATGTGCAGTGGCAGTGAGTTGTAGCTCGGATCGCTCCGAAGGAAGAAATCAACAAGAGCCTTCATGCCAGGCTTGGAGGTGAAGCTGTGGCTATCCTTTTTCCACTCCTGCACTCTTCAACAAAGGCAAACCTTGTAAGTACTATTACTTGCAAAGCAATCTTCAGACTCTCTGTTTTTATTAGAGCCCTTTAAACTTTTAAATACCACTTCTATAGAGAAGGAGGGAATCCCCCTCCCCTTTCCTTCGCGGCTTCTGAAAGAACACTTGGAATTTCAAAATCCTTCACTGGGCTCTCTAAAGGAAGCTACAGTTTGAAAATTTGGAATAACTTCTCTCTTTTTTTGTCCTTTCTATGGATATATATACTTTCTGAGCTGATCAGGATATATAAGCCTGGTAACTCCTTCATCTTGGATACTTCTGCAAATCTTTAGACTGAATATATACTCTACTTAAATAGACTTTGTCCCTTGATACTGGAGCTTCTATTAATTTTCTTTCATTTAAAGACTTTGGATTATTTCCAAATCTTTCCCTTCTCTATAATGGATTAATTTTATGGGGGTCTTTTCTTTTCTTTTTTGATTTTTGGAATTGAATAAGTATCAGTCACTGATGATTTGGGACTATATTGGATTATCTTCCTTCCTCTAATTTGTTTCCTCTTTGTTGGTATCTTTCCTTCTCTTTATGGAAATCCTTTGGGACAAAGAAAACTGCTTCAAATGTACTGTACAGAGTCTACTTCTTAAAGCTTGAAGAATAAAATGGCTTCTGCTCCTTCTCTTTCATAACAAACTCAGTGAAAGATAAGGTTCTAGTTTGATTTGACTTTAATCTGTGTTCTCTAAACAACTGATAATGTGTTCCTAAGAACTTGACAGGGCTCATTTCGTAGCAGGAGCTCCTTTGCATATTAGGCCACACACCCCTAACGTAGCCAATCCTTCAAGAGCTTACAGAGCTCTTCTTACAGGGGCTACTGTAAGCTCTTGGAAGATTTGCTACATCAGGGATGTGTGGCCTAATATGCAGAGGAGCTCCTGCTACGAAATGAGCCCTGGAACTTGACATTGTTCTAACTATATATGCTATTATAGCTTGGTGTTATGGTTTTCTTAAAATGAGTGACCTTGAAACTTTAGTTATGAACATTTCTGTGAATCTCTAGTTTGAACATATATTTTTTTAAAAAAATGGAGGACTCAACTAGACTGCGGAAGTTATCAGAGGCTTTACTTCCAGATATATCATCAATATCTATGGACACTGACTTCATGGAACTTTCTGCTAAAGACTTTATTATTTTCCAAAACACAATTGTGACAGCCATTAGAACAGCAATGGAGGAAGTTTTTCAACCGGAACAACCTGAAAATCAACTTTTGAACAAACAGACTACTCTTGGGAAAGAGAATGAACAGATAAGACCTGAAGAAAAAGAGAAAATACTGGACTGTGCTGATGCTGTTACGGAAACTGACAATCAACCTAGAAGGCCCTACAGAAATGAATGTACACCTTTAAAGGCAATTAAGATTTCTTTGAATGAACAACTGAGACCTTACCAAGAAAATATCTTCCACAAGTCTCCTGAAATAATTGCAATCCTCTTACCTCAGAGAAACCAAAGAATCCAATACATGAAATTGCGACTCAGTTTTAAAATTCAGTTCAGATGGCTTCTTTGGGAGGAATTCAGTACATATAAAGGAAAAGGCACCGTATTTTTTTTTTACCTGTAGAACAAGCACCTTTATTGAGAAAAAAGGTTACAATGCACAGAAGAAGAGATAGATATGCATGAGTTAAATGGGAGAAGTCTTTAAAATAAGCATAATGCTATTCGCAGAACTACAAGTCTTAACATACTGCCTATAAGTAGATTTTTGTAACTGACCCTTATAACACTTTTCTAACCATAAGAATATATTTTATATTTACAGTAGGAGGTTATTTCACCTTCAAACTTATTGCTATTTATCTTTTCTAGAAAGGGGTACCACTTTTCAAGTGGGTTGTATAGCTCCCTCCCTATTAACGATCTGTCAAAACACAATGTGCATTTTTCTTCCAGAAAATTGTCCCAGACCTTGTTCCACCAGTGTTTTGTTGAAGGGGCAGTGTCCAATCTCCAATGCTTGGCTATTACTGCCTTTGCAGCTACAAGCAACACCGTGATAAGATCCCGTATTTGTGGGGGTGGTCTATTTCCAGACCAGAGGTTGAGTAGAATTATGCTTGGGTCAAGTGGTATGTGATAGTTGACAATGGTCTCGATTTCTGTCAGCACTTTCTTCCAGAACAAGGCTATCTGTGGATAGGTCCATCAAGTGTGGTAGTAGTCTGCAGCAAGGCCACAGCCTTTCCAACATACGGGTGGGATTTTCTGGGTTATATGGGAGAGGGTAAGGGGAGTTGTGTACTACCTTAAGACAAAGGCACCGTATTAAGACTTTAAGACTTAGAGGGAGAAACCAGAAAATTAAGAAGAAAATTTAAAAAAAATGTTAATTTAGGACTCTGTTTAGGGATTTCCTGAGATCTCTACTTGTATTGAGAGTAACCCTCCTACTTTGATGGAGTAAGAAACTGGTGTATGGTTTCCTATATAAAACAAAATAGCTTTTACTCATGCTTTTAAGTTTATAACAAAATTGCAAGCTAGAATTACTTGTATTTTTCCAGATTTGTTGACTTGCTTCCTTACTTATAGGTTTTGGATTTGTGATAGAGTTAATAGAAATTAGATTCCTATTTTACTATTTATATTATGATTCCTGGGAGGGTTGAAGCATTTTAAAGGGAAGAACTAAAAACAAAAACTCAGCAAACAGTGGAGACGGACACACTGAGAGTAACCCTCATATTCTGCTGGAACAAAACATTGATTTGTGGTTTCCTATATAAAACAAATTAGCCTTTATATAGGTATATTATATAATGGTAGGTGGTAATATACTAGTGGTAGTTACATAGAAAGAGAACATATAAAAGTGGTTCTATAGTTTATACTAATTTTAGACATGTTGGCTCATCCATTTTTATAAGGGATGGATTACAGAAAGAGTTTCACTCTATTTTTCTTATTTTGATTATCAGAAGAGTTGAAATATGCTAAAGTGAAGAACTAAAAACAAAAATTTATAAAACAGTGAAGATGGATAAATTGCTTTTATTTCTGAAAAGATAACAAGATAGAACATTTCAATACATATGGTCAAAAGAAGGGTACAGCATATGAATTGCTACATGTTTTTCATGAAATCAGAAATACCATGGATTATTTTCTGTTTTTATTTTTTGCAATCTGATAGACAATCTATATTGGCTTTTGATGTTGAAATCTTAAAGGAGGTTGTAAGAAGTAACAAATCAGATACTACAAATGCAAACTTTCCCCCAAATTTGTATGTTTTCTTGTTTTGTGTATGTTTGTATGTTTTGTCTTTTGTGTGACATGATTTATATTTAAATAAAATTATATTTTAAAAAATAATAATAAAGGAAGCAATCAGACAGCAACATCTGGGAAGAGTCCTGCAGTTGATGGCAACCCATGCTGCTCCACCATGGAAGCGGAGTTAAAAGATACCGGGCAAAGTCTGGTCCTAATGTTTGCTGATGGGCCACAGATGGACTTTTCCCTGTCTGATTGCTCAAGCATGCTCTCATACCATCAGGATGGTCTTATCAGGCCATCCTGACTCCGTGTCATGCCCCCCTTCATAATATGTGCATCATCACATACTCCATAGGGGGCCCTCAGTGTGGAGATGTGATTTCTTGATTGCTCATTTATGTGCAAAGGAAACAAATGGCAACCCCCCCCACAATGACTCACCCACAGTTGTGTCTGATCACAAAGTGACGGGCTGCACCCACAGCTTCAAAGGGCTGTGTGATCTCACAACTGAATGTCAAATTCCTCCGGAGGAAATAGCCTCTCTTCCCCTGTGCTTCAACTGGCATGTGTGACCACAGCCTTAATGTTTTGGTTTTTTTTCTCTTCAAATGGAGGGTAGTATACCATAGTGACATTCCAGGAAAATAATGGCTTCCAAATTCAATAAACATATAACTAGTATACAGGACAGTTTTAACAAATAATGTTTGGAACCAAAAGTTCAAATAAAGGAAAACTTACATTAATTTCAACCAATTATTGTTAAAATAAGTAAAGCTGACATTGATTCTTTCCAATTATTGTCTGCTTCAGGAACTTTCGTTCCTATTGTTTAAAGGGCATGACAGTTCCATACTGACAGGCAGTGTCTCCGCTAGTTTTATATTCAAACTGAAAATAAAAGTCACCTTTAAGTCAATGCTTTTTGTAGAATTTGGTACAGAGTGGAAGGAGCTGCCATGTCAGTACAGCTATAACAAACCAAAAAGGGGTCACAGGTATCAAACAAGAAAACCATACAAACAAACCCTGTGATATAAATGGCATTTAGTAAGAATTATATTACTTTCAAAACTTTACAAGATTGCAATTTGTCCAACATTCTCAACTTTACAATATTACAAAAAATCCAATATTCTCAATGAGCACCTGGTTATAAACTCATTTCAACAGCAGTCTTCCTCAGGAGCAATTCTATATTGTAAGGAGGTGTCAGCTTCTTAATCAAGTTATAATAGGAGCAAACTTCGTTATTTTTTTTTTAATTTCCTTCAAAATATCCTGGCCATGGTAAATGAAAAGCAACATGAAGCTGAATGGAATATAATTATTTTGAACTTGAAATTATTTAATATATAACTTATGTTTGGTTCCATTATGAGTTTGGTTCCTATTGTTTAAAGGGTATGACAGTTCCATACTGACAGGCAGTGTCTCTGCTAGTTTTACATTCAAACTGAAAATGAAAGTCACCTTCAAGTCAATGTTGTTTGTAGAATTTGATACAGAATGGAAGGAGCTGCCATGTCGGTACAGCTGGCAAGGTGACAGGTCTTTTAAGAGTCGAATTCCTGGTATCTTAGCTTATTGTCAGCCCCACCAATTAAGTAGGGACAAATTTTCAAATGTTGTTATGCTTTAGTTGATTAATCACTGTGATTAATCATTAAAGCTGGCAGCCCTTGCAGAAGCTCTTAACTTTCCCATAACTGGCAATAGCTTATTCCTCATTTGAATGCTTAGTTGCCTAACTTTTACTGTCTGATAGAGAAAGAGGATAGCAGAACACTGCTTATTGGGGGAGAGGGTAAGAATTGTTTTTCTTAAACTGCTCATCTAAAATGGCTAACCTCTTCAAGCTTGGATGGTTTGAATGGACTCCACGATAATGTCCAGGAGCTATAGAAGGAGAAAATATTTTTCAGCTAATAATATTTCCTTTCAATAATTGCCAGAGAGTACTCTGTGTTTATTGTGGCATGTTCCCCTTTTTCAAATCAGATTTTGCCATATGCTAAATAGCTAGATAATATTTGTCCCTCCCTCCCCCAAAAGCACACCAGAGACAGCACTGAGAGTCCCATGAATCCTAAGCTCCAACAAGCCCTAAGAAACAGGTTCAGAGCAATCAAAGGTATGTGCCACATGTAGAGCACATAGATCCATATGTCTTTCCTGTTTATGAGGTAATCTTGAGGCAGGGAACCTGTCACTCATTCATTCACTCATTCATTTATAGTCCACCTTTCTTTTTTTTCCCCTTTCTTTTTTTTTAAAGTTTCCAAACTATATTGAAGTAAATGATTGAATAAATATACAGAAAAACTCAGAGAAACTTCAAGCAGGCACAAGTATTACAAAGACAATTAACAAATGCTTACCATACCATGCAAACAATTAGATAAATACAATAGGTCCCATTATGGTAATGAGTAGTGAAAAAAAATCAATATACAGTATTTATGGCATCTAAAATAGATTTAAACTCATTACGGGATGCTGAGTATTCTAGATTTGGAAACCATGTTTTCACAAATTTCGAAGTATAGCTTTCTGTTTCATTCTGTGACAAGGAGTCTGACAATTTATCCATTATGCAATATTCTTGTATTTTTTATAAACAAACAGCTTTTATTATGCATCAATAGAGCTTATCAAATAACACATACCAAATAAAGTCAGCAAAGTTAAAAATACTAAACGAGTGTAACCTTGAAACTATAAACAATAAACGACTCAGTGAATTAACTGCCAAACTAGAAAGAACTTTGGCATCCTAATGAGAGCTTTTAAGGTATGCCCGGTGGATTACCCATAAGAAAGCAGCTTAAATTTACAGAATGAAGTTAGTTCGCCCTCAAACGTATTGTGTTCAATCTTATCAAGAAATGGGTACCACTTGTCCAGTGGATTAAATAATTCTTTCTCCGACAATGATTTATCAAAACAGACTAAACAGTTTTCCTCTATAAAGTAGTCCCATACTTTATTCCACCAGTGCTGGAGTGTAGGACCTTTCTCATATTTCCAGAGTTTTGCTATAACTGCTTTTGCTGCTGCCAGTAAGACCATTATCAGTTGAAAGGTGGGTGTTGTAGGCCTCTCTTTCGGCCAGTGCAGTAGAAGTACTATACTTGGGTCCAGAGGTATGTGGTAGTTGGTAAGTTCCTCAATTTTTTGCAGAATTACTTTCCAGAATCCTGAAATAACAGAACAGGACCACCAGACATGCATAAAGTCTGCTGTATCGCCACACCCTTTCCAACATTGAGGAGAGCATCGAGAGGTCATACGGGAAAGGGTCAAAGGGGTTGTATACCAATGTAGCATTACTTTGAGATGTGTCTCTAGAATAGATACTGATTTTGTAGCCTTAGCAATTGAAGACCACAAATCTTCCCACTGCTTGTCTAGTAATTTCTGGTGTAAGTCTGTGTGCCATGCAGCTTGGTAGTACATTAGTTGGTTCGAGGTATTCGTTGTTAAAAGATTTGACCTATGAGGCCTTTCTTGGGCGTGTTATACACTAGCATTTGTTCAAAGGGTTTTAAAGGTTTTTTGATGTTTTGTTTTATTTCAGGTGCATCCAGCAGGTGACTTAACTGCAGATATTCGAACCAAGGTAAGGTAGTTCTGAATTTTCTTTCTAGTTCTAGTTTTGTGGCTCGTCTCTTAGCAAGAATAAGGTCGTACAATCTTGTAATGCCTGCTGCCTTCCAGAAGCGAAAATTGGTGGCGTTGTTTGCGGGGGAGAACCACTTTTGAGAGAAGGATGTGCTTGTCAGGGATCTCTGGTGAGTTAAAGTTGATCTAGAGGAAAACCAAGTCTTAAGTGTTGCTTTTAAGAAAGGGTTTTTTAGACCCTTAAGAAATTTAACTGGGGTGTCGGACCAAAACATCTCTTTGAAGGATAAATTACAAAGCGAGGATTCTTCAATGAGGCACCAATCAGGTCTTGCTGTGTGGTGGTGCTGGCATACTATAGATACGAGTGCCGATGCTTGGGAGTAAAGTTTGAGATCCAGCATGGCCATCCCTCCTTGCTTCAGAGGATGACACATTATTGCAAAGTTGACCTTGTGGCGTTTGCCTTGCCACACAAATGAATTTAGGAGGTGCTGCCATTTTTAATCAATGAATTGGGGATGTTGATGGGAAGAATTCAGAAATAATATAAAAATATGGGGAAAACCAAGGATTTGATTGTTTGGATTCTGTTAAACCACGTCAAAGGACAATTACTCCAGGAAAATAGTTGTTTGGAAATTTCTTTAGCTATCAAGTCATGGTTATACTTTATTATGTCTGTCAAGTTGAGTGGAATATTTACTCCCAAGTAATGCCAAAATTTCTGAACCCAATTAAATGGGTAGTCATCCTTGATGAGTGATACCACCTCATGATGAAGATGTATCGGGTATAGAACTGTTTTAGCATTGTTTACTCTTAGTCCTGAAATTGTGCCAAATTCCTGGAGCAACAGTTGAATGTGGCAAAGTGATTTGACGGGGTTGGAGACGTAGACCACTATGTTATCTGCAAATAGGCTTGGTTTGTATTCTCTGTTTTTAATTAGGATTCCTGTAAATTCAGTATCGTCTCGTAGTGTTTTTGCAAGGGGTTTGATCACCATGACGAAGAGGATTGGAGATAGGGGGCATGCTTGACACATCCCTCTGTTCAATGAGATGGTTTTACTAAAGTCTCCATTGACCAAAACTTTGGCAGTGGGATTATTGTAGATTGCTTTCATAGCATTCTGAAAGGCCACACCAAAGCCTATTGTGTTGGTTAGCATCTTCAGGTAGGCAAATTCGACTGTATCGAAGGCCTTTTCAATGTCTATAGAAAGGAGTAAGGTGTTAAGGTCTTTAAAGTTCTGTCCATGATAAATTATATTTAACGTCTTTCTTACATTGTCAGCAATATCCCGTGATGGTAGAAAACCAGTCTTATCTACGTGGATGTATTCTTCGATGATTCCTTTGAGCCTCTTTGCCATAACTGAGGTAAAAATTTTGTAGTCTATGTTTAGTAGGGAGATCGGTCGATATGACCTCGGATCCATTAAGTCTTTGTTTTGTTTGGGAATAAGAATCACATTGGCCTGATTCCAAGAGTCAGGCAGTGTGCCCCTAAGCAGTATGTTGTTGCATACTTTCCTGAGTGGTTCTTGTAGGATATCCACAAAGGATTTGTAGAACTCAGCAATAAATCCATCGGGTCCTGGTGACTTCTTAGTCTTTAAGGCTTTGAGGGCCGCGAACATTTTGGAAGGTTGAATGGGTTGTTCCAAAGATTCTTTGTGGAGGTTGGAGATTTTTCACATAGGATTGAGTTTTTTGTAAATTTATTTATTTATTTATTTATTCTATTTATATCCCGCCTTGCCAGTGAACCGGTTCAGTTGAGGATCTCAGTTTCCTTAGGTTCAGTGGATGCATATAGGTGTCAGAATCTGCAGATTCAGACAATGGTTTCTGGGGTCTTCTGCTAATCTTGTAACCTGTTGCTATGCTGCTATGTATTGTAATCTGTGCCTGCACCCATTTTATACTCATGCCTATTGCTATGCTGCTAAGTATTGTAACCTGTGCCTGCACCCATTTTGTACTCATGCCTATTGCTATCAGTTGCTCCTATGCCCACCATGTAATGTATACTAGGTGACCCCAGTTTATGGCTTTGACCAGGCCTGGTCTATGTAACTGTTTGCCCGGGAGAATGACAACTTCAAAGCATGGGAACAATGGGCCTCTCACACTCCTGCCTCCACATTCCATTCATCCCGGCTGGGAAGACAAGGGGAGGACAAGGACTATTTCTTATCAACGTGCGAAAGCCTTGAGGGAAGCATTTGTTATGTGAATATGGTTACATCTGAGGGGTCTGGTTTGGGAAGGGAAATTTACAGCTTAACACCTAGCTTTCTTTCCTGTGGGAAACAAACGGCCAGAGACCCCTTTTGCCCGCCATTTTTCCCCTTTGGTGATTGGTTACCTATGGGCAATTCAAATTGTTCTGAAGGGTATATTAGACCTGCTTCTATTGTATGCGTTATCTCTGACAATTAATCCGAGGACCTGTACCAATGTAGAAATTGGAAATAAAGAACTGTGTTTCATCAACAAAGATCTGATCCTTGACTACTTTGAGCAGAAGCCTCACAATAGGTCAGTGTAGAATGATTCTAGGATTTTCAGAATACCAGCTGTTGACGATTGGGCTGACCCTTGTTTATCATGGAGATAGGTAATATATCTTTGAGCTCTCTGTTTTTTAAGTCGGGCTGATAGAATTTTTAGTCTCATTGGACCTTTTGTTGATGTGGTGTGATGATGTCTGTATTTTTCTTTACAGATTTGAATAGTATCCAAGACTTCCAGTGCTTTCTTAGCTGAAGGAGATGGGTGTAAGTTTTTGCATTGCATGTCTTTTTATGTTGGGATTCTAGGCGTTGGATACTTCGTAGAAGTTCATCTTTTCTTTTGTTGCATTCTATATTACAGGCTTTTAGTACTTGGATGCATTTGCCCCTCATTACTGCCTTTGTCGCTTCCCACACTACAGTGTCTGAGGTGCCACAGGACACATTGATGGCAAAGTATTTCTGCAGTTGCTCTTTCAGCAACGTTCTTGAGTGGGGATCTGTTAATAAAATTTTATTGAACCTCCAAATTGGTTTATTTTTCCTTGTTTCCTTGTAGTTTATAGAACATTCCACAGAGGCGTGGTCAGACCAGTGTTGGATCTCTATTGAGGAAGAAGACATAATGTTTGTCAGATGTCTGGATACAAAGAAGTAGTCTAATCTGATGTGAGTCTTGTGGACTGCCAAGAAATACATATAGTCTCTTGTGGTCGGGTGGTGAAGTCTCCACAGGTGAATTAGATCATGTTGATCCATAAGATCTTTAATAGGATTCCTAGTTGTCATTTTTCTGTTTTTTTTTGTGTCGCTTTATTTGTAGTTGCATGTGATTTGTCCAGGTTGTAGTCCATTAAGTAGTTAATATCACCAGCTAGAATAATAGGGCCTTTAGCAAAAGATTTCAGTTTATCCAATGTTTGGTGCATGAAATCTACCTGTCCACTGTTAGGAGTGTAGATGACTGCCAATGTGATCATGTTGTTGTTGAGAGACCCTTGCAGAAATAAGAATCTGTTTGCTGTGTCAACCTCTTTAGCTTCCAATGAGAAGACCACCCATTTGGAAAATATAATGGCTACACCCCTTGATTTAGAGGAACCATTTGCCACATATTGCTGGGGGAACCACTTAGAAAATAAATTTTTACTTTTATTTTTGGTATGCGTCTCTTGGAGAAAGGCGACATCAATATGTTGCCTTTTCAAGTCAGTAGAGATACGTTTGTTTTTATTTTATTGTTAATTCCTCAACAATTAAGTGTGAGTAGTTTGATCTCTTGGTTATCTATTGTCTTTAAATACATGGCTAACTACAAAGCTAAAAGCGAAGGGACATGCCTGAGGCCTAGACAAGTCAGCATTATCTTGAGATTTGGTGGTAAGCAGGACCAACATAGTATTGTTGTATTTTTAAAAAACCAGTCAGAGATATCAGGTCATTTATTGCTTTTCCAAAATTTGACAAGTACCACTCTAGCTGCAGCACAAAGGATTTCTATTAAATTATGGTTGAACGGATGACACTTAGCAATGGGCCAGTGATTTAGTACCAAGGTTTCAATATCAAATTGGATTTCCAAATGGGTTATTTCATATATGTGCTGTACAACTAATTTCCAAAAGTGTTGTACAACTATACAGTCCCATCAACAAACATAGTCCGCCTTTCTCAAAGGGACTCAAAACAAATTATATATAGTGAGCCAGTATGATCACAAAAATGGGGCATTCAATAACAAAACAATAGGATTTTAGAAGTCTGGAACTACCAGAAAGAACTGAAGCATAGCATAAGTATTTGCATGACACATGGAGCAATACAGAAACTACATCTGTAGGATCCTACTTACAGTAAGCTATACACAGCAGTATAAACCACAGTCCTTAGTCATTATCCAGGCAAGTCTGTAATACCATTTTGTGCAGTGCAATTCTGTTACCTGCAAAGAAAAGCTCTCTCGAACAATTCAGTTTTGCATAGTTTGAGGGAAGCCAGGAGAGTGGAACTTTCCAGATCTCTTTGGGTAGGCCATGCCACATAGGGTTGCCAGCCCCCAGATCCTAGCAGGGTTTCCCCCGCGTTGGGTTTTTTTAATCTGCCATCAGCCCAGAAGTGATGACATCATGAAGGCAATGTTACACGGTGATGCTAAGGTTTTGAAGCCAAAAAAACCCATAAAGTTTTTGCTCAAAAACCAGAGTGTTGTGTGCAGCATCCCACCCACCCCTGGAATACCCCCCAAATCCCCCTGCCATGATGGTGAGGGGAGGTGGCAATTCTAATGCCACAAGGTAGGAGCCACAGCAGAGAAAGCACACTTACATGCAGTTGTTGGTTTGGACTATTTGCAGGTTGGCACTAGCAGAAGCCCCTGTTGACTTGAGTGAAGTTCTTGTGGTAGAACATAGGGAAATAGAGGGTCTCACAAATAAGAGGGGGCAAAGCTATGAAGGGCTTTGTATGTGGTAACCAATACTTTAAATTGAGTCCAAAAATACATAGGCAGCCAATGGAGCATCTGCAAAACCATATCCTGGTGCCACCTTCTAAAACTTACACACCAGGAAAGACTGGAGTCACTGCAAAACTGTGTCCCCAGTCCCGTCACAGTTATCCAGTCCACAACAGCATAGTTAAAGGTATCAAAAGCTGTTGAGCAGTCCGGAAGATACCTCTCTGAATGACCAGAGAGATTTCTTCCTGAATTTGGGTCAGATAGAAGACTGAAAGGTCCCAGGTAATCTGTCTCATCTATAAACATCTGGAGATGCTGGACTACCACATGCTGAAGTACCACTGACCTACAAAAAGGAAAATGGCATATTGGACCAAAATTCAAATATGTGGCCTGAAAACAAAGCTAATGATGAGCTTCTTTCAAGGGCATGCTGAAGAATTCTTCCCCAAGTGAGGCATTCATTATTTGACCCATGAAGAGTACTGGACACAGGAGGCCAGTTGAGTGAAATTCAGCATAGTGATCTTTATTCGAGTCAGGAACAAGCATACCTGAGGTGGCCCGGGGGTCTGCTTATATGCACAGATAAGCCTTGCCCCCAGCAGCATCTCTACTTTGGGATAGGGTAACCTGTCCACCAGAGAATCCCATTAGTCCATTCAAATATTCTCTACTCCTGGTTGGTCTGTCTTTAGGAGCCTAGGGTGCTACTGTTCTTCTGCCTCAAGCTCGAGTCTTTTCAGGCCATGCAGCTAGACCGCATGGTGATTGCCATTACGCGATCCCTGACTTCCATCTCGGGTGAGTGCACACTCGAGAATCATAGGCAACTGTACACAAAAGAATCATAGGCATGGTAATACATGATTTGTCATTAAGACATAACAACCCATTTAATGTGCAGTAGACTCCATTTGGCTGATTAAATTAGCCTGAACAGGCAAGGATTGCATATGCAGGTGGTAACCCATGTCCTTATGCTGCACAAACTGAAAAGTTTCCATATAAATCAGGCAAGTGGAAGCTTCGTAAATAGCTTCACAACTTCACCTGCAATTAATGTGAAGTCAAGCCTGATCGAATGCAATCAGCTTTGTCTACAAGATGCTTTGCAAATGGGTCACAGCAAGTGTCTGAGGACTCTTCAGCTCCCCTTGGAAGACTTTATGTAAAAGACCTGTCCCTTTTCAACAGACGATCAGGCTGTGGCTCAGTGATCGAGTGCATGACAGCCATTGACTTCTATGAGGACACCATTGCCTTCTGAACTGTGATGACCTGGGCCACTGATAATCAAGGCTGCTCCTTGGTGCTTGCAGTATTCTGAGACCTGTTCTTGGTTGTGTTAGCCCCCATCTGGAACATTTTACTCTGCATATCATATGGCTCTCCACAGAAGTGACTGATGAGAAGTCCTGAGGTGCTGGCATCACTGCTTGGGCCAACCACATGGGAAAAGGCCAAGGGCATATGTTCTGCATCAACTGAACACACATGAACATATGAAGCTGCCTTAAACTGGATCAGGCCATCGAAGTCAGTATGGTCTACTCAGAATGGCAGCTGCTCCCCAGGGTTGTAGGTAAAGGTCTTAACATCACCTACTGCGAGGTCCTTTTTTAACTGGAGATGCCGAGGATTAAACCTGGGACCTTCTGCCTCCAAGGCAGAGGCTCTTCCACTGAGCCGGAGCCCTTCCCCTGTCACAGTTACCGTCATCATACTAACCACCTGGGTTAGAGGCAAACCTCTGAAGTACTAGCAGCTCTCTTGTGTTTCAGTTTGTTCCCATGGCGCCTGATCAAGTACAGACTTTGTCTCTCTGCCTCCCCACTTTCATTTGTCAGCACAATATCTCCACCAATAGATGTTCCCAGTCCCCCCCCCCCCCCCGGACAAAACAGCTGCCTACACTGAGTGGGTGTGTTTGTGGTGTATTGTTAGGACAGATGAGCCTAGCAGAACCAGTGCATTATTACAAAAAATCTGTAGGATGGACCACAGAGTCAGGGGATGTGAAAAGAAACCAGGTTGTTCAAAACTGGAGTAGTGGTTAAGTGTGTGGGCTCTAATCTGGGAGAACTGGGTTTGATCCCCTGCTCCTCCACTTGCAGCTGCTGGATGACCTTGGGCAAGCCATAGTTCTGTCAGAGCTGTTCTTGAAAGAGCAGTTTTCAAAAGAGCTCTCTCAGCCCCACCTACCTCACAGTGTGTCTGTTGTGGGGAGGGGAAGGGAAAGGATTTTGTAAACCGCTCTGAGACTGAGTGAAGGGCGGGGTATAAATCCAATTTCTTCTTCTTCTTCTTCTTCTTCTTCCAGAAGCAGTACATTTTTGTCCCACTTTGCAGGAAAGAATACAAATGCATGGAACCTAGATACTTAATCGTTCAGTTCCCCCCCCACACACACCCCAGTGATTTAGTATTCTAGACTATGCACAGTGTTCAGAAACAGCAAGAATGAGGATCATTCAAATGCTTTGAGATAGATTTCTGAACAACCCAGTTTCTGCAAAAAACATGGTGTTGCAGTGCCAGGATAGTGTTCAGGAAATAGCCATACTTCTAAAGCTGAGAACACTGTCAGCCTTTTCCCCCTTTTCTTTTGGGTTGTGTGGCCATTTTGCAAGGTCCTGGAATTCTCCCAGAAATACAACGGATTTGCAGATTACAATGATCTGTTTCCCTGGAGGAAATGGCAGCTTGAAAGGACAGACTGTTTGGCGTCATATACCTGCTGAGCTCCCTGCCCTCCCCCAAACTCCACCAGGAACTGTCCCCGGATCTCGAGGAATGTCCCATGCCAGAGCTGGCATCCCTATTTGTAATTTAGCTGTACTGTTTTACACCATGTTGTTATATGTCTGTCTGCACAATATAATCAACTTAGTCTTCAAATGAGGGATCCCCCCATAATAGCTGAAGGAAACGGACAGTAATAAGAAATGTTACACTTGTTAAAAATATAACTGCTGGTTACATGCAGCATCTGTTATGACCTATGTATGATTGTTCTGAATCTTCAAGCAACTCAAACTGCACAGGTTGTTTCTATCTGAGCCTGCTGCTTTTCATTACATACTCAGTCCCCCCCCCCCCACTTTGTTATTTCACTTCCCATGCCATTCTAAGCAGAATTATATCCTCCTTAGCCCATGGATAACTCCTTCCTTCCTTCCTTCCTTCCTTCCTTCCTTCCTTCCTTCCTTCCTTCCTTCCTTCCTTCCTTCCTTCCTTCCTTCCTTCCTTCCCTTCCCTTCCCTTCCCTTCCCTTCCCTTCCCTTCCCTTCCCTCCTTCCCTCCTTCCTTCCTTCCTTCCTTCCTCCCTTCCCTTCCCTTCCCTTCCCTTCCCTTCCCTTCCCTTCCCTTCCCTCCTTCCCTCCTTCCCTCCTTCCCTCCTTCCTTCCTTCCTTCCTTTCCTCTCGCTCTCTGATTTTAATAGGCACTGTATTTCCTATATTTAATCTATTCATTTCAAAGGATGTGCTTCCCCTGAACTTCCATCCAGCTGAACTTCACAGCAGCTTCAAACCAAATTTAGAAAGCAAAGAGTCAAACAAAATTAAAACACAATAAAAATTCCAAAAGCAGCTTCATTGCATAGATAAAAAGGCAACAGCTGTCCAAACATTAATTAATAAATAGGCCAAAGGATGGCATTAAAAAAAATAGTTTTCACTTGGCATTTAAAAATAAAAATGAAATTTGGTGCCATGTTTGGGGATGGCATTACACAGTTTAAACCCCCCCCCCCAAACAAAGAAAAGCCTTTTTATAGAAACTGCAGTTTGGTGAATATTAAGATATCTTTTGTAGGATAAAACTTCATAGTTGGAATGAATTATGAGGACTAAAAGCAGCTCAGGGTACTTGTGTTTAGCTTGGTTAGACATAATAATAATGATGATGATGATGATACTTGCATGCTAGGTACGTCTCTTAAGTCTTAGACAGTGATTTGTTGCAAGCAATTTAGTATCAATGTGGGGGGTATTTTTTATAATTAGGAAAACTTAGTATTAAATAATTCCTCCCACCCAAAGACAGCTTCAGTATGCACGCCCACTTCTCTTTCTGCCTCCTTAGCTTTGTAAACCTAGCACAAAGACTTTACTGAAGGTGGCAGGTATTAATAGAAAGTAGCTTCATACCCAGCCCACCATTACATAAGCACATATATATCCTAAGCTGACTTCAAAAATGCACCATTTGAAGTGCAAAATGGTATATCTTTCATACTCAGGTCTGACTCTTGACTATTTCAGAAGGCTTCAGTGCTTCACCATGGATAGCAAGGCTGAGATAGCAGAGCAAAGTTTAACTCTGTTGAAATGTGTGCTTATCCAACCAGATGTAAGGAAGGATAAGGATGTGACATTGTGACAGCTTTTTGGCTGTCCTGGGTTTGAACCTTTGTGAATTTTGACTGACTTAATCAGTGGTGGGAGCAACATCTGATAAGAGTTCAACAGCTTGGTGGCCAGGTCACATCCTTAAATTACTCGGGGCATGTAACTAGAAGGTCTCCAGCCTTGTTTGGAATACCAGACAAAAATGGAGTCTGTTCCACTCTCTGACTTTTTGTAGAAAACTCTGTCTGGGTTGGATTCAAGCTGCTTTTCTGTCAGTGAAAAGAGGGGGAGGAGGTCTAGGGAGTAGGATCTGGGAGAGCCAGGTTCAAATCCCTATTCACCAACAATAGCTTGCTGTGGTGACCTTGGGCTTGTTACCCTGTCAACCTGACCTACCTCACAGAGTTGTTGTAAAGATAAAATGGGGTATAAATGAAGTAAAATACATTAAAAATAAATAAAGCTATGCTGGGGATCATGGGACCTACATGAACCAAACCACGTGGGACACAGGAGAATTTGCTGGCTGGCTCCAACACGATGTTTCTCCTCATCCATCTTCCTTCTGACATTGATCATTTTCATCCCTGTGAGGAAGCCAAAACATGGAGTCTTGGGGACTGCTATCATTCTATTTCAATCTGCTATGTCTTTCTCAGTAGGCAGTTTACAAGTTAAAAATTACTACAAACAAAACAGTGTAGCAGTATGATTGGTAGTTTCCTCAGGGGGCACAGCTGTCCACTCCACACCTGTTTACAGGATGGGAGAGAAAGCAAAGAGCAGTTCCACAGAGCAGAGTCACCACATGGGTTCATTCAGGAATAGTACCTGAGCCATGGACCTGGGTCCCATCTATGTACTTGAGATCTACCATCCACCTCTCCTCAAATCATTTGTGTGACTTACAAGGGCATGGAGCCCCATATCTGATAAAAGAAGTGAGCACAATCATGCCCCCTGACCTGGATAGTCCAGGCGAGCCCGATCTCATCAGATCTTGGAAGCTAAGCAGGGCCAGCCCTGACTAGTATTTGGATGGGAGACCTCCAAGTAACACCAGGGCCATGACATGGAGGCAGGTGATAGAAAACCACCTCTGAACATCTCTTGCCTTGAAAACCCTACATGGTCACCACCATCTGTCAGAGGGAACACTGGTCGCCATATGGCAGCTTTGACTTGACAGCACTGTCCACCACCACCACCACCACCACAATCGTGCCGTGCCTCATATTTGCCAAACTGACTTAAAGCACAGGCAGCACAGGTTGTGGTAGTGGCCTTATGCAGCAGTCCTTGTAACTAGTTGGATTTATTTATTTGCTACCTCAGGGCATATTTTGTGCTGTATTCTGCCTGAGTCTGGTCTTCTCCTGACCACGTCACACCTAGAGTGTGCCTCCATGAAATCACCTAGGGTAGGTCACATAATGGACATATGATCTGAAAGAGAAGTCCAATATACACCTGTACATATGATTGCCATGATCTGGGTAGGTGGGGGGATCATCATGTATGCCAGGGTAGGTGTGTATCAGCCTTTCACAACATCTGTTCTGAATGCTCAGTCAGCTTCCTGCGCACCTGCACCTAAGGTGGTCATGTGGAGGCCCTGCTATGTTCAGCTTTGTAAAGGGATCTGAGAACTTGGAGACAGAGCTAGGGATAGCTGACAGATAGAGCCCATTCCTCCCTATCCATCTCAGCAGGAGATAATATTACTCTCTTTGGGTCATTTTACACCTCCCCTCTAAAGTAGTTTGACTGCTGTCTTTTCCTGTGCTGATTTCACAGTGGTGTGAAATTTCACTCCAGGGGGTCTAAGTGCACTAATCAACAGCAATTGTTTAAAGGAGAATAAAGCCTGTTGAATACTAGCTTGACCACAGGAGGGCAATTAGTAGATGTGGACATTTCAGTAGCAGCACGGTTTCACACCGCACAGAGATGTGGGCAGGTTTTTTTGGAACTAGAATGATTCCAGCGGGAAAGTCAGATGTAAAAACAGCCTTTGTCAGCAGGGCTGTCCCTACCAAGTCTTGTCCCTGATCACAAACATTAGTGAAGGTATTTACTTATTGACAGGAGAAGGTCAAATTATTATTTGATCCTTGGAAAGATTGCATTTGAAAGTATTGTTAAGGTCTTCAGGGCAGCATCATCTCTGTCTCTTCATTGGTTTTTCTGTTGAATAATTCTTATTGGGCTAGATCCAGCTAGTTTTTTGAGCTGGTGAAAATAGAATGATACTACATGGGCATCAGGGGACCTATGTGCACAAAAAGCATGGGGGCTGGGGGCTGGCGTAAGGTGGGCGTATTGGGCAGGACTGAGTGGAAAAGCTGCCTGGACCCAACTCACTGATTCCGCAGCCAGTGTGCCCAGTTTTGTTCCTTTATATAGGACATGGCCTCAACCAAATCCTCTTGTATCAAAAGAGTCTCTTACAATCTAAGGATAGGTAAAGAGAATTTGAAAGAAATGAGTAGACATCACAATGAAGGGAAGATCTGAACAAAGAGACAAGACTTTCAGCAATTCTTGAGAACAATGATGGATGAATTGAGGTAGATGTCATGGGGGGCAGATGAGAAAGTGAGTGTCCCCATAAAAAAAAAGGCCAGATAAGGAAAATGCATTCAAGCGAGAAGAAGAGATCCTGGACTTTCTGACAGCACTATACAGTGATAACAACAATAAGGATATCACTGGCAAAGCTCATGGCATTTCACACCCATAAGTTTGCAAAACTCCGTTTCCCATACAACTGTGATCCGTAATATTACAAAGGACTACTTTATTTCCACTTACCAAGTCAGAAGCATTTTTTCCCCCAGGGGAAATACACCTTGAGTAATCAGAAGAGAGACCATTGCAGACTCTCGCCAGTAGAAATATTATGTGGTTAATCTCTTGCTCACTGGAAGCAAATGAGATTACTCCCCGCTTTGAGGAAATCAGCATAATTCTAATTATCATACAGGCACAGTTTTAGCTGCTTAAAAAAATCCTACAGAGGATCTGAATGCATTGGAGAGAAAGGGGTGGAAGTATTCTAAAGCTCCAGTGCTGCTCTTTTCCAGTCATATGTTGCATGTACAGAACGATCAGGACCCCTGCTAGCTCCTGATTTTTGTTTACACATTGTACTTTCTAAAGTTTATCTTGCTTTGGGCTACAGCAGATGTAGCATGGCCTCCCCTTAGCCCTGGGCAAGCTCGCTAATCAAAAAGTTGACACATAAAATCCTGTCTGTTCACCATTCTTGTTACTCCCACTAATCCTCAACAGCATGCAAGGCAGGTTTATGAATCTAAACGAGCCGTGAAAATGGTACCTAATTGTATGTTAATATATCTGCTTATATAGATAAAGTGACTGCAGTTTGGGACTTGATTTCTGCCAATTCCCACCTTGAATACTTCTAGGATGTCATTCTGTATTTGGTAGTGCTGCTGACCTTGTGATCCCCCCCTTTTTTGCTCTCTCTCTCTCCTTTTTACCCCCTCCCACTATGGGAAATAAATAAAAAAATCCCTCCCTCGGCAACAGTATTATGCAATGCATGTGGGTGATTGCATCATCCCTGGGTCCTACTAGATATTGATGTAATGTTAGCAGTATGCAACTTGATTACTACCTTTGATGGAAGAGAAATGCATCCAGGAACATTGGATATTTGTTACCAGGTTGGTTGGCTAATTTAAATACTCTATGGCTAAAAAATTATCTGTATAATTATACTATTTATAAATTCTAACAATATATAATTTCTATTTTGGGTAGAACAATTTGGAGAGCATGTGCACTTACTATGAGAGATTATCCATGGTCCACTGTGTAACTTTTAGCAACTGCACATTGCATGAGGTAACAACAGCAAAAATTTCCTTTAAATATATATATATATATATTATGTGCATTTATTATGTGCATTTGGTATATAATAATTTGGCTTTTTTCTTTCCCTTTTGATAATTCCAGAAAACAACACTAGGCTCTAAAGAAAGTCTTATATATATATATTTATTTCTGGACGTGTGGTGTCTTACAATAGTAATATTGACTGCTGAGGAAGGCCCAAAGGGGTCAAAATGCATATGGTCTATTGGTCATAAGATATACCCATCAATTGTATATGTAAAACTATCAGCTCTGTGTGTCAAAAGTTTTAAGAGTCTGATATTTGGACCATTTCTTTCAACCTATTTTATCTTTTATTAATGTGTAAACCTTTATTTGTTTGTTTGTTTGTTTGTTTGACTTTTACCCTGCCCTTCCAGCATTGCCGGCTCAGACTATTTGTATTTTTATAATAATTTATTTTGTTAGCTTGACCCTCTTAGATCACAACCTGTTTATAGTAATGCTCAGGTTTTTATTTTATTGTTTTGTCAAGCCAGATTACAAAATATAAAACAACAGCTCATTCAGACATCAGGAGGAAGCAAAAACAAAACAAAACAACAAAACACAAAACCCACCAATGCAATAGGACTAGGATTAGAAAATCTGAAACCAAAAAATTGACGAAAGCATGACATGCCGTAATTGTTGCAGAAAGTGGCTTACAAAGCTGGAAGCCAGCACAGTACAAGATGATACACAGAAGAGGATACATATAAAAACCAGAAGTCCCCAACGTGGTGCCTCTTCAGGTGCCCACCAAGTGTTTTTAGGAAGTGGGTGTGGCCAGGTAGGGCTTTTGCCCAGCAAGGCTTCCGATTGACTATCAGAGGCCGAGGACAGACTGGCCGTCTCGGCCGCCTTGCCTCTGCTTCAGAAGCGGAGGCAGAGCGGCCGTTCAGACGGCCACATCTGTCCCCAGGAGGCGGCCCGGACGCATCGCGTCTGGCGCCGCACTCCTTCCGCACCAGCCGAGTACCACTTCAAAGTGATGCTCGGCTGCTGCGGCACGCCCCGTGCGTGCGTTCCACCCACCGGAGCGGGTGTGAACGCGCGCGGGCAGGGGCAGCCATGCGCCGCCCGCCGCTCCAGGAAGCCGCCCGCAGTCTGAACGCTGCAGGTGGCTTCCTTCCGGCAGCATGCGAATGCCACGCCGTGGGGAAAATTCCCCCCGCCCCATTCTGTCGCGCCGCGGAGGCACGGCAGAATGGCAGTATGTCTTCAATCAGAGATTTTCTTGGCTGTCTAGAGTTGTTTTAAAAAAAAAATCCATATTTGCACATGTGTGTGCATGCATGTGAGTGTGTGTGCACCTGGAAGTCATGGTGACTGGGGTCCTGGAGGATATTCAGAGTGGTGGCTGAATAAAGCCTGCCCCCGCCTCCCGACTGCTGGTATTCCAAGTAGATCTCCCATCCAAGTACTTGCCAGAGTTGACACTGCTTAGCTTTCGAGATCGGGCTTGCCTGAGCTATCCAGGTCAGGGTGGCTGTGCAGATTTTTTTTTTAAAAAAATATTGATTTAGCAACTGCCACCACAGCACAAGGAACTACACTGTGTTACTGACATTAAGCTGTGGCAATCTTTTCGTGGCTGGCTCTGCCTCCCGTTCTGTGGCAGCCATTGTGTTGCTGTGTCCATCACGCCATGTCAAATTCTAAATGTGCCCTCATGTTCAAAAAGGTCAAGGACCCTTCTAACAAAAAATGCAATAAACTATCATCCTTCTCACCTATAAAAACACCCTCCCAGACTGTTTCATTGGTTCACAATTCTAATCTCTTCATAAAAGTGCCCCCTTGAATATTTCTGTTTTGCATTTTGGAGTTAAGAGAGGAAGAGAGAGATTGCTAAGTACACACTGCCATCACTCCTGAATTTTGTTAGCAGACTTATCAAAATCTCTGTTTGACTTCCACTGAAATAGCTCAGCCAGGGATGGGGTAGCTGCTGGCTGACAGGCATGGCAGATGACACTAGGGTTGCCAGCTCCAGATTGGGAAATACCTGGAGATTCGGGGAGGGGACAGAACCTGAGGAGGGTGGGATTGGGGAGGAGGGGCTTTAATGCCATAGAGTCCTTTTTCCAGAGCAGCCATTTTCCCCCCAGGTGAACTGATCTCTATTGCCTGGAGATCAGTTGTAATCCCAGGAGATCTCCAACCACCACCAGGAAGATGGCAGCCCTAGAGGAAAGCCTCCCCAATTTCTTGCCCCAGCCTGGTGTAGCCTTCAACTTCCCCGAGCATTATTGTCGTTTCCAGTGACTCTTGTCTTCTCATAATGTAACCAAAGTACAATGGCCTCAGTTGAACCAAGTGTGAGTCCAGTTACACCTTTAAGACCAACAAAGTTTAATTCTGGGTATTTGAAGAAGTCTGCATGCACACAAAAGCTTATACTTAGAATAAAACTTTGTTGGTCTTAACGGTGCCACTGGACTCAAACTTGGTTCTGGTGCTTCAGACCAACACGCAGGCCTGTAGCCAGGTTGGGGTTTTTTTGAGTCGGGGGGCATTTAAATGCCTTAGGGGGCACTGGCTAATCTAATTAAAGAAATACACGGCTCCTTCCCTGAATTCGCCACCACTTGGGGGCCCTGGGCTGGATGGGAGGTCGGGGGGGGGGGCTTGCCAGTAAGTCGGGGGGGGGGGGGCTAGCCCCAAGATGCCCCACTGTAGCTATGGACCTGCCAACACAGCTACCCACCTGAATCCAGCCCCAGTTGAGTCATTTTAGCTTCTAGGGAGAGCTCAGGCTTGATTTGATCTAAAATCCACTCATTTGTCTCATACAGGATAGGAAGTCTCAGAAGTTGGCAAGTGTTGGGATACATTTTTATGTATATAGAACAAGTGTGGGATACGGCCCCCATGAAACAACTCCTGAGTTGTGAAAGCATACAAATCAATATCCAGCCAGCTACCCAAGTTGTTGCTAATTAGTCTTTGGCTATCTCCATTTGGTTTTCTCCCCTATTTTATTTCTTCTGTGTCTATTTTCTTTCTTCCTTGGGAGGAAATCATATCTTCCTTATTAACAATTCCTTATTCCAGTTGTTTTGTTCAACATGTATATAACACACTCGACATTCAAAAGGCTGGCTCACTGTAATCTCACGGTTAGGTATTTGGTACAAATATATTAATGTCTACCGCTTGCCACAGGGACCAATTGCAATTGAAGCCAGAAAGGAAATCTATTACAGTGGCTGATTACCACAAAAAGACACAGATGGAAAGGGAGACTGTCCTTATCCCTCTTCAACTGGAGTCTCTGAAGTAGATGAACAGATGTTTAATTTTGGACCTTTTACAGATTAATTTTTAAACAGCGAGGTGCTCAATAACAAGCACATTCATCAATGGTTTGTCAATTTGTCATGATGCCACAAGCAATGCGTTGTTCTGGTACCCATGAATCTGAAGCCATCCAGAGGGTTTTAGAGACTTTGTTTCTTACCTGTGGTATTTGTCACTATCCGGGTGATGTTTACCAGCTGATGACAAGCTTCACATAGCAGAGGAAGCACCGGCACTTGGGGAGGAGAGGTTGTTAGGGAAGCATCAGACCTTTCTCTCCCTGTTCTCTAAGCACAGGAATATGTTTCAGCTCCAGCCACCTGGAAATAAATTGTGACACCTAATAAAATATCAAATCCAAAAGCTGTCGTCCCCCCCAACCTATCTGGACTCCAGTCATTCTTGTCATCTTCATATATATCCTGACAATATTTCGCATGTTGCCTTCTGGGGCAGTGTGGATTTCATTCATTTCTGTTATCAGATTCCCTTATCATTCTGGAAGATATCAGCCTCTGATGCATGGGAGCTATGGGATGTGGGGGTTTTGTGCATACAGGTATATCATTACTTTCTGGACAAGAATTGGAAGATACACAACAGTAACATCTTTTACCACCTGTGCATATGCACTGAACACAAGGCTTATCCCTAAGAGACCTCATAAACATTCCTTTCCTGTGTCTATTAATCTCGCTTTGGAACATTCCTTCTTTTGGTCCAGTACTGACCTATTCTTTGCCAGTTCTCTCTAACATGTGCCTATTTGTACGTCAAATTGGTTGACCTCTGAAGAAGACCTTATGGGGCCAAAATGCATTAGGTCACAATAATTGGTTCTGCTGTGTATGTCATATGTAAGAAACAGCCAACACATGTTTAGCTTACATTTGAAAAGGAGGACCAGTGCTTGAATAAAAGTGGGGATTCAAGCACATACTCAGCTGTAACTGCATTGAATCTAAATTACAGACGAAACTAAAGACCAGTACCTGAGAGCCAGTTTGGTGTAGTGGTTAAGAGCATGGACTCTAATCTGGGAGAACTGAGTTTGATTCCCTACTCCTCCACATGCAGCTGCTGGTGTGACCTTGGGTCAGTCATAAGTTTTTTCAGAGCTGTTCTCTCAAGGGCAATTCTTGAAAGAACTCTCTCAGCCGCACCTACCTCACAGGGTGTCTGTTGTGGGGAGGGGAAGGGAAAGGGATTGTAAGCCATTCTGAGACTCCTTTGGGTTTTGAAGGGCAGGGTATTGTCAGGCCTTGAACAGAACTCACTTCCAACAACACTCGCTTGGCAGTAATTTGTTTATTGAGAGATAAGGAGGTTTCAAGCATAGACAATTCTGTGTCAGAACTGGCTCTCTTGACGCCAGTACAGATAGTATACCTGATTCGAGCAATCCCGCCCCAGTGTCCAGTCTAATCACACCCTGACATCCAGCCCACCAAAATCTACTATGCCCCCTATAGCCCTCCTCCAGCTCCTGCAAGCATCTGGTTATGTTATCTACCAGTGTCTAGTGCTCAAGGTCAAGCACACATACTTCCAACAATGGGGAGGCCCCACATAGATTTGCTTACAAGCCAGCATGACTCTCAGTAAAGTGGTTCAATGCATTAACTCACATGTTCCCCACCCCCCATTTCCAGCAGGAAAAAAAAATATGGCAGATACCCGAGCAGACAGAGAAAAATACATGGCTGAGTTTGACAGGTATAAATCCAATCTCCTCCTTCTCCTCCTCCTCCTCCTCCTCCTCCTTCTTCTTCCTGTACTTCCCACCACTTGTCCTTTTCCAGGCTTCCTCTGGGAATGTGTTCCATATGGTAATTCATTGTTTATCCTTAATCCTTTCTGTCTTTAAAATCCTCTGAGAATGAAAAAAAGCATTATGCCGTCTGTGGAAACAGCATCAGTGTAGCACAGAAGCCAGACTGCCCGCATCTCCATATGCCTCTCTGAAATGGCCCGTCTTCCAAACTGATTCCCATGTAATTAAAACTCACTAAAATCAATGCTACTTAATCCTAAATCAGTGTGTGTTTAGGATTTCAGGCAATGTAAAAAAAGTTGAACCCTGAAGATAAACAGCAGATGCTGGTGGACTGCAATGATATAACTTGTGAAAATGAGGAATTGTACCCAAAAGCACAAAGAAGAAAAGGCTGTGGTTAAACAAATGCTTATCTCTCCCACTGAAATCAAAGAGGGACTGTGGCTTAGTGGTAGGGCATCTGCCTCGCACACAGAAGGTCTCAGGTTCAATCTTCAGCATCTCCAGTTAAGAAGATCAGGTGGGAGGTGATGTGAAAGACCCCTGCTGGAGATCATAGAGAGCTGCTGCTGGTCTGAGCAGACAATACTGACCTTGATCTGATGGACCAAGGACACTGATAGATTCAGTATAAAGCAGCTTCATGTGTATGTGTGCGACCTTCATGCACTATGAGAAAACCTGGGGAAAGAAGTAAAATGAGGAGGGAGGGGTAAGAAGCAGAATTTGGGGGTCTCAAGATGCAGAATTTGGGGGTCTCAAGATGTATATCCTTTTGTGTCTCACAACACACAAGGTTTGGATTTGGGGTATGATTTGCAACCCCCCCCCCCCCAAGGCAGGAATCAGGCCTATAAAACCTTGGTTTCTACCTTGCCTTATTGTCAAGAAAGGCAGTCTGGCAATGTGGTAGGAAATCTACAATCAGGAGGAGAGAGAGAAGTTTATAAAACGAGTGTTGAATGGTGACAATGGCTGGGTCCCTTCCTCTTCCAAGCACAGCAACTTGCTGAGCAAAGGACCTGCCACTTACTTAGGGCTGCCAAGTCAGCCTGGGGGGCGGGGGATTCCCCACTACAGGGTTTCCCGATCTGCCGGCCAGCATTCGGCCGGCAGGGGAAACCCCACCCCCGAAGTCGTCCAGCCTGGATGACTTCCCCCACGTAATGACGTCACCCGGAAGTGACACCATCACGTTGGGGGCGTTGCCAGGGTGACACTCTGGCAATGCCCCCAACGTGCTGACGTCACTTCCGGTGACGTCAGCCGGTGTGCGCGCGAAGCACACGCGCCGGGGAAGCTCCTGGCCAGTGGAGGACTCCCCCCCGCCGGTAAGTTTAACCGACTTGGCAACCCTACACTTACTATAGGGACATACATGTCAAAGGATCTATCTAGGAAGGTTTTAGGATTTCTAGAAGCATAACAGGGTAGGGAGTGTGACAACTACCCACTATTCACTGATCCTATTAGCTGGTACTAATTATGCTTCTTTCATTTAAGAAATCTGTGGCCTATTTAGTCCCAGCTATTTACTTATTTCCTTCCTACTGAAAAAAGCTTAATTTGGATGTTTGTGCCCATCATACTGAAGCATACCCCCTGCCAACATCCCTTTGTAAAATTGCAATTAATTAATTGATTGCCTTTATTTGCCTAATCAGGACCGTCTATGGTAACTACTGTGTTGTTGTTGTTGTTGCTGCTGCCTTGGTCCTTGAATTGGTATGTGAATTTTAATTATTAATACCAAATTTTTTAACACTAGGAATATTTTAAAACAAATCTCAAGAAAGTTACTGGTACCTTTGTGGTGGCAGTTTTTGAATAAATCTTCTGCTCTAACACAGGAGTTTTGCAATTCTCTAACGCTGGAGTTGTCTGAGAAAGCTTCGAAACTGGAAAGTTTATTTATTTTTAAAAGGTACCAATTCAGCTTCCGAGAGCTCATTATCCTACTTTCAGAGTTCTCTTCAGAAAACTCAGTTCATCCTTCAGAACTAGTTAAAATGCTCTTTCTTTTAATTTCTACCAAACTGTGTAGGCCTGGGGCTTAATTAGAAATTTTTAAGTTTAATCTTCTGGTTGAAGCACAGCCAATGTCACCTCCTCGTGTAATTACTGTTTCACAGACAGAACAGTGACTTCTCTCAGATGTGAGTGGGAAAGAGAGAACATTTTCCCTTCAACATCTACTTCATGTGGGAGTTTAAGAAGGATTTGGGGCTCGACTACATTTATTAGAGCTGAAGCAAATATGTGCAGTCAGGTTTAAGAAGAAGAGGAGGAGGTTTTCAAATCCCACTTTTCTCTACCTTAAGAAGTCTCAAAGCCATTATGCAGACCCAACTAAGGCCTATTATGCATGAGTGTTTCCCCTCCCTTTCACCACACATGTCTGTTGGGTTTTCTTTGTTGTTCTACATTGATTTTCCTCCCTTCGGCGCTCAGCTTTTCGGTTGCTGTTTCCCCAAGTTTTCTGAGAGTGCTTTTGTGTTGATTTTCCCCTTCTTTTGCTTCCAAGGTGAAGGTAATTCAAAAGCATACAGATTCCCTCAGATTCCCCCTGACCTTGTGCTGCCCCTCAGTGCCACCAAAAGCAATGATAATCAAGCTTTCTGGTCTTTGGCAGCTGGCCTTAACTCTTCATCTGGAGCCCTCTCTAGCTGTAACATCCTGGAGTGGAAATGGAGTGCCTAATACTATGCTGCCCCTCAAAGGTCACTCCCCACACACATTGAGGCTGTTTTTCCCACTCTGCACCTTCCGCCATCCTCCCCCCCCCTTCATCAGTGTACAAGTTGCATTTTCCCCTCATTTTTATTTATTTATTTACAAGTGGCATGAGTCTAGCAATATGACACTATTGCTAGTCTCAGATCACTGAATAATAATAATAATAATAATAATAATAATAATAATAATAATAATAAAAGCGATGGGAAAATTTTTAAAAGGAGCTGTGCAAGGTTTAATTCCCTGCTGCTATTGACTTGAAAGGGGGATTGATGAAGAGATTCTACTCCCTCTTCTTTCCACTCCTTCAGTCTTCTGCTTTCCACCCAAGCCCCCTTCTGCAAGCCAGCACACTCGCCCTCCCGCTCTTTCTGTTGTCTCACTTTAAAACTGCCGCTCTTATTCACTTCACCCATCTCTTGCACTATCCCACCGTCCTGAAAAACATACCCATGGACCCATATTGGGCCCCTGTGAACCACCACTTGCACTGTGTTTACCACCTGGCACGTTACAGATTGAACAGAGCTGTGATCTACCAATCATTCCTACACTCCGCCAACAATTTTGGCTTAAAACTGTCAGAGCTTCCACATCTTTGGTGGGTCACGCATCTTCCACTGCACTTAAACAAGTTGCAACACTGTTGACCTTCCTAATCTCCACAGCCCTTCTGAGCTTTCATTAGAGAAGAAAGGCAGCACTGTATCATTGCCTGAGACCACCACGATGGTTTCCCATCACAAACAGCTTCCAGGCCAGAGACAAAAAGTTACAGCTGAGAAACATACTGAGGCTAAATGCTGAAAGGCAGAATATGCCAAACGGCAAAGGCTAGAAATTAAAACTCTTCAGAGGGAGACTGAGCTTAACTGTCTGCCTAATCACTGTCATTGCTGCAACCCTCCAGCATATTACTGCTAAGACACAGCCCATCCCTGATGTCCACAATCCCACACCTCAGACTACCTCTGACCTTGCCCCCCCCCGACTTCCCTCAACACCTGTTCTCTCACAGGGCACACACGACAACCACTTGCTCAGACGTGCAAAAGAGACACCAGATGACTTTGCAAAATGCACAGATGCAGAACTTACTAAATGCTGCACCCTGTCATGGCTTTTCCAGCTCTACACATCCCAAAACCCATTCACCAAAACTGTGATTATGGGCGCTGCAACTTTACATCGTACAGCCACGGACAACAATTACTCTCTGCTACCATAAGGTATGCTGGTCTTCACTCCCACATTAGTTCTTTACACTGCAAAACACTACTCTGTGTTTACTCTGCCTGCCAGATACAAAATCATTGACCCCACCCTCTTTCTAGAGCCCATTGTATTTGTTCCCCACAACTGGCCTCATTCCTAGTATAGTACATATAAGAAGAAAATAACTGAAGGTACAGCTTTAAAATCCACACAATCTGAGAGCAGCATTTCCCATGGTGCTGAAAACTGTGTCTGCCATGGATGAACAAGGAGAATTGCCATTTATGGAGATGTTTCCACACAGTACTTTGACTGCAGGAGTTTTGGAGTCAGCAGATGACCCATGTCCACCTTCTGAGAGAAACACATAACCCTTCTAATGAGGCCAGCCACTTCCATCGGAAGTACTGCAGTGACACATATTAAACTATGAGTAAAGAGAGAATGTTCTTCCCCTCCTGTTTCCTCATCAACTCACCTTCCCCCACCATCCCCTCCCTGGGGTTTGGTGTCTTCAGACACTGAGGGGAACATGGACAAAGTAAAATTGAACCTCTCCCACCTAGTGACAAGGTCCATAGACTGGGTTCAGTTGAAAAAGCAGCCCCAGCAGGGAGAAGGACCTCACATATAATTGCGAAATCTGAGCAAACAGAGTTTCATAATCACCACCGGCTTATATGTATCCACGTTTTTACACGTATCCTTACCTGCCTGACAACCTGAGGATAACGCTAAATCATTTTAAATAAACACACAGTTGCTAAAGCTATTAATATTAAGCGAACACCAAACAAACACTTTAAAAAACACATCAGGAACAAATCACTTTGGTGATCAGTGCACAAGGGGATGAAGAAAAAGGGTTCCCGGGGTAAATTCCAAATAAAACACAATGCATTATTTAATATATTTAGACAAGCAACGTTTAATTGGTAATTACAATTTTTCTCCCCCCAGATGCTGGCTTGTCTTAATTACTGGGCTTGGTGCCTTTTAATCCAGAATCGAATGGATTCATTCCCTTTTTAATGTTATCATTCCTCTGATTAATGAAACCAAATAGCATTATCAATACAGCTCAGTTTCAACTGTGAAGGGAATGGTATGTTGTCCTCAGGCCGTTTCCCATGCTGGGTTATTGTTCCATTCTACAAACACAGCACACCACACTGCGCCCATTGATTCCGGAAACGTCATTCTGGATTCTCCACTGACATGATAACAGAGCATATAATGACATTTAATGTAACAGTGTTGCTTGGAATTAAAAATCTTAACGTATACCAGGCATCAAAAGGAATGGTTAAAATCTAGCCTGCATGTTTAACATTTAGGATCACCTTGACTGTGATTCCAGCTGTCTATGTTGTTACTCTCATGTAGATGAATATACATGTAAAGGGTTGGAGCTGGCCAATTTTTTCACTCCCTTCGTTATTATGGACACATTCCAGGTCCCATGAACCCAAACATCATCATCATCAAGTGCTGTCAAGTCACAATCGATTGATGGTAACTCATTATGGGGCTTTCCAGGCAAGAGGTGAGCAGAGGTGATTTGCTATTGCAGTTGTCTGCATAGCAACCCTGTTCTTCCTTAGTGATCTCTCATCCAAGTACTAACCATGACCAACCCTACTTAGCTTCCATGCTCTGATAAGCTCAGGCTAGTGTGGGCTATTCAGGCTACTAGACATAGTCTTGCTGATAGCAGAGCCAGTTTGATGTAGTGGTTAATAGTGGTGGACTCTGATCTGGAGAACCAGGTTTGATTCCCCACTCCTCCACATTCAGCCAGCTGGGTGACCTTCAGTCAGTCAGTCACAGTTCTCTCAGTGCTGTTGCCTCAAGAGCAGTTGTCTCAGAGCTCTCTCAGCCCCACCTACCTCACAGGGTGTCTATTACGGGGAGAGGAAGGGAAGGTGGTTGTAAGCCACTCTGAGACTCCAAGTGAAGGGTGGGGTATAAATCCAGCTCTTCTTCTTCTCTTCCTCCTCCTCCTCCTCCTTTTCCCAGAACTCCTTTTTTCACTAATGGAAAAGCTTTTTGGATCCACCAGTCTCCCACCCATGCAATTTAGCTGTGCTGTATCTTTACATACCACTTATATGATGGAACACCTTGGGGAAGTTATTCACACAATTCTATGAATCTGAGCAGTGTGAATCTGTTTATGCATTTCAGAATACGTGTGAGTTTCCCCAGTGGGCCAAATAGTACTGACTGGGACTGTTTCAGGAGACCTCAGTGCCAACTGCCCTGACTTGGATAGCCCAGGCTATCCCGATCTCATCAGATCTCAGAAGCTAAGCAGGGTCATGCCTGGCTAGTATTAGCTTGGACCAGGGGATACCAGAAACATGACACAGAGGCAGGCAATGGCAAACCACCTCTGAAATGTCTCTTGCCTTAAAAAACAAGTTTAGTTCACCACCTAGTGGTGCATAACACTAAAAGAGCTTGACCTTCCGGCTGCCAGAGAATCTTAGGATCTCCTGGCTATATTACACATACTGCCATGTGATAATGATTTCAGAGCCAACCAGGGCTGGTGTCAGGATACCCTGAGGTGGGGCAGATCCAGGCTCAGGGCTTGTGGTGGGTCCCACTGCCACTGCCCTCTTGCCCATGTGCCTGCCCTGTCACCAGCCAACGTGCCCTCTCCCCATCTGCTTGGCACTCAACCTCCCCTGGTCTCTGCCACATGCACTGCCCAGTGTCACTGGTAAAAAGTGTGGAGGTGGTATAGAGTGGTGGCATATTTGGCCGCAACAGCAGTGACACTTCCCAGCCACATGCTATTTGGAGAAAGGTTGGGCAGGAGGGCTTGCAGGAAGAGGAAGGACATTTAGGCAGGTGGTGGGTGGGAAGGGAGATGCCAGTGTAGGAAGCATGGGGTAGGTAAAGGGGAGGAAACCTCTGGGCACTCTTTGCCCAAGGCCTTCCAAAACCTGGAACTGGCCCTAGATCCCATTTAGGTACTTGGATTACAAGAGGCATTAGCAGATCTGTTTGTCCTGATCCCACTTAAAGTTGAGGAGAAACTGTCCAGGGTAATCTAAAGTAGATGGATGATTCAGCTGTCCTTTCCCTCTTAATATGGGCTCTTACCCACCTGCTTTATATATGATTGGCAGAGTCCCCGAATCAGACAAAAAGGGTTGTCTGGTTTGCAGAAGCGTATCCAGGGGCAGAGTCCCCAAGCGGGGCTTGTTGAGTCCTGAATACCCCTTGCTCTGAGCAGATCCCCCCTCATCTTTCAGGAGGAAACATCTCAAAATGTACAGTTTTCACAGGAGTATATTGCTTATATAAGCAATTATGTGTCACTTTCTGCACACTGCTCAGACAGAAGTTCCACTGAATACTGTTGGACTCCCCCAGGGGCTCCAAATATGTGCCCGGCAACACTATTCTCTGCTCCCATAAAGAATCATGGCAATTTCCTCTTAAAATGGAAGTTCATCCTGTGTGCGATTCTTGGAAAAACACCCCCCCCCCTTTTGGTGCTGTTTCTGCTCTTTCCTTGGGCTTTCCCAGCCGGAATCCCCCCCCCCCCCCCATACATACAACCAGCTGTCAAACACTTCAGTTTCTCCTATGAATTACTATGATTACATAGGATGTTAGATGAGCTGGTTTAAGCAATTAACATAAGGAAGTGAATTGCAGGATCGTTAAGTGTTGCCTTGGGGAAGTGCATCTCTGCAGCTGCCCACTCGAAATGCTGTCTGCTCGAATGAGCCTTCCTATCATTGTATTAATGGGGGAAATTGCACTATCGAACAAAAAAAATGCTCATGAGGAAAAATACCATGAGAATCACTGGTGGGGAGTCCCGAAGAAGAATTTTGCATGCCAGGACCTGTGCCACTATGCTCAGTTCACTAGAACTGCATCTGCTCAACAGAATAAATATCTCAGAATGTATAACCTGAATTCTGGGAAATGGATTGTCCCAACATTACAAGTTTTCCTAGCCACAGTAGAATTTCACTTGAGGCAAATTTTGAATATGTGTCATGATCCTCCGGCCTGTAGAGTTCTGAGCGCAGGCAAAAGAATTTTGAAAAGAGTACTGCAATTTTGCAGAGCCAGGGGGGTAAAATGGTCAGTGTGCTGGGCTAGGATCTGGGAGACTCAGGGTCGAATCCCCACTCGTGCCATGGAAGCTTGCTGGATGAACTTTGGCCAGTCACACACTTCTTTACAGGGTTGTTGTGAAGAAAAAGCAGAGGATAATGATGGGAGCTACTTTGGATGCCCCTTGAAGGCGAAGTGGGGGAGAGGAGGAGCTCTGGTTCAGTCCTAAAGCACTTGCTTTGCATACAGAAGACAAAGTGGGGTATAAATGAAGTCAAAAAATGAATACAGGAATTGTGGAGCTTGTCTTTTTCATATTATATCCTGAGCGTGCGCTTACCTGGAGAGTGCAGGCCAGCCCGATCTTGTCATATCTCAGCAGGTAAGCAAGGTCAGCTTTGGTCAGTAGCTTGATGGGAGACCACTAAGGAATTTCAGGGTTGTTATGCAGAGGGCGGCGGTGGCTCAGAGGTTAAGAAGCTGAGCTGCAGACCGTAAGGTCTGTAGTTCGGCAGTTCGAGACCCGAGTGCCGCATGACAGAGTAAGCTCCTATCTCTGGTCTCAGCTCCTGCCAACCTAGCAGTTTGAAAACAAGAAACTGCAAGTAGATAAATAGGTACCACTTCAGGTAGAAGGCTCGGCATCTAGTCATGCCAGCCACATGACCACAGAGACGTCTTCAGACAGTGGATTGGAAATGGACATGAGCACCGCTCCTAGAGTCAGATTCGACTGGCTTTCAAGCAAGGGAAACTTTCACCTTTACCTTTATGCAGAGGCAGGCAATGGTCAGCCACCTCTTGAACATGTTTTGCCTTGAAAACTCCATTAGGGGTCACCATAAGTCAGAGTGACTTGATGGGGGGAATCCCAAGTGTACCGAATTGATCTGAGAATGGGTTTCGAGAGAGTGCTGTAAATTTTGCCAATTTTAATGAGGTCCATGGAAAACCATCTTAAACTTGGTTTTGGAACATATTGCAGAACACAGGCCACTAACCAGTCAACTGTGCACATCATGGTTCTCGTTCAGACATGAACCATTGTGAAAAATATAGACATTTATTAGGGTGTACACATAATTAAAACAAATAAAATTAAAAGAGACAGTCCAAATATCAGACATTAAAACTAGATTCATAAAGAACTAATTGCAGTGCATATCAAACTGATGGGAAAAAACAAAACAAAAAACTTTTGACGTAAGGACTATACACGTTTTGGCCCCTATGGGCCTTCCTCAGTGGTCAATATTCTGCTGAGATTACAATCCTATATAGTGGACCCAGGGATGATGCAATCACCCCCATGTATTGCACAATGCTCTTAGCCAAGGAATTGGGGAACACAGGAGCTGTATTAGATTAAACAAAAGGAATGTTCCACTTGTCAATCACTACCTGGATTTGGGCCATACTGAAAACCAGCTGAAGTTCTAGATTATTGAAACAGTTCAGACTCCAAATTCAAACAGGCTCAAGCTTCTCCAAAGATGTGAGTTATTTTGGATTCATCATTTACAGACATCCGCTCCTCAAGGACTGAATGAAGAACTGGATTGGACCTGCTGCCTTTGAAAAAATGTTCACCTGTTCACCCTCCCAATTTGTAATCCCTTCCTCGGCTAAGAGCATTGTGCAATACATGGGGGTGATTGCATCATCCCTGGGTCCACTATATAGGATTGTAATCTCAGCAGTTTGTGACTTGATTATTTCACTTGATGGAAGTGACACACATCCTGACGAATGGGACATTTGATACCAGGTCTGTTGCATATTTAAATATCTTTTGAGAAAATACTTCTAGGCTAAATTAAGTCTGTATCATAGTAACTTTCAACTCTAATAATTATGACTATTTCATTTTTATCTAGACTAATTTGGAGAATTCGTGCAACTACCACAGGCTTATTTTACTAGTTGTAGCAAATATAGAGCATTCAAGGTAATCCCAGCATAAATCTATATATCTAATTCCGAGAGTTTTTTTTTTCCTATGGGGATACTTATATCTGCCAAAAGAGAGCTCCCTCTCCCCCAACAGCTTTCCCTACATAGTCAGGCCCCTTCCTCGGTCTGCAGAAAAATCTGCCAAGTTTTTAAAAAACCCTTCAGGGACCGTTGAATTCCCCCCAATACCTTTTGAAATGGCATCAACTCCCGGCATCAACTGTGAGGAGATTAGAATGTTTGGGGGAGGGGGGAGGTTCTAACTGTTTCTGTCAGTAAAAAGGAGGATTTTTACTAGCAGCAGTCTTAAGTTTCCAAGTACCCCCCTGGCCATCAGCAGTGGATCCAGAGCCAGGCTGGGAAACTCCTGCAGATTTGGGGGTGGAACCTGGGGAGAACAGGGACCTCAGTGAGGTACAATGTCATAAACTTCACCCTCCAAAGCATCCATTTTCTCAATGGAAAGTTATTTCTGTAGTCTGGAGATGAGCAGTAACTCAGTGTTACTGAGGGGTAGAAGGGAGGAAGTAAAGGTGTGATGAATGGGATAACCATCCCACAAATTTCTTATGGGTCTCCACTTGTTTATTTCTATTTCTTTTTTTTTTGTAAAGAAATTTTTATTTTTCAAAAAAAAAAAACATCGAAAATAATACATTTAACCTTATACAAATCCCTTTTTCCATATTAAATAACATTTTGTTCTATTTGTACATTCTATTTTTATCTTGTTTTGGTGGTTTCCCACCACATCCGAAGCATAACACATTTTCCATTTTATTCAAAATAGTAATACTTATATCTATGTTTCGTTTCTGGTAACGGTTATATAGCTTTAAAATACTTATACTTATACACCAATTCTTATTTTCTATACTCTTATGTATTTCTAAATAAAAACAGTTTCATTGTCTAATTTTAACTAAAACATTCATATAATATATTTCTATTCCTTTATGCTATTATAACCATGTATAGATATAGTTTTTCATATCCCAATACTTTTCAACATATTCTTTCAAATCTTTCCAGTCTTCCAGAAAGGTCTCTGAGTAAAGATTATTCAATTTTCTAGTCCACTTATCCATTTCAGCCATATATAACAGTTTTTTCAACCATTCCCACACCTCTGGTATTTTTTCATTTTTCCAGTTTTGCGCATACACCATTCTTGCTGTTGTAATCATATACCATATTATTGTCCTTTTCTTTACATTTATCTCTTCTAGTTTAAGTCCTAGCAATAACATTTCAGGCAACTTCTTAAATGTACATTTCAAGATTTTTTCCATTTCTGCATGTATTTTTGACCAATAAGTCTTTGCTTTATCACAAGTCCACCACATATGATAAAAAGACCCTTCTTTCTTTTTACACTTCCAACACTTGTTAGACATATTTTGACCAATATTTGCAATTTTTTTTGGTGTCATATACCATCTATACATCATTTTAAAACAATTTTCTTTTAAGTTATAACACGTAGATATACTCATAGCATTTTTCCATAAAAATTCCCAAGATTCCATTTCAATGTCTTTGTTAAAGTTTATCGCCCATTTTACCATTTGTTCTTTTACCATTTCATCAGCATTAAACCATTTTAGCAAGACTTTATACATTTTAGAAATCATTTTTTTCCCACCTTCCTCCCAAACTTGTTCTATTTCATTATTTTTTCCCCTGAAACCATATTTTTTATCACTTCTATACAAGTCATATATTTGTCTATATCTTAACCAACCATAATCAAAGTCAATTTGATGCTGCTCCTTCAGTTTGAAATCCTTGCCATGTCTTATTAATAAGTCTCTATACTTCAGCCAATCTTGTCCTTTATATCTTGATGTTGGATGTAAGACTTCTGCGGGTACAATCCACATGGGTATCTCTTCTGAAAAAAAGTTTTTATATCTTGTCCACGTATCCATTAGTGTTCTTCTCAAATAATGATGTTTAAACATATTGTCCATTTTTGTTTTGCCATAATACAAATATGCATGCCACCCAAATCTACAATCATGACCTTCCAGGGACAATAACATTCTATCTTGTAACATAGTCCATGCCCCTACCCAGGTCAAACATATTGCATCATGGTATAACCTTAGATTTGGTAATTGAAACCCTCCTCTTTCTTTGGCATCACACATTATTTTCATCTTAATTCTTGGTTTTTTCCCTCCCCACACAAATTTAGACAGCTCCTTCTGCCAACATTTGAATGTTTTTACATCTTTCACAATTGGAATAGTTTGAAACAAAAACATTAATCGTGGTAACACATTCATCTTGACCACCGCAATTCTACCCAGCAATGACAAATTCAATACATTCCACTTTTTAATATTCTGCATAATTTGCAACCATAATTTTTCATAATTATTTTTATAAAGATCAATATTTTTCATAGTTAGGTTTACACCCAGATATTTTGTCTTTTTCACCACCTCACATTCTGTAAGTTTTTGTAACTCATTTTGTTTCTTATTTGACATATTTTTGCACATTACTTTCGATTTGTTTTTATTTACATAAAATCCTGCTAAGTCACCAAACTCTTTTACTCTCTGTAACAAATGTGGTAATGTGGATAAGGGGTCTTCCACTATAAACATCACATCATCTGCAAAGGCCCTATATTTGAAAGAAAAACCTTTAGTTGTTAAGCCTTTAATATCTTTGTCTTCCTTCACATTTAACAGTAGAACTTCTAAGATCCAAATAAATAGCAGCGGCGAAAGCGGGCATCCTTGTCTTGTTCCTTTTTCAACTTTAAAATCGTCTGTCTTTTCGGTATTAATTATTATTGAGGATTTCTGTTCTTTATATATTGCTTTAATGAAGTTAAGCATATATTCGCCGATCTCAAGATGTTCTAAAACTTCAAACATAAAATCCCAGTTTAAATTGTCAAACGCTTTCTCCGCATCTAAAAAGAAAAAGCCCACTTCCTTTTCAGGATGTTTGTCGTAGTATTCTATAGCGTCCACTACTACTCTTAGATTGTCCCTTATTTGTCGATTAGGTAAGAACCCTGCTTGTTCTATTTGTATAGTCTCTTTAAGGTGCTCTTTTAGTCTATCTGCTATAATCTTAGCAAAAATCTTATAATCATTATTCAGTAAAGAGATTGGTCTATAATTCTTAACATTGGTCAAATCCTGATTTTCTTTCGGGATCAGTGAGATGGATGCTTCTTTCCAGGTTTCTGGTACCTCTCCAGTAACTCTTATATCGTTCATCAATAGCAGTAACACCGGTGAAACTGACTCCTGTAACGTTTTGTAGAACTTCGCTGTAAATCCATCCGGTCCAGGTGCTTTACCTAATTTTGAGTCATTTATTGCATTTTTGATCTCTTGTAATGATACTGGATTATTAAATAGTTCTTTAATTTTCTCTGTTGGTTTTGGTAACTTTAATGTTTGCAGGTATTCTTTAATCTTTCTTCTGTCTTTGTTTTCCTTCTTAAAAAGTTTTGCGTAGTATTTAAAAAATTCTCTTTTTATTCCTTTGTTATCTATTATCTCAATATTATCTCTTATCACTTTAGTGATAAATTTATTTTCACGTTTTTTCTTTAATTGCCATGCTAAGTATTTTCCGGGTTTATTTGCACCTTCAAATGCTTTTTGTTGAAGTTTTTTTAAGTTCCAGTACATCTCCTGGTTCAAAATGGCTTTTGCTTGGTCTTGTAGCATCCAAATTTCCTTTTGCAGTTTCTTTTTCCCTGGTTTCTTCTTCAGTTCTTCTTCCTTTGTTTTAATGGCTTGTAAAGTATTTTCATATTGCTCTTTTTTCTTTTTATTATCTTTAGCATTTAACGATATCAATAGTCCTCTCATCACTGCTTTATATGCATCCCATACGGTTTGAATTTTAACTTCTTTCTGCATGTTTACTTGGAAGTATAGGTCTGTTTCTTCAAGTAATTTTTTAATTATTTCTTGATTATCTAATAAGTCCTCGTTTATTCTCCATCTCTTTTGTTTTTTAATCTGCCCAGCTGTTCATAAACACGAATTGTGATCTGAGATTATTCTGGGTAAAATTTCCACTTTTCTTGTCTTGAAGGTTAGGTTAGTAGTCATCCAAATCATGTCAATTCTTGAATGTGAGTCATGTCTGTTAGAGTAAAAGGTAAAGTCTTTTCCTTGTGGGTTAGCTTTCCTCCAAATATCTTCCAACTTTTCTTGTTTTATCAGTTCAAAAAAGTTTTTTGGAAGCTTCCCTAACGTCTCATCCTTTCTTTTAGAGCGCCTGTCTAGTTTATTATCTACAGTTCCGTTGAAGTCTCCTAACATCATAATTTGATCATAGTTTACATTGTCCAATTCCATTTGAAGTTCTTTAAAAAAATTTTATTTAGCTCCATTCGGAGCATAAATGTTCACAATCAAAGTTTTCACTCCTTGCAGTAAAATTTCAATAGCTAAATATCTTCCATCTTTGTCTTTGAATATTACTTTGGGTTCCAAATCTTTTTTGACATATGTTACAACACCATTTTTTTTGTTGCTTGCTAAAGAATAAAATTCTTCTCCCAATTTTTTCCTTATTAAATATTTATGGTCTTGGTTTTTAAGATGAGCTTCTTGCAAGCAAATTATATTACATTTTTGTTTTTCCAACCAATGACCTACCATTCTACGTTTTTGGGGTGAATTTAGTCCATTTACATTCCATGTAAGTATTTTGTAATCCATTTTGATATATTCTTAAATATCTCCAAAATCATCTTTATTCTCTCCCAGGAATGCATAGATTTCTTCTGTGCTTTTAATCACTACTCTGGAGTTGCCATAATAAAAACTTAGTCCTTGAGGTATTTCCCAACGAAATCTGATTTTTTTCTCCTTCAGTTTATCCGTCAGACGCTTGAATTTTTTCCTTTCTTGCAGTATTGCTCTAGGCAATTCTTTCATTACTATGATTTTCTTTCCATCTATTACAAAGGGGTCAGTAAAGCACTTCCTGTAGATTTGTTCTTTTGTTCTTTTCATTGTAAATTGGACAACCACGTCTCTTGGTATGTTTTTGTCTCTTGCATATGTAGAGTTAACTCTATAAACAAGATCCATGTGTTCTTTAACAACTTCTTCCTGTTCTTGTAAAAAATCTGCTATTGCTTCTTGCATTCTTATAAAAATATCCTCATTCAGTTATTCCTCAATCCCTCGAAATCTCAAGTGGTTTTGCATATCTTTATAATGCATCATCTTTTCCATCCTCTCGTTCTCTCTCATTGTCTTATGGGTGTTTTCTTCCAGTTCTTTTACTTTAGTTTCTATATCTTGTGTTCTTGTGGATAATTTTTGAAATTCTGCTTTTAATTCCATGCAATTTTTATCTGCTTGAGCCGCTATATTATTCATTTTAACATTTACCTCTCCTATAGCGTCTAACATTTTCTTTTCCATTGCTTCCATAACGGCTAGTAGCTCTTTTTCTTTTTTTGCTGCCATTGTAGGAGAGGACCATGTGGCTGCTCTTGATCTTAGTCCGCGGTCCGTTTTGCCTCTTTAAAAAGATCGATTTTATCTTGTCTTCCAAATCAAACACCAATTAGTGCATTCAAACAAGCTAATCTTGCCAAGTCAAATTATGTTGGTTTCAGCCTTCTATGTTATATAATCTTTGAGATATTGCAGTTTAAAAATTTTATAAATCCAAAATGGCGGGCGCGACTTCTCTATGGTTAATGTCAAAGGTTATAGTCTTTTTACCTTGCTTCTGGCTTGCCGTAGTTTCCTTTTGTCCCTTCCTTTTCTTTACTTGTCTGCTCTCTGCACGTCACTTCCTGTTATGGTCTTTCTGGTCCGGCAGTATTTAGAGTCCCCTTTCTGGTCCGGCAGTATTTAGAGTCCCCTTTACCTTCTTCCGGTTCTTCTCCTTTTTCCTTCTTGTCTGCTCTTCTAGCCGTCACTTCCTGATTCAGTCCTCACGTCTTAATCTCGCGATGCTTGGTTCCCTTCTCCCTCTTTGTCTCGCGATGTTTGGCTTCCCCTCCCGACTCCTCTTAACCGCAGGAATGTTAAACAACTTGTTTTTTTTGGCTTTTTAAGTTCAAATTCGGTTTTTTAGCACTTCAAAACTGCTCTCATCCAATCAACATCAGTCTATTGCTTCACCCGATCTGTTTTTCATCTTTCAAAACGCGACAATGGTAAGGCAAAAAACTTTTTTCTGTTACCTTTTGTTGTTACTTCGCTTCAGATGTGGTCCCAACGTTTAAACTTTGTCTTCTTTGTTAAGGAATCAGGGGAATTGGAGGTTTTATGCTGAATTTTTCAGCTCAGCTCGGCTCCTTAGAGATACTCGCAAGAATCCTCTTCGGCTGCAGTGCTCAAGGTGTCGGAAAAGTCTCCTCCGAGACTTTCCCTTCACCGAGGTTGCTCAAAGCTGGATTATATTGCTTGCTGGTCCTCACACTACCTGTGTGAGGTTGCGTCGGGTGGATTAACCCACCCAAGCTGTCAGGAAGAGCCGCTGTCCGCCTTGCGCATTTGCAAAGCGTGTCAGACCTCCATTCTCCCAACTGGAAACTCCGTTTATTTCTATTTCTTATAAAATCTATTATTACACATATTTATTGTTTACACAAAAGTAATCTGGCTTTTTTTTCCTCCCCCCCCCCTTTCCCCCTATAATTTTCAGACAGCAACACCTGGTCTTATTTATATATGTATATACAGAATTCTGAATGCATGTATTTTTGGATGCGTGTCACTTTATAATAAGGAATACTGACCACTGAGGAAGGCCCATAGGGGCTGAAACACGTATGATCCTTAGGTCAAAAGTTTTATCCATCAGTTTGATGTACACTGCAATTAGTTCTTTATGAACCTAGTTTTAATGTCTGATACTTGGACTGTCTCTTTTAATTTTATTGGTTTTGTTTATGTGTACACAATAATAAATATCTATATTTTTCATAATAATTATTTTGTTAGCTTGACCCTCTCGGTTCACAGCTGTTTGTTTGGTTGAATCCCACCCCCCCTTTTTCGCTTTTTCTCATTCAGACATACCTTTGTCAGTTCCTGATCTTTGGTGTGCTAACAGTGCCATCATAAGCAGAGGTACACCCTTTTAAGCCTGTTGACTTCAATGGCTGCAACTCTTCTTAGGTTGGTGATGCAAATGGATGGCCCTCCCTTATTTACCTGTTCCTGGCTCATCCAGCAATCCCTCTTTAGTCATAGACAGGGGTCCGTTGGGGCCGGAGCGAGGTGGAGCAAAGCTCCGCCAGCTCAGGACTGGTCGGTAGGGCAGCTACGGGCTGAATCAGATTCTCTAATCTGATTCAGCTCGCTGCCGAATTGCCGCCGAAATTTGGCGACAACTTTAAAAGCCACTGGAGGGGAGGGGGTTTGAGGGAAATGCCCACCAAGTTTCAAGAAGATTGGACCAGGGGGTCCAATTCTACAGGCCCCCAAACAGGTTGCCCCCATTCCCTCCATTGTTCTCTATGGTAGGAAAAAAGTTTACATTTTTTCCCTCCATAGAGAACAATGGAGGGGATGGGACAATCTGTTTGGGGGCCCATAGAATTGGACCCCCTGGTCCAATCTTCTTGAAACTTAGTGGGTGTTTCGAGGAGAGGCCCCAGCAGCTACCCTGCAAGTTTGGAGCCTCTCCCTCAAACCCCTTTTCCTCCAGCCCCTCACATACCCTATGAGTTTTTGCCATTGATTTCAATGGCCCATAGGATATAATGGGGCTGAAACTGACATTCCCTTTCTGACACACTTCTGGTGATGTCAGGGGACGTGCTAATGAGTTATACTAATGAGTTATGCTAATGAGCTCCTGCACCTCTTTTTCTACGAAAGGACCCCTGGTCGTAGAGGAATGCACCTTGACCCAATTTGTCCCAGTTTGGAAGGTACTTGCTGCTGAGACTATTCCCCGAGCATTGGCCTAAAGTAAGATCACCCTTTTCTGAGCAGCTGCGCCTGCAGTTGGCAACATGTGGCACATACATAACACTGTCCCCCTTTCCAGCCCTGCAAAATGACAAGCCCCCTCGAAAGTCTGTCATACCGTAACATGGGAGGCTAACCCTTCCTTCTGGTGTTGATCCCTTGTAAAGAATTTATATTGCTCCATTGTTTCATTGCACTTTAGGGAACGGTAGACTTAAAAAGCTGTCATCGGCTGACAATATCGAGGCAGCGTGGAGCTGAGCTTCAGGCTAAAACATACCTTTTCTACTAAACAAGATAAAATAAAAGCTTTACTTCCCTACCTTTCTCTTCTTTCGCCATAGGAAGATCTCTATAGAGGTCAAACTCCTCTTTTCTTTAGTGCAGGGATGGCCTGTACTCTAAAGGGGCCACTTTATTCCAGTATCTGGGAGATCCAGGTTCGAATCCCCACTGGTGCCACGGAAGCTTGCTGGGTGACCTTGGGCCAGTCACACTCTCTCAGCCTACCCTACCTGTCGCTGTGAGGATAAAATAAAATAGAGGAGAACAGTGTAAACCTCTTTTGGTCCTTGCTGGGGAGAAAGGCAGGATAATAATGAATTAATTAATTAAATAAATAAATTATCCAGGTAATATCGGGCGGGGACTACGATCCCCATCATGAGTGGTCAGATTCCTTAATAAATGTAGCATCATCTAGCTAAGGAATTTGCAGGGATAGAAAACGTGCATCTGAGCACAACATTACAAACAAACACGTATCTTTCCATATTGCATCCAAATCTGATTGCAAAATATCTTCAGCTAAGAAGAAGAGGAGGAGGAGGAGGAGACTGGATTTATACCCCGCCCTTCACTCAGAGCAGATTACAAACTCCTTTCCCTTTCCCTCCCCACAACAGATCCCTGTGAGGTAGGTGGGGCTGAGAGAGCTCTTTTCAGAGCTGTCCTTGAGAGAACAGCTGTGACAGAACTATGGCTTGCCCACGGTCATCCAGCAGCTGCATGGGGAGGAGTGAGGGATCAAAGATGGTTCTCCCAGATTAGAGTCTACACACTTAACCACTACACCAAACTGGCTCTCTTGCAAACATGTTTCTATCCCCCATAAGACTGAACTCTTTTCCCCCAGACTTCCTTGAAAATTGGATGGGGGCTCCACCGTGTAGTGCAGGTACTTGGATCCAGCCTGGATTCAGTCACCAGCTGTCCATTTTATTAGCAGCCATCCTATGTAATGGTTAGAGTGCTGAAACAGCACTAGAAAGAGCAAACTTCAGATCCCTACTCAACCAGCAAGGTCATTGGGTGACTGTGGGCCACATGCTCTATATCAATGCGTCCACTTTGGTGTAGTGATTAAGTGCATAGACTCTAATCTGAGAGAACTGGGTTTGATTCTCCACTCCTCCACTTGCAGCTGCTAGATGACCTTGGGCAAGCCATTGTTCTGTCAGAACTGTTCTCTCAAGAGCAGTTCTCGAAGAAGCTCTCTCACCCGCCTACCTCACAGGGTGTCTGTTGTGGGGAGGGAAAGGGAAAGGAGATTGTAAACCAATCTGAGACTCCAAGTGAAGGGAGGGGTATAAATACAATCTCTTCTTCTTTTTCTTCTTCTTCCTGCCTTACAAGTACAGCTGTGATGATAAAACTGAGGTGAAAAGAACCAGGTGTACTGACTGAAATGCCTTGGAGGGAAAGGTCAAAATTAAATCAGAAGAGTTTTCAGCTAAACATTAGGAAAAAATTCCTGACAAAGCGATTCCAAAGAGGAATAGGCTTCCTCGGGAGGTGGTGAGCTCTCCTTCCTTGGAAGTTTTCAAACAGAGGCTAGATGGCCATCTGACAGCAGTGCTGATTTTGTGAAATTAGGCAGATCATGAGAAGGGAGGGCAGGAAGGGTTGCTTCAGTGCTTTGCCACCCGAGCATGAATAACGAGACAGACAACAGTTTGGAATCAAACAAGGGCCACTTTATTAACTATTTAACAGAACATGCAGCAACGGGCAAACTAAGCAAGCGCTGGAACAGGCAAGGCAGGCCTCATTCCCAGACACGGCCTCCTTGCCCTTGATATGGGCGGGACACCTAGCCCCAGTCTTGACCCAGTCAGATTCTGGCTGGTAACCGGCGGCCCAGCATACTGGTTGCCCCCCAGGGGCACCTACCCCTGAGGCTGCACAGACCTTCAGGGAGGAGCCTAGTCTGAGAGGTTCCCAGAGGCGATCACCATTCACCTCCCCAGACCGCAAGGCCCTAGGGTGGTTCCTGATGACCTCCTGTTCCCAATGGGGATATGCCATGAGGCACCCACCAGTTCCATTCTCTTGCTTGCATAAACCTGCCAAGTGACCAGACTAATTAATACCCGACCACCATCTAAGCCCTTAACCACCAGCAACAGTGTAAGGTAGGCGAAAAAACACCCCGTCCCAGAGCCAAACAGGAGGAGGTATAAAAAATTCCTACCCGGCCCACAAAGGCAACCAGCATAAGCCTACACTGCAACCAGGGTGGGTGGGTGGGTGAGCACACGAATGAACTGCGCTGGCGGGAGCGGGGCAACGGCTCTAATTGAGCAAGCCCCGCCACCGCCCGGCACAATGAGCGCCGACGCGCTCTGTTGCTGCCTCGCGTCATGCAAGGCGGCAAACCTGCTCCCCCTCGCCACGGCAATGCTGGGCGATGGGGAGCTCATAGTTCTCGTGGCCCCTTCTTACATGCCCAAGGAAATGCTGATTGCTACTTTAGGGTTGGGAAGAATTTGTTCTTCAGGCCAGTTTGCCCAGGAATCCTGGAGTTTTTTTGGGGAGGGGGGTTGCCCTCTTCTGGGCATAGAGCAGGGGTCAGTGGGGGTGGGGAAGAAGTATTTGTGAATTTCCTGCATTGTGCAGGGAGTTGGACTAGATGACCCTGGAGGTCCCTTCCAACTCTATGATTCTATGAAGGTGAGAAATAAATGTAACCAAGCAGCATTTTGGGGAGGACTCCATTAGGACCATGGGGATTTTAGAAGTATGGATGGAGTTCTGTTCATGGGTTGTTGGATCCAAAACCACCATCACACAAGTGAAAGTGATCTATTCTCTCTTGCTCCAGATTGCAAGACTAGATCTAATGGGTGGAAATTACAAGGGAGTTGTTATCGGCTAAATATCAGGAGAAACTTCCTAACTGTAAGAGTGGTTGAGCAGTGGAACAGACTGTCTCAGGAGGTGGTGGATGCTCCTTCGCTGGACATTTTCAAGTGGAGGCTGGATGACCAACTAGGGCTATCTTTTGGCTGTGCTCCTGCAGAGTGCAGGGGATTGGATTAGATGACCTGCAAGGTCCCTTCCAACTCTAACATTCTATGATTCTATAATTAGCCTAGAGTATCCCTAACGAGTGTGTGTCCAGATGCTGCTTAAAGATTGTCAGTGAGGGGAAGCTCACCACCTCTCTAGGCAGCTGATTCCATGGCTGAAGTACTCTTACTGTAATTTTTTCCCCATAATATCCAGCCAGTATCTTTTTGCCCATAATTTAAACCCATTATTGTGAGTCCTGATCCTCTGCTGCCAACAGGAACAGCTCCTCATCCTCCTCTAAGGGACAATTTTCCAGATGCTTAAAGAGAGCAATCATGTCCTCCATCAACCTTCTCTTGTCCAGACTGAACTGCAGGCCCAATTGGAATTCTGACACAAAATGGCTGCTGCAGGAGGCCAAGCCAGTCATAAAATGGTTACCATGGCTTACCTTCAGTCACACAGTGAAGTTCCTTGTCAGGTGGTGGTAGTAATGTTTCTATAAATCTGCAGAGCCAATCAAATTTCCAGTCAGAAGCCTTGCTGGGCATAGGGTTAGCATCCCCCAGTTTAGGGTGGGGGTCCCACACTTTTTTTATATATATATAAATTTTTTATTGATTTTTCTCTATAACTACAACTATAACGCTACAATCTAAGCTACATTTACCTTATACAGAGAGTACTTTATCATTTGCTTAATACTACCTTATTACATAATATAATTATGAAGCATTTAGAACCTTGGATAAATTTCAATTACTTGTTACTGCTACTATAAAAAATATCAAAACTATTTGGCAGGCACGCCCACCTAGAGAAATACGGTTAATTAAACCATTTATAATACATAAGTGCAATGCTTAATAAAACAGTTTAATCACTATTTCTTCTTTCGTCCTCTTCTTGTCTTAACAGTCTCAACTACTTTTGGAGCTGCAGCTCCTTTTTCCGAGTCAGACACTTCTTCTCCACTCTTTGAGCTATCAAATCCATACATATTTTCTTGCGAGGCCAGTGAACCATCTGAGTCTCTCCCAGTTTTCTGCTCTTTGCTTTTTTCCAGAAATGTTTTCGCTTGTTGAACAGAGTCAATCTTATACTTCTTATCTTTGATGCTGAAGCATAATCCTTCTGGAGTATTCCAACGATAGATGATAGACTCAGACTGGAGCCAAGATGTCAATTTTCCATAGGCTTTCCTTCTTTTCCTTATTTCAAATGGGATATCCTTCATCACTTTTACTTCTTCTCCCAGGATCTTCAGAGCTGCTTTGTTTGTGGTCCTAAGCACCACATCTCTTGTAGATTTTTTGGAGAACCTTATCATAATTTCACCAGGCAGGCTTTTCTTTTTAGTATAATCTGGATAGGTTCTGTAAACCATATCCATATCGCTTTTTATATCCGCTGCTTTCATGCCTGTCACTGGTTCAAGTGCTTCACTTAGCAAATTTTTAAGGTCTTCTCCTGTGTTTTCTGGCACATTCTGAAGTCTTAGGAAAAAATTCGATCTATCCATTTGTAATTTCAAAAGCTGATCGTGGTGGAAGGCCTTTTCCTTCTCTGCCTTTTGTAGTCTTGTGTCTTGTTTTTTTACTGAAGTTTTTACTTCCAGAAGTTCTTGCTGCAGCTTCTCTGTGGATTTATTCGACTCTTTTAGTTCTAGCTGCATTTTGTCCATTTTAACGTTGAGAGCTGTCATTTGGTCCACTAGAGGTCGCAATAACGAGGAGAACACCGCACTCATCTCCATGGTATCAACCTTTGAACTCGGAGCTGTACTTCCTAGTTTAGGGGAAGGTTTTGGTTTCCCCGTCATTGTTGAGACTACGCTCTTTGTTTATAGATAGATAAGATGAACGAAAGGAGCAAATTTTCAAACAGCACTTATGTCCTTCTAAAGTTTATATCTCCAAGTGAGCGATGCTGCCATCTAGCAAGGCGGATGGGCTTTTATTCCTGCAGTAACGCCACGAAAGAGTCTCGTAAGTATGCTAGTCCCGGAGGGGGGGGGTGTTTCACTCCTCCCACCGTCTTCCCGCTGTGTTCTGCTTTTCTTACTTCAGACTCACGTTTTCTCCATGCGTAACTGTCAGTTCCAGCCTCATTGCTTCGCACTCTCTGCTGCTTCTCGGATTTGCGCTTTCAGCCATATGGCTCCCATGGTGGGGGAACCTATGGGGGTGATGAAAAGGGATCTCTATCCCTCGGTCGCCACCGTAGGGAGAGATCCCCTTCGGGCCACCCCAGGCAGAGCCCCCTCACTGGGGTCTCTGGGGGCTCGGCACCAGTCCGGAGCCCCTTCTTCCCGCCGGGTACGGATCGCGCTCCCCGCAGATGCGGAGGAGCACGTCCGCCATGCTCGCAAGTCTTGCCGGAAGTCCCGGGGTCCCACACTTTTTGTGGGCTCCTGCCTCCCACTGGCTAGCTGTTCAGTGGGGGGAAATCCCCCCTGAACCATGTTGGGTGATGTGCTGACATTAACTGGAAGTGATTTAGGCATGTCAGTGATGTTGGGGGGACACTCTGGGTTTTGGGCAAAACTCTATGGTTTGAGGGTGATTTTACCATAGAGTATTGTCCAAAAACCAGAGCATCACCCCCTGATGGGCCTATATCACTTCTGGTTGATGTGTGACGTAACTTCTGGTGAAGTTGGCATGTCAGGGTGATGCTTCTGGCTCCCAGAGCATCCCCGTCAGGAAGAGGGAAACCAGGATGGTGAGTGGGTTGGAATCCAAGTCTTATGAGGAAAGGCTGAAAGAGTTGGCCATGTTTAGCCTAGGAAAAAGAAGGCTTAGAGGGGACATAATTGCAGTCTTCAAATGTTTGAAGGACTGTCATGTAGAAGATGGAGCAGCTCTATTCTCTCTTACTCCGGATTGCAAGACTAGATCTAATGGGTGGAAATTACAAGGGAGTTGATACTGGATAAATATCAGGAGAAACTTCCTAACTGTAGGAGTGGTTAAGTAGTGGAACAGACTGCCTCGGGAGGTGGTAGATGCTCCTTCACTGGATGTTTGCAAGCAGAGGCTGGACGACCATCTTTTGGGTATGCTGTAGAGCTATCTTTCAGCTATGCTCCTACAGAGTGCAGGGGGTTGGACTAGATGACCTGCAAGGTCCCTTCCAACTCTAACATTCTGTGATTCTATGAAAGATACTTATGCTTGTACAAAAGCAGGGGTTCCACAACTGCCCACTCAAGATGCCCCCACACTGCATCCTGTGGTGTTTCAGTGGGTCTCCTAACCCTCAGGAGCAGTCTTTCATGGGATGGTACAGAATGGAAGGCAAGAAAGGTCTCTTCAGTGAGCAGAAGTCTGCTTCCACAGGTCAGTGTTGGTCCCTTGTCCTTTTTGATCCTAGGATAGCTATGCACAATCAACTTTACTCGGCAGCAAAGAATCTATGGGGAGTGGGCACTAATGTTCACACTGTAATGTGTATTCATAAATATAAAGAGAGATTGACATGATATATAAATTTTCTCTGACATTTTGTTTGTTTCTCAGTTTTCTAATTCTATTTTTTAATTTTATTGGGGGGATTGCTAAATCTTGGCTAGCCATTCTTTCAGTGTTGGATATTCACTTTGGGTGAAATGCTACTTTCATTCCACAGATAACATGTGTGAAATCTATTGATTTTGGAAGACAAACATTGCATTTGCACTTTGCCGATGTTCAAATTGTTAACCTAGCACAGGGTTTTCGTTGTCAAAAGCCTGCAGACTGAGTTTTTCTAGCAAACTGATATGTCTAATTGGGCATAACCAGCAAGGAAAAAGAGATCATCCAAATGTATGTGTGTGGGGGGAGAGTTCCTGCATTCCGGCTACTTTGAAATATGTAGCAAGAGAGCTGTAATCAGTGAAGTATCTTAAGAGATGTTTTGAGGTTAGCAGAAGGACTAAAAACCCTAGGTTTCTTTCTGCCTCTGCTTGCTTCTTTTGGTGGTGGTGGTTCTTTATTTCTCCTAGTTGAACTTCTCATTGAGGTCTGGTGACCTGGGACCTAGGTCAGAGGGTAAATTCTATCACCCCATAGTAGAACAGAGGTGCCTGCAGGACCTGTTCTATGACACAGCCTGTTGCCATTTCTTGGCAACCAAAATTCTAAAAGCTATTCCAAATTATTTCATGGTGAATCAGTTGACACATCAATATATCTAATTCTCAACATGAGCAAATCTGTAGATAACTTAAATCTGTAGACTGGAGCCATGAACAGATATGGCAGATCTTTGTACAAGCCTGAACAAAGCCTCAGCTTTGCAGAAAACAACAACAACAACAACAACAACAACAACAACAACAACAATAATAATAATAATAATAATAGGAGAAATTGGGGGTTAACCTCCCCTCAAAAATAAAAGAAGCACTTCGGTAGCTTTAAGAAATAAATGCCTTCAGCGGCTATTGCTAGGCAACCACAATAGTATTTCGAGCCTTCAAGCCTTGATTGCTATCGGGAAAAGGCAGGGGGAGGGGATAGGGCCCTGTCTAGGTCTGTTTGGATCTCATCAGGTCCAAGCCTGGCAGCAATTATCAGCCAGCTTGCTACTGTCCAACTTCCATGACTCACCCAGGCCCCCTTGCTTGCTACCACTGAACAGCAGCCACTCCATGAAAGTCAGTGAGGTGTAGCAGTTAGCATTTCTGCTGTGTAAGTCCATTGGGTGACTTTGGGCCAGGCATGCACTCTCAGCCTAACTTACCTTGCAGGTTTGTTGTGAGAATAACATGAAGATGAGAAGAATAATGTAAGCTGCTTTGGGTTCCCAGTCTGGAGAACGGTGAGGTATAAATGAATGTAGCTGAAGACGGGGAGCAAATAAAAGGTAGGTAGGTGGGTGGAAAGGAGAGAAGGAAGCAATGAAAGGTGAGGATGTAGGGGCTGCTAGGAGGATGGAAAGAGGAAATAGTTTGAGGAGTGGGATACAGAGAAAAGTGTGATCTCCCCTGGAAGTCCTTGCAAGTTCCCCACTTTGCAACTGGGTCTGGCCTGGTGACTGGCACCTCAGAACTCAGCCAGAGTTTTCCTGGGAGAAAGGCTGTCAGGGGAGGGAAAGAGGGAAAGCTGATGATGTGGGGGGCAGATAAAGGAAGGTTTGCTGGTGGATAGGAAGGAGAGAAGGAAGCAAGGAAAGGGGAGAGGTTCTGAGGGCGTTCAGGGAAGGGAAAGAGAAAAAAAGTGGGAGGGGAAATTGAGATGCTCCCTGAAATCTTTGAAGGTCCCCCACTTGTTCCTTCTAAAAATCCTAAGAGTTTTAATGGAATACACATTCTCTTGTCTCCATCTAATGATCTCTCTCTCTCTCTCCCTCCCTCCCTCTCTCCTTCTCTTTCAAAATCATGAGTCTGTGTGCTTGAGTTATTCTTTTATCTTAATTATTGTATGGCACTCAGTGTCTGAGAGACTATACATTTATTACCTGGTACAAATTTTCTTGAGGATTGTGGCTGCCATCATGAGGAAACACACACACACACACACACACACACACACACACACAAAGAGCTGATTTGTATTCTCTCAACTATTTGTGTCATTGTATGTTTCCTTTAAAAAAAATGCATCCCCTTAATAGATTTTCTGACTGGCCTCAAGGTAGTCACATTTGTTTAAATTGTCAATAAATCTTTAATGGCAACCCTTTTATCTCCTGGACCTGGAACTAGTTTGAAACTTGTATGTAAATAAGATCAGCCTGAATTATTTTACTCCCATTATAGCATTTAATCATTTAAATGCATATTGAATTTACTTCTAGCAATAAGGAGGGGGGGGATAGATTACCCACTTCTACTGGCAAAGACATCCCAGAAGAAAAAGAAGCCTTTGCTTGTTTAATGGACTAGTGGTCTGTCTTCACGGTGCCCAATTTAAGCATGTTTTATAGTGTGGTCCTAAAGAGATTTACACCCTTCTAAACCCATTGACTTACATGGATTTAGAAAGCTGCAGCACTGTGACATTACTATAATAGTACTATAACTTAGTACTATGCTATGCTATACTGTGTTATCTATATTCTAATTCTGAGAGGGTTTTTTTTTCTGTGTGGATTCTTATATCTGCCAAAAGAGAGCTTACTCTCTCCCAACAGCTTTTCTTACATAGTCACGGGCCTTCTTCAGTCTGCAGAAAAATCCAAAAAGTTAAAAAAAAAAACCTTCAGGGACGGTTGAATTTCCCCCAACACCTTTTGAAATGGCCTTTGCAGGGATCTCTAACTCCAGGCATCAACTGTGAGAGATTAGAATGTTCGGGGGAGGAAGGGAGGTTTTAACTGTTTCTGTCAGTAAAAGGCAGGGGGACAGTGGAGGGTCCTTTCAAGTTCTATTTTGGCCTTTCAGGGAGGGAGTCTTGGGGCCAGGCTGGGTTTGGGAAAGGGAGAGGCCTCACCTGGGTATAATGCCACAGAGGCCACCCTCCAAAGCAGCCATTTTCTCCAGGGAGCCAGATTTCTGCTGTCTTAAATTCAATTGTAATTTGGAGGGGGTCTCCAGGCCCACTTGGAGGTTGGCAACCCTAGGCCTGGCAGTAGTGTAGGGTTGCCAAGTACCCCACCGGCCACCGGCAACAGATCCAGATCCAGGCTGGGAAACTCCTGGAGATTTGGGGGTGGAGCCTGGGGAGGACAGGGACCACAGTGAGGTACAATGCCTAAGCTCTACCCTCCAAAGCATCTATTTTCTCCATGGAAAGTTATTTCTGTAGTCTGGAGATGAGCAATAATTCCAGGGGATTCCCAGGTCCCCCCTGGAGACTGGCATCCTTAGGCAGCACCCTCTGGGTGACTTGATACCACCTGATTTGCATGATTCAGGTAGGCCCAGCTGCTTTGCTACTGTTCATCAGCAGCCTCCCTATGAAAGCCATTGTGATGTAACAGATAGAGCTTCACATAGGTGTGAATGCCAGGTGGATTAAAGGAGCGTGATCAGACGACAACATCTGGGAAGTGCCCCGCAGCCATCGGCAACCCGTTTTGCTCTGCCACAGAAGTGGAGTTAAAAGACACCTTGGAAAGTCCTGTAGCAAATGGGTTGTTACGGGCCACTGGTGGACTTTTCTGCATCTGATCACTCCATCACACTTCCATGGCATTGGAATGGTCTGATCAGGCCATCCTGACTCTGTGCCATTGTTTTTTGCCCTTCTCAGTATGCACATCATCACACACTCCATAGAGAGCCCACAAGGCTGAGGTAAGAATCATTGATCTCTCATTTAAGCGCATCGGGAACAAACAGCAATGCCCCCCCCCCCCAATTCACCCTGATTATGTGTCTGATTATGCACCCTGATTATGTGTCTGATTATGCAGTGGTGGGCTGTGCCTGCAGCTTCCAAAGTCCATGTGATCATGCAACTGCGGGTCAACTTTCACCAGAGGAAATAGCCTCTCTTCTCCCCCGCTGTATCTCACGCATGTGACCACAACCCTAAAATCCTTTATTCTGTACCCAATTAACCTGGAAGTCTTTTGTATATGTAGGACATATACTGTTAATGATAATTCAGGGGTGACAAACCATTATAGAAGTGAATTTCTGTTTACCTGTTAGTTTTTTCAGCAACCTTAGTGCAGTGTGGTGTAATGCTAAAAGTGCTGAACTAGGATGAGGGAGAACCAGGTTCTAGTCTCCATGCTTCCATGAAACTCAATGTGTGACTTGAGGCCACACATTCTCTGTCACCTTAGCCTAACTCACATGGATGCTGGGAGAATAAAATGATAAATGGAAAACCATGTACGCTGCCCTGAAATCCTTGGAGAAAGGGCAGGTTAAAAATGTATTAACCAGATAGGAGTATCATTCACTACATGATCCTTGATTGGCTGGGATCACCAACTTGCCTAATTCAGGAAGAAGCAGCAGCAGCTTGTACCTTTTAGGAGATACAGTGGTGGAAATTATAAATAAGGTAACCATTCAGATAATTAAGGGATTTGATGTAAATATTTCTTACCCCTCTCATCTTCAAACCCTAAAATCAAAATGGGAGAATAGCTATGTTTGTATATGTACCTGTTTATTTGTTTGGGAAAGTGTATATTCCAACTTCCTCAATGACCAGCTCAAGAAACCTGATAAAATAAACAATACCTGATAAAATAAACAATAAAAAATAAACATTATCTTTTTAAAAATAGGGATGAGCATGAACCAGCTGACAAACTAAAATTCCCCACCATTCAGCTGTTTGGAAACCCCTGCTTTCTGCTCCCCATGAAAAGCTGCAGGGAGCAGAAAGCAGGAGTTTAAAGTTAAATGGCTCATAAACCTATATGAACAGAAGCAGTTCACAAACCAACCTCCTGGTTCGCATGGGTTCTCGGTTTGATTCATGGTTCAGCCACAAACCACAAACCGAATCCAAAAATGTGGTTCATGACCATCAACAGTTATCAATATGAAAGCAAACCATCAGGAACAAGCCAATGAAAAGCAGGGGTCTAAGTACAGTACAAAACAGCATTCACCAGCATTAAATGACACTCCTCATGCTACAAAACAGCTTTAAAAGATGGAAGGGCTCAAGGAATGTTTTGGTCCAAAGGTGAGTAACCAGGTGAGCCACAGCTAAATTTTGTCTCTGGTTGCCACCTGCCTCACCTCTGGGGGTGGGGGCAAAAAGAACTGGCCTTGGGAAATGAACCTTAATTAGCAGGGTGGATAGTACAGCAGGAGATAGTCCTTCAAATAACCCAGCTCCTACACCTCAGTTTGGACTGCACTAAGAAACAGGGAGGTAGCTAGTGTAGGTCTTTCAATACAGGGATGAGACAATTTCTGTATCCAACCCCTGGCCACCTGATCTGGGAACAACAGACATTTCTGAAGAGTTTTCGAAGGCAGTCCCAATTAATGTACATTACAGCAATCACGTCAGATCTCAGATGCTAAGCAGGGTTGGCCCTGGCTAGTATTTGGATGGGAGATCACCAGGGAATGCCAGGGTCATGAGAGGGTGGCAGGCAAAAGGAGGCAACTCTGAATGTCTCTTGTCTTGGGTGGCCATAAATCAGCTGTGACTGAAAAGGTAGCCTTATTTTTAAGCTTGGTCATCAAGGATCAATTGCGTAATGTCTAGATGCATATGACTGACTCATTTGCCTTTGCTACCTCCTTATCTGTTTCTTGTTTCTACCTGTAATCTGATATATGCCAATAAAGATCTCTCTGTGTGTCTCTGTGTGTGACTTGATGGTGGCACTTTCCACCATCACCACCACTACCACCGTAATCTAACCTGGATGTGATCACATGCATGCATCTCTCTGTATTATATATTCTTTTTCTACATAGCATTGCAACAAAAGCATTATGTTGTGTAACAGGACTCCATGACCTCCTCATTCACTGGTGGTTCATGTTTGTTTCCTACCAGACATCGTTGTGCGTGCGTGCTAACAAGCACCTTTCCATTCAGCGCCACACTCTGATGTCAAATGAATTTTCATATCTGCTTTTCACAAACTATCCCACATGTAAACATCAGCAACATTTCAAACGGTCGCATACTGAAAAGCCCCTTAAATCCTGCTGTTATTAAATGGTGAGCATGTTAGCAGAGGACATGTCTAGAATTACTAGGACATCTTTATTCTAATGTGCTTGGATGGAAGGAATTGCAAGGTACTGGGCTTTCATGGAAAATAGTACTGAGGCAACGTTTGCATGTAGAGAGGTGTTGGACAGCAGTTGACACACCCCATCCAGCAAAGGTGATTCATGAGCAAAAGTAGGTATAAGTACATGGATTACTTTTAGGGATTTGGGCTACCTTTTAGGGCTGTGGCTCAGTAGTAGTGCCTCTGTTTGGCATGCAGAAGGTCCTAGGTTCAATCCCTGGCATCTCCACCTAAAATAATCAGGTAGCATGTGATTTGGAAGACCTCCACATGAGACTGCATAGCCATGACCAGTCTGAGAAGACAATAGTGACTTTGATGAACAAGGGTTGCCAGCCTCTGGGCAGGCCTGGAGAACTCCCAGAATTACAACTGATCCCCAGACTACAGAGATCAATCCCCCTGAAGAAAATGGCTGCTTTGGAATATGGACTCTGGCACTGTGCTGCGCTGAGCTCCATCTGCCCCCCAAGCCCTGCCCTCCACTGCCATCTCTCCAGGAATCTCCCAATCCATGGCTGAGCTGTACCATGGTCTGATTCAGGATAAGACAGTTTCATGTGTTATATGCTCTGCGGGCTATGGCATGCCCCTACACGATGATGATTCATTTGGGCCAGTTAATCACTCTTTGGGTGAAGAAGTACTTCCTTTTATCCATTCTAACCTGACAGCTCCACAATTTCATGGAGTGTCCCTGAGTTCTTGTATTGTGAGAAAGGGAGAAAAGGATTTCTTTCTCTACCTGCTCTGTCCCCTACATAATCTTGTAAACCTCGTTCCTGTCACCCCTCAGCTGTCATTTTTCCAAGCTAAAGAGCCCCAAGCACCTCAGTCTTTCTTCACAACCTTTTATCATTCTAGTTGCCCTTTTCTGCACTTTTTTCCCAATGCTATAGTGCAGGGGGGGGCAATTGTTTTGGCTCGGGGGCCACTTTGTGGGAGCGGAGGTTAGCGGAGGGCCGCACCTTTTAAAATGATTGCATTCATTAATTAACTTTGCATTCCAGAAAAGGTATAAATTGTATCATAAAAATCATTAAAAATGTATTAAATAAAATAGTGGTAGTTTTATTCAATTTATTTATTGTGCTAATTTCATATCATCTATAGCTGCAAGCATATTTAATTTTAGAATCAGTTTAATGAGACAAATGTACCCTATCACACCACGTGGCCGACTGTCTTGGCGGGCCGCAAAAAACTCTGTGGCCCCCGGGCCGCTATTTGCCCACCCCTGCTATAGTGTCCTTTTTGAGGTGTGGTGACCAGAACTGCACACGGTATTCCAGTGCAGCTACATTCACAGCAGCAGAGAGTCCCCTGGAGGGAATATTTTCCATGTGGAAGCAGCCATTATAGGTTCAGGAGCTTGGGGGCACCCAGTACCTTGCTCAACACATATCTGAATATGCCCACATTTCCAAAGCAGTGATGTAGGCCTGAGATCTTGTTTATAAGCCCTAATCTTCATCACTGGGTTGGTGCAATTGTTTTTTCTGCTTGCCTTCCTGGGCTTGCTAAAGGCCCTTTTGCAAAAGGTGCTGTTCATTTCTGTTTTTGAGGGACCCAGGGATTCCGGTGAGAAAAACAATCTTGAAAGAAGATTTTGAGATGTAATCTAAGTTTTAAATACTGGGTTTTTGAAAGAAGTCTCTACAGCTGTTGCATATGATGAAAGATTCTATTAAAAGGGGGCTGGGAGGGGACAGGGAGAGAAAAGAGAACTGTAAGAGCTTTTGGAGTTAGAAGACGTGCCTTATCATTGGAGAACAGAAGGAATATTTGGAAGTAGCTGCAACAGTTCTGGAGTTGCCGTGGACCCCTTTTCCGAAATGGCATCATCCCCCCCCCCCCCCCGGCTTATATACTCCATGCAGTAAATTTTGTAATGCACTTTTATTTTTAGTTCCTTTTGATAATGTGACACATTAAATCAATAGGTAATTTGAGGAAGATGGAATCTAATTTTATTTTCCCATCTCCCAGCTTCTGAGTTAAAAAACCAGAACTAATGGGGCTTTCTTAAAAGGAAGTTAAAGTCCTGAGTATCACATTTTTTTGTGCCTGGGACTATAAATTTGCCAGTGCGTTTGCAATGATACGTGGAAGCAAAATGCCCTTGGTTTTATTTTAGGCTGTGCTCATTTCTGGTCTGAGCTGTGTCTCAGTGATATACTTTTTCGTTTTAATTATATTGGCTGCCAAGAACGCAGTCAAATAATTTTCCCCACAATAAAACCCACGTTAAAATTTACTAGCGTGATTAAATAAAGTATAAGCTGATTAATTTAATAAAACTCCCTTTCTGTGGTGTTTTTTTCCCCTGAGTGTTCAAAAAAATCTCAAGAGGAAATCCCAGAGTTTCCTGTGTCTATACAGATCCCAATTTTTAGCTCTGTTGCTTTGCTGAAATAATGCATATATATGTTCACTCAGATCACAACGTAAAACCAGCTTCTTTGGCAGAGGCATATGTGTGCAAGAGGAGAGAGACAAAGGTGGACAATTTCCCATGTCCTTTCCATTGCCAGTGCAAATTCAAAGGCATTCCCAACATCAGCGGAGCATTTGCACCCAGTAATGCCTTGCCCAGTTCCCTTGTTCCAATTCCTCATGACCATCATTTTCTCTCTGCCACTGGAAATTGACATATAGCTATAGGCAAGGGTCATTTTGAGCAGGCGTTGGGGGGAGCGCAGCTCCGGGAGTTGGTGCCAGCTGTTCTCTCAAGGACAGTTGGTGTCCCCTCTCTGCCAGCTGTTCTCTCAAGGACAGTTGTCTCAGAGCTCTCTCAGCCCCACCTACCTCACAGGGTGTCTGTTGTGGGGAGGGGAAGGGAAAGGAGTTTGTAAGCCACTCTGAGACTCATGAGTGAAGGGCGGGATATAAATCCAATCTCTTCTTCTCTTCTCTCTTCTTTTCTCTCTCTCTCTCTTTCTCTTCTTTCTTTCTTGCTTTCTGACATACTTTTGGTGATGTCAGGTGGTGTAGCATATGCAAATAAGTTATGCTAATAAGTGTTGCTAATGAGCTCCTGCACCTCTTTTTCTACGAAATGACCCCTGGCTATAGGTTAACACAGTATGTCAGTTCCTTCTTTTTTGAAAAGCACACTGTTGGTAGAGCTGGAATGGTGGCCATGGGAATACTGGGGCAAGGGAAATGGCGGTGAGGTGGGTGGTACATGCAAGAATACACGTTCACATCAACACACCAGTTAAATTAAAATGAAACCAGACTGCAGCAAAGTGGTGGAAAACACAGAAAGTGGACAAATGGGATGTTTCCCCCAAAATTTGCTCCAGTATGGACAGGAAATCGAAGCAAAATCTCCATGTGGAAGCGGTCAGAGGCCACTTCCGCTCTGTCATTTTTGTCACTTGTTTGTCCCTATTGCTTCAAGGTCCCCCCCCCCCCCCAATGTGTTTTGCTCTCTCTAGTAGTCCCAGAGGGAGCAAGACACATTTGAAAAGGGGGGGGCAAAACAATAGGAACAAATGAGTGTCAAAAATGACAGTATGGAAGTGGTTAAAGACAGAGAGACAGAGAGAGAAAGGATTGAGTAATTATGGAGTGTCGTTCTACATATCCGATAAAGCCACAGGATGCCTATTTCTTACTTATGGGTATTTCTACATTTCAGAGGATGTGATGACTGTCCTTTGGGAGAAAAAGAGAGAGAGCCAGAACTGGAAGTCAGCAGCTCTGTCCAAATAAGGAAGACCTACCCCTGCTACTAAATGCTAAGGGAGGTGAACATAAAGGTCTCACCCCTCTGCCATTCTCACAAGCTGAAACAGCCCCCACAGAGTTGCTGTTTGCCCCAATCGAGCAAACATACCCATATCAAGAATAAGTGTGTGTGTTTCCCCTAATGAGCAAATGGCAGCTCCACAAGGCCATTTTAGACAGGAGAATGGTAGTTGGGGTGGGGGAGGGTAACTATCTCCTTCCCAGGGCTGGATTTATATACAACCTAACTAGACTACTGTTTAGGGCCTTGAATTATGAAGGGCATCTATCTACCATTAGCGGGGGGGGGGGGTTAATGCTATCTTAAACTTGACACTGGGCTTCTGCATTCTCATTTTTCTTGCACTTGTGTACCTGTTATTTATTTATTTATTTATTAGTTTCATTTATATCCCGCCTTGTCAGTTATACAACCGACTCAAGGCGGCTAACAACATATAAAATCATAAAAACAGAGTTACAATTTAAAACATTGACATTTAAAAACTCTAAATAAATACCACAAGATGGTGGCTTCTTAGGGCTCCGGTGAGTAGCTGCAATGGGGTGCGATCAACAGGGCCAGGGAGATGGTATAATCAGCTTTCTCCCCGGCGGCGGCCCCTATTTGAAAGCCTGGCGGAAGAGCTCCGTCTTACAGGCCCTGCGGAACTGCAACAAATCCCGCAGGGCCCTGATGTTATCCGGGAGCTCGTTCCACGAGTAAGGGGCCACCACCGAGAAAGCCCTGGCCCTAGTACAAGACAACCGGGCATCCTTTGGACCGGGGCAAGTCAGGCGGTTTTGGTTGCCCGACCTCAGTAGCCTCTGGGGCCTATATGGGGAAAGGCGGTCCCTCAAGTAGGCGGGTCCCTGACCATACAGGGCTTTAAAGGTTAACACCAGCACCTTGAACCTGATCCGGTATGCTATAAGCAGCCAGTGCAGCCGCTGCAGCACAGGCCAGATGTGGTCCCGCAAAGAGAGACCCATCAAAAGCCTGGCCGCCGCATTCTGCACCAGCTGCAGCCTCCGGATCTGGGACAAGGGCAGCCCCAAGTAGAGAGTGTTGCAGTGATCAAGACGTGAGGTGACCATAGCATGGATCACTGTAGCTAGGTCTTCGCGTTCAAGGAAGGGAGCCAACTGCCTAGTCAGCCGTAGATGGAAAAAGGCTGCTTTGGCAGTGGCTGCTACCTGGGCCTCCATCGTTAAAGAGGAGTCCAGGAGCACACCCAGACTCCTGACCCTCGGGGCTGGCACCAATGGCGCCCCACCGAAGGACGGAAGTGGGTGCCCTAACCCCAATCCGGTCCGACTCAAGCACAGGACCTCCGTCTTCAGTGGATTCAATTTCAGTCGACTCAGTCTAAGCCAGCCCACAACCTCCTGCAGCGCTCGTTCCAGGTCAGCTGGTGAGGAGCCGGACCGGCCGCCCAACAACAGATAGAGCTGGGTGTCATCCGCATATTGATGACACCCCAGCCCATGCCTCCGGACAATCTGGGCAAGGGAGCGCATATAGATGTTAAATAACACCGGGGACAGGACCGCCCCTTGAGGCACACCACACACCAGTGGGTGCCTCTGGGAGGTCTGTCCCCCAAGCGCAACCCTCTGTCCCCGATCTTGCAGAAAGGAGGCAAGCCATTGTAAAGCGAGCCCCCGTATCCCAGCATCGGCGAGGTGGTGGATCAGCAACTGGTGGTCGACGACATCAAATGCCGCCGACAGATCTAACAACACCAGTGCCGCCGTACCGCCTCGATCCAGATGTCTACGGAGGTCATCCGTGAGGGCGACCAGAACCAACTCCGTCCCATGACCCGGTCGGAACCCGGACTGAAACGGGTCCAGCATGGAGGTGTCATCCATGAAGCTCTGTAACTGAATCGCCACCGCCCTCTCCAAGACCTTACCCAAATAGGGTAGGTTGGACACCGGCCGATAGTTGGCCAAAACAGCCGGGTCCAGAGATGGTTTTTTAAGGAGAGGGCAGACCATCGCAACCTTGAGCGCCTCCGGGAACAGTCCTTCTGAAAAGGACTTGTTGATAATCTCCCGGAGCGTATCACGCAACCCCTCATGGCAAGCTTTTATAAGCCATGAGGGGCACGGATCAAGGCTGCACGAGGTTGGGCGTACAGTCAAGAGCAACCTGTCAACCTCCTCAAGACTGAGAAGACTGAAATGATCCAAGGTCACACCTGAAGACGTGCATGGAGCCTCAAGTTCACACACTGTTTCAACTGTGGCCGTGAGTTCCCGGCGGAGTAGCAAGATTTTGTCTGCAAAATAGCTCGCAAAAGCCTCACAGCCAATTTCCAATTCCCTATCATTTACAGCGCTCTGTGGCACTTCCGTTAACGACCTAATTGTTCTAAATAATTGGGCCGGGCGAGAGCTAGCAGACGCAACCTCAGCTGCAAAGAATTTTTTCTTAGCAGCCTTGATTGCCACCTCATAGGATCTCATAAACGTCCTATAAGATGTTCTTGATACCTCGTCGCGAAAACGCCGCCACCATCTCTCTAGCCCAGGGGTGGCCAACCTGTGGCTCGGGAGCCACATGCGGCTCTTTCACACATATTGTGCGGCTCCTGGCAGGGCGGCTGGGGAAGCAAAGGGGAGGCATGCTTTTTCTCCCTTCCTTCCTTCCTTCCTTCCTTCCCTCCTCCCTCCCCCCTCCCATCTATTTGCTTTCCTAGTTTCTCTCTCTCTCTCTCTCTTTCTTTCCACTTCTTTAATTCTTTCTTTCCATCTCTCTTTTTCTCTCTCTCTCTCAATATCATTAGCAAACAAGTAATATCATTATCAATAACCGGTTTTCCTCGTTTGTTTTTATTTTTGGCAGTCCCATTTAACGTTAATAAAAAGCAAATTTGCATATTTTAAAAAATAAAAACGTGTGTGTGATATTTGTTCCTGTCTTGCGGCTCTCAGGCATCTCTATGTGGCTCTTACGTTTATTCTATGTGGCTCTTACGTTAAGCAAGGTTGGCCACCCCTGCTCTAGCCGTCTAAGACCCAGTTTCATCAGCCTCAGCTCCCCGGTAAACCAGGGAGCCAGCTTTGAGCGAGGGCGCAGAGGGCGTCGGGGAGAAATCTCATCGATGGCCGCCGAGAGCCGGCCATGCCAGTCCTCGACCAGTCCATCTAATGAGTCACTGGAAGGCCTGGGATCCCGCAGAGCCGTCAGAAACCGCTGAGGGTCCATCAGACTCCGCGGGCGAGCTAAAATTCGCTCGTTGCCCAAACAGAGTTGGGGTGACACCATCAGACGAGCCTTCAGGGCAAGGTGGTCAGACCATGGCACTGCCGTAGCAGTCAACTGACCCACCGTAACCCCCGCCGCGAAGATCAGGTCGAGCATATGTCCGGCCTGGTGCGTAGGAACCGTCACAAATTGGGAGAGCCCTAGTGTCGCCTTGGAAGATACCAGGTCCCTCGCCGGAACAGAGGCTGCATCGTCGGCGTGGACATTGAAGTCACCCAAGACTATCAGCCTTGGGTGCTCCAATGCCCAGCCCGACACCGCCTCCACCAGCGAGGACAGGCTGCTGGCTGGTGCGTTGGGTGACCGGTACACCAGCCAGACAGCCAACCTCTCCCCGGCTTCCCACACAAGGCCCGCACACTCTATGCCCTCCAGTTTCAACGGCGGGAGGGCCCTATAGGAGTAAACCTCCCGAATGAACAGTGCCACTCCTCCTCCCCGGCCCTCAGTCCGTGATTGGTGGAGGACCGAGAACCCGGGTGGAGCTAACTGGGAGAGAGCCACTGTCTCCCCCTCTCACACCCAGGTCTCAGTCACGCAAGCCAGGTCAGCACCTTGCTCCAACAGAAATTCCTGCAAGGTAGCAGTCTTGTTATTAATAGACCTGGCATTGCACAACACCAATGACGGAGGATGGTCCTTCCCAGCCTCCCTACCTGCCACTCTTGGGATGGGACGCAGGCTGGAAGGAGGCCGAGCTTCTCCATTTCTCTGCCTCCTTTCCTTAACTACCCGCCTGCTCCCACCGCTATATTTCCCCTGCCCCAGAAGCACTGGAATCCCCTGTCCGACTGTCATCGGCGCCGACGGTCTTCACGCAGCACCGCGCTGGTCACAGGCCGCTCGGCACCATCAGATGCCCAGAAGAGAATCTCACACCCCTTCGCAGTCTGCTCAAACCCAAGCCACTCCCACCCAAACTATACAATTCCACTTCAGCAAAATAATATCAAGGCTAGTATACTCCTAAACCTAACTCCCTATTACCCACCCTGACCTCCCTTCATTACTACCCAATAAACTGGGCAGCAAGAATAAAATAAACTGTCCTAGCTACTAGCTAACTAATTAATATAGAGTGGCCTAACACTAAACCCCTATCTAACTAGCCTAGAAATATCAAATTAACAACTGCTAAAAGAAAAGACCAGACCTAAAATTGCTGTTCTTAACTAGGCCTAAAGACCCTCGACGGGCTCGATGTACCCAACTCCTCCACTCCACGTCTCCGCTAGGGCATGGGCGTCAACTACGGGGGGGCTCGAGGGCTCGAGCCTCCCCCGAAATTTCCCGGGGGGGGCTCAGCCACCCCCGGCAAAATGCTCGCCCAGCAGCCAGCTGGCTGCTGCCGCGGGTCTGCCTCCCCGGGCTGGGGGGGGGGACGGAGCGGCAGGGATATAGGCACGCGAAGCACGCGCGCTTCGCTCAGGCGGCAGTCAGCTGGCCAGCTGGCTGCTGCCGCTGCCGCCAGTCTGCCTCCCCGGGCCGGGGGGGGGGCGGAGCAGCAGGGACATAGGCGCGCGTGTGCGCGCTTCGCTCGGGCGGCAGTCAGCCGGCCAGCTGGCTGCCGCCACCGCGGGTCTGCCTCCCGGGGGGGGGAAGAGCGGCAGGAACATGGTCCCGGGGGGGGCGAGGGCGGGGGGGGGGTCTCGGCTGCGGGGTCGGGAGGGGGGCCCCTCCGGAGGCGGAGGCGGCAACTCCCGGGCCAAGTCTCCCCCCGCCGTACAAACTGGGGCCTTCGGAGGGTGGGTGGAGGGGTGGGAGGTCGGCGGGGGCCATGGACGGGCGCGGCGGCGGCGGCGGCGGCGGCGGGGGGTCTTCGGGGCCGGCCGTGCCGGCCGCTCTGCCCGCGAGATGGGGCGGCGCTGGGAGGGGGGGCAGGGCGGGCGGGGGCGGCCCGGGACCCTCCTCGCCCAGGAGCCGCCCGAGCCAGCAGCCCCAGCAGGAGGACGCGCCAGGTGCGGGGATGGGGATGGGGGCGGGCGGGCGAGCGGGCGGCTCTCCTCCAGGCCGGGACTGCTGGGCGTCCCTCTGCCCCCCCCTCCCTCCCTCCCGCCAGCCGCCACCAGGCCGGTGGGGTCCCCCTTCCCTGCGCCCAAGCGGGGGCCCTCCCGGGGAGGCCGGTTCAGACGGGCCGCCAGGTCAGTTGGTCCGGAGCAGCAGCCAAGAGCCCGAGGAGGAGTCCACCAGCCCCTTCGGAGATAGATGACCTCTGGGGAGCCCCTGCAGGCACACAGCCAGGGTGGGAGTCCCTCTGCCCTCATGCCCACTCTGCAGGGCTTTCAGGGTGCTGCCTCCCTGGGCGGGGGGGGGGGGAAGAGCGGCAGGGACATGGTCCCGTGCGCGCGCGCAAAGCGCGCGCGCACGAGAGAGCCCCTGCCCCCCCCGGGGATTTAGAAAGTCGACGCCCCTGCGCTAGGGACAAAGTTCTCAATTTGTGAGTACACCGCCAGACTTCCGCAGCTCCTCCACTCCCTAAGGTACCCGTCCTTAGGTGTTGGGTGTTGATTTTTTTTCCTGTTCCACATGTGTTTTGCTCCCTCTAGTGGTCGATTCAATATAACATTGCTTCATGTTCAGCATATCTCCATGTGGATTTAAAATGCAAGTTTTTATGCTGAACATAAAACAATGTAATATGTTCTGGTTTTGGCGATGCTAATGGCAGGCACGCCTCATTGGAGCTCCAACAGAGGTGGCCCATAGCCCGGTGGACAGGAGGGGTACCAGATGATTCTGGACTTCCCTGGAGCCCTTGTAGGGGACTCCCAGCTTGGGGCATGAGGGGTGCCTCTCCCAAGGTGGCGGCCAAAAGATTGAGGCTACCCTTTGCCCCAACAGGTCCCATTGTGACAGCGTCACCATGGCACAAAGAGATGCATACTGATCAAGCAAACCTGCAAAGCTCTCCTTACCTTGTAAACTCCAATGAGTGAAGCATGAGTTAGCTTGTTGAACTGGATACTCGGCCAAGCGATCCGATCTTAAAACAACAGCAACAATAACTTGAGAGCTGATTCACAGAACTCCAGTGTCACATCTGTTTTGATTTCTATAAGAAAGTATATGGCTGAAGATTTCATTTCATGTGCATAGTAGCTCTAAATAGGCTGGCTTTGTTTTCATTTTATGGGTTGCCTAAGCGAGGGATGGGCACGAACTGGGAAAATGTGGTTCAGTTTGGTTGGTGGTTCATGGCTGAACCACAAACTGAATTACAAACTGAACAAGGAGACTAATTTATGAACTAAACTGGTTTGTGGCCCTGCAAACCCTATTGAAAGGGACTGCAGTCCCTTTAAATAAGGTTTGCAGAAATCCTGAAAAAACAGCTGAGCAGTAGGGAGCAGCTTGTTCCCTGCCACTCAGCTGTTTAAAGTTGTCTTGTTCAGTCCCTTTACACTTTAAAGCCAACAGCAAATAGTGTGAAAAACAGCTGCATGGCAGGGAGCACACAGCTATTTTAACACTATCTTCCACATTCCTTTTAAACTTTAAAGGGACTGCAGAAGACAGTTCAAAAGAGCTGAGCGGTGGGAGCACCTCCCCACCATGCGGCTGCTTTTCAGGCTGTCTTTTGCAGTTCTTTTAAAGTTTAAAGACATTTCTCAAGAAGTCAGTCTCACAAAACATTCTCTGCTTTCTATTGAGGACATTTTGGCTTTGATTGAGTATATCATTACTTTCTGGACCAGAACTGGAAGATACACAACAGTAACATCTTTTACCACCTGTGCATATGCACTGGATGCATGACTTATTCCTCAGAGGCATCATAAACATTCCTGTCTTTTGTCTATTAATCTTGATTTGGAACATTCCTTTTTTGGTCCAGTACTGACATATTCTTTACCAATTCTTTGTAGTGTGTGCCTATTCGTACGTCAAATTGGTTGACCTCTGAAGAAGACTTATTGGGCCGAAATGTGTTAGGTCACAATAACTGGTCCTGCTGTGTATGTCATATGTAAGAAAGAGCCAACACATGTTCAACTTACATTCAAAATGGAGGACCAGTACTTGGATAAGAATGGGATTTTAAGCACACACTCCTGCATCGAATCTAACTTACAGATAAAACTAAGGACCAGTACCTGAGAGCTAGTTTGGTGTAATGGTTAAGAGTACAGACTCTAATCTGGGAGAACCGGGTTTGATTCCCCACTCCTCCATATGCAGCTGCTGGTGTGACCCTAGGTCAGTCATAAATTTTTTCAGAGTTGTTCTCTCAAGGACAGTTCTCGAAAGAGCTCTCTCAGCCTCACCTACCTCACAGGGTGTCTGTTGTGGGGAGGGGAAAGGAAAGGGATTGTAAGTCACTCTGAGACTCCTCTGGGTAGTGAAGGGTGGAGTATAAATCCAATTTCGTCTTCATCATCATCTTCTTCTTCATCATCATCATCTTCTTCTTCTTCTTGATAAGAGTGTGGCTGCAAGCACACATTCACCTGTACTTGCATTGAATCTAACATGAGAATTCCTCCAACATATGCATGAAGAAAAATAAGATGTAAATTGTTCACAGCTTGTATGTTTGTTCACTGTAACTTGTGAACAAGGCTATTGTTACCATGGCCCAAGTCTGAACTGAGTGACTCCTATGGTGCTGCCACCACTGTGGTTTGGACAGCAGCCCACTGGGGGTTCTCCTCCTGGTCCAGTCTGTCCCTGAAAATACATCATCATTCTAAAACATAGAATCCAGTACTGTGTTTGCTAGTTCCCTGTAAGAAATTCTACAGATGGGGATTTTAGGTTCAGTAATAGTTATCTACCTCAGTAAAAAACAAGAAGTCATATTTACCTTTTGGATACAATAACATTTTACAACTATTGTATTGCCTCTCTTTCTGGTCTGTTCTTTTAAAAAAATAAAAGTTGTGTCTGCTATCTGTATGTTTCGGAAGATGAGGTAAAAATATTTCTCAAGTAGTCAGTCTCACAAAACATCCTCTGCTTTTGCACTTACATCTGGGTAAGCGAAGTTCCCTTCAGACATTCCCTTAAGAAACAGATTTGGAGAATTTATGTGAAGTTTATACGGCTGTCTTTCTGTTTCATAACAACTGAACGAAATGAAAAAAGCAATCACCCATAATAAAGCACTATCTTATGGCAGTAAATAGAACTGCATAACATATTACCCTAGAGCTATGTGAACTTTGAAATACATATGCTTGCATTTAGCTTTGTACGATTTCTGCAGTGCACTGTAAGTTTTCCAAAGTTAAAACTCTCCGCTCTTGCCTGCGAGTGAAACAAAGATATCGAAACTTTAAAATGAAGTCTCTCTCCAGACACAAAGTGTACATAATCATTTAAATTATTACAAGATTGTAGAACTTGAGCCCCTAACCCAGGTGCCCTTGAATAATCTTCCATTTAATTGAGAGGGATTAGTGGTCTAAGAACTTGCATAACATTTACGCACTCTGATACTTGATCTGTGGTGGGGGGAGGGAATCCCCAAATATTATGCAGTGAGTACTCCTGGTATTTGAGAGGCTTGTTGTAAAAGGGACTTATTTTGCAATCTTTTTTTTTTTTTTTTGGAAGGAGAGCTGCCAGAAAGCCAAGGACAGTTCTTCTCAAGATCCATCTACACATCATAAAGATCTTTAGTTTGTTGGGGGGACAACCCAAGGACTTTGTATCACAGGAGCGATGGGAGTTGTGTGCCCGTCATATGCACACTGGCTCTTTCCTGTTTGCAACCATAGCACACGGGAAGAAGTGACTGCTAGCCTCTATCATCAAAAGGTTGACAGCCTCCAGGTGGGGCCTGGAGATCTCTCACTATTACAGCTGATCTCCAGACAATAGAAATCTGTTCCCCTACAGAAAGCTTGGGATGGTGGCCTCTATAGCATTGTACCCTACTTAGGTCCCTCCCCTCCCAGACCATACCTTCCCCATGATCCACCCCCCCCCCCCAAATTGCTAGGGATTTCCCAAATCAGAGCTGGCAACCCTACCTCTCCACATGCAGAGAGATTTTACAACCTCCAACTGCCCCATTGAACTGCTACTAGCTCCACTGTAAAAAAAAAAAATCACATTACCTACCTAACTATGCTTAAGCGTCACAAAGAAGCAAATAGTGGTTCAATAGAGTGGCTTGAGGACATGAAAACAGCAATGTGTGTGTGTGTGTGTGTGTGTGTGTGTGTGCATGCATGTGCAGCCATGTCTCCCTGCATTCTGTAGTCATAAATGGAATATTAAATTGTATTCTTAAATAGTTTTAAATAATGTTTATACTGTTTTAATGTTCTAGTATGGTTGAACCCTGGTGTACCAGGCTTTGTACGCCGCTCTGAGCCTGCAATTGCAGGGAGAGCGGCTTAGAAATCAAATAAATAAAATAATAAAAAAATAAAAGAGACAGTGTGCCTTTGAGAGGCACAAAACTCTCATCACATGTCTGATACAAACTCCTTGTGTTGTGTTGTTCCCCAGTGTGTAGATGGGCTCTCATCTTTTATAGTGCCACCTTATACAGCACCACACTTTTACAGTGTCCCTGTAGATAAAGTTGCTCTCTTCTAAACTCATTGACTTCAATGAATGTAGAAGGGTATAAGGCCACAGTCAGACATGTCTTTAGATCAGACTCAGCTGTGAATGCCTGATGGATCTAAAGGGCATGATCAAACTGCAACATCTGGGAAAGCTCCTGCAGTTTTCGGCACCCTGTGCTGCCCTGCCACGGAAGTGGAGTTAAAAGACACCAGGGGAAAGTCCGGTCCTAATGCTTGCCAATGGGCTGTGGATGGACTTTCCCCTGTCTGATCACTCACACATGCTCTCATGCCACTGGGATGGTCTGCTCATTCCATCTTGACTCCATGCCATTTTTTCCCTCGCTTGGCAGTATGTGCATAATCACATACTCCATGGGGAACCCTCAGTGCAGAGGTATGATTCCTTGTTTATGTGCATGGGAAACAAAAGGCAACAAAACAAAACAAAAACACTCACCCAAACATGCCGTCTAATCGGAATGTAACTGAGCCCACAGTTACAAAGAGATGTGTGATCTTGCAATGCCCTGTCAATTTCCACCAGGGGAAATAGGCTAAGAGGAGGGAGGAGCATCTATGAACAACAGGTTTATCTGCTGCTATGTGACACAGTGATTAAAAATACCATCCATGTCCCTATGGATATTCTATGGGAATACAACTTGGCTTTTCCAGGGGCATCTGGCAGGCCTACATGTGAAACAGGGTGCCAGTCTAGATGGACCAATGGTTTGATCCAGCATGGGTGTTCTTATGTTCTCCCTCCAGACAGTTGTCTTTCCCCCTGACTGTATCACTAACAATTTTCTACTGGTAATGAAAGTTAACATCTCTTTCTGTGTATTTGCTTATAAATGATGTGAAAATGCTATAATAACATCAAAACAGTGTACATGCCACACAAGAGCCAAATGGTAATGCAAAATTTGCTAAAGCGTGTAGGTGAGATGTTTTCTCCACCATGCTTGGAAATTAAAAAGAAACATAAAGAATGCATATCCTTAACATCCTGGTTGAAGAGTAGAGCTCTGCTTCCAGTTTGGTGTAGTGGTTAAGAGCATGGACACTAATCTGGGAGAACCAGGTTTGATTCCCCAGCCCTCCACATGCAACTGCTGGTATGACCTTGGGTCAGCCACAAGTGCTCTCAGAGCTGTTCTCTCAGGAGCAGTTCTTGAGAGAGCTCTCTCAGGCCCACCTACCTCACAGGGTGCCTGTTGTGGGGAGGGGAAGGGAAAGGAGATTGTAAGCCGCTCTGAGACTCCTTTGGGTAGTGAAGGGTGGGGTATAAATCCAATCTCTTCTCCTTCTTCCTTTCTGTAAAAGCAGGCGACAGTCTACTTGGACTGTGATGGGGAGAGGAAGGAGGGAGGGTGCTATGAAATTGGGGGGGCAGGGCTGGAATGTCCAACTTTGTCCTACATGAAGTGGTTTTGTAGTGAATGAGACCCTTTCTCCATCAAGGTCAATATTGTCTACTCAGACTCTCTGGGCTCTCAAGCAGAGGTCTTTCACATCGCCTTCTACTTAACCCTTTTTTTAATTGAGAATGCCAAGGATTGGACATGGGACCTTCTGCATGCCAAATATATGCTCTACCACTGAGCCATGGCCCCTCCCTGGTACAGCCTACCAGCATTTATGTAACCCACCTTGGTTCAAACCTTAGCACTGTAATACTTCTGTGCCTTGTTTTGATTGCCTTCATACATAAATATACACTAATTAGTGTCCAGCCTCATCATCATCCCCCCCTCACCCCCATACTGATCAGCAGTTAGGCTCAGAGATGCCTCTGTCCAGTTCCCTCTAGCTGGTTAGCCATGAGAGGCTGGATCAGGCCCTTCCTCCCTGGATGGCTCAGGTTGCTCACCAATTTCCTTACTCTCTTGCCCCCAAAACAGCAGAAATTCTGCAGTTTTCCCATCTATCGATCTCACACATTTTTATATCACTCTTTAAGGGAGGGGCTGTGGCTCAGTGCTGGTTGCCATGCAGAAGATCTTGGGAACAATTCCTGATATCTCCTGTTAAAAGGATCAGGTAGTAGGTGATGTGAATGATGTGAGAGTCAGCGTGATGCAGTGGTTCAGAGCGGCAGACTCTGATCTGGAGAACCAGGTTTGATTCCACACACTCCTCCACTTAAAGTCTGATGGGTGAACCTTGGGCCGGTCACAGTTCTCTCTGAGCTCTCTCAGCCCCGCCTACCTCACAAGGTGCCTGTTGAGTGGAGAGGAAGGGAAGGTGATTGTAAACCTCTTTGAGACTCCTTTGGGTAGAGAAAGGCAGGGTATAAGCACCAAGTCATCGTGGTCTTCTTCTTCTTCCCTGAGACCCTGGAGAGCTGCTGCCAGTCTGAGCAGACAATACTGCCTTTGATGAACCAATGGTCTGATTCAGTAGAAGGCAGCTTCATGTGTTCTTTTAAGGAGCTCATTTCCATTTAATTTTCACAGTGGGATGTGACTGGCCCAGGGTCACCCAGGCAGCTTCTGGGAAGTTGACCCAGGGTCTCCCACACTGTAGCTCAGCGCTCTAATAGCTACAGCACACTGGCCTTCAAAGTTCTCAAAGTCACTTGCAGAGGGCAAACTTAAAAATTCTCTTTGAATTGTACTTTGGGTGGAATTCAGTTAGCCGCTCTACCTGGATTTGGAAGATCTGAATTATGAAACACTTTGCATTCGCTCAGCAAACGTGGGCATTGCACTGCCGGTACCAGAAGAGGGGAGGGGGAAGGAGAATTATATTGACTGTTTTAGATGAGAGAAGGAAGTCATATTATCTGATACTTCTGAGCCCTAGGGTAGATTATAAATCTGAAATAAATATATACATAAATTAAATTGCTGTTATTTTGTAGTGTGCTTGAGGGGCTGGGTTTTTTTCCCCCTCTTTTAATGTTGTTATTCAGCATTGGTAGAAGCTTTCCAAGGTGCTAGAATTCTCTGCTGGATTAATGTAGCTCCTCGAATTTCAAGACTTCAGGGCCTTCTTATTTTAATTCCTTCCTATTTTTGCGCACTATGCCCGAGGCGGTCAGACTCCCCCTTTGTGTCTTTATGTGCAAGGCTAACTTCTTTCCCCCCCTTTTAATTTAGCCTATTTCTGACTTTCAATTGTCCTTCTTAGGTAGATCTCTCCCCCGTGATTTTACTGCAAAAAAATGCCTTGGGATATGGTAATGGTTTATATTGTACTGCATGCTGCAATGTTTTGATGCCAGGAACTGGGGAGAGGGGGGGAAAGAGAGAGAGAGAGAGAAACAAATGTTAGACTGTCTAGTATTTATCTTCATTCTGGACACTGTTTTGGAGGCTATTGAAGAGCCTTAGGGGGCATTATCCTGTCTGTTCCTGTTGCTAGACCTGGTGGGCACTGTACTAGCAGCTGCACTGAAGTGCGACATCAGTGCATCAGTCTCTTTTTTTTCTTCCCTGCTGGGTTGGCTGATGGCTGACCGCTCATTCCAAGAAGGGTATTTACTGCCATTGAGGACTCTGCTTCAGCCTGGCAAAAAATGATTCAGTCGACTTAGATGAGACAGCAGTTTGATCAAAATCTAAGCACAACAGGCTATCAGTTTGCTTGCCTATCCACTTCAAAATGCATAAGAACATAAAAGAAGCCAATGTTGGATCAGGCCAATGGCCCATCCAGTCCAACATTCTGTCACACAGTGGCCAAAAATACCAGGTGCCATTAGGAGGTCCAGCAGTGGGGGCAGGACACCAGAAGCCCTCCCACTGTTGCCCCCGCCTCAAGCACCAAGAATACCGAGCATCACTTGCCTCAGACTGAGAGTTCCTATCTATAGCTTGTGGCTAATAGCCACTGATGGACCTCTGCTCCAAATGTTTATCCAATTCCCTCTTGAAGCCGTCCATGCTTGTAGCCACCACCACCTCCTGTGGCAGTGAATTCCATGTGTTAATCACTCTTTGGATGAAGAAGGTCTTCCTTTTACCTGTTCTAACCTGACTGCTCAGCAATGCTAGCTGTAACTAATCTTTCCATTTATCCACCCAGGACAGGAAATTACCTGCTCCACTCTCAATTTTCTACCTCCAAGACACTGAGGAATGGGAGAAATAATGGCCTCCACAAAGTGATGCTCTAGGAATTTTCTGTAGTCTTACTGGTAGAGACAACAGAGATTATGGGAGGGAGTCTAGAGCATCACCCAGAAGAGACATCACATGGTTCCCAAACTTCTCCATTCCTGGACAGTGCTCCCCGAATCGCCCTCCATTTCCTGAGGTGGTTGGGAACCCTGGTTGTAACCAATGCTTCCTCTAAGCTGTGGAGTCTTGTGAGCAAAAATTCTACTTTGTGAGCTACTTTCATTGAAGTTGTAAGTGAGTGATTTGGCTGCTGCATAAATTGGTTTGCCCTGGAGCCATCCTTCCTGAGCTAAGACAAAAATCTGTGAGCTGGAGGCTAAAAAACTGAGCTAGCTCACACTGACTCAGCTTAGAGGGAACCCTGGTTGTAACCATGAACACTTCACATGGTCCTGGGTGTGCATATCTCAGGTTCCATCTATACATTACAAAGCCCCTTGTACCACATGTGTGATTGGAGTTTTGTGCATCTTAGATGCACACCACCTCTGTTCCATTTGCAAGCACAACATGCAGGGAGAAGTGGCTCCAGCCTTCCCCACCACATGCTGTTTTTGCACCTGCAGACCAGCCCATGGAGCCATTATCAACTCCATTATGAAAGTTACATGTATGTACCCATGGGAGTAATGTGATTTTTACAATAGAACAAATAGGGGCTCCATGGGGTGGTTTGCAGACACAGAAACAGTGGAGGGCTGGAGAGCTACAGCCGCTCCTCTCTATGTGTAGTGGCCATAACCTGAAAAGAGCCTACATACATCAGGAAGGCACAAAACTCCCATTGCATGTGGGTTGCAGCCTGCAAAGCTCTTGTTGTTTCTCAACAAACACAGGGGTCCTTTCTACATTTCCCTGCCACTCTGGATTTTCTCAGTGTTGGAGTCGAGGCAATTTAAGTCCAGGGCAAACAGCATCCAAAAAACCAGGGAAACAGCAGGCTGAAACTGGGCCAACCACTGAAAGGAAAGGGGGGATGAAATAAAAAGAAGGTTGAACTTGATTTTTGTGCAGAACGGAGGGGGGAAAACAGAATAAAAAGAAGATTGAATTCGATTTTGGTGCAAAATTCCTTGGAGGATGCTACAGTGAACATGGATTAAAAGGAGAGTGTGGAGAGGGCCAAGGACTTTGTAATGCATAGCTTGGAACTTCAGAGCCCGTATTCATGTTACCAAGTCATCATGTTCATTGACATAAGGACCTTGTGATGGGAGTTTTATGCTTCCGAGATATGGGCCAACCTTGTTCTGCTTGCAACACTATAGCACCCAGGGAAAAGCAGCTTCAGCCTAACTCCCCTGTCCTTTTCGTAATCTCAAACTACCCCAGGGAGCCTATATTGGCTCTATTGCAAAAATTACCCATAGCCATGTATGTAACATGATTTTTTGTAATGGAGCATCTGTGGGGGAGTTTGAAGATATGAAAACAACATTGAGTGGAAAGCTGTAGCTGCTTCTTCCCACACACCACTATAGGAAGGAAGGAAGGAAGGAAGGAAGGAAGGAAGGAAGGAAGGAAGGAAGGAAGGAAGGAAGAGACACCAGCATGCATAGGGTTGCCAACCTCCAGGTGATGGCTTGAGATCTTCTGGAATTACAACTGATCTCCAGGCAATAGAGATCATTTCACTTGGACAAAATGGCCACTTTGGAAGGTGGACTGTATGACATTATACCTCACTGAAGTCCCTCCCTCCCCAAACCCCAATCTCCTCAGGCTCCACTCCCAAAATCTCCAGGTATTTCCCAACCTGGAGCTGGGAAACCCTAAACATGTATCTGGGAGATTAAAATCTGCCACTGCATATCCAATACAAAGCCCTCATGCTATCCCCCAACAAATATGAGAGCCAGTTTGGTGTAGTGGTTAAGTGTGCGGACTCTCATCTGGGAGAAACAGATTTGGTTCCCCACTCCTCCACTCATAGCTACTGGATGACCTTGGGCAAGCCATAGTTCTCTCAGAGCTGTTCTCTCAAGGTCAGTTCTCGAAAGAGCTCTCTCAGCCCCACCTAGCTCACAGGGTGCCTGTTGTGGGGAGGGGAAGGGAAAGGAAATTGTAAACTGCTCTGAGATTCCTTTGGGTAGTGAAGGTCGGGGTATAAATCCAATCTCTTCTCTTCTTCTTTGTAACATGAAAATTGGCTCTCAGATAATGTTTTGCCTTGTATGATATTTCTGCCTTCTCCTCATCAATAGATAGATGTTCATGTCCTAGTAAGGGTAACATCTTCTAGGGAGGTTGGATTGGCAGGAGATGATAACAAGGTCTTTTCTACAGCAGCCTCATGGCTTTGGACCAAGCATCCATAGAAGCTGGACTTCTTTTTTTGAGGCCTGGCAGCCTCCATCTTTACCCATTTGCTCCCCTTTAATTATATTTACAGTCTGCAGTTTGGTCTGCAATACCCACAAAGCAGCTCAGAAAACAAAACTACTTTCACATAGATGGCCAAAATCACATTGCTCAGTTTAGAACCACCTAAAAATATTAAAGTTGTGAAAAGATTTGTAATGTGTTAAAAGATGCAAAGGGAACAAACCAAATGAAAACTACTTCCAGCAACAGAGAAAGAGACTAACAGCATCAGATCATGAAAGCTCTCTTAAACAGAACATCCTTTGTCTGATTTTGGATGCTCACAAATGGTGCTAAATGGGCCTCATGGGTTAGAGATTTCCATACCTTGAAGCATCCACTGAGAATGCCCTCTCACATATTGCCATAGGGTAGCCAGCTCAGTGCTGGCCACCAGCTGGAGCTGGGGAAGGGGCAGTATTGCATGGTGATGTATGATTTTAAGAACATAAGAGAAGCCAATGTTGGATCAGGCCAATGGCCCATCCAGTCCAACACTCTGCCACACTGTGGCCAAAAATACCAGGTGCCCTCAGGAGGTCCACCAGTGGGACCAGGACTTTCCTTTTTGTACCTGGAATTGATGCCATGACACTCTAGAAATTTGTTCTGTAGTTTTATATCACAGACATGTGTGAATTCTTACATAGCTGTTATGCCATTTTGGGGTACAAACTGGAAATGACATCATGGCATTGTGTGACACCACTCCTTGCCCATGCTCCTTGCTCTCACTGAAGCAAAGAGGCCTGGCAGGGTCCGGGGTCAGGGGACGGGAGGTTGCTTGTCACTTCCAGGAAGATGGTGACTCTATATTTCCACCCATTGTACCACTGAAGGCATGCAGATGGACATCTCCAGTCTGAATACAGACTCATTTTGGAGCAGGTGGTCCCAGAGGTATCTCAGTCCCAAACCAAGGTAGACACCAGCACTTTCAACTGGACTGGAAAGCAAGCAGGAAGCCAATGAGGATGTAATAAAATTATAGTTACCCAAATTAGAGTTAATGTCATGGAGGTAAATAAAATCTCCAATTGGTCCAGTTGGGGTAGCTAGGGATTTTGGGGGGAGGGGGTCTTGGGGGGCACAACTAATTAAATCAAAGTTAATTACATGAATTCAACTAGGGGGCAGCCCAGTGGGGGAAGGGGCCCAGAAGGAATACTAGGGGGCTGGGACCTGTGAGCCCCACATTAGCTATGGGCCTACCTCTGACACATCTCTATCCCACAACTGTAGGGGTGAGGAATTGCATCACATCAAACTGTCTCCTGAAAAAAATTGGAGTGAAAAACCAAGAGAATTTGTTTTTATTTCTGATGGCATCTGGAACCATAATTGATGGTAATTGTGCTGTAACTGAACAGTGTGGAACCACCTTATAGTTCTGGTGCCAGCTGATTTTGAAGGGTACAAATCAGCTGGCACCAGAACTACAAGGTGGTTCCACACTGTTCAGTTACAGCACAATTGGCATGGATGGGTGGGAGGGAGGAAAGTAAACAGTGAGGTCAAAACAACATCTAATGAAAAAGCTGCATTTTTTGTGGCAGTTCTATCATGGAAAGTTCAAGTGCAAGAAAGGCATCATGTCCAACTACAACAGCATAAGAGTTAGTGATGGCATAGTTGCACATGTCTTCTGATAAACATCTCACAACATTTTCTCTGAGCCTCATAACCAAATAACTTTAGTTTTATGGCTGGAAGAATCTAACATTAACTCTCCATGGCTGACTGGTTAACACTTTACTTCATTTCCCCCTATTTCATGCTAATGAGATCAGGCTGTTTTCACTGCTTGGTGAGGTCTTTTGTATGATTTCTCACCATGACAATGTTCTGTAGAACACCACAACAGTGAGTATGAAGTAAGGCCACAACCCCACCAGCATGAAGACCTTGTAAAGCCACTGATTTCAACTAGAGAGACTCAGTAATGATGAACAACTCTTGGAATCAATGGGGCTTCTAAATTCTTACCGTTGGCCGAATCCCACTCTCACATGTAAGGAAGAAATTCATCATCAGTTCTTAGACTCCTTTAAAGAAGAAAAACCCAAAACTAAACCCAACTAAGTTAGGAGGAAGTTGAAGGCATTCTACAAGCCAAGAAAATTTTGTGGTTTGAGAGTTGGCTGCAGCAACTGTATTCTCCTTATTTTCATATTAACATTCTATTTTACTGCATCTTCATCCCCCTCCCTGGCCTAGCTTTCTCTAGAGACATAATTATGTAGGGAAGAGTGGAGCACAGATCAAAAACGTGTCTTAAAGTGCCTTGTATGCCACAAGGTATGGGTCACACACAGGCACTTCTGAGAAATAGTCAAAAGTATTCCGCATTGCCTTTTAATACTATGCCTATGGGACCCTCATTAGAACAGTTTACCTTGGAGCTGGACTTTCTTTAAGTGCCTTATCAGCAGAAAGGCACTGCTCCTTCAATCACAATGGAGATAATGCATGCAGATGTTGCCCCAACTGTACCGCAATGTCCTGATCAAACACCATGGCCCTGATTCTCATTACTAAATGTTGCTGTTGATTTCTTCTGTTCATATTACAAGGAGTTCAACCTGATTGACCTCCATGCCAAACAGGGAATGCTTGCAATGGTGATGCATCATCTCTGTACCCTGAAGGCCAGCCAAATGAGCTGCTTTGGAATGACTGCCTTGGTGTACCAGCCCATCATTACAGAGCTGCTACAAGTCCCTCTGGGCATACCCTACATGGATGAAAATGAACCACTTCTGTTTAGAAGAAGATTCTTTTCAAGCTCCCCATTAACTCCCAGCTTGTAGTAATATCCCAATGGAGGGAAAAGAACCAAGTATCTCCAAAGTGGTCTCAGTCTGTGAGTAATGACTTTGCTTTTTTAAAATAAAATATGGGTTCACTTGTGGGTTGGGGGCATGTGCTAAATGAAGCTCATGTGAGCCCCAGATCATAATGTAGGTTCAGAGACTCATGTCTTTTTCTTTGCCCTGTGAGTCAACATGTTTCTTTTTTGTTTTTTTATCACAACTGTTGCAACCACCATTTTGAATGTCATGCTTATGTGTGTGAGAGAAAGAGGGAGGGAGAGAAGGAGAGGCTAAGCTTAGAAGTGTACAGGACTCATTTCGAGCCGGTGCTCAGGGGTGCTCAGCTCTGGGAGTTGGTGCCAGCCCCCACTCCCATGGGGGAATGCCTGCTTGTGTCATGGCTGCAGCAAAATGACCCCATCCCCTGGAAAGGTCCTTATTCCTCCAACCAGCCTTCTGAAGGCTTTAGCCACCACTGAAACTATCCTCCCAGAATAGTGGTATTTCTGACGCTTGGATTAGTAGCTGTCCTCTCTCTCTCTCTCTCTCTCTTCTTTCTTGCCTTCTGACATACTTTTGGTGATGTCAGGCGGTGTAGCATATGCAAATAAGTTATGCTAATAAGTTATGCTAATGAGCTCCTGTACCTCTTTTTCTATGAAATGACCCTTGGAAGTGTATGATACACTTGTCTATATTTGAGAACTACTTTTGATGCATGTGTATGCATTTGAAATGAACTGAAAATGCCATCAGCTGTAGGAGTGGAAAGGAATGTGTAGATATTTAATCCAAGATGGTTTTAAAAGTGGGAGCAGACAAAATCATGTTATGTCTTGTCAATGGGAAGAAGGAGAAGGAGAGGGAGAGGGAGAGGGAGGAGGAGGAGGAGGAGAGATTGGATTTATACTCTGCCCTTCACTACTCAAAGGAGTCTCAGAGCAGTTTAGAATCCCTTCCTCTTCCTACAACAGACACCCTGTGAGGTTGGTGGGGCTGAGAGAGCTCTTTTGAGACCTGCCCTTGAGAGAACAGCTCTGAAAGAACTTGTAACTGACCCAAGGTCACACCAGCAACTGCATGTGGAGGAGTGGGGAATCAAACCGGGTTCTCCCAGATTAGAGTCTGTGCTCCTAACCACTACACCCAACTGGCTCTCTAGCCATCATAGCTCACTTGAACCTCTATGTTTAGAGTGAGTAGGATGTTAAATACCTGTGGGTGGGGGTCAGCAATAGGGAAAAATCCTTTCTTTTATGTTGTACATGGAGCTACCTGCTTGACTTCTGTTTGGCACATTTTTTTCAACACCACATAAGTACATGCTAATTGGTTTTAAAAACCAAGACTCTCATTCCAGGAAGCTTTCTCTCTGTATGTCTGTGTGTGTATTAAACAAAAAAAGTGTAAAACCAGTGTCATGGTAGTGTACAAAAATCATTTGAATTCATGTTTTTGAAAAGAAAATTTCAAGGAGGACACCAAAAGAACCCTAAGTTTTTTTCATACCTAATTTCAGTTCAGCAGCTGATTTTAGAAGAATTCTGTACTGCAGCACTCAGAGAAACCTGACCACCAGGCCAGCTGATTGAAATGAGGAAGCTCTGGGTAATTTAGTTCAAAAGAACACCTGGAGATTGAATGATTGATTGGCTCAGAAAATCAGGTGACTTGGATTCTTTAATGAGAAACATTTCTTCTTCACATCATTTCCTGGGTCTTCATTTGAAACAAAATGCCTTCAAAGCAATCTCCAGGATCTCTTGCTACTCCTTCCCTGATTCAGGGATGCCAAGAGCCGCCGTATATCCCCAGACAAAGATTCTACATGCCCTCGCATATAAATCCTGATCCAGATCAAATATTGTGACAAGACAAACCACTTGGCTACCACTTATTGCTCATGCATAATAATAAAAGAATCCACATGCTGTCAGTCTGTCCATTTGTAGCTTGCATAACTCATCAGAAAATAAAACTAGGAATCTCAGAATCGGCCATTAGTTTCAGGAGAGTTCCAGGGGCAAAAAATGAAAGGAACCAGAATATCCTGGCCCGGATGGTATCCAGACCCCACCACCCCTGTGCTATTTGCAATGGAAGCTAAGCTGAGTTCTAACTTCTGTTCCTCATTTATAACCACTGAAGAAGATTAACATTTACTATGTAAAAGATGGAGGGAGGAGTACCTTTTAGTGCTTTGATAAGATCATGGGGAAATATTAACTCCCCACTCCTGTTAATAATGTTAACAAAGGATTTCTGCTATACCACTGGAAGGGTGGAATAAAAAATAAATAAATAAATAAATAAATAGCATGCACTAAGTTGCCAAGCAGAATAAATGAGCAAAATTTGAGATTAAGCCTGAAAAATAATGGGGGTGGAGGGATTAGAAGGGAGGGAGAGGAATGAAAGCAGACCATGAAAGGAAGAAAACAAAAAGTATGGAAAAGGAGAACATAAATGAAGGAAAAAAACAATGGAAGGTTATTTATTTATTTAGACAGAACACCCTAACAGGGCTCCCCCTGGCTACACTGACAAACTATGGAAATGGGTGGAACTAAAGGAAGAAGGAAACCATAGATGGCTAGAGATAATGACCTTGTTAGGAGATTGTATCTTGGCAATGACTGTAGTTTATCCTGGTTGGACTTGCATTGCTCTAATGCTGGCTTGGCCACTAGGTTTAACAGGATCTGAGAAGCAAGGATTTCCTTCAGCCTCATGGTAAACATTCCATAAAGGCTGAGACAGCAGTGTCAGAGCTCCTACTGTTTTACTGTGCTTTGCCTTACCTGAGCCCCTAGTGACTACAGTGCAGAACTACATTAGTAGCTTTTATAAAAAATGAAACTCATTCCAGGAATGCAATGTGACCTTGGCTTCAGGGGCCTTCTATCTGACTTGGGCTCCAGGAATTTTGCCTGCCCCCAACATGCCCCCAGTGGCCCTGCCCTGATTCTCACATACATATTAGCAGTAGCCTGTTAATCCCCCCCCGGGGGGGGGAAACTGCCATGTTCCTGTACTTTTAAGAGTAGCCTGATTGGCACAAAACAAACAGGTTAATTTTTTGTAATGGGATGCAAATAAAAAATATTGCCTGCTAATGTCTGCCAGTCAAGCTGTTGCTAAAACCACAGGGCTGGTTCAAAAATTGGTAATCCGGCCAGCCAGCCTTTGAGCCTTTACCCTTGGATCCCCCTTTACCCACAGACTCTCTGTTCTCCTTGAGCCCTCCTTTGAACTGGATCTTTTGATTCTGTCTCTTGCAAGGCTGGGCACTGAACAATTCATGCCCAGACTCAGCTTTTAATGAGGCCCATGTCTATCCAAGGCTGCCCTCAGAGGAAGCCCCCTGTGCTTGAATTTGTCTTCTGTTATGGAATTCCAATAACCATTGTCTTACAAGGGTGAATATTTTCAAAGACTATTGCTGACAACTGAGATGGCACAGAGGTGGAGGTCCCAAGAAACCAGAACATGCATGATAGCATTAGAATGCAGCCCAGATGCTAACAGTATCACACCTCCTCCGGTAAAAGGCATTTTGTGCTTTGAATGCAAGAGCTGATCAAAGCTTTCAGTTTATGTATTGTCAGAATATCTTGAAAGAGCAGGAGTCCTGATTCATTCAGTCAGCCGTTTCCCTCCCTCTGCCTCTCAGAGATTTGGGAAGTTACTCCATGCTTTCTTGTCTATGCTGTGCAGGTTTCTGATGTGGAGATGAAAAAGGTAAGACTATTATTCTGTAATGGTCTAAGGAACACACTTATAATGTGCCTACTAATTAATTACGAGAGACTACAAAAAATTAAGGACTCCATGCAGTTTTTCAAATGGTACTTTGTTGCATCTTATTCATCTGAACCCACAGAATATGGTAACATCTCTTGTCAAGAGTGTTTTCATGTTTAAAGTAAATTAATTTGTCATTAGGTATTCTTGCATGAAAGTATTAATAGATGTGTTGTTCCCAGAGAAAGAGAAATACAGATTGTGAGATCTTTTTTTTGAACAATCTGTTTAAAGAGCTGGAAGACAGCTTTCAAGCTAGGCATTATTTGTGGGACCGAAGTCCTGTTTGTACATTACATGGCAGCTACTCTCCTTTGGCAGGGTTCCACACCACTAAAGCAATTGGGGGGGGGGGGGAGATGATTTTAGTCATGTGGTTGCTGAGATAGCAAATTCTCACAATAGTTCTATATTCCTTGGACAGTAGGTGGAGCTGAGCTGGAAACTTGCCAGATAATACTCCCTCCCAAGAAAATCTGCTTGGATGGTATAGTGGTTAAGTGCGCGGACTCTAATCTGGGAGAACCGGGTTTGATTCCCCACTCTTCCACTTGCACCTGGCTGGATGACCTTGGGCAAGCCATAGCTCTGTGCCAGCTGTTCTCTCAAGGACAGCTTGGGAAAGAGCTCTCTCAGCCCCACCTACCTCACAGGGTGTCTGTTGTGGGAAGGGGAAGGGAAAGGAGTTTGTAAGCTGCTCTGAGACTCCAAGTGAGTGAAGGGCGGGGTATAAATCCAATCTCTTCTCTTCTTCTTCTTCTTCAGCGCAAAAGAGATCTTCCTTCTTGCTTCCAGGAGTTTTATCTCCTCTCCCCCGCCCCACCCTCCACTGTCCAGTTAGACTGGGTTAAAGACGTTTTTTCCTGGAGATCTCCAGTTCCTTCTTTCGTAAAGTCTCTCTAGTATTTAACACCTCCAAATCACTTCCCTGACTAAAGTGTGTGTGTGGGGGGGGGATAAGACTGGACCCTCCTATTGTCTCTAGCTAGACCTATTAGCATTTCTTAAGAGGTAGCTGAGGTGAGCCTGGAAAGCCACTGAATAACTTCCTCCTCCCTGCCTGTTCTCTTTTAAACTTTTAAAATCTCCTGGTAAAGGTTTTACTAAGGTCAGACCTCTACCTAAAAAGGGCATTTCTTCACACTCTAAATTATAAAGGTAGAGAGAATGGCTTGTGTAGCGAGCCACCATCAGTGCAGGATCTTTGGCCTTCCATAAGAAGAAAAGAGTCACTTGGATCCAACCAGGTTTTCTGCTGGTGAAAGCAGGTGGACCACCCCAAAAGACTATAATGGGGACCATGGGATCTGCATGGGTAAAGGCCATGTGAGATGGGGTGTGGGTGTAGTAAGTAGCGGGATGGGGTGAGCTTGAACAAAAAAAGGTGGCTGCATCCAGTCTAGTGAATGTTTGGAAATGGCAGTTGGGATGAAAGGAGGAGGAGGAAGAGGAGGAAGAAGAAGAGGAGGAGGAGGAGGAGTGGATTTATACTCTGCCTTTCACATGGAATCTCAGAGAGGTTTACAATCTCCTTCCTCTTCCTCTCCCCACAACAGACACCCTGTGAGGAAGGTGGGGCTGAGAGAGCTGTGAGAGAACTGCCCTTGAGAGAACAGCCCTGAAAGAACTGTGACTGACCCAAGGTCACCCAGCTGGCTTCATGTGGAGGAGTGGGGAATCAAACCTTTTTCTCCAGATTAGAGTCCACCACTCTTAACCACTACACCAAGTACAACAACAGCAGTAACAACAACTTTGTTGTTGAACTTTGACTATTAAAGAGAAAAACAGAGTGGAAAAAGTATGTGGCACTGTAGCTGAAGGAGATTCATAGAGTGAACCAAATGAACTTGTGGGATTTTTATCGGCTTGACTTCATTCTGGTTTGCGCCTCATTTGCCCAGCTTTATAACTGCAAAAAATGGCCCAGGCGTTTACACAGATGTGCGAGATTTAGAAACAATGGAAGTTTTTTGTAATTAAAACAAATGGTTGGCAACCAATGCAGGTTTTTTAAAATCTTTCAAATGTACAATAGCCACTGAATCACCATGATTGCTCTTGGCATGTGGAGTGTTGTTTCTCGGTGCAGTTTCTGGTGAATTGGCAGCTTCATAGATTTGATGGATTTCAAGCTGTTCATGGCCAAAGCTGTAATACCCACAGAGAATGCCTGATGACTCTTCAGATCTGATATCACCCCAGCATGATGTCTTTTCATCCTTTTTTCACCCTTGGCTATTATTAGCATACATCCTCCTCCCTACTCCAAGCTGTTTCATTCCATTAGGCGTCATACCGCTAAACATTTTAACAAAGTTTGAAAGGACTTGAAGTTTGGAATTGAGGGCAAAATAGAATCACGGGGCAGCACTGCATGTCATGAGAAAGAGAAGGCTGCTGACAAACACATGGCTGTCCATTCCATAATATATGCTCTCGCTTTTCCACTGGTAACTTGTGATATCTTCCTGCTGAGCTTGCCCCACCGGTGTCTGTACCAGATGATGGCTTTGATCCAGTGGACTGTTTCCATGGACATAAAGATTTCTGTCCATGGAAATGGTCCACTGGATCAAAGCCATCATCTGGCGCAGACACTGGTGGGGCAATGCTCAGCAGGAAGGTATCACAGAGCATGATTTTCTTCCCTCCCTTCTGTTGCAGTCCAAGATGCCCCTCTCCCAATGCTGCTCCTGAGAACAGCATTTTGGGGAGTATTTGGGGCTGAAGCAAGAAAGGGGAACTGAGAAAGTCATCCATGAAAATGCTCTGTTAAGGTCCAAGCCAATGATGTTGAGTAAAGATAATGAAATGTATAGAATATCTGCATAATACAAAGCAAGATGGACTATTGTGGGGTGAGGAAGAGATAGGGAACAGGACATGGGGCTGCTAGTTTTATCCCCTGCTCTATGTTCTTTTATGTAAGGCAGTTGTGTTATGGACATGTCACATAGGATTATGCCTAGGTTCTTTTTGTACAAAGAAAAATGATATAGAATTCCTGCCAAATTTTGCTTCCTGCAAATTTGGAAATATATTTGACATGCTTGATTGTATCTAGTTCCCCCCATACATCCAGAGGAGAAGTTCCTCTAATCCCTTGGGACGATACAGTTTATTTCAAAATAGCAAAAATCTTCAGATTTTTTTCTCCCAACTCACCTACTTTTTTGACACTGAATTCTGCCTAAACAACAATATGAAGCAAGTGGTGGAGAAAAAAACAGAGTCGTGTAATGGATGGAGTGTTGAACTAGATCTGGGGAAACCAAGGTTCTAATCCATGTTTACCACATGGCTCAGTTGTTGCCCTTGGATTGGTTACTATCTTCCACTTGCACGCACCCACCCACCCACCCACCCACCCACACACACACCCCCACACACACATTGCAGAGTTATTGTGAAGCTAACATGTAAAAGGAAGGAAACTGAGTTAACCACCCTAAGCTTCATGGAGTGATAAAGGTATTACAGTGCAAATATATAGGACTGGATCCAGACAGCTTTTCTCATGGTAAAAAGGAGAGGAGTGATCCCCTTTGACCACCCAAAAGGCTCTCATTGGAGTCATGGGGCCTACATGGACAAAAAGGCATGTGTGATGGGATAAGGAGGGGAATTAGGTGATACTGAGTGAAAAAGCTGGTTGGATCCAGCTCAGAGATTTGCAGATTCTTGACCAAGCTAAACTTCTAAAGGACTTTGAAGGCTGGGTTAAACAACACGGATAAGACTAGAGAAATACCTGAAGGGTGTTTCAGATACCTCTATGGGAGAGCCAAGTTCCTTTATTTTTTTTTAAAAAAAAATCATATCTACATTTTTACATATAATAAAAATGATACATCAATGGCACCTCTCTCCTATTAGTCCAGCTAAAATGTATAAAGGTGCTAATAATCACTGTTGGTTTCATAACTCAATTCAGGCAGACTTTTTCGACATGTTAGAGCTACAATTTTGGTGGGGAATGGTGATAATTATGCCAGGAAAGGGGATCAACCACAGTTATTGGCTCCCCCAAATTCTTTTTAGTGAACGACACAGTCTCTATCCCAAAGAAATTTAGAACATTTTCCTTCTATATTATAACAGCTTCAAGGCTTGTATTTGCTAAACTTTGGAAGCAGAAAAGGATACCAACACGTAAAGCTTTTTTGGCTAAAATTCAAGAATTTCATTTACATATAAAGTTATGAAGATTACAAAGAAATGACGATTTTACAAATGTTGAACTTATTTGGTCAACTGTATTAAGCCATATGGAACAGACAATGTGATTATATTTATCTGTCTGGCTTTAATCAAAGATAAATATATTTGTATTTTGCTTTAGAATTTTATTTAGTAATTAAGCTGTCCAGATTTATATGCATCATTGTTTTACTTTTATCTTCTAAAAACTGTTGGACTTTATGCAATATACATGTAATGTACTTATAAATACATCAAAATGAAGAAAAAATAAAGACAATCATATCTACAGTGGCAAAGAAACAGCACAGCTTTGTGTGACTCCGTAGTAATGGCTAAGAAGGCAATGTTTCTTTGGGCTGAGGCAGAGTCTTTTATCTATCCTGTTGTGTGCCAGCCACACCACAAATCCTAGTTTGTACTTATGCATTAAAAGCAGTGTTGTTCCATGAGAAAAGGATAACTTTTATAGCCTATAAAAAAGCAGCAATGATATTTTTTGACTAAATATGCACCATTGATGTTTATGATGGGCACAGACTGGAAAAATGTGATTTGTATTGGTTCGTGGTTCATGGTGTGTCCAGTTTGTGCGAACCACAAACCGTCATGAACTTTTTATTGGCAAATGAACCAATTTGGTTCATGAGGTACATTATGTGGTAGAATGCCCCCACCCAGCATGCTAGAGATGCCAAGCTCACAAGAGATCTTTTGTTGTCTCTCCTCTACCTGCCCTCCAAGTTTGGTGAGGGTTGGATTGATGGGGTCCGAGTTACAGGTTCCCAAAGGAAGTGCTCCCAGAAAAGTGCTTTCTCAGTTCATGACAGATGCAGGTTCAGGAGCATATAGAATGGACCCTGTGCAAGCTAGAAATGTCAGCCTTTCAGGTTACCTCCCCCACATACCCCTCTATATGTTCTACAAGATATATGCAGATTGGACTTCAGGGGTCTGAGTTATGGCCCACAAAGTAGATGCCCCAGGAAAGTGCTTTTGGGGGAAATGCCAGGTGCAGGTTCAAAAGTGTATAGAATTGACCCACTGCAAGCTACATGCACCAAATGCACAAAGAACCACACCCTGCCACCTGCTCCTCTACAGTTTCTGCAAGTTGGGGGTGGATTACATTTCTGGGGACCCATTTATGGACCCCCAAAAAAGGCTTCCCCAGTGCTTCCTCTGGAAAAGACAGCTTCAGTTACAGGAGTCTATGGAATGGCTCAGGAACAAGCCAGTGACACCAAACTCATAAGAAAACTTCACCTGGGCAGACTTCCCCCTAGCCAGTTACTGGAAGCAAGGCAAGCTTCCCCCTATGCTTGCACCCCCCCCATCTCCAAAAGCAGGTTCTGAAGGACAGAAAGGCAAACATCCCGAGAGTTTTGATAGGGGCTCCTCAATGTAATCCCACAGCAGCTTGACAGGCACTCAGGATGTCATGGGTGGAACATCAAGGCAGGCCACTCTCTAAGAGAACATTCCCCCAGGGATGCTGAGAGTGCCTTCCAAAAGGGCTACATGGAGGGCCCAGGAAGCAGTCACTCACCTAGTCTGCAAGATGATTGCTGTGGATGGCCAACCCTTCTTCCTCATGGAGGAGGTAATCTTTTGCTGGCTGCTGCAACACCTAGCTCCCTGGTACTCCATCCCCTTGTGGAGGACCATGAGATGACAAGTCTTGCCCATCATGCACCATTCCGCAGTGGTGATGGTCAAGGCTCAGCTCTCCAGAGCACAAGGCAGAACCATGCACTTCATAACAGACTTCTGGATCAGCCAGCAGCATGGCTGTCTCTCCCTCACACCCCACTGATGGCAGCCAAAGGACCTCTCTTTTTGGACTGTTGGGACATGGCCCAGGTCCCAGGAAGGGACAGTTCTGCCACTCGGCTACAAAATGTTTCTGCTCCATGCACAGGAAATGGATGCAGACCGTATGGAGCAAAATATCACCGCTATGATACTGAATAGCTTGAGGGAGTGGGTAGGCAGCAACAACACTGTCTGTGGCCACACTGTCACAGACACCAGTTGGCAGTGGTGAGGGCTATGCACCTCAAGGACATCATCTCCCTGGTGTGCATGCTTCACCTGGCAGTGAAGGATGCTTTGGGGCTAGAGAGCACTGTCAAGGCCATCAGTGATGCTTTCACTCTAAAGATGTGGTCCTTGATAGAGACCTGCAGGCACTTGGATGCCCACTTCTTGTGCAGCATCAATTCTACCCATCTTTTACATGAGTGGAAGGGGGAGGAGGATGAGCCCGAACATCAGCTCACTCAGGACTCATCCACTAGAACTCCACCTATGCTATGATTGTACATTTGGTGCAGCAGAAGAGCATGGTGCAGGATATCATCTCTTCCATAACCATCCTGCATGAAGAAGAGGAGCTCAGCATCAGCTGCAATGACTGGCTGACCCTCCTCCAAATGGTATGTGTCCTCAAGCTGTTCCAGAACACCACTGATGTGCTCTGTGCCCATACTGCCAGCCTCAGACATGTACTTTTCTCCCTTTCTCACAGTACAAGAACTCATGGACACTCAACAAAACTGCTGAGCAGTTGGGTTAGAACAGATAAAAGGAAGTACTTCTTCACCCAAAGAGTGAAACATATGGAATTCACTGCCACAGGAGGTGGTGGTGGCTACACGAATGGACGGCTTCAAGAGGGAATTAGATAAACATATGGAGCAGAGGTCCATCAGTGGCTATTAGCCACAAGGTATAGATAGGATCTCTCAGTCTGGGGCAAGTGATGCTCTGTATTCTTGGTGCTTGGGGGAGGGCAACAGTGGGAGGGCTTCTAGTGCCCTGGCCCCACTGCTGGACCTCCTGAGGACACCTGGTGTTTTTGGCCACTGTGTGACAGAGTGTTGGACTGGATGGGTCACTGGCCTGATCCAACACTGGCTTCTCTTATGTTCTTATGCTCTTATCCCCATTCTCAGCTGATGCACCAAGTTTGATGTGAGCAAAGATGGTGTGGCTTAGAGTCCTGAGCCCACCTAACACCCAAACCCCACCAGTGGAGAGGTGTTCACAGTCAGGAGGGGTGGGAGGGTATAAAATGTTGGTCCTCAGCCAAGGTGGCCACTAGCTAAGCCCCTCTGCTTGGTATGAGCACAGGATGGTTCAGAACTCTGAGTCAATCTAAAACTTAAACCCCACTAGGGGAGTGATGTTCACAATCAGGAACAATGAATGTCAGGGCTGTTTCTTCTAAATAACTGTTATTTTTTTTAAAAAAAATGGGAAATAAGAAATTGTAGATTTATTGAGGATCTTAGATATGCTCCTTTTTAAAAGATAACTTTTATTTCAAAAAAGAAATGATTATTATACAATACAATGTTAAATCACTTTTTCCATTTTAAAACAACTCACCCTCAACAGCAACAAAAGCACTATAATCATTAAAAGTAATGGTTTCCCTTGCTCGAAAGCCAGTTGAATACGACTCTAGGGAGGCAGTGTTCATCTCCGTTTCCAAGCTGAAGAACCAGTGTTGTCCACATTTCCGTGGTCCTGTGGCCGGCAAGACTAGATGCTGAGGCGCACTGAATGCTGTTACCTTCCCACCGAAGTGGTATCTATTTGACTACTTGCAATTTCTTGCTTTCAAACTGCTAGGTTGGCAGGAGCTGGGGCCAGAGACGGGAGCTCACTCCGTCATGCAGCACTCAGGTCTTGAACTGCTGAACTAGTGACCTTCCAGACTCCAGTTCAGTGTCTTAACCACTTGAGCCACTGCTGCCCCTAAATGAAAGCCCCTATAATCATTATCTCATTATAAATACAAAATGCAAAGCTTGCTGACATAACAATTATGTAATTAAAGCACAGTCTCATACTCCTCTTTTTGTATTGCCCATATTTTAGAGTTCTTTTTTTTTACAGCAGCATCCAGCACCTTTAAAGACTGTCAGTGCTGAGCACTGGATCCTTGGTTCCACATGTGCTTCTATCACATTGCTGTGGAGGCAGTCCTTCACTGCAGAGTGAATTCTCCTCCAAGCTCCTTAAAAAAGCACTGAAAAAACATTGACCTTCTGCAAGCAGAAGTGCCTCGTGTGAGAGAAAACATGATACAAGACAGCCTTCACAGCGAGTGGAGAGAAGTGCATGCAGAACAAAAGCATAAGATCCAAGCTTGTGTTTTTAGAATGGATAATCCATCAGAAGTCATAACTACATGGTCACTGAATGTTCTTTGTAATTTTAATGATAACAAATACTTCTGAAAGTGTTTTAAAACATGTGTTTTGGCAGAATCTCCTCGCATTTCCTGTATTAAAATATTTTATTTCTTCTAATGGATTGGGCCCAAAGGGATGCACAATCAGAAGGTACCAGTTTGGTGTAGTGGTTAAGTGTGCGGACTCTAATCTGGGAGAACCGGGTTTGATTCCCCACTCTTCCACTTGCACCTGCTGGATGACCTTGGGCAAGCCATAGTTCTGATAAGAGCTGTCTTTGAAAAAGAGCAGTTTCTGTCAGAACTCTCTCAGCCCCACCTACCTCACAGGTGGGGAGGGGAAGGGAAAGGAGTTTGTCAGCCACTCTGAGACTCCCTTGGGTAGTGAAGGGCGGGGTCTAAATCCAATCTTTTCTTCTTTTACAATTACTTCTTTTCCTACAAGAAAGTTTCTGTGGTTTCTATTAATTTTCCTCTGTTCTGCAAGCAGGTTTTCAATTGTGGTTCTTGATGATCCATTCATGGTTGTTAGACATAATGGCTAAATGGAGTCTTAATGTTCAGAAGCGCTACACCTCTCAACACCAGTTGCTGGGGGAGGGCAGGAATGGGGGAAAGCATTGATCACTGTTGGCATGAGGATACCGGAATCATGGGCCATTGCTCAGATCTGGAAGGGTTCTTATGGGGTGTTGGATCCAATCTGGTGAAAAATAAAGAAGTTATTCTCTTTTATCATTCAGAAAGACTGTGTTTGTAAGGGTTGCCATATCCTGATGGAGCTGGAGTTCCCCCAATTTGGAGGCTCTAGTCTGCCAGCAGCCAGCTTCTGAGTGATGTCACTTCTGGGCAATGTCATCATGGCATGCATGCATGAAGGTCCTGGGGAGCAGCATGGAGCCTCTCACTGGCAGACGGTAAGCACCTGGCAACCCTATGTGTTTGGGATCATGTGACCCGCATGAACAAAGGCCACGTTGGATGGGAACTGCAACAATGAGCAGAATGGGGCAAAATTGAGCAAAATGCTGGTTGGATCCTACCCTAAGTTCTTATGTTCTCGAGATCCAACCCAACAGAAAATAAGTGTGGGTGGGCACATACAATAGCCCAAGAAGTTTTCTCACACCAAGAAGTTATCTCCTTATTGGGGTGGAAAGGAGTTACATGAGGGCACTACTATCATGATCTCCTATCCTCAGCCAGCAGAAATTCCTGATAGATTTATCCCGAGTCAAAAAAACCAACAAAACAGTCATAGCCCAATCATAGCTTTCAAACAAATGATCAGCCGTTCAAATGCGGGATTGTAATGAACCATTTTATAAGCGAGCACATATAAAATCTTTCTTTGTACTCCCCATCTAATGCCTAAGCTGCTGGAGTCCATTTTTCTTCTCTTTTCTTATGAGCTTTATTTTGTCATACTGAACTTGCTTCACAAATATGAATCACACGTAGACTAATTACTGGTGTAAAGTTTGTGTTTAATTAGGACTGGAACCAAAATCCATTAAAATCACTGGCTCTAATGGTGTTTGGATTAGCCGACTGGGGAATGCAAACTCTATTTGCATGGTATCCTCACTATTACAAAAAATGTTATTAGTCTGCATGTTGGGCAGAGTGTGCCAAGTATAACTTCATTTGACTGCCATTTTGCAGAGGAAACCCACTCTCCTTTTTAACCTTGGTTTCTTTTACCTTGGTCTCTTTAATGCATCCCAAGTGAGCATCTGCCTGCCTGCCTGCCTGTCTGTCAATTTGAAGTAGTGGTTAAGAGTGCGAACCCTAATCTGGGAGAACTGGGTTTGATTCTCCAGTCCTCCACATGAAGCTGCTGGTGTAACCTTGGGTCAGTCATATGTTCTTTCAGATCTGTTCTCTCAAGGGCAGTTCTCGAGGGAGCTCTCTCAGCCCCACCTACCTCACCAGGTATCTGTTGTGGGGAGGGGAAAGGAACGGGATTGTAAGCCACTCTGAGACTTCTTTGGGTAGTGAAGGGCAGGGCATAAATCCAATATCTTCTACCATCTATCTATCATCTGTCTGTCTGTCTGTCTGTCTGTCATCTATGCAATTCTGTGCAGAGTTCCACCCTTTTAAGGCCTTTGAAGTCAATGTGTTTCGAAGATTATAACCTCTGTTCAGGATTGCACTGTAAATTCTTCATGTCTGGCCCAGTTCAAAACAAACAACTCATTAAAAAATAAAAAAAACTTACTAGAAAGATCTAACAAGATTAACAACCACAGTATAAATTCACACACACACAAACATAATTTGAAATTTTGTGAAGCCCCTCTGTGGTGGATGGGCAGAGGTTCTGCTCATTTCTGTCAATCACCCATTCCTTGTATGCCTGTCTGGAATGTGGTCAGAACAGACAGCAACCAACCAGGGTCCATAGATGACTAAGGAAGCCAAATTGGGGGGTGGGGGAGGTAAGAGAAAATAGTCTGTTACATTGTCAGCTGAGTTCAGATAGGGTCTGAACCTTCAGAGGATGAGACTAGAAGGATTTTGTGTGTAAACAGGCTAAAGCAGTGGACACAAGGAGACAGGTATTGTGCTTGCACAGGGGCAGGCTCAGGCCTATAGCCTTGGGGGTGCATTTGGAGTGACACCCCCCTTGAAATTGGCCCTGATCCCTCATGAATCTTCCCTGGAATTTTTTATTTTATTTTTTAAAACCAAATTTAAGTTGACTTGGCTGCTCATCATGTTGCTGTGTGAGGGGTGAGATCCTTGATAGGGTTGATAACAAAGCTGCTGGAGAGGAGAAGGTGTAAGCCAGCAAGGCACTTATGCACTCTTATGAATAAGAAATTCATAAGTGTTAAATAAACTGTGTTGTTGAATGTGTGAGAAAGATTGTGGGGCAGAGTGACCAGGGAGGAAACGGCTGCAGGCATCTCCAGCGGAGGTTTGAAACAGCGTTTTCCAAAGTTGCCAACTCCGGGTGAACTCCTCATAAATACAAAGAGACTCACACAGGAAATGAGCCATATTGTCCTTTTGGCTAGAGACATGTTCACAAACACGATTACAATACATGCTCTTTACACGTTGCAGGCTGTAAACCCCCCCCCCCCCCAACATTCCTTGTTTGGTATAATAAAGGACTTCATTCCAGGATTTACAAACAGTGGGAAGTTTCCTGAAGGAACCGGTTTCAGCTGCACAAGACCTGTCTCCATCTGAAAGACAATGCTTCCAGCCACGGTGTCGGCTTCCGGTCTCCTGGGTGTCATTCTGACCATCAGATAGATTCAAATATTGACCACTCCTACCGGCCCCTCTCAGTGGACAGGACTTAGGAGAGTGGATCAGCCAAAGGCATTCCTGGGGGTGGTGTTTGACAGGGCCAGCCCCAGAGACACCCCCCATTAAATACAGTCCCCCAAGCTCAGCTGTTTTCTTGTCTCTCCCTCTCCTCCCGTCCTTCCTCCCGGGCTCTTGGGTGCACCACTGGGGTCCGACACATGCCTTCTGCTGGCTCAGATTGCATGCCCCTTTTCTCCTTCTTCCCCAAAACATCCCCTATTCTTCCAGCAGGATAAAACCAGATCTCTGGGCAGGTAAATATCGCCCTCGACGGATACTAACAATTATCCTGCTAATGCAACAGTCCCTTTAATTTTATCTGCCTTCTTAGAACTGTATGAATCTGTGAACGTTTCTGTAGAACTTGAATGAGTTACCTTTTATTCTTTAAGTAAAAGAAAACCTTTTTACACTGATATTAGTCTCCTTGTCTGTTTCTCAGTGGTCTGAGAGAGGTGTAGTCTCTGTATACATCGGTGCTGTCCCGTTATTGCCTACTGCTAATTATTCAATCATACTTTCCCCAATATTGATAATAAAATATTGCAGTCAGGCTAACAAAGGTGCTGGGTGAGCTGGAGAAATCTCTCCTGGGCCCTCTCCTCCTGGCTTTCTGGGCCACAGGGAAGTCAGCAGGGTTGGGTGTGGGCCTCCAGCTCAGCATGCCTGGGAGAGAAGGAGAGAGGGAGGGGCCTGAAGATGAGCCACAGCAGCCCAGCCCTTGGCAGCACCATGGTGTCCTGGGGTCATCTCCAGGCTTGTGGTGTGAGTACGTGGGGTGGCTGGTCAGGGAGGGGAAGCGGGAAGGAAAGGTGTTGCCACCACCTCAACCCCAGCTCCTTTCTCAGTGAGCACATTCTAACCTACAAATAAGTAGTTTGTTAGAGTACATTAGTATTCAGGCTGATTCAGGTTAACACAGCAAAGTTTACACAGGGTGATTGGTGATTCAGCATCTAGCATTCGCTCCACATTTTCTCAGCTGTGAGGGGAAAGTGCAGCTCAAAACCACATTCAAATACTTTGGGGCAACGCTGTACTAACTGCAATGTCACCCCTGAATGGCCATAAGATGGTTATAAATCTATGCAGAAGGTACAATAAAATCTGGCAATCGAAGAACTTGGAATTGGCATGGAGTGCGGAAGGTACCATAAGACTCGATAATCAAAGGAAGTGAAAGCAGCATACAATGCAGAGGGGAACTTCTCTTCCAACGTGGGTTTCGTAAAACAACGGAGGGGAAAGCCAATGCAGAATCAGCTGCAGACACAGGTACCTTGGACAGCACCCCTCTCCAAAACAAAACAAAACCCTTCTCCATGCTGGAGAACAAAAATCAGCATCTTCCCTTTTGAAGTATGGATTCAGCATATTGACATGGTACAATCTTTCAGTGTCTTCAGCATTAGAGGAGGAGACCAGAGAGCTTACTCCCCCCCCCATCACGTTGGCCTCACAAGGGGCCAGGAAACTTTCATTTTATTTGTCTGAAGTGATTTCAGAATCATCACAGAATCTCTGACATTGAAGGAATGTGCATGTGATCTGTTATCATACACACTTTCTGATGGTGCTGGGCTGCTGTAAGATTATCATGGGCCTGGGCTGACAATTCTCTAAGAGTAATCTGTATCTTACCAATGTAACATGCAATAGAAGTATCCCCCCCCCCCCCAGGTTCTCCCTCCCACTGGGACTTGACCAAGTCCACTGGCCCACAACACTTCCTGTCGTGCAGTAACTTAAAAGGAGAAAATCCCAGGTTGCTTTGAGGAAATCCCCTATATGCAAAAAGAGCAGCTGCTGCATGTTCTCATCCCCATCATTAGGAAGTGTGTCTGCATATCTATTCAACATTGTGTCTACAGTTCCGTTGAATATTTCCACATGCCCACCAAATTGATAATACCTGGGAGTAGATGTGAGACACTTCATTCCCCACTTTTGTCAAAGTTTCCCCATAGAATTAGAGACAAATGCCCCACTTCCATCTGTCAAAATCTCCTTTGGTGCATCTAGCCTAGCAAAGACAGAGATCGAAGCATCTGCTACAGAGTTCAAAGTATCTCAAAGACAGAGATCAAAGCAATTGTCACCCTGGCCCCAGCCTGGTGTAACAAGCTCCCATCTGAAATCAGTGCCCTGTGGAATCCGTTGTTGTCCCCAGGGCCTGGGAAATGGAGTGGTTCCCCCGGGCTTTTAGTTGAGACAGTGGGCACCCAAAGCTCCATCTTTTGGCCTCCCCCACTGTTAGCCCAGCCCAGTAGTCAGTAGCTTAACATCCCACAATACTGCTCAGAAGGTTCTATTTCTGTGTTACTTTTGTGGTAACTTCTACTTTGGCTTTTAATCATGGAATTTTAAATTTTAAATGTCTAGATTTTAGACCCTTATTTTTTGTTTTGATCAGGATATTACATGAACACACGATATTACATGAGCCCTGAGTCCACATTGCAGGGAGAATGATAAAAGAAAGAAAGAAAGAAAGAAAGAAAGAAAGAAAGAAAGAAAGAAAGAAAGAAAGAAAGAAAGAAAGAAAGAAGGGAAGGAAAGGAAGAAGGGAAGGAAAGGAAGAAGGAAAGGAAAGGAAGGAAGGTTGGTTAGTTAGTTAGTTGGCATCCATCTTAGATAGGGGTGTGCTTCCGGATTACATGATGCAAGATCCACCAGAATCAGACAAAACAAATTTCCTCTTTGTGTGGGTTTGGGGAAAGGACCAAGGATGTCTACAGCCATATGTTCAAAAGGCACTCCAATCACAGGCTGGTTCTGCAAGGGAGCTCAGACCCCACCTCAGGGCTTCCCCACCTTTTGACCTGTCCAGCTGGACTTTCAGAATTAGGTGACCTCCTTGCCTATGCCTGGAAGAAAAAAAAGTTATGTCCCTAGCTGCCATTAGTCTGTCTCACCCTCAAATGCCCACTCACAGGCATCTCGTGTGCCTGACTCAAAAGTTTCTGTCTATATCCTTGTGGGATCAGCAACTGCCATCTAGGTTGCCAGGTTGGCTGTTGCCCACATGGAACAAGCTCTCTGTAAATGAGCCCTGTTCTCACAACAAACCTGGAAGGTTGTTCTCTGGACAGCTCCAGGGGATCTGCCTTCACCTCTCTCCAAGCCTCTTGCAAGCCAGTCCCTCCTTACACTGCTTGGGAAACTCTGGGGGAGAATTCAGCTGCTTTGGGCTGGGGCTGGCATGATGATTTGACACCGTCTGGAGTTTCATCAGAGCACAACTGGCTGCAAAATGTGTTTTTGCTAGTACTGGCAAGCAGAAAGTGTTATTTTGAGGGATTTTTTAAATGAGAGATTTATTTATTTGCATTATTTTTAGTCTGCCTTTCTCCCTTGGACTCAAGGCACGATGGTAGTGATCAGATGCATGGGAGTGAAGGCAGGTGACAAAAGATCAAGCAAGGAAAGGGAGAGGGGCGAGGCAAGCCCTGCAGCTTTTCCTTGTAGGCAAAAGCAAAGAGAGAATCGCAGAAGTGAAAAGCAAAGCAAACAAAAACCCACGATTGTATTAAACAAGGAGTATATTGCACAATATGAGACTTTTAAAAATATTTCATTAAGCTTAATGTCAACATTCCTTAGATAACAGGCGCAATAACATCATTCCATAGATAACAAGAGCAATAACAGATCCAATGTACTGGTGTTCTCACAAATTATTTTTACCTCAGAGACCCAAAAAATCACAACTCAGTCCAGCAAGGATCAACATGCAGAATCTTCAGAAGGCTTCAGTAACAACACAGCAATTGTGCTCGGTGTCCAATAAAGTGCTTCACAAATACATCTTGTCTGTCTTCATTCTTAAGGTTGCAGACCACTGAATATGAAAGTGCTTCTTAGTAGTATAAAGTGCTTTAGTGCTTCGTATATATCATATTCTTATTTGTTTTTTCCCAAGTGCAATAATCCATCCAATGGAATTTGGCAGCATAAATCTCTCCATTTCACAAAGGCTTTCTCATAGCTGGAAAACTATGTCACACACAAGCACAACAGCAAGACATTCACAACATACTAGTAGCAGGCCTTTCCTTGTAGTTCAGTTGGCCAGAAGAAGCACTCAAGTGCAAGAACAGCTTCATCATTGCCAAGAGGGAGCCAGTGACAGCAAGGCCCAGCAAGGGAGCTGGAGCAGTTTCAACAGTAGCTGGGAAGGGTGGCGAGAGGGATGAGGGGGGCAGTGTCACCCACCAGTGAAACCAAAATGGAGGATGCATGACTCACGTCAAATGGATGGAAGCCATGGAATTACAGATCTTAAAATTTAAATAGAGGTGTCTATCATTTCTTTTTTTTATTATTATTAATTTTTATTGATTTTCCATAACATAACAGAGCTTAGTAATATTGTAGTAGAACTTTTCATGAACTTAGTTCAATGCAAATCAATTGACAAAACATGCAAAGTCTATGTCTTAACATTGTACAGTTGTTCAAAGTGCAAAATGTTACAAATATTGTGCACATTGACAATTTTTCAAGTTATATAGGTGGTAAATTCAACAACCAGATAGGTGTAATCTCATTGATCTCATGCATATTCATGACTAGACATTGCAGAAGAGAAAGTAGATTAAAGATAGATCAATTTAAGATATGCAAAGTTGCAAGGGTGGAGGTCCCAGTTTGCTACAAATTCCATAAACGGAAACCATTTCTCTGTGAGGTTGGAGATTTTGGGATAGAGTTCCAATTGTTGCAGGTGATCCATCTATGATTTCTGAGGGTGGCCTAGTTTTATGGCATTCATGATTTTCATGGGGCCCAGTCAGTTTATTAGGTATACTGGTGTCTTCATTTTGTTTATGTGACTATCACAATTCACTTACACCCATTAGATTTTTACTTACCTCTCACAGCTTTCATATTTCTGAATTATTGCAGGGATCTTTTTGCCATATTTCACAAAAAGAGGTTGACTATATCGTATTTATTAGTATTTTGAACATGTGCACACAGAAGTCATGGCATCTTTTGTCTGCTGTAACTCTATGCAGTGATCTTGGTTTTTAAGGGCACATGTTATTCCATCATGACTCAAGCTGCTATAAACAGTAAAACTGTCTTGCATTTCCAAAAGAGAATGAGCTTATACAAGAGTTGTTATTGCCAGAGGATATGTTTAGAAGGAAAGGCCTGATCCCTTCCCCTTTAGAATAACAGTTGCCCTTTACAAAACCAAAAGCCATGTAATAGTTTCATTATACAAGTCAGTGGTCTTTGTTTTCCTCTGAACTTGGACTAATGAATCCTGGGTGACAGGAAGTGATCCAAATCATGTGACAGGAAAAGAGGAAGCCAGAGTTATGATTTCACTGATGTACAGACCAAGCCTACAGTTAGCAGACCAAAGGAATTGAAGACAAGAAACTAGGGTTTCCAACCTCTAGGTGGGGGCTGGAGATCTCCCTCTATTACAACTAATCTTCAGGTGACAGAGATCAGTTGACCTGGAGAAGATGGCTGATTTAAAGGGTGGACTCAATGGCATTGTACCTTACTGAAGTCCCTCCCCTTCCCAAACCATGTCCTCCTCAGGCTGCACCCACAGAATCTCCAAGTATTTCCCAAACTAGAGCTGTCAACCCTACAAGAAACTCAAGCCAACAATGTCTTTGTTTTTGAATTTTGCCATGGACCAACACAGCTTTCTCCTTTTTAATTGCACATTTATATTCTAATTCTGAGAGGGTTTTTTTTTCTGTGTGGATACTTATATCTGCCAAAAGAGAGCTCACTCTCCCCCAATAGCTTTTCCTACATCGTCAGGGGCCTTCCTCAGTTTGCAGAAAAATCCAAAAAGTTTTAAAAAAAACTTTGGAGACTGTTGAATTCCCCCCAATACCTTTTGAAATGGCCTTTGCAGGGATCTGTAACTCCAGGTGTCAACTGTGAGAGATTAGAATGTTTGGGGGAGAGGGGGAGGTTCTAATTGTTTCTGTCAGGAAAAGGCAGGGTTTTTACTGGCAGCAGTATAGGGGTGCCAAGTATCCCCCCGGCCAATGGCAGTGGATTCAGATCCGGGCTGGGAAACTCCTGGAGATTTGGGGGTGGAGCCTGAGGAGGACAGGGACCTCAGTGAGGTACAATGCCATAAACTCCACCCTCCAAAGCATCAATTTTCTCCATGGAAAGTTATCTCTGTAGTCTGGAGATGAGCAGTAATTCCAGGGGATCCCCAGGTCCCACCTGGAGGCTGGCATCCCTAGGCAGCACCCTCTGGGTTACTTGATACTATCTGATTTGCATGTCTCAGGTAGGCCCAGCTGCTTTGCTACTGTTCATCAGCACCTACCCTATGAAAGCCATTGTGATACAACAGTTAGAGCTTCAGACTGGGATCTGTGAGAACCAGGTTCAGATCCCCATCTTGCAGTGGAAGCTGACTGGGAGATTTTGGACCAGTCACATACTTTCAGCCTAACCAACCTCACAGGGTTGTTGTGCAGATAACAAGGAGGAAATAATAATGTAAACTGCTTTAGTCCCCACTGTGGAGAAAGACTGTAATTTTCCTAGATAGAGGCTGCGGGGGAGGGGGGTGGAGATGGAAAGCTGAAGACAGATAAAGGTAGGTTGGCTGTTGGGTGGGAAGGAAATACAGTTACCAACTCCAAGTTGGGAAATTCCGGGACATTTGAGGGATGGAGCCTGGAGAGGGTGGGATTTGAGGAGGGACTACAGACCAGTATAATGTTACAGACTCCACCCTCCAAACCAGCCATTTCCTTCACTTGAACTACAATTGCCAGCCTCCTGACAAGGGCTGGAGAGCACCCAGAATTACGTTGTCCAGGTGACAGAGATCAGTTTCCCTGGATAAAATGTCTGCTTTGGAGGGTTAAGTCTATGGCATTATACTCTGCTGAGGCTGCTTACCTCCCCAATCCTCACTGTCCCAAGGCTCCACCCCCAAAACTCCAGGAATTTCCCAACCTGGAGCTGGCAGCCCTGAGGTGAATTGATCTCTGCAGCTGGGAGATCCATTTTGATTCCCAGAGCACTACCACTGCTGCTGTGGGGGGAGATGAAAGAGGCAGGAGGTGGGGGAGAGTGCTGGGCGCAGAAAGAGTGATGGAGTAGGGGGGTAGAAAGAGAGAGAAAGAGTGATGAGTTGGGGAGGCAGAAAAACAAAGAGAATGATGACGGGTCAGAAAAAGAGAGGAAGTAACATACATGGAGGAGAGAGAGAGAGAGTAAGGAAGGGGGGCAGAAGGGAGAAAGAGTGTGAGAGAGGTAGGGGGAGAAGGGAGGAAGCAAAGGTGTGAGGAATGTTTCTTGCGGGTCTCCACTTGTTAGAGTATAATATGCTGCCGACAATGACAAAAAACAACCATTTTACAATTATGCCCAAGCCAAGGAATATTTGGTAGAAACATTTTTTTTCTTGCAAGACTTCAGCACATGGGTAAATTTTAAGAGATGTTTTAATTTTAGATGGTCTTTTAAGCCTTGCAATGAGAGCGGAGATTCACATGGAAAAGGATTGAGTGCAGTTGTTAGATATTCTTAACAATTTCTTTCCTTTATTAAGATAACAGATTCTGTGTCATGCATAAAGGAAAACTGGCAACATTTAGACTAATTCAGAAATGTCTCTATCACTGCACCACTCGATCTAACAAAAACTCATAAAATAAAAACTTTTTAAAGCTCTTAACTCTTAAAACTCTTAAAATCAATGATCTTCACTGCAGTGTTAACCATGCATAATATAATACTCACTAATTTTCAAGAACAAACAACAAATGTTTGATGGCAATTTCTCACCTTGTTTGTAGCTGTCAGGATAGGAAATTAGTGCTTATTTTCCATCACTCTTTAGCAGCAAAATAAATTAACAGTGATAGGACAGATAAAAGGTAGAACCAATTAGTAAAATATAGGCAGGGAGAGCAAAAATAAAATAAAAGCTCACAATCCATTCTAATTGTGATGGATCTCTTCTTCCAGAACATTTAGATGTTTCTATATAATTCTGAAAATCTCCGTGATTTATTTCAGTCCACAATATTTTCCTAAACTCACCATATCACACATCCTGTTTTCGTATCTTACTCAGAAGATAAATATATGATCAATGAATCTCCCCTTAGTTGGAAAAACCTGTGCTATCAAGTCCAAGATTCAGAATTTCCCCAAACTCCTTATTTAGAAAACCAACTAGCCAAAGCTTGGGATGTGTCCCATTATGTTATATAATCCCACTTGGTTTCAATCAACTGATGTCTCTCCAAAGGACCATTTCATAGAATTGTTTATTTTTTAGTGAATCTTGTTGAGGGAATTATTCTTGGTTCAAAATGTCAGCTTGACCTGATCGTGTGATTTTTTTTCCTTGCTGTATCTTGATAGAAAAATACCAGGCAGAAAGTAATTCTAGTAGGCAGAAAGTCAGATGCTCGTATACAATGGCCTTTAAACAGCAACTGCATGCTCATCAATGAAGAAGAAGCAGAAGAAGAGAAGAAGAGGAGATTGGATTTATACCCCGCCCTCCACTCCCCAAGGGAGTCTCAGAGCGGTTTACAAACTCCTTTCCCTTCCCCTCCCCACAACAAACACCCTGTGAGGTAGGTGGGGCTGAGAGAGCTCTTTCCCAAGCTGTCCTTGAGGGAACAGCTGGTACAGAGCTATGGCTTGCCCAAGGTCATCCAGCCAGGTGCAAGTGGAGGAGTGGAGAATCAAACCTGCTTCTCCCAGATTAGAGTCCATGCACTTACCCCCTACACCAAACTGGCTCTCAGATAATTTCTAATTTCTATGAAGATAATTTCTATAGAATGTCACAGTTGTAAAACAATGCCCAGTCAATATAAGCCAGTTGAAAGGTATGGTGTTTCCCACATATTAACAATGGGAAAATCTTCTGTGATTCTTTTATTAGTCATGTTCAAGTAGCTGCCAGTTCAACTCATGATCTGTTTGCCAGTCATGATCAGTGAGTCATTTGTTTCAGGAGCTGCTTAGATGCTTCTGAATGAATTCAAATGTGCCCATTTATAGGAATATGCTACTTTCTTGCACCATTATAATGCTTTTTTCCATGACAGGTCACACTCCACTCATCTGTTGCCTCCTTCAATTTTAAGAGACATCGTTTAAAAAAAAATAACTTCAGGATTTGTGAACTGAGACTTACTACTAGTGTCTCTGTCAGTGCCATTCTAAGCAAAGCCTACAACCTTTTCATTAATGGGAGTTATTTCTGAATAAGGGAAAATATCCAAAGCTGCTACCTGCTCTCATTACCAAGTTTTGTTCTGTCCTAGAAACAAAACATGGAGAAAAAAGAGCATTAAAAAAATAAAGCTATTAGTGAAGCAGCACAGAAAAAAAATCTATTAAATGAAAGCTTTGGATAACAATCCTACAACAGCTCTTTTTTTGCAAGCTCTTCCTAGATCTCCTTGGGGATGCACAATCTATTCTGCAGCAGCTGGTGAGCTATTGGCAGCTCACAAATTGCTGCTGGAGTTTTGTATGTAGCAGACCAGCTCCCTCACGGCGATCTATACATAGGATAATTCTATCATGATGCATGTTCCAATCACTTAAGGTTTTGTTGGTCCCAGGTAAAATTATTACAATGCAGCTTTATTTACAGAGCCATAAAACATGTTTGCAAAGCATCTCATATATCCTTGAAACAATTCCTTATACAGAAATTGTTTCATCTGTCCAGGCAAGGAGGGGAAATGCTTTAAAACAAGTGGAAAGATAAAAAAAGCATAGCAGCCGTTACATCAGTGCTGATATCATCTGAAGAAACGAAATGGTCTTCGTGACTTCATTTGTTTTTCAAAGGTTACCACCTAAAAGTTGTGAAATCCATTAGCCAGAAACTAACTTTTAGAAATACTGATACTGTAACAAGACAATCAACAGAGCTAAAGACTGATTTGCTTGGCCATTCTTTACATAGGAACCATAGGAAAGCTTTAGAAATGACTGCATGGAATCATGATGCTGCCTTACAAGGAATCAGACCATTTGTCAATCAAGTTCGCTGGATCTCTAGGGTCTTAGGTAGAGGTCTTTCACATCACCTGCTACCTGATTCTTTTAATCTGAGATGCTGGGGGCTGAACCCAAGACCTTTTGCACGCCAAGCAGATGCTGTACCACACTGAGATGCAGCCCCATGTTGGTTGGTCATCTGTTGTGTGCTGATCAGGTGGCTCCACCACAGCATGCGTATGAAATTGGCCTGAGAACCCATACGGCTTGCCAAAACCATAACCCTGCATGTGCTTTCAAATGTACATGACTAGCACAGTGCAGGCTGAGAGCCAAAATGTTTCTTGTAGCTCTAATTCATCCAGATAACTGTGTCAATAGGTCTTCCACGGACTTTTCATTTATTCACCCATGTTGGGAATAACCCACCTACACACCCAGCAAAACTGGCAAATTTTACTGAAACCTTTCATTTCCCCTTGAAATTATTCAGATCATTTGCCTGAAGAAGAACCTCAAAATTTGCCTTGATGTTTTTGCAAAATTCAGTAATAAAACATGAAATCTTGCTGAGGAATTTAATTAGTGTGGACCTGAGGTAAAATATGTACCTCTGTTAGCACTGCCTCTATAGAGACTCCTCCTCCACCACCCCCACCACCACCACAACTGAAACATTTGTGCACCTTTGATAAAAGGACTAAACCCCAAGGACCATAGAATCTCTAGGGAGGTGCCAAGCAGTGGTTTGAAAGAAACAAACGTGTCATTGCACAAGAATCTGTTTCTCATGTCACTCTGCAGGGGTTGCTGTGCTCAAATCTATGAGCTGATGTTTAGGTCATGGTCACCTCACAGAAGCCACTGCTACCACACTGTAAATGGCAGCTGCAATGTATGTGGGCCATTCACATCAGGTGGATTTCTTCCCCTATTACACAGAGATATCAATTCAAGCAGCAGTGTACAAAAATCATGTGTTGGCACAATATAACAATGCTTCTTTGTATCAAAAAAAAAAAAGCCTCATGCACATGGAAAACTACCATGTCAGGGCTCAAATGCTGATATCCAGTTCTGTAGGGAGTTACTCTGTTGCTCGCCTGATCTGGATGGCCCAGGCTAGTCCTATCTTGTCAGATCTTAGAAGCTAAGCACCATTGGCTCTGGATAGTACTTGGATGGGAGACTGCCAAGGAAGACCAGGGTCACCATGCAGAGGCAGGCAATGGCCAACCGGCTCTGAATGTCTCTTGCCTTGAAAATCCTACAGGATTGTCATATGTCATCTGTGTCTTGATGGCACTTCCCACCACCATCTCTCTCTCTCTCATCTATCTCTATAACTTCTTGACTGTTAAGAGCTCATTCAGACTCTAATTTGGTCCAGACAATTGGAGTGATTTTTTTCACCATGGATGAATTTTCAGTTGTCAGTGCTATGTCATCTACTGTTTGGCTCCCTTATGCCAGCGGAGTTGCCTTCAGCATTGATTTACCATCAATAATAAGAAGTGACTCAGTCACTATTCAGATTCCTCATACCTTACATAGATAAATTTGGGGGAAAGATAAGACATGGTTAGTGAGCAGTGGAGACCATGTAAAGGAGCACCCATTATTGGTAGAAGAAAGTGTGAGGTGATGGTGGAGTTACCGAGGAAAGGCTCTGAGATTACTACTGAAGATGAGAAAGGGAGAGAGATTCAGTAGATACAGAAGGAAAGTCTGGTCCAAGCACAGGAGGGCTCAGGGCAGAAACCACAGAAATATATGAATGAGATCAAGGGTCCTGCAGTAACTGGATATGAGTGAGAGGAGGAGTTGGGTTTATTCCCTGCCCTTCACTCCAAGTCCCTTTCCCTTCCTTTCCCTTCCCCTCCTCACAACAGACACCCTGTGAGGTAGGTGGGGCTGAGAGAGCTCTTTTGAGGACTGCTCTTGAGAGAACAGCTTTGAGAGAACTTGTGACTGACTCAAGGTCACACCAGCACCTGCATGTGACGGCATGGGAAATCCAACCTGGTTCTCCTAGATTAGAGTCTATGCTCCTAACCACTACACCAAACTGGCTCTGAGATTAAACAAAGGGTTGCATCCAGTCAGCCAGTTTACACCCCCATTCCACACGGCTTTTGTCCACCATCCCTTTGTTGTTGTTGTTCAGTTGCACAGTAGAGTCTGACTCTTCATGACCCCATGGGCCACATTACACCAGGCCCTCGCTGCATCAATAACATTATCTAACCATCTCATCCTCTGCCGTCCCCTTCTTCTTTGACCTTCAGTCTTTCTCAGCATTAGGGTCTTCTCCAGTGAGTGCTCCCTTCTCATTTGGTGTTCAGAGTATTTGAGCGTCAGCTTCAGTATCTGGCCTTCCAGGGAACAGTCAGGGGTGCTTTCTTTTAGGATTGACTGATTTGATCTCCTTGCAGTCCAAGGGACTCTCAAGATCTTTTTGCAGTCCTTGCAGTCCAAGAGATCTCCTTGATTTCCTTCCAAGGGACATCATGCCTAGCAGAGCATTTCTGGGTAGTCAGAAGGGACTCCCCCTCCCTTTTTCAACAGAGAAAAAATGAATTGTATCCAGCCTAATGTTCATGCACTCAGTCAACTGGTGCTGTAAAGTCTGATCCAGCAGTCAGGACTGAATACAGACTTCCACCTCTCCCTCCCAACTAAATGATGCTACTCACGACACCCTGTCTGCCTGTACAATCCTGAGCAGAGCTATTCCAGTCTAAGCTAGAGTAATTCTCCATAAGATTGCACCATCAGTCTGCATAATAGGACTTTTCATCCCCATGAACCTAGGAAATGTTTGTGCACATTTTCAGATGTCATAACGGAACCTCTGTTTCAGTGGGGTCTCAGAAGCCTATGTATAGGATTGCAGCTGAAAATCCAATTTCAATATCTTGGTTTTCCTCCATAAAAGAATAGCCAAGGAAGAATGAATATGAAAAAAAAAATGCTCTGGGATTCACAATAAATATTGTTTGATTGCACTGATCATTTCATCCTGCCTTGTAGGAGAGAAGTGCAAGGTCAACTTTTTCCCCACTTTTCTTTGTTTTATAATAATATTTTTATTAATTTTATAAATAATAACATAGAACAATAGAACATACAGATATTAATATCTTAAATAAAACAACCAACCAACATATCGTCAAACTGTGAAGAGTGATACCATGCAACAAAGTCATTAATAGAAAGAAAACTGAACATATTTCCCAGGTAAAGTACCTTCTTTTGTAGCAGTTACATATATAATAAAAAAAAGGAGAACCATTTCCCCATAAAGTGTGACTGATAAGAAGAGCTTTCAGTAAGCAATAACTGGTCTGATATTTTATCCATAACTATAAAGTCCCATGTTTTCAAAAACCATTGCCTGCCATCTAATTTCCATTTTGGGGCTAACAAAGTTTTGACTGTGGTTAATAGTATTGCACTTAAGGGTCATGGTGGCTCAGTGGTTAAGACACTGAACTGCAGATCAGAAGGTTAGTAGTTCAGCAGTTTGAGACCCGAGTGCACGTGACAGAGTAAGCTCCCGTCTCTGGTCCCAGCTCCTGCCAACCTAGCAGTTTGAAAGCAAGAAATTGCAAGTAGATAAATAGGTACCCCTTCAGTGGGAAGATAACATCGTTCTGTGTGCCTCGGTGTCTAGTCATGCCTGCCACGTGACCATGGAGACCTCTTCGGACAGCGCTGGCTCTTCAGCTTGGAAACGGAAATGAGCACCGCAACCCTAGAGTCAAATTCAACTGGCTTTCAAGCAAGGGAAACCTTTACCTAATAGTATTGCAATGAGGTTTTTTGTAAGTTTTCGAATTGAGTTTTTAGCCCATAGGTTCAGCAAAATAACTTACGCGTCTCTTGGTATTGTGTAATTAGTAATTATGTATTTAAGAATGTAATCCTAAAAGGACTGAATTTTAGGGTGTGTTTGTCAGCAATGGATGGACGTGCCTGTAGTTCCACAGCCTTTCCAGCATTGTGGGTTTCCAGTTGATTTAGAGTGATAGAGCCTTATAGGAGTTAGGTACCATGTGGTGTACATTTTATGAGTTTGCAGACCAATGTTTAGAGATTATGAGGTGTATGTCCTGGAAGACCAGACAAGACTCCACTGGTGTTCAAATATGGCTAGCAGGCAGAGGATGTCTATATGTGGCTGCATGACAAAGTAGGAATGCTAGCCTCTAGGTGGGACCTGGGGACCCCCCTGGAATTACAGCTCATCTCCTGGAGAAAATGGATGCTTTAGAGGGTGGAGTCTATGGCATTGTACCCCACTGAGATCCCTGTCCTCCCCAGGCTCCACCCCCACATCTCCCAACAGTTTCCCAACCTGGATCTGGCAATCCTGCCCCGCCCCCCCCCCCCCCATCCCCTGCCAGTTGCCTCTAATGACAAGCATTTGGGGCAAGGAACCTGAAAGTACAAAAAGGAACATTTGGATGGCTGAACCATTAATCTTTGGCTGTGATTTTAAGACAGTTAGATTTGAGTCTAGTAGCACCTTAGAAACCAACAAGAGTTTCAGGGTATAAGCTTTTGAGAATCAAAGTTCCCTTTGTCAGACACAGTAGAAATGGATATCGCTGAATCTTTTTATTTTAGTCAGAAGGTGGGAGAGATAAGTAGTGGAAATCAGCAAAATTGACTAGACTCATAGACATAATAGAGAAAGGTCATCTAATATCCAAGCTGGAACTGGAAGAGAAACATGGCTTCAAAATAGCTTGGTATGAATACCTTCAGTGTCAACACTTGATACACAGTCCTTCCGTTAAGCCACACATTAAACAGCCTTTAACCAAATTTGATCAGCTTTTACAGTCTCTAGACAATAAGACAGGCTTGATATCTAAAATCCATCAGATATTATTAGGTGTAAAAAACACCACAATACTCAGCTATCAAAAGGCATGGATGACTGACATCAAACAACCCATCATGCAACATCAATGGGAAGACATTTGGAGAACACATGATTTGATATTGCAGTCCTAAACAGTCCAAGAAACGGCTTCCAAAAGTACTGTATAGATGGTATTTGACACCAGTCAAGCTCGCACAAATATATCCTCTGACATACTCAAGCTGTTGGAACAGATGTGGAACAGATCTTCCACACTTGGCAGGAGTGCCGATCTATGCAGTTTTTTTTGGACTCAAGTCAACCAGCAAATCAAGGTGTTAACAGGCTACAATTTACCTTTGGATCCCATGTTGTTTCTCCTGCATCTGTGGCTGGACGTCAGTCTCCCGGCAAAGGTAAAGCAACTAATCAATACTTTAATCATTGCAGCAAAGACAGTGATAGCCCAACAATGGAAAGCAAATGCATCCCCTACACTCAGTCAATGGCTTTATAAAGTATGGGACTTATTCATAATAGAAAAAAGTCAAGATTTGTACTGTTACCGGCATTGAAAATGCAAAACTTAGCTCACTCGATAAATGGTACCCAATACTTGAAAAACTTAATATCGACAGGCCTGACTGGAAAACCCTAAAAGACTCCAAATTTAAACTTTTGGTATATGGGTAATTCAGATTTCCTAAAATTAGATGACAAAAGGTTTTGAAAACAAGTGGCCTGAAAAAAGGCTGAAGTAGGTGAGAGAATCTCTGCCACAATTCCTACAATTTCAGGAAAATTATGTCCACTTCCCTCACCCCTACCCCCTTAGTAAAGTAATGAGTGTCCTTTGTATACCCTTGTTGCTGTCTTGATTGTTATATTTAACCTTTGAAACTTCTTCCCCCGAGAGATCCATCCCCTGAGAAATCTGTACTCCTTATGAAAGTAGATTTTTGCCCCTATTGTTTTAATATGTTTGGATGTACATAATAAAAGAAGAAGAAGAAGGTGGGAGAGATGGTGTAACAATTCTTCTGACAAGCACAATGTACACTGAGGAAGTTATTTTGGCTTATTCTGAAAAGTTGTGTTTAAAAAAAAATGGATTTCTCTGTTCCTATCTGGATTTATTTTCTTTCAAAAAGTCCCCGATTAAGAATAAGAACACATGGATTGGTCCTTATAACTTGGAGAGTAGAGTAGTTTCAGATGCCAAATGATGATAGTACACATTGGTAATGAGATAGGAAAACTAGGTCTCAGTTCAGTCATGGAGGATGCATTGTCTTGAGCTTCATTATCAATTGCAATCCAGCAGTCTCTCTTTCTAATCACCCTTTGAAATTCCTTTGCAAGAGCACTGCTACTCTTAGATCAGCAACTGAATGTTGTGGTTTCTAATGTCAAACTGATGTCCATTTATTCTTTGTATCCCCTTGAACTGAATCCTCCTGGATGGAACTGAGACCTAGGTTTTCTGTCTCATTACCAATGCTGGTATCTCCACCCCTACTACCCCTCTGCATGTCACACCTAATCCAATCAAGCCTGCTATTGCCATCCACTTGCTATTGTTATTTGACATCTGAAATCACCTTTATAAAATTTATATCTCTGGTACCTCATGTTACATTTTATAGCATGCATGGCCTGGCCTAACAAAGTGACATTTATGTCCAATCTGGCCCTTGAGTTTGACACCTCTACCTTACACTATATTATAAATTTTATCCATGTGTTACATCTAGGGGTCATTTTGTAGAACAAGAGGGGCAGGAGCTCATTAGCGTAACTCATTAGCATAACTCATTTGCATATGCCACACCCTTATTTGCATATGCCACACCCCCTCACACATTTCACTAAAATGCAGTCCAGTGAAAGTCTGTCTTTATTATGCATCATTAAATAAGCTCTGACCGCCCTAATCTTTTTTAAAAAGATTAGTTCCCCCCTCAAAGTCAGCCCTTTAAAATAGCATACACCAGACAAAAAATAAAGTGCTCCATGCAAAACTGAAAAAACTGTGTTTTTAGGACTAGTGTTTTATTTTAAAAAGATGGGGAGACATCTTTAAATACCTCTCCTTTGCTTCCCAAGCCAGCCTGACGAGGTGCACTGGTTGGGGAAGTGAAGGGGAGGCTTTTAAAGATGCCTCCCCAACCTTTCTTAAGAACATAAGAGAAGCTGTGTTGGATCAGGCCAGTGGCCCATCCAGTCCAACACTCTGTCACACAGTGGCCAAAACCCAGGGGGCATAAGGAGGTCTACCAGTGGGGCCAGAACTCCAGAAGCCCTCCTACTGTTACCCCCCAAACACTGTTACCCCCCAAACAAGAGAGGTCATGGTTCAATAATACACAACCAGAAAACTGTAAAACCACACCAATACGATGCTGCAGACCAATGATGCCCACCCACAAAAAAAAACACTATGGTGTATTTCCTTAAAGGAAAAAAAAATACAACTTAGTGTTTTTATAAATAAATAGTCTTCACTAGTCCACAGCATCACACTGGCATGGTTCCACAGTTTTCTAGTTGCTCACATTGACAATTGCTCACTTTAAACACACACACACACACACACACACAGAAAACCCCAAATCCTTTTTCAAATGTAAAATTCCCCCAGGTCTCAATATCACACTTGGCAAAGTCCCAAGGGAGACATTCTGAAGAACTGTTTGGAGAATACTCCGATGCAAAACCAGTTCTGAACACTATAATGAGCACAGCCTTACCTACTCCGAACACAAGGGATCTGCAAAGCTCAGGGTAGAGAACATTCTGCTCAGGGATGGTTTTTTAGCACAGAAAACAGGGGGAAAGGGAACTTTGAACTGCAGGTGGAGGGGTGAGAAAGAAGACCACGTGAAAGGGAGACATGGCTTCCTGCATGAGAGAACTTGGGGGGGAGTGATTGCTCCAGTATGGAGAGGCAGCATGCAAGGTGGGTCACAAAAGCCCCAGGGCAGCTGTGGGGAGAGAGGGGAGAGGAGATAAGATGGAGTGGGGGGTTGGGGCAGGGCTTCTCCCTCCCACTTGCAACTCCCTCCCCTGTGCTTTGTTGGCAAAGGAGGACCCAACTCTAACAGTGTTACATCCGGCAATCAAGCTGGCAGTCCTGGAGACTACACAAACTTGAGCTGCCTGCTGCTCCCAAGTCCCAAAGCAGAGGGCTGACCCAGGACATGCACCGGAGCTCGATAGGGTACCTCCTCCCACTCTGCATGAAGGAGCTCCAAAGAATGCTAATCCCCCTGGAGGTGGAAGGAGAGGGAGATTAACACTTCCCCTTGGGCAGGAAACCTCGAATGATGTAGGAAGAGGATGGGGAACAATTAGCCTGATCTTCTCCAGGCACTAAACCCTGGAGGAAAGGCTGGAGAAGCAAAGAAAGTTTGGGGAGGTATCTTTAAAAGCCTCCCCTTCCTTTCCCCAGGTGGCCTGCCAAGGCAGCCTGGCGGGGGAAGCGAAGAGAGAAGTGTTTTAAAGTTTATGGGCCCATAGAATACAGTGGGGAAGACGGTACCACCGCTGCAGCACGACTCCAGATCTTTCCATTGTACTCTTTGGGGCCATGGGATACTATGGGAGATTGTGCCACTGCAGCAGCACAACTCTAGAGCGAAGGGGTTTAAACTGTAAATGCCTTTGTCTTTTCCCTTGCCTCACCAGTCTACTGGGGGCGGGGCTTGCCAGCGCCATATATGCCCGCTCCTGGGCTACCAGAGCATTGCTCCAGCTCACTCTGGCCCCAAATGACCCCTGATTACATCTATATACTACTGGGAATACCTCAGATGTGGTATCCCCCCCATGTCATTTACAAGTTCCTTTAGTGCCTATATTGTACCAGCCCATCTCACTAATAAAACAAGAGAAGGCAGAAAACACATTTTGTAGGTGTGCATTCACTCTCTTGTGGGAATGACTTTTTTTTTTTTTACTACATTTTGTCTGGACAAGCTGTATACAGATTTCATTTCTCTGGAACAACATAAAATGTATGAGTGCAAAATGAAGAAGAATTGCATTTGTATTGGCTTTTTTCCCTCTAACACCCCCTCTGACAACATTGCCTACAAGAAGGTATGATTTGGCTGTGTGTGTTGGGTTTTTTTTTTAGCAAACTGCAGTCCCATGACCATTCTTTTCCTGGCTTCCCTGCCCATTTCTTTTGAATTGTGTGACAATTTCTCCCACTGTTGCTTGCAGCACTCCTGTCCTTGGATGTGCCAAATGCACAGCAGGAGAGAAAACATCATTTTCAGACACCTGAATACAAGAGGTTTCCAGCCCCTCCCCCCTCCCCCTCAACACCTTTAGCTGATTTTCCTCCATCAACTGAAAAATAAAACTCTTCATTGACTAACTCCATTCTTTATACCTTGAATTATACAGGGCTTTGATGCATTTTAAATCTCACACGAAAGAAGGCCTTCATTTTGGGTCACTGAACTGTTTCGGTTGCTACAGAGCAAATGGCAGTGTTGTAGGGGTAATTTAACCAGTTGAGGTTTTGTCAGATATTAGTGTACACTGGGTTCATTTTAGTTATCGTAGAGGCTAAGTGTCTACTGCAGAATATTATGAAATGTAGTTCAGAGAAAAGGGGGATACAAAATAGCCAAGTGCTTTCTAATCCACTCATTATTTCCTGAGTGCTGGCCTAAGCTAGAAGAAAAAGAAGAAGATTTATACTTTACCCTTCACTACACAAAGGAGTCTCAGAGCGGCTTACACACTTCTTTCCCTTCCCCTCCCCACAACAGACATCCTGTGAGGCAGGTGGGGCTGAGAGAGCTCTCCCGAGAACTGCCCTTGAGAAAACAGCTAGAAAAGAACTTATGATTGACCCAAGGTCACACCAGCAGCTGCATGTGGAGGAGTGGGTAATCAAACCCGGTTCTCCCAGATTAGAGTCTGCGCTCCTAATCACTACACCAAACCAGCTCTCAAGAACTATGAAGTACCATGGCATATCTCTTAGAGAGGGGGAGAGAGATCTCCTCATCTACTAAAATGTTTTGTTTTAGTGTATCATTTTGAATTATATTGTACTTTCTTTAATCTGAACAAAATGTGGGATTAGGTTCAGTCCAGTAGTACCTTAAAGACCAACAAGATTTCCAGTGTATAAACTTCCAAGGGGCTACCAGACTCAAATCTTGCTCTTTCACTGCAGACTGGCATGGCTACTCACCTGAAGCAGAGTACATGTCGATGGATCTGACTAGCCATCAACTGGTTCAAAAGGATGAAGAGTGGCCTTGCTTGATTTCCCATCTCATCCCAGTCTCCTGTCCTGCATAATGGGTTGAATCCCACACAGTATTTCTGCAGACACAATTACTTCTGTCCACAGAGCAGAACTTGTCGACTCCCCCCTTTCCAGGAATATGATTTTAAGGGTCATTCCTGAGAAACTGTGTAGGTGAAAGTCCTGGCACTGACACCAATGCTACACTGGATCCAGCACCTGGTGTTCTGATCATCAGCATAGCATGGGGTGGGGGTATGCTGAGGGAAAGGCAGAGACTTATCTGCTTGCTCCACTGCAAAGATGGTTGAAATCACCTCATGGTGTATCTTCTACTCTTTCCTCTCCCCCAAGTTAATTTGTTTCAAGTTTGAAGAATGACTGAATGTATCAATAGATTTTTTTTTTAAAAAAAATAGTTCCAATTCTAAACTACACTTTAAAATGCCAACCTCCACCAGTGTTTGTCTTCTTCCTGTGGAAAAAAAAGTAGAATATATCTCTTGAGCACTAGGCATGTTGGTGAAATTCAGAAAACTGGAACTATGCAACATCCTAAGGATGTTATCTGAATTATTGGAATTCCATCGAAGTTCTTTTTGATAATATAGTTCTTTATTATTGAGTTCCATAAGAAAGGGTAAGGTAGGGAAGGAATAGGATATAGGATATGACATCTAAGAAACAGTAGAGTACAGAGAATCATCTAAAAAAAATTATACCAGTTAGATCGCGTTCTACAAATAAACATACATCTTTTCTTCACTTAACAATTATTTTCTGGTTATCCTTATAATTTATACATTCAAAGTCTATTGCTTTAATCTCTTATTTGGGTCCACATATAAAATGGTTCCTGCACCACTTCTAGCTCTTGGTCGCCATGGTCCTTCAGTCTTTCTGATAAGATATTCATCAGAGTTCTTGAATGCTTTGCTTGAACTTATGAATTTGTCCAAATTTTAGTTTAGAGAAAATATGAGAGCACATGAAGGATTTGCAAAATGTTGAAATTTTACTGGTATTATCACACTCTTCATTGTTTGCTTCCAATATGCAACCAGGTCCACTTCTGTTTGTGCTTTAACTGAAATTCTGGTGGCATCTCCAGCACAAACATGTTAGATTTTTTCTGTAGTATAATGGTGACCAATATTAAAAAATACACTGAAGAGCTGTGTGAGCAGTCCACTCTTCAAGATCACCATTGGATGTAGTGACATCCCCAAATACTTAATTTCTTAGATCTGAATACAAATATGCATAGCTTGTAATGTTTGGATCTATTGTCCACTGAACAATATTTTCCCAAATAATTTCCTCCTCAGTTTGAAACGTAACAACTGTTGTACATGTGTAGAGCACACTTTCATATTATTATTTTTTTGCCAAGTCTGTAACTCAACCCATATGTCTAAAGAAATGTCTCCTGGGTTAATTTGCAAGGTTTCAGGCAACTGTGAGCCAGTGCAAGTAAGTACCAAAGCTTTCGGAAAAAGCTGTGCACTCCCTGAGCATCTGAACAAGCTCTGGGAAGCTCTCTAACCCAGGTAGCCTATGATAAAGCAAAGGCTTTATTTTTTTCTGCTAATTTTCTAACTTTTTAACTTATGCTAGGGAACTGAAAAAGTTCCTCCCAGAAGCTTCAGTGTTATATAGTGTACATTTTGCTTGACAAACTGGAAGCTGCACATGAGGATAGGATGCAGATCTTCAAATAACTTTGTATCCACATTGTAAAGTGCATCCAGCCAGCTTTTTCCAAAGGGTTGGATCTAGTCAGCTTGTTTGCACCATCTCAACCAATCCTTACTACAACACCTATCCCATGTGGCTTTTCTCCATACAGGTGTGCCATGATCCCCAGCACAGCTTTTTTTTAGTGGTCAAGGACAAGGTAGGGAGAAATCCTCCCTTGTTCACCAATGGGAAAACTGCTTGGATTCAACCCAATGTGATTGCAAACGATGGTCAGTGTCAATTTCCAATCCATTTTGGAATTTGGCAGCAAATGTTCATTCCCATTCATCATTTCAGACCTCTAGTTGTATTTGCTTCCTATGGGTTTGAGCTTTTGGTGCAATTTCCCTGGTGTGATTATATTTATTTTGGGAATCATTCTTTATCAATGTTCTACTGAATGCATGCATCACAGCTCTAAATTTCTCATTGTTCTTCTTATCAGTGGGTTCGTGCAAGCTATATGGTGACACAGAAAGCTTTTAATGCCTGCATTCTTTGGTCTCTGCATTTTTTCAATTCGTCATCATTGGGGATATTACATCCAAATTAGGTACTTATGTTTTATTTATGCATTACTGATAAACATTTTGAGAGGTAGTCCTGAGTTCATGCTTCTCTCTCTTACATGCATTTTGATCATTCTTCTCTGCTCTGTTCCCCCCCCAGCACAATCATCAAATTTTATTCTAAAAACAATCAGTGTTCTATTGTTCTAGTATAAATACTCTATTGATATTCCACTATAGAAAGCAAATGGAAAAAGAAACCAAAGAATGTGCGAGATGATTAATTCCAGAGGGGCAGCTGTATTAGTATTTGCGTAAAAAAAAAGTTTCTTGCATCAAAGATGTCCCAAGATTCTTTTGTTATTCACAATGCTTAGTAAAAACAGTTTAGATTCTGAGCTCCTGCAGAGTTCTATTTGGTACAAAAAATATATATACTATCCCAATACAGCAGCACCCCTCAGCATTTTTAAGTGCTTTAGTTCTGGGTAGAAGTTTTTGTATGAAGGTGTGCATGCACACAAAAGCCAGGGCCCAGACTCACCCAGGGCCCTGTTTGTGGTGCCGCAGGGAAGGGAGAAAGAGGGGCGGCCATGGCAATTCTTGCTAACAGCAAGAGGCGGGCCAGCAGCAACGGAAGCTTGTGCCTGCATGACCTGATGCTGGCCCTATCAGAGGGTCTTGGGTGTCAGTGGTGGGGGTGCCCTGGCTGTTACTAAGGGTGTCACACCACCCCCACTTGCTGTCTACCCAGAATTAAACTTTGTTGGTCTTAAAGATATTAATGAACTCAAACTTTGTTCTGTTCACAGGGGTAAAAACCCTCCCTTTGAACCTTTCTTTTCTTTTCTTGTCCAGATACATGTCTTGGAATCCCTGTAATGGGAAAGTGGTCAGAGAGAAGGGGGAGTTGCAAATGTCACAAGCTGCAGGCATGAGTTCTTGCAGCTGTGGAAACACTGCTGTGGCTCTAACCCTCTGGGTCTGCTGCTCAATATATCGTTTTAACCTCAGGAGAATGACTACACCGAACACCTAGTAGTCATGTTGGACAGAGAGAGAGACAGACAGACAGACTATGGCTATGGTCACACACACACAATAATCCACTTTCAATGCACTTTCTAACTGAATTTTGCCAGTTTGCACAGTAAAAATCCAGTTTGAAAGTGGATTGAAAGTAGATTATTTAGTGTGTGTGACTGCAGCCAGAGAAATAAAGTTTGTCTTGTTTTGTTTGCACGCTTTGGCAGCACATACACTAAAATTGGAACAACCCTCCATTCATAACAATATAAATACTCAGCGTCCACCCCACCCCCCTCCGTTTCCTTTTTCTTCACCTATAGGTCTCCAGCTTTACATTTTTACAGTTAGCGTAACCTCAGGATCATTCCATTTGCTTAAAAAAAACTTTTCTAAACTGCCCCTATGATACCTTTTCAGGGGTTGGGCCAGTCAAGACAACACATAGCATTATATGCACTCAGGTTTATTAACCAGCATTCTGATACTTCCTGTTTATTTTCTGAGTTTTTGTCTAATAATGATTTTGCTTTTTCTCATTGCAGTGCAACACCACTGATATTTTTTTATCACATTTGCTACATCTCACCACAAGTAGCTCTTCACGTATGATGAGCTTTGTGTTGCCTACCTAGTGGACTTGTTGCTCGTGGAGATGCTTGTGGAGATTCTAAGTACCGGATAGGCAGGGGTCATCTCGTAGAAAAAGAGGTGCAGGAGCTCATTAGCATAACTCATTTGCATAACTCATTTGCATTTGCCACACCCCCTGACATACCGAAAGTGCCACCCCTCAGGCTCCACTCCACAGGTGAGTGAAACTGACCTGCTCTTCCTCCATTCCCTTCCCCATCCAATACTTTGTGCAATAAAATTAGGCGTAAAGAACACACCTTCATTCTCTTCCTGCTCCCTTGAAACCACCAGGTTTCAAGTAGACTTGAGATACCCAGGACATGTGCACCACCCATCCCTTTCCCTTCCCCTTCCCACAACAAGACATCCTGTGAGGTAGGTGGGGCTGAGAGAGGTCTTTTGAGAACTGCTCATGAGAGAACAGCTCTGAGAGAACTTGTGACTGGCCCAAGGTCACACCAGCAGCTGCATGTGGAGGAGTGGGGAATCAAACCCGGTTCTCCCAGATTAGAGTCCAACTCCTGACCAGTACATCAAACTGATGGGGTGGAAGCTGCTGAAGGGTTGGTGAAATTTCTCCAGTACTTATGTGCCATGTGCCCAGATAAAAAATGGTATACTTAGAAAATTTATATGCCACCTTGAGCAAGTCCCTGGAAAAGCAGCACACAGTCATAAAAGGAACAATGATAAAATTATCAATATTAAAACAAAACATTAAAAACAATAAAGACCCTAGCAGGGCTTTCCCCAGGGCGCTGCACCTCTGCACTGCTCGGGGAAGCTAAGGAGGGGGCGGGGCTTGGTCATGTGCCCGCCCCCTGGGCTCCTCACTCCCGGAGCTGCACTCCTGTGTGCTCCTGCTCCAACGGACCCCTGCAGATAGGGCATTAAAGATCATTAAAGATCAGCATCTTGAATTGCACACAGAAACAAACAGGGAGCTGGTGCAAGATTGGAGTGATATGGTCCCTATGACCTACTCCAATCACCTCTCAAGGAAGCCCCACATTGAACTCCACATATAGATTAATGTGGGCCGGTGCAACTTGGAACCTGCCTAACTAAAGTCAGGCTACTGCCCTCTACATATTAAGACCTGCCAGATGCTTGAAACCATATATCTGCTGTCCTAGAGCCAGTTTGTTGTAGTGGTTAGGCGTGCAGGCTCTAATCTGGAAGAACTGAGTTTGATTCCCCACTCTTCCACATGCAGCTGCTGGTATGACCTTGGATCTGTTACAAGTTCTATCACAGCTGTTCTATCACAAGCAGTTCTCGAAAGAGCTCTCAGCCCCACCTACCTCACAGGGTGTCTGTTGTGGAGAGGGGAAGGGAAAGGAGATTGTAAGATGCTCTGAGACTCCTTAAAGTAGTGAGGGGTGGGGTATAAATCTAATCTCTCTTCCTCCTCCTCCTTCTAGATAGGTAGACAAGCTAGTAATTTTCCTGTGAAGTTCTTTTTTTATTTTATTTTATTTTTGCCTGGCAAGTTAAAAGTTGTGAGGCTTGGACTAATATAATAAACTCTTACCTTTTCAATAAAACTTCTGTAAAATTAACACAGTGATGTATGTCACTAGAGAGAAAGTTAACTTTCTTTCACTCCAATATGCTATTTGCATGCACTAATACCACATCCTCCAGAACTCTGTCAATCATATTTGCCCGCTGAGGGGACAGAATGCATTTCTTTATACACTGACATTAATAATAGAAAATGAAAACATATTTTTAAGCTCATGTCAAGGTTCTCTCTTTCTTATCTCTTCCAGCAGTGATGAATAGCAAACCATGCTGCCATTATACAAATCTGTGTCATGGCCACCTATAGAATACTGTTTACAGGGCTGGTTATACCATTGCATGAAAACAAGGAAGTGAAGAAGAAATAGATAGGCAAACAAAATGGCCACATGCAGCTTACTTCAAACAAAGGCTAAAGAGCTGAAAGCTTTTTACAATACAATCCTAAGAACAGTTATACCATTCTTAGCTTATTGGCTTCAATGGACTTGATAGGGTTGCATTCACTGGGAGTGGGTGAAACCATCAAATTTTGAGTGAATACTAGAGTAGATGCTAGAAAGCCTCATAGCTAAGGTGGAGCCTCCCCCCAACTTCCTGTCAAGGCCCCACAACTTTTGGAATTAAGTGGAGGAAGGCAGCACATGCCTCCATTCCAAGCCATGAATTTGCAGAGAACCTGGCAACCAGGGGTCCTTTCGAGCAGGAGCTCGGGGGAGCACAGCTCCGGGAGTTGGTGCCAGCCCCCCTGCCCTGCGGTGGAATGCCTGCTTGTGTCATGGCTGCAGCAAAATGACCTCATCCCCTGGAAAGGTCCTTGTTCCTCCGACCAGCCTTCTGAAGGCTTCAGCCACCACTGAAGCTATCCTCCCAGAATAGTGGTATTTCTGAGGCTTGGATTAGTAGCTGTCCCCTCTCTACCAGCCCTACCAGCCCTCCCTCCCTCCCTTCTTTCTTTCTTTCTTTCTTTCTTTCTTTCTTTCTTTCTCTCTCTCTCTCTCTCTCTCTCTCTCTCTCTCTCTCTTTTTCCTTCCTTCCTTCCTTCCTTCCTTCCTTCCTTCCTTCCTTCCTTCCTTCCTTCTGACATACTTCCGGTGAAGTTAGGGGTGTGTGGCATATGCAAATAAGTTATGCTAATGAGTTATGCTAATGAGCTCCTGCACCTCTTTTTCTACGAAATGACCCCTGCTGGCAACCCTAATTTCATGACATTGGGGGGCATTGTTTTGGTAAGTCTCTGTCCCCCAAAGTCTCCTAGGGACTGCCAATGGAGTGCTGCCAACCTTAACTTAGAAGGGTGTATGTCTGTTTAGGATTGCATTACTAGTTGGTGTGGGAAAGAATTAAGTGGGAACATGAAAAATTTAGGGATGCACAGTAATGGATTATGGCTTGGATCATCTGACTTTCTTCCACTCCAGCTTCTATCCAAATGCTAGAGGCGGTCCTCAGCTGAGGCACTCAGTTCCTGTGCCACTCCACTTCTGCTCATGCAAAGGTCCCTGAAAGTTATATTTGCTTTAAAAAAAAGTGGTCATATCCAAGCATAAGTGCTAGCAGCAGAAGAAGCAAACACCATCATGGAGGACAATCCCCTCAATGGCTGGAGAGAAGCATAAAGGGAAGATGTCATAGGATCCAAGTCCAAATTACTCATGGTCATCATTTACAACCTATATCGAACAAGGATGAACAAATGAGGGTCAACATTACCATAAGCTCTAGAAATAACCATCCTGTTCTGCAGAACTGAGAAGTTACAGGCTTAAAGGTTACGGGTTTTGACAGACAATATGTTAATTACTAGGGTCAAACCTGATGAGAAACTGGGAAGGACTGTGATAGGCTCTTTGCAGCATTTTAAAACAGGAATAGCATTCATGTTAGATTGGGCCATAGTGTGGGAGAACAGCAAATTTAATCATACTCCCATAGTTTCACCAGTTGAAATAGCCTTCTCTAAGGGAAAACAGCTATCTTCCTTGCTTGTCTTTTTCTCTTTCCATGGCTCAAAACCATCTGGAATTTGGAGGGGGGGCATTGATTATGAGAGTGGAAACCAACCAAAAGGGAATAATTAAACTCCTCCACTGGCATGGCACCCCTGGTCAATACTTCCTCTAAGCTGTGGAGTTTTGTGAGCAAAAATTCTACTTTGTGAGCTACTGGCATTAAAGTTGTGAACAAGCAATTTGGCTAATGCATAAATTAGTTTGCTCTGGAGCCATCCTTCCTGAGCTAAGACAAAAATCTGTGAGCTGGAGGCTAAAAAACTGTGAGCTAGCTCACACTAACTCAGCTTAGAGGGAACACTGCCCCTGGTTGGAACTGGAATCCCATCTAGCTATTTCCAATTCAAGCAAAAAAACCTGAAAATCAGTTCACCAGTCTCCCAGCGTCATAATGAGTTTGGCCATTGGTCAAAGGCCAGTGTTGGCCATTGTTGTTCCAGTCCAAGTTCCATGAGGACTGATGGAACATCACTAGAGTAAAAATGCTGGATCCTAACTGGGATGGATTTGAAGGAAAGCTGTCATCCACAGATGTGAACATTAAGTAAAATCAGAATGATGTGCAGATTATGCACACATTCATTGGAGCCCAGCTGGTCTTGAGCCTTACAGTGGAAAGGCTGACCCAGTTGGTTCTCTTGTTCCTGCAAATAACCACACCACCAACACAGTCTTGAAACACCATCTTCTCCAGGGAATAAAATATATATCTGGAATTTCATGACAATCCTAACAGTGATCTAGTTGACCATTTTATTATTTCTTCCTCCTCCACATCTACCCATTCATTCTACAGTTTGATTGCCTTTCTTGAAGATGGCCACAATACCTAGCCAGGAGACAGGAATGAATTGTCCATCAACAGTGACAAATGGTGAAACTGACAGTCTTTCAAATCAACTCTGGATTAGTTCTGAACCTCCAGCTCATAAGGACACATCGTATTGTTGCACTATGAAACGTAACCAGGTTTGGGCCTGCTGGGAAGCCTATGAAAGCTGCTGTGATCCTTCCAAAGGCAGACCCGAATAGATATACAATAAAGTTTATGCTATATAAAAGGAAAGGAGACCTCAAAAACATCCAGACATGTTCTACAGAGACTGTGTATTTTGTATATCATGAAAAGTGTAATATCTAGTGCACCACACTTTCCTCCCTGTCATCAGCACATGTCCATTTACAATCATACAAGATCTTATCTAGATGGTACATCACCCCTCAACGGTTAGCACACTTCTCACCTAACAATTCACCACTCAGCTGGAAAGGCTGTGGAGGCGTGGGTACCTTCGCCCATTGTTGGTGGCAATGTCCTCATCTACAAGACTTCTAGAACATGATTCTTCTACATATATTACTCATTTCTGGACATGCAATTGCTTTAACCCCTGAAAGAATCCTGTTGTGCCATGAAAATGTTCCATCAATCCCAAAGATCAGATGGGAACTCATCCACAGTTTGTTAATGGCTGCTCAGATGGTGCTGGCAAAACACTGGAAATCTCACTTGTTACCCTCCTCAACTGAATGGTACTTAAAGATTTAGGACCATCTGGTTATGGAAAAAATCACGGATCACCTTCTTAAATCAGACATCTATCCCAAGAAAACATCATTCGCCAAGAAATGGCTCCCCTTCTTCGATCATGTTCTTACACAAGACTTCATCTCTCCAAATCAGACATCGTCAACTACTCCACCTTTAATCAGCTATTTTCCCGTTCCTATTCCCCCCTGCTTTCTCATTCTTTTGAGCTGGTGTAGAGTCAAATCCCTTGTACCACAAAGTCTTCCCCGCTACGCAACACTCAACATAGAAGGCCACAACATCGACCACTATCATACTAATCAGTGTTAAGATATGTTTTTACCCTTAGTCTTACTTTTAGAAGCCATATTGCCCTTGACATGTATTTGTCAGCTATATATTGCTTATTAAGATGTTCTCACTTCTCTTTATGTATGATGTGCAACTCTCATCAGATATATGATTATATTACATTATCTATATGGTTACGATTGTATCTTCTTCATATTATCAATAAAATTATTAAATTAAAAGTGGGATATTTGGCTATAAATTGGTGATGTTTAATCATGCTGACTGTGTTCCCCACTTAACTCAGTCCTGTTTTTCTTTCACTGTGCTGTGTTGTGTCTTTTTGCCCCCTTATTCATACCTACTGATGCTGGCAGGTGCGAAAAGCAGCTCTGCTTTTTGGATTCAAATCTGCTGTGCAAATTATGCTGAGCTTTATTATTCTGCTGATATTTCTGTATCTGCGCCTTTCATCGTTATTTGGAATTTGCTTGCTTGAGTTTCTGCAGCAACAGGGAGGTAAATATAGAAGAACGTTAATTTCAGCAGAGACAAAGAATGATCCAAGCAGTGCTTCTTTTTTCTTTACATGTTCCAAAAGCATGATTGTATATTTGAGTTCCCAGGCCTTACATATAGGTGTGATAACAAAAATAGAAATCTAGCATCTGGATATGTCCTTTTTGGTGAAGAACCATGAATGCAGAACTCCTCCTCTGAAGAGTGTGTAGGTATGAATGTGTGTGTGTGTGTGCAGGGGTCCTTTCATAAAAAAGAGGTGCAGGAGCTCATTAGCATAACTCATTAGCATAACTCATTAGCATATGTCATGTCCCCTGACATCACCAGAAGTGTGTCAGAAAGGGAATGTCAGTTTCAGCCCCAGTATACCCTATGAGAGCCAGTTTGGTGTAGTGGTTAAGTGCCCGGACTCTAATCTGGGAGAACCGGGTTTGATTCCCCACTCCTCCACTTGCACCTGGCTGGATGACCTTGGGCAAGCCATAGCTCTGTACCAGCTGTTCCCTCAAGGACAGCTTGGGAAAGAGCTCTCTCAGCCCCACCTACCTCACAGGGTGTCTGTTGTGGGGAGGGGAAGGGAAAAGGAGTTTGTAAGCCGCTCTGAGACTCCCTTGGGGAGTGGAGGGCGGGGTATAAATCCAATCTCTTCTTCTTCTTCTTCTTCTTCTATGGGCCATTGAAAGCGATGGCAAAAACTCATAGGGTATATGAGGGGCTGGAGGAAAGGGGGTTTGAGGGAGAGGCTCCAAACTTGTAGGGTAGCTGCTGGGGCCTCTCCTCAAAATACCCACCAAGTTTCAAGAAGATTGGACCACGGGGTCCAATTCTACGGGCCCCCAAACAGGTTGTCCCATCCTCTCCATTGTTCTCTATGGTGGTAAAAAGTGTTACTTTTCCCCTACCATAGAGAACAATGGAGGAAATGGGGGCAACCTGTTTGGGGGCCCGTAGAACTGGACCCCCTGGTCCAATCTTTTTGAAACTTGGTGGGTATTTCTAGGAGAGGCCCAAGCAGCTACCCTGCAAGTTTGGAGCCTCTCCCTCAAACCCCCTCCCCTCCAGTGGCTTTAAAGTTGCCACCAAATTTCAGCAGCAATTCGGCAGCCGGCCTCGCTCCAGCCCCAAAGGACCCCTGTCTGTGCGTGTGTGTATACACGTGTGTGTGTGTTTGTGTATGTATATATGAGTGTGTGTTCCACTTTTTCATGATATACAAAATACACAGTCTCCGTAGAACATGTCTGGATGTTTTTGAGGTCTTATTTGCTTTTATATAGCATAAACTTTATTCTACACCTATAGCCCCCCCCCCCACACACACACTCAGGAGTCTTGTGGCACTTTAAAGACTAACAGCCTTTTAATCAGCCTAAGCTTTTAAGGACTTTTTCAGAGGCCACTTCTTTAGATTCAATGAAAGGATGCTCCCTATGCAGCCATTTTATGCAAGGATAAAAAACACAGGCAATGGGGTGAAGAGGCCATAAAACGAAGGAAGTACAGGGTAAAATGAAATCATGTGAAATTCAGATCTAATCAAGAAAAATGTAGAGATCATGTATGAGTTGTTCTAAACTAGTTAATGCATGGAATGGATTGGAAGATAAGAGTTCAAAAATGCTACCATGCAAAATACAAACCGAATCAAAGACCAGTCACTAGCTATGCTTAGTGTGTGTGTGTGTTTGTGTGTGTGTGTGTTAAGTGCTGTCAAGTCACTTCTGACATATAGTGACCCTATTAATTAATGACCTCCAAAACATTCTATTGTCAACTGCCTTGCTCAGGTCTTGTGAGCTGAGTGCCCTGGCTTCCTTGACTGAGTCAATCTATCTCCTGTTGGGTCTTCCTCTTTTCCTGCTGCCTTCAGTTTTTGTGGCATCATTGTTTTTTTTCCTACTATCAAGTAAAGCTACTTTACAAATGTAAATCATAGCCTTGCATATTCACCATCCATTACATTTATTATGGAGCCTTTCGCTGCATCCTTTTCACCTTCTCCCTCCCACTGGCTGTCAGTAACCTCATTCCCCTAACTTCTTCCCTTTGCCAAACCATCCCTTGCCTGCTCTCACTCAGGCTATCCCCCTCTTACCAATTTTGTATCATCCCTCCTGTCCAACACTCAGTGTCCCTCATTTTTCTAATCCACCTCACCACTTCCTTCTATCTCTGCTAAGGCCATGCTGTAGGATATAAGTGAGGCTGCCAACCTCCAAGTGGTACCTGAAGACCTCTCGCTATTGCAATTGATCTCCAGATGACCAAGATCAGTTTCCCTGGAAGAAATGGCTGCTTTGGAGGATGGACTCTATGGCAATACATCCTGCTGAAGTTCCTCCCCTCCGCAGACACCACCCTCCCCAGGCTCCACCCCCCAAATCTCCAGGTATTAACCAACCCAGAGATGATAGCTGCATCTTTGTCAAGGTCCAGTAACAGAACTTGATGGTGTTGCCAGTAACAGAACTAGATGGTGTTGCATCTGCTTCACTATAAAGCTTGGCTGATCAATCAGTTCCCTCCCTACCAGCGCTCCCTCTAAGCTGTGGAGTCTTGTGAGCAAAAATTCTACTTAGCAAGCTATTGGCATTAAAGTTGTGATTTGGCTGCTGCATAAATTAGTTTGCCCTGGAGCCATCCTTCCTGAGCTAAGACAAAAATGTGTGAGTCAGAAGCTAAAAGAAACCTGTGAGCTAGGTCACACTAACTCAGCTTAGAGGGAACACTGCCTCCCTACTCAGATCCTCAGCAATGGAACTTGTGGTGGAAGCTACCCCATCCCATGGGTATGCATAGGCAAGAAGCAACCCAAATGATGCCAGAACTCTCAAAAGAGTTTGGGGCACCGTTTATGTTCCCTAACCAAGCTCACTGGATCAAAAGACATCCCCACAGACATGCACATACTGTAATAATTCCGGGGGGGGGCGGTGTTCCTCTGTCCCATATGGTCTAAGAAGGGGGGGAAATGTTTCTTTTTTTTCCCTGCAAACAAAGGGGCCTATTTTTATTTACTAAATTTATACATCATCTTCCTTCCCTCATCAGGGCCAGCATGGTGGCTAGCAGATTAAAAACTCACATCCTGAAAACATGCCTGAAAAGCGTTAAAAACCAAGCAAAAACACATAATTAAAGCAATTAAAAACAAGCTAAAATACATATACAAAACACATGCAAATTCTAATGCAGGGAAAAAAACAACAACAACACCCAAGTCTAAGGAACACTGGCTTGTGATCTCTTTCGTTTCTGTGTGCAATACAAATGACATATTGTACTGATAGGTATTGCATATGTAATATGAGGGCTTTAGGTATGCTTTGAGAAATCAGATTTTGACCCATGGAAAAGAATTTATAGTTTTACAGCTACAATTACTTGTATTTTATGCATTGCCTTGAAGTCAGGTAATGAAAGATCTTAGCTTGAGTTATGTATCTATTATTAACCTGCTACATTTTGTCAGATTTCTGTGATTTTTGAGGGATGATGTCAATTCATTCCAATGTAAAAGTAAATGTCAGCGTCTATCTGATATATATCCTTTTTGCATATATCAATTTCACTTTTTCCATATCAGCTTCTGATATTTCTATAAATATCCTTCCTCTCCCCCCCCCCCCGGGAATATCACCATTTCCATAGAAACTGATGAGTCTATTACTATCCTTAAAATGGCTTTGATTTTAATTTGCATAGTTGAAGCAGTTCAGAAGAGATTTGATATTCACTGCAGTCCGCTACCTATTTAGTCATTTCCAATACCCTCACGGTGAATTCATTTCCTTTGCCCTCAGTGACATAATCATAGAATCAGATCTGATTGGCTGTGTAATTATTATTAACTGTTATTAAGAAGGAATGGGATTCAACAAAAAATGGCAAGAAATGGGCAGCCAGTAAACTCAATAAACAGCAGTAAACTGTCACCAAGAAGAAGAGAAGAGATTGGATGTATACCCCGCTCTTCACTACCCAAAGGAGTCTCAGGCTGCAGTCACACACACTAAATAATCCACTTTCAATCCACTTTCAGGACACTTTCCAACTGGATTTTTACTGTGTGAACTGGCAAAATCCAGCTGGAAAGTCCATTGAAAGTAGATTGAAAGTGTATTATTTAGTGTGTGTGACCACAGCCTCAGAGCGGTTTACAATCTCATTTCCCTTCCCCTCCCCACACCCTATGAGGTAGGCTGGGCTGAGAGAGCTTTTTCAAGAACTGCTGGTGAGGGAACTGCTCCAAAACAACTTGTAACTGACCCAAGGTCACAACTGCAGATGCATTTGGAGGAGTGAGGAATCAAACCCGGCTCTTCCAGATTAGAGTCCATGCTCCTAATCATTACACCAAACTGGCTCTTGACTGAGAAACATTCCACTGTCTCCCCAAAGCTCCCCTTTTTGCACCCGAATATTTACCTCTAAATAGTCAGCTAAGCATTATTAAGCACTGGGTCCCCCCCCCTTCTTTTTCACATATATGAGAAATCATTATCCGTAGACAAAAAATATTTAAATTGTGGTTGTGTATTGAAAATGGATTCATTTGCTGATTTACAATGCAGCCTTAAATGGAGTTATACCTTTCTAAGCCCACTGACTTCAGTGGACTGAAATGGTTGTAACTTGTAACTCTGCTTCGGATTGCACTGTAATGGTGCAATACAGTGCCGAGTTACACTGTTGGTTTCAGAAGGTTTGGATCGGAGCAACTTTGCCTCGGATTGCACTGTGAAATTCTAGCCACAGCGATCCATGTCTTATGTAGATCCAAACTGGACTATTGCAATGTGCTCTACTCAAAAAGTGTTTGGAGGCTACAGTAGTGCAGAAAGCTATAGCTAGACTATTGGTTGGGGGCAGCTATCGGGAACATCTGACCCCAGTATTACAACATTTACACCAACTACCCAGCCAAACCCAATTCAAGACGTTGGTTTTAACTTTTAAATCCCTACGTGGCTAGGGACCAGGCTATCTGAAGGACTGTCTTCTCCTGTACATTCCTGCCCAGGAGTTAAGATCACAGAGAGAAACCCTCTTGACTGTCCCATCAATCAAAGAAGCCTGTTCGGTGGGTACATGAGAGAGGGCCTTCTCTGTGGCAGCCCCATGGTTATAGAACAACCTTCCAAGGGAAGTGTGCCTGGCCCCCTCACTGCTGATCTTCAGGCTTTATTGATGGCTGCATTTTGTTAAGATCTGTAACAGTCCTGAGTAGTGATTTGAAATTTTGGTTTTATGGTTCAAAATATTTCATTTGATATATTTTTTTCTATGTTTGTAGGCCACCTTTAACTCCATAAGGAAGAAAGGCAACTAATAAATGTTTTGAATGAATGAATAAATAAAAGGTTATTAATAATTTTTACATAACCCTTTTAATCAATGGATAAACATTATATATTTCATTAGAAAATCCATAATTTGACATAATTTAGATATGTACCAAGTACTGGCCGGCTCTAACCCGCTGCTTTGTTTTGGGCGGCCCTCAGTTAGCTATATGAACCAGGGAGCTGGCCAGTTGTTTTAATCCTTCAGATTCGCTTGCCAAATTGATGTTTTAATTGGTTTTATTGTTTTATACTTATTGCATTTTTTGTATTGTATTTAAAATTTTATAAGCTGCCCTGAGTCCCCTGTGGGGAGAGGGTACAGGGTATGTATGTGCAGGGCTTTTTTTTCTGGGAGAACACACAGTAATGGAGTTCTGGACCCTCTTTGACAGAACTCTTTTAAATATGTTTAAAAGTTCATGAGTTTTCAGTGTACAGATTGAAAACTTCATTTCCCTCTTGAGAGTTCTGGCATGTCTTTTTCAAAAAAACAAACAAAAACATCTATCTATCTATCTGTGAGACTTCTGTTCAAAGTAGTCAAGGATCAGATCTTTGTTGATGAAACACAGTTCTTTATTTCCAATCTCTACATTGGTACAGCTTCTCGGATTATTGTCAGAGATAACACATATAACAGAAGCAGGTCTATTATACCTTTCAAACCAGTTTGAATTACCCATAGGTAGCCAATCACTAAAGGGGAAAAACGGCGGGCAAAAAGGGTCTCTGGCCGTTAGTTTCCCACAGGAAAGAAAGTGAGGTGTTAAGTTGTAAATTTCCCTTCCCAAACCAGACCCCTTAGATGTTACCATTTCACATAACAATCGCTGGCCTCGAGGCTTTCGCACGTTGATAAGAGATGGGACTTGTCCTCCCTTGCAGTCCCAGCCGGGATGAATGGAATGCGGAGGCAGGAGTGTGAGAGGCCCATTGTTCCCATACTTTGAAGTTGTCATCCTCCCTGCTTGACAGTTACACAAACCAGGTCTGGTCAGGGTCATAAACCTGGGGTCACATAGACTACATACATACTTGCCAAAGTGAGGGTTTACCGGGAGGAGGGGGCAACTACATGGCAGGTGTTATAGAAACATACATGGCAATAGGAATCATAGCAGCAAGACAGAAATCATAGCAGCAAGCAATAGCAATACTTTGTCTGAATCAGCAGATTCTGACACACTGGCACCCCGAAAATATATCTACCCGGGTTTGTCCGGGAACCTTTTATGAAAAGCTTTAACTAACTTAGGAGCATGCACATTTTCCGAACGAACCCACTCGTTATGTTCCGGGCCAAAGTCAAGCCATCTAACTAAATAATATAATTGGCCCCTACATAGTTTAGAATCAAGAATTTCCGAAATTTCAAAATGGGGTGCCCCCCCCCTTCATCAGTGGAGGAGGAGTCGGAGGAACTGGATGCCATGCATTCGGCCCAGGATTCTTCTTCAGCAAGCTGAAATGAAAAACAGGGTGCACAGAACTCAGTGATTTGGGCAATTCCAATTCAAAAGACACATCAGAGATCTTACGCAACACCTTGTAAGGGCCCACAAACTTCCACCCTAATTTTCTACTGGGTTGCAAGCCATGTATGTTCTTGGTGGATAGGTAAACAGAGTCCCCGGGCTGAAGGTCCCAGCCCTCAGCTCGGCCACGGTCGGCATATTTCTTGTAGTCCTCTTTGGCTTGGTCTAGGGTCTTTGCTATCAGGGGCCACGACTCTTGCAGAGTTGCCCACCATCACTTAAAGTCTGTGGGGGGAGCATTTGATGCGTTTTCAATTGTGGGCAGTGGCTTCCCTTCAAAACCTCCTACAGCCATGAATGGAGAAACGCCCGTAGAGGAATGCACTGCATTGTTATAACTATATTCAGCAAATGGTAGCAATTCCACCCAGTTATCTTGGTGATAGTTAGTATAACACCTTAGAAATTGCTCCAAAATTTGATTAGTTCGTTCGGACTGCCCATCGGTCTCTGGATGGTACCCCGAACTCAGGGCTGGCTCAATGTCCATAAATTTCAGGAGCTCCCGCCAGAAGTTGGCAACGAACTGACTGCCCCTTCTCAGAAACCCTCTCTTGGCGCCCCCCTATTACACAATTGAAGACTGTTGCTATGAACAATTTGGGGGCTTTGTTGAAATTTTACTTCTCCAGGGGCGGAGGTATGATAGATCCGGTTGTCAAACTATACATTAGTAAGATAACCTCAGCAATGTTGTATGGGGTAGAGGTTTGGGGTTGGGATGAGCCGCTGCGGTCTCTGCTAGAGATCGTGCAAAATTATTTTATGAGGCGGATTCTGGTTTTACCCAAAGGCTCACCCGTGGCACTGATGAGGGCTGAACTGGGTATGGTATCTTTGGAAGCCAGGGTAAATGTGAGAATTCTTTCTTATTGGAGGAAATGCTTAAAACATCCCCAGGATATCCTAGGTGTCCGAAGTTTTATATTGCTTTTGAAATCCTCCAAAAGATTGGGTGACCACCTGACCTCTATTTTACTAAAATACTCAATTCCAGACGATATATGGGACAGTGAAAGTCAAAAGTCCAAATTGAAGGAATGGGTATTTAATAAGGATGGGCTTTTGAACCGCCAAGCGGTGGCAAGTTGTCGTACAGCCCCCTTGTATAGGATATTTAAAAGAGATCACTGTAGGACTGATTACCTCGAGAAATTAACCACTCTTGATCTAAGAAGGGCTTTTACCGCCCTAAGGTTTCATGCCATACCTTCAATGGTCTGTATTGGTCGCTTCTTGGGCTCCCCTCCTGTCTCTAGAATATGTCAGTGTGGCGTAGGCGAAGTGGATGATGTCGAGCATTATATTATGAGATGCTCTTGGCATGAATCACTTAGGCAAAGGTTTATTTACCCCATTATACCTTTGCATAATGGAATTTCAGATCTGGACATGACTGTTTTTTTGCTCTCTGATAATGACACATATATTACCAGCAGAATGGCTTTGTTTGCATTGGTGGCAAAAAAGATAAGACTAAGTCTTGGATTTGCAGCAAGTTACTGAAGGGCCTATCCCATTTTGGTTTATAATGTCTGTTGTATTTTGTTTTATCTGTTTTATTTTGTTTTGTTTTGCTATGGCCAATGGCCAAGACAATAAACTTGACTGACTGACTGACTGACTGCCCCTATTGGATACCACACGTTTGGGGAAAGCGTGCAGCTTGATCACCTGGTTGAAGAAAGCCTTGGCCATTCCCTTTGCCGTAGGCAGCTGCTTGAAGGGAGTGAAGTGGGCTTGCTTAGAAAACATATCTACCACCACCCAAATTACAGTCTTTCCTTTTGAGGGTGGCAGGTTGGTGATGAAATCCATAGCTATCGCCTCCCAGGGGCGAGAGGGGGTGGGCAGCGGGTGCAACAGTCCCGGGACTTCCCCCCCTTCTTTTGCACATCAAACAAGTCTGGCAGGCAGTTACAAAGTCCGAGACATCCCTGTGCATGCGCGGCCACCAGAATTGCCTCTGAATTAAGTTAAGTGTCTTTAGAAATCCAAAATGCCCTGCTAACTTTGAGGAATGGCAGTTTAACAGTATGTCTTTTCTCTTGCTGCGGGGTACCACCAGTTTATCCCCGTGGTACCAGCATTTATTTTCCCGGAGGGAGCAGTCGGCTAATGTTTCTAACTCTTCGACTTCTTCCGGGGAATAGTCCCCCCCCCAATCACTTTTCCCGGGTTCTGCCGTTGCCTGTTTACTTTGACTCCTGGTAGTCACCGCACCGCCCAGTTGTTGAGGGGGGAACATGGAGTCGAACACCTCCTCTTTCATGCTCTCGTGTTGGGGCAATCGGGAGAGTGCGTCTGCTAACGAGTTGGCTTTCCCAGGGAAGTGTTTAAGCACAAAATTGAATTTCGAGAAAAAAACTGCCAAGCGGAGCTGCTTAGCATTCAGGGACCTTTGTGTGCGCAGCGCTTCTAGATTTTTGTGATCTGTCCAGATTTCAAAAGGGGTCTGCGCTCCCTCCAACCAATGCCACCAAGTGGTGAGGGCCAGTCGGATGGCTGCAGCTTCTTTGTCCCAAACTGACCAATTCCTTTCTGTCTCATTGAATTTTTTCAAAATGTAGGTGAGGGGGTGCAGCATCCCATCTGACCCTTGTTGTAGGATGCCCCCCCCATGGCCACATCCGAGGCGTCTACGTGAACCACAAATTCCTTGGTCTCATCGGGGTGAGCTAAAATGGGTTCTGAGGTGAAAAGAGTCTTAAGAGCTTCAAACGCCTTCTGGCACTCTCCAGTCCAGGCAATTCTCTCCCCGGGCTTCCCCGCTTCCGGGCCCCTCCCTTTGGTTTTCAACAATTCAGTTAATGGGAGGGTGACCGTGGCAAAGTCTTTTATGAAGGTGCGGTAAAAGTTACAAAATCCTAATAGACTTTGCAGTTGCTTTCTCGTGCGGGGGGCTTCCCACTGAACCACCGCCTCTACCTTGGCAGGGTCCATCTCTAGCCCCTTCTGGGAAATGCGGTACCCCAGGAAATCCACAGAATCCCGATGAAATTCACATTTAGACAACTTTGCATATAACTGATTTTTCAACAGGGTTGAGAGCACTTCTCGGACCAATTTCACGTGTTCTGTCTTATCAGCAGAGTAGATCAAGATATCATCTAAGTAACATAACACCCCCTTAAATAAATGCTTGTGCAACACCTCATTTATTAAGCTCATAAAGACCCCCGGCGCGCCACTCAAACCGAACGGCATCACCAGGTATTCGAACTGTCCCAATGGGGTATTAAAGGAAGTCTTGAACTCATCCCCCTCCCTGATGCGCACCCGGAAATATGCTTCTCGGAGGTCCAACTTAGTGAACACTTTTCCCTTGGCTGCCTCCGTTAACAGATCTTTAATGAGGGGGAGGGGGTAGGCGTTGGAAGCAGACACCACATTGAGTCCTCTGTAGTCCGTGCACAAGCGCAACCCCCCATCTTTCTTTTTTCGAAACAGAACGGGGGCCGCGAAGGGGGATTTAGCAGGGCGGATGAAGCCGCACTCCAAATTCTTGTCTAGGAACTTCCTCAGTTCCTCCCGCTCTGGGGGACTCATGGAGTAAAGTTTTCCCTTTGGAAGTTTTTCACCCGGGATCAGCTCAATGGCACAATCCGATAGTCTGTGGGGGGGTAGTTTGTCTGCTTCGGTCTCACTGAACACTCCCATTAAGTCTCGATATTCCCAGGGGACGGTCGTAGGCACCAGGGCGAGAGCCGCCGCCCGGAGGGGTGCTGGAGGTCCTGGCCCCCACCCCGAGTCCCATTTGTGGCCTTGGCACTTGTCGTCCACCCAGGAGATCTTCCCCTCACTCCATCTGATATAGGGGTCATGGGCGCTTAACCAGGGGCTCCCCAACACCATGGGGAATTGGGTGTTGGGAGTGATGATGAAGGCCCTCTTTTCCCAATGTTCCCCCGTCCCCACAATTAGTCTCTCGGTCTCTGCCACACACGCCTCTTTCATTTCTGAACCGTCCATTTGCGTGAACTTGAGTGGCTCCCCTAATGGGGTGACCTTAGGTCCCAGCCCTTCCACTACTAATGGGCTAATTAAGTCCCAAGCACACCCAGAGTCAATTAGGGCTCGGACACGGACATGGGTCCTGGTCCCAGGGGCTATCACAGTCACTACCATATATAATAAGGGGCCAGGGATGCTCACCAGAGATGGCGCTTTGTGGCTGGGGACCTGCAGTTCTGCGCCGCTCACTGCAGGCCGTTGGAGTTTCCCGACATCTGCACTTCTGTCAGCTCCAGCTCCCCCTGCTCACTCGCTGCTCCTTCCAGCTGCAGGGCCCGGGGTTTAAACGGGGTCTTCCCTCTGCTGGGGGTGCTTCCGGACACCGGAGTGGAGGTCTTCGGAGCTTTTCCCCCTCCCTTAGGGCACGCCGAGGCAAAGTGGCCACTCTCCCCGCATCGCATGCAGAGCCCCTGCTTGAAACTGGCATCTCGAATATCTTGCAGGTTGGGCTTGGGCTTCGCCTTCGGTGCTGCTTTGCCTTGGGCCATCGATGAAGCTCCCATCTTAATGAGGGTGAAACGCTCTTCCACGTCCGTGGCTGCCCTCATCCAGGCGGCTAACGATCCGGGTCTTCCCCCCCGCAACACCGCCTCGTACACCTCGTAACTTAAACCCTCTCGATATTTCTCCATGAACAGGTCTTGCGTCCAGCCGCGAATCTTGGCTGAGATTCGCCGGAACTTGTCGGTGTAGTCCCTCACCGAGGACCGCCCTTGGGTCAGCCTCCGCAGTTGGTTCCGGGCTTTTTCTTCTCCCAAGGGGTCCTCATAGTGGTGTCGGAGGGCCCACATGAAGTTGTTCAGTGAACGCAGTTCAGGCCTGGGGGCGTTGTGCAGGCTCACGTACCAATCGCTGGTGGTGTCCTTCAGCTTGGACCCGATGTAGCCAATCCGGTCCCTCTCGGTTGGGTAGAGATGTCCCCAGGTGTCTAGGAACCGTTCGATCTCTAGTAGGAAGAACCTCAACTTCTCGGGGTCCCCATCGAAAGTAGCTGTCAACGGATCGGCGGGGGCCGGGCGAACCACCGGCCCTGCCGGCACGGGGGCCGGCACAGGTATGGGTGCAGGCACCTGGCGGGGAACGGCAGGGGGGACCTGCTGCGGCACTTGCGCCGGCACTTGCGCCGGCACCTGGGTGGGGACTCCTCCGGGAGGCACCACCGGTTGCTGGACTCCAACCGCAGGAGGTCCTCCCCCGGCTGGTGCTGGCTGAGCCGCTTGCATAGCAGTGAGGGCGTCCCGGAACTGGTACTGGAGATCGAGGGCCAGCTCTCGTAGCTCGGTAGTAAGCTGGAACCGCAAATCTCCCATCATCCGGTCGAGGGCTTGAGTCTGGTCTTCTCTGTAGGGATCGGGCCCGTACAGCCCCGTTCTCTCACCTTCTAGGGACGGGAGACGCGAATCTCCTCCGTAAGTCATGTCGCATTCGTCTCCCAGGAAACTCGGCTTCCCACGGTCGAGGTGATCGCCCTGGAATGAAACCCATGCCCCTTTCCGGTCGTGCACCCAGGAGTCCACGGTCCCGCGACCGAAATTGCTCCATGCGTACCTCGGGGTCATGCTCTGAAGAGGAGGTGGGCACGGGAGGTAGTGAGCCCCTTGAATCGTAGTCACTGGCACTTCGGGCTCCCCTCCGCCGCCTCCACCACCGGCACCTTGGTCCCCCGGGGTTACCGGCTGGTCTTCAGTAGTAGGGATGGGAAGAGTACCGTCGTCCGACATGGTCAGGAACAGCCAAGTCCCAGTCACAGATCTCTGACAATCTGTGAGACTTCTGTTCAAAGTAGTCAAGGATCAGATCTTTGTTGATGAAACACAGTTCTTTATTTCCAGCTCTACATTGGTACAGCTTCTCAGATTATTGTCAGAGATAACACATATGACAGAAGCAGGTCTATTATACCTTTCAAACCAGTTTGAATTACCCATAGGTAGCCAATCACTAAAGGGGAAAAACGGCGGGCAAAAAGGGTCTCTGGCCGTTAGTTTCCCACAGGAAAGAAAGTGAGGTGTTAAGTTGTAAATTTCCCTTCCCAAACCAGACCCCTTAGATGTTACCATTTCACATAACAATCGCTGGCCTCGAGGCTTTCGCACATTGATAAGAGATGGGACTTGTCCTCCCTTGCAGTCCCAGCCGGGATGAATGGAATGTGGAGGCAGGAGTGTGAGAGGCCCATTGTTCCCATACTTTGAAGTTGTCATCCTCCCGGCTTGACAGTTACACAAACCAGGTCTGGTCAGGGTCATAAACCTGGGGTCACATAGACTACATACATACTTGCCAAAGTGAGGGTTTACCGGGAGGAGGGGGCAACTACATGGCAGGTGTTATAGAAACATACATGGCAATAGGAATCATAGCAGCAAGACAGAAATCATAGCAGCAAGCAATAGCAATACTTTGTCTGAATCAGCAGATTCTGACACTAACTATCTATCTATCTATCTGTCTGTCTGTCTGTCTGGCTGAAGTTTTCCAAATTCCTACTTTGCAGTACATGTTTTATAACAATTGCCACCTGCTGCTTCCTCCACATTTGGAGACCTCTAGAAGAAAGTATGTAAATGATACAAGAATACAACGATGAGCTCAGATAAGCAGGGAAAAGAAATATCTACGAGGAAATTTTTGACATCTAATTAAATGACTTTTTAATTATTTGATTACTTCATTAAATCTGCATACATCTGCATACAGATGAAGTAGTTCTGATGATAGAAGACTTCTTCAAGTTTAGATAGTACATGCATTTGCTGTTTGAGAGACAGACTTCAGCGGCACTGCTTCATCTCTGAGGAAATTCAGAGAAAGTATTTTCTGCCATGATGCTTGCCACTTAAAGATTTATTTTTTTTAAAGAAAAAAACCCAAAACACTTGTATCTGAAGTTTTTTTTTAATCCTTTCCCTGCCTAATCAGTGCTACTTTTTAATCAATCAAAAGGTCCCAGGCATAATTGAATTATTTAATTAATCAGCTGCATGTTATGGCACTGATAATATACAAAGCACAACAAAAACCCAACCAAATCCTTTGTTGAAATTTGCTGGTCAGATTCAGAAGATGAAGAGCAAACCTGCACATCATTGATGTGCTATATTTTGACTGTAAAGAGCAGGAACAAGATACTGGCCGAGTTCAGACTGGCAGTTTGGCCCGATATAGGCTCACTTTGCAAGCAGATTAAGAGAGCCTGTTCACACAGCCACAGCTGCCTGGTGTTGCCATGCTGCACTCACCCCGTCCTGAAGTGCTTTCATCCCACTATAAAAATGTACCTGGTGAAACTGGTGTCAAGCCATCTGGGTGCACGTTCAGCCCACTTCCCGGCAGTGTGGATGCAAATAAGCCGCACATCAAGTGGTGCTGGTAATGTGAACCCACTGATCTGGCTGCTGTGCCCATGCACCTATGCACCTATGTGCCCATGCACCTACGTGCAGGTGGGCAAAACAAAACAAACCACGTGCCACTGTGCCGCCGCTGCCAGGGGCCACCCCACAGTGCGAACGCTCCATTCCACCTCCTCCCCTGTATGGTCCCACATCAGTCTATGCAGTGCGAACAGAAAGCCCCGCAACAACTCGGTCCGGGTCTTTTTGCCCCGCTTCCCTTGTGCTTCATTTTGTCATTCTGTCCTCAGCCACTCATGTGTCATCCTGGCAGCAGCTAGCAACACTGCAATCAATGTAAACATCTGCTACAATTTCACTTCCAGGGGTCTTTACATTATTCTCTAGCATTAACTTTTACTATTAGGCAAACAGTTTCCTGGGATATTTACCCAGAATATATGTCATATGTACAGGACTTGGTAAGTGGAGCTGAAGCAAACAGATGTGCAAGCCCTGATGTGTGCTTTTTATAGTGGATCCCCAGTGGGGCTGACATTTTAAATGGAGACCAAATTCTCATTAACTTTAGGCAAGCTATTGACTTTCAGCGTACATAGGCAGTCACTGCTTGTTGAGAAATGTTATTAGAAAGAGAGGGTGATCAACAAGTAGCAGGATTTGTGGTCCTTATGTTGCACAGGACTCTGCTGAAGCTTTGAAGCAATGGGCAAGGGTTTGGGAAAGAAGCTCTTAGTCTGTGACTGCTGAGAGTCGGGGCATGCAGGAACCATTCCAAACAGTGGCATAACAGAACATCTTGCTCACCTTGGGTTTCCATCCAAGGTGAGTCCTTGTGGTGCTAGCTACACAACCACACCATTGCCTATGTATTTGTTTAAGTACAACCCCCATCCCTCCCCAGTTTTCTGTTTGTTGGCACATTAACACCCCCATATTGTAGTTTCTTTTTATGGGGAGGGGGGTCCAGCTGGGCCAAGGAGGTTGCCTACACCTGTTCTAAAGCACATCAAACAAAGGACATCTGTGATACACCTTTGATAATGGACCCATGACAATGGTGGTAACTAGAGTGGGCAAAAATGAGATGAGCAAAGGAATGCCCAAGTCTGTTCTGATTTAAAATCCTCTAGAATCTTCAGGTTCCACTTGCTACCGTTGACTGTGTTCAGGATTGGAAAGGATTTTACTTCTTCTGAGCAAGGCAATTCTTGTGTCTTCTCTTGGTCTCCAAACTTCTCAGGGGCCAATGAAATGTGAGGGGTCAAGGTTTTAAATGGTGTGTTATGATACTGATTGTAGACTAGAGGAAGTTCCTCCAGGTTAAGGCACTGGATGAGCTAGATTTGAGGCCAGTGGCACAGTAGAGATCAACAAAATTTTCACGGTATAAGCTTTCAAGAGTCAAAGCTCCCTTCATCATGGATCCGATGAAAATATATTCCAAAAATCTTGTTAGTCCCTAAGGTGTGATTGGACTTGAATCTAGCTCTTCCGCTGCAGAACAACATGGCTACCCTCTAAGTTCTTCCGATGGAAAAAATGTTGAAGGAAGGCTTCAAATATTACTCCGTGGAGTGGCAGAATACAAGCTGTTGTTTATTATTGTGTTTGTTGGGTGTTGGCTTGCTCAACCCAAACTGATCAGGATTTGTGACTCCACCCCCACCCCCCGCATATGGTCTATCTTGCTAGACTCTTTAAGCATGTGCGACAATTCATAGAGTCATAGAGTTGGAGGAGGCCATATAGGCCATCCAGCCAAACTCCTTGCTCAGTGCAGGATCAGCTTACAGCATCCTTGACAAGACTTCCAGTGTGTGTAGGGAAGCTCACCACCTCCCTGGGCAGCTGATTCCACTGCTGAACTACTCTTACTGTTAAAAAAAATCCCTAATATCCAGCTGGTACCTAGCTGCCCAAAATTTAAACCCATTACAATGAGTCCTATCTTCTGCTTCCCTGCCCTCCTCTAAGTGACAGAGAAATCATATCCCCCTTCAATGTCATCTTTTCCAGATTGAACATTCCCAAGTCCCTCAGCCTCTTCCTCATAGGGCTTGGTCTTCAGGCCCCCAGTCATCCTCCTCACTCCCCTTTGCACCCGCTCCATTCTGTCCACATCCTTTTTGAAGAGAGGCCCCCTGAACTGCACACAATACTCCAGGTGGGGCCTGATCAATATAGTATACAATAGGACTATGACATCTTGAGATTTGGATCTTATACCTCTGTTGATATACTCCAAGACCACATTAGCCCTTTTGCCACTGACGGCTTGTATTTAGCTTACAGTCCACCAAAATCTTGTTCTTGTTAGCCTGATTCCCTTTAGTTATGATTAATATTGGGGAATATTTATATTACAAATATACAATAGCCAATAAGGGAAAAATCATCTATATGTACAGGGGTCCCGCTTGTCCCAGAAATACCAGAAATGGACACAGAGACCAGTTTCAGGTTGAAATGGTATCTTTTACTTAGGAAATCTTCACAAGCAAACCATACACAGGCTCACACACAATTACACAGTTATAGGAAAATTAGTGAGAAGGGGATAGCATAGTTGCATTTGCAGGATTTCGTGGATATCCGTCGAAGGGCAATAATTACCTGTCTGGAGAGAAGATACAATCCCAGCTGGAAAAATAAGGTGATGCTAAGAGAGAATTAGGATAGTGTTCTGAACCAACAGAAACATGTGGAGACTCTGGCTGCAGTCCAAGAGCCTCAGAGGTAGGGTAAGGGTAAAGGTCAGGGTAAACGTAAGAGATAAAGCACATTGCTGGGTGTCCTCTTTTATCAGGGGGCTTTGGGGGAGGGTTTTGCTGGCCACCTCCCTAGGTACACCCTCCTTGTGGTTCGTTCCCAAAGTCATGTCCACAATTGGGAAGGGGCTTAAGGTGTAGGTCAATATTGAAGTTCTAACTTAACCTATGGCAGAGACACCAGGCAGGATGCAATGACTCATCGGCTAGCACCATTGTGTTGCAAACACATCCTTTGTCTCAGGGCAAACAGAACCGGTTCCTCGAGTGGATTAAGGGGTCAATGAAAGGTGGGAAAGTCTTTTGTCCCTCCGTTGTGGTGAAGGTTGGAAGGAGGGGTTGCCTGCATGATGAAGAAAAGCTTCCCTAATGATGTCAGGAAACCTCTGCTCTTACAGCAATGGTAGGGAGTGGTTCAAGGTACTTTGTGCATCTAGGGATACACCTGGAAACAGGGTGATTTCAGGACCCACTGGCACATCATCTCAGGAAGAAGCAGCATCTCCTGCTGGTGTGTGTCTACAGGTGGTACCCCTCTCTGGTTCCCATACAGTTCAGTCCCTTTGTGCACATGTACAAGCTCAGTCCATTTTATCACTTATAGACTTTAATGTCTATAAGAGTGCAATAAGCGTCTTGCAGGGCAACATTCTCACACACTACCAGTGTTCCCTCTAAGCTAAGCTACTGTGAGCTAGCTCACAATTTTTTAGCCTTGAGCTCATGGATTTTTGTCTTACCTCAGGAAGGATGGCCTCCAGAGCCAACTAATTTATGCAGTAGCCAAATCGCTTGCTCCCAACCTTAATGCCAATAGCTCACAAAGTAGTATTTTTACTCACAAGACTCCATAGCTTAGAGGGAGCATTGCAGAAGTGTGTCCTCCATCCAGTATGCATGCTTCTCATTGTTGTTACCCAGATGTAGAGCTCTGCACTTACCCTTGTTGAACTGCATCTTATTCACATCCACCCACTTTTCCAGTGTGTTCAGATCTTGTTGAATTCTATCTCTATCTTTTGGTGTGTTCGCTACTCCTCCTGATTTGGTGGCATTTCCAAATCTAATTAGTCCCTCCACCTCTCATTCAAATCATTTATAAAAATACTGAAAAGTACTTGGCCCAGAACCGAGCCCTATGGTATACTAATAGATTCCTCCCTCCAATCAGATGAAATGTCATTGACAGCTACTATTTGGGTGTGGTTCTCCAACCAGTTCCCTATCCACCCAACTATTCTAGAGTCCAGTCCACAGTCCTCCAGTTTACCCATCAGAACATCATGGGAAACCCTGTCAAAAGTTTTACTGCAATCCAGGTAAACAACATCAACATTCCCGTGATCCAGTAAACTTCTTGCTCGATGTAAGAAGGAAACAAGGTTGGTCTGGCAGGACCTTTTATGTTTTATCCTTGGAGGAACATTCACATTTGCTTCAGAAGTTTTGTTTTGATAACCTGCTGCTTTGACTGTAAGAGCTAGGGTTCCAGAGATGTTTATGAGAAAAGGTAACCAGGCATAAACATGATCCCATTAGAATATGAATAACAAAATAAAGGTGTTGGAGCTCATATGGGCAAATTCTTTGGGACATGGTTTTAAACGGGGCTCAGCAAACCAAGCTAATTTGCTCCCAGATCAGAAAAAAAAGTTCAATTCTTGCAAAAGCATCATCATAAGTGTCAAGGAAACTGGGAAATGTAGTACTGGGTGCCTGAGGCCATATTACTCCACCCATTATGGTTCTAAGGCTCTGGTATATGGGGAGGGGGCTGCCATCCCAGCATTCTAAGTGCTGGAGTGGGAAAGAGGTATAAAGGGAGTTCTTGCTAAGAGTCCTCCCGTGACCATCCTGTTGCTAGAGCAGTGAGGAGTAGAAGATAAGGGAAGCTGCAGAGACAGGGAGGTGGCACTGGATAGCATTTTTGCATGGGGGAAACCATCTGAAGAATTTCAGGAAGCTTGCCTGATATATAACTTGTCAGACAGAGCTATAGTCAATGGATTTGTGCAAACTTACCTGAGAGAACCCCAGCTGACAGATCTATTGCATATGTACACCACTCATGCAAAAACATAATAAAATATCATAATTATTATATAAAAAATAGCACCAGTTATTCCATAAGAATATCATGTGAGCCCTGGTAGATCACACCAAAGGTCAATCTAGTCTGTTTCTCACACTGCCCAACCAGATGCCCTTGGAGGGCCTATTAACAGGAAATGGAGGCCAAAGCCCCATCAGTTGCCCCTGACAACTGATATCCCTAGGGACATAAGAAGAGCCCTGGTGGATCAGATGAATGGTCCATCGAGTCCAGCATCCTCTCTCACACAGTGACCAACCAGTTCCTCTGGAGGACCAACAACAGGGCATAGAGGCCATGGAATTCCTCTGATGTTGCTTCCTGGCACTGGGATTCAGAGGTTGACTCTGAATGTGGAGGTTCCCTTTAGTCACCATGGCTAGTACCCACTGATACACCTGTCCTCCATGAATCTGTCAAATCTACTTTTAAAATCATCTATTCCTGTGGCCTTCATTATATCCTCTGGCAGCAGATTTAACATTTTAATCACTCATTTTGCAAAGAAGTATTTCCTGTTGTCTGTCCTGAATTACTGCCCATCAGCTTCATTGGATGCCCTCAAGTTCTAATATTTTGGGAGAGGGAAAAAAAAAACACTTCTCCTTTATCAACTCTCCACCCCATGCCTAATTCTATAAAACTCTATCATGTCCCTCCTTAGTCATCTCTTTTCTTCAGCCTTTCCTCATAGGGAAGGTGCTCAAACCCGCAGTCATCAAGGTTACCCTCATGTACTTTCCCCAGCTCTGTGATATCCTTTTTGAGATACAGTGACCAGAACCGTACATAATATTTCAAATGAGACTGCGCCATAGATCAACTCAGAGGCCCTATAACACTCAGAATTCCACTTATTCTGAAAGTGGAGGCTCCCATATAGCCATTTAGCTCTTGTGTGAGATCAGGGCCCTGCAAGATTTATTACTATTCCACAGGGCCTGTAAGATGGAGCTCTTCCACCAGGCTTTGGTTGAGGCAGCGGACATCCCCTCCCTTCGGCTGGCCTCCATCTGTAGCCTGGATCTTTGAGACTTTAAAATCCTAAAAATCTTTAAAAAAAAATCCTAATGTCATCAACTACTAAGGTATCTGGTTTCTACTAGAATCTGTATGCCACTTAGAAGCTATGTTATTTTATACTGGGTTTTAATCTGGTTTTAATTGTGTTGTATTTTAAACTGTTGGAACCCACCCTGAACCTGTTGTGGGAAGGGCGGGATATAAATCCAATTAAATAAATAAATAAACCCTAGCAAATAGCCATGGATGGACCTATTCTGTTTTAATTGATCTAATTTTTATTTAGAGCTGAGAAGTATTGGAGTCGGGAGTCCATGGAACAGTGAAACAGCTAGATCTTTATTGCTGGTCCGGATGAAGCATACAACCCAGGGCTCCGAGCCCTCCTTTTATGCTGGTCAGGGACAATCCCCTGACCTCACCCAACTGGCCTGATAGGCTATTATCAGTCTATTTACATCTCATAGTTTCCCTGGGAGAAACCTAAGTACATGATTGGTGGCTGGTTAGAATCCACCTGGCCTTTGTTCTACCTGGCTGAAGCTCAGGTAGTTTCTTGGCCATGTGCTCTGGCCACATGGTGGTCGCCATTACTGGAGCACATGGCGACTGCATGGTCAATACATAACAAGAGCCATCTAGACTCATGAACATGGCTTCAAAGGGTTATAAAAATGGATATTCTAACATAAGGAAGAATATATTCACCTTGCTATACAAATGCATGGAAATACAAGAAAGCATGCTTCCATTATTGTTTTTCCTGGTTTCTCATGCAATAGTCCTAGTGATGTCAAAGTGGATATATTCACTCATTAAGTCAAGGTAAGATTGCACCCGTAAGGCACTATGAGAATGAAAGACACAATCCTAGCTATCCTGTTGATGGCCAGTTGCCTCCAAGGAACTGGTGTCTAACATTATGAAGTATCAGAACTGAAGAGCTGATAACATCAGCTTTATTAACCTATAGCTAGAGCTTACAAAACATGGAGTAGGGGGAGAGATGAAAATATGGGCTAAAAGCAAGAAATTCTAAATAGTACTACAAGGAATGAGAGGATGAACTTTCAGAGATGAAAGCAGAAAAACAAATCTTAGAAGCACCTCCATTTCTAAAATTATTTGATGTCAGTTTTGAAAGCTCAGCATGTTAGATCAGGGCAAAAACTTTGGGTTAAATATTCTTTAAACCTGCTTTCTATCATGGAGGAAAAAGAACACATCCTACTTTTAAATTGGGAGGAAAAGCAGCATGGTATCACCTGCTCTCATCGACTCTCAGAAGCTAAGCAGAGTTGGTCCTTGGATGGGAGACCACCAAGGAAGATTCTGCAGAGGAAAGCAATGGCAAACCACCTCTGTTTCTCACTTGCCTTGAAAGCCTCTTTGCTGGGGTTGCCATAAAATGGTTGTGACATACATACCTTTGAAGCGCCACAATATATTTCAGTTCAGATGCTTCTCAATTTGGTGTAGTGGTTAGGAGCGCAGACTCTAATCTGGGGGAACTGGGTTTGATTCCCCAGTCCTCCACAGGCACAAGTTCTATCAGAGCTGTTCTCTCAGGACCAGTTCTCGAAAGAGCTCTCAGCCCCACCTACCTCACAGTCTGTTGTGGAGAGGGGGAGGGAAAGGAGATTGTAAGCTACTCTGAGACTCCTTCGGGTAGTGAAGGGTGGGGTATAAATCCAATCTCCTCTTCCTCCTCCTTCTTCTTCTACTACTACTACTACTTCTTGAAGCTTAAAATCATGGGCTCCATAGTCATTGATGGTACCAGAAAATGGGGGAAGTGATGGGTAAAGATGCTGAGGGATAAAGAACATGTTGTTGCATATTTGAATCAACTGGACCAGAAGCCTCTTCATAAGCCACATGAATGACCTGATTCCAGATGTATTTACTCAGAAATGAGATTGATTGAGAGTCATCCTACCTTAAGCTGAAGGAAGTTTATCCAGCCTAAGGAGCCTTTCTCCAACAGAAGTCACTTTTCTGCAGGAGGAATTGCCACACAGTTCAAGGCAAGCTTCAAGCTTTGCTGAGTGGAATGGGAGGATAGAGGCCAAGGATTTTTAACAAGATTTCCATCTAGGAATACATTTAGACTTAATTGAAATTCTAAATTAAAATTCTATTTGCTTGCATTGAATTGTAATCTCTAGGTGGTGCTTAGATATAAGTACTGAATGAAAGAACGGAACCAGAATCCTTGATCCGTCTTGTAGGCTTTATTCAGATTTTCTTTTAACAACTGCCTCACAGGCAGAAATTCAACAGGAGAAACAGTGTTAGCGAGACAGTGGCAGAGAGCTTCACTAGTTACATTTATGTCTGTCAGGCATCCATTAAAAACACAGCTGTCCTGCCGTAACAGAGGTGGCAATCCTTGCTACCATGAAGCTAAGAGTTGACTTGGGAAATGGCCCTGATTCAGTGTTTGTGACAACTCCATTCTTTGATCCAGAGCAGGATTTCAGATTGCTTTGGGTTCCAGGGGTCATTTTGTAGAAAAAGAGGTGCAGGATCTCATTAGCATAACTCATTTGCATAACTCATTTGCATATGCCACACACCCTGCCATCACCGGAAGTGTGTCAGAAGGCAACACCCACCGCTCAGGCTCAACCCCAAAAATCTCCAGGTATTTCCCAACTCAGAGCTGGCGAGCCAGCTTTATACTTTGACTAAAGACACTTCAGGTTTCCTTTGCTCTTGCAGGGCAGCTACCCTACAACAAGCATGAAAATACAGATCAAGGTAGTGTGATTTTGCTTTTTTCCACAGTGCATCACCATATGTGTCTGCTCTTGGGCTTGTTACTCCCGGAATGGTGTTCCTGTGCGTTCCTGCTCGAAATGACCCCTGGGGTTAACCATAAACTAATCCACTCCAGGACCTGCAGTGCACTAGAAGGATGAAATGGATTTTGCAGAAGCAAGTGAGATTGGTTGCTGTTGTTACAGAGAAGGAGCCTCCTTAGTGAACTCTTCATCTGCTGAAGCCTGTTCTCTTGCCTGGTTCTCATGTCAGAGAATCCCTAGTCTTCTGAAAACAACACAAATGACTCAAATAATGAATGGAAGGATATATTAGGCAAAAGAATCCAACCACTTCCTGTGAAAAGGATAGCACAGAAGAGAAAGAAAGATGCTTTGAAATAATAGGTTGAAAATTAAACAAGATTTATGCAGATTTTTCCTCCCCCTGGCAGGGTATAACATTATCTTTGCTGTGACTAGGGGAAATCCCTCAGTTATCTCCAAGAACATTTTCATAGGATTCAGACATGTAGACCTTAGTGAAGCAGTTCTACTGTCTATAGAGCAGATGGTCATCTTTGCATGTGGGATTGGATGTATGAAGGGCAGGATCACTTGGTGCTGCTATCATCTCATCCTTCACATGCACAGAAGGACATCACTGTAGGGGTAGGGTCATAGTTCTTTTTTTAAAATTCTGAATTCAGCCTAGGATACAGGAGTCAAGTTGTTGGAGAAAGGTAAATTTATCATTCAGTTCAGCTGAGCTTAACTCTTTGGAGACCTTGAGTTGTCAAGGACACCTTGACAAGGAGACCTTCAAAGACCTTGAGAGCCAGCTTGGTGTAGTGGTTGGGACTGTGGACTCTCATCTGGGAGAACCGGATTTGATTTCCCCACTCCTCCATATGCAGCTGCTGGTATGACCTTGAGTCAGCCATGGCTCTCTCAGAGCTGCTCTCACGAGAAGTTCTCTCAAGAGCTCTCTCAGCCCCACCTACCTCACAGGGTGTCTGTTGTTGAAAGGGGAAGGGAAAGAAGACTGTAAGCTGCTCTGAGACTCCTTTGAGTAGTGGGCAGGATATAAATCCAACCTCCTCCTCCTCCTCGGCTTTGACTGTAGTCTAGAAGAACAACTACTGAAACAGCAAGATGGAAATCTTCAGCTGCAATTGGGGGGGTGCATTCTTCAAATCTGAGATGGTGATACTATTATTATTACTATTACTATTATTATTATAATATCTGGCTTCCTACTTTCAAGATTTTCCTTCTGCCTCCATATTCTGCCATCCATCCTTTCTGCCACAGCCATATTTCTGTCCCTTGAACAGTGCACTAAGAGGTTTTGGAGGTGACTACTTTAACCCTCATTGCTGACAAACTGATAAGCACCTTCTACCTGAGGTGCTGAAGTGTTCAGAGGGAATTGTTTCAGCTACCTGGGTCTGAAGCAGCATGTTCCAAGTAGTCTCTCTTCAAAGGAGGTGAAGCAGTTTCTCAGAAACTATTTAATGCATTTGTCCAGCCTGACTTCTGAGTGCTACTCAGCAGGCAAGCAAAGCATGTTGGCTGGGAAATGTGTTTTGCCATGCTAGCTGGAAAAAATAAAGGAGCATGGGGGAATAGCATCATACCATGGTATTCCCTAAATATACAGAATGCTTAACATGATCTATGAAATGTATCATCTGGTCCTTTAATCCTGATTTTGTAGAAAGATCCATCCTGTCTGCCAGTTCGGACCCCATCAACATGTATTTATAGTTAGGATTTTGGCCTCAATGTGCATCACTTTTGCAGTTGGCCACACTGAACCCCATTTGCCACGTTGACACCCACTTGCCCATCCTCGACCGATCCCTTTAAAGTGATGGGAAAGACCTCTGCCTGAAATCTGCTTCCAGTCTAAATGGAAAATAGTGTGTTTGATGGACCAGTCGCCTGATTCAGTAGAAGGCAGCTTCATGAATTCAAGGGCAGCATGCCTAGGAAAGTGTGCCTGATGTATGTGTCTGAGCCAAGATGTTGTCTTCTTGAGGGACTCCCCTCCTCTGGCAGGCAGCACATCTGGCAGGAGTTTCCCAGGTGCATCACAGTTATGCTGGGGGGGGGGAGGGGAACTGCAGAAAGCACCCAAAAGGGCAGGAGCAGATGTGTAACAAGAGAGTGGTCCAAAGCCAGGGACGTATCAAATCAAGGAGGCGGCAAAAGGAATACCTGTCCAGAACACTGAAATGCAGGGATAGTAAACATGTGACCTGGATTGCCCAGGCTAGCTTGATCTCAGCAGATCTCAGAAGCTTAGTAGGGTCGGCCCTGGTTAGTATTTGGATGGGAGACCACCAAGGATGTCAAGGGTTGTGACCCAGAGGCTTGCAAAAACGGCTCAGGCGGGCTACTTAGAATTACCACTGATCTCCAGACCACAGACACTACATAGAGCAGTTTCCCTAGAGAAAATGGCTGCTTTGGAAGTTAAACTTTATGGCATTGGACCCTGCTGAGGTGATTAAGTGAGCTCTGACTCATGGAAGTTTAATCTAGAATAAATTGGAGGAGTGGGGAATCAAACCAGGTTCTCCAGATTAGAGTCTGCTGCTCTTAACCATACACCATGCTGGCTCTATGTGTGAGTGGAGGTGGGCACCATCTTCCAAGTAGCAATTCCTCCTGTAGAGAGAGGAGAGATGTCTCAAAGAAGGTAAACAGAATAAGAAGCAAAAGTTGGGTTTGGCTGGATAACCACACTCCTGGTAACATGGGGATGTGGCCTAATATGCTAATGAGTTTCTACTGTTGGGTGTGGCCAATTATGCTAATGAGTTCCTGCTGGGCTTTTTCTACAAAAAGAGCCCTGGTGACATGTCTAAAGTGTGGAAACTGCTTTAAAGCTGAGGTAAGTCCATAGCACATGAAAATAATATTGTTTCAAAGAATCCCGTGTGTTTCTCCTTTATTTCTCTCTAGAGAAATCTGGCACCTCTTTTTCCAGAAAAAGGGCCCTAGGAGAAGGCAGATTTTATCAAAAGGGGCAGGGGGGAAATTAGGTTTTTGAGAAGACTTCACAGCTTTTCATAAGAAATGATGCGTTGGAGAAGAAGCTATGGCTTGATTTTTAGATAAAACGTGGATTCTCTGGGCACAACATTATAAGGCTAAATCGAAACTCTAAAAATGCAACCTAATAATAATAAGATTCTTCTCTTTTTCTAAGAGCATGCTTCATTGTTCTCCACTGATTGTTCCTGCTTATACAAATGAATGTCCAGATGCTCAAAGAGAAGTGGAGGAAAGATCATCAACCATCAACAGTCTAGAACCCTCTGGATCTACCAATGAGGTAATCTTCAAAAAGGAAGGTGTGTCATCATACGCCCCAAACCCCAAAAAGTTGTCAATCTCCATTTGTCTTCTATAACATTATAGAACATATCTTGAATGTTTTCTTCATCACTTTGCTTGTGATTAAGCATGTGTGTTTTTTTAAAGATCCTCTGTACGCTACCGTTAAGCAACAACTGAATGACCTTTGGTTCCTAGTTAAATGTACCATTGCGCTTCACTTAAATGTATTCTGCAGCTCGTTCTTTTTCTGTTGTCATGGTTTCATACTCCAGCTGAAGACTGTCTATCCATGCAGAAGTTCTGTCCTGGCTTAAGCTACATTTCTATTCATTGCCTTGGTTTTTATTGTGCATATTTTATTTCATTAAAATTATACTTATCCCCCACAGAGAAATATTGCCAGTTCGATGGAACGTTTAAGATCTGAAATATAAAATCTATAAAAGACACCCCCCCCCCAGATTTTCAGGTTCATTTTCTGTTTTAGCTCTCTTCTGCTTCACCATTTCAATATCACCTGCAATTCAAAGCCCCCAAATATACATTAAACTAACATAAAGAGAGACACTTTCCGCACAATACAAGGTGATTTAGCTGTGTGCCTCTCATTAGAGTTAATGGAAGTTGCATAATGTCTTAAAGATATTGTATTGAACATCTTTCCCTGAGGGTCTAGCTTCAACCTGAGGAAGTTAGCTGGGAAATTGGCATTAAAATGGTAAGCATCTTTTCAACAAGTGTCATTTGGGTGAGATGATAGAAGATACATTCACAGGAGCTCTGGCAAACTGCTTTTCGGTGGGGGGGGCAGAGTCTCCTAGTCAATAAAATTAATTTCTAATGTATAGCTCTAATAGAAGTTATAGGGTAGGATCCAGCCCTCATGATCCCTAGCACAGCCTCATTAGATGGCCAGAGAGGATCTTTTTCACCAGCAGAAAGGCTGGCAGAACCCAACCCATTGGGGAAGAAGTAGTGTTCTGCGTTTCAGTTTGACAAGGAAGTTGAGAAAAGCACTGAAGAACTATTACAAGATTACTACCGAAGCATCATGAAATGAGCCCAATAAAAGGCATATTCCATATTGACCAAAAACGGTGTCAGAGACTTTTACCAGGGAGGGAGGATGGAAGGAGGAAAAGCTGAGAGCCAACATGGTGTAGTGGCTAGACTGGCAGGTTGGGTTCTGGAAGACACAGCTTCAAATCCTCCTTCTGCCATGGAAGCTTGCTGGATGACCTTGGGCCAGTCACACCCTCTCAGCTTAACTTCCTCACAGTGGTGCTGTGAGGACAAAATAGAGGAGAGGCGCATGATGTAAGATGATTTGTGTCCCCATTGGGGTGAAAGGTGGGGTTTAAATGTGTTGGAATATGCAAGGTTTGTAGTGCAGCCTTACAAAGAAGATCTGAAGACCATCCTATAGAGGGACAGCTGAAGGACTGGTAGCTAGCATAGCTAGATTAGGGACTTCCCACTTTTCAAATTGTGTCTTTGCTGTCTCCTGATTGGCTCTTCTGGAGACTTCTTGCTTCTGCAGGACTTCCTCTTGGTTGTTGTTCCTCCTTCAGCAGTTAGGTTAGACAATTAAGGTTCTCTCTCTCTTCTGTGTTCTATAACAGTTTGCTGTGAGGCTTCTGCTCCAAGTAGGCAAGGATCAGATCTTTGTTGATGAAACACAGTTCTTTATTTCCAGGTTCTACATTGGTACAGGTTCTCGGATTATTGTCAGAGATAATGTATACAATGGAAGCAGGTCTAATATACCCTCCCGAACAATTCGAATTGCCCATAGGTAACCAATCAACAGGGGGGGAAAACCGCGGCCAAAAGGTTCCCTGGCCGTTTGCTTCCCACAGGAAAGAAGGTGAGGTGTGAAGCAGTAAATTTCCCTTCCCAAACCAGACCCCTCAGATGTAACCATCTTCACATAACAAATGCCTTCCTCAAGGCTTTCGCACGTTGATAAGAACTGGTCCCTGTCCTCCCATCAGGGATGAAAGGAATGCGGAGGCAGGAGGGTGAGAGGCCCATTGTTCCCAGGCTTTGAAGTCGCCACTCTCCTGGGCAAACAGTTACATAGACCAGGCCTGGTCAGAGCCATAAACTCAGGGTCACATAGCATACGTTCACATGGGTCAAACTAATAAGCACTAGATATGAGTAACTAGTTCATAAAGGGACAGGCTTGCATAGCATAGCAAAGTCATGGTACAATACATAGCATTAATTCCCAGAACCCTTGTTAGAATCTGCAGATTCTGACATTTGCTCTTCTTTGATAAACCTACTTATTTTTCTTTGAACAGTCAGTGCTCTACTTCCTTGCATATTTAAACTCTGCCAACAAAATGAAGTAAATAAATGAGGAATAAGGCTGGAGACTGGGAGGGGGAGGCAAAAGAAAAGTTAGTTGGTGAATGTGAAGGAGAGAATCAAACAATAAAAAGGGAGAGAGAGTATGGGCTGCCAGGAGGAGAGAAAGATAAAATTGTGTGGGGAAGAGGACATATGATGAAATAAACTGACCCATGGCAGTCCTTGCAAGCTCCTTTTTGGTGTAGTGGTTAGGAGTGTGGAGTCCTATCTGGGAGAACCAGGTTTATTCCCCCACTCTTCCACATGCTGCTGCTGTTGTGACCTTGGGTAAGTCATTAGTTCCTTCAGAGCTGTTAGTTCTGTTCAGAGTTTGAGAGAGCTCTCTCATCCCCACCTACCTGTGTGGAGGAGAAGGGAAAGGGATTGTAAGCTGCTCTAAGACTCCTTCTGGTAGTGAAAGGTGGAGTATAAATCCAATCTCCTCCTCCTCTTCTTCTTCCTTGCACTTATCTTACAAGTCACACATTAATGTAAAACCAAGCTGCTTGAGCTAATGAAAGAAATACCAGCAATGTCCTTTTTGTAGACATATGGGCTCATTGTAATTGGCACTGTTTTGTATAATGGAGAACCAGCAGTGTGGTTTTCCAGAGATGTCAGAATTGCAGAAATGTCACACCCATGGTGCTTAGTTTCCCTGATGTCCACAACTGGCAGGCACAACAGAACTTTACCTAAGTCCCGGGAGCACTTTCCCAAGAATCCTTCAATTGTGAGGTCATGGAAGTGTGTTCTCTTGGAATGTTGCCAAGTTCCCTCAGTTTTTTACAGACTCAGTAGACTCCAGGGGGGAAATTAGGGGAGAGATAGCCAATCTTTCTCAAAGTTTAATCAAAATTCATTCAAGTCTTTGCATGAGCCACGTCAATTCTGCCAGCCCCTCTAGCTAAGATGCAGCATGGGACATCACAGGCTGCTCTGTGGTGGCATCCATCCAGTTGGGGTGCTATCTTCAAAGAGTAAGCAGTACTGACATTGATGAACTAATGGTCCAGTTCAGTATAAAGCAGCTTCATGTGTACAAACTAAGTCTTTGCCTTTCTCACACAGGCATTGCCCATATGCTGCTGACCCACCCACCCTTGCATTTGGGAGCAATATGGGATGATCTGGTCACCATTAGGGCCAAGGAGAACCTTTCTGGATCCCTTTCAGACTGATTCTGAAAAAGGATCCCGTGGGCACTCCATGAAATCGCTGAGCAGTCGGGTTAGAACAGATAAAAGGAAGTAGTTCTTCACCCCAAGAGTGATTAACACATGGGATTTACTGCCACAGGAGGTGGTGGCGGCTACAAGTATGGACGGCTGCAGGAGGGAATTAGATAAGCATATGGAGCAAAAGTCCATCAGTGGCCACAAAGTATAGATAGGAACTCTCAGTCTAGGGTAAGAGATGCTCTGTATTCTTGGTGCTTGGGGGGGGGGGGACACTGGGAGGGCTTCTAGTGTCCTGGCCCCACTGGTGGACCTTCTGAGGGCACCTGGTGTTTTTAGCCACTGTGTGACGGAGTGTTGGACTGGATGAGCCACTGGCCTGATCCAACATTGGCTTCTCTTGTGTTCTTATGTTGATCTGCTTCAAGTTTCTTCTAGATAGCGCTATCATAAATAGGCTGTCCAGCTCAAAGAATAGGCTGTCTCGTCATGTAAAAACTAGAGATGATAGGAATAGAATGGGTTGTTTGACACTAGTATTGTTAACAGGTGAATGCTCTGAAGCATCTTAGGAGAAAAGACTGTTCCTACAACAGCATACCAATCACTTGAACAGTGAGGTGAGTTGGTAACAGGATTGTAGCCAGGATTTTTTTTTTGTTCAGGGAGGTATTTAAAATTTTAAGGGGGCAGTTAAATTACAGTTAATTAAATTAATCTGAACGCCTTTCTTTAAAGGGGGAGGCTCGGAGCCTGTTTCTAGCCCTTCTTTTCAAGGGACAGGGCAGTAAATGAGTCAGTTCCTGGGGGGGGGGTGACAGCTCAGAGGGCATTTAATTGCCTTCAGAAGGCATTTAAATGCCTTTTGAGTTCCCTTCCACAGGGCAAGAAAGTTTAGAAGGGCACCTTCAATATGTCTCCAACAATCCCCCTTTCTGTTAGCCCAGCACCACCCAGGTCACAGTCAAAATAAGGTTTCTGGTATGGTTATTTGTGGGGCAGGGTTTTTAACTAAGGTGGCAGGGCCCCCAAATGCCCCACTTTAGCTATGGGCCTGGTTGGTAAGGGGATTCCCTTATGCTGAGGAGCATCAGCCAAGCCCTTTTTTGCTTGAAGAACACCCGAAAGGAAGGGCTGAGTTTTGGCACCTTTCCACACAGGTAAACTGTAGGCTGGGATAAACGTAGATAGTGAGAATGCTTGCCACATCTGAGTGGTGTTGCCAAAATGCTGCCTTAGTTGCAACGTGCACTCAAATTTGTTTGATGATACACTTGTTTGATGATACAGACCCGCCATTAAATGAAGCCTAATTAAACCTATATATTGCTGTCTCCTGCCTTCCTTTGATAATGATGGTAGAATAGGGTGTCATGATGCTCCATCATCTCAAACTCTCTTTTCCCTGCAGAAGAATTGGTCACGGAGGCCTAGGAAGGTGGGGAGGGGAAGGCTGTTTTCCCCCTTCCAACATGCAATTATTCTGGCGCTCTCCAAATGCATTCAAATGATTCACACCATGCTTTTTTTTATTTTTATCCTTTCATGAGCAAATGAAATGTCATGCATGTTGAAGAGGCTGGAGGGATAATAACCGCTAACATCATTTTTGGAGCATTTCCAGGCTGGTGTTCTTCCTGTTGAGGTTTATAATTAATTATAGTGGTTGGCTTGGGGATGATGGAGTTGACGTCAGGGACGGCACCTTTTGTCTGTGCAGTGGAAGGCTCCAGCTGCAACTGGGTTCATTGGGATCAAAGCTAAGGTACAAATTACTTCATTTGAGGCTACCACTGTCAACATCCTTGGCAATCCCTCTCTTTCTGTGTCTGACTGATCAAAAGCTACTAGGAGCATATACAGAGGAAGAAGCAAGGATATCCCAGCCTCCCTTCCAGTGTTCTAATTCAGAGTTGGATCCTATGGGTTTGTACCACTGATGGTTTTGTACCATCTTACTCTGGTTCAAGATTCCTTCCCCTGATGTAAGAGCCGGGAAAGGAACCTTGCTCTAAAGGAAGGTGCTACCACTAGTAGTACAAACCTATAGGATCCACGAATCTACGTTATCCTGAGTGAGACCATTGTTCCACCAAGGTCAGTACTGTCTACCTTGATTGGCAATGGCTACCCAGGGTCTCAGGGATAAGTCTTTTATATCACCTACTCCCTGATCTGTTTAACTGGAGAGGCCAGGGATTAAGCCTGAAACCTTCTGCATGCCAAACATGTACCACTAAGCCACAACCTCTCACAGCCAGGGCTGTATCCATGATTTTTTAAAAAAAACTTTGGGGGGCATTTCAATAAGTTGGGGGCACCCCCATGCCCCCAGGCTGTGTCAGGAGTGACAAGAGAATAAAAAGCGATGAGAAAGAGTTTGTTGCTGGCCAGAGGCCCCCCAGGAAAGCTCATGGGCAGGGCTGGAGTTGGGAGCAGATGTGCCCTGTGGTGTGCCTTGCCCCCAGCCAGCCAGTGGTACACTGCTGGCAGGCAGGGCAGGGCAACAATTCGGTGGCATGCAGCCATGGTGTGCATGAAAAATAAAATAAACTGGCTGGATGGGAATTTGGGAGGCCTGGGCAGTAAGTCAGGGGCCTAGCCCCGAGATGCCCCACTGTGACTGCTAAGGGCCAGCTGCAGGCCCATAGCCAGGTTTTTTTTTAATTTGGGGGGCTTTAAATAAATTGGGGGCACACCTCATGCTCCCCAAGCAAGCACCATAAATAAAATAAAAAAATTGGAAGTTGAGGGGGGCCTGGGCTGAATGGGAAGTCAGGGGGTCCTTGGTGGTAAGTCAGGGGCTGGGCCCCAAGAGGCCCCACTGTAGCTATGGGCCTGGTCAGCTGTCAGCCCAGCCTTTGACATTTTTCATGCCTGCATTTATGACAGATGCAGACCCGTCTAAGCCTTGCACAGTTTTAGACTTCATACTGGATGCACATATTCCCTAATTGGACATTTATTGTAGCACAGTTACCTGTTTGTTTCTCTTTGTTGTGATTAGCATCCTACTGTAGTCATTAGTGGATTCATTACTTGCCTTTTCTCATTCAAGGGAAAGGAGACATTCTATTTGCTCACCCCATGGAGCTTATGGTGCAAAGAGAGCTCCCATCCCTCCATGCAAATGTAGAGCCAAAGCAGGCCGAACAAATGAAAATAGGGCCTTTGTTTGAAGGGCAAGCAAGCTGCTAAGCCAGTATAGGAAACCCATAAAAGATCTGAAAGTACAAATCAGAGACATGCGAAAGCAAAGTGGATGTGAAGATGTGTGTGACATCAAGAGCTATCAGGAGAACTGGAAAGTTCCAAGGATAAGTAGAGACTCTGAATAGCTCTTGATGATTGTGGAAGCCTTGAAGGCATCATTGAGAAATGATAATGCAGGAGTTAGGGGCAGTGGAGGGGGAAAAGGAGCAAAATCACATAAAGCAAGGGACAGGGAGCCTTAAGTCCAGGAGTCATCCCTGCAAGTAGTCTTAAATAAGCAGCTTTATTATTTCCTGTCACTGGGCAACTGAACTCATTCGCCGTGGAAGCCTTCCTTTAGAAGGTCTGAACCTGGGATGGTCGATCAGACAGATCACTCAATCATATAAAACACTGGCCAGGTCTATTGAGCCTCGCTGTCACTTAGCATGACCTACAAGTATGACTTAGGTCACTGGTGTCCCACTGTCAGTGCAGTATAGTGCCCTGACCTGGACAGTAGAGGCTAGCCCGATCTTGTCAGATCTTGGAAGCTAAGCAGGGCTGGTCCTAGCTGGTATTTGGAAGGGTGACCTCCAAGGAATTCCAGGGGTGTGACACAAAAGCAGGCAATGGCAAACCACTGCTGAAACATCTCTTGCCTTAAAAACAAGTCTAGCTCACCACCTAGTGGTGCATAACATTAAAAGAGCTAGAACTTCTGACCGCCAGACAATCTTCGGATCTCCTGGCTATACTACACACACTACCATGTGATAATAATAATAATCAATTATTGTTAGTGCAGTATAGTAGAGAGCCAGCATGATGCAATAGTTGGTGTGTTAGACTAGGACTGGGACACCTGGTTTCAGATTCTTGTTCCATCATACAGCTCACTAGGTAGTTTTGGGGCCAGTCACTTTCTGTAAGCCTAACCTATGTCTCAAGGTTGTTGTGAGAACAAAATGGGGGGAATAACAATGTATTTATTTACTTCATTTATACCACACCTTGCTCCCCAGCTGGGATCCAAAGAGGGTTACATTGTTCCCCTCTCACTCTGACCACTACACCCCACTGACTGTGGCCCTGAGCTCCATGGGGCAGGGATAGGGTTAAAAACTGGATCAATGAAGATGATGAATGGATGGATACTGGTGAGTATTGACCAACTGGGACCACAAGTGGGCTGCACCTGAAACATTAGTATCTGATAGTAAATGAAGTTTTAATGGAATTGAATGTTTTTTTAAAAAAAATAGTTTAAAAAGTAAAATTTTCAGTATCATTCTAATTTTGACTGAAATTTTGCTTGAAATTTGAAGTGTGACATCTGAAATTCCATTTGGAATGTGATTTTTTTACTCACAGTTGTAAATATGTTGGCATCTATTTATTTTGTACAACATATCTCACCTGTCCTCCAAGAAGCTAAGGGTAGTGCATATTATTTTTTCCTCCATTTTCTTCTCGGAACAGCCTTGTGAGGTAAAAGACTGAGGTCCAATCTGCATTGGTATTTCACACCATTGTGCCAATGATCTCACATCATCTCACAAATTTCTGTCTGCATTTCATGTGGCATCCTCTCTCCTATTTCATCTCAGCTTTGGTTGTCTACATCATTTTATTGCCATTTAGTGGTGACTCTGAGGTCACTACAGTGTCTCATTGCCTTATCTGGATTTGGTTTTAAGGTACTGCAATTGCTCCTCCCCACCCTCAAGCCACTGTGAGCAAAAAGCAGACAACTGGAGCCGAATTCTCCCCCCCCCCCAATCTTTTCTAAGGAGATATGCAAATTGTCACAAAGGAAACAAGTTAGCTGAAAATTTAGTTGTCTGCATTTAAAAGCAGCCAGGGAACATTTTTCTGTGATTGGGGGGGGGGGGGTTGGAAGCATGCCCACCCCTGAACCATTTGTTATTTCCTGAGACCGCTCCTCCCACCTTGCTCGTGCACTCTCCCTAACAACTTGTGCCCTGATGCAGACAGAGGAGAGGTTTATACTGAACCAAATGGGAAGTCGGTGCCACAGCAGCATGGAACAGCTTTACATAGCAAATGCAGATTGGTCCTGAGACTGGACCAAAGTCCCCTAGTTTGAGAGTGCCAAATTGAATTTGGGTTTCCCAGATCCTAGCCCAGCTTTATAATCACTGTACCACATCTTTTGACTATTCTAATTTTGACAAACATCAAATGTGCCACATCATTAAAAACTTAAAGATTATTTATCAACAAATACTATCGAGCCATCAAGACTTCTGGTTTTGGCGAGCTCCAGAGTGGGTGCATCCTCCTGAAGCTCTGGGAGGCATGACCCGGACCCGGCAGAAAGAAGAGGTCCCGAAAAGGTTTCAGGCCCCCAGGATCCGTTGTAAGGGGTCTCCTGCCTGGGATGTAAGGGGAAGCCTCTCTTGAGGTGGTGACCAAGGGATCAAGGCACCACTTTGTCCCCAAAGGTTCTACCACTGTGGCACCTTTGGGCACACCGAAGCGTACACTGGACGGCTGCAGAAGTCAAGATGAGCAACAAGGAAAAATTACCTACCCGATATGCATGGTGAAACTGTGTGTGATTGACTTTCCCAGATATTCTCTGGTTGGAAGTAGAAGCTCAACTTTTTAAAGAAGTGGCTCCTTAGTGACAACCGAGAACCAGGCAACTTACTGAATGGCTGGAGTTTAAGAGGGAACAAGTTTACTAACAGAAAACTGAAAAAGTGTAGCTTGTAACCAACTTTTGAGAACTTTTTGTAACTATAAACAAAAGCAATGACTGGACAGGGAGAAAAGATGATAGGGAAACCTAGACCTTCTCCTAAAGCTCCATCAACACTTCCAGCAGCTAGGACCGAGTCAAGTACAGACCTGACTGCTGTATTGGTGACTACATTGCACCTTCTGATGGACCAAATGAATGCAGTTAACTCCAAGCTGGACAATTTGCAAAAAACAAGTGGCAGATGCAAGCAAGAGATCTGACCAGACAGCAAAAGAATTAGCAGACGTTAAAGCCAAAACACAAAAGACTGAATCAAGGCTGGACATGATGGAAAAAGAAAGGGCCTCTGATAAGGACAATTTTTTGAAGCTTCAGATAGAAAGGTCTACGTTCTTTTTAAGATTCCAGGGTGTTCCAGAACAAAAAGGTGAGAATCTCAAACAGACATTGAGTGAAGCTTTGGCTCCACTGACAGGTTTACAAGCAGAATTATTACAAAGTGACATGGATATGGTTTATGGGACCTATCCTGAATTTGTAGAGGAAAAACCTGCCAGGATAAATTATGGTGAGATTCTCTAAGAAATCAACTAGAGATGTGGTGCTCAAGGCCACAAACAGAAATGCCCTGCAGATCCAAGAAGAAGTTATTAAAGTTTTAAAGGACATTCCATCTGAGATCAGGAAGAAGAGGAAACTCTATAAAAAATTTGGCATCATTCTTACAAACAGAGGGCATCATGTACAGGTGGCTCGCTCCTGAAGGTTTGGTGTTTAGCTACAAAGACAAGAAGCAAAAGATTAACTCTGTTAAAAAAGCAAATAAATTTTTGGAATATTGTAAAGAAGGAAAAGAGACAGCATCCACAGAAGACTCATTAGAATATTAAGACAGCATATATGGACTGGAAAGCTCAGACTTATCTGAAAGTAAAGAATCTGGTGAAGAAGAATCTGATGCAGACTTAGGAGTGGCAGCTCCAAAACCCCAGAGTAGAGAGAAGAAAAAGAGAAGACAGAAGAAAAAGTAAAATGTGAAGCGTTAAAGCCATATTTGTTTATTGTATCCCATTTTGAACTTAGCCATGTATGTATTTTTGAAGCTTTGAGATAAGTAGTATTTAGCATTTTTAAAGCCTGGATTTTATTATTTTCTTGAAATATTTGTAGCAAGGATTTATTATAGCATTGAAATTGATTTCTGTATACCTTAGGGTAGTATAGAGTTTTTAGTTAGTGTAGTAGTTTTAGTGGTGTATGTAGTTGAAGAAAGTCTATTATATATACATATATAATATGTTTAAATGTCAGGAAATGGTGTCACTGAATTATAACTGCAGATATCAAATATTTTGGAACATATTTGAACACTCATCAATTTAGAAAATGGTCTTGCAAGCCCTATCTCTGTTTTTCCAGGATCTTGGAAAGTTGTGCTGCCATTCCAAGTTTCCACCAGGTGAGGCACCTCTTTCCTTTAGTCCTGGTTTACTTTTGCCCCTCTCTTTTATCACTGTTTGGAAAGTGGGACTGAATTAGGTGTGATGTGGGTACAAAGATGAGGCTTCAGGCATTCAGATTATAAATATAACAAAAAGCACACACATGGACTTCCAGTATCGGTGTTTTTAATGGCGGGCACGTCTTCCCCGAGCTTGGGGAGACGCGACCCAATCCAGGTGGTGAGAAGGGGTCCTGAATGGGTTTTGGGCCCCCAGGAGACCCTGGAGGGGACTCCTGCCTGAGGTGTGAAGGCTAGCCTCTTCCCGGGTGGCGATCCGGGGATTGAGGCTGCCCTTTGTCTCAGAAGGTTCCACCACCATGGAGCCACAAGGCACAGAGAAGTGCTGCTGGTTAGCTGCAGGGATTGACAAGCAGCAAGAAAGAGCAACAGAATGAGACACGTGGCGAAAATGTGAGTTTTTAAATCAAGCATGATTCTCTGGCTGGAACTGAAAATGGAGGTGGATTTAAAGTTTAACACCCCTCCCCTTTAAAGATGAGAGCGAGTAATTCTCACAAGAGAATCTGATCAGTGGACTGGGCTGGCTGGCTGAAATTTTAAAGGGGCACACTCTGAATGCGAGAACATAAAGAAGAAGCGTACTTTTGCCTAACTTCTTAAACTTCTCAGAACTTCTTAAAACTGTAATTTTTAAACAATGATGGGTAAAGGGGATAAAATGGTGGCCAAATCTAAACCTTCCCCAAAAGCTCCAACTATGTTTCCAGCAGCTAAGCCAGAGTCCAGTACAGACCTGTCTGCTACACTTGCTGCAGCATTGCAACCTCTGATGGAACAAATGAACTCTCTCAATTTTAAGATGGATTCCCTACAAGAGCAGATGACTGATGCAAATAAGAAGTCTGATAACTTTGCAAAAGAATTGGTAGCTGTCAAAGCCAAATCTGAGAAGCTGAATTTAAGGATGGAAGTGATAGAAAGAGAAAGGGCTTCTGAAAAGGATAATGTTTTAAGACTTCAGATGGAAAGATCAATGTTCTTTTTGAGATTCCAGGGTGTGCCTGAAGTCAAAGGAGAGAACTTAAAGCAGATACTGAGTGAAGCTCTTGCTCCAGTGACAGGTTTACAAGTGGATTTACTACAAAGCAACATGGATGTGGTCTACAGGACCTATCCAGAATTTATAAAGGAAAAAAAAAACCTGCCTGGAGAGATTATGGTGAGATTCTCCAAAAAATCTACAAGAGATGTGGTATTGAAGGCTACAAGCAGTTCCAAGCTGAAGATTCAAGAAGAAGAAATTACAGTGTTAAAGGCCATTCCATTTGAGATAAGGAAGAAGAGGAAACCCTTTAGGACTTTGACTGCATTTTTGCAAGAGTAGAACATTTTGTATAAATGGTTGACCCCAGAAGCACTGGTGTTCATCTATCAAGACAAGAAGCAAAAAATAGACTCTGTTGCAAAAGCTGAAACAAATTCTGGTTTACTGTAAAGGAGGGAAAAAAGAAAAAAATCCACAGAGGGCTCTTTGGAAGAACAAGAAAGCATATATGGTCTGGAAAGCTCTGACTCTGCCGGAGAAAAAAGAGTCAGATGAAGCATCAGATGGAGACTTGGGAGCTGCAGCACCTAAACCCAAGAGAGACAAGAAGAAGAGAGGACAAAAAGAAAAATAATCTTGTTTATGTTAAAATCTATACTTATTGTTAGTGCCTTTTTGGGTTTCTTGCTAGTCAGTTAAGTCTAGTTGTATAACCTAGAGCTAAAGGAAGTTTATTGAGTACATATTGCCTAGATTTTTTATTATTTTCTATTCTTGCAATGTTTTAAGAGAAGTGTTTCAAATGTTATATAAGTTGGTCTCTGTATACTTTAGGGTAGTATAGTTTTTAGGGTTTTTTAGTTATTGTAGTTTGTTTTTAGTGTTTGTAGTTGTAGAAAATTAATTAAAAATACTAAAAAAAGCACACACATGGTCTATACAAGCATCAGGCAGAGCAAGGTGAAAAAGAAACAATGTAAACATGAAGTACTCTAAAGCATAACTCTAATAATGTTGTGAATTGAAACTCTCTTAATTCGTCTTTAGCCAGTCTCTTCCTGAAATCCAGCAATACATTCCTTTTTGTCTTTTTTTTTAGAAATTTTGGAGTTATTTTCTAAACAAGTCCCTTTGGATCAAAGAGAAATTCAAAGAGAGGAGGAGCAGGAAGGGGCGTTCTTCAAAATTTCAGAATTTCACTCTGTAGATGCTCAGAGGTAGGCAATGTCTTCCCAAACCTTATTCTCTTGCTAAAGCACCACTCTGTGGTATGTAACATATAACAACTACAAGGGCAGAAATTACAAAAGTGTACAGTAATTTCTCTTGAAAGAGAAACCCCTCTTTAAAAAGAGGGAGGAAAGAGAAATTGATGGCTGTATCTAAAAAGTGAATTTTGGAAAAAAGAAATAACCTGTTCCATAGCAACAGTAAATTCCATACATAACCTAAATGATTGTGAATAAGGATACTATAGAAGCTGCAGCATTTAAAATCTTCCATTACCTTAGTTCTCAGAGTGTGGAGCTTCTACCCTTTGTTCTTCAACATGTGGTCAAGATGGAATCCTATTATAAAGGCTTAGTCCTTCATGGCTTGAGCCCAGCTGAAGAAGTTAAGAAGCAAGCAGAAGAAGAACAAAAGACCATTCTCCCTCATGTCGAGAGAAATTATAATCTCCTTTTGGGAGCCATTCTCTATCCTCCTAACCTAAAGAGAAGAAATACAGCCTATCCACTGGACTCAAACTTAGTTCCCAAATCTGCTGTTAACTCCTTGATTACCTGTGTGCCAATTTGCTGCTATTTACATGCCTTACCAAGTGTGTTCGTCCAATCTTATCTGTATTTATTGCTATGCATCTTCTTTTGTTTGGGTTTTTTTCCATATGTGCATGTGTGTGTGTGTGTGTGCATGTGAGTGTGTGAGCACCTGGAAGTCATGGTGACCTCTGGTGACCGACCCCTACTAGGGGCCTGGGAGGATATTCAGAGAAGTGGCTGAATAAAGCCTGCCCCTGCCTCCTGACTGCTGGTATTCCAAGGAGGTCTCCCATCCAAGTGCTTGCCAGAGTTGACCCTGCTTAGTTTATGAGATCTGACAAGACTGGGCTTGCCTGGGTTATCCAGGTCAGGGCAGTGACTTATGCAGCTTGACTCTAATTAGCCCTGGCTGGCAACTAACCCCCCCTACCTGTATGTAATATTTAAGGAAATCTGTTTCAGTGTATTTGAAGAAGTGTGCACCTACACATACAGAGTCTCTTGGTTCTTGCATGTACCCAGGATTGGTCTTGGGGGTGCTGCTAGACTCAAGCTTCTGACTGCTCCCCCCATCTTTCTGTATGTAGAGCTGGAGGAAATTCTGTTTGTATCTGGGGAAGTGTGCTTGCACATAAAAGCTCATACCTTAAATAAAACTTTGTTGGTCTTAAAAGTGCCACTGGACACAAACTTTAATTTAGCCTTCTGTTTCCTCTTGGCTGTTTCCCCTCAGGTGTGACAATCTAACTGAAGTGTTAGCCAGTCAACCTGTTGACTCTCTCCAGTAAAATTCATTTGCATCTCTAAACTCTGTGTTTGGGAACTAATGATTAATCCCCTGTGCTTTTCCTCTTGCCAGCTGCTTACTTGCAGCGAGAACCCTGGAGCATGGGTAGAGTGCAGATCCACTTCATTGCAATGTTGATATGATCTCTAGAGTGAAAGGCATCTAGCCACATGGCAAATATTTGACATCCACAATTTCTTTATTTTATGTAAGCACTGCTACCCTGTTTCCCCCCACACCATGGAATCATGGTGGCTTATAAGACCATCCCCACAAATAGAATTAAAAATATGGTGCAGTTCTCCAGCATGCTGGGCTGGTTTGGGTTCTAATGACAGAACAGCATCCCCAGCTTAAGTGGCCATTCCATTGGTGGAAGAGCCACTTAAGTTTGAGAAAGGCTCCTTATGTCATGGCAGAGCCCAGTAGCCCGGCTGAGCAGACAGGCCGGCAAGCACGCCCCGGGTGTGACTTGGATGGGAAAAGGCAGCAGAGCATGGCAGCAAGTCCCAATCTCAAGGCAATAAGCGTAGTCAAACGTACCGGAGGTCAGAATCCATAAATCAAGCCGAGGTCAGTCAGAAGCAGATCTGAAGCTGGAGTCAAGGAAAGCTGAGGGTCAAAAGCCGGGGTCCAGGATCAGGAAGCAGAGGTCAGAAGTCCAAAAAGCAAGCCAGGTCGGAAGCCAGAGAGTCAAACAGGATCAGAGGCAAGGTGCGCATGGAACGGTGGTTCTGCCAATGATGTTGCCAGCACAATTTGCTTCGGCCGGCAGCCTTCTTAAATAGCATTCTGGCTCATTAGCCACTTAGCACCTCTGTGCGAGGTCCTGGTTTCTGTTAGTACTCAGGACTTAATGATCTTTGCCCTTGCCTGCGTGCTTCCTTGCGTCACCTATTCAGCTCTTGCCGTCTCCTTTCACGCAGCCTGCTGACAGGTGGAGGTGAGTCAGGTGGTGAATTGCTTGGTCCTGCAACTGCCTGACCAGCCTCAGGTTGGTCTTGCTGAGAACTTGGCCTAGGATCCTCTGCAGGACTTACGTCTTCCTCAGTTAACTGAGCCAAGTCCTCCTGTCCTCGGCTGTCAGGCACTGGGTCTGGGGCTAAGTCAGGGGCAGGCATGACACCTTAGGCTGGGAGAATGTTTCATAGTTTTCTCAGGGAGTGTTAGGGTACAGGCCTCCATCATCAATGTGATTCATATGCAAATAAATAAATAACCTGTCTTGCTGGATCAGTCAATTTAGTCCTGTTTTCAAAAGGCACTATTCGGGGTCCTGTTTGCAAGAAAAGCATGAAGGCAATCGGGTTCCCGTGTGCCCGGCAAATGCCGTGGCACCCGAGGACGACTTTGCCGCTGCACCAGTTGGCATGCAGCTACAGGCGTGCTCTTGTGCGATTTGGACCGGCGCGGGAGCAGGACACGCCTTAAAAGGCTGTGCCCCACTCTTGCCTTCCTCTTCGGCTCTGCATGCCTGGCCTGTGAACAGCACGAGCCCGGAGCGCTTACTTGCTGCGTGGCGACAGCGGCAGTTTATGCGGCTAGGCCTTTTGGCCGGCTTCCCAAGGGCGTTGACAGCGGCGATTTTGGAGGTGGTGGACATGGGAGGCGTTCGCTCCTGCGCGATGCTGCGGCGGTTGGCTGGGCTGTGGCTGCGAGGTGACGCCCCCCCCTTTCTCTTCCCTCCACCGGCCTTCTTTTTCAGTGACTCCTTGCCGCTCCCCTTGCTCCTCTTCCCGGTTTAGTCAGGTGCAAGGGGTTTCTATCCTCCAGCGGGGTAGGGCATCCCGGGGATCATCGGGTGGGGGTTCTCCCCCCCGGTAGGGTTTTTTCCCTGTGCCTGGGTGGACACTATCCCCCCTCCACCCCCACGGCTTTAATTGCAGGTTCAGGGGCAGGGGACATTCACCACTTGCAAGGCGGCTACCGCGGGACACTATGTGGTGTGTGGGGAAATAGCACCCCCACACACACTTAGCTTGAGTTATTTTAGGGCTCTTGAGGCCTTAGCTTTGGCCTGGGGGCAATTTTTGCCAGTTTTTTTTCCCCTTGCCTTGCCTACGGCGTCTATTCGTTGCCTGGGCCTTGCCTGTGTTTGGAACAGGGCACTGCAGGCTGTAGGCCCATTCTCTGGTGGCCATTTGCTGGTCAGCCATTTTGGAGAAGGCCCTAGCATGTGCTCGGTGACCATTTTGTGGCACAGATAGGCCTTTTTTGGCCAGGCTGCTTTGGGTCCCAAATTGAAAGTGCCTGGCTATGGCACCCAAGAAGGGTGTCAATAAGGGTAAGGGTAAGCAGCCAGCCCCTAGGAGGCCCCCGGCACAGCCCACACCAGTGCCTTTGTCAGATGATGATGATGAGGCTGATCCTGTAAATGTGGCCATTTTGCAGAGGCTTGAGGCCTTGGAGTGGGAGAGGGTTTGTCTTCTGTGGTTCCCAAACAAGTGAAAGAAGCAAATGTGTCTTTCCAAGTGCAGGTATTAGCTCATCTTGCATTCCTGGAGAACAAAAGTGAGGCAGCTCCGACGGAGCCTGGCGAAGGCTCATCTTTTGGGCAGCCTGGAGCAGGTGTGGGAGGCCAGCAGGTGGCAGTCTATTCGGGGCTGCATGGATATGGAGGTAAGGAGGCTCATTTAACTGGGGATGGGGCCTTGTGGCCATGGGGCTCTCCTCAGCAGGGTGTGGCCCCTCCACACTTGGTGCAGCCCAGTTGGCCACAATACCCTCCGTCGGGTTTTCCTACTTTTCCTCAGACACCATGGCCTACTTTCCCTCAGTCACCACCCACCCGGGTGTTCCCTTTTCATCTTCAGGAACTACAGCTTATGAGGTGGTGCCCTCTGGTATGGTTCCCAGTGGCAGCTCTGATTTGCCTTTAGGTGATCATTTGTCTATCGCCACTAAGGAAAAAATCCTGAAGGGGGAATATGTGGACGTGTTCAGTCTTCTCTATCAGAAGATGGAGAAGAAGGACAAGGATAACCTGGACGAAAGGGAAAAGGAGCGATTGAAGCGACGTGTGGTTGACTTGGGCCAACTGGTATCCCAGGTTCCTTATTTAGTCTGTGGTTGTTGTGTGGCACCAGCCTTGGAGGGCATCGGCGATGATCCAATACATGGATATCATCTATAAAGCCTTTACGGATTTTCTGAGCCCAGCTTGGTTGCTGTACGATGAGGAATTTTGTATGAGGGCAGCCATGAACCCCAATATGCGGTGGGATAAAATCCACCCTGATCTGTGGCTTCAAATTATGTCCCCCAATAGGACCGCTGGAGCTGAGAGGTCTCACAGTGGCCATTCAGTAAAAAAGGGTTTTTTCCCAGATAGGTACCCATTCCCAGGCAGGGCTGGCTGTACAAAAACACCCACTTTGCTGGGAGTTTACCTTTCTGGGCACATGTGGCCGTAAGTCATGCTCCTTTCGGCATGAGTGCCCCCTGTGCACCGGGCCTCACGCCTTATCCAGCTGCCCCAGGCCTAAGAGCTGAGGGGGCGGAAAGGGGGGCAAGCATTTTGGGGGTGGGGGGCATCACTCCCCCTGCTGATAAAGGGCCCTAGCCCAATTAAGCTTGAGGTGCTGAGCCGGTTGCTTACTCATTACTCTAATGGCCACGACCACCTTTATCTTTGGGAAGGGTTTAAGTTTGGTTTTCAGATTCCTTTCCAAGGCCTGAGAGCTCCTTACTTAGCTCCTAATTTAAAATCTGTTATTGGAATGGAGCGGATAGAGATTGCCAAAGAGTGCAAGGAAGGCAGGGTGTTAGGCCCCTTTTCCTTTCCTCCTGTTGGGAATTTGAGAGTTTCTCCCTTAGGAGTTGTGCCTAAGAAAGCACCGGGTGAATTTTGCCTCATTCACCACCTGTCCTACCCACCCGGTCGGTGAATGATGCAATACCTGCTGAGTTATGCTCAGTACGGTACATGTCCTTTGATCGGGCCATGCGGGTGGTTCGATTTTGTGGCCGGGGGGTGGAGTTGGAAAACTGCGACATTAAGTTGGCGTTCCACCTCCTTCCAGTCCACCCTAAGGATTTTGAACTGCTTGGATTTGGCTTTGAAGGTAAGTTCTATATGGATTGGGCCCTTCCCATGGGGTGCTCTGTGTCCTGTGCTGCTTTCGAGAGGTTCAGTTCCTTTTTGGAATGGGCCTTGAGATACTGGACTGGGCTCAGCAGTACTGCTCACTACTTGGATTATTTCCTTTTGGTGGCTTCCAGGGGCACCGAGCAGTGTCGATATTTGTTGTCCAGTTTCACTGCCCTAGCCAGGGAACTTGAGGTCCCCCTGGCTCAAGAGAAAATGGAGGGCCCGACTTCCATTCTAATGTACCTGGGGATAGAAATTGACACTCTTAGGCAATGCTGCCGATTACCAAGGGAAAAATTGGTGGCATTGCGGGCCCGAGTGGATGCTGCTATAGGCCAATCCAAGATAACCTTTTTGGAATTGCAGCATTTGCGGGCCACTTAAATTTTGCTTGTAGGGTTGTGGTGCCTGGTAGAGCCTTTGTGAGAAAGCTTTGCGAGTCGATGAGGGGCCTACATCTGCCTCACCATAGGACTAGGGTCTCTAAAGGGATCCGGGATGACCTTTTGGTGTGGTGACAATTTTTGGACTCTTTCAATGGGAGGCTGAGCTGCAGATTTCTTCTGACATGGCAGGTTCCTCTGGCTATGGGATATATTTTAGGAGTCACTGATGTGCTGGGGATTGGCCGGTTGAGTGGTTTCAGGCAGGGTGGGTTAAAGACCTCACCTTCCTGGAATTTTTTCCGATTGTGGAAGCAGTCTGGATTTGGTCCAAGGAATTAGCCAACCGGACAGTCCCTTTCTGGTGCGATAATCAATCCACCGTGCACGTGATCAACTCCCTGTCATCTAGGTCCTCCAGGGTTTATGTCGCTGGTTCGAGCCTTTACACTGCAGTGCTTGCGATTTAACATTGCATTCAAGGCCGGCATGTCCCAGGTGTGAACAATGGGGTCGCTGATGCTCTCTCTCGTAAACAGCTGAAGAGATTCTGTCAGCTGGCACCAGAGGCCGACCTGCTACCAGCACGCATGCCAGTAGAGGTTTGGGAGATTGGAGGGCTGAGGCCGATAGGGCGATGAGTCTAGACCTCACCCCTTCCACCAAAAGAGCCTACATGAAGGCGGGTAAGCAATTCCTGGCCTTCAGGGTGGAAGTTGGCCCGAAGCAAGTCTGGCCCATCCCGGTGTCACACTTAATGCACTTTTGTGTGTCACTGAGGGACCAGGGCTTGTCAGTTCATACCATTAGGGGCAAGCTGTCTGCTTTAGCTTTTGCTAGCAAGGCTTCTGGCCATGAAGACACTTCGGGCGACTTCCGCATTCAAAAGATGCTCAAAGGGTGGTCCTGGGAAGGTGGTAGGGTGGTTGATACCAGGGAACCCTTGACCCCGGCTGTGTTGTGGGGCCTTGAATCCCAGTGGCTCATTTGTTGCAGTGACAGCTATGAGGCCACACTGTTTCATGCCACGTCACTTATCGCCTTCTTCAGGGTGCTTAGGATCAGTGAACTAGTGGCCAGATCTCGCAACGACACCTCGGGCACGGCCCTTGAGCGACGGGACATTTCCATGCTGAATTGTAGAATTAGGATTCAGCTGCATAGGTCAAAAACTGACCAATGCGGGAAGGGTTCAGTGATTGAATTGGACCGTTGTTCTGAGGCCGGATTGTGCCCAGTGGCTGCCCTTGGCAGATATTTGGTTTTTCGTGGCGATTCCCCTGGTTATCTTTTCCTGCATAGGGACGGCACTCCCCTTACACAGTTTCAGTTTTGGACTGTGACACAGAGGGTGTTAGTACGGCTTGGTCTTGGCGGCGCCCGCTTTGGCACACACTCTTTTAGGATCGGGGCTGTGTCAACAGCAGCGGCTATGGGGTACCAGGTTAGGGATATCCAGAGGATTGGGTGATGGAAATCTAGTTGTTACCGGGGTTACGTTAGGTCCTGTAACGTGTAGCCCTCCTGGATCACTAGTTCTTCACACAGTTCTAATGTTGTTCCTCTTACAGGGGCTGCGTGCTGTGAGATGAGATGAAGGGTCACTGTCTGCGGCCACAGCATGGTATTTTGGGCCGCTCATCAGGCGCGGAGGACACCTGTCAGCTCTCAGCTCGGCCTTAGTGAGGTGGCAACTGTTGAGTGGTTGGGGCAGCGGGGCATGAGGTGGCCTGCGCTCCTTCCATTATTGTTCGAGGAGAGGTGGGGGCCTCCTCCTCATGTCCTGGTGATATACCTTGGGGACAATGATTTGAGGCTGATGAAAGGCTTGGCCCTTGTGTTGCAGGCCAGAGCTGACCTTGCATTGATAAGAGCACGGTGGCCTGGTGTGCAGATAGTTTGGTCGGCCATGCTTTCCCACCAGGTTTGGTGGCATGTTGCAGACCCCAGGGCCAGGCGTAAGGCCAACAGTCAGATGAGGAAGGCCATGGAATCTGGGTTGGGTTTGAGTTCCAAGACTTGTATAGGTTAGATGGGGTGCACATTTCTGATAAGGGCAATGGGATATTTTTAGAGGACTTGCAGCACGGGATTCAGTTGGCACTCGATTGCTGACTGGGTAGCAAAGGCCAAAGCAGAGGCTTGACCTTGGCTGTGGCAGGTTTGTGCAAGCAAGAAGACAGAACTGGTGAGTGCCTTACAGCATATCCCATTTGGGAACAGGAGGTCATCTGGAGCTACCCTGGGGCTTTGCGGTTCTGTGTGGTGAATGGTGATCTCCTTTGGGAACCTCTCCGGCTAGGCTCCTCCCTGAAGGCATGTGCGGTCTCAGGGGTAGGTGCTCCTGTGGGGCAACCAGTATGCTGGGCTGCCATGTTATGAGCCAGGATCAGCTGGCTCAAGACCGGAGCTAGGTGGCCTGCCCATATCAAGGGGCAAGGAGGTTATGTCAGGGTGTGACACCTGCCTTGCCTGTTCCTGTTGCTTGCTTAGTTTGCCCGTTGCTGCTGCAATGTTCTGTTAAATAGTTAATAAAGTGGCCCTTGTTTAATTCCAAACTGTTGTCCGTCTCATCATTTCTGGCTGGGGTAGCAATAGCTATTATCATTTGTCCCCACGATTTGATACTCAGACACATGCTGTCTCTGAATGCTGATGTTTTCCTTATCATTCACAATTAATGACCCTTGAAACAAACGAAAAGCAAAGAAGACAGCAGAAATCGGGAGCAGATACGTTTCAGCCTCAGCTACTTAGAGAGATAAGTAGCTGCTTAGGTTTAAGAGATGTGCGAGTGATATTGATCAGTGTTTCCCAACCTGTGGGCCACAAAGCCAGTGAAAGAGGATTTTAGGCTTTTGCAGTTTTATTGATTTGCACATAATCTGGTTGCTGTTTTTTTTGTAAGTGGAGCGCCATACCAAATAAATTTTGACACAGCAGTCACCATACCAAAAAGGTTGGAAACCACCAATATTGATTGTAGCATCCGAATGCGTAAGTTGCTGTGGCATCCACAGCATGAGTGAGCGCCATTCTGGGAGGCTGAGAATGCTCTGCGTGGGCCTGCATCTGGATGGCATTCAAATTTATGCAATGAATGGCTGTGATACGTTGGATTTGGCATCCATTTCAAGGGCAGACTATTTCTATCCCCTGAAGACACTGTGGTCATGATAATGTTGCAAACCTCAGTATGCCATCAGCAAAGCAAATGTCATGAGTACATCAGTGCCAACCCCTCCCTTCCTAATGCTCTATAAACAGGCCATGCTGCTACTAGAAGATATATTGGTCTAGATGCCATTCAAGTGTATGCCATTCAAATGCACAAGTGACTCGCTGTAATGGACTTACCCTAAAGAACTGTACTTAGATGAAGGAGCCTCTCTTGTGTACGAAAGGACTTTGGAGCCATTTATACATGTTTGCCAATGCAGCCGAATGACGGATGGATCACAGCAGAGCTGAGGAGCTAATGGAACCTGCCAATCCTGTCAGAAGGGGTGAGAGCAGCTGCCAAATTCATGCCCAAGAGGAGCGAGACTGAGATGAAGAATGAATGAAATGGACGGCAATCCAAAGAGACAGAGTTCATTTAATTGTCCCTCTTTGCTGCTCTCCTATTGTCTGTGTTTGTTTTTCTCCAAGAATAAATCGGTGTAACCCTGGCAAGTGACATGAATGCGGGAAGGATGTCTCTAATTAAATTCAAAAAAGGGTTACATACTTGGGCTTTCAATCTTCTTTATTGGGTAAGAGATTAAAGCTTCAAAGTATGCTTGCTTGGAATTGAGCTCCATTGAAGCAAGTGCATCTCCCTTCCAGGTAACTTACACATTTGCAACCAGTTTTAGAAAGGGGTTAGTGTCAAACTCAGGTGCCTTGAGTATTTATTCATCCTGAGGCCTGTTCAGAAGTTACAGTGTATGCATGTACAATCAGTGTACACTGGATTGGTCTTTGGACTTGCACTGAGGAATTCTTCAAGATGAGTAGCCATGTTAGTCTGTAGCAGTAGAAAAGAGCAAGAGTCCAGTAGCACCTTAAAGATTAACCAGATTTGTGGCAGGGTATTCATGAGTCACTGCTCACTTCTTTAAATACAGCTAGAATGTGAGTCCATCTGTCCATATGATTGGAGAGCAGAGTGATTTCAGATGTCAAATGACAGTAGCAGGTGAATGACAATAGCAGGTGTGATTGGATTGGGTCTGATATGCAGAGGAGTAGTAGACATGGAGAAATCAGCATTGGTAATGAGACAGGAAAGCTAGGTCTTTTTTTTAAAAAAAGATTTTTATTGGTTTTTTCTATTACTACTTCTACATCGCTACTTTTCTAAGCTACATTTACCTTATACAGAGTGTGCTTTAGCATTTGCTTAATATTACCTTACCACTAATACATATGAAGCATTTTAAACCTTGGTTAATTTTCAATTAACATTGTTACTGATGATATATGAAAAATAAAAAGCTGTTTGACAGACATGCTCTTTTGAAGGAATGCTTAATTATACAAATTATATAAAATATATAAGTGCAATTTCAGTAAAAACAATTCAGCCCTTATTTCTTCTTTCGTCCTCTTCTTGTCTTAACAGTCTCTTCTTGTGCCTTTGGAGCAGCTGCTCCTTTTTCCGAGTCAGAAATTTCTTCTTCACTCTTTGAGCTATCAAATCCATACATACTTTCTTGCGATGCCAGCGAACCATCTGAGTCTCTCTCTTTTTTCTTTTCTTTGCTTTTTTCCAAAAAAACTTTTTGCCTGTTGAACAGAGTCAATCTTGTATCTTTTATCTTTGATGCTGAAGCTCAGTCCTTCCGGAACATTCCACCTGTAGATAATAGATTCAGACTGTAGCCAAGATGTCAGTTTTCCATAGGCTTTCCTTCTTTTCCTTATTTCAAATGGAATATCTTTCATCACTTTAACTTCTTTTCCTTTGATCTTCAGAACCGCTTTATTTGTGGTCCTAAGCACCACATCTCTTGTTGACTTTTTGGAGAACCTTATCTGAATCTCACCAGGCAGGCTTTTCTTTTTGGTATAATCTGGATAGGTTCTGTAAACCATATCCATGTTGCTTTTTATTTCTGCTGCTTTTAAGCCTGTCACTGGTTCAAGCGCTTCACTTAGCAGATTTTTAAGGTCTTCTCCTTTATCCTCTGGCACATTCTGAAGTCTTAGGAAAAAATTCGATCTTTCCATCTGTAGTTTCAAGAGCTGATCAGAATGGAAGGCCTTTTCTTTCTCCGCTTTTTGTAGCCTTGAATCATGATTTTTTACTGAAGTCTTAACTTCCAGAAGTTCTCGCTGCAGCTTCTCTGTAGTTTTATTCGACTCCTTCAGTTCCAGCTGCATTTTATCCATCTTGACGTTGAGAGCTGTCATTTTGTCCACTAGAGGTCGCAATAACGAGGAGAACACAGTGCTCATCTCTGTGGTATCAACCTTTGAACTCGGAGCTGTACTTCCTAGTTTGGGGGAAGGTTTCGGTTTCCCCGCCATTGTTGAGGCTGCGCTTTTTTGTTGATAGTTAGATAAGATGGACGAAAGAAGCAAATTCTACGACTGCACTTATAACTTTTAAAGTTCATATCCTCTAAAGCGCGATGCTGCCATCTAGCAAGCCAAATGTACTTTTTTTCATGCAGTAACGCCACGTAAAGAGTCTCGTAAGTACGCCAGTCTCGAGGGGGGGGGTTCACTCCACCCGCCTTTCCCGCTGTGTTCTGTTTATTTTTACTTCAGACTCACGTTTTCTCCGTGCGTAACTATAAGTTCAAGCTTCAAGGCTTCGCACTCTCTGCTGCTTCACGGATTTGCGCTTTTAGCCATACGGCTCCCACGGACGGGGGAACCTATGGGGGTGATGAAAAGGGACCTCGATCCCTCGGTCGCCACTGTAGGGAGAGATCCCCTTCATGCCACCCCAGGCAGAGCCCCTTCACTAGGGTCTCTGGGGGCTCGGCACCAGTCTGAAGCCCCTTCTTCCCGCCGGGTACGGATCGCGCTCCCCGCAGATGCGGAGGAGCACGTCCGCCATGGTCGCAAGTCTTGCCGGAAGTCAGGAAAGCTAGGTCTTGATTCAGTCCAGGAGAATGCATTGTCTTGAGCTTCATTATCAGTAGTAATTCAACAGTTTCTCTTTCTAGCAGCCAGTTTGGTGTAGTGGTTAAGTGTGCAGACTCTAATCTGGGAGAACCGGGTTTGATTCCCCACTCTTCCAATTGTAGCTGCTGGATGACATTGGGCAAGCCATAGTGCTGTCAGAGCTGTTCTTGAAAGAGCTCTTTCAGCCCCACCCACCTCACAGGGTGTCTGTTGTGGGGAGGGGAAGGGAAAGGAGTTTGTAAGCTGCTCTGAGACCCAAGTGAAGGGTGGGGTATGAATCTAATCTCCTTCTCCTCCTTCTCCTTCTTCTTCTTCTCTCCCTTTGAAATTATTTTCTAAGAGAGCTGCTACTCTCAACTGAATGTCCTGGAAGGTTAAAATGTCCCCCTCCACTGGGTTTTGGATGTTGTAGTTTCTAATGTCAGACTTATGTCCATTTATTCTTTGTTGTAGGGACTGACCTGTTTGTCCAGTGTAGAGAGTAGAAGGGCACTGTTGACAAGTGATGGCATCAATCACATTAGAAAATCAGTAGGAATATGAACCTGAGATGGTACGGCTGATGTTTCTGGGCCCACTGATGGTGCTACTAGGATCTATAGGAGAGCAAAGTTGGTGTCTCGGTTTGTTGCAGGCCTTGGTACCAGAGTCCATGTTACTGTTAAGTAGCTTATCATTGCAGGTGAGAAGTAGTTAGGTTAGCATATTGTGTGACATTCAATGTGTATTCAGCTGAATGTGGGATGCAAAGCTCACATTTAGCCAGGTACTGGCTGATGGTTTAATTTGTAAAGTGAATACAGGCTGGCTGTTTCCTACACACAGATATACATACGTACATGCAGGATGTATGTTCTATGTAAAGCGTGAACAGCATTTTTGTTTTGCATACAATCAGGGGTGGACTGCTGGTTTAATTTACTAGGAAAGTCCCTGGTGGGTCACTCCTGTAAGGCCATCGGCAGGCAGGAGCAGGAAGGAGAAAATATCAGCAGAAACAAAGCTTATTTCACAAAATTCAGGATGATGAAAAAATCTAGAGTGGTGTGTCTAATTTCATTCCATTCTTTCTTTCATTTCTATCCCAACTTTTGAACCCTAGGATACAGATGCATGACAAAAAAAAAATGTGCAGAAAGTAGAACGATTCTGCAGTAGTCAAAACTAGGGATGGGCATGAACTGAATTATGAACTGAAATTCATCATGAACTGAGCCTGGTTCGTGGTTCATGAGTCTTAGTTTGTGCTATTGAGTTTCCCACAAACCGAACCATTTTTCATGGAGATTCATGAGGTTTGTGGGCCAGACATGCTGGCAGCGATGAATCAATTGTCTTGGGGGAGGGGGTGAACTTCTGTAGACCTTCTGCAGCCCTGGAAACACCAACAGTGGCCCTCCGAAGCTTGATATGCAGCTCTGGCTGCCAACCATTCTGCTCTAAGCCTCTAGCTCGCAGGGATCAGTTTGACACAGTCCTGAACTTGTGGTTGCTGCGATTTCCCCAGAGAGCATTTTTCTGGGGGCACCTGCTTTGGGGGTGCTGCTTCTCAGCTCAATCTGCCAATCTGCACATAATCTGCAGTGTGCCAATCTGCACTCAACTTGGACGGCAGGTAGAGGGGCAACTTGCAGAGGTCTGCTGCAGGTTTGATGCCTAGAGCTTGCAGGGTGGCTGTTCAACACACTCCATCCCCTTTTGTACATTGGATCCCAGGGTCTTCCCCCCCACCCACCCAGAGCCAATTAGCACACAACTTGTAGGGCAGGTAGAGGGACATCCCAGGGAGGTCCACTGTAATTTTGATGCAGGGGGGCATTTGACACACTCACCCTTTTGCACATTGGACCCTGGGATCTTCCCCAAAGCCAATCTGTAAACTTGGAGGGCTGATAGAGGGGCATCCTGGGGAGGTCTACTGCAAGTCTGATGCTTCTCTAGCTTGCAGGGGGGCTGTTCAACACACTCTGAACCCACAGCTGTGATTTACCCCAGAAGCCACTTTCCTGGGGGCACCTGCTTTGGGGGCTTTGACTCAGCCCCCCTAAATACAATCCTCACCAAACTTGGGGGGGCATGTAGAGGAGGGTCAGCTGGAGACTTACTACAAGTATGGCATCTCTAGCCTGCAGAGGGGGCATTCTACCACAGCACAAACCTCACAAATAACCAGTTTATTACATGGGAAGGTTCATGGAGGTTCGTGGTTCATGGGGTCTCACGAACCACGAACCTCCATGAACCTCCATTTTCCTGGTTCATGTCCCCCTCTAATAAAAACTGTCTCTTTCTCTCTTTTTAATGCATGATTTGGGCAAACAGAAAAACCAACATGGTTAGTAGCTACGAGTAGAAATTGTCTTTATGATGTTAAGGGAAGGCAGCATGCTATAGCCCAATCTCATCAGATCTTGGAAACTAAGCAGAATCAGTACTTGGAAAGAGAGGCCACCAAGGCAGTTTCTGCAGATGGAAGCAATGGCAAAACCATCTCTGCTTCTCATTTGCCTTAAAAACCCTTGCTGGGGTCACTATAAATCAGCTGTGACTTGAAAGCAATTTACACACACACCATGTGAATATTCCTTCTTCTTTTTTAAAATAAATAATTTATTTATTACTTATTATTTTACATTCATACCCCGCCCTCCCCACAAATGGGCTCAGGGTGTTCATTTTCCCTATATATACATTTATCAACTTGAAAGACATCTTTGTTTCATTTTGAGTATTCCTTCTTTTAAATACCTATTGTCTTTTGCAATATCCAGTGGAAAACTTCAGGCTGACCATGTCTTCTTTTTGTTGGCCAGCTCTTTGTTTCTTAAATTTTATCAAACACTGCACAGTTGTCATGAGAAAAGAAAAATGCTTAGTTCTCCATACAGTGTTCCATGAAGATAGCTTATTGATGAGACTTTCAAGAAGAAACAGCCCCTTTTTTAAAATAATAGAGTACTATTCCTATAATAAATACTAGCCCCAGAGCATGTTGTTAAAGCACATGACACACTACTTTCCAGAAGCTAAGCTAAGCAGCTCTGAGTTTAATCAGGACCCAAATAGAAGACCTCCATGAAGGTCACATCATGAGAAGACAAGACACACTGGAAAAGACAGGGACACTAGGGAAAGTTGAAGGCAGTGGGCAAAGAGGAAGACCCAACATGGGATGGATGGACTCAATCAAGGAAGCCACAAAGGCCCTCAGTCTGCAAGACCTGAGCAAGGCAGTTGACGATAGAATGTTTTGGCGGTCATTAATTCATAGGGATGGAATAAGTCAGAAATGACTCAACACTATGTAATATACACACATGAAGGAAAGGCAGGATACAAACATAGTAATTTTAAAATGTTGATAATGGCAGTGTTAGCATTATATTTTGGCAACACATGCTATCATTTGTTCTATATGTTATTTAACAGTAACTTCTAGTACCAAAAATGGCACAACAACGATTCCTCAATGCAGATTACTGAGGACAACACAATTCTTCTCAAGATGTTGAAAACACATTTAAATTCTCAACTTATTTAATTGCTTCATTTTCCTCCATCATTTTTTTTTCCTTTTTGCACTTAAGAAAGCTGTTGGTACAAATTTCATGGTACACATCCAGAATTTCACAGCAGATTGGTAAGAGTGCTTTGCATATAATGACACCAGCTGCCTTTTCATAGCCCCATTTGGTTATAGAAGATCACAGTTGCTCATAACATTACCGATGGATTTCAGAGATTTAAGGACAAGTTTCTAGAACACACAAATTCCTGTTATTTTCATCATGATTATCCTATTCATAAGAGCCTTGATATGTTAGCAAGATATGTTATATATACACATATAGGGAGGCAACCTATTTATTTATTTATTTATACATTCGATTTATTGATCGCTGCTTCCCACACGCAGGCGGGCTCGCAGCGATTTACAATTTGTTTGAAGACAAGGGACTAACAATTCAATTCAGTGGGGGAAGGGAAGACAACACATATAACTGAGTTTTTCTGTTGGCTAATGTTACAGTACCTTCAAGGAGCTGCCATTAATTGAGAGAATTATTGTGATTTTGATCTTATTAACTGTGAAGAAAGCAGGGTTCATAAATGGGGCTCTTTAAATAGCCTCCCCAGTTACTGGAGCCAACTGAATGCTGGCTAAACATGACCTTCCCAGCCACCCTTTTTGCAACTGAGTGGGATAGCTGGGAGACCAGCAGGAATTCTGGGGTTCCTCTCCAATTTAAAAATCTGTCTCACGCTACTTGTATAAGGGGGTTGGTAGTATAAATAGCTCTGGTTAGCATGGTGAGGACCTAGCTAAGGGATAGATAGAATGAGTACAGGTTTAGGTGTTTTTGACTTAAATTGGCAAGCACCTTGAGGCATCTATGGCTGCGGGCAGGTGACCAAACCAGACACTGCAGCCTGGCCAGTCCAAGTGCCTAGGCAGGGAACTTGCTCAGTGCTGAACATCCTCCTCCTCTGACCTCACAAGCTGACCAGCATGGGGAAATGAAGTTAGTGAAGAACTTCTCTCAGCACATTTTTGATGTGCAGGCAAGTAAAAGGGAAGTTCCACTCCTAGCTTTGGGCCAGGGTGGTTCAGCTCAAATGCTAGCATTCCTATCAGGTAGTCCCCAATGGGTACCTACACTAATAATGTTAGTACATTGCAATTCAGCTATAAAGAATTAATAACTCTCACCTTAACCCAGGTATAGTCATCTGGTGGCTTCATTGTTGGTTGTGGTAGGAAATCATGAAAACAACCATTTGTAAGAACATATGCAAAATGTAAGAGGATGCTCAGATGCCAAAGGAAGACAGGGCACCCCTATTTTTAAGAGGGTATTAGACAAGTGCAGCATGAGAGCATGACTATGCAGGTTACGAAAGGTACAGAGGCCCTGTTCTTATTTCCATGTGGCTGTCTCAGTACAGTGGTCCCCAACTTTCCTGAGCCTGGGGCCATCTTTGGAATTCTGACAAAGTCTAGAGGGCTCAACAGCAAAATGGCCACCATGGGAGGTGGACACACACAGAGAAAGCCCAAATGCAGGAGCTTTAAAAATACACGGAGAAAGAGGAGAGAGAGAATAAAACCAACATTGTGACTGAAGGTGCTGCTCAAGGGATGGAATTTTAATCTGTACAGCAAATCAGATCTCCAGTGGCCAAGCAGAAGCCCTCCTGGGCAGAAGCCCCACCTGGCCATGCCCACTTTCTAAAAACACTTGGCAGGCACCAGAAAAGGTGTCAGTGGGCACCATGTCCTAGTAGCCAAAGTTGCAAAGTGGCATGCATTTTCTCAGATAATTGGTTTGGTGTCAAAGATAAGCTTGGGTGGCTTCTATACAATGCACAGACTCATTTCCCCATCCTTAGTATTAGAAACAAACATAGCTCATAAATACACAACAACAGAAAATCTCTTTCAATGCCAGCTTAATATTGCTTCCTATTGCCCTCAACAACGAATTGGTCTCTGAAATGAAACTGACAGAAACATCAGGAAGCAGACATCCAGATCATCATGCACAATGCATCCAGAGATTGAGGTTAAAGGGCCAACCTCCTCCTCTTCTCTTCTTCTTCTTCTTCTTCTTCTTCTTCTTCTTCTTCTTCTATAATTTAAAAAATACAGTGGCCTCCTGTTTTGTGCTGTCTGGGCTCAACAAAAGGAAGATGTGGGATAGTAGAGAGATGTGAGTTCAGGAGTTTTTTTGCTATGAGAAGTTTCTAAAGTGTTCGCTAAACCAATTTGGTACTACAGTTCCTGTCCATAATGGCATGGAAATCTGAGAGAGAGAGAGAGAGAGAGAGAGAGAGAGAGAGATGTTTGAAGGCATGAGAGCTATGACATCTTTGCTTTGAGTGATAGCTTTGATAGCGGCATGTCTTACATTCCTTTGATTATATGAAGCCTTGATAGATTATAACCCAGATTTTCGTCTTCCTGGAGTGAACTCTCCATGGTCCTGTGTATGGTACAACAGCAAGAAACATTCCTGAACTGAAGGCTGTTGATAGAACAAATCAGGGGATGATGATATGGTGCGGCAAGTGGGACAAAGATGAGACTCACTGTAGTTCAGTACATATTGAAAAAACAGAAAACTGCTTAGAAGCATGGCCTAGATTGGATTCTGATCATCATGGGTTCTTAGACTTATCATTAAATAGCTCCTCTAATGTTTCATTAACTTTGGGGTCTCGGACATAATTCCTTAGGATCCTGTAGGACACAATGCTTTTTTTTCTGGGGATCTTCTTCCATGGTCTAGGGAAGGCTGTAAAGATGACTTGGGTCTTATAGCTCCCCCATTATTTATCCTCGTTGTCCATTTACTTTTACATCTAAATGTAAATTATTATTGCTATAACGTCATTCACATATGATTGCAGTACCTTTCCAGTGCTCGGCTTGCCTCTCACATAAATAATAGTAAACAAGCAGCTGCTGAAATTCTGATCCAAAAGTACCCATGCAATTTGTTTTCAGAGTGCCTGAAGGGCTGGAACAGTCTATTACTTCTGCAAGTTTTCATCTCAACCACATGAAATTATTTCTGGAGAATGATTGGACAATTAATCAGCATGACAATGTACAAGGACATTAACCTGTTCAAATGAACCCTCTGCACCTTTTTTTTTCTGCAGCAGTATCAAAGAATCTATCAACATTCCCAAACATGATATCTTTTTATAGTTAAACTACAAGAAATTCTCTTATTTTACGGTATATATATATATAATTACAGATCTCCACCTTTCTCATCCCCCAAAATGTCCACTATAGAGTCTTACATTGATCCATAATTGATTCTTAACATTCATATACCTGTTTCATGTGTATACATAGTAAATCGAAAAGGTGATAGCACTTCCAGTCTTGCATCATTCTACACTACGGGTTCTCCAAACTTTTTGAGCCCGTGGGGACTTTTGGAATTCCAGCACAGTATGGTGGGCAGAGCCACAAAACAGCTGAAATAAATTGGCTGTCGCAGCAAGTTCAGCCAGTCACAAGATGGCTGCCATAGCTTACTTTTAATCATCCAGTCGAGATCCTTGTAACTGTGCGGGCAGCTGCAGCCAAAGCAACAGTTTTTGAAAGCCACTCAAATCTCCAGTGGCCAATTAGAAGCCTTGCTGGGCAAAAGCCCCATCTGGTCCCACCCAGATTCTAAAAATACATGGTGGGAACCCAGGACGCCTGTGGGTGCCATGTTGGGAACCTCTTTTTGACACACTGTCTTGACACTGCTGCTTGCTATGACCCAATTTATACATTATTTCTGAGGCACGCTTGCCACTGCAAAAGCCTTCTTCCTGTGCTCTGCTTCTGCGCTGCATGGCAATGCCAGACATCTGGATCATACAGATGTGCATTCCAGTCTGCTTGCCTTATCCATCTACAGGTCTTCTGGATTACCAGTCTGCTTGCCTTAACCATCTACAGGTCTTCTGGAGTACCCAGTGATTATGACTGCACAATTGCACTCTAATCTATGGCTGTAGCCACTCATTTCTCCACTGTCGGCTTCTTGCACTCTCTTTGCTTTGAAAGAGTAAGGCTGTCAATGAATTAAATATATTTTATTTTTTAAAAAGCTTCAATTTTTAGATGATGTGCATATGTGTTGTATTAGTCATTTCTTCCCGTGTAATACCTGCCACTTGCAGTGTTGATAGCTATTTGTATTAGAACGAGTTTGCTGCCCCATTTATTGCAGGGAATAGTGTTAATCAATCAGAAGGGTTTTGATGAATTAATGCAACCAATGAAATTCTGCAAAGTACTTTTGACAAAGTAAATCTAGAAACTATTTCTGAGATAATGCTTCATATGACCGAATCAGGAAGAAAAAAAATCATTGGCGCAGATTAAAGCAATACAGAAATATCAATTAATCATGTATTTGTCCCTTTAGTGCTATTGTGCTGTGAGAACCAGATCACAAGAATATACTTCTTTGCATAACTGTGAACTCTTTATTTAAATATTATATATTTTTAAAAAAATATCCTCAATATTCACAGTGACATCTAGGGATGGACATGAACCTGCTCACAAACTAAAGTTTGTGATTAATTTTGGCTGGTCCATAGTTTGTGGAGGGTCATGCCAATCTGTGAATGAATACATTTCCAGACAGACTCTCTCCACTCAAACAAAATGTTTACCAAACTTCAAAGCAATGGGGGGGGCACTTCTTTAGCCTTGGAAACACTGTTGTCAGTTTCAAACTATTAATGTCAGTTTCAACCCCCCCTCCTTAGCTAGGGGTCCTTTGTGTTCACTTCCCATTTTCTTGCAAAATCCTTCACTCTTACTTAGACCATGGACATACTGGCAATTTGCCGTGCCTCTGCAGCGCGGCAGAACAAGGCGGGGGGAAATGCCCCTGCTGCATGGTGTTCGCACACCGCTGCAAGGAAGCCACCCACAGCATCCAGACTGTGGGCGGCTTCTGGCAGCGGTGTCCAAACGGCATGTGGCTCCCCCGCCCGGCGCGCGTTCACACCCACCAGAAGCGGGTGGAATGCACGCCGCAGCAGCTGGGACACCACTTTGAAGTGGTGCCTGGCTGCTGAAGGAGGAGTGTGGTGCCAGATGCATTGCGTTTGGGCTGCCTCCTCCGGGCAGATGCGGCAGTCTGAACGGCCGCTCTGCCTCCACTTTTAAAGTGGAGGCAGAGCGGGCCAGACTGCCAGTCTCTCCTCGGCCTCAGATTTCTGACTCTGTGCTTTGAGATCAGTCCTTTTAAGCATGCAGTGCCAGTGGCACTGGGTTCTGCTGGGCACTCTGTGATTGTACTGGTACTGCTGGGTGCTCTGTATATTACTGAGAGCCAGTTTGGTGTAGTGGTTAAGTGCGCGGACTCTAATCTGGGAGAATCGGGTTTGATTCCCCACTCCTCCACTTGCACCTGGCTGGATGACCTTGGGCAAGCCATAGCTCTGTACCAACTGTTCCCTCAAGGACAGCTTTGGAAAGAGTTCTCTCAGCCCCACCTACCTCACAGGGTGTCTGTTGTGGGGAGGGGAAGGGAAAGGAGGTTGTAAGCCTCTCTGAGACTCCAAGTGAGTGAAGGGCAGGGTATAAATCCAATCTCTTCTTCTTCATACGCCTTTCCCCGTATATACCCCAGAGAGCACTGCGGTCAGGCACACAACATCACCTGACCCTCCCTGGCCCGAGAGAAGCCAGACTGGTGACCACCAGGAATAGAGCCTTCTCAGTGGCGGCCTCCTACTGGTGGAATGAGCTCCCAGAAGACATCAGGGCCCTGCAGGACCTTTTGCAGTTCCACAGGGCCTGCAAGACGGAGCTCTTCCGCCAGGCTTTTGGGGCCGCCACTGGGGAAAATGGTCATGGGTAACTGGCCAATAAAGTACTGGCTCGGTACATCTTCAGGTGGTTACCTCTCTGGCTGGAGGATGTAGTAGCAGATGCAGCTATTGTCTGGTGTTGGTTTCTGTAATTGCCACCATTTTAGTGAGTTCTGTAATTTATATGTAATTTTAATGGTTAATTGAATTTTGTATGTGGTTTTAATGTTGTGAGCCGCCTAGAGCCGCTTTGTGCTGGCTAGACGGGATATAAATCTAAATAAATAAATAAAATAAATAAATATATTCATCATCCTGGTTCTTCTGGGCTTGCAAAAATTCCCCCTTCCTTGGATTGTGATTGAGCAGGCATTGCCACATTGGCACTGGGTTCTGTTGGGCACTAGTACATTGCACTGGTATTGCTGGGCTTGCAAAATGCCCCCCCCCACTTTCATTTTCTACCATAGAAATTATCTGGGACTTTGAATCTGTTCTGCTGGGATTCTATTGCCCTTGCCTTTTTATTTTATTTTATTTTATTTTATTTTATTTTATTTTATTTTATTTTATTTTATTTTATTTTATTTTGCTGTTTTCCCCCCTTCTTTGAGAACAATGGAGGATTGGGCACCTTCTTTGGGGGCTATAACTCAGTCCCCATAATTCCAATCATCACCAAACTTGGAAGGGTGGTAGAGGAGTGTTATCTGGAAAACCCCTGTAATTTTTGCATCTTTAGCTTGCATAGAATCCATTCTATATACTCCTGAACCTCCTAAACCTGCACCTGCCATTTCCCCAGAAAGCATTTTCCTGGGGCACCTTCTTTGGAGGGCTGTAACTCAGACCCTGTAAATCCAATCCACACCAAATTTAGAGAACAGGTAGAGGAGAGTCAGCCAGAGATCTCTGATGAGTTTGGTTTCTCTAGAGTTCCAGAGGGGCTATTCTATCATGTCACAAACCTCACAAACTCAACCAGTTTGTTTGGCTGCTAAAAGTTCATGATGGTTCATGGTTCACAAATTAGGCACACCATGAAATGAACCAAATTGCATTTTCCCACTCATGTCCATCCCTAGTGACATCCTAAGCCGAGTTATACTCTTCTAAGTTCATTGAAGTCAGAGTAAGATTTAGACTGGTGTAACTTTGCTTCATATGGCTCTGTCAGGGCATAACTGGGTCTTTAAACTGACAAGACCTGAATAAAACATAGTATCATTTGCAGTTTGTTTCCCTTTGGATGCATTGTTATAATGACCAACATTGGACAGATTGCATTGTGTGTGTTTTTGCCCTTGCACAGTCAGAGGTATCTATTTGAGAACTGAGCACAAGAACTTATAGCAAGATTATCTGGCTTTGTGAGCAGACACTTAAGGCACACAGGGACACTTAAGAAGTAAGCTTCAATTAAAAATCTCAAATGAGATTGTTTCCCCCTATAGGCATATTAAAATTGGAGGTGGCAGGTGGACACATGGAAACATGAAGCTACCTTATGCTGAGTCAGGCCCTTGGACCATCCACGTCAGTACTGGCTATGTAGACTAGCAGCAGCTCTCCAGGGTCTCAGGCAGAAGTCTTTCACATCACCTACCACCATTTCTTCTTTTAAATGGAAATGCTGGTGATTGAACCTGAGGCCTTTTGCATGCCAAGCAGATGCTCTACCACTGACCTCTAGTCCCTCCCCAAATAGTGATAGGGTAGCTGTGAAGAAGCCATCTAAGTGTGTAAGAAAGCAGGGTAATAGTGAAGTCCAGAAGCATCAAAATTCACTTGGATGCATCTGAACAGCTTGCAAAAATGTCAGCTCCCTGCTCGCAACCAGCAAATTGAACCAGCGTGTGTTTAATCATACCTATTGCAAACTGCTGCAAAGCTGCCACTGGGCAGATGTTGAAAATGCAGGAAGATGCAACATGTATAACATAGTCCACCTTCAAAAATGTGTCCATCTATATTTAAAAAGCAAAGAGAAAATAATTCAACCATCTGTCTGGCCTTCAGACTGCACTCTGATGTTCTGTCCATGCAAAAGATGCTGCATGCTAGCTTCACTGTACACCTGGAAATCCCTCTGGCTCAATTACAGTTACTAAAGATGGCTCAGTCACTCCAGGCATCTCTGTCCACCCTCTGTCAGCACAAGTCAGACTCCAACAAGGCACTTACCACCTTTCTTCTAATACGGCAGGTGATGGAGCTCTATGACTTCCCTTGGGAGACTTGTTCACAAACTAATAAATCTCACTCTCTTTCCTCGTATTCTCTTTTCCCTTTAAATTCCAGAAGCATGGCCTGAAAAAGATCATAAAATGGGGGGGGGGTTCTCCCTACTCCATTCAAACAACAGGAGACCGGCAAAGATATTGGAACCATAAGCTGTAGCCACAAGGCAAAACCTTGTTCGGGAAGAAGACAAATTAGGGTGAAAATAACTATCAACGCTGAAGCAAATGCTAGTTAGATTTATAAAAGTTTGCTTAAACCCTATGGGCAATTGTACTTCCCACTGCAATGTAAGTATGCCATATATGTTGGTTGGTATCTCTACTTGTTATTTTCCTTCCTTCCTTCCTTCCTTCCTTCCTTCCTTCCTTCCTTCCTTCCTTCCTTTCCTTCCTTCCTTCCTTCCTTCCTTCTTTTGACCCTTCAAATAGCAACACTCTCAAAATGTTTTAATTATGGTGCTCATTTCTGAGAAGTGTATATTTCCTATGGCATTATATTTGTGAAGGTCATGATCTCAGGCAGTCAAGGGTGGCCTTCCCATTGAGCATGGCAAGGAGCGTTAATCCAGTACATATTTGGCCCTGGACTGACCCACTTACAGCCTCCATCTCTGGACAAAATGGATTTCAAGCCCTGTGTCATTTGTCATCAGAAATTGTGATTTTGCTGCAACTGCAGTGACACAGCACCAGGTGATTTTTGTGTGTTCCACAAGGAACATCTAATCATAAGTAGCTATACCATTTAAAATAAAGAGAAAACTTTTGGGGGGAAGGCAGCCTGTCTAAAGCTTGACCAAATGGGTGTTTACATCAGAAGCCTCCCTCCACCAGACAACACCATCTGTGTTTGACCCTACATTATATTACGGGGTGAGTAGAAGCATGGATTGCTGTTCCAGTGGCTTTAGGAACATCTGTGGATTCAGCTGAAGGAGCCCAGAAATTAGTGTGATGACTGGAAGATGGTGCAATAACTTTGCCAACTGAATTAAGATAAGCAGCTGCTGAGATGGCATGAGAAGGCTGTTGGTTCCCTAGGCAAGCAGATTGCACAGGGCTCCATTCTATGCATTAGGGGGACCCCCTCGAGTGTGCACACAATTATTCTGTATAGAAGTCCTTTTCCTTCAACCCCAGACCAAAACTCCTCATTAGAAGTCTCCCAAATGCACTGCTGATTGACCAAGCATGAAGACTCACAGACACATCTGCAACTCTGACAAACAAGACCAGTCTTATGACAGAAAAAAAGAGCTTTGATTGGCCCAGGTCACAAATGTTGCCAGACTGGTGTTTTTTTCAACTGCATCAAGTCAGGCAACTAGCCCTGTACTTGTCTCATCCTGAGCTAGCCACTGTAATCCATGCAGCGGTCACCTCTAGGCTGGATTATTGTAAATTAATCTATGTGGGCCTTGAGGCTGACCCGGAAACTCCAACTGGTACAGGATGCAGCAATGCAAATCCTTACAGGGACACCACACACAGCACATATTCAACCTATGTTGTGCAAGCTGCACTAGCTTCCAGTGGACTACCAAATTAGGTTCAATGTTCTGGAATTGACCTTCAAGGCCCTAGACAGCCAGGGACCCACATACCTTCAGGACCGCCTCTCCTGGTATACCCTCAAAACAGCATTGCACTCTTTAGATCAGAATCTATTGGTGGTCCCCGGCCCGAGAGACATCCAGCTGTCCTCAACCAGTGCCAGGACCTTTTTTGCCCTGACTCCAACCTGATGGAACTCTCTGCCAAATAACATCCGCTCCCTACAGGACTTGTTACAGTTTACTGGATTTCTTGTGCCACCTCTAGTTACATTTTTTTTTCTGTTACTGATTTTAACTTGTTTATAATTGATGTTTTATGACCATGCTCTGAGCCTGGCTTGATGGGGAGGGTGGTTGAAAAATCCAATAAATAAATAAATATTATTTTGGTTTACTGGAATGTGCTATAAGTATGGGTTGTTCCTGCCCCCTGAGAGCCAAAGTTGACAATAAATGGAGGGAAAAATAAATTCCATGCCTCTGTCTCCTCCTCCTCCTCCTTCGAGGAGTGGGATGCCACCATGACATGGCCCCTGCCTAAAGGAAATGTAGAAAAGTCCAGGAAGAAGGCAGACTTGGGAGCTGCTTTGCTTTTTTGGCAATAGTAGTCTTTTTCTGTTAAGAGTCCACCTGCTTTCACTCTACTGTGGCTTGAGCCCTTCAAGGGCGTATCCTTACCCTACCATGAGCTATAACTAGAATGACAGGAGCAAGAGAGGGTGCCAATTCATAGTTTAACATTTAGACCAGCTAATACATGTTAGGCTTACTGTCATGTTTTCCCCAGTTTGTTTCACATGTATATACAATAACTTGTCGGTTTAGGGTTCATCTCTCTACTACCTGGGGTTGCCAGTCTCCAAGTGGTAATATATGACAGATCACAAGAAGAGCAGTTAAGAACAACCAAAATGCAGCCGTGATATAATTACACAGTGTAACATCGTATAGCCAATTATAGTGTTTACCAAGCACATTCATACAAACATTTGCATGCAAAGAGTGTGACAGATAAATGTTTTAAATAAATAAAGCACTTGTGCCAAAGTTCAGTTCTAATTATTTCCTTATCAGTTTCTTCTTGTATATGTTTAGTCCAAGCATAGCAACTGTCAAGCCTTCCAACAAGTCAGCTAAAGATCCCAATTTCCGTCCTTTCTCAAGGCAAACCTGGCAGTCAAACCAGTCTTGTCAAATTTGTTGGTAGAGTTCTACTACAAAACCCCAGTCCCTCTCAGTATACAGTTCTTTGCTGTAGCTTGCAATATCTCTATGCACTCCTAGGACTCCACCAAAATCTCCAGGTATTTTCCAACCCAGAGCTGGCAACCTTTACAGAACTGTACTGTAAACCAGTGTTCCCTCTAAGCTGAGTTAGTGTAAGCTAGCTCACAGTTTTTTAACCTCCAGCTCACACGTTTTTTTGTCTTAGCTCAGGAAGGATGGCTCCAGAGCAAGCTAATTTATGTATTAGCCAAATCACTTGCTCACAACTTCAATGCCAGTAGCTCACAAAGTAGAATTTTTTTGCTCACAAGACTCCACAGCTTAGCAGAAGCATTGCTGTAGACTCCTGTTTTATTTGCTTCTGTTTATGTGCTGCCTGCTGATGTATCCCATATTATTTGCTGGAGCCATATATAATTTTTGAATGTTTTAGTATCCATGCCTTTCGTATGTTTTCATGTATCACAATCTGATTCAGCTTGCAGGTTGCTTTTTGCAGCACATTGTGCATTAGTGCCTTCCAATAAACTGCTTAATTTGTATCAGTAGCATATTGGATTCTCTGTCTTCCTACTGACAGTTTTGTACCCACCGAGGTGATAAAAAAAAACTTGTGGGTGCAGAGGCCACCTGCTTAAGGGGACTGAATTAACAAGGCAGACTGCCTCAAGAAATAGCTTTAAGAGTTCTCTTAACCAGCTGAGAATTTTCAGTTCTTCATGTAAATTTTTATACTTTGACCACTGAGGTAGTAGGATTTGAATAATTTACCTCAAGTAACAAAATACTCTGGGCCATCTGTACCTGCAGCAGGGATGGGCACAAACAAGCTGGTGAACTAAAGTTCAGCATGGATTTTGGCTGGTACATGATTTGCAAACCGATGTTCATGAACCAAAGAACAGCCATGGACTTCCACAAATGTTGGTGCAGTTTGTTATGGTTCGTGGAGGTTTGTGAAGAGAAATTTCTGCTCTTCATGAAAAACAGCTGAGCAGTGGGGAGCTCCCTGCTGCTAAGCTGTTTGGAACCCCTGTTTTCTGTTCCCTGTGGCTTTTTCTGGGGAGCAGAAAGCAGGTTTTTATCAATGCTGCAGGGACCAGAAAGCAGGGGTTTCCAAACAGTGGGGACCACCACCCAGCTGTTTAGTTTAAATGGCTCCAAGCTATTTAAACCCTGCTTTTTGCTCCCTGTGGCTTTTCATGCAGAGCAGAAAGCAGGGGGTTAAATGCTGTGAGCCATTTAAACCCCTGCTTTCTGTTCCTTGTGGAAAGCCACATGGAGCAGAGAGCAGGGTTTAAATGGACTGGAGCCATTTATATATCTTGGCTTGGAGCCATTTAAACCAAACAGTTCTGCTCAGCTGTTTGAAAACCCCTGCTTTCTGTTCCCTGCACAAAGCTGTGGGGAACAGAAATCAGGGGTTTAAACTTTAAATTGATCATGAACCAATGTGAACTGTGACCTGGTTCATGAACCAACTTCCCGGTTTGTATGGGTTCTTGGTTTGACTGAACCATGAACTGAACTGCAAAAATGTGCCCATCCCTAACAGACAAAAACGGTTAAAGTCTGGTGAAAATGGACAAAGAACTTCTACCTCTTTCCTAATTGCGTAAAAAGTCAAAGAGGCAGGAAATGGTGGCCAGAGCATGGTGGTGCTGGGGATACTGATATACTGTTTTAGCCACTGTGTTTTTTTCTTATTTTCATCTCTGGTGTTCTATGTAGGTCAGCCTAGTGACCCACAGCATGCTTAATGGGTCATTTGAAACTAAGGACAAAAAATAGCAAGTGATGTTTTAAGCTACCATCATAATTTGAAATGTTGCAGGACAGACAGAAGAGTGAGAATCACAGGCCTGCCGATGTTACATAAGCATACCCTTAGAAAGGTTGAAAATTCCAAACATCCTTATAAGCTGTCAAGTTGAGAGATCTGACATCTTCCTTCAGCAAGCATCAGTGCCCCCAGAAATAATTAGAGAAGGACACTTGCCAAGATTTTCTCTAAATATTCCAATATAGTCACCCAAGGTGTGAAGAGACAAAATCTAGACAGGGCATTCTGACCTTCACCAGTCTTTCCGTGGTGAAAGCAAAATTTATTGGGGTGGGGGGGGGGACACATACATATTGTATAATGTGAATAAAATGAAGGAAACAATATGAAAAAGAGCAATTTCTTTTTGCTACCAATGAAATACTTTTCCCAATTGGGTATGAGCAAATGCACCCTATTTTTAAAAAAATCTTTTAAAATATTAACTTATGTTTGCCGATAGTTATAGATATCTGACTTTCTGTAGGTTTGTTTGTATTGTGTGTCCAGGTATTAAGATGGTTTTCTAAACAATAGAGAGAGAGTTTTTACATGTACCATATGTATCATTCAGATGTGTATGTACCGTGTTGATTTAGTGACTCACTAATAACATTGAAAAATTCAGGCATTTTATTTATTTTATTTTATGTGTACGTACCATGTGGATTTATTGACTCAACAATAACAACGAAAAATGCAGGCATTTTATTGGGAGAAAGAGGTATGGAAAAAGAAAATGTTGGAAACCTTATTCCTACACCATGGTGAAGCAAAATCAAACGGGGGCAGGGGTCAAAAAACCAGAGATGGGGGGGGGGAAATCCCTGCTCAAACAGCTGTACCAAGGAAAGTTGATTGAGTGGTTAAAACCTTGGAGTCTTCCTTGTCCTCATCTTCTTATAGTTTCAGAGGACAGTCTTTATTATCTCATTTTCTAGGTTTTCCTTTGTAGATAATTCTTCATGAATCTTCCCTTTCCAATCTGTTTAGATCTCCCTCAGCAGCCACCTAACATATGTTTAGGGAAACCCGTACCTATCCATAAGAGTGGCTGGTAGATAAAATTATAAACTATGAAGCAGCAAGGTTGTCTGTGAACTGTGATGCAGGGGAAATTCCAGATGGATTGTGGGTTTTACTCTGCCCTAGAAAATAAAAGGAAATAGTTGTAATGTGGGGACCTTAGTGGAATCTGCTGTGGATTCTACTTTGATTTGGAGGACTTCTCATTGCCTATAGGCCTCAAGGCAAGGGAATCCATGTGCATGCTGAAAAGTAAATTGTCTCCCCTCTCCCTATCATGGTGCAAACTTGATTGGACTACACATATATCAGAACAGTGTGGATACTGTAGGCTTTAGTCTTCCAGACAAGTCACTTCATGGGGGAATAAAGAGAAGTCAATCTATACTGTGTTAGCCAACAATAATTTTGCAGGGATATTTTGTTGCATCATAACATAGCATCATAACAGAATATCAGAAAAGCCTCAGCAAATGCCTAACAATGATTCAGGCAGTGAGAATTGCACTACAGATTCCAGCAAGCATCTAGTTTTGTATAGAATCTAGGTAGGATCTTGGATCAAAAGGTGTTATTCTACTAACTTAATAACACTTTTATCCTCCTGAATAGTCCTGACTAGCTAAACTCATAAGATCTTGGAAGCTAAACAGAATTTGATATGGTTAGTACTTGGATGGGAGGCTATCAAGGAATAGCAGGGTTATTATGCACAGGAAGGCAAAGGTAAACTACTTCTGCTCATATCTTTCCTTGAAAACCCCATGAGGTGTCACCATAAATCAATACTTTTCCTCCATCGTTATGAATTGTCACAGTCCGATATTTGACTGGTAGATGGTGTTCTTCAATTCAAGATCTAGCCAAGTTCTTGAGAATTGCAGAGGAATCTTAATAGGATTCTTGCTTTTACAAACAAAGATCTGAGCTGGTGTTATTGGCTCAATGCCCAGAATGTTCAGGAGTTTCTTGAGATTTCTAGGCACTGCTCCACGGGCTCCAGTGACAAGTGTGATGGTCACCTTTTTCTCCCAGAGGGGCTCTAACTCTATCTGTAGGTCTTGGAATTTTGTGGTCTTCTCCTGTTCTTTCTTTTCTATTCTACTGTCTCCTGGGATTTCAGTGTCAATGATCCAAGCCCTGTTTCCCTTTTTTTTTCTACAATGGCGATATCAGGGGTGTTATGCTCAAGGTGTTTATCTGTTTGCGATCTCATGTCCCCAAAGAACCTTTGTTTCATCATTCTCCATGATTTTGTCTGGTTTGTGCTCCCATGCATTTCTGGATGATGGCGAGTCATAGTTCTTGCAAGATGACAGTGCAAACAGCTGCAACTCTGTTGTGATATCCTTTATAGCTGGCTTGAACAATTTTACTGAAGGCACTGACCATGTGGTTCACTGTTTCATCCTTTGTCTTGCAAAGTCAACATTTGCTGTGATCATTGGAAAGCCAGTTTGGTGTAGTGGTTAAGTGTGCAAACTCTAATCTGTGCGAACCAGGTTTGATCCCCCACTCCTCCACTTGAAGCTGCTGGATGACCTTGGGTAAACCATAGTTCTGTCAGAGCTGTTCTTGAAAGAGCAGTTTCTGTCAGAGCTCTCTTGGCCCCACCTACCTCTCAGGGTGTCTGTTGTGGGGAGGGGAGGGGAAAGGAGATTGTAAGCTGCTCTGAGACTTCAAGTGAAGAGCGAGGTATAAATCCAATCTCCTCCTCCTCCATCTTCTTCCTATCTGTTTTGAGTTCCTGTTCTTGTGCAACTAGAATGAGTCCTTCTATTTCTTTCTTTGAGTGCCCAGTTTGGAGCCACTTGCAGGTGTTCTCATGATCAATTTCATTCTCAGTGTCTTTCAAATAGTGCCCATGCAAGTGCGTTTCCTTTCAGTTGTCAAAGTCAGTTTTGATTACAAACGTTATGTAATCTTCTTTTGTTTCTGTGATTTTATTTTTTTTCTGCAACCTTCTGGTGGAGGAGGGGGAAACTGTTTCCAGTTCCCCCTCCAACTGGAGATGCCCCCCCACACACACACCACTCTCCTGCTGTATGTGAAAAGCCTCTGATCATCAGGAGTAGAATTGGAGAGAGTGGATTCAGTGATCTAAAACAGGAGGAAGAGTCAGAGAAGTCCCATTCTGTGAGCTTTACTCCACTCATGTTACTTTGAATCCAACCAATAATTCTGGGAATTGCACAGAAATCTGCTTTTGAATTCAAGGACATCAAACTGTCTGTGGGATTTTTCTTCCAGGGTTCATTCATCACTATAAATAAAAGTATGAGTTTCTTGGCCTGAACAAACTTGGCCTCTGAGGATGGGCTAGATCCTATGGATTTGTGCTGCTAATGGAAACTTCCTCCTCTAGAGCAAGGGGTCTTCCCCTAATTCAAGAAGCTTTTCTATTAGCAGAAATGCATCTTACATTCAGGGAAGTACCTTGCAATGGAGGCAGTTGCTACCATTATCAGAGCAGATCTATAAAATCCAATTGGTATGTTGTCAGCAGACATTTCACCTACTTAAAAATCTACTTGTTCCTGTGAGAACCGTTCTTGGCTCTTCCAACTGTCATTCACCTCTCAAATTATAATAAGGAGAGAAAAGGTCAATGCTTTATGCAAAAGACCTCTGTTAATCTAAAGAGAGTGCATATATAACATAGAAAGCGAAAATACAAATATGTGGATAAATGATTTGCCTAACTAAGCACAGTTCATAAACTACAGTGAACACATGTATAATCTGTGCATATTGTACTCTTGATTTTTCTTTATACATGTACTAAGTAATTCTCATGTTAAATTCAGTGCATCAACAACTGAACATGTGATTGGACCTCACATTTATCTGGATACTGGTTATGAATTGTGCTTGTAAAGTGAATACATATCGCCCCTTCCTTATAAACAAATGCACGCACATATATGCAGGATGTATGTGTGTTCATTGTAACATGTGAACAGTATTTGTGTACTGAATAATTCTCATATAACATCCCAAGTGTGTACAGTTGAATATGTGATTTAAACCCCACATGTACCCAAGTGCAGTTTCATTTGTAAAATGAATGTGTGCAAGCTCTTTTTTACAAACAGGTGTATATGCATGCATGCAGGGATATGTGTGCATTCACTGTAACATGAGCAAGGCTACTATAAGGCAGCTTCATTTGTTCATGTCTATGTGTCAAACACCGAGAAAGGGTTGTTGTTGTTTTTAATCCAGTGGAAGCTTTCAATGTGAAGATTTGCTGGCAACTAATACTACTGACTATTTCCTCCAAAACACTACCAAGATCCAGGTAATGATAATAATAATAACCAGAGCATAACAGCAAGCATTGGCCATTTGCAATACTTGGGCACATGTGCATGACCAGAACTCAAAGCACTGGCGAGACAGAACACTTATGCTCCAATGTATCTTTGGCTCTCAAGAATGCTAAATTCCTTCCATTTGTACAGACCCCAAGGCCCCCAAATGAGTACATCAACATGCTGCTTGATCTTGAGAGCTGGACAGTGCAATCCTGTACTGCATGATTTAGACTGTCTCTGATCATACCAAGGCTGAGGACAGACTGGCAGTCTGGCCCACTCTGCCTCCACTTTAAAAGCGAAGGCAGAGCGGCAGTCCAGACTGCCACATCTGCCCGGAGGAGGCGGCCCGGATGTAACATGTCCGGTGCCGTGCTCCTCCTGCAGCAGCCGGGCACCACTTCAAAGTGGTGTCCCAGCTGCTGTGTGTGCGTTCCACCTGCTTCCGGCGGGTGTGAACGTGCGCTGGGCCGGGGGAGCCATGCGGTATTCTGCTGCTGGAAGCCACCTGCAGTCTGGACACTGCAGGCGGCTTCCTTGCGGCGGCATGTGAACACTGTGCCCCCGCCGTATTCTGCCATGCTGCAGAAGCGCGGCAGAACACCAATCTGTCCTCGGCCCTAATAATACTTGTATGCTGTTAAGTTGCAGCTGACACATGGCAACCCCAAGACTATGGGGTTTTCAAGGCAAAAGTTGAGCAGAAGCAGTCTGCAGCCCCAGATGGCAAGCAGGGGCAGCGTGGTGCCCTAAGTAGCGGCCAGGGCACCCCTGCCCCAGGACCCGCTGATAGAGCCGGCATCGGGTTGGGCAGGCACCAGCTTCCCACACTCGCCACTGGCCCACCCCCTCCACCCGGCATGGACTGCCACAGCTGCCCTCACTCTCTCTCCTCCCCGCGGCACTGCAAACAGGACCCTGGGTGAGTCCAGGCCCCGGCTTACTATTGCCTTCCCCTGCATATCAGCTCTCCTCTTCCTCGGTGGTCTCCCATCCAAGTACTAACCATGGCTGACCCTGCTTAGCTTCTGAGCTCTGATGAGATCAGGCCAGCCAGAGCTATTCAAGCTAGTGAACATACCTACAACTTACAATAAATCCGTGCAAACTTTAAAGCTGATTTTAAACATATCAGACAAGTATTCTCCATTGCTGTACAGGTTTTTTTTTTTTTAAATACCCTATCATTGTTGAATTTTAGCATTGTTCAGGTTGCATTGAGAAAACGGCTTCCACATCCATGAAGAAATGAAAAGGGGGGGGGGGGGATCTGCTCCCGACTCTGGCAACCGAGACTTGATCAAATAATTCCAAATAGCAACACACTCCCAAGTCTAAGTGGAAGCGCTGGCAATGTTGTTAATTCCTTGCCACAAGACAGATGGCTACCAGCAGGATCAGCACCTGGCGGGTTCATTAAGCATGCACCAACATATGGGGAAATGATAGCTAGGCCACCGTCAAAAATCTTGTGTCTTCACAGGCACTTTAATCAGATGGAGCAGGGAAAAGAAAAAGCCGCCACAGTATTTTCCCCGTAGGAAGGATGAGATCAAGTGCCTTGATTGCCTGCTCAAAGGAAACCGTGGATACAAATGCTCTCCTGTAGCATCTGTGGAGTCGCAGGGCCTTTTGCAGCAATGGGACAATCACAGACCTTGTTTGCTCCATGGAGGCAACCATGTGAGGCCACATCTGAAGAGGGCTGGTGGGGAATGGGAGAGTCAGATTGCTAGAGCCTCCTAGCCATTTTGTTAACTATTTCAGACAGGGAGCAGGATGAGTGTGTGTGTGTGTGGGGGGGGGATTTTCATGGGATCCTGGCAACGGGAATGGCATTTAAGGGGACCTGCAGACCCCAGAGCCAGTCTTGATCCAAAAATGTTGTGTGATTTCCACTCTCTTCTTATCCTGCTTTCTTGCATAAAAATGCATACCGGTGTGTGTCAGGTGCCGTCAAGTCACTTCCAACTGATGGCAACGCTACGATTTAAGGTTCTCCAAAATGTCCTACTGTTAATAGCCTTGCTCAGATCTTGCAAACTGAGGGCCGTGGCTTCCTTGATTGAGTTGATCCATCTCATGTTGGGTCTTCCTCTTTTCCTGTTGCTTTCAACTTTCCCTAGCAGTATTGTCTTTTCCAGTGACTCTTGTCTTCTCAAAGTGTGCCCAAAGTACAAAAGCCTCACTTTAGTCGATTTAGGGAGAGTTCACACTTGATTTGATCTAGAACCCACCAGTTTGTCCTTTTGTCAGTCAAAATGCATGTACCCCACTTTTCCAGGAGCAATAAAAACAGCTTACAAAATTAAGCAGGGCAGGCACATGGAAGTGATAAACTAGAGAAATAGGGTGAGGAAGTGATAAACTAGAGAAGCAGGTGAGCTGACAAGCAGGCACTCTAACCACATATTTGTCTTTTTTTGCTGAAGACAGGGTCTTTCGTGGTGGCGGCATTTGCTTATGGCACTCTCTTCCTGTGTCTCATTGATTGGTGTTGACACAGGTGCAAGGTATAGACACTGCGAATTTCCCCCTTCAGATTTAGTTGCAGTCTTGTCCTTTTCTGCACAGGGGGTTGGGCTGGTGTGGTGCTTGCATGTGGCCCACAAAGAAAACTCTTTGTGCTAGCATGAAACAGAACCTCATGTTGGCCAACCAATGAAGTGGCCAGTGGATGAGTTGTTTTATATCACGATAAACTTCCTAACTGTACGAGTGGTTGAGCAGTGGAACAGACTGCCTCAGAAGGTGGTGGATGCTCCTTCGCTGGATGTTTTCAAGAGGAGGCTGGATTACCATCTTTCGGGTATGTTGTAGGGCTATCTTTCGGCTATGCTTCTACGGAGTGTAGGGGGTTGGACTAGATGACCTGCAAGGTCCCTTCCATCTCTAACATTCTATGATTCTATGCTTGCCCCTGCCCTTAGTGTCTTCTTAGAGCCAGTTTGGTGTAGTGGTTAAGTGTGCGGACTCTAATCTGGGAGGACCGGGTTTGATTCCCCACTCCTCCACTTGCACCTGCTGGATGACCTTGGGCAAGCCATAGCTCTGTACCAGCTGTTCTCTCAAGGACAGTTGTCTCAGAGCTCTCTCAGCCCCACCTACCTCACAGGGTGTCTGTTGTGGGGAGGGGAAGGGGAAGGAGTTTGTAAGCCGCTCTGAGACTCCAAGTGAAGGGCGGGGTATAAATCCAATCTCCTCTTCTTCTTCTTCTTCTTCTTCTTCTTCTTCTTCTTCTTCTTCCAGTACTGCAGAATGGGCATCATGATGCTCACTGATCTAAGGACTGAGTAGGAATCTCTCAGCTCACACAGAAATAAAGCCTTGAGATTGGAAAGTATGTATGCTTGCATTTAACCTTCTCTACACTGCATGTCTGTAGGGGGACTGAAGGGAAGGCTTTACTCTGGGTTAATGGTAGTCTTAAACATGTCTTTATTGTAGGGTTGCCAGCCCCCAGGTCTGGGAGGTGGTTTCCTCACTTCTGGGGGCTCCAATCCACTGTCAGCCAGCTGGCCAGTAGGGGAAGCCCTGCACCCAAGAGCAGTCACCTGCAGCCACCCCTCCCTCCTCCGGCAGAGATTTAAAGAGCTTCATCTGTTCAGTGGGAGCTCATGGCCCACCAATCAGCTGGTAAAGGTCAAGGTTTCCCTTGATCAAAAGCCAGTTGAATCTGACTCTAGGGGGGCAATGCTCATCTGTGCCAGCACTGTCCGAAGACTTTTTTCCATGGTCATGTGGCTGGTATGACTAAATGCTGAGGTGCAAAAAAATGCTGTTACCTTCCCACCAAAGCTGTACCTATTTATCTACTTGCAACTTCTGGCTTTTGAACTGCTAGGTAGGCAGGAACTGGGACCAGAGACGGGAGCTCACTCTGTCATGTGGCACTTGGGTCTCGAACTGCTGAACTACTGACCTTCCGTTCTGCAGCTCAGCATCTTAACCTCTGAGCCTTGCACACCATGGCCCCCACCCTGCTCACAAATAGACCTTTTAAAGAGTCATTTTATGAGTGGGGCGGCAGCCAGTGACAGCTCTTCTCCCTCCCTGCTGAAAGATTTAAAGGGCCCTCCAGCTGATCAGTGGGCCATGAGCTCCCACCAAACAGCTGAAGCCCTTTAAATCTCTGCAGGAGGAGAGGGAGAGGGATGGCTGTGGGTGGGTGGGGCTTAGGGCATCCTCACCCACCCCTGGAATGCCCCCCCCCCAATCCCCTAGCTGCAGTGAGGACGGGATCTGGCAATCCTACTTTATTGGTCACAGTTGGAAAGGGCAATGTGGGTAAAACATATGACCTACAGGCAATTAGTTAGGAGAGCACTCTGAGACATCAGCTGGATGTCAGAACGGGACCTTTGTTACAGAAGGAAGTTGAGGGTTAGAATAATAGAGTAATAGAATCTCAGAGTTGGAAGGGGCCATACAGGCCATCTAGTCCAACCTCCTGCTCAGTGCAGGATCAGCCTAGAGCATCCTTGACAAGTGTTTGTCCAGCCGCTGCTTAAAGACTGCCAGTGAGGGGGAGCTCACCACCTCCCTAGGCAGCTGGTCCCACTGCTGCACATCTCTTGCTGTAAAAGAGTTTTTCCTAATTTCCAGCTGGTACCTTCCAGCCCTTCATTTAAAACCATTCTTGTGAGTCCTATCCTCTGCTGCCAACTTGAGTGGCTCCCTGCCATCCTCTAAGTGACAGCCCTTCAAATACGATCATGTCCCCCCTCAACCTCCCCTTCTCCAGACTGAACATCCCCAAGTCCCTCAGCCTTTCGTCATAGGGCTGATCATTCTCGTCACTCTCCTCTGCGCCCGCTCCATTCTGACCACATCCTTTTTGAAGTGAGGCCTCCAGAACTGCACACAATACTCCAGGTGTGGCCTGACTAATGCATTGTACAGCAGTACTATGACATCTTGTGATTTGGATATTACGCTTCTGTTGATATGCCCCAAGATCGGATTAGCCCTTTTTTTTTTAAGCTTGTGTTTGGGCTGGTAGAAAAGTAACCCCTAGAGGCAGCCATGTCCTGCTAGTCCAAAGCTTCAAGGCAGAGGAGAATGGGTATGGCACATCTCCTTGAAGATCTATTCCTGACTATGACTTTGTGACTAGTCCTAGTCTCTGAGGAAGGATGGAATTATCCATATAACATGGATGACAACCAGGGAAGGCTTGACTCAGGTGCTCCCAGAAGCGTTAATTCCCTGCACTGAAAAGAAAATTAACAACTCAATTGCCCATTACAAATCCTTGTGGCTGTACACAAAGTCCCAATCCTTTATTTACACAAGAACTTACATGGACCTCTTCATTCTGTGTCCAAGTGCAATACCTTTTATGTTCTGATATGCTCTGTAGCGTACTTTTGATGCTTTGTGAGTTTTAATGATGCCGATGTATTGAAAGCTGTCTTGAAAACTACAGCTGAAACAAGTTAGATCAGAGGCTGTGGTTTCAGAAGACCATGAAACCCTGCTGCTCAGTTTTGTCATCTGCTGAGTTTGTCGCTGCAGCACTTCCACCAGGCCATATTTATAGTTCCCACTGTCACGACTAGCAGGAATTCCTTCTCCTTGAGATCCAGCACAGTAACACAAAGACCTGGATCCATCTGCCTTCAACTGGGAGCCTCTAGAACAGTGTTTTTCAACCTTTTTCGAGCTAAGGCACATTTCTTTCATTGAAAAAATCCTGCGGCACACCTGACAATATCTCACGGCACAGTGGTTGAAAAACACTGAAATACAAGATAAATGGGTCATTAGTTGCCTCAGCTCAAGTATTAACTATGACAGTATTACAAATACACGTAATAGCCACTCAACTTGAAATCGTAAGTTACAGATCCAAAGTGTAATGGCTCCTTCCCATAACATTGACCTGAGTTTCAGAAGAAATATAATGTGGATGTATTTTAATACTGAGATTCTGCTAAAGTTTTTCAAATAGAGAGTTTAAACTCTTACTCTTATGTGAACGGCATTCCGCTGACCATAAGTGATTTGAAGAGAAGCACAGTACACCCATTCTTCGCTGAGGGACAGTTACTGATTTGAACCCCACCCTGACAGAAACAGCTAGCTGTTACCATCAAACATATTCATGTTTACTGGAATGTCTTGGTGCAAATCACCCTACCTCAGGCCGGCCACAGAGCGTGCGAGCGGAATCAGTGAGACCGCGCCACTGTTCTTTCTCGCATGCGCAAACGCGTCCCGGAAGGTCAGCCCGGAAGGCACATTTTTTTCATTGAAAAAATCCAGCGGCACACCTGACAATATCTCGCGGCACACCAGTGTGCCATGGCACAGTGGTTGGAAAACACTGCCCTAGAAGCATACAGAAGCACAGCACATCTCACCAGGCACGGGAGAGGACTACTCCCACTTCACACATCAAATATAAACAGGAAACATGACATGAGCTTTCTGTATCTGCTGAGATCTTTAATACCCAAAGTCTTTGTTACTGTATGGCCTCAAGCAAAATGTCAGTAATGATTATTAATGCGTTTGTAGCTTTTGGGAGCCTGACTGTAGGATTAGGTAAATCAATATAACATAGAGTTGTTTGATGGACCAAACGTAATTCAGTCCCACTTCTTTCTGTCTACAGGCAGGTCCACATGAGAATCCTGCTCACGACATCCTTTCTCTCCCCCCCCCCCCTTTACCTGCAGTCAACTCTTGTTTTCCATTTGTAACTAGGGCACCTTCTATTTCTCTTTTCAAGTGAAAAATAGTGCTTGATAGGCAAGGGATATTTTCAGAAATAACTTATAATTTGTGATAAAAAACGTACCTACGATTTTGTGTGCTGATGTCTTTTTTTTTTTTCCTCCAGCCTCTCCTCTATATTTCTGGTGCCTTTTTTGGTCATCTGGTCTGTTCCTCCAGATAGACCGTCTCCCTGTGGTTGCTGAAGGCCTGCTATGGGGAGACGAAGTTGCCTCCTTGTAAGGAGGAAAGGGAGGCAGATTGGCTGAGTCCGCAGCTGGATCTGGAAGGGGTGGGGCTAGCTCTATTAAGGTTGGCCCTGACCCCTTATTGTTTCATTCCTGCCTCCTGCTTGGAGTGTAGCAGCTGGGACCGGACAAGTTGCTGTGGTGGTGGGGAGCATTTCGACAGGCTTTTTCCATACGGTGAGGGGCGAGGAGTGCTTCGAGTGCAGCACAGCTGGGTATCGGCCCCTGTGGTATCCCCCCCCACACACACTCTTTTGCCCGGATTGCGTCATGGGTCGGCGGTTTCAGCCGGGATTGCCTCATGGCTGCTCAGAGTGTCATCGGGCTTTGTTTTCTCCCCCCCCCCTTTCTAAGAGCACTCCTTTAGCTCTGTTCATCCTCCCTCCCTTTCCTGCCGAGCCGGGGCGTGGAGAGTTGGGCGAACACGGCAAGGCTGGGTGGCAGCCTCTTTTGTCTCCCCCCACTTTTTGATGGCAGCTCTCCTGGCCCACCCACCCCCACGGCTGTGCGGGTGGGCTGCAAGCGTTCTCCTCTTCCTTAATTGGCTGTTAGGCCTGGATCACCTTGCAGCAGCATGGCACATCAGTGGGCTTTGCTTGCCCCCCCTTTTTATTGGCTTTCCCTTGCAGGTGGGAGCTTTCAGCCCTGGACAACGACTGGAGGTGGCAAGGTGGAGCAGTCGACTGTGGCATTGCTACTGGCTGCAGTTCCCTTTGGGTGGCCTTTTGGGAAGGCTAGCCTCTGTTTCAAACTAAATTTGTGCCTGGGTGTGGTGGGCTTTTTAGCTGGCTACACTGAGGGCTTAGGTGCAGTAGGTACGGCTCCATGGGCCCCTTATTCTCAGTAGCACACCCCCCCTTTTTTGCTAGCTCATTTTGGTTTTTAAGGGGGCCTTGAGAGAGTCTTCCCTGGTGTGGCTAAAAGGAGGGACCATCTTGAGGGGGTGTTGTTTGGCGGGCATCACTTCTATTTGGGGGAGGCCCACTGTTAGAGTCATGGCGGCTAGGAAGGGAAGGGGCCCACACCGAAGGTGGCCAAGCAGGCTCCTCCAGCTCCTCTGGTGGCTCCGTCATCTTCTGAGGATGAGGATGAAGTGAGGGAGCAGCAGATTATATTGGATAAGCTTGCCTCTTTGCAGCAAGCTAGAAGCACAAGGACACCCCCTCCTTTTCAGGCAGTTATCAGGTCTGCGCGGAGTATAGGGGGGAGAGCTGAGAGGAAAAGGTTTCAGGATGAGGTGCTTATGCAACTGTATTCCATTGAATCTATGTCTGTAGAGTCCACTAGTCACACCGAGTCGGACGGGGCATCCACAGTTTCGACTGCGGCAACGGTGGTTGCACTGGTTTATGAGGGGACATCCACGGCTTCGACTGCAACAACGGTGGTGGCACCGGTTTCTGAGGAGTCTGTGGCGGTGGCAGTTCCTGATGTTGAAGTGCCTGGTCCTAGTGGTAAGGATGACACTGAAGGGCAACCAGCCACGGTTTGGGCCTGGGGACCTATGCCCGGGTTCATACAGGATTCATCAGGGTCTAGTCAGCCTTGGGCTTGGGGCCCTCCTCCTATGAGTATGCAGTCCCCCTGGGGTCCTGTTCCGCAGCTGGGTATGGTTGGGTCTGCCACTCTATGGGGAGCTTGGGGTTTTTCCCCTCCATGGAGTAACCCCTATGGGACAGCTTCTGTAAAGGCTATGCCCTTCAGCAACGCAGCTTTGCCACTCAGTGACTACCTTCTGCCAGTCCCTAGGGAGAAGATTTACAAAGGTGAATACACTGATGTCTTTAACCTTCTTTACTGTGATTTGGAAAAGAAGGATAAAGAAGAGCTGGATGACATGGACAAGGAGATATTGAAGAAGCGGAAGGTTGACAGGACCTGGGCCAATTGGTTGTTGGGGTTTATTATCTATCTGAGAGTGATAGCCAGGGCTCAAAGCTGGAAGGCCGTGGCATTGCTCCAGTATCTTGATATTATTTACAAAGTGTATACTGGTTTTGTGGGCTTGGATGGCTCTGATACAATGAGGAGTTCAGAATGAGGGCTGCTATGAACCCCAGCCTCCCTTGGGACCAAATACACCCACACCTCTGGTTGCAGCTGATGTCTCAAGCATGGCCTACCATTGGGGACCGTTCCCACAGTGGACACATGGTTCATCACCTGTCAGCTGATACCAGTACTGCTCCCCATGGGACCACGGGGCAGGCGGTTCAACCCCGCTTGCTGTGCTGGGAATTTGGTTCCCAAGGGGTCTGTAGTAGAAAGATGTGCACCTATCGGCATGAATGTCCGCTGTTTAATGGACCTCATGCTTTCACAGCATGCCCAAAAGGAAAGCCCAGGCATAGTCAGCAGCCTAGAGGTGGAAGTGGCCCATCAGTGGCTACAGGAAAAGGGGCCCAGTCCACTTAAGCTCAGGTCCCTACAGTTCCGGCAGTATCCCAATAGAAGGGATGCTGCTTATTTGTTGGAGGGTTTTCAGAAAGGTTTTAGAATTCTGTTTACTGGGTTAAGGACGCCATTTTTGGCACACAATTTGAAGTCATTTAAGGGATTGGAGTTGGTGGTGAGTGCCAAGATTGCTAAGGAAGTTCAGGAGGGTAGGGTGTTGGGCCCATTTCCGGTGCCACCGCTGCCCAATTTGCGGGTTTCTCCTCTGGGCATAGTGCCTAAGAAAGCTCCCAGTGAATTTCATTTGATTCACCACCTTTCTTATCCCCGAGGTGAATCCGTAAATGATGCCATTCCGGATCATCTGTGCACGGTGCAGTACACCTCATTTACCAAGCGGTGTGGGTTGTATGTCACTGTGGTCATGGGACAGAGTTGGCAAAGTGTGACATCAAGTCTTCATTCCGTCTCTTCCCTGTGCACCCAGATGATTTTGAGCTGCTGGGGTTTTCCGTCAATGGACAATTTTTTATGGATAGGGCCTTGCCCATGGGATGTTCTGTGTCATGTGCTGTGTTTGAGTGCTTTAGCACATTTCTTGAGTGGGCAACACGGTTCAGAACAGGTTTGTTCCTTTTTGTTGGTCCCTGGGGGACTGGCAGGTGTAAGCAGCTGATGCATGGCTTTGCACAGCTGGCAGATGAGCTAGGGGTCCCTTTGGCACATGATAAGACAGAGGGTCTGGTGCAACGGTTGGTCTTTTGGGGGGTTGAGTTGGACACAGTGGCTCAGGCATCCTGATTGCCGATTGGCAAAGTTCAGGACCTGCAGGTACTGCTTTCTTCATTTCTTGAGAGAAGGAAGGCTACCTTGCGGGAACTGCAACAGGTGGTGGGTCATCTTAATTTTGCGTGAATAGTAGTGCCACCGGGGAGGTTTGGCAGCTATGTGATGCAATGTCTAGTCTCCAACGCCTGCATCACAGAGTGCATATTAATTCGGAAATATGTGCTGACCTTTGTGTCTGGCAGGAGTTCTTATGTTCATTTAAGAGAGTCTCCTTTTGGAGAGAGGATTTAAGGATTGAGGCCGAGCTCCGGGTGACATCTGATGCTGCTGGTTCACAGGGGTTTGGCATATTCTTTCATGGCCACTGGTGTGCTGAGGAGTGGCCAGGGGAATGGGTTTCGGCAGGTCTGACTAGGGATCTCACCTTCTTAGGGTTCCTTCCCATATTGGTGGCAGTTTGGCTGTTGGGGGAGGAGTTGAAAGATCACACTGTCCATTTTTGGTGTGACAACCTGGCAGTTGTCCATGTGATCAATTCCCTCACATCCAAGTCTCCATGGGTTATGAAGCTAGTATGTGCCTTTACCTTGTGCTGCCTTAGGCTCAATGTGCTATTTTTTGTTAAGCATGTGCTGGATGTGGACAATGGGGTGGCTGATGCTCTCTTTCGCCTACAGATGGCAAGTTTTCATTAGCTTGCACCAGAAGCAGATCTTCATCCAGCATGAATGCCTCGGGAGCTCTGGCAGGTTGGAGGGCAGAGGCTTGCAGGGCTATAGGCCTCGCTATCGCTTCTAGCACCAAAAAAAGGATATGCACACGCAGTTCATCAGTTCAAGGTCTTCAGCGCTGCAGAGCATTATCCCAAGGTCCGGCCTATTCCTGTAGATCAACTGATGCACTATTGCATCTCTATGAAAGAAAATGACTTAGCTGTCCATTCAATCCGGGGCAAGCTTTCAGCACTGGCCTTTGCGAGCAAAGCCTTTGGCTTCGCTGAGGTCACCAATGACTTCAGGATTAAGAAGATGCTGGAGGGTTGGGCTCGTGAGGGTTGTGCAGAGAAAGATGAGAAACAGCCCATATCACTGGTGCTCCTAAAAGGGCTGCGAGTGGCCTGGGGTGCTGTTTGCACCTCCAGTTTTGAGGCAAGCCTGTTTCACACAGCCTCTTTGCTTGCATTCTTTGGTGCTCTCCGGGTGAGTGAATTGGTGGCTTGATCTAAGGCAGACCAGTCAGGCAAGGCCTTACAGGTGCGGGACGTTCACCTGCATGGCAACGGCATGCAGGTCAGGATCAGGAGCTCTAAGATGGATCCCTTGCACAAAGGTGCTGTGATTAAATTGGGGGTTTGTCAGGATAAAGAACTTTGCCTGGTGTTGGCCCTGTTGCAATATTTAGCCCTGCGGCATGCCCGCTAACCAAACATCAGTTTTGGGCAGTGACATCTCAGGCTTTGGGTACACTGGGCCTCTCTGGAGTAAAGTTTGGGACCCATTCCTTTCGGATTGAAGCAGCTTCCACAGCAGCAGTTATGGGATACTCGGCTGAGGAGGTTCAACGTGTTGGGCGCTGGAAATCTGATGCTTATAAGGGCTATGTGCGTTCCCTGGCCATGTTATGATCTGTTCGGTGGGTACGGCGTTTTACTGTCCTTTCACTTCAGGTGCTGTGTCTTGTGGCAGGAGGAGAAGCATTCTCATCTGCGGACACAGTTTCATTTTGGGGGCTGCTCACCGGGCTAACAGATTGGCCATTGGTTCGCAGTTGGGCCTGAGCAGATGGGCCATGGTTGAATGGAGGGCACGCCGCAGCTTGCGCTGGGTGGGCCTTCTTCATTTGTTGTTCCAGTTCCACACCGGTGCACTGCCTGATACAGTTTGAATTCACTTAGGGGGTAACAATCGGGTTTATTAAAGGAAGGCTTTGATCTTACAGGCTAAGGAGGATTTTAGTTATATCCAGTGCTGATGGCCAAATATGACCATTGCTTGGTCAGCTATGGTGCCTCATAGGGAGTGGCAGGGTGCTTTTAATACTAGGGGGATAGAGAGGGCTCGGCGCAAGGCAAATGGGGAGATTAGGACCATCTTAAAAGTTGGGGGCGGCCACTTTATACCCCATCTGACTATCAGGGCCGAGTATCTGTACAGGGGCGATGGTGTTCACTTGTTGGAGTGGGGTAATGAGGTTTTCCTTAGGGATTTAAGGCAAGGTCTATTAGCAGTTTTAGGAATTTAGTGGGCACAGGGGCCTAAGCTGCGGCTTGACCCTTGCGGTGGCTGAGTTTTGTTAAATAATTTTTGTGGCTCGGTAAGCACCTGCAGCAACCCTGGAGAGTGAAGGGGTCTGTTATGATCATATCTGCAGCCTTGTGGCCAGGGATGAGGTGAACAGGCTGCCTTTTGGAGTGCCATTGATGGATACTCAACACAGACCTGGTGGATGTATATGAGGGATCGTCACGGCATGTTCCAAGGCTGGGCTGCCTGGGTTTGAGCTGCTATTAGTGGGCTACAATCCGGGGGCCAGGTGCATTGCCCATAATATGGTAAGGGTGGGGTTGACAACCTCAGGCCTTGACCATGCTGTTTGTTAGGTTCGCCCTTGTCATGGTTTGTAAATAAATAAATAAAGTGGCCATTAAATCCCAATTATTTTGTCTGACTCTTTCTTCTGTCTATGGGAGCAATTAGCCACCCTACTTTACCCAGCTAATTGGGGACCCTGCTGTGAATGAAAGGTTGTCATGACGATATTAGGGTCAATGGAATTTGGTTTCATGGTGACAGCAGTGAGATCAAATAAAGTCAGTTGAGAACGAAAATAACGTTTCTAGGATCAGTCGCGTGGATGTTTCCAGGATGATATCACAACACCACAGAGCCAGTCAAATATGTTATATAACATCATGACTAAAAAAAAAAAAAAACCAGTGTTGATTCAAAGTGAGGGCAAGGCTCTAGTCCCACTTAGCAACAACCTTCTCATTTATTCGCCATTTAACAGAACTTTCAAGTTTACATACCATTTTTTAACACACATTGAAGAGATAAGGACACATGAAAAATGACAGATTATGCTTTTGGCCAAGGAGTTAAATGACTCATCCTCGATGAGTCCGAAGCGTGGCAGAAAAATAATTAGTGATCACCTTAGCAAAGTGGTCTTGGGTACTGGACCCAAATAGTCTGGCTTAATTTAATTTTGGATTAAAGCTCTCTCATAAACTTTATAGTAATGACACTTGTTGCAGGTGGATACAATTTTTTTTTCAATTGGTCTAGTCACATAAGAGATACTCAATGCAAATGGAAAGCACAGAATAAAATTAAGGTCGTATTAACATTAAATTTGAGAAACATTTATCTTCCTTTACATGGGAAAAAATATCTAGGCAAGTGAGATCATTTAACCTTGCATCAGCCCTAATTTCTCACATTAGCATTCACCCAGTCACAGAGATTAGACACTCATGATAATGAATGGCAATCTTCATAATGTCTATTATCAAGCATTGCTACTGGTTCAGAATTCTAAACAATTAACCCACAAAGAAGCCTTGTAAATAGTACCTTTCAGGGCTGGGCTGAATATTATTCAGTTTCAGTGTGTGTAGCTAAAATGTGTACATCATCTGGTGTTTACTTTCTACCTGGGTACTTTTTGCCCTGACCTGGATGGCCCAGGTGAGCTCTAGCTCATCAAATAGTGGAAGCTAAGTAGGGTCAGCCCTAGTTAGTATCTGAATGGGACAACACCATGGAATAGCAAGGTTTACAGAGGCAAGCACTGGCAAACCACCTCTGAACATCTCTTGCCTTGAAAACTCCATTAGGGGTCACCATAAATCATAAGTTGGCTGCAACTTTCTCCCACCACCAGGCACTTAAAAAGAAGAAGAAGAAGTAAACTGTAAGTAGTAACTTGTACTTCAGGGACATTGTTACTATTGTACAGCTGAAAATTAGCTAACTCATTGTCAATTAACTGCCATAAATTCTTCTCAATACCTGTATGACTGCTACTGAGTGTATTTACATGACCCCTGAAAAGGTTATTGGCTTTCATGTGTTTTTTCCTCCTCATTGGTGACAGGTCCCACCAGGGAGTTCTCAACGGAGCCATGACTCCCTCCTCTGGAATGTGTGCTCTGCTTCACTTGCTTGCTTAGCTGCTTCGTTTGCGCATGCCCGCCTCAGTACTTTGCTTCTTCCCTGTTATCTCTGTGCCCTGTCCTTGAACAGGAGTGCTAGCAGTTCTAGCCAAACACACCAGTATTTTGTATTCCTCTTATCCATGTCTCGAGAACTGAACTTTAGAGATGTTCAACATCATTATTCTCTGGGAACCCATTTTCCCGCGTTTTCTATGGGAACTCCTAGCCAGTATAATTGAGTGCCTAAAATCCTGCATAGTGATTGGTAGAATATCCTTAAGCCATATTTCATATCCAGTATATCAATACCTGTAATCCCTAACCCCAGTATTACTAATAGTGAAAGTGTTTGACTCCAATGATCTTCTCTACAAATAAAGGACTTACTGCTTAAGGAGACCTGTTGTGGAGTATATCTTTTGGGACATTCTCACACTCATTTGTATTTTTCTGGTAGAATTGAGTTGATAGTGACTCTAGAACCTTTTCCTCTTACGGGGATTACAATTTGAGCAGAACCTGCAGGAGTTTGTGTGTCCCTAGCCTTAATAAACAAACACATATCTGCATCGTCCCCTGAAGTTCTAAAATGAAAAGACAGATATTTGCATCGTTTCTAGTAAGCAATGGCATTTTACTCTCTCTTTCTTCCTGAAAAGGGGAGGGAATGTACACATTCACCTACAAAAATCAAACCTTGCAAGCACAAACCTACTCACTTTGTGTTTCTTGTTCTCTGGGACCAACCTGGCAATTATATTCTATAGCAAACATAATATTCTTCATGACAGCCATTAGCAGGTAGCAGAGCTTATGGAAAGCGAGCACACCATGCACACCGGGAAGCTGCTCTGAATAAACAGGCAGCTGCATTTTAAATTAACTCACTTTCTGTGCAATCCTTCAGCTCCCAATACAGCTAGTTGTTGGTGCCAGAGGCAGAGATAACAATAGCAAGGTGAAGACTGCATCCAAAAGGAAATACCATTAGATAAAAACAACCCAACCAATTGTTTCATTTGGGTAGAAGAAAGACCTGCTTTGGTTCAGTTGCAAAGCAGTGGTAGATATTGGTTTTATTGTTATTATTATTATTCTCACAGCAGGTTCAACTCCTATTCATTCTTGGTTTAATTTCATTCATTGGCATTTCAGCCCATTCAGAAAGCAAGCATAACAAGACACAGTTGCAATAATAGAAGATACTAAATTGGATCCGGCTATCTTTTTTGTCCAAGCTCAGCCAATTCTCAATGTCTCAGCTTGGGTGACCTAACAGTGGGTGGGGGCACTCTCTGGCAATGTCGTAACATTGCCATTGATGTGGCAACATCCCTTCCAATTTGACTCAGAAGTGATGTCATTGCATAGCGACAATCCTCTAGCACTGAGCCAAAACTCTATGATTGAACCATGAAGTTTCAGGCAAATACTAGAATACCTATATGGTGACATCAATTCCAGGTTATGCCATATGTGATGTCACCATGTTGTCACTGATGGTAATCCCCCATTTTCCCTCATGCCAGCCTACTGAGTGGCAGTGTGGGAAGAAGGCTGCAAGCAAGGGGTCTCCCAACAATTTGGGAGGCATGGAAGTCACACCAATTATCCTCATTACTGCTGCTTTCATCGCATGTGCCTTTTGTTAATGCAGGTCCCATCATGTCCAGCATAGGCTTTTTGGGTGGTCAAAGGAGATTCCTCCACCTATTTTCACCAATAGAAAGCTGGTCAGATCCAACCCATTACTTATTAGCAACCCAATATGGACTTTTTTGAGACTGAAATAATGGCAGGTGGTTCAAAATAATTTGTTGTTCAGTCACACACTCAAGTCCAACTCTTTGTGACCCTATGGACCACCTCACACCAGACCCTCCTGTCTTCCACCATCCTCCAGAGCTTGTTTAATTTCATGTTTGTTGCATCGATAACACTATCCAACCATCACATCCTTTGCCGTTCACTTTTTCTTTTACCTTCAATCATTCCCAGTGTCAGGGTCTTCTCCAGTGAGTTCGGCCTTCTCATTTGATGGCCAAAGTATTTGAGCTTCAGCTTCTGTATCCGGCCTTCCAGGGAACAGTCAGGTTTGATTTCCTTTAGGATTGACTGATTTGATCTCCTTGCAGACTAGGGGATTCTCTAGCACCATAACTCAAATACATTTATTCTGCAGTGTTCAGCCACCCTTATGGTCCAGCTCTCACAGCCATACATTACTACTGGGAACACCATCACTTTGACCATACAGACTTTTGTTGGCAGGGTGATGTCTCTACTTTTTATTATGCTGTCTAGGTTTGCCATCGCTTTCCTCCCAAGGAGCAGGCGTCTTTTAACTTCATGGGTGCAGTCACCGTCTGCAGTGATCTTGGATAAATTTATTCAGTGGTGCAACTTCTGCACATAATCTTGACTACCTGTGCTCACCAGTGAAGTGGCAATGGTTTTTTTGTATATGGGAGGGGGGCATTCCCCAGGAATGTAGAAAAATCTTGATTTTAAAACTTTAAAGAACTAAAAAAAAATATAGAAGGACCCATGTAGCACTAAGCATGCTCATTGCTCTCCACAAACCATGGGATATTGATGACAATCTATCTAATCAATCAATCAATCAATCAATTAATATTATACTTTAGATTCATGGATCGCCCAGTCCCTGAGTTCACAGGGCTCTGGGCAATGAACAATAGGGTAAAATAACAGTGTTAAAATTATACTATAAATTAACTATATTAAAATTATACTATAAATTAAGCCATTTTGAGCCTGCCTTGGCAGGGAGGGTGGGATACCAATTCAACAAATAAAATAAATAAATAAATAAATAAACTTTAAAATATTCTTTGCATTTATAAACAACCCCTGATGGTTCATAAACATTGTCTTCAACCAGTTCTGGACTGTGTCGCCTCACAGGCAGGGGAAGGAGGAGTTGGCGGGGAAAAGATGAAGGCCCAAAGAGTGCTGGTCAGATAAACCCCTTTGGCTGCCTTTCTTATTTAAAAAAAGTTTTGCAAAAGGCAGCTTACAACAATAAAATAGGTAAAACATTGTGCAACTAAAAAAAAAAAGCAGTAAATGCAACAGCAATTAGAATCCAAGGATGAAAGGCCTTCTGGAATATAGTCTCAGCTGATGGAAGAAAGCCTATAAAAAGGAAGCCACTCGTAGTTCTTGGGGGAGTTCCACAGTTCCAGAGTGGACTCCATGCAGGTTCTCACCAAACGTAACTGTGAGAACCTGGGGTCTTGTGACAGAGACCCCTCTGTGGGTGACCTCAGAGCACAACCCGGGACATATAAATGGATGCAGTCCTTCAACTACTCTGTGCTCGGGTAACTTGGAACTTTAAAGGGAAACACCAGCACTTCAGTCTGAGTGCAGACACAGGATGGGAGCCAAACAGGTGATAACAGTATTGGTTCATCATGCTCATTTCCGTGAGTCTCAGATAACGTCCTCTCTGTTTCATTCTGAAACAACTGAAGTTTCCAGATCATCTTATTTATTTACTTGCTTAGAACATATATAGGCCATCTCCCCAGAGACGGTCTTGGGGTGGCTTACAACGTAAAAACAAATAGAGAAAATAATAAAAAATACATTAAGTCATCACTATTCAGTTAAGCCTTTGAAACATCATTAAGCAGCCTAAAACGATAGCCATAAAACAGACAGTAAAAACTGCTTTAAAAGATAGAACAGTTCAATTAAATACTATTAATATTAAATGGAATATTAATATCTTCAAAGACAACCCCCCATAAAATGTATTAGCAGTCCAATTTGAATGATACCAAGGCATATGTGATGGTTGTGAGGCTGCTTTCAGCAAAAATGCTCTTGACTACTTTGAACCGAAAAGATGCATACAAAATAGGATTGAGACATCAGTATATCTAGTTCCCAACATAGTCCCATCTGTGGATACTTAAATCCGGAGACTGGGGCCACAAGCGTTGCCAGGCTGGTGTACTTTCAATTATGCCAGGTTAGGCAACTGGCCCCCTACCTGTCTCACCCTGACCTAGCCACAGTAATCCATGCAACAGTCACCTCCAGAACTGATTACTGTAATTTGCTCACTGAAGGACTGCCCTTGAGGCTGATCCAGAAATTGCAGCTTGTCCAGAATGCAGTGGTGCAGGTCCTTATGGGGACACCGGTTAACAGCGCACATACAACCTGCACTGGCTCCAAGCTGAGTACCAGGTCAGATTCAAGGTTTTGATTTTGACTTTTAAGTCAGGACCATCTATCTTGATATGTACTCCAGAGAGCATTATGCTCAAGTGAGAAACATCTGTTGGAAGTCCCTGGCTCAGAGAGTGTTTGGCTCCAACTTAGCTCTCTGCCTGCTAACATCAGGGCCCTTCAGGACCTGCTACAATTCTGCAGGGCCTGTAAGGCAGAGATGTTCCGCCAAGTATATAGTTGAGGACAGCAATGGCTTTTAAAATCAGTGGCTTAAAATCAGGCATCATAATACAGCCTCTGGGTGACTTGATACCACCTGATTTGCATGACTTAATTAGGCCCAGCTGTTTTGCTACTGTTCATCAGCAGCCACCCTGTGAAAGCCATTGTGATGTAACAGTTAGAGCTTCAGATTGGGATCTACGAGACTCAGGTTCAGATCCCCATTTTGCGGTGGAAGCTGACTGGGAGATTTTGGACCAGTCACATACTTTCAGCCTAAACAATCTCACAGGGTTGTTGTGCAGATAACAAGGAGGAAATAATAATGTAAGCTGCTTTAGTCCCCACTGTGGTGAAAGACTGTAATTTTCCTAGGTAGAGGCTGTGGGGGAGGGGGGGTGGAGGTGGAAGACAGATAAAGGTAGGTTGGCTGTTGGGTGGGGAAGGAAATAGGGTTGCCAACTCCAGGCAGGGAAATTCCTGGACATTTGAGGGGTGGAGCCTGGGGAGGGTGGGATTTGAAGAGGGACTACAGACCAGTATAATGCCATAGACTCCACCCTTCAAACCAGCCATTTCCTTCACTTAAACTATCATTGCCAGCCTCCAGACAAGGGCTGGAGAGCACCCAGAATTACAACTGTTGTCCAGATCAGTTCCTCTGGATAAAATGGCTTGTTTGGAGGGTTGCTGAGGCTGCTTGCCTCCCCAAGCCTCACTGTCCCAAGGCTCCACTCCCAAATCTCCAGGAATTTCTCAACCTGGAGCTGGCAGCCCTAAGGTGAATTGATCTCTGCAGCTGGGAGATCCATTGTGATTCCCAGAGCACTGCCACTCCTGCTGTGGGAGGAGAGGAAGCAGGCAGGAGGCTGGGAGAGTGATGGGGCAGAAAGAGAAAGAAAGAGTGAGTGGGGAGGCAGAAAAACAAAGATAATGATGACTGGTCAGAAAGAGAGAGGAAGTAACATACATGAAGGAGAGAGAGTAAGAAAGGGGGCAGAAGGGAGAAAGAGTGTAAGAGAGGTAGGGGGAGAAGGGAGGAAGCAAAGATGTGAGGAATGGGATAACCATCCAACAAGTTTCTTGCGGGTCTCCACTTGTCTCTGTTCTATTGAAGGCTCTCCCACAGTCTAGTGTCTTCCTAAACTGCTTCACTTACAGTTGGTCCCTAGCCAGAACTGTATAACCTTCCCCAACAGGATTTCTTATAGAGGAGCACTATGTGTGTCTGTGTTGTACACCAGGAGTTTCTGTCATTAAACTCCTCAGCAGCTCATAGGGTCCATGCTCTCTCTTCCGTCTGAGAGCATCATTTCTTTCTCTGCTCTGGTCAACAGCCATCCATTAACAACCTTTTCAACGTTGTTGTTTTTCCCCTCCCTCCAGTTTAAAACTGAAGATTCCTAAACACATGCTCTCTGCCTCTCTGGTCATGTGACCACTCAACTGCAGGTTACCTTCCAAGCAGCTGGCTTTGCTTGTAAACTTTGCTCTGAAATTAAGCTTTCTGTTATACCTACCTTCTGAGATTAGATGAGTGTCAACCTGGGAGAGGGCCTCTTAGTCATGGTACGAAAACTCTCCCCAGGGAGATTTGCCTGTCCCCAGCTGTTGCCATCTCCCGATGATAGGTGAAGAGTCCCCCCTTTTGTTTGGCATTGAATGATCTCTCTTTCCTAGGCAATGCTTTTGTGTTTTGTATGTATTTTAACACTGTTTTGTGTGTATTTTAACTCTGTAACTCTTTTAAAAACTGTTTTAATGATATATGTTTTGGAGGGGAGTTGATGTTAATGGTTTTATAATGTAATATTACCTTATATATTTTAAATGGTTAGATGCCTTGGCAGTCCTTGAAAGGGCAGACTAATGGGATATAAATGTTGTTTTTAACAACAGCAGCATAAGCAGCAGCAACAACAACAACAATATAATCCCTCCATGGGATGCTCGCTTGCCATGCTCGTGGGGCTTCTGTGCTCCAGTGAAGCAGAGGGCTATGGTATTGGCAGGGGCACCTATGGTAGGCAGACCTCTGCTAAGGAGTCAGATTAAATGCATCCCAACTCCCCAATCAATATGGTAAGAAAATCAAATTTGAAGTCTATACCAGCTCAGTCATCACCCGGGTTAACCCCGGCCAGTGTTCCTGGATCTCTGGTATTAAAAAAAAAAAAGGGCTATAGGACACAGGTTCAACTGTTGGGCAACCAGGGCAGAGGCCTGGTGTGCTACTGGAAACAAGATCTTCTACAGAACAACCAGAGCAGGGACTTGATCAGCTACTGGAAAACCAGCAGCATTGGTGTGTGTGTGTGTGTGTGTGTGGATGGACTCAAGAACAAAGCAGAATCATCATGCAATGTGGTTTTGAATCAAGGCCTAAACAGCATAGATATATGAATTGAATGTCTGAAATGTGGAAAGAGAAGTGCCACAATTCTACCATCACTTAACAGTAACTAGAAGAGTAGTGCCGTTTTATCATGCGGAACAACTTTTTCACAGCAATAATAACATTTAGCAAAAATGCCATGGGTGAAATAAGGAACAACAGCCAATCAAAGGAAGAACAAGAAATAAACGAAGCCAACGAAGAAATAGGCCACAGAAATGAAGTTGCTCTTAAAAATACACTAATTAAGAGCAAGATATTGACAACACATCATCAGCTCCCCTCTATCCGAGAACAACTGAAGGCAAAAATCGTAGAGTATATTAACAGCAAAGAAGACAGACAAAGATTACCTGGGCTCAGAACAACATCAAAAAAAGAACTTGCAAGACTCATTGAAAATATCAATGCGGCGATTGAAACAATTCCTACAACAAACAATTGAAACCAACCGTTTGCTGTATAGTATTGTCCCTAACAATTTTCCCAAGTAACTTGGTGAATCATTTAGTGCAGTGCAACCCTATTCCCTGCATAAAAAAGCCTTCTTGGATCATTCAGATTTTGCACAGATTGCAGAAAGCCATGAGAGTGGGAGCCTTCCTGACCTCCTCAGGTAGGGCATTCCACAAGGTGGAGGCTACAACAGAGGAGGCACTTGAACAGGCAGTCGCTGATTTTGCCATTTGCAGGCTGGCACCCAAAGAAACCCCTGGTCCAATGTTGCCATCATCATCTTTATTATATGGCCAACACAATTTACAGTAGAACAAAGTTGGAGTCCAGTGGCACTTTTTAAGACTAACAAAGTTTTATTCAAGGTATGAGCTTCCATGTGCATACACACATATGTGTGTCACAGTCACTATAAAACAGCAATGCATTGTATCTGAGGAAGTGTACGTGCACATGAAAACTTATACCCAGAATAAAACATTGTTGGTCTTAAAGGTGCCACTAGACTCAAACTTTGTTCTGTTGCTACCCAGCTGGATCGAACAACTTACAGTAATACAGTCACTGAAACAGACTATAGTACTAATCAGGGCTCTTCTTGTAGAAAAAGCCCAGCAGGAACTCATTAGCATATTAGGCCACACCCCTGACAGCACAGCTCATTAACATATTAGGCCACACCCAGTGTTCCCAGAAGTGTGGTCATCCAGCCACATCCACCTTTTGCTTCTTATTCTGTTTACCTTGTTGTCAAAACAGTTTTGACAAAACCAATAAAAACATTATTTTCTGTCCCATCTATACAAAACCTTGCCTGAACCAATATCTTATGTCCAACAATTATTCCCACACTGGATTGGAATCAATTCCTAAGGGTTAGGTTCCCATGGAAATCAGGTTGCCTTCCTGCAGAACTAGTACGCTGAATATGATTTTTTAGGGTTGCCAACCTACAGGTGGGGTCTGGAGATCTCCTGGAATTACAACTGAGCTCCAAACTACAGAGATCAGGTCAATGGCTGCTTTGGAAAGTAGAGTCCATGGCATTATGCCTTGCTTAGGTCCCTCCTTCCCCTAAACTGCACCCTCCACTCCCAAATCTCCAGGGATTTCCTCAACCTGGAGTTGGCAACCCTAGTTCACTGGCAGAACAATGCTAGGAGCCAGTTTGGTGTAGTGGTTAAGTGTGTGGACTCTATTCTGGGAGAACCGGGTTTGATTCCCCATTCCCCCCTTGCACCTGCTGGATGACCTTGGGCAAGCCATAGCTCTGTACCAGCTGTTGTCTCAGAACTCTCTCAGCCCCACCTACCTCACAGGGTGTCTGTTGTGGGGAGGGGAAGGGGAAGGAGTTTGAAAGATGCTCTGAGACTCCCTTGGGTAGTGAAGGGCGGGGTATAAATCCAATCTCTTCTTCTTCTAGGTTTGTGGATGCACTGGATGGGAGTCGTTTGTGGACTATTTTATTCAAGGTACAAAATTTTATTCAAGGTATAAGATTTCATGTGCCACCCACACTTCTTCAGATGGAAGACGTGTGCATGCACACAAAAGCTTATACCTTGGATGAAACTTTGGACTCCAACTTTGTTCTGCTGCTTCAGACCAACACGGCTACCCACCTGCATTATTACACTATAATACTTTTTACAAGCAATTATGTACCAGTGGAGTGGTTACCATGCAGAGTCTGTCCCACAGGTAAAATTATCCTGTGAACAGGTGGTCTTTACCACATAAAAGTATCACTACCATCACAAGATCACCAATCGTTGGAACTCCTCAGAAGCGGAAATCTCTCTTATTAAGAGATTTAAGAACATCAACTTTGCTGGGCCATTAAAGGCAGATGTCAATCCATTGGCAGGAGAAGAGGGACAATCATCTTCTTCAGAAACTCTGCCCACTTTTTTAAATGTCACAAAACAGGCAATCTCCAAAGTGCAGCTGACCATGCTCATTTTTAGTTACAACTCTGTTTCTCTGCAGATGTCCCCCAAAGATGTCCCCCATGCAACAGTCAAGTGTTCTGACAACACACACAACAATGAAGCTACTTTTTCAGATGTTTTCTCTTACATGGCAGTAAGCACCAAACCACTTTAATACAGACTTTAAACACACATATATTTGCAAGCCATTCCCAACAAGACACAACAATGAACTCAGGCTTCAAAGTTACTTTTCTTAAGCAGAAGATGCCATGAGAAAACTAAAGAGATTCTCAAAAATTAAAGATATTGTCAAAACCAGCATTTCCTGGGCTCTCTGCTTTTTTACATCCCCCCCCCCCTTTTCAATTTTTTAAAAATAAAAACAGAAAGAACGGAAGTAAGGAAGGAAGGAAGGAAGGAAGGGGTAGGTGGGCAGAGAGAGAGAGAAAGGAAGGAAGAAAAAGGAAGGAGGAAGGAAGGAAGGTAGACAGACAGACAGGAAGGAAGGAAGGAAGGAAGAGGTTGGTGAGGGGAGAGAGAGAAAGGAAGGAAGGAAAAGGAAGGAAGAAGGAAGGAAGGAAGGTAGACAGACAGACAAAGGAAGGAAGGTAGGTAGGTGGAGGAGAGAGGAAGGAAGGAGGGAGGGAGAGAGAGAAAGAGAAAGGAATAAAGAAAGGTGGGGGGGCAGAGAGAGAAAGACAGAAAGAAAGACAGAAAGAAAGGTGGAGGGGACAGAGAGAGAAAGACAGAAAGAAAGACAGAAAGAAAGGTGGGGGGGCAGAGAGAGGGAGAGAGAGAGGGAAAAGAGAACAGAGAACTTACTGGAGCAGGGAAAGCCACGCGACGTCGGCAAGCCAAATGCAGAAAGCCTAGCCCCTGTGCTTAATCTTTGGGCGGGGCTTTCTCCTGCTGGCTTTTTTTGCTCTTAAAGGGAAAGCACCCGGTGGAGCCTATTCCTGCTGGCTCTCTGAAGAAACTTTCCCTTTAAGTATAAAAAGCTCAGGTCGGGCAGGGAGGGGGCGGGGCAGGCTCGGAGGCCAGCCGGTACGGTGTTCCTGCACGTTCCTGCTGAAATCGAGCCCTGGTACTAATACATGTTTGGTTAGCAGTCTTCTTTCAGCAACTATGATATTGTCTCAGTGGCAACATTTAAAAAGTACAGTCACTTTTTTTTAGTAGTATGCATGTTTCCTCCAGCAAGAAACAAGGTGACTAATGCTTCTGCTGTATGGCCTGGTACCTTAGCCAAGAGTGGAACAATTACTTCATTCCTGAGGCTCAATGGTAGAGCATCTGCTTGGCATGCAGAAGGTCCCAGGTTCCATCCCCAGCATCTCCAGTTAAAAGTACTTGGTAGTGGGTGATGTGAAGGACCTCTGCCTGAGAACCTATAATGACCTTGATGGACCAATGCTTTGATCAGTATAAGGCAGCTTTATGTGTCCATGTGTGTCACAGTCACTATGAAACAACAGCAAATGGGCTGCAGTCTCCATGGCCCCACAAGGACACAGCTGAGCCATGGAGGGATTAGCTTGCAATGAATTAAAGGATGACTGATGGCAAAACATCACCATGTGCTAAAGTAAAAATTTTCTCCTGCATTATAGTACACTTCAGATTCATAAACAGTTTGCATCTTTCTTAATTATCAAGGGTCAAAAATGAAGAAGATCTATGTGTTGCAACATACATATTCTGGTATTCTGTATTACATCCTTTGTTTGACTAATGTCCAGGCCTTCTCCAGTATGTGGAGTGAGTCTATCAGCATGTATCAGTTCTGCCATCTTGGCAATAGTATCATTGCTAGGTTAGAAATAATGCTGGTGCATAAAAAAAAGGGTGTTGGAGGAGTGAAGATGGAAGGCGAAAGACTTAACAATTGCCCTTGCTGGGTCAAATTAAGAGTCAAACTGCATGATATTTTTTCTTACATGAATCCATTGTGGGGATTTGTAGTAGGGGTGCCAAGCTGGAGGGTTGGGGGGGGGGGATGTGACATTACTTGGACATTGGTATGACATTACTTCCAGGTGCGACTTGGAAGTGACAATGGGTAGCTCAAGGAATCACTGGAACCTCTATGATTTTACCTGAAAGATGCTGTTTTTTTCTGGAGCTACCCAGTATTATTTCTGGTTTTTCAGCTGTCAAAATAACTTGGGGGGCATGGGGCGGAGGATGTTATTTGCAACTCCAGGAGGCTGTATATGCCCCTGAAGCCTCTGGATGGGGAGAATAATACCATTCCCCACAGCCACTAGGTCCTTCCGACTGCCTGAAATAGTGTGTGGGGTGGGGGGAGGCAAGATCCCTCCTCCCCCTCATATTGCAGTCCTTATTAGAACTGGGCCTTTCTGTGCTTTTTACACAGGAGTTATCACTATGACTTGCAGCTGTAATCTAGCTGCAAGGCCTCACGGCCAACTTGTGTAAAAGCTAATGTCTAGTTTGGCTCGAAGATCCACAAAGGCTGCAGTCCTAAGAACACTGACTTGGGACTAAGCACCATTGACTAAAATTGGCCTCCCTTCTGAGTAGACCTGCTTCGGATTGTTCTCGTAGTCTAGCATCACGGCCTCTGTAAATTCCCCAGCAGTATGTGAGTTGACTTCATTGGCTACCACTCGACCCTTCAACTATATTATTAAATTATGAAGGAGGCCCAGTTCTCTCTGGCTAAGCCTCGAGGGAGAGGAGAGAGAGCTGGAAGAACAGAAGAGAAAGCTGCTGGGTCTCTTACACTGAGACATTTCCGGCCTTTTTTGGCCAAATTCTTATGAGATCCAGGCACATCCTCAGATTCTTGAAACTTTAAAAAGGCACTGCTCCTGCCTTGCATTTTATAAAGGAATAAGGATGTTGTAATACGGAATTGTTCAGCAGGGCAGTTTTTGAAAGGGAACAATGTTGTGGTTGTCTGTGGAAAATTCTAGGAAGGTCCCCCCCCCCCTCCTCATACTGCATTGTTCACTGGAGGTCTTATACTGCTTTGCCCTGCCCTGGGTAGCCCAACCTTGTCAGATCTCAGAAGCTAAGCAGTGGTTAGTATTTGATGGACCACCAAGGAATTCCATAGTCGCTACACAGAGGCAGCCCTCACATGGCTAGCCTGAACCCCTACAGATCTTGGAAGCTAAGCAGGGTCATTTCGTATTTGGAAGGGCAACCTCCAAGGAATATCAGAGTCATGATGCAGAGGCAGGCAATGGCAAGCCACCTCTGAAATGTCTCTTGCCTTATACACAGATCTAGCTTGGCACCTAATGGTGCACAACACTAAACAGCTAGAACTTCTGACTGCCAGACAATCTTAGGATCACCTGGCTATTCTACACACAATGCCATATAATATTAAGTCCTGCACAGAGGCAGGCAGAGGCCAAACCACCTCTGCTAGTCTCTTGCCTTGAAAACCCTACAAGGTCACCATAATCCAGTTGCCATTTGATGACCCTTTACTCATACCCAGGTACTTCTTTTATTTCTTTCATCTCTGCTTGTATCATTCCAAACTTCAAGCATGGTGCACCATATGTATTAAACTTGTCTTTATTGCATAGCTTTATAGTTTTGCAGTCTTCCTTTGGTCTCACTGAGAAAGGCAGACAATAAATGAAGCAAGGCAATAAATTGCCCATCCGTCTGTTGTTCTATAACATAATGAATTGGGTTTATTTGTTTTCCACACTGCACCATGTTGTGTGTGTTTAAAGTGAGGCATAATGTACAAACCACAGGCATAGTGGAAGCAACTTGCATACAAGAATCCCTGAGTGGGAATTGGGTATACAAACAGATGCTGTCCACATCATTCCCCAGCCTTGTTGAGCAGTTGGTTTTGTATGCATTTAGCCCTCTCGAGAGAGAGCTGAAATGCCACTGATAAATAGTTCAAGAGTTGAAATGGTGGACAACTCCTCCTCTACTAAATAGCTAATGGTACCTTTCTATTTCTCTCAAAAAAAGGACAACTTGTACTTTGACAGAATATCAGTTCAGGGCTGCTGTGAAATAGCAAAACAATATCTTTTTTCATATAATATATGATCTATAAATAGCTATTGGTAGTTTTCTCTTATTTAAGAGATGCTCTATAATTTTCTCTATAATTTTATTTTCCCTTATATAAGAGACACTCCATAATTGTCAAGGGTATGATGCTAGTAACAATAATAATCGTTTCTCATGCACTGACTAAACAAAGAGTTTTGAAGTCTTTAGGCTGCAGTCACACACACTAAATAATCCACTTTCAGTACACTTTCCAACTGGATTTGGCCAGTTCACACAGTAAAATCCAGTTGGAAAGTGCACTAAAAGTGAATTGAAAGTGAAGTATCTAGTGTGTGTGACCGCAGCCTCTGTGTACATTTCTGTTGACAAAAAATCCCGATAAAGTAGACCATTTGAATGGCTCTTTTTGAAGTGGACTGAACAACTCTGATTTCTGTGGACATACATGACAAACCCATGAATGAGGTTTGCACCCATGTTCCAATGTTCTGTCCACCAAGTGTCCTCTATGACTCATTGAAACTTGGGGAACCATTGGTGTCCCTTAGTATTAATAGATTCTTCATTAAACTTCTAGGGTTACTTTTTTGGTCCAGAATGTACTTGCAGCTATGAACCTCAATGGACCTGAAAGGGAACCATGCCCACCTAATGGTATTTAATCTCCACTCTAAAAGGCATCGTATCCAGAGGGTTGGGGAACAATTAATCAAAAGAGCAGTGTTCATGACATACTGATGAAGGTCTTCATAACTCAAAGTGATGGCCTGATTAATACTTCCAGACAGTTGCTATTTGTTTTCATTTGCAGAGGAACCCAAAGTGTTGGCAGCTGGTTTGGCTAGCCATTGAACTAACAGCTCCATCCTCAGAGAGCATTTTTCCTTGTGGAGGATTCTCAAGATGTTAGCTGGCCCAAAATGATGCTATTACACAAAGGCAGACATTAACTATATTTTACTCCATTCTTATCTCTTCCTGGCTGTTAACTTGAGAAACCAAAGGGCATTAGCCACTAACACACTGCACAAGGCCTTCCTTATTAACCAAACAATCTGGGAACAGTGCAGAAAGCCCTCATAACAGGGCTCATTAACTGGAATATGTGGCAATAAATGTCCCCTGTCATAACACCCTTGTATAAAAAAGTTCTTCCCAACAACCTGAGAGCTTTCACCCTTTTGAGCAAAGTCTATTGTTAAACATTTGCTTTGCCTGGCAAGGGCTTTTGTAGAGACGTGGCCTTTTCAGCGAGAGGGGAAAAAAATAAGAAGTCCTTAATTAGAGCTTCCAGTCCCAGTCCTGGTTAGAAGAACATGGCAAATGAATGTTAATTGAAATGCCATGTAACTGATATAAGTGGTTCTCTTTAAAACATGCACAAAAGCACATACACAAACACTGCAAGCCTAAGCATGTGTCGTCAGAAGTTAGCCTAAACTTAGCGCAGTGGGGCTTCCTCCCAGGTAAGTGTGCGCAGGATTAAACCCTAAGTTATTTATGCAAGGATTACCTTATTATGAAAGAACTTTCCTGATAGTGATAGATGCAGTTTGAATATTTGGGCGCAAACTGAACATTAGATAGATACAAATGGGGAGCCCACAAGGACTTGTGGTAGGCATCTCATTTTCAACTCCTCGTGGATTCCTGTTTCCCTTCCCTGAAAGCCCTGAAGTTGCTAACCTCCAGGTGGCACCTGGATACCTCCCTCCATAATCAAGATCAGTTCCCCTGGAGAAAATGGTTGCTTTGGAATGGACTCTATGGCATTATACTCTGCTGAAGTCCCTCCCCTCCCCAAACCCCACCCTCTCCAGGCTCCACACCCCCAAATCCCCAGGTATTTTCCTACCCAGAGCTGGCAGTCCTAGAAAGCCTTCACCTTCTCCCGCTTTCCTCCTTCCCTCTCTTCTTCTCAACTGATCTACCTTTATCTGCTCCTGTCTTTAGTTTTCCCTCCTTCCCTCTCCCTAGAAGCCACTGTTCAGAAAAAGCCTAGCCAAATTGCATGATGTCAGCTGAACTGGGCCCAATTGCATATTGGGGAACAGACTGGGACATTCTGGGGTATCCCCCTGTATCCCCTCCCCACACTATTTCTTCTTTCCCTTCTCCTGGCAAGGCCCCATATCCTCACTTTTCCCTGCATCTTTATCTCCTTCACACCCTCCCACTAAGTAACCTTCCTTTTATTTACACATTCATCTTCAGCTATATTTATTATTTATCTGCTTCATTTATATTCCTCCTTTCTCCACAATGAGGACCCAAAACTGCTCACATCATTCTTTTCTCCTCCATTTTATCTTCATGACAGCCTATACGGGTGCTCTACAGAGCTCTATGGTGAAGGTCCATTGGGCTTCATCGGGTGATTTCACCCATTCTTTTTGAACCAAAATTGGAAGGCACACACAAGCAACATGACTCAGCTTGCCTGCATCTGTAACTGACACAAAGCTAGTTGCAAGGAGGCCTCACAAATAATATTTTCCTTGTGTCATTTGATTCCACATTGGAAAATTCCTTTTCTGACTCTACATCAACTTGTTAACCAACTTTTGATTGTAACAGAAGCCCACATGTACCTTTTAATGTTTGACCTCTGAGGAAGGCCCTACTGAGCTGAAATGCGTTAGGTCATAAGTGTTTCCTCTTGTGCATATGTCACTTGTATCATGTTATGAGGCTTGATTTGGGCCCTTGTGTGTTTTTAAAAGTCTCTGCAATAAATACATGTATTTTTACTTATAATGTCTCCTTATTATATAAAAGTATTTTTGCATGGCAAGTTCTGTGTGCGCCAAAATCAGTTGGCAGCCTGATCTGCCACTCAGAATGTCTGCCAATCCCCTGGTTGTATTGGGGCAGAAAGTAATTGGCTCCGTTGCTTCAGTCCCACCCACAGAAGCAGCACCCATGACATTTCACCTCACATTGTACCGGCTCCCTCAGACGATGGAAATTCTGGCCCTGCTGCTTCACTCTGCTCATTTAGGAGGAGGGGCCATGCTCAACCTGCCCTGCTACAGACCCGCCAATGCTCCAGGTAGCCACTGCCACTGTGCCCAGGAGGTGCCCATGGAGGCAGCCCAGAGCCTGCCACCATGCCTGCAGGGTCTGGGATGGGGGGAGGGGGTGCAGTGAGCCCTGGCAGTGGCCTATAGGCTGCTGGAGACTTGCACTACAGAGGCAGCCCAAAGCCTGCTGTGGTGCCTGCAGCATCAGGGATGGGGGGAGGGGTGTGGCATGCCCTCAATGCAGCCTACAGGAAGCAGCCCATGGCCTGCTGTGGCATCTGAGATGGGGGAGGGGGGCGTGAAGCCCTCAATGCAGCCTACAGGCTGCTGGAGATGTGTGCCATGGAGACGCTGGACCATGGCGGTGGCTCAGAGCCTGCCGCAGTGCCTGCAGGGTCCAGGGCTGGAGGGGTGCAAGAAGACCTGCCTGCACCCTGCAGCCCATTGGAGACCTGCACTGAGGAAGCAATGGCCTGCGGAGGTGGCCCACAGCCTGCCGCAGTGCCTGCGGGGTCTGGGCCAGGGGGGGCAGGAGCCCTGGCTGCGGCTCACAGCCTGCCACTGCAAATGGGGGGGGGGAACCGACCCCAGGAGCTTGCTAGAGCCCATTGTATTATGTTCACAATGGGCTTTGCTACTAGTTGTTCTAGATTTAAGTTTTAACTATTGGCCCCTTATCTGTTTTCTTACTTACCTTCGAGGTTCTTGACTGCAGCCCTAGTAGCCCAGGCTAGCCTTCTCTCATCAGAGTTTGGAAGCTCATAAGTTCAGTACCTGGATGGGAGACCACCGAGGAAGACCAGGAATGCTATACAGAGAAAGGTGGGGGCAAACCACCTCTGGTCATCTGTTGCCTTGACAACCCCATGATGTGAAACTTCAGAAGGTTGCCATGAGTCATTTGTGACATCACCACATACTTTACCTCAGTGTATTACCTTGTTCCCTCACAATGGGCAACTTAGGCTGCAACCCTATGTACACTTACATGGGAAGTAAGTCCCACCAAAGACAATGAGATGTATTTATAAGTAAGAATACAGATTTATTTATTTTTTGTAATCTCTAAAGTGGGCTGTGAGCATAAAGGTAAATGACCTCCTGCAATCCATTCTTAGGACAGAGTGAAGTATTAATGTAAATAGCTTTAAGACCACAAGCACTATATACATGCTAAGTGTTACTGTATTTACGCCAAAGGAAGGCAACCTTTAGCATGATACAATTCCCATTAAAAAGGTTATATACAAAAGGGTTTTGGTTTTTTTTAAAAAAAATTGTGTCCATCCCTTCAACTGGTATACAATTTTAAGACAGATGGCTAATGGGGGGGGGGGGGGGGGGCTAGACAATTTCCTGTGAATAGAGCTGGTTGGAGCCAACCAGTTTTTCCATTGGTGAAAAAGAGATGATGGGGACCCCTTGGACTATGCTGGTATTCATGGGACCAGTATGAACACCATCCATGAGGTACATGGACTGTAGCAAGGATGAAAATTGGGTGGGGTGAAACAAAAGATGTGGCTGGATCCAAACCAGCATTATCTATTATTGTGTAAGTGTAAAGTGCCATCAAGTTGTGGCTGACTTATGTTGACCCCAGCAAAGGGGCTTTCAACGCAAGTGAGAAGCAGAGGTGGTTTGCCATTACCTTCCTCTGCAGAGTCTTCCTAGGTGGTCTCCCTTCTAAGTACTGACCCTGCTTAGTTTCTGAGTTCTGATGAGATTGGGCTATGCCATGCTGCCTTCCCTCCCCTATCTATTGTTAATTCTATAAAATAACTTACTTTGGTCAATAGAACAAGGTGTCCAGAAAGGACTAGCCTCAATGCAGCTGTCCACAATAAACAAATAGTCTCAGAAATGTCCACAATGAATATGTCTCATACTGCGGATACAATAATCCTACTAGACTCTATACTGGCAATTCCAGGTAACCAAAATTCATATCTGAGGCCAAGCAAAGCAAACACCCTTCAAGCTATTATGTTTATTGTATGATGTATAATCAACTTTTTTTCCCCCAGATATAGCTGAATAAGCCAAGATTTATTAGGCATCTTCTGCAAGAAGCTTGGGGTGAGAAAAATCTTTAAATAACGTTTACAAGTGTAAATGTCAAGGCCAGAACAAATACCTGCAGCAACCGCTATCTCTATCTAAGGTAATTTCAGAATAACTCCTACACAGCATTTTGATGTAAATGATGCCCTTGAGGGCTGTCAAAAATATTGATGACATTTCCCTATATGTCTGTGAATTGTGCTTACCCGCCCACTAGGCTTACAGAGGTAGTGTCCATTACCCTGTACTCCTCCACAATAAATAACCTTTAAGGTAGAAATAACAGCCAGATCTACACAGACTGAATTGGCCATGGCAATTATAAGGACGCAGGGCACAATTTAAGGACTGTTAAGACTTCTTTTTTGTAAATAACATTTTAGGCAAAATGGTTTTGTTCTCTGGAGAAATAGTAGCCAATCAGCAGCAGCAAGGACCATGAAGGGGCAGGAGCATGAAGGGTTTCATGGAACTGTGTCCCTGTTCTTGTCAGTTTGGGGTAGTGGTTTGGGGGGTTTGATTCAGCCTTTTGTTGTTGTTGTACCTTATAATTATGGATCAGAATGAACCCTACAATCTCTCAAAGGTACATAAGGAAGTAGACCCAACTCTCTTTCTCTGGGTACAAATTAGGGTCACCAGCACTGCCTTGACAATTGCTAGGAGATTCTGATGGTGGTAATGAGGTTGGGGTGAAGTTCGTGGTGTGGTTGATGTCAGCTCTAGGTGATGGTCTGTGATTTCCCCCTTTACCATAGAGATATGGCAAAATTCTGAAAGCACCACTATAAAAGACATCTTCTAGTTATTTTTCTTCCTCTCCTCAATTTCTCAAGGGCAGGGGATTAGGGCCAATGGAAGGGGGTTACGCTCCACAGGCAGACAAATGGCCTGCCTAGTAGAAATGCCACACTCATCTCACACTGGATTGTCCTGTTTTACATACAACGATAAAAGACTAGTAAAAGTTACTCTCCATAGGTTCCTCAATGTCTTTGCAGCTCTTGAGATATTTCTCAAGGAAGTCAATCAGTGGGGGCCAGGTTCTTTTATCTATAAAAGTTAAACTTTATTGCTTATTTCATTCCAGCTGTCCAGCTTCATTGCTTTCTTCTTTTTGATGCACAGCTGAAAAAGACTATCCAGAATTAGACCAGATATAAATAGATGTCATACCAGCTCTGTAGATCTTTCCTCATTCCCTTCTGTTCTACTGAACCTTTGCTAGGTTGGAGAGCAGACGCTCTTGTTACAAACGTGATGAAATCAATGCAGTTTTCTGTTGTTTCAATTTTCCAGCTACGGAGGGGGTGTTAATTTGATCGCTGAATTTTCTGATAAAGCTAACGTTACCCTCTGTTGTTGTGGATGATTTACCAAGACAAACACACAAACTAATGAATTAAACATACAGCAAGAATATATATATATATATATATATATATATATATATAGAGAGAGAGAGAGAGAGAGAGAGAGAGAGAGAGAGAGAGATGTATGTATGTATCAGTTTTCACTGTCATCAATTTGGATTTCTACCCTAGGTGGCCAAAACACAAAATCCATCTGTTTGAAAGTCTCTTTCTCCAAGATAAATTGGTATGTAAGCCAGCTAGCAAACAAAGTTAAAACCATTGTCTGGAAAAAGAAGCAGCAAAATTCAAACCTATGGTGGACCATCTGTTTGGATTTATGTGAACTTTGGGAAGTATACAGAAATAGTACATTGAGTGAAACACATTATAAACACTGTTTTCGTGTTCTCCATGACCAGTTTCTATCCCAAAAAGGGACCCTAGCACTACCCAGTTTATACAGTGCACCACTTGCCATGGTCAGCCCCCACCAGCCACCTCTGCAGCTCCAGCTTCAATCAATCATGAATCAGGCAGAGATTAATGGGTTTTTCAAATCAAACTGGAAACCTAGAGGGGTGTTTATTACTCTGGTGTTTCTGTCTTTTATCTTCACTCCCACACTTTGCCTCCAAGTCACGCCCTGAACCTCAGAGCTGTGTGTCACTGTTGGCAGCTAGGTCCGTAAATGAGGGCACCACTTCCTAAAGAAAAGCACATCTCAGTTTGGTCCTGAGCCACAGTGTAGTGGAAACCATTCTGGTACACCACCAGTATAAGCAATCACCCCTATGGCCATGCCTTCTCAGTTAATGTCTGGTGGGCTATGCCTAGCTTGGTGGCTACACAAGTTCTGAACACCTGGACTGTGTTCAGTAGTTATTTGAAAAGGGAACTCTTGATACCACATGGAAGAAGAAGAAGAGGAGGAAGAAGAGAAGGAGGAGGAGAAGGAGGAGGGGGAGATTTATACCCCACATCTCACTACAATCTCCTTCCCCTCCCCATCCCCACAACAGACACGCTGTGTGGTAAGCGGGGCTCAAAAGAGCTCTGAGACCTGCTCCTGAGAGAACAGCTCTGAAAGAACTTATGACTGACCCAAGGTCACACCAGCAGCTGCATGTGGAGGAGTGGTGAATCCAACCCAGTTCTCCCAGATTAGAGCCCATGCTCTTAACTACTACACCAAACTGGAAAGTTGTTTGGGTGAAGCAGCTACCTTCACAGTCATCATTCCAAACCCCTTATGGTACAATCCAGAAGTTTGGGGGGGGGGGGAAAGTATCTTTCCCATATAATATTTCCACTGCCATCTAGGAATGCAAAAAAAAAAAAATCACAGACTGTTATGTGTAATGCAAAATGAAAGGATGTAATATCCAGTATAACAGTAGATGTAGGAATCCTCTCTCCTGTTACTTATAGGTAAAAGGTAAAGGTTTCCCTTGCTCAAAAGCCAGTCAAATATAACTCTAGGGATGCGGTGCTCATCTCCGTTTCCAAGCCAAAGAGCCAGCATTGTCCAAAGACATTTCCATGGTCATGTGGCTGGCATGACTAGACGCTGAGGTGCACAGAATGCTGTTACCTTCCCACCAAAGTGGTACCTGTTTATCTACTTGCACTTTCTTGCTTTCAAACTGCTAGGTTGGCAGGAACTTGGACCAGAGATGGGAGCTCACTCTGTCATGCGGCACTTGGGTCTCAAACTGTTTAACTACTGACTTTCCAGTCTACAGTTCAGCATCTTAACCATTTGAATCAGTGCAGCCCTCCTGTTTCTTATAATCAGCATTTTAAAATGGCTACTAATGTCATAGGGGGCAGAATTACTCATGTGCCTAGAGAAGACTGACACATTTTAATACCAACAAAGTCAAAGAACACCAATGCGCCATCAGGGAGCTATCAGGGTTTATGAAATTCCCTGCTTTTCATGTCTTTCTTCCTAGGCACCAAAAAACAGGAAGTTTGTTGATTCATGGCTGGTGACCTACATTTAGCCTGCTGGCTCTACACTTTCTGCAGGTCTTTCTGAGAAGCCAGATGGGAATTGATAAACAAAGGAATGCCTGCTTCCTGCAGTATCACACTGAGGCATTCGATTCAGCCCATCCTGAGCATGACAGATTTTTAAAAAATGGACTCTTTCCCTTGCATCAGTTTGTGTCCTTCGCTATTTCATAACTTAAGTTCTCATAACAGTGCTGGCGAAAGTCTGCGGAGACAAATGTTCTGGTGCAGAACAAAGGAGACCAGCATCAGAAGAAATCTGTGTTGGCAGCACTTAATTAGTCAAGATGGTAGCCTATGGAGATGACATTAAAATGTCAAAATACGTCTGTAAAGAGAGTGTGATGATGTCAAGAGGACGGCCAGGAATCATGGGATACATTTAGAGAAACTGATCAAATGCCAACGCTGGAATTAGGTGACTGAATTATTCCAGTAGCACTTCCCTTGACATAAAAGGTTTGAGAATGCATCCTCAAACACCAAGATAAAATAAACAAGCACACACACAAAAGGAAATCCCCCCGACTAATAGATGCTCAGTCATTGCTCTCAGATTGCAATCCATGCCCTCGGACACTTGGGAAAGGATTCAAATTTATTCAAATGCTTCCAACTCTCCTAAAGTGTGTAAAAGGATATTTTATTGCACACACAATCTTATACTGTTTTCCCATGAGTGTCCCCTCCTTCCATTCTCCATCAGCACAGTCTACCCTTATGCAAATTAATAAAAGTGAAATAACTGGGGGGTGGAGATGCCAGCAGTGCAATCTTAAGTAGAATCATGCTCTTCTAAACCCAAGGAAGTTGATGGATTTGGAAGAATGTCACTCGGTTTAGGATTGCACAGTTTATGACCTTCCAAAAAGCAGTGTCTTACCATGTGCTTGCTCTATATTCTTATATTCTAGATTCTGTTACGCTGGTTTGGCAGAGTTTGCAACTGGGAAAGACAGGTGGACTCTCTGGAGAGGAGGAGGAGACTGGATTTATACCCCACCCTTCACTACCTGAAAGACTCAGAGTGGCTTACGATCTCCTTTTTCTTCCCCTCCCCACAACAGACACTCTGTGAGCAATGCTCCCTCTAAGCTGTGGAGACTTGTGAGCAAAAATTCCACTTTGTGAACTACTGGCATTAAAGTTGTGAGTGAGCGATTTGGCTGCTGCATAAATTAGTTTGCTCTGGAGCCATCCCTCCTGAGCTAAGAGCCAGAGGCTAAAATAACTGTGAGCTAGCTCACACTAACTCATCTTAGGGGGAACACTGCCTTGTGGGGTAGGTGGGGCTGAGAGAGCTCTTTGAGAACTGCTCTTGAGAGAACAGCTCTGAAATAAGTTGTGGCTGACCCAAGGTCACAGCACCAGCTGCATGTGGAAGAGTGGGGAATCAAACCCTGTTCTCCCAGATTAGAGTCCATGCTCCTAACCACTACACTGGTAGGAGAGGCTCCACTTTGGATAAGGAATAATTTCTGTGTGTACATTATTGCATTGTTTCCTGGGAACAATGGTTCCTATTTGGTGGGGAGGCCACCTTACATCATGATCTCACACCATTGGATTGGCTTTTTCATGTGCTCGATGTGTGACATGCCCTCGACCCTGCAGCCAAGCAGTCCAGTGCAAGCAGCTGCCCAGACAGATGCCACACTGAATGCTGCAAACTGTGCAGCTGCAAACTGTACCCAGTTTCAATTGTGATCAAGTCACCAACTGCATGTTGGTGCATGGCCATAAAGGATTGTTAGGAGCTCACTTTTCAATCCTATTTATTTCAGAGACCACAACATCCCAATAATTCTTGGAATGAGCAAAACCTACCTTTGATATGCATCCCACTGTTTCCAATAGGATGTAGCAAAGTGATGGGGGAAAGGTCTGGCCCAGAGAGCATTTGGGGTCTGAAGCATGAATTGCTGTAAAACAGAAGGGAAAGTTGATCTTCTCATGTCTGTCCAGTTTATATTTTTTATTTATTTGTTATGCATTCCCCCCCCTTTAAACTTTATTCATATAAATACCCAAATACATAAACAGGAAAATTCAACATATAAATACATAACAAATCGTAATGGTAATTATGTTATGTATTTATTTGGAGAAGACCTAAGTGAACAGTGGAGACAGTACACACCTTACAAAAGTAAAATGCAAACCTAGAAGTTGGATCAATGGGCAGTGAGAGCAAGGTGGAACTTCCTACCACCAGGTGTGGGAAGACTGCAGTCAGGAGGGGGAAAGTGACCACTCTTCCCTCTTCCACCAGTGGAGCTTCCACAGATACCAGAAGCTCCACTCAGTGGAGCCCCAAAGATGGAGCAACAGGGAGATCACACTCAGTTCTTCCTCACTGCAGCCTCTTATGCCTGGTAGCTTTTTATCCTGTAATCACAACCAGTAAGCATTGGTGGTGGTGGTGGTTCTTCTTCTTCTTTTTCCTCCTCCTCCTCTTCCTGAAGAACAAGAACTAAATGGCAGAGGCAATGAAAAGACACAGGATTATAAAAGCAGTAACAGGATATAAGATTAAAAAAAAAAACAGTAAAAGGACACAGCATTATGAAGCACCAACATTATATTTTAGCTCGGAGGAAGACCACATTAATTAAAGATATTTAAAAACAAGCAAGAGACAGAAATGATAGGTCAGATCAGGCTTTGCTTTTCAACAAATAAATTTGTGTTTACTCCTCTCTCTTGAGCTGAAGAACATCAGGTTCTTCATCCACTTTCTCTGGAATTAAAGGCGACCCTTCAATGGGATTGGGGTTCCTAATGAATATTCATTGAGACACACAACATTTTAAGTGTTGATTACTTTTGAGTATCGTGATGCAACTATTTCTGGTTTGAAACAGAATACGGTGCTTCTGAGAGCTTTGCAAATCCTAAAGACTCACAGCTCTTTGCAATATAAGTAACATTTATCCCCACATAACTGAAACGGAAGATGAGGTGCAAATTGTTATTGGATGTTCTACAGTCAGAGGCTGCATTCAGATTCTTACAATGCAGACATTTGTCTTAGAGCCAAGATCTTAAGTGTTCTAAAATAAAATCATTACTAAAGAAAATTTTGCAAAAGTGCATAATGGAACAAAAAGAAAGATTCTTTCCGTGTGTATATGTGTGTGTGTTTTGTATTAGAAGGGTTTGTCATTTTTTTTAAAAAAAATAGTTGAGTCCCTTTGAAGTGTTTTTTTATGAAACAGGACAAGACAAATGGTGGCCCCTTTTGTACTGTAATTATTTGCATTTATTCTCATCTCTTTCCAGTTTCATCTTAATTATATTTATGGCTGCACGCATGCTCACAAAAAAGCAAGAGCTATTTTCACAGTTGTAAGTAGGGTAAGTAGACAGAAAGGGGGGATGGAGCTTTATACATTGAAAAGCTGTGTAGAAAGAGGAATTTGAATTGATCTAGACTGTAATGCAACGGTAAGAAAAATGCAGTACTTCCTGAAAATGTTTTCCCCCCTTCTGCTCTACCCACATTTTGAGGGTTCAGGAATTCTGTCCTTATTTCCTTCTGAATGCTCCAGTTGTAGCTTGCTTGAAAATTGTCAAAAGAATAAGTTCTCTGCTGAGTTTGCCTCGCTTTTAGGCGGTAATAAGCAAAATCTTTCGATTTCTTTCTGGGAGATAGTTGCAGGCTGTTTCCTGAATGCTGGTCAATGGGTTCGGAACACTTTTGCCACAAATGGGGATGCACTGCTGACCAGTCGGATTGTCATGATTGCGGAATCTCTATTGTGTTCCATTGTTTTGTATGTCATGCACAATTGCAGTGTCCTCATTTAAAGGACAAGAATGGGCTATTATATACCATGCCAGGCTAATTCTCAGTGTTCCTCATTCAAAAGCACCAAGCGGGCTATTGCACACATCCTAAAGGGTAGACCTAGCACGCAGCATTCTGAATCATGGGTGAACAACTGGTTTAACTGCTCAACACCTTCTCCATCAAATCACTGGATTTTTTTTTTTACAGTTTCATGAAACATATTGCTTGGTGAGGCTCATTCTCAACCCCATAAATGCAGCTTTCTTTTTAGGAATGGAAACAATGCAGATATTTGCAGCATCCCTAATATGAAGGTCATTTCAGTCCCGACACATACAGATTTGACCATGGCGCCTGCAGAAGATCCATATTCTCTCTTTTTCTCCCTTCCCTCTATGTACAATTTTCAAAATAAATTAGCATTGGTTCACTGATGCCAACTGTGACCTTCTCTATTTAAGAGCCCAAGGACTGGGGGGGGGGGGGTGATCTTTTATGAGACGATAGACTCATATCAGTTATTTTATTTATAAGTGACTGCCAAGCCATCTAAAAGTTAACCATTTCTCTGGGTCTCTATAAAATCTGGTAGGATCTACTCATCATCTGACTTAGCACAAGTGTACTATTGCATCTCCTGGATTTTCCAGAAAAAGTCTGATTCCTTCCCAGGTGGAAAGTACCATTGTTTTTGGACCGTGTATCTCATTTCAAATGGAAACACATGATTGGTGTTGGTCAATTACATCATGCAGTGCAGCCAATTAAAAGGACATTAGAAGACCATTCCGAGCTCTTCATTCATTCATTCATTCATTCATTCATATGCTGCTTTTCTCACTGGGACTCAAGACAGATTACGGGCAGTGTTCCCTCTAAGCTGAGTTAGTGTGAACTAGCTCACAGTTATTTAGCCTCTAGCCCACACATTTTTGTCTCGGCTCAGGAAGGATGGGCTCCAGAGCAAACTAATTTGTGCAGCAGCCATATCGCTCGCTCACAACTTTAATGCCAGTAGCTCACAAAGTAGAATTTTTGCTCACAAGACTCCACAGCTTAGAGGGAACATTGATTACGGGCGCGATCATATGCACCCATTTGCGACACAAGAAGGACGATTCTCCGCCGGCTCAAAGTGGCATGATCACACAAGCACTTCTGGGAAGCGTCCTGCAACCAGTGTCAAAGTGTCGCAAACCACTTTGAGCTGGTGGGGAATCGGCTTATTTAGCTACCAGTGAAAAGGCAGTCTCAAATGGTTTGCAACGGCCCAGAACTGACCTTTCCTGGTGTGATCGCGCCAGCGCAAACAAGTGGCGTTGGGGAGTGGGCTTTTTCCCCCCTCCTATCCCGATATGCGCATCATCGGATGACCTCGAGGGTGGAGAGGCAAGTCATTGATCCCTTGTAGAAGCAGATAAGTGCACTGAAAATGGCCAAAAAAAAAACCCAACTCGCCTGCGGCTGCGTGTGATCATGCAGTGGCGGTTCGCCCTCACAGGTCCATGGACCTGTGTGATCCCACAAAAGCGGCACAAATTGTGCCGGCACAAATTTGTGTCACTTCCCATCCAGCTTATCTTGCTCGTGTGGACGGGGCCTACAAGTACAATAGAACTATTCAGTCAATCATTAGTCAATTACAAAATATGATCTGAATGACAGAAATAGTTGAATCCAGCAACAAAAATTCCTAGTAAAACAAAGCTATTCAATCAATTAGCAAATGGATTACAAAATGTAATATCTTTGCTTGACAGAAAAGATTCCTAGCCAAACAACTCAGTGCAGTAGGGCTGGGACTGAAGATTTAGGGGGGACCCCACATTATCCTTAATGTGGCTGGTCCATTGCATCACAGGGCGTAGTAGTACAGGCAGCCATGTAAGTATATGGGTCCAATACCATTATCACATAGGAAATAGTATTATCTTAATAGTATTATCTTTGTAGGAAATAGTTAGAACACTGAATTGAAAATGAACGACAAGCCTTTCATCACTAGAGATGCCCACTTTTCTCACGTTTCTTGAAGCAATGTGAGACTAGCAGGTCACTTTGAGGTCAAGCAGGAATTTGGGGGGATCTTTCACAAATTGGCTTAGAAAAGGACCTTTTCTCATTCAATTCACAGTACTAGTAAATGTCTGGTACTTACTGAACAGTCCTGGTCTCAGTAAGACTACTTTACTTATGCCCTAGTGAAGGATTTAGAAGATTAGTGCAAATTAGGTGTTTGAAGACTGGCAAACACCCAAGGCATTTAAAGATGGGAACAGATGTGATTAACTGGACTTCTGGTTTTGGTGGCTCAATGGCAGGAGCATCTTCCCGCAGCTCCACGAGACATGACCTGGGCTCAGCGGCTTGAGGGGGTTCCGAATGGGTTTCAGACCCTTGGGGACCCTTGTAGGGGGACCCTACCTGAGGCGCTTGGGGGTAGCCTCTCTCCGGGATGGTGATCACATGATCGAGGCACCCCCCTGCCTCCATAGGCTCAGCTGCTGCAGTAGCTTCTGGGCAAGACAGAGCAGGCTCCAGACAGCTGCAGAAGTTTGCTGGTAGCAAAGAAAAAGCTACTCACCCGAAATACATGGCGAAAAAGTGTGTTAGATGATTTTGATTAAAGAAGACTCTCTGAGATGTGCTTAGATGTTTAAAGCAAAGGGGTTTTTTAAAGTTTAAATCCCCCCATCTCCGGTTAAAGAATTGAGCCACAGAGACTCTGCTTGCTGAAAAGTGGCTCATGACTGAGTGAGACTGATTTAAGTATCTTTAAAGAAAAATAAAGACTTTTGACAACTTTAGGGATTTTTCCCATGAAAGTAAACAACTAAAAAATGATGAGTTGGGGAGAAAAGATGGCGGGCAAAGCAAAACCTTCTCCAAAAGCCACGTCTACACTTCCAGGTATAAGAAAGGAATCCTGTACTGACCTGACTGCAGCTTTGGCAGTAGCCCTATACCCTCTGATGGACCAGCTGAATACTGTCAATTCTAAGCTGGACTCCTTACAGCAACAGGTGACAAAGGCAAACAAGAGATCTGAACAGACAGCTAAAGGACTGGAAGAAGATAAAACCAACATGGCAAAGACTGATCTAAAGCTGATGTTGATGGGAAAAGAAAGGATTTCTGACAAGGATAATCTTTTGAGACTCCAGATGGAGAGAGCTTCTTTCTTCTTGAGATTTCAGGGTATACCTGAACAAAAGGGTGAGAATCTCAGAAAAATCCTCAGTGATGCTATAGCTCCAATGACAGTTTGCAAGCGGACCAGTTACAAAATGATATGCACATGGTCTATAGGACCTATCCTGAATTTGTAAAGAGAAACCTGTCAGGAGAAGTTATGGTGAGCTTCTCAAAAAGATCAACTAAAGATGTGGTGCTCAAGGCCACTAACAGAAATACTCTGAAGATCCAAGAAGAGGACATAAAGATGTTAAAGGACATCCCATTTGAGATTAGGAAGAAGAGGAAACCCTACAAGAATTTGAATTCATTTCTTCAAACAGAAAACATCTCGTATAGTTGGCTTATTCCGAGGGGTGTGATCTTCAGTTATAAAGACAAGAAACAAAGAATTGATTCAGCTGCAAAGACCAAGAAATTTTTGGACTTTTGTAAGGAAGGAAAAGATAAAGCACCATCAGAAGATTCACTGGATTTGCAAGAGAGCATTTATGGACTGGAGGGTTCTGACACTCAGGGTAGTAAAAGCTCAGAAAGTGAAAGTCAGACTCGGCTTTGGGAGCAGAAGCACTGAAAACCCGAAGAAAAAAGGGACTTAGCAAATATATTAAGCTGTACATGTTGATTTTCTTACTTTCTTACTCAACTCATTCAGGATATTAGTCACTTGTGTATTTGTAAGCTTTTGATTTAGATATTCTAGCATTTTAAGCCTTGTTTAATTAATCTTTTTTTTTCTTGACTAGATTGAAGCAAGAACAACTTTAAGTATTATTTTACTGGACTTCTGTATACCTTACGGTAGATTAGTTTTTTTAGTTAGTGTTTGTAGTTGTAGTTGTTAAAAATCAATTAAAAAAATCATTAAAAAATGATGGGAAGAGGTACCTCAACCAGACAATTGAGGCTAAATGGACCCAGTGGATTGGGGTCCACCAACTTTTTTGAGCCTATGAGCACCTTTTGAATTTTGTGCAGGGCTGGTAAATGCCACTCAAAAATGGCTGCCTCTGGAGGTGGGCGCAAACCCAAAATGGCTGCCATAAGAGGCAGAGTCAAACACTTTCTGAAAAAAAAACCCCACAGACTGAAAATTAAAAAGGAATGAAGGAAACACTGGAGGAAAGAAAGGAGAAAGAGAAGGGGAAATAAAAGGAAGGCAGGTAGGGGATGCAATCCAGGAGGTGAATGGTTTTGATAGCACTCACTTCAACTGTAGAAAAAGACATGTCCTATCTTATACATGCCAAATGAGTAGATTTCACCCATTTATTTTTCTTCATTGCTCCAAAATTTGGCCCTGCATTGAGGTCCATTTCCCTTTAATCCTGGTTTTAACTAGGAGAATTTCCAAAAGTGGTCATGGATGGTGTGAAATTTGCCACAGCTCAGTTCTGTGCACACACACTTTTATCCCCCCCACCCCCAAATTCAAGTCCAGTAGCACTTCAGAGACCAGCAATGAATGCCTACATAGTAAAGAGCTGGAATATGGATACAAGGATGCATATGAAATTCATGCATATGGAAGCAGGTGCTGCTGAATTCTGTGGACCTCACACCGAAGTACTGCAAAGGGGCAGGCCACTAAAGATTCTGCTGATATCATAACTTTTGGGTAACCTTGGGTCAGTCATGGCTCTCTCAGAGCCATTCCCTCAAGAGCAGTTCTCTAAGAGCTCTCTCAGCCCCACCTACCTCACAGGGTGTCTGTTGCGGGGAGAGGAAGGGAAGGAGATTATAAACCGCTCTGAGACACTGAGTGAAGGGCAAGGTATAAATCCAACTCTTCTTCTTCTTCCTTTTAAAAAAAGAACATGCAGAAAGGAGTAGCAGAGAATCCATAACACACTGGATTGACCGCAGGAAAAAAAGACCAAATAATTCAGATCTCCAAGGCAGAACTCTGGGTTAGGAGAATGTTGGAGCATCCTTATTTCTGCTGAGTTCAATCAGGCTTATTTTCAATTAATTTTATGAAGAACTGCTACCGTATAATGCTGAGTTGTGCCTTCACATTGAACAAAATTTCGGTTGGCTGCAGCCAGCTCTTTTGCTCCAGCTTGGTGAACCCTCTGCCTTACTACAGCCTCAGTTCCACATGGCTTTTGTCCATACAGGTCCCATGGTCCCTAGCATAGACTTTTTGAGTGATCAAAGGAGAGCCCTCAACCTACATTCACAACTAGAATTGCTAACTGGATCCAACATTTGGACTGCAGTAATTGTGTCTAGGAGTATACTTCTAATCCCTTAACTACCCTTCCTAAACCTCTAGGTTTAGGTCTCCCCACCACACACACACACCCATACAAGACTTCTGTGTTGCCAGTGTAGGATAATACAGCAGTGCACAATACTCAGCAAAGGTACATTTCCCTGCTATGTCCCATTATGTGAAAGTATGCTCTTGTGTCTAGTGTAAGCCACCAGCGGATCACTGAAACGCAAATTGAGAACACTGTAATAGTGGCATTTTTATTTGAGTATTTTTCGTATGCCTCTGTTGCTTAGCCACGTTCTGCTCGGTGAGAAAGCTCTTTCGATTCCCCCTTCAGCAGTTTTATATAGTTGCCTCGAAATCAAACAGGGCCTTCGGAATGATGGCCATTCTGTCCTTTCTCCGCTCTCCAAACTGCAGTAGGATCTTACAGTTCTTGGGGAAAATATTCTGTCCTTTATTTTTAATTCAGAGACGTCCACATTCAAAGGAAGGAGGCTCCTACAATGGCAAAAGAAGAGATGCTGTATCGAATGGTGCTGACTTTGTGTCAAGCCCATTTCCTTTCGCAGGATTCGTCAGAACTGCTTTGTTCCTGCTCAGGTTTGACCTATTGTTGCTACCACATTCTGTCTCAAACAGAATTCAAGGCAAATTTTGGAGATTCTGAATAAGCCTGGATAATGTTGAAGGAAGTCTGAAAACTTTCAAAGACACCAAGGAAGTGTCTGGAGGAGGCAGCTTGAGGTTGAACTCATCATCCCATGTAGCATCCGCAAGGAGGTTCTTAGGTTTTGTCTCGTTCATTTCATTTGGATGGCAGAGGAGAAAATAATGATGACCCTGCTGGCTTTCTGGCAGCAAGCTAGCAGCAGCTGAGTTCCAACTGGGCTGAGTTTGTTCTCCTCTCCTTCCAGGTACTTATTCAGGGGTGTCGGCCCTTAGGTGTGAGCACTAAAGGGCTCCTTGCTCTAGCCTGTGGCTCCAAGTGTGAGGCCTGTGGTAGGTAGCCCATTGGATCAAGGCCAGGCTTAGTGCTGCCAACTCTGGGTTGGAAAATTCCTGGAGATTTGAGGTACAGTCTAGAGATGGCAGGGTCTGGGGCAGGGAGGGACCTTGGCCATAGATTCCACCCTCCAAGAGAGCCAGTTTCTCCATGGGAACTAATCTCTATAGTCTGGAAATCAGTTGTAATTCTGGGGCGGACCCAGCCCAGATATGCTTGTGCTTTCATTGGTTGGTTGGTTTACATTTTAGTTTGGGATGTGGTCTTAAGCATTTATTGAAAGGGTGATATTTTTAAAAAAAAAAAATAAATAAAAGTACCCACATTTATTTTTGGAGCATGCTGCTTTCCCTAGCTGAGGGCCCCACGGGGACTTACATGAACTTCCAAATAACAAAGCCATTTAAACAAATTGAATAAACATTTCCAAAGGTCGCCTAGAACTCCATGAGGAGATGCAGCCAGTCCAACAATGAGTATGCCATGTGTATTTTGCAAATGTATATTTGATGCACTTATATATCACACTTTGTGATGCTTACAACATTTTAGGAATACTCCTAAAATGTTAGATGTGATTTTGGAAACAGACTTAGAAGCTTAAATCATTTAAATCATAATTTAATTAAAACAGCAGTCTTAAAACATAGCAGCCAAAGGAAATCAGGAGATGTTTAAGAAAAAAGATCATCGAAGAGAAGACGAAAAAGCACTTTAACAACTGATGAAGGAACAAGGGAGGCATCCCTAAGGAAACAGTTCTCTTTGGGGCAGTCATCTTCCTAAAGCGACACCAGTAGGTCAGAGCCAAATGAGTATCTTCAAGTAGGAACTCTAGTGATGCAGTCTAGCTGGCACCACTGCTGAGCAAGCAAAATTGTGATGTCATAGAGAAGAAAAGCAAAGAGGAAAAGTGATTGGCTGAAATAATTCTGGTTCGGAGGAGCTCTGTACAAGCATCCCATTGGTGCTATCTAAATAGCTGTAGTCTGACTTGCAGCTCCTAAAATCTTAGGTTGGTGTTTCTAGGAAAAAAAACATTTTAAGAATTTTCATTTCTGTGGCAGAAATGAGGAAGAGGAGAGTGAACAGGAGTTTGCCTGGAACTGACCTGGGCTGCGTTCAGATGGCATCTCTGATGAGGAAGCAGCTCGGGTTTTTTTAGTGCGAAGGAATTCATCCCGAAGTAATTGCATCCACACGGCAAACGAATCACCTACCTCAGCGTGCAGTTCTTCCATCGCTGATCTCCAGACCTTACCGCGCTGTAAACACGAAGCCCGCGGCTTAAAAAAAAAAAAATCACGGATGCGCATGTGCAAACGAGTGGACCAGCAAACCATTATGGAAACACGCATGTGCATACGTTCGTGCTGAGGGTGCACATGTGCACATGCGAGGTTTTGTTTTTTTTAAAAAGATGGCGGCCGCGGTCTTGGCGTGCAAGATCCCGATCAGACCACTGCGCGCCAAGACTGCACCCTCACCTACACCGGACTTTCTCCAGTAGCAAAAAGGTACGGAGTAAAGTGGGGGGGGAACGGGACAAAGACGACTGGGGCATGAAAGACAGCTGTTGCTGTCTGATAGTGCCCTTTAAATCCATCAGGGAAGCGGAGGGGCCGCGGATCAAACTGAGCGTCTGATCGCAGCCCAAGTGTCAGCAGCTGACTGGATGGAATCTTCGTGAGAGGGTAGAGAAGTGGCTGTTAAAGGCAGTTGGGAGAGAGGCATGTAAGAAGCAGCTGGAAGTGGGATGGAAAAGAAAAGCTCTTCAGGAGGAAGCTAATAGACAAGGCCAGGAGGATTTGCCATCAGGGGGAAGTAGAAGAAAGAGCACAGAAAGCCTAGGAAGAAGCTAGAAGATCTGTGACTGAGTCTGTCTGATGAGATGGGAAATGTAATTCATGAGGACCAGAGGAAGACTTGCAAAGTAGCCTGAGGCAGTTCCAGAATCAACAGGCAGCTGACCGGCCAATCAGGATATATTCCAGCAGAAACCCTATGAAGTACTATCAGGGGTGGAGAAATAGGGATATCTGGTCTTGTTATTTTAATGGTGAGAGTGACTATTAGAGCCTCATCCTGGCAACATCCCTTGGGGGAGGGGCAGACTGACACAAATATTTGATTTGCAGTTGTGCAAAAAATGATTTTTTTTTTCTATTTAAGACTTACGTCTTTATTTTCCAGGAGCCTGACAACCTGGTGAGGTTTGCAAACTTTTGGAGTCATGTCAGGTCATCCCAAGCACCACCTCCCAGTTCTCTAGGAATTTCCCTGGCTGAAATTCATAACGCTATATGACGTTGAAAATAAAATAGCTGCAATTTGCAATGCAGATAGGGTCTGCACCATTTAAACAGATTTATACCCTTTTAAGCCTTCAGTGGGTTTAGAGTGGTGTAACACTGATTAGGGTTGCACTGTTAGTTACTAACACTGTCCCTGTTGGACACAGCTGAAGAACATGGGGTTTTTCCTCATTCTTATTTTCCTCTCTTGTGTATTCTCATTGCTTCAATTTATTTTCCTGAGTTGCATGTGTTTTGCTCCCTCTAGTGGTCAATTTGATATTACATTGTTTCATGTCTGGCACATCTCCCTGCAGATTTAAATTGCAGGTTTTTATGCCAGACATAGAGTGATGTAATACTGAATTGACCAGTAGAAGGAGCAAACCATGTGTGGAACAGAACCCTCCCCCTGAAGCAACAGGAACACACAACAGAGGAAAATGAGAATGTGGAAAAGCCTCATGATAAATCAGCTTCATCTGCATTATGAATGTAGTCTCTGTCTACAACACAGCAGCTAGCTATTATGGTCTCCCTCAGAGAATCCTGGGAATTGTAGTTTGGTTAGGTATCCTTCAATCCTCCTCTCACAGAACTACAAGTCCTCTCTGGATTCCATGGAAAGAGGAAAGTAATGCTATACCAATTTTTTTTAGCTTTAGTATGCTCATAGCTGGATGGATCCTTTCATTTTTTGGCACCATCATGCTTCTGGTAAATAACTGAGATTCAGCTTGAAGCCTTGTGAAGTACCATACTAGTACCAGCTCTGTTGTTAGCACATGAAAGCCACCCCAGCAATTTCAAAAAGAAAGCAAAGCCGACTGTGAACAAGAGAGGTTATTAGTTTGTTGATGGGACATGGTTAATTAAAAAAAAGGGACTCGTATCTTGTGTGACTGAGAAATCAAATTCCAGGGCAAGAAACAATAAGCTGAGGACCTGATGTGGAATGCCAAAAGTTAATCAACATAATGCTATAACACATAAGGGAAGTTAAAAGGTCCATGTTAGCAATGGAGTGGGGCTGGTAGAAAGAACTTCTTCACAGGATCCCATATGTCAGTCTTGTCTTTTAAGAACAACCAAATTATTAAACTAGAGCATCAGTGGTTGGCAAGGCCAGGCTCTGGCTGAGGTCCACAGATGAGCAGAGAAGCTGCTCCCAAACTCTTGAGAATTGGACACATCGGTTCTGACCAGATGATATTCCTAGTGGTTTTGGGGAAATCTCCTATTTCCTGTTGATGGGGTGCTGGAGGTAATATGTTGTTGTTGTTTCCTGAACTAAAATTAGGCCTAAACTCATCAGTCTTTCTTCCTAGGAAAGGTATTTGATTCCTTTGATCATTTTGCTTGTCCTTTCCTACACTAATTAATGCTAAGGACAATTTTTTTAAAGGAGGGGACAGAAAAGGCAGGTATTTAGAATGTGAAATTCATTATTCATTCAATTATGGGGCAAATAGAAGCTCTCTAGGGCCTTTTCAGTTTGTTTAAAAAATAGCAAAGGGATGTAGGGTTGCCAGCTCCAGGATGGAAAATTCCTGGAGATTGAGAGGGTACAGAAGAAGGAGATGGTAGACTTTGGGAAGGCAGTTGAGCTCAGCAGGGGTGCAACACCATTGATTCTAGCCAATGCTCCCTCTAAGCTGTAGAGTCTTGTGCACAAAAATTCTACTTCGTGAGCTCCTGGCATTAAAGTTGTGAGCAAGCGATTTGGCTACTGCATGAATTAGTTTGCTCTGGAGCCATCCTTCCTGAGCTAAGACAAAAATGTGTGAGCAGGAGACTAAAAAAACTGTGAGCTAGCTCACATTAACTCAGCTTAGAGGGAACACAGGATTCTACCTTCTGAAGCTGTCATATTCTCTAGGGGAACTGACTTCTGTAGTCTTGGCAATCAGTTGTAATTCCGGAAGAACTTCAGATCCTATGTGAATGTTGGCAGCCCTAAGTGGGGGTGGGGGTGGCTTAAATGCCACTTTCTCTCATGCCACAGTTCCAATCCAAATCTGGCCGTTATTTAAAGAGAAAAAAAGCCATTTGGAGTTCCATTCAAGGGCTGTTCAGCATCACATCTGGTTTGGTCCTAAAAGAAGAAGGAAGAGGCAACAAGGGTTCTTGAGTGATTGTTCTATAATTGGGGGGAGGGGCTGTAAAAAGGCCCCACTTCTTCTTTTGATGCAGTCTGTAATGTGTTGTGCAAGCAGCCTAAAAGAAAATTAAGACCAACTTTCTTCCAGTTTAAGTTCTTTCTTCCTGTTTTACTAGTAAGGTGAAGGTAAAGGTCTCCCTTGCTCAAAAGCCAGTCGAATCTGACGCTAGGGGGTGGTGCTCATCTCCATTTCCAAGCTGAAGAGCCAGCACTGTCCAAAGACTTTTTCCATGGTCATGTGGCTGGCATGACTAGAAACCAAGGCAATGCTGTTACCTTCCCACTGAAGTGGTACCTTTTTTATCTACTTGCAATGTCTTGCTTTCGATCTGCTAGGCTGGCAGTTCACTTATTCAGTACCCATTTACAAGTCTGGTATTAACTAGTTCTGAGTCTATGGTACCAGATACACTTTAAAAAAAAAATCTCCCTTTACAATCAATGAGTCTCACTTTCAAGTGAATGCATTTCCTATCAGGCTGTAAGGTAAGCAGTGAGGGAAGGGGAAATGGCATATTTTCACATAAAACATCTCCTTCTGTCATCCTTATTTTAAGTGTGTGCACCACTAATTTAAAGCAGATTAAGGAAATGAGACTTTTAAGCATTTCAGCAAGCTTCTTAATCAAATTAAACTAGCTGAAATATGGTCTGGAAAAAAGAACAGCCATGGCAGTTGCTGTAACAAAATGTGCTGTTATAATAGAATTAAGACATTTCCTGAATTTTGATTTTGCTCTAATTTTCTCAATAGCAATGCATCTCCGGTTATCTGCCTCTCTGAGGGATAAGAGCCAGGGGAAGCAGGGACATGGAGGAGCACTATTGGGTGACAGCATGATATCACATCTGGAGAAAACCTGGAAGTTACATCACACCTTTCTAGGAATCACCAGAAACTCTGTGGTAAAACCATAGAGTTTCCAGCAATTCCTAGAGTGAACTGACATCAGTTCTAGGTTTTCCTCTAAAGTGATGCCATGCCACTGGCCTATGGTGACCCCCCCCCCAATTATCTTTTCCCACTGACTGCAGGAGCAGCGCCAGGAGTCAGGGGCAGGGAGAAGCCTGGAAAGGGAGCAGCCATAAGATTGCAGTGTGAGCACACACATGTGCAAAACATCTCTCTATATAATAATTCTCTGCATGGTGGTGGCACGCTCCTAAAGATTCCACATGCCACCCCAGCCTTTGGTCCCCTGGCCTGTCAATCAGAAGCTGTCCCTATCCACTGGCTGTGAATACTCACATGCCATTGGCTGGGTCTGCTCCTCTTTACCACCCACTCCTTCAGCCTCTGTGCCGTCAGAATTTCTGGCAGATGGGGTTTCTGGTCGGAGGAATGGCGGTCTGACATGCTTTGCAAGTGCGCAAGGCGGACGGCGGCTCTTCTTGACAGCTTGGGTGGACAAATCCACCTGACGCAACCTCACACAGGTAGTGTGAGGACTAGCAAGCAATATAATCCAGGTTTGAGCAAGCTCGGTGAAGGAAAAGTCTCGGAGGAGACTTTTACAACACCTTGAGCACTGCAGCCGAAAAAGATTCCTGCAAGTATCTCTAAGGAGCCGAGCCAAGCTGATTAAATCAGCATAAAATTGCCAATTCCCCTGATTCCTTAACAAAGAAGACAAAGTTTAAACGTTGGGACCACATCTGAAACGAAGTAACAACATAAGGTAACGGAAAAAAAAGTTTTTGCCTTACCATTACCGCATTTTGAAAGACGAAAAGCAGATCTGGTGAAGCAATAGACTGTTGCAGATTGGATGAGTGCAGTTTTGAAACGTTAAAAAGCTGAATTTGAACTTAAAAAGCCAAAAAAACAAGTTGTTTAACATTCCTGCGGTTAAGAAGAGTCGGGAGGGGGAGCCAAGCATCGCGAGACAAAGAGGGGAGGAGGGAACCAAGCATCGCGAGACCAAGCTGTGAGGACTGAGACAGGAAGTGACGGCTTGAGGAGCAGACAAGAAGGGAAACGGAGAAGAGCCGGAAGAGAGCAAAGGGGACTGTAAAAACTGCCGGACCAAAAGGACTACAACAGGAAGTGACGTGTGGACAGCAGACAAGTAAGCAAGAGGAAGGGACAAAAGGAAACTATGGCAAGCCAGAAGCAAGGTAAAAAGACTATAACCTTTGACACAAACCATAGAGAAGTTGCGCCCGCCATTTTGGATTTATAAAATTTTTAAACAGTAATATCTCATAAACTATATAACTTAGAAGGCTGAAACCAACGAAATTTGACTTGGCAAGACTAGCTTGTGTGATCACATTAATCGGTGTTTGATTTGGAAAATAAAATAAAATCGATCTTTTTTAAAGAGACAAGACGGACCGCAGACTAAGATCGAGAGCAACTACATGGTCCTCTCCTACAATGGCAGCAAAAAAAGAAAAAGAACTACTAGCTGTTATGGAAGCAATGGGAAAAAAATGTTAGACGCTATAGGAGAGATAAATGTTAAAATGAATGGCATAGCTGCACAAGCAGATAAAAACTTCATAGACTTAAAAGCAGAATTTCAAAAATTAACCACAAGAACACAAGACATTGAAACTAAAGTAAAAGAACTGGAAGAAAGTACTCAAAAGACAATGAGAGACAATGACAGGATGGAAAAGATGAAGCATTATAAAGACATGCAAAACCATTTGAGATTTAGAGGGATTGAGGAAAAATTGAGTGAAGACATTTTTACAAGAATGCAAGAAGCATTAGCAGATTTTTTACAAGAACAGGAAGAGGTTGTTAGAGAACACATGGATTTTGTTTATAGAGTCAATTCTACATACGCAAGAGATAAAAATATACCAAGAGATGTGGTAGTCCAATTTACAATGAAAAGGACAAAAGAACAAATCTACAAGAAGTGTTTTACTGATCCTTTTGAAATAGATGGAAAGAAAATTATAGTAATGAAAGTACTGCCTAGAGCAATACTGCAAGAAAGGAAAAAATTCAAGTGTCTGATGGATAAATTGAAGGAGAAAAAAATTAGATTCCGTTGGGAAATACCTCAAGGATTAAGCTTTTACTATGGCAGCACCAGAGAAGTGATTAAAAGCACAGGAGAAATGTACGCATTTCTTGGAGAGAATAAAGATGACCTTGGTGATATTTAAGAATATATCAAGATGGATTACAAAGTACTTACATGGAATGTAAATGGACTTAATTCACCCCAAAAACGTAGAATGGTAGGGCATTGGCTGGAGAAACAAAAATGTAGTGTAATTTGTATACAAGAAGCTCATCTTAAAAAACAAGACCACAAATATTTAATAAGGAAAAAATTGGGAGAAGAATTTTATTCTTTAGCAAGTAATAAAAAGAATGGTGTTGTAACATATGCCAAAAAAGATTTGGAACCTAAAGTAATATTTAAAGACAAAGAAGGAAGATATTTAGCTATTGAAATCTCACTACAAGGACAGAAAACTTTGATTGTGAATATTTACGCCCCAAATGGAGCCAAAGAAATTTTTTTAAAGAATTACAAGTGGAATTGGATAACATAAATTATGATCAAATCATGATCATAATTCACACAAAAGATAAACAAAATCAAAATGAGAATGTTCAGACTGGAATAGCAGGGGGTAAGTGAGTAAACTGAGTAAACTGAGCACTTCTGCAGATAAACACTTTCCATGTCCCCTCACCTTAAAATCATCTTTAGGGCAAAAAGGTACTGAAAATTATCAATATTCTTTTCTTTTTTTGATACTCGGTTATTACGATTGTTATAGGAAAAAACACATCAGGGTTGTCTGATGCTGATTGCCAGCATCTTAAGCAAGTTTCACCTGAAGAGTCGTGGAAGGAAAGTATGCTGCCTTTCACTTTTTTATACGTCTCTCCTGTCACATTCTTATGTAAACTTAGACTAAGCCGGAGAGGACAAAAGCACTTTCAATTAAAGTTTTAAGCCATTTAAGTAATCTGAAAGCAACTGCTGCCCGCCACACAGAGCATAATACCTTTTAAACACTCTTTTCTTCCAAGCTCCTTAAAGATTATTCATTAAGCCGTGGCCCATCAATTATGGATTAGGCTCCTTCTCAGCAACACAGGAGATGGGCAGCAGCGGTGGAGGGGGTTGGACAGAGTTTAGGGTTGCCTTCAGGATGGGAATACAATGGCCTCGTGTGCTACATCTGGAAATCTGTCAAAGAAATTATGCAATATTTAATAGCACATAATGCATTTTTAATGATTTTGATTCAAGTTAACAGGGCTCTTTGGCACGTGTGGAATTTTAAATATTTTATTGTTTAAAAAAAGAAAGGGAAAATATATCAAAGAACTTTCCCCGAAAGATAGAAAAAAATCATTTATTTATACAAATGGCAAGTACAATTAGAGATGGATGGACTCCTTGGTGGCAGTTATACATTATAAATGCCACAATAAAATCATTGAGGGATTAGTATATTATTAGACCCATCTGAAAGAGGAAGATCATTCCTGAACAGTAGATTAAAGAAAGCAAAAGGTGAGACAACCCTCACAGCTGGTGTCCAGTGAGGGTAGGGGTCCCACTGGCCCCAGGTTCTGTTTCCCATGACCACTTTGAGCAGTGGTGGGAGAAAAATAAATACACAAACCAAATGGCTATCAGCTCAACAACATGATCTCACTTCTGGAGGAAATCCTGGTAAAACCACAGAGTTTCCAGCAATTTCTAGAGAGAACTGATTATACTTTTTAGTCTTCCCTGGAAGTGACATCATGGCATTGTTGACTGTGCTCCCCCCACTGGCATGTCCCTGAGACCCATTTCCTGTTGGTTCCCAGGCTATGCCTGGAAATCCTATGCCAGAAGGAGAAGTTAAAATGTGTTAGAAATAAGCTACACATTTCAACAAATATGGAGCAGAATCTAAACAGTTTTCCCCTGGTGAAAAGAGAGGACGAGGTCCCCTGAGACCACCCCAAAGGGATCTACAGAAAATCATGGGACCTGTATGGACAAAAGCCAGATGGGATATGGGACAGTAGTAAGGAGGAGAACTGGGCAAGACTGAATGAAAAAAGGTGGCTGGATTCAACCCACACCTTTTTACAGGTCAATTTTATTTATCAACAAGGGTGTAATAAATGAATGCAAACATTTTTCAAAAGACTTGGTTGGAATCCAAAGTAGCCCGAGGGGGAGGGGACACTCTCAATTGCACAAGGGACTCTCTGACTTCTATAAATTTCCTGCTTAAGCGGCTGTCCTGTACTGTGGACCCCACTATTCCCAAGGATTCCCTGATTCTTAGGAGCAGCTTTATAGGTAACAGGAGAAGATGGGAAAGAGGTGGTCTGCAAACCAGCCTCATGGTTCTTTGGATGCAAGTCAATGCCAATTGGTTTTCTGTAAGTATTGACTCATGCATGTTGGGGGGGGGGGATGAGTGTAGAATTGAGCTGTGATTTGCGTTTATCTCCTCTTCTTCTATGTTTGACCTGTAATCTGCCTTTCCTTAAGAACATTTAAGAAGAAGAATTTCCTTTTTTAAGTCTTAAAGTAAATAACAGTTATATAAACATAAAGAGACTTGAAGCCTTTTTGATGGAGCAAGTTGATTAAAAAAACAATCTTGGTAATTGATGTAAGCTGGGGAAAGCTCTGGGAGAGCCCCAGACCTCACATGGGGCTAACATCCATAGTCAGTGGACATATTACAGAAGTCTATGTCTCCCATTCATTTCAAGGCCTAATCCAGATCACAATTGTGGTCTGCAGGGAAAGCAGATTCAAGCCTCCTTCTGTGTCATTTCCCCAACTTGAAATGGTGTCAGGATCTGACAATAATGTCCCTGTGGTTTTGCATTTTACAATGAGGTCTCTGTACTTTATGCATTTTGCTTTCGATTCCTTTGTTCTAGCAGACTCCTGCCAGCACCCCTTATCTGTCTCCTTCATCCTCCCTCCTGTAGCTATAAATGTTACTTTGAAGTAGGGGGTTTACTCCGGTTAATGTTGCAATGTCTGGGCAGGAGGTGGCAACCCAAATTCCTAGGTGTCATCTCTAAACAAATGGCGAGTACTCCCTGCATTCCCTCCTCCCTTTTTCCAGGTCTGTGTATGCTATCTTGTTATTGAAACCTTGAAGCATTGTTTATGGCCAGTGCTTAGAGAATGTTGTGCCTAGGTTCACACACGTGGGTCACTCAGATCAAGAGGGGAATTTATAACTTTCTCACCTTGCTGTGGGAACCTCAACGGTTCTTTCTACTTTTCCCGCGTTCACCCTCTTGCCCTGATTGGCTTAGGCACGGGGTTCAATTGAAAACCTGAGAGTATAATAGTACTGTCTGTATTCCATTAAGCATCTCTAACAAACATCCGAGAACCTGTTTGCAGTATTGGAACAATAAAGAACTCTGCTTCAACAACAAAGGTCTGGTTTCTTGCTGTCACTACAGAAGCCTCACAAATGGTCCCATTAGGGGCTCCACATATACTGAAGAGGTACACATAAATTTCCTCAGGGGAGCAAAACAGTAACCACTGGGGTTATTTTAGGTCAGGGAAATGGCACAGAGGTCTCATGTGCATTCTCCCCTTATGTTTCAGTCCCAGTCTGCACTTGGACTGCAGATACCTGGAAGTCATAGACTCTCAAAACATGTCTATTGACACAACGTGTGACTGTACCTGAGGAAAATAGATCATGTGGTTGGGCTCTAAGTGCTGATTGTCTAAGAAACAAGCACAAGGCTTTCCCAGTCTTTTTGGATATTGATGGATGAGGCAAATACTTGGATTAACCATAGGAAAGTCCTAAGTGACATTATGATTTAGCCTGTGGTGCTCCAAAAGCAATCTGTTCTGTGCAAAAGTTCCTTTCTCATTGGTACAAAATCCATTGATGTCAGCAGGATTTATCAGCACACTATGAAACCTTTTAAGAACCAGTTAATCTAAGAATTGACCTTGGGGCAAGGATAGAAGGGTATATATACACATATGACACTGAATGGTCCATCTAGATTAGTATTGTCTTCTCTGACTGTCAGTGGCTCACCAAGCCTTTTGCATTCTTACTGCCTGCGATCATTGGAAGCTGGAATGCTTCTGTTCATGGGGATTCCATTGACTTGCTTACATCTAATTCAGCTATATAGCTGGGTAAGCACATTGTTAACATCTGCCACTGTGGCTTATTTACGCAATTAGGAAGTACAACCAAAGAAAGAGAATGGATGATTGACAAAGAATCTGATTCATTAATCTGTCGAGACTTTGTTTTGACACATCCGTCAATGCTAAATCTCTGCTGGTACAATGGAGATGATTACAGTGCCCCCCCCCCCCCCGATCACATGAGAAGATTATTGTCAGACATGAGCCACTCTCCACAAACTGAGGCTATTTTTAGAGAGGGAACTATATTCTTTCCTTGTAGTGACAAAGACCACCTTTTCTGATTCGGAATGTAACATCATCATGAAGACCTGGAACTTAAGGAAAAATGGTATGATTAAATGAAATCTGTCTGAAGCAAACACAAATTATATATTCAATTATACATTAAAACGTGTGTAAATAAATCAAATGTATGTCATATACAATAAACAGTCAGGGGGGAAATGCTAAGTACTTGTATTTTAAGAAGCGGAATAAGTTAACCACTAAAATGGTCATTTGAGGAAAATTCTGATGCCACAACTATGATTTTATGAATGCACTGAATACCATTTGGGAATGAGTTCAAATAAGGCATGGGATGGTATTGGTAGGGCTGGAAACGATCTAGTCAATTGGGAGAGAGCTGTAGAGGCATTATTAGTAAGCTCCACCTCTGCCACAAAGGCTTTTGTCATGTGCTGCTGACCTGTCTGCCCTACCATAAAATATTGTGGGATTAGATGGTCACTTTGGAGCAAACCAGGAATTTGGGGTTTCCCCTTAATTGGCCACTGGGGAAACCATTTTTCACCTGCTTCACATTAGCTTCGGTAATGGAATGGCTGAATAGGCTTACCGTAGTCGTTGAATGGTTAGGCCATAATAAGTTTTTGTGGGTTGCTCAGGACAGGTTAAGGATAACTGGAGATCCCCCTGAGACATTGGACATGATGGAAGTCATTTCCTGTAACAGTCAATCATGTGTTTTAGGACAGGAAGGGTTTGGAGACTTTATGGTCCATTGGGGGAGGGAAGTGGAACTTGGCACCTGTTGGCACTTTTTATTTTTTTTTATTGCTTTTATTCTAAAATCTACACAGAAATCATAAGGGAGGAGTAAACTACAAACTACAGGAGAAAGAAAAGAAACCACTAAAAACCCAAGTAGCAGTGGTCATTACAACACAAAAGTAGCCTACTAAAATACATCACTTACTAACATTTAGATATGTTGAAGGTGATGTATAAAACTCAGTTATAATAAAAAATTCAACTATTTTAATTATATAAAGAACATCCAAGTAAATCGCTCAAGTTAATAAAGTTCAAACTTTAGGCATAAAACATTTGATGTTTTTTATTTCTTTTTTCTAAGTTCATATCCTCGTCTGGTATCAGGGGTTTTAGGGGTAGCCGCCCCAAGTTCAGAGTCTGATTCTTTTTCAGTTGATGTTAATGATAGTTCTTCCTTGCTTCCTGGGTCACTTGCTTCTTCCAACATCTTGGCGTCCTCTGCTGCTATTCCTGGCTTGGTTGTCTTCTGAGACTGTTCCAAAAACATGTTGGCTTTTGTAACAGAGTCTAATCTCTCTTTCTTGTTGTTGTATTTGAAGAAGAGGCCTTCTAGTATAATTCATTTGTAGGGCATAGATGTCTTTTGTAGAAACAAAACCAAGTTTTTGTATTTTTCCTCTTTTTCCTTATTTCAAATGGAATGTCTTTTAATGCTTTTATTTCTTTGTCTTTGATTTTTAGGGTATTCCCATTAATTGACTTAAGTATCAGGTCTCCAATACGCCTTTTGGAGAATTTCACAAAAATTTCACCAGGCAGATTTTTCTTCTTGATATATTCTGAATACGTTCTAAAGACAATATCTGTTTCACTTTGAAGATGTTCCGTTTTTAAATCCACAACCAGACTCAAGGCATCGCTTAAAATCATTTTGAGATTTTCTCCTTTCATCTCTGGGACCCCTTGAAATCTCAAAACATGATTTCACTTTTCCATTTGTAGTTGTAAAAGTTGGTATTCATCAGAGGTTCTCTTCTTTTCCACAACATCCAATTGCTTTTTAAGCTTGGTTGTTTTGGTATCTACTTCCTTCATCTCTGCAGCTTGTTTGGTATCATTTAGCTGTGCTTGGAGACTTGCAAAGTTCTCATTCAAAGTAGTCATTTGATCCAGCAGAGGGCACAAAACAGCTACTATCATATTAGGAAGGTCTGTGGTTGCTTCCAGTCTTGTGACTGGAGAAGCCGGGCTGGCATTTCCTGAGGAAGGATTTATTTTCGGCACCATTTTTCTCCCCGCCATCTGCTTACTTGTTTACTTTTTAAGAAAAGTTTCAAAAGTCTCTATTGTTTGAAAACACACTTAGTTTTTTTCTTGATTGCTCTTTATTTTAGTTACTTATTGCTTTAAAGCCCATCCCCTTTTCAATATGTGCTTTATAAGGCTTTATTTTTCATAGGGAAGGCTCTGCCCGCCCACCCCCGCTTTCTCTAAGGGGACATTTTGACACTTTGCCATTTATCAGGATATTAATCTCACAAAAACTCATGTTTCATTGTGGATGTCTTGATCGGATAAGGGAACCACTTGGCTGACTTCCCACTTGTCCTGGTAAGTGTCCCTAAAGCCATTACTGGTTCTGCAGTGGCGGGACCTTTGGGGCTCAGGGGAGCCTCAATCCCTTGGCAACATGCCTTGGAAGTGGCACCTCTCATGCCCCATGGCTAGGGGCCCCCTACAAGGGCTCCAGGGGGGTCTGGGCATGTGAACCTTCTCCCATCCACCATTTCATGGATCACATCCCTCAGAGCGCCCAAGAGACATGTCTACAATTTGGAATGCTGAAACTAGAAGTCCCTGTTGGCACACTTTTAGGTGCAGGTGAGGATAAACAAGGTCAGCATAATCACTGCCCAAGCCTGACTTAAAATAGGTCAGCATATTTTAATATATTATAGTGTAGATCAGCCATTTAAATAAACTATTTGTTTCCTGTCTTTATTTTGGCTTTACTTGGGGTATGCCTAGGACCATGGGCTGGTGTCTTAATAACAATTAAAAATATTTTGGAAGATTACCAAGATAATGACTATGCACAATCAACTACTTGTAGACTTGTCCCTGGTTCACTGAGTTTAGAGGGTTTTACACACACACACACACACATACACAAGAAGCAAGACTCGTGATACTCACGGGGGGGAGTATTCCTAAAGGAGGAGGAACTGAGGAGGAAGCAGCTGCAGGTAAGCATTCTCCCCCCCCCCTTTCAGCTGCTGGGCCTGCAGATCTCCCCCCGGCACCAGTGGCGAGGTCTCAGCGGCTCCCAGCCACCGGCCTGCTGCAGAGTTCCCAGAGCATTCTCTGTGCATGTACAGAGAATGCTCTTTTATTTTGGAGGGATTTAAATATCCCCTGTATAGTTTTTAAAAGTTTTCAGATTTTTCTGCACACCTGTGGAGAGCCCCAAGTATGCAAGAAAACCTCTCTGCCTCCAAGTACCTCCAATGTGTGGATTTAGATATCCACATGCACAGGGGACACTTGGCTATTAATATATAACTAATAATACAGACAACCTGCAATACTCGTGTGGGTGAGGGCCTCATGGCTCAGAAGGAAGTGGCCACAGGTAAGCTTCCTCCTGGGCTCTGGTGGTGAGGCCCAGATGCCTCCCAGCCACCAGACCCACCACTGATCTTCCTCCTCCAGGCTCTAGCAGTGAGGCTGGGATGCCTCCCAATTACCAGGTCCACTGCAGAGTTCCCAGAGAATTCTCTGCACATGTGCAACGAATGCTCTTTTACTTTTGGGAGAATTTAAATATCTCCTGTATAGTTTTTTTTTTTTAAGTTTTCAGATTTTTCTGCACACCTAGGGAGTCCCCCAGGTGCCCCCAATGTGCAGATTTAGCTATCCGGACACACAGGAAGCACTTGGCTATTAGAATATAGACAAGAAGGTGGACTCACGATACTCACAGGGAGGGGGGACAAGGAGCTCCACAGTGAGGAGGAAGCACCCGCAGGTGAGCCTTCTCCCCTCCACCCCTGGCAGCGAGACCTGAGTGGCTCTCAGCTGCTGGGCTGCCAATTCCCCCCCCCCCAGCACCAGCAACAAGGCCTGAGCAGCTCTCAGCCACCAGGTTGCTGATTCCCCCCCCCCCCCCAGCACTGGTGACAAGGCCTCAGCACCTCTCAAGTGCCGGGCTGCCACAGAGTTCCCAGAGGAGAAACTTTTACTTTTGGGGGGATTTAAATATCCCCCCAAAGGTTTTTTTTTTTAAGTTTTAAGATTTTTCTGCACACCAGGGGAGTTCCCTAAGTGTGCAGAAAAATATCTCTGCCCCCAGGTGCCCCTGATGTGTTTATTTAGATATCCACACGCAGGGGGCACCTTCATTATTAGATATATAGATAGTACTTGTAAGATTCTGCTGTTAGGAGGCCACTTTAGGCAACCACAAATAAACTGACCTGCCATTGCGACATTGGGCTGTAGCCTACCACTCCACTCCATGGTGGAGCATTCTTTTAGTTTAGGAAAACATCCTTCAATGCAAGAGGCTATTCTGTTGACAGGAAACAATCTTGCATTGGAGGAAAGCTGCTACTGTAAAAGAGCTCACCCCTGTCAGCTTAGCAGAGGGGTCAGAAACAATCCTTTGTGTTCTGTGAAGACTGATGTGCCCTGAATTCATAGCTGAATTCACTGCATTGATAAACTGGTCAATGTTCTGAAATTATCATATGATTTTCATTGCTGCACTGATTTCCACCGTGATCACTTCTTATTTTGTCAAGTTTATACAAACCGTATACCGTTAGCCAATCTGTATTTTTTCAAGTGGTTTACACAAAATAACTTGAAATTCTGAATACTTGTGTTTTTGAATACAGTTCCTTATAAAAAACTCCCCAAAATATAGCAAAGCTAGAATATCACAGAAAGAGCTAGGCGTAGGGGTCCTATTCCTTCAGTGTGGATGGGAGATGACCCATCCTGCTACCATTGCTCACCACTACTCTGAGCAGAGGTGGGAGAATTAGCCAGCAGCATCTCAGGCAGTTCTATGTCACTCCCAGTTAAAAAAAAAAAAAAACATGAAATGTCATAGGGTAGCTCTAGGATTCATCAGGAACTCTATGATTTTATCACAGAGTGTCCGATGGTTCCCAGAGCTACCTATGGCCAGTGTTCCCTCTAAACTGAGTTAGTGTGAGCTAGTGCACAGTTTTTTTAGCCTCTGGCTCACACATTTTTGTCTTAGCTCAGGAAGGATGACTCCAAAGCAAACTAATTTATACAGTAGCCAAATCGCTCATTCACAACTTTATTGCCAGTAGCTCACAAAGTCGAATTTTTGCTCACAAGACTCCACAGCTTAGAGGGAGCATTGCCTATGAAACTTCTGTTTGTTTTTAATTGGAAGTGACACAGTGACTACAATTTTCCTACTGGTTGCCAAGTGTTGCCTAGATGTGCTAATTTTCTACACGAGGGAGGACTTTTAAATATATATGTATATATGAGAGAGCATTATGAGAGAGCATTAAAAAATATGACCCTACCACTATGGAAGTGGTTCAGCCCAGAATCAAGCCACCTCAGTCTACAGCACTGTTCTACATAATATTTAAATTGGTTCTGCTCCAAAGAACTAAAACACTCCTACTGAATCTTTCATGTTTATGTGCATCTCTCTCTCCCCTTACTTATAATAGGATTGTTTGTGAATATCAGTAAGCATCTTTCTGTTGTCTTGGAAAAGTCACTTGTTTTCCTATTTTGGGGTCCAAAGGAGAATTTCCAGAGCCACCTGTATCACCTGCTGTCTGCCCTCAGATGTCTTCCTACTGCTTAGCCCAAAGATGTTCAAAATGCTGTTTTCTAGTTTTTTGGCCCCAGGCAAAATGAATGCCTGCCAGCTATATACTGTATCATATTTTCCAACAGATTCTAGCCTTGCCTGTGTGTTTATGCTTCCTGTTTCCCAGTCAAATTTTCATTCATTAAGCACCTTTTTTTTTTTGGCTTTTGAATACTTTTATTGAAGCAGCCAAATTCAGCCATTTTTAATTTAAACACAGTGTTTCAACAGTAGGCAAAAGAAAGATCTTTCGGAGGTATTTTTGTGTGTGCATGTGTGTGCACGTGCTTGCATGCCTCAAAGTCATGGTGACTTCTGGCAACACCTACTAAGGGCTTGGATGTTTTTCAGAGAGGTGGCTGGATAGCCCACCTCTGCATCCTGAGCCCTGGTATTCCTTATAGGTCTCTCTTCCAATTACTTGCCAGGGTCGGCCCTGCTTAGCTTCCAAGATCTGACAAGTTTGGGCTTGACTGAGCTAGCCAGATCAGGGAGGCAAAAAAAAAAAATCTTGATGTACTCACAAATCTCACTCTTCCCTCATTACTCACCCTGAACCCCACCCGGATCAAAAATTATAACATTTTTCTCTCTTTCAGACCATACTCCTAGTGGCCACCAGTTGCAATGAACATATTATGTCAGTAGATTGCTACATCATTTTTGGATTACAATTCATAAAGAGATCAGTAAAACAACTAGATAGACTATAATTAATAAGGAAGGACAAAAATAAACAATTCTCATAAAAAAATCATGCATTGTCCCTGACATTTGTTGCAAGATGGGAAATTGCTTGGGAATGGAAAACCACAATGAGCCTTGGGCTGATTCCCGGTACAAGACAGCATAAGATGAAGCCTTGATGGAAAAGTTATCTTTTGGTTTACAGTACATAAAAAGTTACTTACTGTCTGAAAGATTAATTGGAAAATGGTTGACATTTGGTTCTGTGTTAATAGAAGCCCTCACATTGTTCACATGTAAATTTTTTTGGAGAAGATGCTGTCAGCAGTCAATTAGAATTGTCAAGAGACTTAATGGGTTCTTTTTGTTTGTTTCTTATTTTAAATATGGGTGATGGCTTTATGTTGATTTATGTTTAATTCACTTAGCGATGCTTTTATATGCTTGTTTATTGATTTATATAAATAACTTTCTTTCTGAGATATCCTGCCAGTTCTTTACTTTTCATTTTAAGTTTTGCTTTGTTTCATCCAGAAAATCCCAGACAGAAACTGAGGCTGAGGAAAGACTGGCATTGTGGCCCACATGACGTCCGCTTTGCAAGCGGATGAGTCAGGCCCGTGCACATAGCGGCAGCTGGCTGGTGGAGGCATGCTGTCCTTACCCAATCCTGTGGTGCTTCCCTCCAGTGGCAGCTGTACACCAGGAGGAACTGGTGGCCAACCACCTGGGCACACGTTCCTCCCGCTTCCGGCAGGTGTGAACATGTGCAGAAGTGCACAGCCGTTTGCTCCACCAGGAGCCGCCCGCAGTGTGCATGTCATGGGCCACCTCCTCCCCAAAATGCTTGTGCTGCACTGCACGCAGTGTGAATGGCAAGCTCCGGGACTCTTTGCCCCCGGGTTGTTCTGCCCTGCTTTCCTGGTGCAGCGCAGCGCCAGTCTGTCTTTGGCCTTAGACTGTGATCATGCACACTAAAGAATTCACTAATCCACTTTTAATCCACGTTCAATGCACTTTCCAAATGGATTTTGCCAGTTCACACAATAAAATTCAGTTGGAAAGTGCATTGAAAGTGGATTGAAAGTGGATTATTTAGTGCGTGTGATCACAGCCTTAGAGTTCATATTGTATTTAAGCATTAAAAAAGAAAAGAAAAGAAAAGAAAACCTGGTAGAAATAGAAAAAAATATCTTAGTCAATTATTAGTGCAATTCCAGGAAGGCTCTTCCAGTCTACATGATTTTGAGAGTTATTCAAAGAGTTTCAGGGCTCAGGGGTAGATGGCTTACTACTGTTGTCCCCAGGCACCATATTAGTTCAGAACACAGAAACATGATGACCCAAGTTTACTCCATAGTAAGATTCTTTTAATATATAAGAATGTAAGAAAACAAGACGAGCCCTGCTAAGGGCTAAGTAATATGTTTCTCCTGCCCTCCTTTTTATTTCCCTGAAGGTTTTTCTACTCTGTTCAGCAGTATAGCCATATCTGACTCTGACTCTTTCCTTAAATAGTTGGTAATTAGAAGTCTCTTCATCTCTGATTTCAGAGTAGATCTCACTTAACCCCCTACAAATTTGTGGTCTTAAATAAATCATCCTGTCTTCCTGAACAATTTTTAAACCTTGGCAGGTACTTTCAAAACTGAACAGGAAAGCCTCAATATCATCGCCTTTTTGATGCCTTAGAATGTTTTTTTGTTCTACAGAGGGGCAGTGTTCATTTCTACTGTCAGTGTGAAGCTCTGCCCTCAACTGCAATTCTTGAAGTTTTAAAGTATACATTCGTTCTTCATGTACATGGTCTGCCTCTCTTTCCCTTTCTCTCTGTTTTGCCTGCCTTTCCCTTTCTCTTTCTTCCTTTTCTGCCTGCCTTTCCCTTTCTCTCTCTTCTGCCTGCATTTTGGCCATCTACATTTCTTTCTCTGCTTCAATTCTGGTCAGTTCTACCTGTAATTTCATTGTCTCAATATTTAAACTAGGGTTTTCCTCAGAAACTGCCCCCTGTGCCTGGCTATCTCCTGTGGCCTTCACTGTTTTCTGTGGTGGTGCCATTCCTGACAGGAATTTTTCCTCAGACTTGTTCACTCACTCTGCTGTAGTGTCCTCTTACTTATTTTGTGCCTTTCTGACATGTATTTTGGGTGTTTACTCGAAATCCCACTTCTGACACCAATATGACGCGCGGCCTTCTAATCTGCCGTTTTGTGACATTCTCTGAGGAGACTGATCAGGCTCGACTTTAGTGTTCTGACCAGCTCCCTCCTCACTCTTACTCGTCCCTTCAGGGTTTGTTTTAAATTGCTTTATATGTAAGTTGAGGACTACTGCTAGATATCTTTGTCCTTGTTTTTAAGAGTCAGGCTCTCAGGCTTTTTGGTTCAAAACACAACAGTACTTTATTTCCAGAACCAAACAGGGGATGGAGGATGTATATACAGTGGACACTTTGTTTCTGTATAGGCTGGCACATTTGGCTTAGATGACACTTAGGCAGTAGGCTATATTGTTTGCTGTTTCCTTAACCATACATAGGCTCACTCAACACCTTCCTCAGTACACTCTCCTGTCCTGCTTAGGGGTTAGCCTTTTGGGTTTGGTTTCCTGACCCTTACATCCCAACTGGCCACCAACCAGCTGTCCAGACTCGGCCAGTCTTTGCCTCAGCCCTCCCTTAACCTCCTATCTCAGGTTGCTCAGGAGTGATGTATTTTAGGTTTGTGACCGCTTTTGTGTTCTGATTTTACTAGTCTGTTCACTGTCCCGTGAACCAGACTATCCAGCACCCAGTTATCTGCTTTAACTAGTATTTTTGGCTGCTCACACAGAGCTACAGAGATATACTCAGACTCCTCACAGAGCTACCAAGAGACTGTTCCCTCACAGACTCTCACTCTACGCTCTCTCTCCAACTGTCAGACCCAAACTGTCAGTTTTGCCCGTTAAGTGTCAGTCACTGAGTGTTCCGAGCCAAGTGGCCCCCTCCTCAGTCATGTGACTCAGCAGTGTTCCTTGTTGACAGGCTGCTGCCAAAGGCCCATCAAGTCCAGCATTCTATTCACATAGTTGCCAACTAACTATCTATAGGAAGTCTGCAAGCAGAATGACTGCAACAGCATCCTATGGACTGATGGACTATCCATCCATCCATCCATCCATCCATCCATCCATCCATCCATCTCTCTCTCTCTCTCTCTCTCTCTAATCTATCCCTCCCCCCTTCCCCCCTCTGTCCGCAATATCCCCAAACAAACTGGCATTCTCAAAATGTGTACCTTTTTCCTGAAAGAATCCATCCTGCCAAAATTCAGGCAGACAGATGGAAGCCTAAAGCCTACCCAATTTAGAGGCAATTACATTTCATGCACAGATAGGTATAAAATAGCATTTGCATGATCCCCCCCCTCCCGTGAGATACTGGGAAGACTCCCTTGAAAAGAGTACCTCACTTACAGTGCAATCCTAAGCAGAGTTTGACCCTTCTAAGTCCATCCTGGGAGTTAGTCCCATTGAATGAAAAGCAACTTACTTTAGAGTATACCTAGCTAAGACAGAAAGCCCATCTCAATAGGCCACCTTTCTGCTTTCCATCTTCCTTAGGGATGACTTCAAGACTTTTATCCAGGACATAATGCCAGTAGGATATATAATCAGGTATAATTTTAATATTTAGAAACTGAGGGAAGAGATTCAACCATACAGCTGTACATGCTAAAAATCTCATTTCAGGGAGGCTTGCCAAAACATTGCATAAGAAGGTGGCAGAGGTGGAAAGTGATGTGAAGTCAGAGCTGACTTACGGTGACCCCGTAGGGTTTCCAAGACAAGAGATATTCAGAGGTAGTTTGCTATTGACTGCTTCTGCATAGCAACCCTTGGCTTTCTTGGAGGTCTCTTCACTAAGGCTTAGATTCTAAGCACTAACCAGGGCTGGCCTTACTTAGCTTTCAAGATTTGATGAAACTGGGCTAGCCATCCAGATCAAGGCAGCAAATATTATGCCTTTCAGTTGTTTCTCTCTGGGGCAAGAATTTACTAGGATCAACTTCCAGGTAAAATAAGCTGCCTACCCAGTCTCAAGTTCTTCTGCTTCAGGCAGTTCCTAGATAGTCTATGAAGATTTTAATAATAATAGTAATAAAAACTTTAACCTCCTATACTGGTTACTATCAATCTCTCTCCCTCTTCCAGTTTGGTGAGAGAGCCAGTTTGGTGTAGTGGTTAAGTGCGTGGACTCTAATCTGGGAGAACCGGGTTTGATTCCCCACTCCTCCACTTGCACCTGGCTGGATGACCTTGGGCAAGCCATAGCTCTGTACCAGCTGTTCCCTCAAGGACAGCTTGGGAAAGTGCTCTCTCAGCCCCACCTACCTCACAGGGTGTCTGTTGTGGGGAGGGGAAGGGAAAAGGAGTTTGTAAGCCGCTCTGAGACTCCCTTGGGGAGTGGAGGGCGGGGTATAAATCCAATCTCTTCTTCTTCTTCTTCTTCCCACTCTGTTTCTTTCTAACTGACATTTCCTAACTGACCCTGTCTCTTGTCGCTATGCTTCCATTGGCTCCTGCAGAGATGAATGAATTATGCTAATGCTTCCAACACATTCCTCCTTCTCTCAGATCCACAAGAGGGGAGAATGGGGGACAATTTTTAAAATAAAACTGGGGAATGCAGATGAATGGAACTAAATGCTTTACCTCACTGTTTCTTGAAGTTTGAACTCCAGAAGGTAGCTGGGCTCAGAACCAGGGAAAAGGTTCAGGAGAGGGGATGAGTTTTAGCTCCCCTTGTCCATGGGGTCTGATTTTGTTCATAAATGGTTCCCACCCACATTCTTTACACATGAATAATAGGCAGACTGTCATTGTGCCAGTTTGTATCAGAGGTTAAGAAGTGTAGATGTTTCTACATGAAGCTGATGATGTTCAGCGAGAACTCTATGCACCTGAATTGGTGGTTCTGCCTCACATAGAGAGATCAGATACTTTCTCACATTTCGTATGCTTTCTTGGTTTCAAAACTAGGATTGTCTTCCTCGTTTCTCTCCACATTGTGCAATCCTGTCTGCTAGCAAGTACAACCAAAACATTTGTATCAGAGACCCGGGGATTTTCCACATGCTCATTTTATTCTCCGGTGAGTTCCTGTTTCTTCCGGGGGGGGGGGGGTGTCTGTTCCACATGTTTTTCTCCCTCTAGTGGTCAATTCGATATCACAGGTTTATTTCCAGCACATATCCCTGAAGATATAAACTACAGGTTTTTTTGTTGGGCATAAATCAGTGTGATATCAAATTGACCACTAGAGGGAGAAAAAACATGTGTGGAACAGACCACCTCAACCCAGAAACAGGAATTTATGAGCAAATAAAATGAGAGTGCGGAAAAGCCCCGAGCGTAGAACAGAATATTAAACGACATGAATTGTAGTAAAAATGCTAAGCTGAGTGTGGTTTGCAAAATGAATCTCAATTACTATTCAGTATATTGTTGTTTATTGAATTATTATGTACCTATTATTAAAACAAAATAAAAAATTGTTACCCCCCCCCAAAAAATACTATTCAGTATATGTATTTGGAACAAAACTAATGCCATTCCAGTCTCCAAGTGAGACTTTTAGTTAATTCTAGAATATAGATACTTTCCTCTACATGTCTAACAGTTGGGATTTATTTATTTACTTATCTGTATATTTATTATTTGGACTTTTAGGCTGCCCTTCCCTGTGAGCAGGGCTCAGGGCGGCTTACAGAAGAATGAGACAACAAATAAGTTAAAAACCAGTAATAAGGTGGCAGAAGTTCCCTTGGGTAAAGGTATTTTCATGAAAATTTCATTTTGATTGGTTTGAAAACTGATGTATTTCCCACTCAGACTAGGTATGCTCAAACATCCACTGGTTTGGTTTGAATTCTGTTTGCTGGTTGTGAGCAGGATGTCAATCATTTGCTGAGCTATGTGGATGCATCTGAACAGATCTGGCTGTGTCGGTTTATGTGACTAGACTTTCTCCTCACATAAGTAATTTCCTTTGTTGCAGCTGCTCTTCACCATCGGCTACCATTGCCTTCAGTTCTTAAAAAAATGAATAACGTCTTTAAGATTTTTGGGGGCTGACAATTACTACTTATGTTTCTCTGTGTAACTTTGGTCTCTTTCTGCCCATGATCCTGGCTAATTCAGTTTGTACAATTAGTTCATATAAACATGCTGCTGACTGTGCGTGTACTAAAGCAGGCAATGGCAGGTATGTGGAGTAATTCATTTACAGGATGCATCCATTTCTGCAAGGAGGAGGAGGAAGAAGAAGAGGAGGAGGAGATTGGATTTATACCCTGCCCTTCACTCAGAGTTTCAGAGCTGCTTACAAGCTCCTTTCCCTTTCCCTCCCCACAACAGACACCCTGTGAGGTAGGTGGGGCTGAAAGATCACTTTTCAGAACTGTCCTTGAGAGAACAGCTGTGACAGAACCATGGCTTGCCCAAGGTCATCCAGCAGCTGCAAGTGGAGGAGTGGGGAATCAAACCCAATTCTCCCAGATAAGAGTCCACAGACTTAACCGCTACACTAAACTGCAATCAATTCTATGCTTGGCAAAGTGTAGGCCACTTTAATGTCCAACCAGGACTCCAAGGGATATGTGCCTCTTCTCTGGTAACTGAGATTCTGTAACAAGCAAAAAAACCCAAAACTACAAGTTATTATGAAGGCAGCTACTGCACAGGCACAAAGAAGCTCAACGTAGTGACTGAGAATGATTTTGACAAAGCCCATGGAGGAGATTTCATCAAGAGCTTACCATGCATGCAGTGGATCACACAGGGTGATGATGATAAGACTACCATTCCACCAACCAAGCCAATCTGAAAAGTTGTACAAGGAGCTACTGCAGCTGAAAGGAATTCGGCTATGGCCAGAGTGACATTTTGTTTGTTTGTTTACCTCTCCATAGTCCCATCACCCTAGCGAGGGGTGACATAGAAGGCAGTTCACTCAAATCACATTTGTCTAGCAGTTGTGTTTGTGTCAAAATTCTGAGCATGCTCGATTGAAACCAATAATGACTCTGGGGAAGCTGAATAACAATGGTACAGAATCTGAACACAAATGTTAACAAACACAATAAACCAAAGCCGGATAAAAGTTTCTGTCCGCATCCACATGGGCACCATAATCTACAGGATACCTTGTGTGCATAGGCTTTCTTTAAATGACCCCTTAACAGGTTTACATCACAACTCCACCATGAGTTTTGACCTTGAAAGGATTTATGCATAAGTAACTGCATACAGAAGGCTTGCCTCCTAAGATATCAATCAGGTATTTGGGCAAGAGAAAGCTATGCCAAATCATCTATTTATCTATTTTTACTTCTACCCATACATGGGGGAAAAAATGATATTGCATTTGTAAAGCACACCAGTTTGGAGGAAGCCTCTGTATACTGAGTAGCAATTGGAAATGGAAATTTATTAGGTTTGGAACAGATTAAGAGCATATTTTCAAAAAGCTGCAATATATACAATATTTACAAATCAAAACCTGTCACCGACAGGGAATAGTATAAATAGAAATTAAACAGAGAATGTTCCACAGCTTATAAGATGTCTCAGGAGCTAGATGCGTAAAAGGAGATAACTCTGCATTGTATAAAGACCTGGATCTTTTTCTTTTTTTTCCCTAAGGGAACAGCACAAACTTTCATTAAAATGGAGGAACAGCAGAGAGGGGGAATTTGGATATCAGTGTGGAAATGAGACATCTCGTGTTCAATATTTCTTTGCATTAATTCTCCATTGTTAACTCTTTATCAGGAGCACTGGTCAAATAGTAATATCATCACCACATGTATTATTAAATGGGGGAAAAAATTACTTCAGCAAAAGTAGGAAAATGCTAGGATTGCCAGGTCCATTGGACCAGCTGACGGGGGATGGGGGTGAACTTATCAAGAGCAGGGAGGTAAAAAGCCGGAAACAAATGCAGCATGCCCACATCACCTGGAAGTAATGTAGGCATGCTGGGGACATTGGGGGGGACACTCTGGTTTGCAACACTCTGGTTTGCCCCCCTCAATGTCACTGATGTGCCTATGTCAAAGTTACGCAGGCATGTGTGAGACTTCTGCTCAATGTAGTCAAGGATCAGATCCTGGTTGGTGAAACACAGTTCTTTATTTCCAATCTCTACATTAGTACAGCTTCTCGGATTATTGTCAGAGATAATACATATGACAGAAGCAGGTCTATTATACCTTTCCAAGCAGTTTGAATTACCCATAGGTAGCCAATCACTACAAGGGAAAAACGGCGGGCAAAAAGAGGCTCTGGCCGTTTGCTTCCCACAGGAAAGAAAGTGAGGTGTCAAGCTGTAAATTTCCCTTCCCAAACCAGACCCTTCAGATGTTACCATTTCACATAACAATCAATGGCCTCGAGGCCTTCACATGTTGATAAGAGATGAGACTCGTCCTTCCTTGAAGTCCCAGCCGGGCCGAATGGAATGCGGAGGCAGGAGTGTGAGAGGCCCATTGTTCCCATACTTTGAAGTTGTCATCCTCCCGCTCTGACAGTTACACAAACCAGGCCTGGTTAGGCACTGAAACCTGGGGTCACATATTCTACATACATACTGGCCAAAGTAAGGGTTCACCTAGGGTCGGGGCAAATACATGGCAAGGGTTATGGCAGTAACTACAATACCTACATGGCACTATACTATAATATGGCATACAGACATGACAGGGAGAAAACAGAAGACATAGCTGTAAGCAATAAAAATCCTTTGTCTGAATCAGCAGATTCTGACAGCATGTCATAAGAACATAATGTTGGATCAGGCCAATGGCCCATCCAGTCCAACATTCTGTCACACAGTGGCCACAAATACCAGGTGCCCTCAGGACGTCCACCAGTGAAGCCAGGACACTAGAAGCCCTCCCACTGTTGCCTCCCCCAAACACCAAGAATACAGTGCAACACTTGCCCCAGACTGAGAGTTCATATCTATACCTTGTGGCTAATAGCCACTGATGGACCTCTGCTCCATATGTTTATCCAATTCCCTCTCGAAACCATCCATGCTTGTAACCGCCACCACCTCCTGTGGCAGTGAATTCCGTGTGTTAATCACTATTTGGGTGAAGAAGTACTGTCACATCTATTTCCAGCTTCTTGCTTGTTTGGGAGTGGTGATGGAGGGCAGAGAGGTGCACCCAAAACTGGGAGATCCCTGCCCCTCTGCAGGGGTCTGACATCCCTAGAAAACACTGATGAAGAAAATTCCTTTTGCTCACTATCTGAACATTCACCTAAGGTGCCCAGTTCTTGGGAGATTATGGATTTATTAGTAACTGGAAGCTCCCTTTCGCCAGTCGCACTCATTTGCCCAATCTTTCCTGAGAAAAGTCTCAGGAAGGTATGAAAGCCCAGCCTATCACCATCTTCACTAAGCAGACTTAAGCATTCAGTCAGTGAAAGCCAATGCAATGTAGTTATTAAAGGGTTGGCCTAGGACCTGGGAGGCCCAGGTCTGAATCCCCACTCTGCCAGTGGAGACTTGCTGGGTGACCTTGGGCCAGTAACACACCGGTGTCAACTACACGGGGACTCAGAGGCTCAGGCCACTCCTGGAATTTTCCAGGGGGGACTGAGCCCCCCAGGCGAAACGGAGCGCTCGCCTGCCGCCACTGTGCCTCCCCACCCCCCAGGCTCTCAGCTGCCGCGGCTTCAAGAAGCTGCCGCAAGAGCCGGAGTGCCCCCCAGCTCCGCCTGGCTCCCCCGCACTCACTCCTCCCTCTCCAGGGGCTCCAGGCGACTGCCCAGCATGATGACATCACCCGGAAGTGACATCATCACGCTGGGCACATTGCCGGGGCAACACTCTAGCAATCGCCCTGGAAATTCTATGGCACTGTATGGTGCACAGGACTCCTGTTTCCCTCCCCCCCTCTGGCCCAGCCCCTGCCCCCCTGGGAAATTAGAAACTCTACGCCCTTGCAGTCACACACACTCAGCCTAACCTACCTCAGAGGGTGGCTGCTGGGAGGATAAAATGGAGGAGAAGAGAATAACACAAGTCACTTTAGATCTCCACAGGGAAGAATGGTGAGGTATAAAAAGAGTTAATAATAATGAATAAATGAATAAGTACAGGAAGGGTTGAACTCCCCTCACAAAATGTTTTATGTTATTCACTGTCCCTGTGATATTTCCAAAGAAATGCTTCAAGCAAACATTTGTCGTACTCCTGACAGGACTCTCCGAATGAAATAAGCATTTCATTTCATTTCCAGGAAAATCCATACAAACCCAGAATGTATAGTTTCTTGACCTTTATAAATATGTTGATGCTGTTTTCTTGCAAGAAATACACAGTAATGAAATGGTGAAGGTTCTACTTTTGACAGCATTAACTGACAGGACAGGCAGCCTCCCTTTACAGGGTGTATCTCTAGGGATATATTTTTTTTAATTTCTATTTAGGTCTATATATAGGGTTGGATCTACCAGGGCATTTTCACAGATAGAAAGCCACACTCGGATCCAAGCTATATTCAAATGTTTGATCAAATAGTTGCATGATGTTTATATTCTCCTTTGAAGCTATCTTACCCCTTCTTCTTTTAGGATCACAAAGTCCCATCTGACATTTTAAGAGTCATGTGAAGCTGCCTTAAACTGAATCAGAACTTTTGTCCATCAAAGTCAGTACTGTCTACTTAGACTGGCAGCAGCTCTTGAGTCTCAGGTGGAGGTCTTTCACATGATCTACTACCTGATCCCTAATTGAAGATGCTGGGGATTGAACCTGGGACCTTCTGCATGCCAAGCAGATGTTCTACCAATGTTCTACTCAGGCCAAAATCGAAAAACCATCTCCTGGGTCTAAGTCCCATTGAATAAAATGAGACTTCTGAGTAGATGTGGTTAGGATTGCTGCCTGAGTAATCTAATGGAGGATATAGACCATGGGTGTTTGATCATCTGCCAGTTCAGTTTATGATCCATCCACAAATCATTATCAGCCCAGCTGAACATCCAACAAACTATTTGTACCTGAACCTGGAGCAAAATACCAAGATGGCCCCTCCCGCTACCGGTGCACCAACTATAGCATTTTGCAATAGAAGCACATGAATATATCAGTCATTTAAATTAAACACACAAAAACCTGCAAGCAGAATTTCAAACCCAAGATAATCTTTCAGGAATAATGCAAATATACACCTCTGGCCACTTATTACTGAGTGGGGAATCTACAGATATATCCAGGGGTCCTTTCGTAGAAAAAGAGGTGGAGGAGCTCATTAGCATAACTCATTAGCATAACTCATTAGCATATGCCACATCCCCTGACATAACTGGAAATGTGTCAGAAAGGGAATGTCAGTTTCAGCCCCATTATACCCTATGGGCCATTGAAATCAATGGCAAAAACTCATAGGGTATATGAGGGGCTGGAGAAAAGGGGGTTTGAGGAAGAGGCTCCAAACTTACAGGATAGCTGCTGGGGCCTCTCCCCCAAATTCCCACCAAGTTTCAAGAAGATTGGACCACGGGATCCAATTTTGTGGGGCCCCAAACAGGTTGCCCCATCCCCTCCATTGTTCTCTATGGAGGGAATGGGGACAACCTGTTTGGAGGCCCATAGAATTGGACCCCCTGGTCCAATCTTCTTGAAACTTGGTGGGCATTTGGGGGAGAGGTCCCAGAAGCTTCTCTGCAAGATTGGAGCCTCTCCCTCAACCCCCCTCCCCTACAGCCACTTTTAAATTTGCCACCGAATTTTGGCGGCAATTCGGCAGTGGGCCGAATCAGATCAGAGAACCTGATTCGGCCCGTGGCTGCCCTACTACCCCACCTGAGCTGGAGGAGTGGTGCTCTGCCTCGCTTCACCCCCAAAGTACCCCTGGATATATCAATAATGTTACAATCATCAAGCAAGGAAAACTGTCTTCTTTCAGAAGTCTTTTAATTTATCCCTTCATGGTAGAAGTCAGTCATGGAAAATTATTTACCTTCCTTAATGAGAAGAACTGCAAAAGAAGAAAAAACCCAATGAGAATCATGTCAAAAATTTGAAGAACATTAATAGAAAAGGATCCAGTCGGATATGGTAACATAATTTCTTTTGAATGAAGCTGGGCAGCTATATTTGAGATTTTATTGTCTTCTGAACTGTTGGATTGAATTGCACAAAATCAATTACCTCTTTTTTTGTTTTGTTTTTACTGTTACTGTTTTATGGCGGTCTCACTATTGCTCTATTGTCCATTTCATTGCCATTTGTGTGTGAAATGATAGTCTGCCAAATCACCAATAAACTCATTTATAAAAGAGAGAGAAAGTACCAAGGCAGTAAAACACACATTCTGTAACCCGGAAGACTTTGAATCCAAGGGGAGCCAGTTGCTGTCTCTGTAACCATATCAGGAAATAAGTTTGAGTCCAGTGGCACTTCTAAGACCAACAAAGTTTTCTTCAAGGAATGGTCTTTTGTGTACATGCACACTTCTTCATATACAGTGAAATGGAACCTACCAGTCCATACATATAGGGCAGAGGTTGTACAGCAGATTAGCATACAATATAATGAAATGTTTTAACAGATGCAAACAGCAATAACAAGCTAAGTTTATAAGGTCATCATAAATATGTCAAATTGGTACTAGAAGGAGTTGAGAGTGAGACATCTGCAGTTATATTAGTGGCTCCTCATTGGCCATGATGGAGAGAAAAAAAAAAGATTTACTTTTCTGAATGATTTTTTTTTTGCAGGAAATGAGAGCCAAGTAGAAATTCTTACCCACCTGTGCATTTATTTTTAGCTATGTTTATAACCATTATTGGGATTACTTGATGAGAAGGTGATGACATTTTCTTTCCAAGTCAGACCTGGTATTTTTCATTTGGACCTTCACAGCTTTACAGTTATGTTATCATAAAGTGTGTGGACCATGTGGGTCTCATATGGCCAATGTGATTTCTTTTTTATTACAAAATATGAGCAATGATCTCACAAATGAATTCTTTCTCTGTGAGAAGGAGTCTCAGAGTGTGAAGTCTCCAGTGTCGACTATGAACTTGCACAAGTCTCCCTCTCCAGTGTTATGCAAGTAGATTACTAGAGTGATGTTGTGTTTATTACAAGGTATGAAGTGGCTGGCAGATCCCCAACTGTAAAATGGAAATAAAACAACCCATCACAGACTTTTTGTGAAGGACAGCTTCACACCTAGTCTGCTAGTGATGGCCTCAGAGGAGACTGTGTAGGGTTACCAGCAGTGTTCCCTCTGAGCTGAGTTAGTGTGAGCTAGTGCACATTTTTTTAGCCTCCAGCTTGCAGATTTTTGTCATAGTTCAGGAAGGATGGCTCCAGAGCGAACCAATTTATGCAGTAGCCAAATTGCTCACTCACAACTTTAAGGCCAGTAGCTCACAAAGTAGAACTTTTGCTCACAGGACTCCACAGCTTAGAGGGAGCATTGGTTACCAGCCCCCAGGTCCCACTGGGAGTTCCCCCTTTTTGGGGGGCTTTGATCTGCCATCAACCAGCTGGCCAGTAGGGGGAGCCCCACCCCCAAACAGGGACATTGTTGTGCAAAATCCCCGATGCAATGATGTAACTTCCTGGGGATGTCATTGCACCAGAGACATCACATGGTGACTCTCTGGTTTGGGGGCAAACTCTATGGTTTTGAAGCCAAAACCCCCCCACAAAACCCCCCAGAGTTTTGCCCAAAACCCAGATCATCATGTGCGACATGACCGACACAATGATGTCACTTCCAGGTGATGTCATCACATCAAGGATGTCACACACAACATCCTGCTTCCCAGCTCACACTAACTTACCTTAGAGGGAACACTGGTGGCAAGAGCTAAATCCCCCTTCCCTGGCTGTTTCTCTATACAAAGAAGCAGTCTAGGGTTGCCAGGTCCCCCTGGCTGCCAGCTGGGGATGAGGGTGGGGTGAGTTTGACAGCTTCAGGTAGGGAAAGTCCTGCAGATTTGGGGGTGGAGCCTGGGAAGGTGAGGAACCTTACCCTCCAAAAGATTAATTTTCTCCAGGGGAATTTATCTCTGTAGTCTGGAGATAAACTGTAATTCCGAGGGATCCCTAGGTCCCACCTGGAGGCTGGCATCCCTAATTTAGCAATCCCTTCCTACATCAGTACTTTATGGTTTACTAGGAGTAAGGCCCATTGTGGGAAGAAATACAATGGGCTCTAGAAAGAGGTTCTGGGAGAGTTTCAAGGCCTTGGGCACTCAGTGTCAATTTGCTGTGGCAGCCTCAGCAGGGCATAAGGACACAGAGTCTACCATTTTCTCCAGGGGAACTGATCTCTGCTATCTGAAGAGCAGTTGTAATTCTGAGTGATTTCCTGCCCTCACCTGGAGATTGGCAGCAGTGGTTCTCCAAGAGGGAATAGCTGGTTTGGAGGGCAGAGTCTATGACATTGTACCTGTCTGAGGCCCTACTTCTCCTCCAACCTCACTCTCTCCAGGCTCCACCCCTCAAATCTGCAGGAATTCCCCACCTGGAGTTGGCAACCCCATCTCCTTCTCAGCCAAACATCAACCTACCTTAATTACCCCCTCATTCTTCAGCTTTTCATTCCCCCCCCACCTGCAGCCTCTACCGTGCTCTGAAGCCCTAACACTGCCTTTTTTGAGGGTCAGTGAGACCCCTGTGGTCAAATCTCCCTATTTGGAGATGGAATCCACAATCTTTGGGGGATCCAGTTTGGTGCCAGGAGCCAGTTTGGTGTAGTGGTTAAGTATGTGGACTGTAATCTGGGAGAACTGGGTTTGATTCCCCACTCCTCCACTTGCACCTGCTGGATGACCTTGGGCAAGCCATAGCTCTGTACCAGCTGTTCTCTCAAGGACAGTTGTCTCAGAGCTCTCTCAGCCCCACCTACCTCATAGCGTGTCTGTTGTGGGGAGGGGAAGGGAAAGGAGTTTGTAACTGGCTCTGAGTTTACAAGTGAAGGGCGGGGTATAAATCCAATCTCTTCTTCTTCATCATCATCCCTGGAAAATTGGCAACCCAAGGGTCTGGCCTTTCCTTGTTTCGTTTCATCTACCAACAGCCACTGAGGTAACAGTTAATCCCCCCACAGGAAGGAAGGTGGAGAAGTGTCTTCATCAAGAGAGAAAGCCGTCTGCCAGGAATTCTGGCAGGGCACAGAGGCTGAAGGAGTGGGCAGGGAAGAGGAGCAGACCCAGACAATGGCATGCAAGTATTCACAGCCAGTGGTTAGGGACAGCTTCTGATTGACAGGCCAGGGGACCAAAGGCTGGGGTGGTGTGTGGAATCTTCAGGAGCATGCCACCACCATGCAGAGAATTATTATATAGAGAGATAATCTTTGTTAAAACAGCTGCAAGTCTCCCACATAAGGATCCCCCCCCCCACTGCTAAAGCAGCAGAGAGGCCTACTTGGATACAGGAAGAACTAAATGGCTCAGCCTCCCTTTATTATCTAGCCTTGGCTGCTATTGAGGTATTGAAGGAGTAAGAGATACTTTGGTAACTACTACAATCACAGAAGCCAAAAGCCATGTCTGCCAAATGAAGCTCTCTGTTTTTTTTTTGCAAGTTTTTCACAGTTTTAAGGCTTTCTCACCGAACAATTTGAAAACTTCTCACTGAAAGCTGTTAGCTTCAAATAGTTTTTCATATCACACATTCCTTAGAGATTATGAGTAAGATTCCTTTCTTCAAGGCTCTTCAAAATCAATCTTAATTTTCCGTGTGTGTTTTATCACCTCAGCCGCAAAATTCAAATAATTTGCAGACAGCCCAGAAAATGGCTGTGTTTGAAGTAACCATTATGAGCTTCCATCATTCCCAGCATGAGAACACAGGAAAGGTATGATTCATTGTACAACATGGAAAAATAAATCTACAGTCTCTTTATGTTACTTGCATACAACTGAGAAGAAAATGTAAATGCTTAATTATTCATTACCCAAACAAGCTTTGCTATGTAAAATAATCATATCTACAAACAGAGTTTCATAATATCACCAGAACCTAATAGTGGCTTAGAAGCTGAATTATCTGAAAATAATGAGTTAGCATATTGGGAAAGCTTTAGGCATTGCAATACAAATAATCCTGGGTTGGAACCTGCAGCCTGTCAGTAGAAGGTGCTGCTGAATGTGGAATTTTTGCTGTTTTCCCTCTTCCCAGCAGTCTGTAATATATTTTGTTGTTGCCACCCAATGGCCTTGTTAGTCACTGCTAAGGGTTACAACTGGGCATGTCTGAGTGGGGGCCAGGTGTGCTGGTCCTTTCTGCTTCCAGGCTATTCTAAGATGGAGGACTGGCTGAGGTTTTACGATACACATCAACAATAAATATAGTTACACCCATTCTGGTTGGCTGATTCAGACGGCCTACATTACAGTCTCTTACAACTCCTGGAAAGCTGATTCTTGAGGTCGTGGCTAGGGGTGTACATTGAAAGAAATATTTGACATATTCCCCTTCCCCTCCCTACAACAGACACCCTGTGAGGTAGGTGGAGCTGAGAGAGCTCTTTCAAGAACTGCTCTTAAGAGAACAGCTCTGAAAGCACTTGTGACTGAGCCAAGGTCACACCAGCAGCTGCGTGTGGAGGATAGGGCTGCCAGACCTCCTGGACTGGTGGGGTTTACCCACTTTTGGGTGGGTTCAACCCCCCAGTCACCAGCTGGCCAGTGAGGGAAGCCCCACCTCTGATGGATCTTGGCCTAGCTTGGCTAGGCCATCAACAGCCTTATTCAGGTCTGTCACAAAACCAGGGGTTACTGATTAAGCCTTTAGCCATTAGCTGTTATGCCTAGCCGACTCTCAACTATGCATATTAATTAATATTCACCTGTGAGCCATCACATGAATGGGAAGAGGGAATAAAGTTAAAATTACTTCAAAGAATTTATATTTAGGGAACACTTGGACGAGATACTAAATCGGGGGACTCGCATCAGTCTTTGATGTACATGGAAAGGTACAAGGACTTGGTATAGGTGAAATGTCAAGTCCTCAGAATAGATCTTAAGGACACGTATTTGTAGGAAGTAACCATACATGGATTATGCCTCTGCTGGTTGGAAACTGTATATGAAGTGTGGATGTAAACTTCATGCTCTTCGGGAAAACCCTTTGCAAGTTTTTCCCGCTTTTGCTAGCAATAAAGCTTCACTTGAATCTTCTGAATCTCTGGCTCCCTTGTGTTTCCTAAATTAGGATACAGGTACATGAGGTCTCTATTGAGATAACACCCCCAAGCCTGAACACCCACAGCCACCCCTCTCCATTCTCGCCTGAATTCCACTTGGCAATGCCACTTGGAGATCGGGTGTGTGGGGCCCACTGGCTGCAAGCACTTAAAGGGACCCTTTTAAGTGCTCACAGCCGGCGGGGACCAGGCCTCGCGGCCTGATCTTCCAGAGGTGGGGCTGTTGGCTCCTGACTTTCAAGAGGCAAGATCGCCTCTGGCTCTTGTATGGCAGGAGTGCCCGGCACCTGCTCTTCCTGTGGAAAGTATTGGAGTCAGGAGGCGAGTGATAGTGATTTCATAGCAAAGCTCTTTATTGAGGGTCAGATGGAACATGAGAAACCCTGGGCTCAGAGCCCTCTTTTATGCCGGCCGGAAACAATGCCCCAACCTTGCCCACAAGTCCTGATAGGACCTTAAGTCCGTGGTTGCAGTTCATAGGTCCCCCAGTGGGAGACCTAGGCTCGTAATTGGTCTTCACTCAGGATCTGACTGGCTATTGTTCTACCTGGCCGAAGCTCAGGTAGATTCTGACCATGTGCGCTGACCATGTGGCGGTTGCCATTATGAGAGACCAGGCGACCGTGGTCTTAGTACACAACACCCCTCCCCCCATAGTCCAGTTCCCCCCTGCAGACATAGTCTTTCAAGTACCCCGGCCGGCAACGTTTGCATCCCAAGCACCGGGGGGTTGCTGGCCGTGGGGTGTCTGTAGTTCCGGGGAGCGGGGTCACTGGTGGCTCACCGGGGTCGCTTGTGGGAACGTTTGGTGGTGGCTCGGGCAGTGTTGCTTCATCAGGCTGGTCACCAGGAAGGGGTTCCGCGGGCTCCACTTCGGGGTCAGGGTCCAGTAGTGGGGCCGGTACTGGTTCAGCGGGAGTGGAAGACTCAGGGAAGTGGGGGTTGTGGGCTCCTGCCTTGCAAGAGGTAGATCACCTCTTGCAAGGCAGGAGTGCCAGGCACTTGCTCTACCCTAGTGGGGGCTGTCAGCTCCTGCCTTGCAAGAGGCAAGATTGCCTCTTGCATGGCAGGAGATCCCAATGTCTAGTCTTCCCGAGAGGGGTCCATTGGCTCCTGCCTTGCAAGAGGCAGTTTTGCCTCTTGCAAGGCAGGAGCATTTGGCCCTCGCTTTCCCCCACCCCCACCATTTAAAAGGAAATCTCCTTAAAATTGTAGGGAAAAAGTGGGGAGAAGATCAGACCTGGCAACCCTAGTGGGTAATCAAACACAGTTCTCCCAGATTAGAGTCTGTGCTCTTAATCACTATACCAAACTGGGTCTCAGAAAGATTTGTGCAATTTATTTCAAATGAATGAATGAATGAACGAACGAACGAATAAATAAGATTTGTGCAGTGTTATCCTAACAGAGCTGCACACTTCTAAGCCTATTAACTCTGTTTCGAATTGCATGGTTAGTCACTTCAACGTTTGCCTTTTTGTTTTAATAGTATGGTTTCATTGTATGCCATCTTGAGTGTTCTATAACAGGAAGACAATCAACAAAGCTTATCAATAAAGGTGATTGGTTAATTGATTGAATATCAGTAAGTGTGCGTGTAAGTTTGTTTTCTGACCAAGGCAGGCATGACAAATGCCTGTTGCCTTCACAGCTCTGAGGAATATAGGATAAGTTTCTTCGAGACAGGAGTGAGGCTAGGCACCTTGTGTGCCTATGTCTTTCAGAAGAAGGCTGGGAGGTGTATTTAAGCAGCTCCTCACAACTCTAAATGATCCATTGCATCAGCCTCCCTTACCTTCACTTTAAGGTGGCAGTATGGAATTAGTTGGTCAAGAAACTGACTTGCAGGTGAGCAAGTTAACTAGCAGGTGAGGGCTATGCCGGCAGACTCTTCTTGTTGGTTTCCCTGTGCCATCTGACTGGCCATAGATGGAAACAGGATTATGGACTAGATGAACTGATCTAATCCTGCACTTTTGCGATGAAATTGTTTTGTTCTTCTACTGGCCAGAGGAGAACTTTCATTCTTTCTGTTTCACACTTTCTGTGAAGGCAGGAAATTAAAGCTAAGCTTGGTCAAGTAATTGATTGGTTAGGACTTCTGGAATACTGCTGAGGGCAGGACTTTACAAAACAGCATCCTGTGATGCTGTTACATCACTTCTGGAAGTGATGTAATGATGATGCTACATCATCATTACAAGTGATGTAATTATGATGCTACATAACTGGAAGTGACATCACCACCAGGGGCGTAGAGTTTTGAAATCCGGGGGGGGCTCTTGCGCACATACATGTGCTGGGATGATGTCCCCACCACTGCCACCTCTCCCCCCTGCCTGGCCACTCCTCCCTCCTTCCCTCTCTCCCTCCCTCCCTCCCTCCGGGGGCCATCCGGGTGACTGCCCAGCATGATGGCGTCACCTGGAAGTGATCCCATCAGGCTGGGCACATTGCCAGGGTGACTCTCTGGCAATCGCCCTGAAACTCTATGATGCCATAGAGTTTTGGGGCGATTGCTAGAGCGTCACCCCAGCAACGTGCCCAGCGTGATGGTGTCACTTCCGGGTGATGCCATCACTCTGGGCATTCACACGGATGGCCCCAGGAGAGAGGGAGGAGTGGGTGCAGGGGAGCCAGGCCGGGGGGGGGGGAGAGGCTCTCGCGGCAGCGGCAGCTGGGCCTAGGAAGGGGCCCTGGAAGATGGGGAGGTGCGGCAGTGGGCGGGCAGGCACTCTGTTTCACTGGGGGGGCTCAGTCCCCCCTGGAAATTTCAGGGGTGGCCTGAGCCCTCGAGCCCCCCCCCCCATAGTTGATGCTTATGATCACCATATCATGGAATGCTCTAAGATTAATCCAAAAACATGGAGTTTTGGATGCATACTAGAGTGTCCTGCAATGTAGTAGCATAACTTTATTTATTTATTTGTTTGTTTATTTATTACGTTCACTTTTACCCTGCCCTCCCTGCCGAAGCGGGCTCAGGACGGCTTACATAACCAAAAAACCATACATTTCAATATAAAGTACATAAAACCAGTAAAACCAATTAAATCACACAAACAATTTAAAACCATAGTATATACCATTGGCAGCACGATATAATAAAGTGCATCTACAGCTAGTTATATAGTAAGAAGCGGGGGGGGGGGGGTCTGGGGGAACACACCAGAACAGAGTTTCAGAACCTCTTCAACAAAATTCTTTTTAAAATGTTTAAAAGTTCATGAGTTTTCAAGTATACAGATTGAAAACTTCATTTCTCTCTTGAGAGTTCTGGCACCTGGTGGGAAGTGATACAGTCCCCCACCATTTTCACCCCACCATCCCACAAATGCCGGCAGGGGGCAGAAGAGCACCAGAGGGGGTTCCCACACCATCAGTTGGCAAATGCAACCTTAGCTTCAACTTAGTAGGATCAGTGTACATTTTTAGAAAATTGGTGAGTACCCTGAGATGTCCAGAGATAAAGGAAAATTTGAGGATGCATTTTTTTTTGATGCTGTACTTGCCTCTGGTACAAGAAGCCTTCTCCTATAGCAAAGTGCTGCCATAAGTGGAACAAATGCACAGGATCCAACCACATAGGTAGATGATAGATATCGCTAAGGGCTTTGATTCAATGTTATTTAAGAAAGAGATCTTGGCTTGTATATATTATTCCTTCCCTCCCCCCCCCCCTTTATCTTTGAACTATGTGTTATGCTGAAAACTAACACACACAAGTACTCAAACTGCTGAAAATTTTGTGCTTTCCCCCAGGTGCTTAGCAATTTTTTTAAAAAAAATAACTTGTAGATTCATATAAAAGCAGTGCTATTTTCTTGTCAGTCTCATGTGGCTAAGAAAAGATGCATTATAAAGCCCCTCTCTCAGTCTGTGCATGAGAGAGTCTTTTTTGTTGACTCCATGTAGGTCCCATCAATGTACTCGCTAAGTCCCCCAATGACTGTAGGGTTACAGAGTCTTGGCAATGCCCTGAATCATAATCACTCAAAATTCCTTGTGTTCAATCCCCTGTATTCTCAGAGCCCCACAACTTCCCTGCTGAAAACACAAAGAGAGACACCTTGCTTCAAACCAACATCACGGCACACTCTGGAGAGGGGCGGAGAAGCCAACTCTTTTAGGACTCTGCTGTTTACAAGCTAAACTTCAAGCAGAAGGAACAAGGCACCCACTGGACCAGATGTCATGGACAACACGCTTATGGCTAGCAGCTGAACGGAAGAATATCTGAAGATAACCGCAGCAAGAGAGTGAATCAGATTTCCTCGGAGAGAGGTCAAGTACAGTTCACCTAACTGACTGCACTATAAAAGCAAGTCAGGAGCATGTGACCTAGTCTCTCTTCCACACATTCAACTGCTTCATTCTCGAAGTTTGAAAGTGAAACTTTCAACCAGACGTAACCCCAAACTTCAGGTAAGAAGAAACTCCCGCCGCTTGGCAGTTCGCTAATGTTGGGGGAGGCGATTCCGCGTCCTCTGTTGGCTGTGTAGCAGGTTCATCATCGAGACCCAAAGGCAGACACGTTGCCATTTGAGGCAGAGAAAAACTCGGCAAGGGGCAGAAGCAGGGTCATTGTTAAACAGCCGTAGTTGGTCCAGTAAAAGCCATTACTTTCTTTTCTTCTTTTATTCATTGGAACCAGTCATGGGCGACCTCCCCACCGTGTGCCATGATTGACATTTGCTTTTTTCTGAGCTTGTCTTGAAACCTGGGGTTTCCCTTGAGTGCTCACAAAGAAATCTCACACAAAAAACAACCCCTAGCATTAAATCACCTGACAAACTGCCCCATGTAGTCTCCCCACATCATCTCAGTTCTCTCCTGTCCCCTTCCTTGCTCATAATCCCACCTGATGGTGCAGCAGCGATGGTGGCAAATCAGCCTCAGTCTTATTTCCTGAGGAAAATCTTTGGGGTTCCAATGTGTGCTCCTGATGCAGCTTTATGTCTGGAATGTGGCCAGAACATGCTGATAACTAAAGTGCGGCTTACTACTATTAAGTATTGGCTTTGCCTTCTTTTCAGTTCGGACCCCTTTAGTTACACCTACCAGCTTCTAACAGAATCTAATGACTCAGACTGGATTACCTATATAGAATCCAAAATTAGAACTCTGGATATCACCTTAGATTCCTTACTCCTCTCCTACGAATCTGAGGCTTTCTCAGTTAGAAGAGCCAAACTACTTCGCTCTGAGTTACTTTCATTATATAACGCCGCTAACAAAACCTGTTCATCTTTGTATTTTGGAATATCTCTTAAAGTTGGCCAAGCTGCCTCTTACCTGTATCAACTTCATATCCCCAAACTCTGTCGAGCCCTCTCTTTGGCCAGATTTAATGTTTTACCTTTGGCCTTAGTATCTGGCTGTTTTCAGGGTGTGCCCTTCTCTGACAGGTGTTGTCCATGCACAAACGATCATATCGAAATGATCCCCCATGTTTTGTTTCAGTGCCCCTTCTATCATGTGCTACGTCTGAAATTTCTAAACTCTATTTTGACTCAATTAGAAGAATACAAGGGGGGGCTGCGATATTCGTGGGGGGGAGAAGCTGACAGCTGCTCCTCCTTCCTCCACCCCCTTCCCCCCCGCGTGCTGCAGCCTGCCCCGGCAAGGCCCCTCCGGTGCAGAGCCGAATGGGCCTCACCATTCCTCCCCCCAACCGCTGCCCCCCGCGCCATTCCTTCCTTCCCTCCATCCGCCCCCCTGCACCATTCCTTCCCCCCGCCCCCCCCGCCCCCTTCCCCCCAGAGACTCCCGGGGGGCCTCGGCGGCTCTCTACCCCATCCCCCCTCCAGGCAGCTTCCCCCCACCTTCAAAATGACGAGGCTCCCCCCTGTAAGGCGGTGGCGGCAGGGAGACCGCTGCCTGCCAAGGCTTCCCCTGCCTTCAAAATGGTGGCAGTGGTGGCAGGGACACCCGCCATCCACTGAGGCTTCCCCCCTCCCTCCCTGCTTAAAAAATGGCGGCGGAGGCATAGAGACCTGCCGCCTGCCGAGGCTCTTCCCTCCCTCCCCCCCGCAAATGGCGGTGGCGAGTCCTCGTCACGCCGCTTCCCACCCCCTCCCCTACAGCGGCACAGCGTTCTCTGTGCACGCACGGAGAACGCTTTAACTTTTGGGGGGATTTAAAGATCCCCTGAAAAGTTTTTTAAACATTTAGGATTTTTCTGCACATGGGGGGAGTGCCCCCCATGTGTAGAAACCCCACCCCCCAAGTTCCCCCCCCCCCCCCGCACGGATTTAGGTATCCGCACAGGGGAGGGTACTTGGGAATTAGATATATAGATCCTGATGGTCTAAAGACCCTTATTCTTCTTGTTAATTCAAACCTTGAGATAATGGAAACTGTCACTAAATTCTTTTCTGGTGCCATTTCTATTCACTCTTTATTTGATTGATTGGTCTTTTTTACTGGTATTTACATGGCAATTTCTTTATACCTATTCTTTTTGCAAGTATTATTTTATGCTGTCGTTGTATTTGTTATACATGAGTCTTTAAGTGTTATATGCCGATAAAGGTAGTTGGATTGGAAAGGACAATGGCAAATTCTCCAGTCTCTGTCCCTCTTCACCCCACCTGTCGGCTAGGGCACTTAAAAAAATGCAGCAGTGGCAGTATCCCAAGTGCCAAGACTCCTGGTATATGTAGTTCCCAAGGGTTCTAAACATTCAGAAAGGGCTCAGAAGGCTCCTGCCCAATTTTCACTTTGGAGGAAAGGAAGTGAATTGGGTGGCATGCTCAAAAGAAAGAGGGAAAATAACCAGGTCAGGTGCCAATGTGACCATATATGAGTCTGGATAATTCAAAATGGGCTGCATTTACATTGCAGTGGGTATGCATTATTAGAGTGTGGTAGGGCTGTCAGGCCTCCTGCTATGGGGGATATCAGCTACATTGCAACGTTACTTCTTGGAAAAGCATGGAAGTGGTATCAGGTAGCTCTAGGAACTGATCAAAGCTCAATGTTCACTCTATGATGTCACCATTGAGTTTCTGGTGATTCCTACAGCTACCCTATATAACTTCCTGCTTTTCCCCACATTGTGACACAGCCAGCACCTGACCACCCATGTTCCCACCCCCAGCCTTCTTTCGGGTAGCCACACTTGGCCTGTCAAGTCCGGATTGATAAGGGGAGGATTTGTGTTCCAGTCACTTCCAATTCAAATTTTATTAGCATCATGCCTGGGGGGGGGGGGGCACAGCAAGATGTGTTTAAGTATACTTAAGTGGAAGTGTCAGAGAGGTGTAGTGGTTATAGTGCCACACTAGGTCTGAAGAGATCACATTCAGATCTCCTCTCTGCCCTGAAGCTCACTTGGAGACTTTTAGCCTTTCTCAGCCTAACCCCTCTCACAGGGTCACAGTGAGAATAAAATGCAGGGGAGAGAACCGTGTAGACTACTGTGACCTCTTTAAAGAAAGGACAGGAATAAAAGTATAACAAATAGATACGTTTATTTACCATAATTGTATTATGTTCTCGCTCCATAGTGACCGGACTATATGATCTTCACAACAGCCCTGCAAGGCACGTTAGGTTGAGAGACAGTAATTTACACACAATCCCAGATATATTTTGCAAAGAAAACTCAATGAAGACAAAGGGCGGGAGGAGGGTGTATGTGTCTTATTGGAGAAGCAACAGCCTGCTAAGTGTCTAGTTACTGTCAGGGGTCATTTCGAGCAGGAATGCCATTCCAGGAGTAACAAGCCCAAGAGCGGACACATATGGTGATGTGCTGTGTAAAAAAGCAAACACATACTAACTTGATCTGTATTTTCATGCTTGTTGTAGGGTAGCTTCCCTGCAAGAACAAAGGAAACCTAAAGTGCCTTTAGTCAAAGTGTAAAGCTGGTTCGCCAGCTCTGAGTTGGGAAATACCTGGACATTTTTGGGATGGAGACTGAGTGGTGGGTGTTGCCTTCTGATACACTTCCGGTGATGTCAGGGTGTGTGGCATATGCAAATAAGGTATGCTAATGAGTTATGCTAATGAGCTCCTGCACCTCTTCTACAAAATGACTCCTGATTACAGTAAATACTGCTGAAAGAGTGGTTTACTCCACTTGTACCCTAGGGGGAGCTATGGAGCATTCTTTAGTGTTCAAGGTTTGTTGAATGCTTTCTCTTGCAGTTCAGTTCAGCCTACCGCTTGTTGTTGCTCTTTCTCTGCTGTGTGTTAGTAAGTATGTGTTAGTTCTTGGGCTCTGAAGGCCTCTCTGTTACATTAGGGACCTGCAATCAGTTACTCTCTTTTTGCAAAACCCTGTTGCAGTAAATTCATTCAGAGCAACCTCCAAAGTGTGGGTTGGATTATTTCCTCAACTCTGCCAATGTGTCTCGTATATAACCTCAGAATTTCAGTGTTTAATGAATTTGCAGACCAATTTGTGATCTATTATCAAAGGCTAATTAATTTGCTAAACCATGAATTAATTCCTACTTTGGGTTTTCTTGGGATAGGAAGACCTTAAATTACTTCCAGCTTCCACTGGTTCACACATTGCCAGAGGCTGAGAGAGATAATCCACCTCTCTGCTTACCTTTCTGTGTAAATGATCACGCAAGGAATGGAATGGGCAGTTGTGCTTTGTATGAATATAATAATGAACAAAGGCTGTGTTCAAAAGACCCATAAACAATAATGTTGGCTGCTGCTGGAAGGGTGTGAATCACTTTACTGCCACACAGCTCCATTTTAAGTACAAGAATACATATGGTTGTCGTCTCTAGCCACAAGTCCATGTAGAAATCTCCTCTAGCTCAGAGGAGCAAAATAAGGATTTCACCACCTCTTTTGTCCCCACCATCACCATCTAGTTATGTAGCTGCTGTTCCTCCACAGCAACAGCAGTGACATAGGAAGGCCAGCTGACTGACTGCCATGTCACATCGGAGAAGATGCTCCCTCCTCCATGTTCCTGGGTCCACTTGCATCATGAACTGAGTCACTCAATGCAGAATGACAAATGAAGGTACCAGGAGACCTGATATCATAATGCCTGCCATCCTTCATCTGTCCCAGCTGACTGGGGTGGGCTGGAATCTGTTGCCATGACAATGGCAAAGCAGAAAGAGCAGATAGGTCAAACTGGGGGCTTCAGGGATGTTTTGAATTAGGTCATCGAGAGTACAGTGAGTTTTTCAGGGCAGGTCTAGCTACACCCGGGTGGATCAGCACATAGCTTGGTTTATCTAAGGGTGATTATGAGGGAAGAGGAGTTCAGTCATTGGGTTGGATCCAGCTAGCTTTTCCATTCAGTCTCCTCAATTTCCCCTCTTTCCTGCAGCCCCTGTCACACTTGTCTTTTTTGTTAGGACTTTGTGTCCAATATTAGTGATTATTTAGAGTTATGGATCTTGCTTTCTGGAAAGAAGAGGCTGCTTCCTCTAGTTTAAAATATTTATTACTAAAGGATAAAGGGAAATGGGATTAGCTACAAAAGAAACAAAACATGCTTTCTTAAGAGCAGCATTGTGCTCCATCTGCACACTAAGCCATCCTACCACAAAGTGAGAGATTACAATGGAGGCTCTCTCCTTCTTCTTGACCCCTGAAAGGAAAGACCTGATATCAGTCACCAATCAGTACTACAGTACCCTTCTAGGTTTCCTGGGCTTGCACTTAATTGGCCAGCTGCCAGGTACTTCTTCCAGGTTAGCCTGAGAAACAACAAGTTACATAAGTTAACCCTATAATGACTAAAATGGTCAGGTCTTGTCTTACATACTCATTTTTCCAACATTTTTGTCCCCGCAGGCCCTATGATCCCCAGCACCACATTTTTGGTGGTTTAACGTGATCTTCTCCTTTCTTTTTCACTAGTAGAAAAGCTGGCTGGATCCAACACCGTGTGCAGAAATCTCAGAAATCTTGTTGACAAGTCTTGTAATGCAAGAGGCCATAATTTCTAGGTGAGATGGAACAGCTGCATTCCATTCCAAAATGTTTTGGGGAGAAATCAGCTAATGCTGGTGAGCCAGAAACTAGGGAGTAGAGTAGGGAATGCAGAGTGGATTATGCAGTCCAATTTAGATTCCACGGCAAAACCTGGAATGGCCTCTAGTCATCTATGCAAGTAGGTCTCCATCAAGAGATCAGTGGTACTATTGACCCCGAGTTTGCTCAAGACGTCATAGGTATACAAGGAGAGGTTTTCCAGAGTCTGAGGAGAGTGCACACTGATTCTCTCCTCACATTTGATTTCTGGACTCGATGGAAGACTCGATGGAAGATTCTGGACTCAATGGAAGATAAAAAATCATTTTGTCCTCGGCAAAAAAAAATAAAAAAAAATCAGGATTCCAGTCAAGATTCTAACTGGGCAGTGTTTGTGTCATCCTGTTTTCGAGATTGAACAGTGTTTATTCAGTGGGTTGGATTCAGCCAGGTTTTTGATCAGTCTCATCCAGTTCTTTATTATAACTCCCATCCCACATGGTTTTTGTCTGTTCAGCTCCCATGCTCCCCAGTATAGCCTTTTTTGGGTTGTCAGAGGGGATTTATCTTCTCGTATTCACTGGAGTAAAAGCTGGTTGAATCCAACCCAATTGGGGGGGGGGGTGGAATCACCGCAGGAGTTAATTTGTGTAAGTAATGCAAAATAGCTACAGATAGGTGAATAAATTATGTAAAAATGAGAGAAATCATGTAAATGTTAATGTATGTGGTTTTTACAGGTCTACAGAATTATATATTCTTGGTGCAGAATCTGACTTCTCTGGCTAAAGAAGTGAAGTCGTTCATTTCTTCATTCAGCCTTGCATACAACAAATAGATGTCTTCTACGCAGATACCATGTAACATAAGTAGATGGGGGGGGGGGAACCAAGCACCCCCCCCCCAAAATGTCTTCTGGAGAAAAAGAAGAGCGATTTGCACACTTTTATGTCCATAGACAAAAGCAATTGTATTTTAGCGCCAACGTGTCGGTTTGGCTCATTTCAATAAAAGGACTGAATTAAGTAGATAAGAAAAAAAAAATTATAAGAGTTTATGCAGTCTTATTCCTTCACCTGCTAGAAAGTAAGTAGTATAGAATCTTTGGGAAGTATATTTTTAAAGCATGCAATTTAGTTAATAACATGCGGATCCTGGAAGATGTGTGGGTATTTGAAAACATAATCAGGGAAGGCAGATTTTTCTTTTCTTTTCAGCATTACCCAGTGGTTCAAATTGTACCGTGGGATGTAATCAGCTATAAGTGTCTTTGGATAGGATAATTTTTTTTTGGCAGACAATGAAATTGCTTTCTTTGTGTGAAACACAAATCTGAATGGCACATATTGAGGCTGTGATCTGGTTGAGAAAGCTTGACTAGACAAAGCAGTGACACCTTTGACTTGGCAAGCTTCTCTGATGCATATTTTAAACCTCCTTGCTCCCAGTGTTTTAGAAGTAGTCTTCTCCATTGCCACTCAGAGGCAGAGAACAAACAGAAAGGCAGAGCGAAGGGAAGGTTTTGTCATTTGAAGTCAGCTTCAGCGGCACTTCAAACATTAAAAGAAGGCCCACTCCTTGTTCGTCTTTCTTTGCAGTCGCGGGTATCCGTAACCAACGTTTCTGAAGAACAATAGCAAAGGGGAGTTTTGCTAAAGGACAAAGTCTTAGTTTAAAGATGTTCCCACAAGAGTGCAGGCACAGGCGTCCTAATTTAGAAGGTCTCCTTTGTAGAATTATTAAGGAAAAAATGTTTCAATACAAAGAACGTTCACATTCACTGGGAAGTGACTCCCCAAGCTCTGAGGAATAAGGGAAGGATTCCATGGATAAATTTCAAAGCAGCTTTGATCGGAAGTTAGACACAGGTTTTATTGTTCAGTGTTCCTAGTAGTGGCTGGCATTGACAAAGAAACTCTCCACATGATGAGGGCAACCTTATTGTAACAATCTCAAAGGTGAACTAATGTTGACTCTCTGGTTACTGTCAAGGCAGAGGATTGGTTCATGAGGAAAAGACTGTGCTCACATAATCAGACTACATTCAGACTTAACAAACAACTGCATTTACTATAAAAGTGTTGCATAAACCCTTGTGTGTGCATTAAGTGCCATCAAGTCGCTTCCAATTTATGGCCACCCTATGCCTTAATCCCTGTCCTCCGAAATGTCCTAACAACTTGCTAATGGCTTTGCTCTGGTCTTGCAAACTGAGGGCCATGACTTCCTTGATTGAGTCATTCTGTTTCCTGTTGGATTTTCCTCTTTTCCTGCTGCCTTCAACTTTTCCTAGCAACATGGTCTTTTCCAGTGACTCTTGTCTTCTCAGTGTGAATGGAGTACAATAGCCTCAGTTGAGTTATTTTAGCTTCTAGGGAGAGTTCAGACTGGTTAGTCTAGTCAATTTACTCAGTAGTCCACTGTTTGGTTATAAATGCCTGTTTTTCTCCCACTTGTCTCTTTCCCACCTCCAAGCAAATTCCTGATGCTGTCTCAAATACCTTTAGGTGGCTAGGCTCTTGGTAAAGCCTCATTATATGTGTAGCTTGCACAATATTGGTCAGTTTCATTAAATGGGATAGGAAGTGGGTCACCTTCTGCTTGCAAAGCAGATGCTCTTCCACTAAGACTTCTCATCTTTAATTGAGTTGAGCCACATAAAGAGAGGAGGGAGCTTGCCTATCAGGACACTGATCATTCACATAACCATAGCTGGGCATTACGATATCTATGTTTGTGTAAATCATTTTAACCCTAAGATCTCGTATAGATCTATATTGCTTCAGATGGAAAATGGAATTGCTCACTCTTCTTCTTGTCATACTGTTCTTCTGACTCAAAATTTGTAAATGTGGATCTGGTCAGCTTGAGACCTTAGAACATATTTTCTTGGAGTATGGTATTTGGTCTGGTCTGAGAGAAAGGCATTTGTCCTCCCTCTTAATAGCTTATGTGAATTTATCATCTCAAAATAATTGCCCAATAAAACAGCTACTTTGAGTTCACCCACTGAATGTCCTGGAAGGCTGAAATGTTCTCCTACAGGTTTCCCAGACTTGTGATTCTTGATGTCAGATTTGAGTCCATTTATCTTTTGGTCTAGGGTTTGACCTGTTTGCCCTGTTTAGGGAATGGAAGGGCATTGTTGGCATTTAATGGCATATATAATGTTAGAAGATGAGCAAGTGAATGAGCCTGAGATGGCATAATTGATGTTGTTAGGTTCAGTGATCACGTTGTCTGGGTTTATGTGGCAGCAAAGTTTGGCATCTGGGTTTATTGCAAGCTCTGATACCAGTGTCCATGTTCAAGTTAGATCTTGTATTATTGTGGGTGAAGAGCTGTTTGAGATTGGGGGCCTGTCTATGCACAAGAAAAGGTTTGCCCCCCAGGACTTGTGAAAAAGAACTGTCATTATCCAGTATAGGTTGTAAGTCACTGGTTGAGCTGTTTTGAGAGCTGTTTGTGACCACTAGCGGTGTTTTGTTATTGTCTCTTTAGGGCCTGTCCTGCAACAGGTTTTCTCTGGACACCATTCTGGCTTTGTTAATCAGTTTCTTGACTTCATCAGGTGGATACTTTAGTTTTAAAAAAAGTTTGTTGTAGATCCCTCAGGTGAGAATCTCTGTCTGTAGTATTGAAGCAGATGTGATTGTAGCCTAGAGCCTGGCTGTATACACTGGATCGTTTGGTATGTTTAGGATACCAAAATATCCCAAGTAGCTGCTTTATTGCAAAGGAACTTCAGGAATAGACTAGAAAGGGAAATTGCTAGATGCAAGTTATTAAAACACTCAGAACAATGGAATCCCCAGGACTTAACAGGGATATTGGTTTCTTATCTCAGTACATGTAACCTCAATCAGCCCTTACATCTGTATTCTCACCAGTCCCCCAGAAGGGCCATTTTATTTTATCTCATATTTGGAATAATCTCTCCTTATATATAATCCTGTTTTCGTGTGACTCTTCTCTCAATGTTCCACACACTCCTACAGCTTTTGGTTCTCTGATATGTCACTCAGAGGCTGTCCCTATTCACTGGCTGTGAGTACACATGTGAGTACTCATGTGTCATTGGCTGGGTGCTGGGTCTGCTCCTCTTTTCTGCCCTCCAGCCACTGTGCCCTGTCAGAATTTTTGGCAAATGGCTTTTTCTCTTGACAAAGATGCTTCTCCTGCTTGTCTCCTGTGTGGGACTAACTATTCCTTTAGTGGCTGTTGGTAGGTGTAACAAAATGACAATTACCTGTGTTTGTAAGATGGCTGCTGTCTGTGGTTGTTTGTTTAAAATGTTCACCCATAAGGTTCAATTTAGCTGTAGTTCCAGAGAGGGGCCTGCAGGGGTAACACTAACTGGGTTGCATGGGGCTTCCTCATCTGCTGGCCTCCAGTTCCCAGTTGCCCCAAGGCCAAAAAGTGTGGGAAAAGAGGGACCGCCCCAAGGGACTCCAGCCCATCCAATTGTCCTACAGGAGGTTAGGAAAGGCTCCTGCAGCCTGTGCTGACCCAGGCTACAAGCCAGAGACAGTGGGGGGAACCCTGGGAGGCAGCAGAGATTCAGCCACTCCACAGTCAGCTGGTTTGGGAAATGAATGGAAGTTTCCCTGCTCTCTTGGGCAAAAGAGAGAGGCTGAAGCAGAGCCAGAAGATGGTCCAAGGAGAGATCCTATCCTGAGCCTACAACCTCCAGAGGTAGAGAGAGTATTGTGTGTAGGGAATGAGGATTGCATTTAACCCCTGTTGATTTATGCCCTGTTGGTTCATAGTGTGTGCTTACTCCTACAGTTGTGTTTTTATTCATTTAGTGTGTGTGCTCCATAATTGTGTAAATAGTTAAATAAATTCTTTTATTTGAGCTAATAATCTGTGTTGTGCTCTGACCACATAGTCTCCCCTGCTCTGCACAATACCAAAGGAAGGAGGTAGCCCAGGGAAGCAAGGAAAGGCTAGACCCTTGGGTTGCCAAATTTCCAGGGATCCCCCAAAGATTGGGGATTCCATCTCCAAACAGGGAGATTAGGTCACAGGGGTCTCACTGTCCCTCTAAAAAGGCAGTGACAATTCAGTGAGTGGTGGCAGTGAACTTAAGGAGTGAGATACACCCACAGGATGAGGGTGGGAGGTGAACAGCTGAGTTGTAAACTGGAGCCCATTTCACCACAGTAGGCAACCAAGCTTGGTTCAGACAAAAGGAAGGAAATCCTTCACAGGTCTTTGTGAGGAACTCATTGGGGTCAGTCCTGACTGGGGTTGCCAGCTTCAGGTAGGGATATTCCTGGAGATTTTCTGGTAGAGTCTATGGAAGCCAGGGTTTGGGGAGGGAAGAGGCCTTAGCTGAATAGAGTGCCATAAAGCCCACCTCCCACAGCAGTTATGTTCTCCGGGCAGGAGAGATCTGTTGTCTGGAGTTCAGTTGTGATACCTGGTGCTCTTCAGGCTCCACCTGGTGCTCTTCAGGCTCCACCTGGTGCTCTTCAGGCTCCACCTGAAGGTTGGCTACCCTAGGCATGGCAGTCAGTGCTTCAGAGCAGGGTCTGCTAGATCCAGGATCCAGGTCTCTTGCTGTAGAAGCTGAGTGGGTGATTTTGGACCAGTCACAGACTTTCAGCCTAACCTACCCCACAGGGTTGTTGTGCAAGTCAAAAGGGGGAGAGGAGAATGATGTAAGATGCTTTGGTCCCCATTAGAGAGAAAGACTAATTTTCCTCCTGGGAAATTTACTTATTTATTTAAATTTTTATCCCACCCTCTTGGCCAAGGAAACTATTGTTGCCAATCTCCACGTGAGGGCTGAAGATCATTCAGAATTACAACTGATCTCCAGGAGGGAGGGAGGAAGAGATGGAATGCTGAAATCAGAGGGGCAGATAATGGCAAGTTGATGCTTGGCTGGGAAGGAGATAGGGTTGCCAGCTCTAGGTTGGGCAATTCCTGGAGATTTGAGGGATAGTACCTGGAGAGGGTGAGGTTTGAGGAGGGGTGGGACCTCAGGCAATGCCATAAACGCCAACCTCTCAACCCGCCATTTCCTCCCAACCAGCCATTGGGTAATAATTGTTGCCAATCTCCAGGTGAAGGCTGGAGAGCACTCAAAATTACAACTGTTCTTCAGGTAGCAGAGATTAGTTCCTCCAGAGAAAATGGTGGACTCTGGGTCATTATACCCTGCTGAGGTCGCCACAGCAAATTGATGCTGAGTGCCCAAGTTCAGGGCACTCTCCCAAAGCCTTTTTCTAGATCTCATTGTATTTATTTCCACAACAGGCCTTATTCCTAGTATGTTGTAATAGTAGATTTTAATAGTAGATTCGTTGTAACACAATGAATAGTAGAAATTGGAATGTATTTCTCTGGTCTGGGGACAGGGGAGATAAAACTGCACAGCCAATCACCCCACTTTAAAGAAAAAGATGCTGTAAAGTCCCCTCCATACTTGAGAGGAGACAAGTGGCAGGGTCTCAGTTAAGTATGTTCAGCATTCAACAATTAAGGATAAATCAATCTCCAATTTTGACAGCTTTATTTTCTTCAGTTTGTTTTAGTGGTTAAGTGCATGGACTCTAATCTGGGAGAACTGGGTTTGATTCCCCACACCTCCACTTGCACCTGCTGGATGACCTTGGGCAAGCCATAGCTCTATACCAGCTGTTCTCTCAAGGACAGTTATCTCAGATCTCTCTCAGCCCCACCTCCCTCACAGGGTGTCTGTTGTGTGGAGGGGAAGGGAAAGGAGTTTGTAAGCCGCTCTGAGACTCCAAGTGAGTGAAGGGCGGGATATAAATCCAATCTCCTCCTCCTCCTTTGTTTTCCCCCAGAATGGTAACCATATAATCTAAGGTTATTTTTTCTGTTTGATCCCTGAATATGTTAAACATCTTCATTATGCTATATGATAATTTACTGCTCACCCTCTACCTTTATGTATGGACTGGTAATTTCCATTTTTGTTTCTGTTTCTGTCTTGGTTCTAACTGGCCCTTCCTGGCAACAAACTGCCCCCATCCCTCCTCCTATATGTAAGGGCTGAGGAAATTCTGTTTTGCTGTATCTGAAGAAGTGTGCTTGCACACAAAAGCTTATACCTTGAATTAAACTTTGTTGGTCTTAAAGGTGCCACTGGACTCAAACTTTGTTCTGCTGCTTCAGACCAACATGGCTATCCCCCTGAATCACCCTGCCACAAATTTGTTAGTCTTTGAGTGTGATGATATGCATCTATTTGCCACGCAAGAGGGACGATTCATTGATGGATCGAACTGGCATGATCACACCAGCACATCTGGGAGGCATCCCAGAACTGTTGGCAAGCGGGGGCGGGGCGACGCTGCAGAAGATGGCGGTCGTCTAATCTGCGGGCTCCCACCTCCTTTCTTCACAAATCTGCATAAAAGACCTAAAAGTTCATCGTCTCTACAGCGGAATGGGTAGGAATGATAGTCCTAAACGTTCCTCCCAAAAAATAATCAAACAAACTGCACAGGACTTTTTTAAACCTAGAAATAATAAATCAGAGCGAGAAAAATCGGCCCCCGCTTCACCTAAAATGGCGGCTGCACACTCCTTAACAAGCTTACAGGAGACACTAGTCCCTGAACAAAACCTCCCCTCCCTCCTTCAACAAATGGAGCAAAGAATTACCGATAAATTCCAGCAGGCTATTAATCCGGTTTCTGAGCAGTTAGAAAGCATAAAAGACGCTCTTGTAAAAGCTTCAACCACGGCTGAATCGGCTTACAAAATGGGGTATCAATTAAAACATGAAGTGAGGGAGATACAAGAGCGGGAAGCCGGTTACAAAGAAAGGATCCTTATCTTGGAATCGCAAATGAGACAATTTAATATAAAATTTAGAGGGATCCCGGAGGGGGAGGAGCAGAACATAGATCTGAGTTGTTTTATTTCATCCTGGCTGGCATTTATTTTTAAGTTAGAAGATGGGGTGGCGCCGTTAATTGTGAAGGAGTACAGAATGGGAGCCGCAGTGAATGCAAACAGGAGGGGACCAAGAGACATTTTAGTTCAGCTTGCAGATGGTAGAACCAAGCAAAAGATTTTAAAAGAGGCAACAGCAGTATGCTTTTTAATGTATAAAGAGGAGAAGATTCAAGTTTTTAATGATGTGCCACCAGAAGCTTTAAAGATACGGAAATCCCTCAAAGTGACCACACTAAGCCTGCAGCAAGCCAACATTAGATACCGTTGGATGCTGTTCGGAGGTTTACAAGTGACGAAAAATGGAAAGACTCTCCAAGCGTATAATGAAGACTCAGGCATAGAGCTCCTAGAAACTTTGCACATCTCTGAACCTATGGATATGTCCCGGGCTTCAACAAAACGAAGACATCGATCCTCAGACTCGCCGGAACAAAGTAATAAACTGCCTCTGAGGGATCTGTCGACGGCAAGATCGGTGGCGGCGGCTTCAGCTTTTTAAACGTCTTAAATCTACCTCAAGTCTAGATTAGCTTGGAGTTTTCTCCTTATTGTATTAAAATAGGTTTGATAAGGCATGCTTTTAGGGCAATATAGTTTTAAGTTAGGTCTTTTATAAAATTTTTAATCATGAGGAAGGGGGGGGGGGGGCTGCGATTTTGCTCCTAAACACTCAGACCACTTTAGGAACGTTGCTCTGTGAGAGCGAGAACTTTTTCCGAAGTTGGCTGGCTTTGTTTTGTTCTGTTTTAATTTGGGTTACGGTTGGTATAGTTACTGTTTGTTTGTTCTTACTTCTCCCTCTCTCTTAAGTACTTGCATATATACTTACGGTCATTTACTGTTTATTTTAACGAACTATAAATTATACTGGTAAAACGCTTAGGGTAAAACTGCTCTGGTAACGGTTTTTTTCCTCAGAATTATAGGTTAAGCATCAATCTTGCTGCCACTGGAACATCAGCATAAGCCAGAGGAGTGACCAGCAGAAAACGGAACATAGATCCTGTGGTACTTTTCTGTTATATAGAGGTTGCTTCTAAATTACCCATAATATTTTAGAAAGTTTATATACAAATTAATTACCTTCACTTTCAAATCTGATAATCAACTCATTGTATTTTGATAGTTTTAATTCATGTGTTTTATAAATTCTGGGTGTTTACATATAAATAATATATTTTATAAGAAGGGTAAGGTCACTAATATTAATTAATTCATCTGATTGTAATAATTTTAAATTGATCATATTAAATGAATTGTTACTGTTAAGCTTTACAACATATACTGTTTAATCGCTTAATTTAATAAGATAAGGCGGGTTTCTCTCATAATATTTTAAAATTTGATAAGTGTAATTCTATTTACAGCATACTAATTATTTTATCTGACAGTTATATATTTATATAATATTTGTAAGATTAATTTATCAAATTTTAGAAGGTTGGGGTTACTAAAAACAAGATAATTCATTTTAAAGTGAAGAGTTAAGAAAAGTCAAGTTGATATTTTGTTATTGTTCGGCTAAAGAGGTCTCATGGTAAAATATAAGAATTAGAGTAGGTTGGCACGGTGTATCTTATACTGTTAATTATATACACAGAGAGAACAAGCTTAAAGCAAAAGTGTTTAATAGGGGTTTTTTAACTGCTGACAAAACTTACAAACGTATATTGTTCTGCTTTCCTGGAAGAAAGCTCATATCTTTAGTATAATAATTAGTCTTAGGCATTAAGTAATAGAACTTAATATAGAGTATTAATTTACAGTAGAAAGAAGTATTTCTATAAGTATTGCTAGTTGGTTATTTTGTTGGGTGCTCTATTAAAAGTAAACTTTGCAGGTTCAATAGATAGAAATACACTTCAGTAAACATAAGAAAATTAGTCTACAGATTGGTACTTTTAAAGGGGTAGAAATAAACAAAAAGTTTATAGATTGTACCACTGAATAGTACATTCATAAACAACAACTCAAAAAGTCAAGGAGACTTGGATCAAAGAAGCCACCTCTGATACACATATATATTGCATTCCCTTGACTTAGCTAGTATAACTCATACACAAAGGGGTAAATACATTTCAGTACTAAAATGACGTCTCTGAAGTTCTGCTCTGTCAACATCAGGGGAATGAACAACGTTATCAAAAAAAAGAGAACTGCTCAATATATCAAGAAACTGTCCCCAGCGGTGTTATTTATGCAAGAAACTCATATGCGTGCCTCTACACACTTGATCATCAACTCAATAGAATTCCCACACCAATTCACAGCACCTGGTTCATCTAAGTCCAGGGGGGTGGCAATATTAATAGCCAAAAGACTTAATTTTTTCATCAAAGAAAAGAATTTGGACTCCAGAGGGCGCTTTATATTTGTTAAAGGTAACATTGAAGGGAAAATGTGGACGTTTGCATCAATTTACGCACCTAATGATAATCAGATATCCTTCTTAACAGAGACTTTTGAGAAATTACAGGCATTCCAAGAGGGAGATGTGGTAATCGGCGGTGATCTCAACTACATTGCCAATAAAATCTTAGATTGGACAAAAAATGTTTCTAAAAACAGAATCCTCAGAAGACCAGAGACCAGACTGGCAGATCTTCTTCATGATCACAATCTAATGGACACGTGGCGGGCTAAACACCCTACAGAACGTGATTACACATACTTCTCAGCCAGACATGGAATATTTACGAGAATAGATTACATATTGATATCAACAACGCTTAAAAATCAACTTCAATCAGCAGACATAGGTCTCAGACATCTATCTGACCATGCGTGGATAGAGTGTCAGCTGCAAGGCTCATCAGAAGGAAGACCAGACAGACAATGGTCAATGGATACATCGATTTTATTAAGACAAAACATCATAGAAAAATTAAAAACAGAGGTTAAACAATTCTGCGACATCCATGAAGGAACAGAAACTGATCCCTGCATTCAATGGGACGCCCTGAAGGCAGTATTAAGGGGAAACATCATCGCTCAAACAGCACACCTAAAGAAAGAAAAGCAGAAATTAAAATCAGAAATATTGAGTAGTATCAAAATGCTGGAGCTGGAGCATAAGCGCACAGGAAATAATACAACATATAAAAAATTACAAGCAGAAACAAAGGCTTTGGATTCTATTGAAGCTGAAGAAGTTCGGAAAAATTTACTTTTCTTGAAACAGAAATTCTGGCACAAATCTTCAAAAAAAATGAAAGTTCTGGTGTGGAGAGTGAAAGATAAGAAAAAAAGGGTGGTGGTGGGAACAATAAAATCTCGAGATGGAAAACATTATGACTCTTCCAAGGATATTGCAAATGCGTTTGCCACCTTCTATGAGAATTTGTATTGCTCATCACCAAAAATGACGGATATAAAAAAGTATGTCTCTTCTCTCAATCTTCCTTACAAAGTATCTTCAGATCAAGCGGAGAGGATGGACAGTCCTATATCCAAAGAAGAATTAAAAGAGGCCATAAAAAAAGCAAAATCACAAAAAGCACCTGGGATTGATGGTCTACCCGCGGAGTTATATAAAGTTCTCTGCCCCTCCCTTCTTGAACCTCTTCTTGCAATTTGTAATTCAGCATTAAAAGAGGGACACCTACCACCTTCATGGTAAGAATCATCTATTACAGTAATACCTAAGAAAAATAAAGATCCTACCGACATGGCTTCTTATAGACCTATTGCATTAATTAATAATGATGCAAAACTGTTCTCATCTATTTTAGCAAATTGCCTAAAGAAGATAGCTCCTGCACTGATCAATGAAGATCAAACAGGCTTTATTCCCCAAAGACAAATTACAGACAACATCAGAAGAACACTAAATATTATCGTACATGGCCTTCGCAATAAGGAAAGAGCAATGATCCTGGCGCTGGATTTCGAGAAAGCTTTTGATTCCATAGAACTTCCTTATCTAATAGAGCTGCTCAGACATATGGGCTTTGGTGTAAACTTTCTTACAGCCCTACAAGCTATCTACAGAAAACCAAAAGCAAGGATAAGAGTGAACGGGGCGAACTCTAAATTTTTCCTCCCTACCAGAGGAACAAGGCAGGGTTGTCCCTTATCTCCCCTTCTCTTTGCACTAGCTATCGAACCACTGGCAGAAGAACTGAGGAAGGATAAAACCTTCACGGGTATACAGATAGCGGGCAAAGAACACAAATTATCACTGTACGCAGACGACGTTACGCTATACATAACAAATCCCATACGTTCCCTCCCTGCTATCTTTGACATCATTGACAGCTTTGGAAAAATATCTGGTTTACATCTTAACGATAATAAGTCTGAGGTATATCCAATCGGTCTACCCAAAGAAACTCGAATGGACATCAAACGGAAATATAACTTCCAATGGATAACAACAGAATGGAGGTATCTAGGGATCCAAATTCCATTGCATATTAAAAATCTGATGGACTGCAACTTTCATAGACTGCACAAAGACATTCAAAATAAAATGTGAGATTGGAAAAAAAACTAACCCTCTCATTAGCAGACAGAATACAACTGATTCAGAGCTTCATATTTCCTTGCTTTTTATATCTGCTTCGAGCACTCCCCATTTTTCTACCGGAAAAAAGATTCAAATAAATGGCAGAAAACATTCACAAATTTTATCTGGAACTCAACAAAATCCAGGGTAGACCATCGTCATCTGACAAAACCTGTTGTCAGAGGGGGACTGGGTGTTCCATCACTCAAGCGATACTATCAAGCGGCGGCTATAGCCAACATCACAAGTATGTTACAGCCAACTCAGAACGTCAATTGGATGAAAATGGAGCAAAGCTATGCCTCACCTTTCTCTCTGCCAGAAATAATTTGGATGTCTAAAGCGGAAAGACCTAAACTGACAGAGGAAAATATATTCTTGGAAACGACTCTGAAAATATGGGATGCAAACAGAGCTAAACTTGCCCCCAAACTCTCTCCAATCTCAACATTTACTCAGCAGTCTTGGTTCCCACCAGGAAAAGAAAGAGGAGCATTTGAAGAACTGATTGATACAGGCTTTTACAGACTAAATGACCTAGTCAAAGGAGAAATCATACATAGCAAGGAGTTTTTTGAAGAAAGCATGCACTCCTCGTTGCCTTGGTTAAGATACTACCAAATGAAAACTCTAACTGAATGGGCTGCAAGACAAGGTGTTTTCTCCAAACCTAAGACTCAGTTTGAGACCATTATAATCAAATTTGCTGATCAAAGAAAGGGATTAATGTCTCGCATCTAAAAATATTAGCCTCCTCTGAAAAAGAAAAAAACACAATAAACAAAGTAGCCTGGCATAAAGATCTACAAATGGAACTAACAACAGAACAATGGGCGAACATATGGAACTCTTACACTTGCAAAACGAGAATTTTCCCTATCCGCCTGCAATTCTTCAAGTTACATACGAGGTGGTACCTCTCTCCGAAGCGTCTGCAGCATATGTATAAAAATCACAGTTCTCAGTGCTGGAAAAACTGGTGAACCCAGTGATTTCTTTCACTGTTGGTGGGGGTGCACAGTAACGCAAACCTTTTGGAAACAAATTTTAGTAGAAATTGAAAATATCACTTCTCAATGACTACCGTTAGATCCTGCAGTATTGCTACTTAATCTGGAAGAAGGAATTAACTTAGACATTGAAATAAACAAGCTAACTGCCACCCTACTAGCAACTGCAAGATTGACTATTGCAGCGGCGTGGAAGGCACCTACGATACCAAGCATCTTAGAATGGAAGAATAAATGTTGGGACCACTACATTATGGATAAAATTGCTGACATAGTGGAAGAGCAAACGGCCGCATCCATAAAGAGACACTCATCTTTCGTCAGAAAATGGTTCCCCTTTGTAACATATATGGCAGAACACAATGAGATACCTTCCAATCCCAACTATATCAAGTGGCTTCGTCTCTAAACACTCCAAGGCGCATATAAACACTTCTACAAACACCAAAAAACATTTAAAATTTTGAACAGTACTGATCTTAAGAATTCAACATTTACCTTAACCAGAATGGTAAAATTTTAGTTATAGAGCACCTTTTGCTTAATTAAAGGGGAGGGAGGAAAGTAAAGGGTTAGCAGATAATTAAATGGCATGAAGTTTAGTTATAGGTTTACTAACTGTTATAAATTTATGGGAACTCTTTATTGTTGAAAATGTTTATATGTTTACAAAAATGTATAAAAACTATGTATACTGTTGGAAATATTTTTTTGTGTGCAATAAAAAATTCTTATTAAAAAAAAAAAAAGAACTGTTGGCAAGCCAGGGCAAACCAATTTGATCCAGCAGAGAATCGGGGTTAAAAGCTACTGGTGAAAGTCCAGTATCAAATGATTTGCTGCGGCCCACAGCCAGACTTTCCCAGGGTGATTGTGCCAGTGCGGAAGTGTGGCATCGCAGATAGCGTGATCACATGCTATCCTGATGCCACACTGGGTTTTTTTGTCCCCCTTCCATGTGCGCATCATCAAAAGCCTATGGGGGAGAGAAGCGAGTCATTGATCCCCCCTCCTTCCCTCCAGCGAGGCATCAATCCCCTGTTTAAGCACCTTGGAAACCTACCACACACACACACACAAAAACCCACTTGCCCATGGTTGCATCTGATCATGCAGCAGCAGTTTGCAGCAGGTCCACGGAGCAGCAGCAGGTCCACGGAGCTGTGTGATTGCACAACTGCAGGGCAAATTGCTCTGGGGCAAAAAAGCTTCGATTCCCCTCCAGCTTATCTCGCTTGTGTGGAAGGGACCTTTAATGTGCTATTGGACTATTGCTCTTCTCTGCTGTTACAGGCAGACTAACATGGCTACCCATCATGATCTGTTAATGGTGAGTTATATTAATATCAAATGGCAATCACTGCCGTGTCATAACACACATGAGTAACAAGTTAAATTAGAAATGTTATAATTGTCCAGACTCTTAATTAAAGAAGACTCAATAGCAGGACAATCAGATCAAGAGTGATCACAAATCATTTATATCTTTCATTGTTTCAAACAATGATTAGACATTTGGTCAGCCATTTAAGGGATATCTTTTCTGTTTTAAAGAATTTCCTCATGTAAAGAACATCTGGATTTTTTGGATGTTTGCTGTTCGAATTGTGCACTGGGTCTTTATTGTGCAGCTGTGACAGCTTCTGGACAGTTAAAGAAAAGTTAAGGGAAACAGTTGGGAGGACAACTTGAAACAGGAGAAAAACAACGGTAGGTGAGCTAAGCAGTTTCTGCCCTCAGCAGCCCAGCCAACACTGAAATTTTTCATCACTACTGCAATATGAGGTAGTAAAAGGTAAATAAGAAATTTACAACAATAAGAAATCTACAACATTAAGATGCAACATAAAAATAAAGAAAGCAACCTCTTTCATTGTCCCTTCTTTATTTTTTACATTGCATCTTCTACTAATTTTTAAAACTGGGGGCATGATTCATGACCATCCCGTATGCTGCTATATGGATGCAATGTCAGTAGGTGCCAGAAGGCCCCAAGCTAGGGATGCCAGCCTCTGGGTGGGACGTGGGGAACCCTGAAATTACAGTTCACCTCCAGACTAAAGAAATTGGTTCCCCTGGAGAGAATGGATGCTTTGGAGGATGGACTCTATGGCATTGTACACCATCCCCAAATCTTCCTGACCTGGATCTGGCAACCCAGATTTGGTTTTCACAAACAGGACATTTGAGAACCTGTTTTTGGTTTTCACAGACAGGACAGCTGAGAACCAAAATCACCAAGCTCCCAGTGATCTCACTCAAACTCCTTGATAGGGCCAGAACAGGTTTCTTTTCTTTTTCTCCAGGTTGTTGGCAAACCTAGTTCTTGCACTGCTGCCTAGGAATTGTAGTGCAACCCAGTAAATTCTGAGCATACACCCATATTGATGAATGTTGACAGTTGATAAATGTGACTGCTACACAAGGGCAAAAGCAGTACAAACACTTGAAAGTAAGCTGATTTTAAATGATGCATGATCTGTTTGTGGTGATCCTGTGACATAGGTAAATCGAAGCAATTTTGTACATGGCAACCCTGAGCTGTTGGTTAGCTGCCATACAGAACAGTACTGACTGTGAAGATGGACAGCCATGTCAAACATCAGTTGTTTCAAATGGGGAACAACCTTTATTGGAGGGTTACTAGGCAGTGTCATTTACTTCCATGCCTTGAAAAAAATTCAGCAGCCCATTTCCATACATTAAGCTTTTATTAAAGGGGTACATTTTTTTTTCTCTCCAGGATGTTGGCAACCCTACCAGAACATGTGAAATATCTGTAATCTAATATAGAACTCTCAGTTCATACAAATATGGGAAGAATGAAATGGGAAGAATGAAAAAAGGGACATGCCATGCAGTCCCAAGCAGATCTACTCAGAAGTTAGTAAGAGTTCATTCAATGGAGCTTACTTCTAGGAAAGTACTCTTAGGACTGCAGCCTGAGAGAACCCAAGAAAGCTCTTTGTCTGTCTGTCTGTCTGTCTGTCTGTCTGTCTATCTATCTATCTATCTATCTATCTATCTATCTATCTATCTATCTATCTATCAATCATCTATCTATCTATCTATCTATCTGTCTGTGTATACACACACACATATATATATACATACACATATATAGATATATATAGATATAGATATATACACACACACACACACACACATACATTCATACATACATACATATATATATATATATATATATATATATATATATATATTTATATTTATATTTATATTTATATATATAGAAGAAGAAGAAGAGAAGAGATTGGATTTATACCCCGCCCTTCACTCCCCAAGGGAGTCTCAGAGCGGCTTACAAACTCCTTTTCCCTTCCTCTCCCCACAACAGACACCCTGTGAGGTAGGTGGGGCTGAGAGAGCTCTTTCCCAAGCTGTCCTTGGGAATACATATATCAGGTTGGTTAAGATTAGGGATGGGCACAAACTGGAAAAATATGGTCCATGTCGATTTGTGGTTCATGGCTGAACTATGAACCAAACCACAAACCAAATCAAACCAGGAAGTTGGTTCATGAACCAAACAGGTTCATAATCTTCCAAATCCTGTTGGAAAGGGACTGCAGTCCCTTTAAATGGGGTTTGCAGAAAGCCAGAAAAAACAGCTGCGTGGTGAGGAGTAGACTGCTCTCTGCAGCTCAGCTGTTTTGGGCTGTCTTGTGCAGTCCCTTTAAACTTAAAGGGACTGCACAAGACAACCCAAAACAGCTGAGCAGTGGGGAACAGGCTAGGCTATTTTGCAGTTTTTGCAGGGAACAAAAAGCAGGGGTTTAAAAGGGCTCAGAGTCCCTTAAAATCCCTGCTTTCTGCTCTATATATGAACTGCAATGAACCACCACAAACTGCTTTAAAAATTCATGGAAGTTCATGATGGTAGACCCATCACAAACTTCTGTTCATGAACTACGAACAGGGCAAAATGTATGATGAATTTTGTTTCACGGTTCAATTCATGCCTATCCCTAGTTAGGATGGCCCTGACCTGGATAGCTCAGGCTAGCCCAATCTCATCAGATCTCAGAAGCTAAGCAGGGTTAACCTTCATTAGTACTTGGATGGGAGACCACCAAGGAAGTCTAGGGTTGCTCCACAGAGGCACGCAACAACAAACCATCTCAAATAAATGAATCACAAATAAAATATCCCAAGGTTACAGTATATTACTAAAATCAAAGACAATTCTGTTATGGTAAGACCTATTGATTTTCAGTTTTGTATTTGTGCCTAGGCTATAAAGTGGTTCTGTGGTCTTGTTATGCCAATAAAGGTACGTAAAGTAAAGTAAAAACAGAAACACATACAAATTTTGCCACTGAATCAGTTATATTGTCATTAGTGTTGTTAAGTAGAAACCACAGTTTATATGCATCAAGAAAATCCATAATGCTGGACAAGATTGGAGATAAAATACTTTGTCTAATAATATTATAATAAGGGCACCCTAACAACACATGGGACACTGTTTCAGTAGTTCCATTTAAACAAGGGCATTGTCTATTAGTAAGGGGTATACCCTGAAATCTTCCAGTTAAAATTGCTGACGGTAAAACATTAAGCCTGGCCAGAGAAAAAATTCGGTGAGTTTTTGGAGTCTGTAACTGGTTCAAATAACTAGGGAGAAGTCCTACAGTGGGGAGTATCACATGGCTAAGAAAACAGCAGGTCTTATTGGCTGCATTGTACAGATTAGCTAGATCTACCTCCAGTACTCTGTTCCTTATTTTTGAAACACCTCCAATTCTGAAAGTAAAAGGAGAGATTCAAGGGGGATATTCAGAGTTCCCACTTTACTCTCTATGATGCTCTCCTATGGTGGAAGACAGACTGGCAGAATTAAGCACAAGGGAAGCAGGGCAAGAAGACCCGGGCCAAGTTGTCATGGGGCTTTCTGGTCACACTGCATGGACTGATGCGGGACCATACCAGGGAGGAGGTGGAATGGAGTGTTCATACTGCAGGGCGGCCCCTGGAAGCAGCGCCCCAGTTGCGCACAGCTTTGGTCCATTTTGCTGACCTGTGTGTAGGCACATGGGCACATAGGTGGAGCAGCAATTTGGGCAGGATCCCATGGCTGGGAGCTTTAACTCCAAGAGCCTGAAGCGTCCCTGTGGGCGGTTGTGCGCCCAAGCACACAGCACGCATAGGCAGTTATGCCGGATCAGCAGGTTCACATTACCGGCGCCGCTTGATTGCGGCTTATTTGCGTCCACACTTCCAGGAAGCGGGATCAATGTGCACCCAAATGGCTTGCCTCAGCTGTCACCTGGTACTTTTTAAAAGTGGGATCAAAATGCTTCAGGATGGGGTGAATATGGCACAGGAATGCCAGACAGCTGTGGCTGTGTGAACTGGTCCACTTAATCCGCTTGAGAAACGTGCTTATATCGGGCCAGACTGCCAGTCTGAACTCAGCCTATGTTTTTGCTTAATGTTCTCCCTTTTATTATGCCAATAAAGGGATGAAGATGATGATGATGACGATGACAAACCATCTCTGAATATCTCATGTCTTGAAAACCCTACAGGGTTGCCATAAATTGGCTGCACTTTGATGGCAAAAAAAGAGAGAGAGGGGTTAGAATAATAGCGAGGGGGTATGGAAAAACTTGGGGAAATGGTACAAAACATATGCAGTACAATGTAAAAGTATTTTAAGTGCTCCCTAAAAAAGGGAACCTTATTGGGTATTTGAGGGTTCTCCTCATGATCAAATCACAGTTGTTAGAAGAGGGATGTTCACAGATCACTGATCTTGGTTTATTTTCATGCAGTATTATTTATAGCCATGAGAAGAATATGTGGGGGGATTCAATGGCTGTTTGACTGCTGTAGTTACAACTCTGTCTTTTCAAGGTAATGGTATTATGTATTTTGCTTCTCCTGGCATACACCATTAGCACTGGAAGAAAGTTTTGTTTTTGTTTTTGTTTTTTTTAATGAAAGAGCAGAAATGGAGGCTCAGGATTTCAAGTAGGTACTCAATGTGGCTATTTTTATTGAGATTTGTGAGCTGGGCAAAAACAGCTTTCAATGTGTTGAAACATTTTCCCTGAGCGTTCTGAAGCAGAGATTGGGAATCATATGATGCCACCGTCAACAGGCTCAGTCATTCCGAGATCAGCATAGAGACACCCCAGTCTGAGATTCTTTCTGTGGAGGGCACAGTCTTATTATGCACCAAAGGAAATGGACGCCCTGAATTACAAACAGAATGTTGCTTTTATTGGTGAACGTCAGGTGTTTTCATATTTGAGATGCCTGACTGGTGGAGGGACAAAGATAGGGCTGCCAAGTCCCCCGGTAGGGCGGGGGAAACACCGGTTTTTAATGCTTACCCTCGTTTTTTCAAAGTTGTCCACCGGAGGACAAAATGGCTGCCAGCAGGAAGTCAGAGCCTGCCCTGCTGTGCCTTAAAAGGGAAATGTCTGCAGAGAGCCTGCCATGCAGTAAAAAGCCTCACCAGACATTTCCCCTTTAAGAAATCAGCAAGAGAGCTTCCACAGCAAGAGAGGTCCGCCCAGAGATTAAGGAGGGACTGAAGGGGCTGCTTTTGCATGTGGCTTGCAAGGTAAGTTTCTCTTCCAGCTCTTTTCCTTCTCTCTCTCTCCCCCTCTTTCTTTCTTTTTTCTGTCCGTCTGTCTCTCTCTCTCTCTCTCTCTGTCCCCATCCAGCAGAGGTCTATCAGTGGTTATTATTAGCCACAAGGTCTAAATGGAAGTAAGTGCCTCTGCCAGTTTTTTTCCTTCTCTCTCTCTCTCCCTCTTTCTTTCTTTTTTCTGTCTGTCTGTCTGTCTGTCTGTCTGTCTCTCTCTCTCTCTCTCTCTGTCCCCATCCAGCAGAGGTCTATCAGTGGCTATTATAGCCACAAGGTCTAAATGGAACCCTTTGTCTGGGGCAGTGATGCTCTGCATTCTTGGTGCTTGGGGGGCAACAGTGGGAGGGCTTCTGGAGTTCTGGCCCCACTGCTGGACCTCCTGAGGGCACCTGGTATTTTTGGCCACTGTTGTGACACAGAGTGTTGTACTGGATGGGCTGTACTGGATGGGTCGATCCACTGTGGCTTCTCTCCTGTTCTTATAATATGAAAATCATATTTAGCACTTGTGTAGCACTTAGTGCTTCATATTCTGCCGAGATGAGGAAGGATTCAGTAGGGCCGTTGCTCAGTGATAGAGCATCTGCTTGACATGCAGGAGGTATCAACTTCTTCAGCTAAAAAAGGATCAGGTAATAGGTGACATTAAAGATCTCAGCCTGAGACCCTGGAGAGCCACTACCAGTCTGAGTAGTCAATACTGACCTTGATGGACCAATGGCCTGATTCAGTATTAGGAAACTTCATGAGTTCATGTGTCAGCATGTGGAAGCAACATCACAGGATGTGACATCACAAAATGATGTCACTTCCTTTCTCCTGGCTCCACCCCCAAAGTCTCCTAGCTCCACCCCCAAAGTCCCCAGATATTTCCCAAGTTGGACTTGGCAGCCCTAGACAAAGAAGAAACTGTAAGGAATTTGACATCTTTCAGTTACCTGTCTATAGGTCTGGAAAACACTTCTCATCATCAATTGTTTTATGAATTTATTCATTGGCATTGTGGCTGAAAAACACAATGGTGCTTTGCACTGAAGAATAATGTTTTTAGTTCAGTATATTCAAGGAGAGTGTCCACAAAGGCCTCTGGCTGCAGAATGATCAAACTTTGAGATAAGAAGATTTGTTTTTTTGTGTATAGGAGCTATATCTACACCACAAAAATGCATTTGTCTTTTGTTGTTGTTGCCATCAAGTCACAGCTGACTTATGGTAACCCCATAGGGTTTGAAGCAAGACATGTTCAGAGGTAGTTTGCCCTTGCCTGCCTCTGTGTCATGACCCTGGTATTCCTTGGTGGCCTCCCATCCAAATACTAGCAGGGACCAACCGTCTTATACTTGTCTTATATGAGGTCAAATACCTTGATTTCCCTCAAATAATTCTGAAAAATGTGGTTTCATAAAAGGTGAATTCTCAGTCAGAAATTCCCTAGTTTTCTCAGGGAAAAAAACGAAACAAAACTGCAGTTCCCAAGTACTTCTGTAGTGGTAGCTGAGCTCCACTTCCATCAACAAATTACCTCAGAATAACTGCTTTTTCCAGCTTTCTCAGAGAAATCTTGGAGAAGGCTTGAATACCTTCAAAGCTTTTTACTGAGAGAACTGAGAAAGAACAAGCCTGTGGTCAGCCCCATAGCCAGAAATTTTGGGTTGGTGGGGCATGGGGAAATTTTGTGGGGCAGCAGGGGAGAGGGGCCAGTGCATACTTTCCCTGAACTCCTTTAAATGTGGGGGGTTTTTTCAAGAGGGGGCTGCCCATGCCTGAACTCCAAGTGGTGAAATCACCGCTTGGATTTCAGGGAAGGCATGTGGCCACCCCCTCCCTCCCTGCAAGATTTAAAGGGCTCTCCAGCCAATCAGCTGGAAGGCCCTTTTAATGTCACAGGAGGGGAGGGAGGGGGAGAGGGGCAGCAGCTGTTGTGGGGCATGGCTCACATTTGAGGGGGGCAGAGCCCCGAAATGCCCCGCAGTAGCTACAGGCCTGCCTGTGGTAGATCATCAGGACCCTTCCAGGGATGAACCCAGGAACAGACACCTAATTTGAGGGAAAACAGGAGGATCTAAGAACCTTTTTTTTTCATGAGAACCTGGATGCTCGGGGGATCCCTAGTGTTACCATAGCCCTCTCAATCCCCGAACTCCTATATCCATAGACATTAGCAAAGGAACCTGCCTCAAGAGCCATTGAACAGGAGACTGTGGTGATCTTCTGATCCAGGGACAGCTGTGCTTAAACCATGTATGATCAAGTCTCAAACCAGCAGTCCCTAGGCCTTCCTTCCACCTGGCAGAATCATTGGAGGTGGCAGGTCCCTCAAGGAAACAGTCTTGCACAGGAGAAGAGCCCCAGTTTCAGCCTATGCTCCTGCTGCTCATCAAGGCTGCTGTTCCTGCATACATAGCTCCTTGCAGGAACATAGCCTGACTTAGTGCTTGCAGGACGAAGCCCCAGAAAGAAAATTCAGAATGGGCAGGCTTCTCTCTAGGACTATTTAAACCTCAGTCTGCACTCAGTCTTGTTGGATCAAATCAAATGCATTGTTAGAGTCAATGACCAGCGCACTCAATCATTTTTCAGAAAAAACACACATTTGAATAAGCAGGGCTTTTTTTGTAGAAAAAGCCCAGCAGGAACTCATTAGCATAATAAGCCACACCCAACAGCAGAAACTTATTGGCATATTTGGCCACACCCCTGACAGTGCCCCTCCCTCCCAGGATTGGCTTCCCAGGTGCCCTGCAGCTTGCAGGGCGCATGGGGAACCTGAGGGAAGGAAGGCAGTTTCTGTATCGGCTTCCCCAGGCACCTCACAGCTGCAGGGTGCCTGGGGAGCCCAAGGAGGGGAGGCAGTTTAAACTGCCTTCCCTCCCTTGATTAGCTTGGCTTCCCCAGGTGCCCTGCAGTTTGCAAGGCACCTGGGGAACCCGAGTGGGAGAGAGGCTGTAGGCGTGGCCAACTCAGAAGCCAGCCGGAACTCTGTTCCTGTGCGTTCCTGCCCCCAAATAGCCCTGTTAAGAAATATGAGTGGCATACTTAAATTTAAAAAAATCTGTGACTATAACATATAGATAACATATAACATAGCGATAAAATAAGACTGCCATAAAATTTGTGTATAATTTAGATAAAAGATTAGAAACTCTAATTGCCATGCGTTTATAGCCACCTGTCTTGTTGTCTGATGGTTCCTATCTGACAGGAGGTAATCAAATTTATTTTTATTTGATCTGCCAGGCTTCCACAATTGATAAACGACTGCTATTTCTCATCCGGACCATTCACGAGCAAACTGCCCTTTGAGTTAGGTGCAGTTGTCTAGGGCATCTGACTGACCCCATCCAAACCTCTTAGGGAGTCAGGCAGGGTTGTCTCCTAGCCCCTTCTTTGTTTCTATTTTAAATCAATAATCTTGCAAATTTTATGTCAGATCCTGGATTTCATCCCCCTAAACTAGCAAATTGGCACATTCAAGTGTTACTGTACGCGGATGATGCCGTAATGCTCTTTAGAACTCCCATAGGACTGAAATGGGCTCTGAAAAAATTCTCCCTGTACTGTGACACTGAACATATTATAATTAATTATCAGAAAACGAAGGTTCTGGATTTCAGGGGGAAACTCTAAGATCAGATTATCAGAACTTCAGGGGCATAAGCTGGAACAAGTCTCCAGCTTCAAATATCTGGGCGTAGTCTTGTTGGATCAACTGCTTCATACTGATCAGCTTGTTTGACTATGAAGTGTTTGTTTGCCATTCTTCTGAACTAGCAAACCTGACCCAGAACCCAGTGCTGCTTGAGTGTGTGTCTGTGGGGGGGGGGGGTGCTGCCAGACCTGGTTAACCATGTGCTCCCTGCTTCTTGAGGAACCATCTTCAGATCTAGCACTTTATTCTCAGAGGACAAAACAGTCCTTCCCACGTATCCCTGTACTAGTCCAAAACTTGCTGTAGCCAAGGAGTGGAATGGCGGAGGGCTTGTGAGGGCATCCTTGGTAGCTACAGCCACTTCATCTTCAAGTCATACAACTTCAAGGATAATTTTGAACATGGGCAGGGAAGAATACATGAGCACCAAGGTGAATGAGGAACAGATGTTTCAGTATCTACAGTTTAATCCATTACACAGATAACCTCACAAAGGAGATGAGGAGGCAGCTGTCTAGGTTACTTGGAAAGGGGTGGCTAAAGTCAGTACTGAAAGCAGAATCTTGAAACAATTGGGTTCAAAAAGTCTCACTGCTTTCCAAACGTGTGAAAATTAATATCTGAAACATTCACCTCACATTCTGTTTCTAACACTATGACATTCTCTGAGGGAAAGGAATGCCATTTTAAATAGTCAGTTTAAGCCATGTAGGTAAGGCACAGTTTGGCAACACTCTCTTCAGGTTTTCTGCTTCTTCTTCTTTGTCTGTGAAAACATGAGGGCCGGAAAAGTACTTTTTAAAAAATACAGGACTATAAAAAGACAACAAGTTTTGTCCTCAGACAATGGTGGCTGCTCTTGTCACCTCATATACCTAATAATTTTTGACCATAGTTTCATTGCTGGGGGGCATACAACTGATGTTGTTAACTCTTGTCAGGAATCTATGTACAACAGGGACTACAACAGCTATTAATAGCTGCTCTGCCAGCATGCCAAGTGGAATTATTTACTTCTCTTTTGTGACCAGCAGAACATTCCCCTCAGAAACGGCTTCTGAACATCCTCTACATTTCAAAAGAGTTTTGCCATATAATACATGAGGGGATAATGATTGGGAAAAATAAGCCCTCTTGTTGGGTTGGAATTCACTATGCTGATACAGGCCGTTTTGATTAGACCTCCCCAGTTGTTTGCTTTAAGTTTAGCACCTATTCTCTTACCATCAAGGTAATGGAAGGTGTGAAACAAAAGCCTTACACCACCAATCCACAAGTTTTTTAAAAAAAAGTATCTGTGATTTTGCTGTCAAGCCACAGCTGGCTTATGGTGACCCCCATGAGGTTTTCAAGGAAAGAGACATTTAGAGATGGTTTGCTCTTGCCTGCCTCTGCATAGCAAACCTGGTATGCCTTGATGGCCTCCCTTCCAAATACTGAGCAGGGCCGACCTTCTTTAGCTTCTGAGATCTGATGAGATTGGGCTAGTCTGAAATATCCAGGTCAGGGCAAAAAGTTTCTAGTGTTACTAAAATATTTTCAACATGAATTGAAGGCTTTCAAGGGACAGAGAGACTATATAAGTATGCTAAATCTCAACATCTGATTGTAGAGGGATGAGGGCTTAAAAGCTCACCCTCTTATGACTGGATTTTTTTTAAAAAAAGATGTTCAGACAGCAGCATTTTAAAGCCTTGTTGAAGATCCATTAGAGTTTGCTGTGCGAGAGAGATCACAAAAAGTTTTTTTTAAAAAAAAAAGAAAAGAAAAGAAAAAAAAAAGAAAAAGAAAAAGAAATCTAACTGGGAAGGAGGGCTTTTTAACACACACAACCCCCCAATACATTACAAGGCCAAATATAGTGAATCTTTAGTTCTTGGAAAACTTGTAAATATGTTGTCAGAGTTTAAGGTCACTGGGGAAAATTAATAAAATTCAGTACCTGTGATCTGACTGATCTCTACACTTTCCTAACCCCATTTCTCTGATTACATATTGAAATCAGCAAAAAAATAAAAATAAATAGAAGAATTCTTGAAGGAATCCTGAAAATAAGAGCCCCCTCCTCTATCTAAAGCCACAACTGCACAAAAGATGTTGAGTCTCATCCATTCGTTATCAATATGATGGATGGCAGTTGTGTCAGCTTCATAAGAGAATACCCCCAAATACACAGCCCAGAGTTCTGAAATTCCATAGTTTGTGTAAGTCCATGTCAGACAATACAATAACAATTGTAATGAAATGCTTGCTGGAAAATTTTGCAACTGTGATCCTCCCAGTGTTCTAAAACTGCACATGCTACCAAATGGAAATACAAGTTACTACTATGCAGTAGCATTTCCACTGATGGCCAGTGTGATAGTGGCTAGAGTGTCAGACCAGGATCTGGAAGACCCAGGTTTTAATCCCCATTCTGCCATGAAAGCCTGCTGGTTGACCTTGGGGCCAGTAACTCTTCTCAGTGTACCTGGTCCTACAGGGTTGTGGTGAGGTTAAAGCTGAGCAGAGGGAAATTATATAAGCTGTTTCAGGTCCTCATTGGAAGGAAGGCTGGGTGAAAATGGAGTTTCCCCCTTCCTGCAGGAACCCCATCTGCCCTTGAAAACTACTGCAGAGGGTCAGAGCATCCAGAGTAGAAATACTTATGTCATGGGAAGGGGAAACAGGAGCAACCCTGAACCTTAGTGAGCAGACCAAACTCTGATAAATTGAGTTCAGCCTGTGTTGGGGGTGGGTGGGGGTGGGAATGTGTCCTGATGAATCCCTTTTCCTCCTGAAGTCCCCATGCCCTGTGGCATACTATTCTGAAACCCCCAACCCTAATCAGAGGATTTTTGGGAGTTGCATGAGGGTTTATAGAGTAGGAGGGATATGTTGAAACTCACTTCCACGAACTTGTTCTGTCTATGGAAGCACTGAATTCCATGCTGTGTATTTAACTTGCTCCCACATCCCTTCACTAATGTCTGTTAAAACATAGCTGTATTCTAAGACACTACAGTATAGTGCATTTCCATTGGTTTTGCTCCACTAGCCACCATTTTGAGTTGTGTCTTGCTCACTAGTCACTATCAGGGAATTGATAATTTACAAGCTTTTGGGATGTATCTAAAGGAAATGAATTGTGCCACCACTGTCTGTCCTCTGTTGTCACCCCCAATTGTTAAAATGCACATGTTTAAAAGGAAAGAAATCCATTTGAGATTTTGGACTTGAGACTTGAGACTTAGATGTCTGTATCTAACTTCAGTGTCTGTCTGCCCATGAACCTACCTGATCTTGCAGTTAGTTCTTGCAGTCACCTCATAAAAAGATGACACTTACTGTAAGCTAGTTAATGCTAGGCAGTTAGAGGATATATAAAATATGCAGGTACAAAGAGAGGGCAAGCTGCAAATGATTTAGTTCTGGACAAGAAAATCACTTTAATTACCCTTCCCTGACCCTGAGGGTTATGTGCCTCATCTAAAGTAGCTGGGAAGATTACCAAGGGACAACCTGGCCTGAATGTGATTTTACTACAAAATGAAAGCCACATGTTTAGTGTAATCTGTAGGTCTGTCCCTGGACACGAAGGTTTTAAACACTATGAAGCCAAGTCTATGTGATTTTATGACCAAGACATTTGGTTTTCCATAGTGACACACCTTTAAATACCTCTTAGAACAACTAACATTTGGCAAATTCTTTGCAGAATAAGAAAATGACACACTGTTACCTTTCTGAATATGGTAAGAAGAGTCAAATCATTAAGTTATGGTCTTAAAGTAGTTTGTTAGGGTACTTTTCTTATTTGTTCTTGGACACTTTGCTGAACTGGGAAATGAATGTCATTGTGTGTGTTTAAAGCGCTGGTGAAATTAATTTAGCAAAAGAATTCAGTTAACTATAAGGCTATTTGGAACAAAATAAGAAAGAAATCACAGTACAAAGCAGTTAATGAAGTAAACACAAAGAATATTAAAAATATTTCAATCATGATAAGGAGGATTTGGAATAATTATTTTAAAAAGTTTTACCTGATAAAGATGCAATCCATCAGATTTTTTTTTTTAAAGTGGATTGCTGGTGAAATTAAATAGGATCTGCCAAGGGAATAAATCCCTCACAAGACCAGTTATCTGCCCAAGTCTCCCAAACAGTGACTAGGGATAGCACAACAGAGAGGGTATCAAGATGTAATTTGGTGGCCAATAAAACCTGCAGCAAACACCACCTACTGGATCCATGCCGCTACTGGTTAAGAACATAACATAAGAGAAGCCAGTGTTGGATCAGGCCAATGGCCCATCCAGTCCAACACTCTGTCACACAGTGGCCAAAAACACCAGGTGCCCTCAGAAGGTCCAGCAGTGGGGGCAGGAAGCCCTCCCACTGTTGCCCCCCCCAAACACCAAGAATATAGAGCATCACTTGCCTCAGACTGAGAGTTCCTATATATACTTTGTGGCTAAGAGCCACCAATGGACCTCTGCTCCAGATGTTTATCCAATCCCCTCTTGAAGCTGTCCATGCTTGTAGCCACCACCACCTCCTGTGGCAGTGAATTCCACATGTTAATCACTCTTTGGGTGAAGAAGTACTTCCTTTTATCTGTTCTAACCTGACTGCTCAGCAATTTCATGGAGTTCCCATGAGTTCTTGTATTGTGAGAAAGGGAGAAAAGGACTTCTTTCTCTACCTGCTCTATCCCATGCATAATCTTATAAACCTCGATCATGTCACCCCTCAGCTGTCATTTCTGCAAGCTAAAGAGCCCCAAGTGCTTCAACCTGTCTTCATAGGAAAAGTGTTCCAACCCTTTTATCATTTTAGTTGCCCTTTTCTGCACTTTTCCCAATGCTATAATATCTTTTCTGAGGTGTGGCAACCAGAACTGTACACAATACTCCAAATGAGGTCGCACCATCGATTTATACAGGGGCATTATGATACTGGCTGATTTGTTTTCTATTCCCTTCCTAATAACCCCCAGCATAGCATTGGCCCTTTTCATTGCAGTCGCACACTGTCTCGGCATTTTCATTGAGTTATCTACTATGACTCCAATATCTCTCTCTTGGTCAGTCTCCACCAGTTCAGACCCCATCAACGTGTATTTATAGTTAGGATTTTTGGCTTCAATGTGGATCACTTTGCACTTGGCCATAGTAAACCCCATTTGCCATGTTGATGCCAACTCGCCCATCCTTGACAGATCCCTTTGGAGTGCCTCAGCTTGTGTCTGAGCCTAACCCCTGCATACCATTATTGGTGCCAATGGGCCTTGGTCTGCTCCAAAAGAGAACATCATGTGTGATCCTGTCAGTACACATGTGTGCCACTGTGTGAACAGGGCAATGTGCATAATTTCTATCTTTGCTACATGTAGAGTTGCCAACCATCAGGTAGGGCCTGGAGATCTCCCAGAATTACCACTGATCTCCAGAGATCACTTCCCCTGGAGAAAATTGCTTCTTTGGAGGGTGGACTCTATGGCATTATACCCCACTGAGGCCCCTCCCCTCCCCAAATTGTATCCTCCTCATGGTCCATTCCCAAATCTCCAGGAATTTCCTAACCTGGAGTTGGCAGCCCTAGGTACATGTGATCAGAAACTCAATTTTTTTTTGGGGGGGGGGTATCTGTGCATATTGAAGCTGGAAAATAAATGCATTGCCCTAGTCACACAAAAAGGCAAATGTGCATGTTAAGAGGACTGTATGTAGTGTTTTCAACCCAGTACACAGCTGACTGAAAAGGACTATAAGGATCATCCCATGTGAATTCCAGTGCAGGCCTGATAAGAATGCTACACAAGGGGTGTGTCCCATGTGATGACCCAACTGGCACAATGTTCCCTTGCCATTTTATTGAAAAGGACAAATTGTCTGATTGATCCAGGGGTTCTTGGAAGAGATTCGTTTTTGGACCCATTTCGGTCTGGCTTAAGACCAAGATTTGGAACAAGGACTGCTCTGATCACTTTGGCTGATAACCTCTAATTAGAACTAGGCAGGGGGAATGTGATCCAGCTAGTTCTGCTGTAGGCCCTTGATATGGTTGACCACAGTGTCCTACTGAGCCGCCACTCAGCACTGGACTAAGGGGCACTATATTATTATGGTCTTGAGTTCTGTGAGGAAAATGGTAGCTAATATATATATATATATTTAAAAAGTCATTTATTGCAAATTTAAATTTACATCTCATTAATATACTAAATAATCTTACTAACCTTACAATCTTATAAATTTAATAATCTTACAAGAAAAAAGACACAAAGAGGGGAAAAGGGGGGAATTGAAGTCTTGATAGATTGGAGTGGGTGTGTGTGTGTGCGCACACACACACACACACCACACGCCGAATCCATCAAGACTTCAACCATACATAGCTAGAATAAAGATTCCAAAAGTACTGTTAAGATTCCTACAATATATCTTCAATTCTATTTTATTTTCATATGTTTGAGCAATTGATTAAATGCATCTTAGAATTTCTTCCTTAACCTGCTCTTTAGATTTATATCTATTCCAATACTTAATAAATGGAAGATGAATCTCAACAAGATTTTCCTGAGAATTTATATCCTCCCAAATCTTCTTATATGTTGTAATTGTTTTCCCCATATGCCATATCTTACAAATCAATTCCTCTATACTGGTCAAGTATGGTTCCTTTCAAGCTTGTGCCAACAATTGTCTAGCTGCAACCAGCATATTTTTAAGACCATATTTTCTCTCCCTTGAAATATCTTCTGGTAAAATACTTAACAGGGCTATCTTAGGTGAGCATGTTATTTTGCAGTTTAAGATGTTATTTATCTCCCTAAATATGCTGGTCCAAAAATGTTGAGCCAGTGGGCAGGTCCACCAAACATGGAACAAAGTACTTATTTCTTTGTTTCATCTCCAGCATAATTTAGGAACAGGTACTTTGTATGACATTTGGCGGGCTTGCCCATTGGCTCAGGATTTTTGAACCAGCTAATAAATGTTTTGAATAAATAGATAAATTTTCATATGGCCTGCTCCTGGAGCTTACCCTTCATATATATATTTTTAGGCAACCAGAATACAATGGAAGAGAGGAATGCACTCTCTCCTACACCACCCAGATTGCCCTCCTACACAAGTAAATATTTGAACCAGGCCTTAGATGTAACATGGTTGCCACGTTAATAATTACATGAAAGTTTGAATCCAACTAGGTTTTTCACTGGTAAAAATGGGTGAAGGGATCACTTTTAGAATAGATCTGCAAATATACATCCCATGTGCATCAGACAAAGTAATGGTCACAAATTTGACAGTAAGGAAGACAACACAGAAAAGCCTGTGTTTAGAGGAGTCTTGTTTCTGTCTTATTTGTAAGGGTGACTTTATACTGAAATGTACTAAATTATGACACCACAGATGCCGTCATTTGGTAAATGCATGGCTGAAGTCTCTGAGCCAGGACAGAATACCAAACAGTTGCTGTGCACTCAATTTCTGAGCAATGTACAGAGTTCAGAGTACCAGCAATCTTGAGAGCCAGTTTGGTGTAGTGGTTAAGTGCGCAGACTCTAATCTGGGAGTACCGGGTTTGATTCCCCACTCCTCCACTTGCACCTGCTGGATAATCTTGGGCAAGCCATAGCTCTGTAGGAGCTGTTCTCTCAAGGACAGTTGTCTCAGAGCTCTCTCAGCCCCACCTCCCTCACAGGGTGTCTGTTGTGGGGAGGGAAGGGAAAGTAGTTTGTAAGTCATTCTGAGACTATAAGTGAAGGTTGGGGTATAAATCCAATCTCTTCTTCTTCATCTCTTCTTCTTCTTCTCAATTCAAACTCATATGCTAGGAGTGAGTGCAAGTCCCAGAGCACTGAACCTATTCCCAGGGGCTGTCATTCCACTCTGTGATCTGTCATCCCAGTCCCAGAGCACAGATTCTATTGCTAGGGATTGTCATTCCACTCTGGGGGCTGTCATTCTAGTCCCAGAGCACAAATTCTATTCCTAGGGACTGTAATTCCACTCTGGGGGCTGTCATTCCAGTCCCAGAGTAGCCTATCTGGGCCCAAAGACCTTAATGGAAAAACCATTCCATATTTTCTTTGCAACTTTTTTTGTGCTGCAATGTATTTCAGTGGAGCCCATGCAAGTCAATTGGCATTCCTGGCTCCCATTATCTCCAATGGGCCTTCAGACCTCTCCCATTGTTTCCAATGGGCAATCTTGTCATTCCTTTTACAAATCCCAGTTAATTGTCCCTTTGAAACTGTACCACACCATTTTAAGTAACAGCAAAATGAAGAGCATGAACATGTACAGAGTGCACATTTCTTGCCAATGTTCTCTCCGGGCTGCACAGAGCAAAAGGAAATGTTAAAAGGACATTGATCTGCATGTCACCCCCCCCCATCTTGTTCATGCAGATGGGCTTACCATTTAAAAACAGACACCCTGTGACTAGGCAGGTGGGGCTGAGAGAGCTCTTTTGAGGACTGCTCTTGAGAGAGAACAGCTCTGAAATAACTTGTGACTGACCCATGGTCATATCAGCAGCTGCAAGTGAAGAAATGGGGAATCAAACCCGGTTCTTCCAGATTAGTCCATGCTCCTAACCACTACACCAAACTGTAACTCAAATCCTATCTCTTTTAGAAGCAAGTGGCTCAAGTGGTTAAAATGCTAAACTGCAGACCAATAGATCAGCAGTTCGAGACCCGAGTGCTGCATGATGGAGTGAGCTCCCGTCTCTGGTCCCAGCTCCTGGCAACCTAGCAGTTTGAAAGCAAGAAATTGCAAGTAGATAAATAGGTACCACTTCAGTGGGAAGGTAACAGCGTTCTGTGTGCCTTGGCATCTAGTCATCCTGGCCACATGACCGCGGAAATGTCTTTGGACAGCACTGGCTCTTCGGCTTGGAAATGGAGATGAGCACCACATCTCTAGAGTCGTATTCAACTGGCTTTTGAGCAAGGGAAACCTTTACCTTTACCTATAAGAAACATAGAACACCCTCTCTACCAAATCAGATCCTTTAAGCAGATCATTTCCAAAACAGTCCTTCAAAGCCTAATTACATGAACCAAGCAAGATACGCTGTTCCCTCATAGATACTCAGAGATCCTGTTGTCTCCCAGCAGTGACATTTATTCACTCCAAGGAATACCAGGGCCTTGACAACCCTACAAGTTTACCATGAGTTGACTATGACTTGCTAGCCCTTTCCATCATCACGGGGCAACTGCAATTTAATGCCCAGAACCATTTGGGCAAGACCTAATGTGTAACTACTGTCAGTAGCATGAGATGGACCCACAGCTCAATTGGCTCTCATATCAATGTCATAACATACAAAATAGTAAAAAGCTCAGTAGCTCCTTTAATGCAAACAAACTGTATTGTAGCATAATTATTACTGTAGCACAAGGGTTTTCAGAAAGCCACACACTCTTTTCTAATCTCACTTTAGTGCCAGTTCCTGTCCTCAAATTCACAGAGAAACCCAAACCTTCCATTTTTGGTAGAATGACACCCTTCCCTTCCTCCAACTGGCTGTTGTGCATCTTATATGAAGAAGGGTGATTTAGCAAATGCAAACCAATTCCAGTGGTTTGCATGCACCAACTCACACAGCAGAACCAGAGCTTCCAATTTCAGCTAGCCTCCAGGTGGGACCTGCCAGCCTCCAGGTGGGACCTGGGGATCCCCTGGAATTACAGCTCATTTACAGACTTCCAGATTTTTTCCCCTAGGAATAAAAATCAATGTTCTGGAGGGTAGCCTCTATGGCATTGTATCCCACTGAGGTCTCTGTCCTCCCTAGGCTCCATTGGACCACCCCTCCCCCAATCCCCCCAGAGGTAGCCAAGGGGAACCTGGAAACCCTAACTAGGGCTGTTTTAGAAAGGGATGGAGGGAGGGAGGGGAGAGGTGAAAAGAAAGCAAAAACTTGGGAAGAGAAGGCAGGCAGGCAGGCAAATAGATGGGGAGAGAGAAGTGAAAGACAGACAGACAGACAGACAGAAAAGGCAGGCTGCAAAGAAAGCAGCCTAAAGTGAGGGGAAAAGTAGATCCCCAGCCTCTCCTTGCTTCCAGCTCTCACACCCCTCAACAGAAACGGATAGAGAAACAGAAAGAGAGAGAGGGACAGAGAGTGCAGTGCCCCCCTGACTACAGAAGAAAGTGAGCCAAGGATTTTCTGTGTGCTGGAGCAACATGCTCCATGTGGCACAAGAGTTCCTGGGGCTGCAGGAGAAAGCAAGATGGCACTGGCAACCTAAGGAAACTGTGAGAAGGAATCGAGGCTTAGCTTTCCTGAGCAAGCATGCTTCCTTACCTTGTTTTGTGTGTGTGTGCAGCACAGGAAAACAACAAAGCCAGTCTCTATGAGCAGCCCTCCAGCTCCTCTAGGCTGAACTGAGTGCTGCTGGGAGGTGGAGCTTAGTTTCCAGGAGGAAGCAAGCCCCCAGTGTGACTTCCCTCCTTCCCTCCCTCTCTCCCTCCCAGTTCCAACCCAGCCTCCAAACATAGTCTCTGAAAGCAGAGGGGAAAAACCCTCACTTTCAAAATGGGCAGGAACCTGCGCCCAGGGGAGGCTCAGCACCATCCGGAAATGTTCGGGGGGGGGGGGCTCACGCTCCCCAGCCCCCCTGAAGATGACACCTATGCAACCAGATAGGTGTAAAAATCAGCATATATCATTATCTAACGGTGATTACCACCCTTCTAAAAGAAATGTCAAAGATATGATACCAATTATTCAGGGTGGACTTAAGCATATCTCCCATTTCAGTTCTCCACTTCCTACAATAATTGTTTCACTGAATTTAGCAAGAAAGGAAGAAGAGAAAGAGCTAAATCACTGGGTTTTTAAAAGAGTCAGCTTCCATTAATAAGTGTTCATTTAGAAGAGCTTTGAGAAAGTTGGGCAGGGTGGGGAAAAGAAAACGAAAACAAACTTCCCTGATAGCAATTTTAGAATTCTATCAGGAAGGGTCTGTAGAGGCTTGAAATGCTTTGGGCATTTAAAGGAAAGAAATTATATTAAAGATATTCACAAGCACCTTTGGAACGGCTCCTTTGTCACATTTATGCCTTGCAAAAATTTCATTTAACAATGGAAGGTGTTGGATTCCCGGAAGGGCTGCAGGATTTCAGAAGCAGTAAATTTCAAACTCCCCCCCACTTTGCATCCCCGAAGCACCTGCAACACAGCTTGTATTAGAAACAATGACAGACCATAAGCTATAGCACCATTAAAGTAGGAAGTTTAGAGCGGCACGCTGCTTTGCTTTAGCAGACCGAGAAAAAAGGGGGGGGGGCTGAAATTTACGGCAGCCTTGCTGGGTTTATCGCACAATGCGTTCTAAATACTTCAATCTTGTTTTCATGAATACTAAATTGCAAAAACATTACTGTTTGCAGACTGTCATGCCCCGCTGTAATGAAAGCTACCCTGATATAAATTGCATTTTATCAATGTTAATCAAGGATCATCATATTTGATTACAAGGTCTCTCTGTTCATCTCCAGTTTATCCCCTCCCCCCCCCCGTCAGTCAACACTGAAGGCTGCTTTCATTCAGAATGCAAAACCGTTCTGTTCCAGATTTACAAGAGTGGAACAAGTTTGGGATCTGTTGTGGTTAATATGAGTCGACTATGAAATGTACAAAATGACGCATGGCCGTGCATGTTCAGGTAAAAGGATGGAAAATTCCCAAAGCCTGAAGGAATTTTGGTGCATTCTCCAGTTAATATGCAGACTCTACATGTGATGCTGGAGAATGGACTCGAGTGGACTAGGTCAACTGAGTAGAATATGCATCAAATAGTCATGGTACATCTTTCCCATTTGGTGACTGTGTGGACTTCTTTGACAACATGCAAAGTGTATGTGGAGGCTATCAGTCTATAGTGGAAAATGGATCCCTCATTATTTTACATTCCTGGACATCTATACTTGACATCTGTACTTGAGAGCCAGTTTGGTGTAGTGGTTAAGAGCAGTGGACTCTAATCTGGAGAACCGGGTTTGATTCCCCACTCCTCCACATACAGCCAGCTGGGTGACTTTGGGTCTGTCACAAGTTCTCTCAGGTTTTCTCTCAAGAGCAGTCCTCAAAAGAGCTCTCTCAGCCCCACCTACCTCACAGGGTGTCTGTTGTGGGGAGAAGAAGGGAAAGGAGATTGTAAGCCGCTCTGAGACTCCAAGTGATGGGTGGGGTATAAATCCAATCTCCCCTTCTCCTCCTCTGGGCAGTGTGTAAAAGCAGCTTGAGATAGTCACTATGGTTTTGTAGTCAACATGTAGGGGCAGGATTTGGAAGATCTGAATTCAAATTCCCACTCATTTATGAATCTCACTGGGAGAATTTGGACCAATCATTCTCTTTCATAGTGGAACCTACCTTACACTGCACTGCTGAGTATCCCTGTGGGTCCCTGGGCAAATATTTCCCCTACAGCCCCACTCATACCACCCAGACCTGAGCCAATATCATATAAAACCATCTTCATGGTTTATTAAGCTCCACGGACCCAAACAACTGACCAGGAGCCCAGGAATTCTGCCCCTTTACTCCTCCCCACAAGTGACACTGACCCCACAGAGTTGTTATAAAGATAAAATGGAAGAGGGCAGCATGAGGGTGTCCAACTTTCAAGTAGGGCCTGGAGATTTCCTGAAATTACACCTAATCTTCAGAAATCAGTCCTCGTGGACAAAATGGCTGCTTTGGAGAGTGGATTCTATGGCAGTATATGCTGCTGAGGTAACTCCCCTCCCCAAACCCTGCCCTCCACAGGCTCCACCCCTAAATCTCCAACCCAAGGGAAGAGCCATGTATGTTGCCCTGAGCTCCTTGGAGGAAGGATGGAATAAAAATGTGATTGATTAATTGCTTTTGAAGCTGCCAGGCCATACATATATCGTCATGCCTTTGTCATAGTTTGTTGTATTCCATGCCTCAGGTATATGTGCATCCTCAGTGATCCCCTCGTGAAAAAAAAAATATCAGGGGGAAGGAATTAATGTGTATGTTTGGTGTTGTCATCTTGACAGATCCAAATATTTGCTTGGAGGAGGGCAGAAGGGAATGACAATGAAACTGAACTTGGGTTACCAACTCCAGCTTGCAAAACTCCTGAAGATTTGAGCTCACTCCCCTCCCCAAACCCTCCTTTTCCCAGCCCCGTCCCCCAAATCTCAAATAATTTGCCAATAGGGTTGCCAGCCTCCAGGTGGGGCCTGGGGATCTCCCACTTTTACAACTGATCTCCAGCTGACAGAGATCAGCTCCCCTGGAGAAAATGGCTGCTTTGAAGGGTGGACTCTATGGCATTGTACCATGCTGAGGCCCCTCCCCTCCCCAAACCCCACCTTCTCCTGGCTCCACCCCCAAAGTCCCCAGGTATTTTCCAACCTGGACTTAGCAACCCTATTTGCCAACCAAGAATCAGCAACACTATAGGATTATCTGGAACAGCGGTCCCCATTCATACCATATGCAAAGTGGGAAATTAGGGAGGTTCTGGCCCTTGTCACACTTCTTTCTTTCTGTAATATTTGTTGATACTCAAAGTTGTTTTTACTTTTCTGTAGCACTTCAAGTGTTACCTGCTAAATACTATAATCAAGCCCCTGAGTCACAATGAATAGCACTTAACAGAAATGTGTAACATTGGTGTGTGAATATCAGAGGCATCTATTAGATTGTGCCTATTATCACTGGTAAACACTGTCATAATCTACCCCCTCTGCTGCTGTTTGTTGTCATTGCACAGTCGAGTCTGACTCTTTACCACCCCATGGACCACATCACGCCAGGCCTTCCTGTCCTCTGTCATCCTCTGGGGTTTGCTCAACTTCATGTTTGTTGCATTGATAACACTGTCTAACCATCTCATCCTTTGTCGTTCCCTTCTTCTTTTATCTTCAATCTTTCCCAGCATCAGGGTCTTCTCCAGTGAGTGCTCCCTTCTCATTTGGTGGCCAAGTTTTAAAATATTTTATTTTGGGTTAAAATTGGCTGTCTACATCAAACTGCCCAAATCTATGTTTGTTAGTAATCTGTTGACCAAGATACAGAAACAAGGATTCTACCTCCTTGGTCACCTGAGGTAATAATTTCTTACCCCAAGTGACTAGTGGTTCATAAGAACAATCCAGAAATCCTTCTGGATCAGACCAAAGGACCATGCAGTCCAAGATTCTGTTTCCCACAGTGACTAACCAGATGCTCCCAGAAGGCCTATAATCTGGGCAACCTCCCCAATGGTATTCAGAGATACACTGCCTCTCAACATGAAGGTCCTATCTGATCATTATGACTAATTATTATTGACGGACCCATCCTCCAATCAACTTTTAAAGCCATAAGCTAGCAGCAATCACTACATCTTGTGGCAGTGTATATCATAAGTTAATTATCTATTGCTTTTATCTGTTCTAAATATTCTGCCCATCAGTTTCATCGGATGCCCTAAAGTTCTAGCTTAACGGCAAATAAAGTTCTCTGTATCCTCTTCCTTCATACCTTTCATAATTATGCTCTTTAGAAGCTCACCTTTGCATAGGTTTCATAATTGTTATACAGGGATTAGTGTGTTGTAGTGAAAAGGAGGAGATGGGGAATGATGTTACATAACCATTGTGATGTTCGGTGGAACTCTAGGATTTCAGGCAGACTCTATGATGATGTGATGTTACTTCACAAAGCTGCTTTCTAAAACATTCTGTTACCCTGCTGGCCATCACTGTGCCAGTGGCCATCAGCAAGGGAAGCCAAGAGGTCTCCTGAACTGCACAATAACCAAGAAGGCCTAGGTTCAAATATACATTTTGCCATGAAGCAAACTGAGTGGGCCAGTCATTCTCTCTTGGCCTATCCTAGATCACAGAGGTTGTTCTGGAGTAGCGTTTGCCAAACTGTGGGTTGGGACCCATAAGTGGGTTGTGAGGTCTCAGAAAGTGGATTGTGGGACAGCCTTCCCTAAGGGCTGCTTCTGGTTTTTTTTGTTTTTTTTTCCATTGCTCTCTTTTGTATTTTGGAAACCAAGCTCTGACCCTGTCATACATTATTTAGTATTTTCCCCCTTCACTGTGTGTACATGTTGATCAACTAAAAACTTATCTTGATGGTTACTAGAGTTTCTTAAAATCTTAGGGAAGATTAGGGGATTAATGGAGGAGAGGGTGTTCAAAGGCAGGAATATAACCTTCAAATGCAGAGGCTGTGAATGTTAGAATGCCACTTGCCTGGGGTTCATAGTGAGCACAGCTGTGTATCTCAAAAACATCTAGTTATCCACCATAGAAAATGGAGTGCTGAACGAGATGGGTGTTAAGATCACTGTCTGCCAAGGGTGCAAAAACCTTGGCCAGCCCATACCAAGTATGGTTATGGGTCACCATACCAAATACATCTGGACTTGTGGGTCATCATACCAAAAAGGCTGGGACTCACTGTTCTGGACAATAACATGAGGGGAGAGAACCATGTGGCTTTCGTTGATCAGTGGAGTTTGAGATTGGAGTCTTCTAGATCCAGTCACGGGACTACAGTGGCTCACAGGTTAAGATGCTGAGTTGCAGACTGAAAGCTCAGCAGCTCGGCAGTTCGAGACCCTAGTGCTGTGTGACAGAGTGAGCTCCTGTCTCTGACTCCAGCTCCTGCCAACCTAGCAGTTCAAAAGCAAGAAATTGCAAGTAGATAAATAGGTACCGCTTTGGTGGGAAGGTAACAGAGTTCCATGCGCCTCAGTGTTGTGTCAAGCCAGCCACATGACACAGAGAAGTCCTGTGCTGGCTCTTTGACTTGGCTCTTTGGCTTGAAAACAGAGATGAGCACCACCCTCTAGAGTCAGAATCGACTAGCTTTCAAGCAAGGAAAGTCTTTACCTTTACCTAGGTCCAGCCACACTCCTGTTAAATAAGTATAGCTGTGCCATAGAAAAAGACCAAATGTTCTAGTCTCAGAAAATTAATTTGTAAACAAAATAGTTGCCTTATCTGCAAAGCTACATTTTGAATGCCTCTGAATACATTCCCAGAGTGTTGACAGCAGGCAAAATGCCCCAGTTGTTCATTTTCTGCACAAATGGGAGATGGATATGCATTAAAAGCCCAGCGCTGGGAAGCTGTTGCTATCCCTACAGGTATCTAAATACAGTTCACTTTGCCTAGTACTAAACTCCTTCACTGTGTTGACATTTGCAACCCTGGAGGACAAGTCACACTCCACTGAGCTATCTGAGACATTGGTTCAGCTGTATCAATTGTCCTGGAATCTATTTCCCAGTTTACAAAAGCTAAACTACCTTTGGCAACTTATTTGAAGAAAGCAATCTATGTGCTTCATTGCTTCCACCCCCACCCCCATCAACACACCGCTTTCTGGGGCATTCTTGCAAGGATCTTTTTAAATAAGCACATTCATGGGAGACAAAGGCTTCTGCCTTCTCAAGCTGTACTGGAAGAGAGAGAAATAAACTTGAAAATAATTATGTTCCAGCTTTACTTTACTTGACCACAAAACAACGTATTTGATCTTAGTAATTTATGGCCGATGGGAGGAGGAGTGTTTATGAAGCTTCCCTGCCAGGTCACTTAGAAGCAGCGCTGCCAAGAGGGAGGGACTGGGAATTCAAAATCACTGGGCTGGGTTAATGGCAGGCGAGGGGAGATTCCAGGTAGTCCCCACCTAAGGTTGCCAGTCCCCAGGTCTGGGCAGGGGTTCTCCCAGGTTTTCAGGGCTTCTTCCAGTAGGGGAAACCACATCCCCCAACAACCACATCTCTGTGTGACATCCCTGATGCAATGACATCACCCAGAAGTGACATCATCATGTCAGCAACATCGTAGGGGACACTCTGGCTTGAGGACAAAACTCTATGGTAAAACTCTATGACTGCTTTTTGCTTAAGGGACAACTTTACTGAGGATGCTTTGGCACTTTCTGGCCAGAAATTATTATCAGTGAAACATCATTTGGCATGTGATTGCATCTTTGGAGGCCTCATTTATACTTTTATTCTATGCCTGGTGGTTTCACTTTGGAACAATTCTTTTCTGGTCCATCTTGTATCTATGTTGCATAACTGTATGATTGTACTGTAGTATGATATAAGCCAATAGGCTCCTCTTTGTGTTTGACCTCTGAAGAAGGCCTATACTGGCCGAAACGCATCAGGTCAAGTACATTAGCCCTTGTGTGCTAAATTCTGGTATTTTTACATGAGGTGTGATTGGGCCCTTATATATTTTTTTTTAATTCTTTCTTAATAAATACATGTATCTTTTTATACTATATACACTATGTTTTTATTGTTGGCCCTCTGTTCTGTTTGACTTACCTTTTTAGGTTCTTGATCCCAGGTTTTAGGGTTAAGTCCCCCCCCCCTTTTGTCCCAAGTTTGCCTAAAACCATGGACATTGTGCACGGTGTCAGTGCTGTGATGATGTCACTTCTGGTTGACATCACCTCCAGGAATGCCCCCCCAAATCCCCCCCCCAGGCAACAAGGTAGGATCTGGCAATTCTATCCCCATTCTCACTTGCTCTCTCACTTCGGGTTGCTAACTCTGGGTTGGGAAATTCGTGGAGATTTGGAACCTAGGGATGGCAGGGTTTGGGCAGGGGAGGGACTTCAGCATGGTGTAATGTCATAGAGTTCACCTTCCAAAGCAGCTGTTTTCGCCAGGGAAACTGATTTATGTCATCCGGAGAGCAGCCATATTTCTCGGATGTCTCCAAGCTTCACCTGAAAGCTGGTAGCCATTCACTTGGCTATGATATCAGTAACAGAAGTCTCCCTAGGAATCCGTAATAACTCACTTTAACTCTCTGATTGACTTGAAGCATGTTCTGTCCTGCAGCACATTTGCTACAATTTCAGATTAAGTAAAGGGTTAATTAGCAAGGAAATCACACAGAAGCTGAGCTCCCCCCCCCCAAAAAAAAAAACTTAAAATGTCTGGAAGTGGAGATACACACACTGATAAATACATAAAGAAGTCCATGAAAGCTTGTGCCGGAACAAAATTCAGTTTGTTCCTAAGGTGCTATAAGACCCTTGTTTGCGTACTCTCTGTATTTCTCTCTCTCTAGGAGACAGAATTACAAGCCCACACTTGGTAGGTAGAATATTGCAAAGGAGGCTGCCCAAGGGCTGAGTTATTTCTCCCTCCCTGACTTAAAAGAGTTTAGCTGAGAAGGAGAAAAAGATCAGGTGCCATTAGTGCTACCCTGTTGAGAAGAAACAGTAGGTGTCCCTGTATCTTAGCCGAGAGGGGCAGGTGAGGAGGGTGTAATAGAAGTTTTGAACTTGTGTTTAGGGAGGGGGAAGCACTAGGAGCACAGGCAGAAGAATCCAGTGAGTGAACCAGGAGGTGGATGACCGACCGCCTCCTAATTCTTAATTAGACTGGCATGTTTAATTTGTGCTAGTGGGCACAATGCACAACATCAAAGTGACCATCCCTGACAAAAGATCTTATAAATGACTAGAGATAGAAACAGAAGTTGAGATCAAATAGTTCTCATTTTTCAAAAAAAAAGTGTTATGCTTATCAGAATGTCTGGTTAGAGTGATACAATTAAAAAAAAAAAAAGCATACCAACTATACATATTCCAATGAAAAAAGAAAGCAAGCAGGGAGAGGAGAGAGAGAAAAAAATATAGTTAGGGGATCAAGAATGGATAAGAATGTAAGTACCCCTTTCATCTTCCTTTGTGAGAGCAAAGATAAAGTTTTCAAACTTCTGATGTCTGAAGTGTTAGTAATTTATTAGGTGTGGTTTGACAGGGAATAAAAGATTTCTCGCAGAGCTCCTTGCTATTACTCTATGATCAATTAACATTAATTAAAATTGCTTTGCAGGATGAATTGAGGTGTTCTCAGCTGGAGGGAAAAATAATTCAGAATGAATGGGATCTTTCTGTCTGTAACGGAGGAATGTAGAGCTATGCATTCATGAAGGACCCAGTACATTTTTTTTTTTGCTGTAAAGAAATCTATACAAACTTTAACCTAAAATGCAATTGCTATTTTATATGTGGCAAAAATAAAATTATTTTCAGTCTCTCAACAGTACCAAGTCTCTTTATCTTATATTCTAGGATGGAGTCAATCCACCATGATTCTGTCACTTAAATAGGAAAGAGTTAAACATTGTGCTATCCTGATTTTTCAGATCCCAGATTTTCTTTAAAACAGTCCCATGTATCCCATATAGCCCTCTATCAATGTAAGGAATTAAGACCTAATTTTGTTCAGTTTCTAAATGTACACCGGCCTGATCAACTAAGGAGTGTAACCATCACTTCCAGGCATGAAGGGCCACTATGAGCCCCTGGAGAAAATTATTCCTGTTTCCTCCTCTCACAAATCTGAAAGGGAGTAATAAAAACAAGAGACTTCACCAGTCCTTAATGGCAAAAGCATCTCTAGGAATCAACCTCAGCTTTATATCACAACTAGGAATAAGGCCCATTATGGAAATAAATACAACGAGCTCTAGAAAGAGGCTCTGGGAGAGTGCCCCAGCCTTGGGCACTCAGTGTCAATTTGCTGTGGTGACCTCAGCAGGGTATAATGACACAGAGTCCACCATTTTCTCCAGAGGAAGACCTCTGCTATCTGAAGAGCAGTTGTAATTTGGTGTGATCTCCATCCCTCCCCTGGAGGGAATGGGTGGTTTGAAGGGTGGAGTCTATAGCATTGAACCTGACTGAGGTCCCACCCCTGCTGAAACCTCACCCTTTGCAGGGTCCACCCCTCAAATCTCCAGGAATTTCCCAACCTGGAGTTGGCAACCCTATCTCCCTCCCAGCTAACCATCAATGTATTGTTATCTTCTTCCTGGCTTCAGCTTTCCATCCCCTTCCCCTCTCTTGTAGAGAGCAGTTGCAATTCTGAGTGATCTCCAGCCCCCTCCTGAAGATTGGCAACAATGGTTTCCCATGAGGGAATGGCTGGCTTATAGGGTGGAGTCTATGGCATTGTACCTGTCTGAAGTCCCATCCCTTCTCAAACCTCACCGTCTCCAGACTCCATCCCTCAAATCTCCAGGAATTTTCCACCTGAAGCTGGCAACCCTATCTCCTTCCCAGCCAGCTATCAACTGACCTTTATTTCCCCCTCACTCTTCAGCTTTCCATCTCCCCCCTTCCACCTGCAGCCTCTATCGTGCTCTGAAGCCCTGACTGCTATGTCACATTGGCTGTCATAGGGGAGGCATCTCAGCAGGGTGTAAGGACAGAGTCCACCATTTTCTCCAGGGGAACTGATCTCTGCCATCTGGAGAACACTTGTAATTCTGAGTAATCTCCAGCCCTCACCTGGAGTTTGGCAACCACAATTCCCCTGGAGGAAAAGTAGTCTTTCTCTGCAATGGGGACCAAAGCAGCTTACATCATTCTCCTCTCCCCCTTTTGACTTGCGCAACAACCCTGTGAGATAGGTTAGGCCCAAAATCATCCACTCAGCAAGAACCTGGGTCTAGCAGATCTTGCTCTGAAGCACTGACTGGTACGCCTAGGGTAGCCAACCTCCAGGTGGAGCCTGAAGATCGGCAGGTATCACAACAAAACTCCAGACAACAGATCTCCCACCCACCCCACCCGGAGAAAATGACTGCTTTGGAGGGTGGCCTCTATGACATTCTGTTCAGCTGAGTCCTCTCCCCTAGTCAGGACTGGCCCCAATGAATTTTCTCCCAAAGGCCAACATAGGTGTGGAAATGACTTTTTACTGGGAGAAGCAAGCTTGGTTACCTAGCAACAGGCACTGAGGAGAAAGTACAGTTGCCAGTTCTGATTAGGGAAATACCTGGAGATTTGGGGGGTGGATCCTGTGGAGGGCAGAATTTGGGGGGGGGATGGAAGGACTCAGCAGAGTATAATGCCATAGTGTCTACCCTCCAGGGGTAGCCATTTTCTCCAGGGGAACTGATCTCTGTCATCTGGAGATAAATTGTAACAGAGGGAGATCTCCAGGTCCCACCTGAAGATTGGCAACCCTAGGGGTAAAGTCAGCCACACAGCAGAGGGTTAAAGAGAATGGTTTGATGGTCACTAGCCCACCTCATTTGCCAGCCAGCCATGGTGGAGCTAAGCAGGACAGAGAGCCGTTTTCAGTTTATTCTGACAGGAAAATGGGTAAGCTGGCAGTGGGAAGGGGAGGGGGTTATGCTGAAAGTCCATTGTCTTTTTACTGACAGAAGCAGGCCACCCTAGGGGACAATTAGACCTACCTGGCAGTGGGCAGAGAAGAGTGGACCCAGCACCCAGTCTGTCCCCTTCATCAGCTCCCTCCAGACTGAGGCCAAGACACTGCCCAGTGGCTCTGGGGGCAGGACTGAGGCAACACAGTGAGGGAATGTAGCCAGTGGCCAGGGACCCCTTTTGAGTGGCAGTTCTTGCAGCCAACTGATTTTGGCACCCCATGGAACCTAGCCACCCCAACGGACCCCTTTTGAGTGGCAGTTCTTGCAACCAACTGATTTTGGTGCCCCATGGAATCTTGCCACCCCAACTCATCTTCATAGATAAGAATGGGATATAGGGTTGGCAAAATAAATTTTTGTATTCACCAGATAGGCTTGAAACATGGTGTTTCAGATGTGTTCTTTTGTATCACAATACAAAAAAAAAGCAGTACTAGTCTGATTGCTTATCAGACTTGGAGTGGAATTATATTTCAATCTATTTCAATAATCTGTTTTCTTCTTTTTCCTCTTTTAAAATATTTTTTCATTGCTGCTTTCTTCCTTTTGTGAGCTGGGATAATTCCCCATTCAGTGAGTTCCCTCAGGGGTTCAACCAAGTGTTTGTTTGTAGTCTGTAACAGTACTGCTGCAGAATGTTCTCTGACTACATTTTCGGTAGGTTATGGGTCAAAACGGTTGGGTCATGTTTTCTCAATGGACACTAATTAGGGTTGCCAGGTCTCCCCTGGCCACCAGTGGGGGATGGAGGGTAGGGTTGCCAGATCCAAATTGGGAAACTCCTGGAGATTTGGTGATAAGTCCTGGGAAAGACAGGGACCTCAGTGGGGCACATCACCATAGAGTCCAACCCCCAAAGCAGCCATTTTCTCCAGAGGAACTGATCCCTGTATTCTGGAGATGAGCTGTAATTCCAGGGTGTACCCAGGTCTCACTTGGAGGCTGGCACTTTTTCATAGTTCAGAGATAGTTCTCTGATGGTTCTGTTAAGTATTTTCAGGAATTTGGATTACTCCCAGCTGAAGGGAGAGAAAAAGTCTGTGTGTCAGAAGACAGAACATCTGTAACTGCTTGTTAAAACAAAGACAGTCTGGTCATGTAAATAAATTTAAAACTGCTGTGCTTAAAAATTCATGTGTTGATTTAAGAGAGAAAGAGAGAGAGAGAATGTTAAAACAATATCCATTCTAGCTGGAGAGGTAACACTCATTTTGCAATTACATCTGCTTGCAAGGATAGATCCTTTTAAACCCCAATTAATTCTGAAGGAGAGATTTAGCATTCCTTCTTCTGGTTTGCCTTATGGAAGGAAACCAAAACAACAGAGTATTCTTCCCACTTCTAGGAACTAAATGGTTTTTTTCACACTTCACATAAAGGAATGCATTTTAATAGATTAAAAATGGTTTAAACTAGACAACTAAAGGAATAGATGTTTTGAATAAAGAAAAATATAGAGAGAACATCAATCTAGTGCAAAACAAATCACTCAAATACAGTTTGGGGGAAAAGAACAGAGGGACTAAGGATATATGTCTCCTTGAACATTAAAAAAACCCAGGAGTATAATCAAACATTTGCAAGTTTGTGCTTCTAAAGTGGGGTAGAGTTGAGTTCTCTTTCTGTGCTAAAGTGAATGGCTTTCTTTTTGGAGGCAGTGTATATACCTGCACTGTCTTCATTAGAGGAAGGAGGAGGACAGAGGTATCTCCGTGATACAGTTCTGGTCTTTTCTCCTTCCAGGCAATGGGAAACGTGAAAGCCCTGATATACAATAAAGGATTGTAAAGACTGCTCACAATGCTTTTTTTGCATGATTTCCTGAGTATGTGTCTATTAAGCCTGGAGCATGACATCATAATAGTTACTAGGTGACTATGAAGCCTGAAGGATGACATCAAAATAGGGATCATCACTGGGAAAAATGAGCAAGTACAACCAAATGCAAGCTGCTAGAATAAGATTTAACAGTGATGTAAGAGCCTTGCTATACACTTCTCTGTGTTAGGTGCTGTCAAATTGCTTCCATCTTATGGTCATCCTTAAGAAGTAATGATGACATTCAAGATGTCCTATCATCAACAGCTTTTAAGCCTTTAAAAATGGACTGTATGCTCAGGATGGCGTCAAAAAAGGGAAGAATCAAAGCACTATTTTTTTTTCTTTTTAACAAAGTGAGATCTACCTGACCTTTGGCCATAGGGGTTCCCATACCACCTGCCCCAAATGGAATCCCCACACTTTGAAATTGGGCAGCTGGCAATAAGGTTGGATATTGTCTTTTGTTGGTGATATTATATTATGACCATGGCTTGGATGCTAGGGTGCTGTTCGATCAGTGCAGCAGCAACATCTCTAATGGAATGGATTATCCACTGGGGGGATTGTTGCTACTTCCTTCCTCCTGCTGCAGACCCCCCAGTTTGCCCCATCCTGTTTTCAAAGAGGGATAATGCTAAGAAAGCTACAGGAAGACATGGGAGGTGGAGAAGATGCCTCCCTATAAGTCCAACTCCAATTGTACTGCTCAGGATCCAAGACCATTTCTTTAAAAGGGAGATGATGACCACAGTTGGGATGAAATGGCAATAAATAGATCTTCTTTAAGGATAAGGCAATGGAAGATCAAAAGTTCCTCTATATTGTTTGTGTGGGTTGTTTACCACTTTTTCCTACCTATTTTTGATGTTTTTCAAATCACCACATGCATATGCATGGGGATAAAACACTCAGTTCTTTAGACACAGTCAGCCATTGGTTAGCAAGGACAATTAGACTATAGCAGCTATTACTACAGTCTTGGGATGTGGTCACACTGACCCATTTGCAGCGGTCTCTGTCCCGGATTTCTTTTATCCACGACATTTTGTTCTGGGAGTAAAGTTCACACGGCCTCCATTAAATCACCGTGATGGTGCTCCCCACCATTCAGAAAGCCTCATTTCACTCTCCTCTCCCCCCATGACCACCACCAGCAGCAGCCCGACTGAAGTGATGCATCGCCATCTCTCCCAACTCCACGCTAGATCCTTTCGCCTCCCCTCCAACTCCTCTGCATTTCTCTGAGCCTCGCATCAAATGTGCAGAGAGGCTGATGGTGGTGGTGGTGGGGCTAGTGAATGGGGAGGAGGAGGGAGGAGGAGGGGGGAATCAAGATTCCCACCCACTGTCAAAAACCAATCCATCATTAAAAAAAAAAAAACCCACTTGGAGTGGGTGGCGTTCAAGCCCCTCTTCATTTGCTCCCGGTTTTGCTCGCTCTTCCCTTCAAAATCCTCTTGAGGCTCAGACTCCTCCGATGGGCCCCCATTCCCCCCCCCCCCCGGGAGGTGTGCTTGTTGGTCCTGTTTGAATGTCACCAGCCTGGGGCTTCCCCTCCTCTTCATTTCGGCTGCCTCTCCATCTTTGCAGGGTGTGTTCAGCAGCACTGACACCCCCTCTGCCACCACCGCTACCAGCCACAGGTGGACATGTCCTGGCTCACCCCACGCTCTGCTCCAGGCTCCAAGCCCCGCCGGTCGCCACTTGTTAAATATTTGGGTTAGAGAATGTGAGGGGGGGCTAGGCAGTGGCGGCACCCGGTGGGGTTCGGGGCCGGGAGCAGAGTGCGAGGTGGTTTCCTCCCCTGTTTTTGCACTTAGGCACTTGAGTGCCCAACTGCAAAAACGGGGGAAAAAAAATAAACCAGGGATGGACGATCTGAACAGCCCTCTCTCGCAAACATTGCAAGAGATAGCTGTTCAGATTGGCTCACTCATGCATCCCTTGTGCTAAGACCCAGAAAATACTTGTTTTTCCAGGGGTCCTTAAACACAGGAGAAAAGTGCAAGAGTTGTGCAAGTGAGCGAGCTTCGGAGCGGGATCCATATGAATGGGTGCGTAAAAAGCGAGAGGAAACAGCTCTATTTCCTGCCCTTAAGTCCCGTGTGACCACGGCCTTGGAGTGGACAGAGGATAATCAAAAACAAACACAAGCCATTGGGTAGTATTTGTTCCCAAAACCGTTTTTTTTTTAAAGAAATCATGTAATCAAATTATCTGGGTAACCAATGAAGAAGAGGAGGGGGGGAGGAGGGGGAGGAGGAGGAGGAAAAGATTGGATTTATACCCCGCCTGTTAGCCGAATTGCTTTAGTTTGTATTTAGCAATCAGCAAAATACACGGGTTCTTTGCCAACTATACCAGGGTCCCACCCCTCCCGGGAGTTCTCAAGGAAAGAGGCACGTGAGGCAGATTCCAAGTTCAATGTTCTTTACTGGATCATGTAATCAAGCATACCAAAAACGTAATCACACACACAATCTTACAGGCCTAATAAAATAAAGAGAGAAAATAGCACTTGTGCATGAGCAGGTATAGTTGGTGGGGAAAGCACGTTACCTTCGATGCGTTGTCCGATGTCAAGATGAGTTGGATGGGGGAAGAAAGGTATAAAAGCTATGGGGCCACGAGGCTTGAACCGGCAAGACCACGTGGTTCTCCTGGATCGCGAGTCCAGAGAGAGAAAAAAGGGTTTCAAAGATGGAGGCAAGGGTTGGGGACAGAAAGCTGGACTGAAGGGTCAATAGGTTAGATAGAGGGCGATGGCTCAAGAGGCCGAGTGACTCTCGGTTTGGGCTTTTATTGGGGGTCTTGGGGCGGGCTTTGAAGACCACAACCCACTAACACACCTACTAGGCGGTCCGTCCCTCTTAGACCTTGCTATAGGTTAAAGGTGAACAAAGGGAGGAGGTCCAGGGGATGGTCAGTATTGCAAGAGCATGATCTCATCAGGAAACAGACGCTGAGTCTAGGGTCACCTGGCCATACCTATTGTTAGTTGATGGTTTTAGCCAAGTATCTGATGGCTGACACATTAGTTGCTGGGCAGTTTAGTTAGCATAACTATCCAGATGTATAGTGGGGGAGTGGGGGTTAGCCAGTGGATGTCTGACAGAAGGAAACCTCATGGCAAGAAGAATCCTTTGTCTTTGTCTTGGGTGAACTGCTTAGGGTGTCAGCCTCCTGGCATGGGCTGGAGCTGGCTCCTATTCAAGAAGAAAGTGCAAGACCCTACCACTGTTGGTAACACAGAGTTCAAACTTATGGATATGAAACTCCATAAGAGCACAGAAAGTGCCTTGCTGGCTAACACGCCCTTCAATACTGGAAGAAGTCTCAGAGTGGTTTACTATCTCCTTTCCCTTTGCCTTCCCACAACAGACACCCAGTGAGGTAGGTGGAGCTGAGAGAGCTCTTTTGAGGACTGTTCTTGAGAGAACAGCTCTGAGATAACTTGTGACTGACCCAAGGTCATGCCAGCAGCTGCATGTGGAGGAGTGGGGAATCAAATGAAGTTCTCCCAGATTAGATTCCGCACTCCTAGCCACTACAGCCAACTGGCTGGAATGATATAGTGGTTGGAGTGCTGCACTAAGAGTAGAAAGATTCAGGTCCATGTCTTCTCTCTGCTCTGAATCTTATAAATCCATTAACCTCAAGAATCACTTAGCTTACTGTAGTTCACAGGATTGTTATGAAGAACAACATGTGGCGGGTATAGGGTTGCCAACTGGCCTGATGGAAATTGCCCTGTCCCTTTAATAACAGCTTACTGTGATGTTATATATCTGTACGCCATGAAACTGTCAATTTCCACACATTACACCTCCATTAAAGGAACAGGACATTCTTCGCCACACAGTCATAGGAAGTTAGCTTATCAGTAGAAGAATGAGATGAAATGTGGTAGATAAAACTAGAAAAAGCAGGGAAACAACAAAGTGTGCGGGGAAGGGAGCAAAACATGGGATTATTTCAGGTGTTTTTCTTCTGTTTTTGGCTAAGAATGAAATTAAAATATTCAGTCTTAACCCATTCATAAAGGTTTTTTTTTTTTTTTTTTTTACAAAAAGCCATTTCAAAAAGACTGCTGATGCACATTCCTGCAGCTCTGGAGCACTTATAACCAAGCCATGTTATCTGGGAAGCACTGGACTGAATGAGAAAGAAGAGAAAGAGTGATTCCTGGACCAGCCTCAGTTGTTCAGGATTAGCCAAAGGAGGTCCACCTCTTGTGACACAAACCAACGAGTACTGCCACAGCCCTTCAAGAGGAAAAGAGGCAGGGCCTGTTAAAGCCAATCAGGGAAGCATATGAAGGCTGATTTGAAATAAGCACTCTGAAGTAGGAATCTGGGAGATTCTGAGATACCCTTCAAAAATGAATTAACATTTCTGTAGGAATTTTAGGAGGGAAGGTTTTTGGTTGCCTAGGTGACAGACATGGAAATCCACATAAACTTTAGATGGGCTGCTTTGCTTGCTTCCAAAATGAAGGTCGGAGCATTTTTTTAATGGATACCAGTAAAGTCAAGCTGGCTAAAATGTCAAGTTCATCAAAAGATTTTCTTTTCTGGTTATACTACTGATAGTAATAGAATTTTTTTTTTTAGCAATATTACCATTGCAGAGGTAGCGGCTACATTTCTAAAGGTCATGTTATATATTAGCCACTAACTTTCAGAGAAAGTTATATTTAAAAAAAAACAGTACAAGGTTATGTAAGTTTCTAATTCAAATCCAAGTTGCTCTACATCTGAACTAATGAAATTAGTGTATGGTAATGCATACCATAACAGCAGCAAACAGATGCCATTGTCTCAAAGGGCATTGTAGTCAGAGCTTACCGCTAACATAGATAGTGTACGTATATATTAATGTCATGTTTGTTCCAATTAAATGTGAATGGTAATATGCCACTGGGACCATCAACAGCAAAGGATTACTAATTACTTCATACTTTTGCCTATTTTAAAAAAAAGAATTAATTGAGTAGCATAGTTTATACAGTGGAAGGGATGACATCTGGTGAACCTAAACAAATGTCAAGGGAAGAGAAAGTTAAAAAGTGGCAACATATTAGACTAGGATCTGGGAGATCCAGATTTGAATTTCTACTCTGCCATGGAAGCTCATTGGGTCACCTTGGGCCAATCAGACACACTCAGCCTCATCTACCTCACACAGTTGATGAGGGCAAAACTGAGGGGAGGCAATGAGGGCAAAATGGAGGGGTGGGGAATGATGGTGTAAGCCACCTTGAGTCTCCATTAGGGAGAAAATCAGTACGAATATCTGAACTACAATTTATTTGCTTCATTTAAATGCCACCTTTCTCCTCAAAGGGGGTTCCCACTCAGGTTACATCATAATCCTCTCCTCCATTTCCCCCCCCCCACAACAATTTACATGGTGGGTTATGCTGAGAGTATATGATTGGCCCAAGGTCACTCAGCAAGCTTCTGTGAAAGAGTGGGGGATTCAAACTTGGATCTCTCAGAACCTAACAGGATACACTGAGGAGTACCACACACTTATGAGTACATTTCAGAATGGCTTTTGTGACAGGAGGCTACAGGGTCTTTGTAACCTGCTGTCTTCCCAATCCTTCTTTTTTTTTTTTTTGTAAAGAAATTTTTTATTTTTCAAAAAAAAAACATCGAAAATAATACATTTAACCTTACACAAATCCCTTTTTCCATATTAAATAACATTTTGTTCTATTTGTACATTCTATTTTTATCTTGTTTTGGTGGTTTCCCACCACATCTGAAGCATAACACATTTTCCATTTTATTCAAAATAGTAATACTTATATCTATGTTTCGTTTCTGGTGACGGTTATATAGCTTTAAAATACTTATACTTATACACCAATTCTTATTTTCTATACTCTTATGTATTTCTAAATAAAAACAGTTTCATTGTCTAATTTTAACTAAAACATTCATATAATATATTTCTATTCCTTTATGCTATTATAACCATGTATAGATATAGTTTTTCATATCCCAATACTTTTCAACATATTCTTTCAAATCTTTCCAGTCTTCCAGAAAGGTCTCTGAGTAAAGATTATTCAATTTTCTAGTCCACTTATCCATTTCAGCCATATATAACAGTTTTTTCAACCATTCCCACACCTCTGGTATTTTTTCATTTTTCCAGTTTTGTGTATACACCATTCTTGCTGTTGTAATCATATACCATATTATTGTCCTTTTCTTTACATTTATCTCTTCTAGTTTAAGTCCTAGCAATAACATTTCAGGCAACTTCTTAAATGTACATTTCAAGATTTTTTCCATTTCTGCATGTATTTTTGACCAATAAGTCTTTGCTTTATCACAAGTCCACCACATATGATAAAAAGACCCTTCTTTCTTTTTACACTTCCAACATTTGTTAGACATATTTTGACCAATATTTGCAATTTTTTTTGGTGTCATATACCATCTATACATCATTTTAAAACAATTTTCTTTTAAGTTATAACACGTAGATATACTCATAGCATTTTTCCATAAAAATTCCCAAGATTCCATTTCAATGTCTTTGTTAAAGTTTATCGCCCATTTTACCATTTGTTCTTTTACCATTTCATCAGCATTAAACCATTTTAGCAAGACTTTATACATTTTAGAAATCATTTTTTTCCCACCTTCCTCCCAAACTTGTTCTATTTCATTATTTTTTCCCTGAAACCGTGTTTTTTATCACTTCTATACAAGTCATATATTTGTCTATATCTTAACCAACCATAATCAAAATCAATCTGATGCTGCTCCTTCAGTTTGAAATCCTTGCCATGTCTTATTAATAAGTCTCTATACTTCAGCCAATCTTGTCCTTTATATCTTGATGTTGGATGTAAGACTTCTGCGGGTACAATCCACATGGGTATCTCTTCTGAAAAAAAGTTTTTATATCTTGTCCACGTATCCATTAGTGTTCTTCTCAAATAATGATGTTTAAACATATTGTCCATTTTTGTTTTGCCATAATACAAATATGCATGCCACCCAAATCTACAATCATGACCTTCCAGGGACAATAACATTCTATCTTGTAACATAGTCCATGCCCCTACCCAGGTCAAACATATTGCATCATGGTATAACCTTAGATTTGGTAGTTGAAACCCTCCTCTTTCTTTGGCATCACACATTATTTTCATCTTAATTCTTGGTTTTTTCCCTCCCCACACAAATTTAGACAGCTCCTTCTGCCAACATTTGAATGTTTTTACATCTTTCACAATTGGAATAGTTTGAAACAAAAACATTAATCGTGGTAACACATTCATCTTGACCACCGCAATTCTACCCAGCAATGACAAATTCAAAACATTCCACTTTTTAATATCCTGCATAATTTGCAACCATAATTTTTCATAATTATTTTTATAAAGATCAATATTTTTCATAGTTAGGTTTACACCCAGATATTTTGTCTTTTTCACCACCTCACATTCTGTAAGTTTTTGTAACTCGTTTTGTTTCTTATTTGACATATTTTTGCACATTACTTTCGATTTGTTTTTATTTACATAAAATCCTGCTAAGTCACCAAACTCTTTTACTCTCTGTAACAAATGTGGTAATGTGGATAAGGGGTCTTCCACTATAAACATCACATCATCTGCAAAGGCCCTATATTTGAAAGAAAAACCTTTAGTTGTTAAGCCTTTAATATCTTTGTCTTCCTTCACATTTAACAGTAGAACTTCTAAAATCCAAATAAATAGCAGCGGCGAAAGCGGGCATCCTTGTCTTGTTCCTTTTTCAACTTTAAAATCGTCTGTCTTTTCAGTATTAATTATTATTGAGGATTTCTGTTCTTTATATATTGCTTTAATGAAGTTAAGCATATATTCACCGATCTCAAGATGTTCTAAAACTTCAAACATAAAATCCCAGTTTAAATTATCAAACGCTTTCTCCGCATCTAAAAAGAAAAAGCCCACTTCCTTTTCAGGATGTTTGTCGTAGTATTCTATAGCGTCCACTACTACTCTTAGATTGTCCCTTATTTGTCGATTAGGTAAGAACCCTGCTTGTTCTGTTTGTATAGTCTCTTTAAGGTGCTCTTTTAGTCTATCCGCTATAATCTTAGCAAAAATCTTATAATCATTATTCAGTAAAGAGATCGGTCTATAATTCTTAACATTGGTCAAATCCTGATTTTCTTTCGGGATCAGTGAGATGGATGCATCTTTCCAGGTTTCTGGTACCTCTCCAGTAACTCTTATATCGTTCATCAATAGCAGTAACACCGGTGAAACTGACTCCTGTAACGTTTTGTAGAACTTCGCTGTAAATCCATCCGGTCCAGGTGCTTTACCTAATTTTGAGTCATTTATTGCATTTTTGATCTCTTGTAATGATACTGGATTATTAAATAGTTCTTTAATTTTCTCTGTTGGTTTTGGTAGCTTTAATGTTTGCAGGTATTCTTTAATCTTTCTTCTGTCTTTGTTTTCCTGTCTTCCCAATCCTTCTGTTTGAGACTCTGTGGTTTATACATGAACGTCATGGGACAGCTTTATTCAGTCCAGATTAGATGTCAGTTTTTTTTTTTTTTTAAAGGGTTTCCAACCCGATGATTTCCTTGTAATGCAATTGTTGGGGATACTTGGAGGGTTAGATGGCAGGAAGGAGGTGAGGTTTAACCCTTCCTTGCCTGCCAGTTCTCCACTGCTAATGTTCCTCCATCACAGGTTCCTTTCTGCCCTCTGTTAAGCTCTGCAACTGACAATGAATACTACTGGGGCAAAAAAAAAGGATGTCCAGCAGGCATCTGCTGGCAATAATTGCCTACTGATCCATGCCAGCATGTGCCTCCCAAATCCCACTTTTCCCTTCTCTCAGCAAATCAGACTCTGACTGAAAGAATATGCAACTTAAAGACTCCTAGGCACATGAAAATGGTTTTGAATTATTTTTGTGCTGGGTGTATGTACGTTTGGGATATGCTACAGTTGGATTGTTTGTGCTGGCTACGAACTGTAATAAAGATTTCTGTACTGACTGAAAGAATGGGTTGGATCCAACCAGCTTTTTTGCTGGTGAAAACTGAAGAGGAGGAGGAAGAAGGTTAAGCTATGGATCATGGGACCTTCATGGACAACAAAAGCTATGTGTGTTGGGGCAGTACTAAGTAAGAGAACTATGTGAGATAGTGTGAGGAAGCTGGCTGGATCCATTCTACTGTCCAGTTAGTCTTTCACATGGTTGGTTTCTTCAGCTAGGAGTTAGTAGACTATACAGATGCTCCAGCAAAAATAATGTGCTTGGGTTGTCAAAAAGATTTAGTCCAAATGGAAAGGGGGGAAATATCCATAGTCAACAGAGATTTGAAGAGTTTTTATAGGAAGCCATGTGTGGTTTTCCAAATTGGAAAACTGTGGCTCATGCAGGATGTGTTGCTAAAGCACTGACAGCTCTGCAAATGTATTCAGAAAATCAGCATTATCTTGGCATGGAATTATAGTGAAATGCCCAGATTGTCTTCATTCTCTCTTTATTAACATCAGATATCACCAGACACAATGCTCATGAAGGATAGCAGATAAATGAAATGGGGAGAGGGGTGTGATGGATGCCTGCTGAACTTTGACTTTCACCTTGTAAGACATGAGAGGAAGGCTGCTATTGGGTGGCCTATTTTTGTCCAAAGTCTAAGTATTGAATCCTCTGATATTCTTCTACTAAGTCTTCTTTCAAAAGAGAATTACTTCATCCAATGGAAAATGACCTTTTCAGATGGAGAAATGGTTCTTCTAAGTGAGAATTCTTCTAATTTCCTTTTTGAAGGAAATCTTTCTCTGTTGGAGGAAGACTTGGAAGGGGCGAGGCTTGTCTGATTACCTTGGATTTCTGGAATGTAAGTTAAGGCATCTACCAAAACTATAGATTTGGACAGAGAGGTCTTGAAATCAGACACATAAGACACTCTACCCAAGTGCCTGGAGAGCCATTGCCAGTCTGAGTGGACTATACTGACCTAGATGGACCAATGATCTGATTCTGTATAAGGCAGCTTTCATGTATGTTCATGAGTGAGTGGTTCCCATTGTACCAGCTGTGTTTGCATTCATGAAACATCAGTGGACTCTTTTCGGGGGGGGGGGCTTATTTCTGATGGTCTGCATTCCCTCTGAGTAATTATATGTGCTGTGGGAACAAGAGGTAAGAAAAACTTTTGAAATACTAGTCTAAGGCTGTGGTCACACACACTAAATGATCTACCTTCAATGTACTTTAGAACTGGATTTTGCCAGTTCACACAGTAAACATCCAGTTGGAGAGTGGATTAAAAGTGGATTATTTAGTGTGTGTGATCACAGCCTAAGATGGAACTCAGGAATATCAAAATCTCAAATTGCATGGAATGGACAGATCATGTGACTGGCTGGATTTAGCATGAGGTTGGTACAGGTGGCATCAACATGAGCCCCTCAATGCACCTTCTGAGCCTTGAAAATTCTCTGGAGTTGTATGGGAACAAGCCATAGGAAAGTACGCAACAACCATGACATTCCAGTAACATATGTATTAGGTGTGGCATCACAGGAATTTATTGTAGAGTTAGCTTTCCATATTTCAGTTCTGCTGGTCTTTCTTCTCAAGAGTCATTAATATATATCAATCCCAGACTCCTTTCCCTTCTCAGCCACTCAACCACATTTTTAGTTGATAGTTTTCAAATGTTTGCATGGAATCATATTTCCCTAGCTAATAAAAAAAAGTTTTTGATTAGAAATAGAGGTACTTAGCATAGCGTTTCTGAACTTAACTGAGTGATTTTTGTAATAAAAAAATCTGCACACCTCATGAGTCTGTCTTTTTCAGAACTGCTCTGCAGCTTTGGGTAGGAAAAAAGATTGAAGAGGAGGGAGGGGAAAGTAATGAATAAGATGCTTGGAGCACCTGTATTATTTCACTTGGGAGAGGCCTCCAAATAACCCTTAGGAACTTCTTATAACAAAACAACCCTTTCTGATAGTCCAAATGCAAGAGTCGAAGACCACTGACTTCCAGCATACACTACTCAATATTCAGTGTACTTTCCTGGAATGACTCTAATTACAGTTGTCTGATTTCTTCTTGTTTCTTCCTACTGGCCCATGGCCCAGTCATTCTAGAACCCACATAGACATGATGGATGGTTCATCACATTGACCTGGAAGAAGGTACATTGGTCTTATGCCTTCCTCCTATATGTGCTATACCAAAAGAGCTCTACAGCCTTGATGTTCATGCCCTTGGCTGTTTCCATCAGGTTGACCAAGAAGGTGCATTGCTCCTATGCATTCCTATACCCATGGTTGCTTTCATCACATTGACCTGGAAGAAAGTGCATTGGCATTCCTACCACATGGACTGTACCAAGAGAGCTGTATGACCTTGAGGCCTATGCCCTTGGCTGTTTTCATCACCTGGGCCTGAAAGAAGATGTATTGGTCCCATGAATTCCTTTCATATGTTCTATACCCTTAGAGCTTTACAGTCTTGATGCCATGCCCTTGGCTGTGTCTGTCATGATCTGGAAGAATGTGCATTTCTCCAATAGGTGTTGTACTCAGTGTTCCCTCTAAGCTGAGTTAGTGTGAGCGAGCTCACAGTTTTTTACCCTCCCTCTCACACATTTTTTTGTCTTAGCTCAAGAAGGATGGCTCCAGAGCAAACTAATTTATGCAGCAGCCAAATTGCTTGCTCACAACTTTAATGCCAGTAGCTCACAAAGTAGAATATTTTGCTCATAAGACTCCACATCTTAGAGGGAGCATTGAACTCATAGAGTTCTACAGCCTTGATAGCCTTTCTCTTGATTGCTTCCATCACATTGACCTGGGAAAAATATGCATTGGCCCTGCACATTCATCCCATATGTACACCCTGATGCCCTCACCCTACTTCCCATCTAAGCTGCAGCATGAGCTGTTAGAGTTTTCCAGGCCTGCTATTGATTTGGGTCTCCTGAAACCTCACAGAATATCTTCCCTGCATGTTCGGAAAGTGTTGCAAGCCACAGGCAACTCTCCTGCAAAAAGTCACAGCCCTTGTCTCAGCAACTCCACCTGCTTCCACACCGTGTAGAGTTATTCCTATTATACATTCTGATGAGGTGCCTTTTCAGCAAAATCTGGGCAATTTAGATTTTAGATGCATGCCTGGGGAATCCATGGAATAAACTACTTTACATTTGGAATACATAATTGATGGTTAAATATTTCAAATGATAAAGTAGATATGGTTAAAAACATGGGGGAGGGAGAGAATGCATCATCTAAACTTCATAATTAGCTTGCCAAGTAGATATTTAATTTTCATTGTGCTGTTGTAGCAAATTAAACGAAGGCCAAAAAAGAAAAAAAAAATCAGATACAGCCCTGGGGGATTCTTTGATCAAAGTAATTGCTACCAGTCTAAAATGCACAACAGCCAGATAATTTCCTACAAATATTTTGTATCACATTTTCGTCTAGCTCTTTGTTCCTCTGCTGTTCCAGTGAGTCTGCAGAGACACGAACACTTGTATCCAATCAGAGATGGTTGAGAAGCCGAGGAAAAGAAGGAACAATAGAGGTGAAGACTTCTTTTGAAATTAGAAGAATTTAAAACAGCATCAAACTCTGGCAAATCAAACATAAATTTAGAATGCAAGCCAAGAAGAAATGTGGAGGAATGAACTTCTGAAGAACACATAAAGAACTAATAATTTAAAAAGTCTTTTTTAAAATATCAGAACCAGGAAACCAGCCAGACAAGCAGTTGGACCATTATGTGACAATCCTGGAAAAGGAGTTTGGAAGAAATATGGGGGAACTGTACAGGCTTTAAATTAATTCTGACTTTCTTGCATGAATTTTCCTTGTAGAACATGCTGGACAGATTCCAACACATGAAATGTCTTTTTCTTTTTACCCTAGGCAATGCATCTGAAGAACTCTCAGATGGAGGTGGAAAATGCCATTCTGTTAATAATTGGCAAATCAAAACTGAACAATGAACTGGGTCCAAATGACCTTGATCCCAAAATTAATGAACTCAGATACAAATTGTTAAGTAAATATGTATTAGGCCTCTGTGTCTACCATAAGCTTGGGAAGGAACCATTGATTTCAGAACAAGGTCCAGAGGTGAAACTACAGACTAGTCAGCCTATCCCAATCAAATTTCTGGGATTTCTTTAATGGTTCCCCAAACTGCAATTCCTATTCTCTGCTTTCGTACCCCCAAACCAAAATGTGATTCCTCTTTTCTTGCAAGACTGCACTGCAAGACCAAAGACTGTTTACAGTGTCATTCTAAGCAGAGGTAACATCCATCAAAGCCCATTGACCTCAGTGGACTTGGAAGGATGTATCTCTGCTTAGGATGGCACTTTTGGTAATGTACCCTTCTGACTGGTGCATTCATCTGATTTAACTACACTGACTTCTATAATAAAGCTAAGTATATTCTTAATCTCTCCCATTGAAATCAATGTGCCTTAAAAGCCTTCAGCATTAGCTTGATCATTGAGGTTAGAGCTCCCCCTCCCCATTTTATGAGAAAGGGAGAGAGAATCACTCTATTGATATGTTGCCATATTAACTCATCAGCACTCCATATCAGGGGCTACTGCTAGCAAATATGGGAAAATGCAAAACAGTTTAGGGTTAGGACTTGACAAGGGATACCATATTTAATGGAAATCTACATAAGTATAGTTCTACTTAACTGCTTCAGCCAAGAAGAAATATATTTTTATATATTAATAAATATACCAACTCTGAGCAGGGAACTTGTGCAACTGCTCAATCTCTAGCACCAGGTTTTATTGGAAAAAAAGTGAAGATCTAAGCTCATTTCAATCTGCCTTAATGTCATGCCTGCCCCTGATTCAGACACCATGCCTGACCTGGAGCCAGATGTGGAGGCAGACAGGCAGCCTCAGGAAGACTTGGCTCCTTTAATGGGGAATACTGAGAGTGACACAGAGTCAGTTCTCCAGGAGGTGCCACCTGATCAGGCTTTGCCCGGACAGAGCTCATCCCCGGCTGAATCCCCTCCACCTGTCAGCAGACTGCGTGCCAAATGCAGGCAGCTGTTAAAAGAACGACGGCGTTCAGCGCGTTTACGATACAGAGACCTGAGCCCAGAGTACTGACTGAATCTCAGCCACAGTTAATGAGCTCCTAAAGAGATAACGAGGCAGCTCAAAATATAAGAAGCTGCCGAACGCCGGATGCTTTGTGCTGGCAAAGATTCTCTGTTGTTGACAGGAATTTTGGCACCCTCCTGATCTCGTGAACTAATCTGGCATCTTGAACCTTGGAACCGTGTACCTGGACTTGGATTGGATTGTGGATTTGGACTTGGCATTTTGGACCTACGCTTGACTTCCCGGCTTCTGACTCCCAGCTCTACTTTGTGACTACGGCTTTGCTTCGCCCTTCGGCTAATCTAAAAGGTGATTTATGTGGCTTGACTCGGACTGTTTAGACTACGCTTGTCCCTGACCCCTTGCTTGCAAAGAACTACTGCCTGCACACAGGGCTATTGTGAAATCTGATTCCACCGAGAGGTCCTGTCGTGACAGATTGCCAACACCCCATCCAGGCTTTATCATGACGGACCAAGCAGCGGGAGGGGCTGACCCACTCTCGGGCCTCATTCATCAAGTGCAGCAATTAACCCAGGCTGTGTTTGCATTGCAGCAGCAGACAGCCTCAAATTCTGCTGCGCTGGCTGTTGCCCCCACGCCTCCTACCCGTTGCCCTGTGAATCCTCCAGACCGTTTTGGTGGTAGCCTGGAAGAATTTCCTGCTTTCCTGGCCCAGTGTGAGCTCTACATGGAGTTACGTCATGCTGACTTTCCAACAGATAAAATGAAGGTCTGTTTTGTGTTGAGTCTTCTGAAAGGGCAAGCAGCCAAATGGGCCACACCTTTGCTGGTGGGGGCTTCACCCCTGCTCTCAAATTATTCAAACTTCAAGGCTCATTTCACAGCTGCTTATGCCGACCCAGTCAGAGCGGAAACAGCCAACCGCAAGATAAGGAGTCTTAAACAGACTAAAATTTCTGTGTCTCAGTACTCCACAGAGTTTCAGCTGATAGCCCAGAACCTGACCTGGAATGAAGCAGCCCTTATCGATCAGTACACCGAAGGACTCTCTGACGAGGTACTGGATGAGTTGGCCCGCAGTGACCGTCCAAACACACTGCAGGACCTGATCCTCCTGTGCCTACGAATTGATGGGCGATTACAAAGTCGCCATCAAAGCCGGAAAGTAAGCCACCCCCCATCTAAAACTCTCCAACCAACTCCTTCTCTGAGCCCTACTCCAACTTCCGCAGCAGGAGAACCCATGCAGCTGGGCGGCGCCCGTCCCCGATTGACTCCTGAAGAGAAGGCCAGACGGCGCACCCACAATCTGTGCCTATACTGTGGCCAGGCCAGACACTTCTCCAGCAGCTGCCCCGCCAAGACGAGGCACCCCATCGACCCAGCCGCCCCAGTAAAAGGGCAGCCCCAAGTCTAGCTGGATCCCCCGGCTTGGGGCCTCTCCTGGGGTCTTCCAGTTCTGCCTACCCCCCGCACACCCCGTTCCTGCTACCAGTTCGCCTGCAGCTCCCAGACGGCCGCTGGCTCTTTGTGCACACTATGCTGGACTCTGGAGCCGCCTGCTGTTATATGGACATCCACTTTGCCAAAGAGCAGGACATTCCCACCCGGGCCAAGAAGACCCCCACTCTGGTCGAGGCCGTGGATGGACGCTTGCTGCGCTCGGGACCCGTCATCCACGAGACCCAGCCGCTCGTCTTGTGGGTTCAGCAGCACCAGGAAAAGCTGGCGTTCGATCTCGTCCGCATGCCACGGTTCCCCATCATCCTTGGCCTGTCCTGGCTTCGCACTCATAACCCGCAGGTGGACTGGGTGCACCAGGACCTTCGGTTCGAAACCACGTCTGCATCCCAGACCAAAGCACACCCTACCTCCACGCCTGCATCCTCACCCAGCTCCGTGCCTACCGTCAGCGTCTTAGGGTCTGCCACAACGCTGCCCGCTCCCTACCAGGCGTTTGCTGACGTCTTTGATGAAAAGGAAGCAGATCAGCTACCCCCGCATCGGCCTTACGACTGTGCCATTGACTTGGTACCTGGCGCCCCGCTACCTTCCGGCCGCCTCTATCCCATGGCGGAACCTGAACTTGCAGCACTCCGGGATTACCTGGAGAAGAATTTGGCCCGCGGCTTCATCCGACCATCCACCTCACCACTGTCATCACCCGTGCTCTTTGTGAAGAAGAAGACGGGGGATCTGAGATTGTGCAATGACTACCGGGCGCTCAATAAAATTACAATTCGAGATCGCTACCCCCTTCCTCTGATTCCAGAACTTTTGGACCAACTGAAGGGGGCCCAGGTGTACACCAAGCTCGATCTTAGAGGTGCGTACAACTTAGTGCGCATAAAACCAGGCGATGAGTGGAAGACAGCATTCGGCACCCGGTATGGCCAGTACGAACACCTGGTCATGCCCTTCGGCCTTACCAACGCTCCTGCAGTCTTCCAAAGGTTCATGAACGATGTGTTCCATGACCTACTGGACCGGTTCGTCATCATTTATTTAGATGACATCTTGGTGTATTCATCCTCCCTGCCGGAGCACCATGAACATGTGCGGCAGGTACTTCACCGACTACGCACCCATGGGCTCTACGCCAAGCTGGAAAAATGCGCCTTCCATCTTCAATCAGTGGAGTTCCTAGGGCACATTATCTCGCCCCAAGGGACCCAGATGGACCCGAAGAAGGTTGACGCCATTCTCAATTGGCAAGCCCCCCAAAACCGGAAGGATGTCCAGCGCCTCCTCGGCTTCGCCAATTATTACCGCCAGTTTGTTCCCGCCTATGCCGACCTTACCAAGCCGTTGACCCGTCTCCTCCGGCCAAAGGAATCTTTCCAGTGGTCTCCAGAAGCGGAACAGGCCTTTGCTACCCTCAAGCAACGCTTCGCCTCCGGTCCCCTCCTGCGTTATCCTGACCCCCGCCTGCCATTCGTCGTGGAAGCTGACGCCTCCAGTGTTGCCATTGGGGCCGTTCTATCTCAGCGGGATGACCCCACCCAGCCTCTGCAGCCGTGTGCGTACTACTCCCGGCAGCTCTCTCCCGCTGAACGTAACTACACCATCTGGGAAAGAGAACTGCTCGCCATAAAGACAGCCTTCGAAGTCTGGCGGCACCACCTCGAGGGCGCCCATCATCCCGTCCAGGTACTAACTGACCACCGGAACCTCGAGCACCTCCAGACGACCCGTCGGCTCAACCAGCGCCAGATCCGTTGGTCCTTGTTTTTCTCCCGGTTCGATTTCAAGGTGTCCTACATCCCACACTCTCAGAACCAGAAGGCAGACGCCTTATCCCGAAGACCGGACTATGCTGCTGCAGCCCCTGATGATGCCCCAAAGACCAGCATCTTGCCGCCTATGGTCTTTGCCGCCACCTCTGATGTGCCCTCGTTTGCGGATGAAATCCGAGCCAGTCAGGCTGCAGACCCCTGGGCTCAAAAACACCTCCAGGAGTTGCAGCAAGGGGCTTCTGGAGATTTGAATACCCGGGATGGTCTCTTGTACCACCGAGACCAACTCTACGTCCCACCAGGGCCCCTGAGAGCACGCATTCTCCACCTGCATCACGATGCCCTGCCAGCTGGGCACTTTGGACAATATAAAACAGCCCACCTACTAACCCGCGAGTTTTGGTGGCCTCGTATTCGAGCCGATGTCAACCGGTACGTGACCTCCTGCGAAGTCTGTCGCCGTGCCAAGAACGTACCAGCCAAACCCTCGGGCCTCCTGCAACCGCTCCCTGTCCCCTCTGGTCCTTGGGAGTTCATATCCATGGACTTCATCGTGGACCTGCCCCGATCGCAAGGCCACACATGCATCTTGGTGGTAGTGGACTTGTTCTCTAAGATGGCCCACTTCGTATCTTGCCCCAAGATCCCCACTGGACCAGACACCGCTCAGCTCTACCTGCAACACATATTCAGAATCCATGGACTACCCAAAGAGATAGTATCCGATCGCGGCCCGCAATTTGCCTCGCGGTTCTGGCAGGCACTGCACCACGGATTAGGGACCAAGGTCCACTTGTCATCCGCTTACCATCCCCAGACCGATGGGCAGACCGAGAGGACCAACGCCACCCTCGAGCAATATCTCCGCTGCTACACGTCCTATCAACAGGACAACTGGGTGTCATTACTCCCGCTGGCAGAATTCGCCTATAACAATGCAATCCATAATGCCACCCAGACTACACCCTTTGCCGCCAACTACGGGTACCACCCACGGTTCTTTCCCCCTGTTGGTCCTGCGTCCGAGGTCCCAGCTGCTGATGACCGCATCCAGGAGCTCCACGCCCTCCACGCCTTGCTCCAGGCTCAGCTTCGGCGTGCTAAGGACGCATACAAGCAAGCCGCAGATCGCCACCATCAAGAAGGGCCTCCTATTCACGTCGGCGATCTTGTATGGCTCTCCACCCGGTACCTCCGGACTCCTGGCCGTTCCGCCAAACTGACAGACCGGTTCATCGGCCCCTATCCGGTGGAAACCCAGATTAACCCCGTGGTGTTCCGTCTCCGCCTTCCTGCCCACCTCCGCATTCACCCCGTATTTCATCGGTCCCTCCTCCAACCAGCGGCTCCTCCAGATCCCAACCGAGATGCACCAGCAGCACCACCACCACCAGTCCTGGTGGATGAAGAGGAGGAGTACGAGGTACAACAAATCTTGGACTCTCGATTGCATCGGGGCCAGTTGCAGTACCTGGTGGGCTGGAAGGGCTACACCCCAGAGGACCGCTCGTGGGAACCGGCCGTCCACGTCCACGCCCCCAACCTCGTCCGGCAGTTCCATACCGCCTACCCGGACAAACCAGGGGGTTTGGGTGAGGGGGGGCCTGCAGGGGGGGATAGTGTCATGCCTGCCCCTGATTCAGACACCATGCCTGACCTGGAGCCAGATGTGGAGGCAGACAGGCAGCCTCAGGAAGACTTGGCTCCTTTAATGGGGAATACTGAGAGTGACACAGAGTCAGTTCTCCAGGAGGTGCCACCTGATCAGGCTTTGCCCGGACAGAGCTCATCCCCGGCTGAATCCCCTCCACCTGTCAGCAGACTGCGTGCCAAATGCAGGCAGCTGTTAAAAGAACGACGGCGTTCAGCGCGTTTACGATACAGAGACCTGAGCCCAGAGTACTGACTGAATCTCAGCCACAGTTAATGAGCTCCTAAAGAGATAACGAGGCAGCTCAAAATATAAGAAGCTGCCGAACGCCGGATGCTTTGTGCTGGCAAAGATTCTCTGTTGTTGACAGGAATTTTGGCACCCTCCTGATCTCGTGAACTAATCTGGCATCTTGAACCTTGGAACCGTGTACCTGGACTTGGATTGGATTGTGGATTTGGACTTGGCATTTTGGACCTACGCTTGACTTCCCGGCTTCTGACTCCCAGCTCTACTTTGTGACTACGGCTTTGCTTCGCCCTTCGGCTAATCTAAAAGGTGATTTATGTGGCTTGACTCGGACTGTTTAGACTACGCTTGTCCCTGACCCCTTGCTTGCAAAGAACTACTGCCTGCACACAGGGCTATTGTGAAATCTGATTCCACCGAGAGGTCCTGTCGTGACACTTAAAGCCTGGGACAGAATTTTTCTGGGTCATGCTAGTGCATCTCCTTTGCTAGTAGAAGGCATAGATGTAGACTATGGGGGGGCTCGAGCCTCCCCCAAAATTTCTCGGTGGGGACTGAGCCCCCCCCCAGGGAAACGTAGCACCTGCCGCCATGCCTCCCAGGGCCCTTCTGAGGCTGGCAGCTGCTGCTGCCAGTGCCTCTCCCCCCCACCCCCCGCCTGGCCACTCTTCCATCCTTCCCTCTCCCTCCCTCTTTTCCCAGTGAAGGGAGAGGGAAGGAGTGGGGGGGGGAGAGGCTCCGGCAGCAGTGGCTGGCGGGCCTCGGAAGGGCCCAGGGAGGCACGGAGGTTTCCCGGGGGGGGGGACATCGCCCCAGTGAGAGCCCCCCCCCCCGAATTTACAAAACTCTACGCCCCTGGTAGAAGGACAATGGGGCTTCTTGGGGGCTTTCAGCATCACATCCTTCTTCTGGCAGCAAACCTTGCTTCATCCCACAGATGTGGTCCTTGGGGTACTCCAAAAGACAAGTTTCCATCTTCTCTACCAGGGATTGGATCCAAAGGTACTAGTGTGCTGGTGTGATGGCACTTCTGCCTGAAGAATGAAATGGCTATCAATAGAGATGGGGAGTGTAGAGAAGGCTTCACTCCATTAATGATTCTTAAGATCCAACCACATTTTATCTACCATTTATAGGGGACCGCTGGAAAAACTCATGTGAGAATATGGAGTCTAGTATCATCAATACAAAGATAAAATCCAAATGATTTCTTTTTTTTCAAGAGCCTGATGTGGATGGGGTTGTATTTCCCCTGAAAACATAGGTTTGCTGCTTGGGAGTGCTCCTGGGCTTGGCATTGTTACTTGATAGATAGCAGTTGTTGCTAGAAATACCCCTTCCAAGCTATGGCTCATGCACCACCTGGAACACCTTCTTGAAGATAATGACATAGGATTGAATCCTATGAAATTTGTTCCGGTAAGGTAGCACCTTACTTTGGCAGGTAAGATGCCTTCCAGTGGTGCAAGGTCTTGTGGAAAAAAATTCATACGATCCAGCCTCTAGAATATTTGATACATATCTTGGAAACCTAAAAGCCAGATTTTTGTAATGTTCCCTGTGTGGGACTGTATTTGAAAATGGTCTAGAATCTTCATTCAGTCCAGTATAAAGCAGCTAAGTTGTTAATTAGGCTGACCTGGATAGTCCACACTAGCCAGATCTGGCCAGTTCTTGGAAGCTAAGTAGGATTGGTCCTGGTTAATAAAACAGGGGGGAAGCAAGACTATTTCCTCTGGAGGAATTTGACATGCAGTTACAAGATCACACCACCTGTCATGAGTCCTCCTGAGGATGCGGCCCTGACTCCAGCTGAGCCCGTGTTCCTGGCTTCAGCGGAGCCTACACCTGACCCTGATGAAACCCCGGAGCTTGCCAGCATATCCCTATTACCTGTCCCAGCAACAGTGGCAGAGGAACAATGCCTGACAGGTAGCCCCCCTGACTTCCGTCCTCCAATGGTGCATTTGTGGAACCAGCTCAGACAAGACTTAGTGTCCTGGCGAAGGGAGGTGCGCCTGCACAGCAGGCAGTCCCTCAGCCCTGAGTTCTAACAGAAGCCAGGATGCACATGCTGAGCACTAATTAACCCTGGCACCTGAGGGGTATTTAGCTTCCCCTCCTGAGGCTGGTTCCTCGTGCCAGCAACTAGTCAGTTTGACAATGCTCTGCACTTCCCTCGCCCATGCTCCTGATTCCTGATTTGTGCTTTGAACTCCTGGCTCTTTGACTACAGCTTCCAACAATTATGCTCTCTCCATTTGTACTTCGGACTCTGTCCTTTTGGCTCCTTCTTGCTACCCCTTGATTCTGACCTCAGACTGGACTTGGACTTTCGCTCTCTCTTTTGCCCTGCCTGCACACAGCCCGTGACACCACCCTTTGAAGCTGCGGGCGCAGCCCATCAGTGATCAGACACAACTGCAGGTGAGTTGGGGGGTTTTGTGCCATTTGTTTCCCATGTGCTTAAACAAGGAATCGATGAACTGCACCCTCACACTGAGGGCTGCCTATGGAGTTTGTGATGATGCACATATTGCAAAGGGGGAGGAAACAACAGCATGGAATCAGACCATCCTGATGGCATGAGAGCATGCTGCAGTGATCAGACAGGGGAAAGTCCATCTGTGGCCCATCACAACCTTTTTACTACTGAATTTCCCCCGGTGTCTTTTAAGTTTTTATTTATTTATTTATTTATTTTTGAGATTTATATCCCGCCCTCCCCGCGAACGGGCTCAGGGCGGCTCGCTTCTGTGGCGGAACGGAATGGGTTGCCGATGGCTGCAGGGTGCTTCCCAGATGTTGTCTGATCACTCTCTTTAAATCCACCCAGCATTCGTGCCTATGTCAGGTCTAATTGTGCATATGATCGTAGCCAAAGGCAGGCAATAGCAAACCTCCTCTGAACATTTCTTGCCTTAAACCCCTGTGGGTTTTAGCTGAGATTTGACAGCATTCCTCATCTGGTTGCTAATTTGAACTAGCCAAATAGATTTTATCATAACACTCCATTAATGACCCCTCCCAGCACATTTCAAATTGTTGGTGTTAATTTATGATATCCTAAACCTTAAAAGTAAATGAAGGAATGCCTCCTCCAGTACATTCTCACATTCAATGCCTGATGGATAGTAACCATACCAAGAGACTTCTTCATGGTACCTGGTAGAGCCAATTTGATGTAGTGGTTAAGAGGGGCAAACTTTAATCTGGGAAACCAGGTTTAATTCCCCACTCCCCCCCCACATGCAGCTGCTGGGTGACCTTGAGTCAGTCAAAGTTCTCTGAGAGCTGTTCTCTCAAGAGCAGTTCTCTTAGAGCTCCCTCAGCCCCACCTTCTTCACAGGGTGTCTGTTTTGGGGAGAAGAAGGGAAGGAGATTGTAAGATACTCTGAGACTCCGAGTGAAGGGTGGGGTATAAATCCAGCTTTTTCTCCTCCTCTTCCTCCTCTTCCGTATCATTGACAGTGGGCTCTCTCTCGACTTGGAGACACAGAGACATTTATTTCAGATAAATTACTACAAGTGTTAGTTCTGCCCTAAATATATGCATGAATTTGATTTTGCTTACTCTGTATGTGGGGGGGAAACAGCAACCTCCTGTCTGTAGACAGATTTCCCTCAAAATATCTATGTGTTGAGATATGTCTCCTCTAATCACAATGTGCAAAATGGAGAGGTGTTAAAAGCTGTCTGAAAGACTGTCAGAGGTTATTAAAGCTTCTGGAGGGGAAAAGAGTTTGGATACAACTGTTTGCAAGAGACTTGGCCTTGTAAACTGTTCAAACCTAACAACTCAAGACCTTCTCTAAACCCATCTGACATACTTTATACATTGGAGGATATCAACTCTGTATCAACACAAGGAAGGCAGAAAAGTGATCTATTAACTACAACAAAAATGTTTTCTTATGGCACAGTGAAACTCTCATAATGAGCACAATCCAGAAGTTAAACATGTCTAGCGCTCATTTGTGTCATTGGGTTAAGCCCCTTAGCTGAGCATTGGACCTGAGAACTGATTCATAACCACCAGTTACCCCAGGGATGTGGATTTGAATCACTGATATAAACAGAGCTCTGGACTAAAATAATTGACATTTTGCACCAAAGTAATCAAAACTATGTCTCCAAAATATGGTTATAAAAAAGGGGTATATTTGCATTAATTTCACATTTTGTATAATTTACTTTTGTATGTGTACTGGGTTGGATCCACCCACCTTTTCTGGTGCTGAAAAAAGCAGAAAATGGGGTTCCATTTCTCTATCCAAAAGGCTATCTAAGGTATCATGGAACCTACACAATCAAAAGCCACGTGGGACCAGTGCTGTAAAAAGTAGGATAATTGGATGAGATTGAGTGAAAAATCTGGCTGGATCCAACCACTGCTTTGCAGAATTTATTGTGATTTAAAAAACCATGGAAAGGAATGGATACTTCCAGGACACAGAAACATCTTCTGTGTACTGAAAATCAGGCTTCCCTTTGATATCCAAGATTTTAAGACATACTTCCAAGCATATCTTTACAACCATAAGGTCTAGTGTGACTTGCTCTTTTATGAAATTTGAGATTTTCAAAATCTGAATTGGCAAACCAATATGAGTATCAAGTGTAACATGCATATGACTCTGCGGATAGCCAGGGCCACTGACTTATTTTCTTTCCATTTAAAGTAAATTGGTACGAGTACGCTTAATTTTCTGTAGATCACGTCCAACATAAGTAGGGCATCTACTTGGTCAAACATGGCAGTATGTTTATACTTGGAAGTTACTTTCAGATTGAACGTTAAGACTCTGGAAATATTTTTCCCCTCCAATCTCTCTCTGCATATAACAGTAGATTTCTTTCTCAGGATGAACTACAGCCTGATAACTCCTTGTTATGCATTTGACATATTCATCTTTATTTTTTTAATGCTAATTTCTTGGCTCTTGCTATTACAGAAGCTATAAATCACTTTGGAAAATTCAAGTCATTGTATAAATTGCAGCAAGTTTAAAAGCTGTATTTAAAATAGGCCATGCATCAAAATTCCCCATGCAAATGTCTTGGAAAAGCCATGGACTTTTAACTAGGTGTCTTTACCCAATGCCCCCTTTTCATTACCTTCCCCCCATCTCTAACTGCTTTTGTGCTTGTGTATTATAAGCAAACACAAGGCAATCTCCATCATTGACTGACTGCTTGTAAGAATTTTGCCCGGCTTCTTGACAAAGCCCTTGAAGTGACATTCTCAAATTAACATAATGTGCAAAACACAATATAATTCACCAAAACTCTGTTCAGTTTCTGCAACTTAAAAATAAAATATGCCAGCAAATAAACAAAACAAAACAATACCCCTTTTTGTAAATAGTCACAGCAAATTTCTAGCTCCAGGTGAAGACCAACCCAGTTCAAGATGACAATGCTCTCTCCTGAAAAGGGTGGTGTTCACCATCTTTTAATGGTGGCAGCATGATAGCAATATGTGCATCTCTACAGAGGAAGTTCTAGAAGGAGAAGAAGAGAACTAAAGACAGAAATATAAACCTAGGGAATTTAACATTCTAACAAAAGTAGGCAAGTGATTTAAGAAGAGGAGCGAGTAGGCTAGATTGTGTGGTAGAATAGGTGGACTAGGATCTGAATGACCTTGGTTCAAGTCCCCACTCGATCATTAAACTTGCTGAGTGATATTAAGCTAGAGTCTCTCTCTCTCTCTCTCTCTCTCTCTCTCTCACACACACACACACACACACACACATGATTTGTAAGGAATGTTATCATGATAAAAAATTGAGAAAGGGAGAACATGATGTGTCACCATGAGCTCACTGGAGGGACTAAATAGATAAATAAATGTGGTAAGCAAGGGGAAAGCAAAAAGGAGGAAAGGCCGAGGAAACCAAAGCTGACTGGTGGTAGTAACATATGTTGTTCATTGTCTTCTCCTATCACAGGTAGTAACTGCAGTGGGAGTGTGCTGTGTCTGAGTTTCATATCAGTGTTATGCATTGTTCATGTGTTGTGCTGAGTGTCCCGTTGGTGCCTTTCTTTGTGAACAAACCCCAACTGAGAGTCCTAGCTTTGACTTACAATGCCCAAATGAACATGAGAAGAAGGTACTTAGTGATGCTGAGAAATTCTCTTCATACAAGTTCAGCAGGTGAACAGCACCGTTTTCAGCAACTGTGGTCACTTCAAACTGAGCTGAGCCTTAGAACTTTACTGAGCATTGTCCTACTTGAGCAACATACCAAACAGCTTGGAGGCTGCACAAGGAGTAGTGATGATGGAGTTTCATTTCCTCCTTCTTTGCAGCCACTTTTGCACCTTTTGCAGGGGACCTACATGGGGACTTGTGGGGGAGCATCTCATTTTCCCTTTCCCCATTATTTCTGCTTTCCATTCCAGAAAGTCCCTATAGACTCTCCCCCTTTCCTGCTTCCATCTCTCCTTAACATTCACCAGCCAATTTACCTTTATCTTTCCCTTGTCCTCAGCTTTCCATCCTTCCCTCCCTCTGGCAGCTTCTTCCTGGGAAAACTTCCTGAGAAAACTCTGATCACCCAGTGAGCTTCCATGACACAATGAGGGTTCAGACCTGGGTCTCCACATCCTAGTCCAGAGCTCTAACAACAAACCCACAGGTTTTAATGCTGTTGAACAGAGCCAACAGACAGGTGTGGGTGAATCATGCAAGTTGTCTGGTTTCACCAAGTAGTTGCTGTAAGCCCTGGCCCCATAAATCCTTCCTCAAAGCCCAAAACAGATCTGGAAAGAGCCCTACCCCTTCCCCCATCTTTTATTGACAGAGACCAATTCTAGAGGTTAGCAATGCTGTTGAGGTTGCCTAGCAACTGCCACTGGGGGCATTCATTTCTTATATATATATATATATATATTTATATATAGGAATAAGACCCGTAGTGGAAATAAATACAATGGGCTCTAGAAAGAGGCTCTGGGAGAGTGCCCCAGCCTTGGGCACTCAGTGTCATTTTGCTGTGGTGTCCTCAGCAGGGTATAATGACACAGAGTCCACCATTTTCTCCAGGGGGAGATCTCTGCCATCTGAAGACCAGTTCTAATTCGGTGTGATCTCCATCTTTCCCCTGGAGATTGGCAACAGTGGTTCCCCATGAGGTAATAGGTGGTTTGGAGGGTGGAGTCTGTGGCATTGAACCTGTCTGAGGTCCCACACCTGCTGAAACCTTACCCTCTCAGGGACCACCCCTCAAATCTCCAGGAATTTCCCAACCTGGAGTTGGCAGCCCTAGCTCCCTCCCAGCCAACCATCAATGTATTGTTATCTGCCCCCTGGATTCAGCTTCCCATCTCCTCCCCCTTCCCTCCTAGAGAGGAGTTGTAATTCTGAGTGACCTCCAGCCCCCACCTGGAGATTGGCAACTATGGTTCTCCATGAGGGACTTGCTGGCTTGGAGGGTGGCGTGTATGGCATTACACCTTTCAGAGGTCCCACCCCCTCCTCCAACCTCAGCATCTCCAGGCTCCATCCCTCAAACCTCCAGGAATTTTCCACCTGGAGTTGGCAACCCTATCTCCTTCCCAGCCAGTCATCAACCTCACTCTTCAACTTTCCATCCCCCCCCCCCCACAGCCTTCACCATGCTCTGAAGCCCTAACTGCTATATCATATTGGTGGTCATAGGAGGTCCATCTCAGCAGGGTATAAGGATACAGAGTCCACCCTTTTCTCCGGGGGAACTGATCTCTGCCATCTAGAGAACACTTGTAATTCTGAGTGATCTCCAGCCCTCACCTGGAGATTGGCAACCATAGTTCCCCTGGAGAAAACATAGTCTTTCTCTGCAATGGGGACCAAAGCAGCTTACATCATTCTCCTCTCCCCTTTATGACTTTCATAACAACCCTGTGAAGTAGGTTAGGCTTAAAGTCTGACTGGCCCACTCAGCAAGAACCTGGGTCTAGCAGACCCTGCTCTGAGCACTGACTGCTACGCCTAGGGTAGACAACCTCCAGGTGGATCCTGAAAATCACCAGGTATCACAATTGAACTCCAGACAACAGACCCCCCCCCCCAAGAAAATGACTGCTTTGAAGAGTGGCCTTTATGGCATTCTGTTCAGCTGGCCCCAATGAGTTTTCTCCTAAAGGCCAACATAGGTGTGGAAAGGGGCTTTCAGAGAAGCAAGCTTGGTTGCCTAGCATCAGGCACTGAGAAGAAAGTTGCCAGCTCTGATTAGGGAAATACCTGGAGATTTTGGGGGTAGATCCTGTGGAGGGCAGCCTTTTTTTTGGGGGGGGGGATGGAAGGACTCAGCAGGGTATAATGCCGTAGTGTCTACCCTCCAAAGCAGCCATTTTCTCCAGGGGAACTGATCTCTGTCATCTAGAGATCAATTGTAACAGCAGGAGATCTCCAGGTCCCACCTGGAGATTGGTAATCCTAGAGGAGAAAGTCAGCCACACAGCAGGGGGTCAAAGAGAATGGTTTGATGGTCACTGGTCCACCTCATTAGCCAGCCAGCCAGCCATGGTGGAGCTAAGCAGGAGAGAAAGCCTGTTTCACAGTTTATTCTGACAGGAAACTGGGCAAGCTAGCAGTGGGTGGGGGAGGGGTTATGCTGAAAGTCCATTGTCTTTTCACTGACACAAGCAGGCCACTGAGGGGACAGTTAGATCCACCTGACAGTGGGCGGAGGAGAAGAGTGGACCCAGCACCCAGTACTTCCCCTTTGCCGGCTCACTCCAGACTGAGGCTGAGACACTGGCCAGTGGCTATGTGGGCGGGACTGAAGCAAAGCAGCAAGGGAGTGCAGCCAGTGGCCAGGGACCCCTTTTGAGTGGCAGTTCTTGCAGCCAACTGATTTTGGCACCCCATGTAATTTTTCCACTTGAAAACAGCTTTATATAAAAGGATATATATATTTCTGACAAACAAACAGACAAACAAGACATACATACACAAAAATTACATAAAACGTGTGGAGGATAAAGTATCTAAGAAAAAGTTTAACAAAGTTTCTCATAATATCTAAATTTCAATTCATGACTAAACAAGAATGTAATAAATCGACCTAAAAACTGTAAATTAAGTAATCTACAGTCTTTGCTTATATAATAGAATGACTCTAGTTGTAAATAAAGAAAATATGTCTGCTTAAATTCAGTTTATATAGTTCTCCAGCCATGTATAAAATCTGGACCATGTAGTGGTAAATTTCTCTTCTTGTAGTCCTTTCTAAAATAAAGTTAATTTGTCCATTTCAGCAGGTTTATCAAATAATCATGAACGTAATTTATATTAGCTTCTCCTTTTTGATACAGTTTTTCATAGGATTCCACAATGTTTTTTTAATTCTTGCAGTAGATTTTTCTCAGTTCCATAAGAATCTTTCTGTGAGAAGATAGCCCTTTTTTCCTTTTCCTTCCTTAATTTCTAAGCCAACCATCTTGTTGGCTTATTGGCATTTTCAAAATAGTTTTGTTTTGCATAAGTGATCTTTTGAGCTATTTCTTGAGTTAATAGGCAGTTCATTTAATGTTGCAGGAGTTTCAATTACATTTTCAGATTTTGGGTAGGTGAATGTAATTTCATTTATTGTTCACAGTTCTGTGTTTCATTATTGATTTCTGCAGATTCCTGGTTTCTTAATCTCCTAAAGCATGACATAGTACTTATGGCCCATTAAGGCAAATGCCTTAAAGGCATCCCAAACAGTTTTAACGGGCATGTCTGGTTGTAAATTTTGTTCAAAAAATATCTGAAATTCCTTTTTCATTTGAGCCACAAAGCCTTTCTTTTTCAAAAAGATGTGTTCAAGGTCCATCTAGTCTTACCTTTTGGGACATCTTGAAATGTTAGTGATAAATGTTATGGTCAGCAAAGGTAGGTGGGAGTATTTCTGCCTCTACTAAATCTTTTACAAGCAAAGTTGAAATCCAGGCCATATCAATTATTGACCATGAGTCATGTCTTGCAGAATAAAAAGTAAAATCATTTTTAGTAGGATATCTAAGACACCAAGAGTCAACAAAATTGTATTCTTCTGCCAGGTTGAAGAAAGAAGCTGGTAGTTCATTGCCTTTTTTCTTTTGTTTCTGAGTTGCAGATTTTCTATCCATAGAACCTTCAAAAACTGCATTATAGTCTCCAAAAATACATAGCTGGTCAAAGATGTATTTTGAAAGAAGGATGTGTAGTCTTTTATAAAAGTTTTGTTGCTGTTGATTTGGTGTGTAGATATTGGCAATTAGTGTTATCTTGTTTTGTACTTGAATTTGTGTTAACAAAATTCTGCCATCTTCAGAGCTAAATAGTAGTTCAGGGTGTAGTTATTCCTTTATAAATGTGACAAGGCCTCATTTCTTCTTTTCTTTGTCTGCAGATATAAAAGATTTGCCCAATTTTTTAACTTCTAAATATTTTTGATCTGAATGTTTTATGTGTGTTTCCTTTAAGCAGAAAACATCTAATTGTAGTTTTTTTTTTCAATTGCTGAAATATTTTTCATCTTTTCTGCAGTCTGTTTAATCAATTAATCAATTAACATTAATGGAAATGAAACTGATTTTCTTTTTAGTCATTTTAAGGGTTTGTTTGAATAGGAATATCATCTTTACCTCTTTCTTGGAGTCTTGTCACTATCAGGGATGCTGGATGTTTATCTTTAGTTTTCTTAAGTTTCTTTGGTTTCACAAGTGCTGCAGCTCCTCTGTCGTGATCTTGTGTTTCTTCTTCTTTTCTTCTTCTTTTTCTTCTGTTTTTCAGTCTTCCCCTAATTGAATGCTGTAAGATTCCAAGAAGTCCTTTACTTTAAAGGGAGAGTTAATTTTATGTCTTTTGGCTTCGAAAGTTTTTAAAAAAGTCCTTCTGGTAGTAGCCATCTGTATATTATTCCATTTTTTCTGAGAATTGCTGCAAGTTCCATATATGGCTTCCTTTTTTCTCTTACCCTCCATGGAGTTTCTTTGAGTATTTTTATTTCTAAATCTTGTATTCCAGATCTTAAGGATTTCATCTCTGAAGAATCTTTTGTGGAATTTAACGTGAATTTCTCTTGGTAGTCCTTTTTTTTCTTTCCATTGGCAGAGTTCATCCTATATGCAATTTGCTGAAAAAAAGTCTTCTGCACCAAGTGCATCCATATATTTTTCCAAGGCTGTTGCCATAAAAGTTTTAAGATTTTCCTCTTTATTTTCTGGACAGTTTTGAAATCTAAGAATATAAGCTGCTTTATCAAGTTGAAGTTGAATCAATTCTTGTTCAATCAAATCTTGTTTAAATGAAAAGCTTTGGATCTTAGTTTCCATCTTCTTGTGTTTCCCTTCAAGCTGATCAGTCTTCAGAGTGACATCTGATTTTTTTTTTTGTTTAACTTCCTGAAATTGGGGCTTTAATTGATGAATTTGCGAGGAAACTTTTTGTATGTCTTCTTTTAAGGGCTCAAGTTCTGTTTTCAGAATGCCTTTCATTGAGTCAGGAAGTTTTGCTTTTAAAATGGCTCTCATTGAATCCTGGATATCTTTGAGGGTGAGTGGTGCCAAAGAAGCAATTGCAGATCTGGGAACTCCTGGTAAAATATTGGAGCCTGATTTAATTTTAGGATTTTTAGGGTATGCTCCAGCCATATTGATATTTTTTGTAGCAATATCAATATTTCTACAAAATTGGAACACTCTGAATCAAGAAATATAAACAGCCCACCAGTTCTCAAAACATTAGATAACACAGCAAATGTAGCCAAAACATGAAGAGTCAGCCCAAAGGTATCACCTTACAGTCAACAATCTGGATGGTGTGATAGTAAATATCCAAATATATGATGGCGTACACCAAGAATAGATCAAAAGTTTCAAGGTAGAAAGCTATTCCAAAATTATATTCCAAATAGAGTAGGAAACAGCTTTTTCCCTTTAAAATAAAGTATTCCACCAAAAGAAAAAAATGCTCCACCAAGATGAAACCAGAAAAAATACCTTTTTTAAAAAAAAAAATATGTAAAATGCAACCAAGCAGGGATGTACATAAAATAAGTGTCAAACTCAAAGTATTCCACAAAAGGAAAGAAAAAGTTGAAATAAACTAAATACCCCAAAGGTGCCACAGCAAAAGAAAAAGAAAGAAAGAAAGAAAGAAAGAAAGAAAGAAAGAAAGAAAGAAAGAAAGAAAGAAAGAAAGAAAGAAAGAAAGAAAGCCAGCAGAGGAAAATCCTTCAAAAACCCAAGGAGACTTCAAACAATAATCCAAGTAATAAAGGGAAAAAAAGAAAAAAAAATGAAGTTCAATAATCCACGAAAGATAAGTAACAGGAGATGGGTTGAGTATTCTAAATGTACCATAGCAAGAAAAGGAAGCCAGCAAGGAAAACTCCTTTAAAAAACCAATATAAATCCAAAACAGTAATCCAAATAATGGAGACGGAAGGAAAGTCACATTCAGAGTATACAGTTATTTCCAGGAATAACAACCAAAAATATCAATACATAATGTCAAAAAGAAGAGAGCAGATTTTTATACAGTCAAAGCATCAGTTTGGGTCCTTGCAATTTCAGTCTGGTTCAACTGCAAAAAAAGGCTCAGAGCAAGAAGGGGGGGGGGGTTAAGCAGTTCCCCTTCAAGTAGTTTAAAGTTGAATTTGAGCTGATAAATAGGTGGTAGTAGGTATTCTTTAGAAAGTCAGAAGGCTGTAATGATCTAGTGCAATACTCTGTCCCCCTTTTTGCCCTTATGAAAATGAGAAGATGTAATAAAATCTTGAAGAAGCCGCATATCAAAGAAGAGGGAGAAATGAGATTCTCCAGTCTTCACTGTTAAGCAAACTGAAACTTTAGGACTTAGGTAAGATCAGAGAGTTGGTGTTGAGATGTAGATAAAGTACTTACAGTCACGAATGGGTGTAAATCAGCAAAGTAGATAAGAGATGAAAGTGTGGGAGTCCTCCGGAGTTCCAGAGACATGCTGCTTTACCTCCATAGGGTGTTTGGGTTCTTCTGTAGGGTGTTTGGGCGGCTACAATCCCCTGTCACCATGGAAGAGAGCTTTTCCAAACAAGCCCTTTGGCACACTGGTCCCCTCCGAGGAATACAGTGGACCTGTAATCTATCAGGTCGCTTTAAGAACCAAAGAATCCAGACTGCTGCGGGAGCCCCCGCAAACACGTCTGCCGCTGCTGCGATGTAAACCGAAACTCGGGGGCCTTCATTTCTTAAAGGTACAGGTGCTACTCTGAGTTTAGGTGATTAACCTCTATAATGTTTTTTTTTTTTTCAGATTTCAGATTTTTCTGCAAACTTGAAGTTTTCCTTGTAGAAAGATTTGCCTTGTCTGTTTATAGCTCCAGTCTCCAGATTTAAATATCCAGAGATAGGACCATATTGAGACATTGCTATATTGATGAATATCTGGTTTAATCAATCTTCATTTAAATAATTGCCTGCAGAGGGAGACTCAGTGTCAACCTGCCTGTGCGAGGATGGAGAAAACCAGGACTCCCATCAAGTTGTGTGAGAATGTACATGCATGAAATGCTGGTGGTTTCATTATACTGTTTGAATTTTCAGAAAGTAACCTGATGAACGGGCTCATACTGTTCATGAACAGCAAAAAAATTCTTAATGAAATTTCAGCTCCCTGCTCATGACCCAGAGGTTTGAACAGCTGACAAACAGCCAGACTGCCTGATGAAAAAAATGGGATTCCTACTCTCAACTGGTGAACAAAAAGTAAGCCAAACAGGCAAGTGCTCAAGCATCCCTACTTAAAGTCTCTAAATTAATTGGTGAATGTGGTCCCATCTTTTAGTTTTTGCTCTTTTTGCATGCTTGCCATTCTTATGACCCATTGCTATTTTCTGGTCATTTTAAACTTTTCATTTATAATTGTTGATGTTTTATATGTATTGGGTTGCACTTTTGTATGCACTTCTGCAAATAAACAAACAAAAATCCTCTTAAATTTTGATAGACAGGACTCAAGTGACTAAACTTAATAAACTAAATTAAATTAAAATAAGTGATTGTGTCTAGATTCGATACTGATTGATTGATTAAACTTCTATCCTCCCGGCCTAGGCCAACTCAGGACGGTTTACGTAAAACACTTAAAATTTTAACAATGCACATAAAATAGATTGCCAACAACATTTAACAATTAAACAGTTCTAAAACCATAAATATAATAAAGTGCTATATCAATAATTTAATAACTTCAGAGCAGTAGTTGTTACACAGTTCAGAGTCAGCTCTTTAGTCTTCTGAGGTCATTTTAGGCGGTTGGCTCAGGCTATATTTAGAAAATCCTGGGGAGAACAGGGCTCTCCCATCCAAGATGTCAGTTGTTAGTGGTGGTGATGGCTCCAAAAGCCTGGTGGAAGAGCTGCGTTTTACAGGCCTTGCGGAACTGCAAAAGGTCCCGCAGGGCCCTGATCTCTTCTGGGAGCTCATTCCACGAGAATGGAGCCACCACCAAAAGAGCCCTGGCCCTGGTTGTTAGTAGCCTTGCCTCCTTAAGACTTGGGAGGGCCAGCCAGTTCTTGACCCCTGATCACAGTGCTCTCTGCGGTACATGTGGGGAAAGGCAGTCTCTCAGGTATGTAGGTCCCTGGCCATAAAAGGCTTTAAAGGTAAGAATGTTTAATTTTTTTGTTTTCTGAAAGGTGTTTGAATGTGCACCTCTTTTGTTTGGTATCTTAGTGGTGTAACAAATGTGTGTTCCAACTAAAGAAAGGGGGGAAATAATGTGTTCCTGACAACGAAGATCTTCATGGATAATGTAGGTATATATCGATTTCCACACAGCTGCATTCTCTGTTTTCTTCATGAGAGGTTTTTTTTTATTGAAAGCATCTGGACTGAGTTTATCTTTTAATTAATGTAAATTTTATTGATTGTTTATTTGGTAAGCATGGAGAATTAACTTGCTGCTTTTAATGAACTTGTCCACTTTGATTGCTGTGGCTCTCTTGACATCTTACTAGATTTCTAACCTCTGGATCAAACACCACAGACAGACTGTAGCTTTATTTATAAAATGTTTCAGTGAGGCCAGCGGGAAAACCTCAAGCAAAAATCAGCACAGAGGAAAATAAGGGAAGAGGGGACCTACAGACATTAAAACAACTAAAATGACCATCTCTGCATTTTGGGAGGTGGCTTCCCAGATCTACAGATATAGGGATATATATTCAGTGGAGGCAGCTTTCCACATCTACAGCTACAGGGATATGTACTCAGTGATGCCCCAGTCCTGTGTCAATATTTTTGCATTGTTGGGTAGACCAGTCCCATCTCCCTTCTGCTTGGCAAAGGTCATCTTTACAACCAGTGATTCTGATATACAACAGCACTTCTGCTGTGTGCTCTCTAGAACCATTGTGAAATCCTATCAGCCTGGATTTCACAGCTGCATGTGGCTCCTCCACACTGGGCATTAGGGAAGAGCCATGGATCAGTGGTAGATCATCTGCTTGGCATGCAGAAGGACCCAGTTTCGATCCCAGACATCTCCTGTTAAAATAACCAGGAAGCAGGTGATGTGAAAGACCTCTGCCTGAGACCCTGGAGAGCTGCTGCCAGTCTGAGTAGACTATACCGACTTTGATGGACTGATGATCTAATTCAGCATAAGGCAGCTTCAGATGACAACTTATTGGATCCAGCCTGACATGCTTCTGGTGAGTATCCTTTCTTCCACTCCCCCAGTTCTCCCCATTCCATGAAGACTAGGAAAGAACTTAGAGTGCTACAAACATCTGCAAACTTCTATGACTGGAAAAGATTTGAAATCACTAAAAACCATTGCCCAAGTGTTTGGAATAGTTGAACAAAAACAAAACAAAAACCTCCCAGCATCCTCTGCACCAGTTTGACCATAAAGTTTCTGGTGACTCTTGGAGGTAGCCATTGTCACTTCTAGGTTGTATTTGGAAGTGATGTAGTTGACATGACCTTCCCATGTTCCCCAGCCCTCCCACTGGTTGCCTGGCAACCCTAGATCTAATACTTGTTTGCTGATAGATTATGCTTAATTAAATGCTTTAAAGAGCTGCTTCTAAGTCTTCAGGATCAATCTTTATTTATTATATTTTTTAGTCGCCACTAGGGATGGACATGAACAGGAAAAATGGTAGTTCGTGGGGTGTCATGGTTTGTTTGATTACACAAAACATGAACTTTCACATACTTTCCCTGTTTCTTCAATGGGTTTGTTTGGTTTGTGAGTTCAGGAGGTGGTAGAACAGCTCCCTCATGAGACAGTGTTGCCTAACTCACAGGGAGTTCTCAGCAGGCTCTCTTCCACCCACCCTCCAAGTTTGACAAAGATTAGATTTGAGATGTCTGAGTTATAGCCTCTCGATGCAGGTTCCCCTCCTGAAAGCTCAGCTCTAGCCTCCACTTAAATCAGCCATGCAGCAAGCATTTTTCCCTAACAATGACTAAATCTTCTCTCTTCCTGCTGCAAAATGAAAGCAGCTGAGTCAGGGTGTGATATATATATATATATATATAGAGAGAGAGAGAGAGAGAGATACACAGATAGATACACAATCTGCTCCCATAGAACAGAATGGGATTTCTGTGGTTGGTTCTTAGAGCTGCCAATCAAGCCATGGACAACTGCTATGGGTATTTCTATGGGCTCCCATTGTTGCCTACTAGGAATTGATTAAATTGGTGCCAGCCTGTCTGGAAAACAAACCACTCTAATGAACCAAATAAACCTACCTGTCATGAGTACCTCTGAGGACCTGCCTCCTGCGGACCTAAGTGAGGTGGAGGATCAGCTCCCAGTTCCAGTGGAGCCTCCACCTGAGCCAGATGAAGCTCAAGCAAGCACCTCCCAGGGTTTTACCCCAGCACCACCAGCAGCTGAGCCACAGTTAAGCTCAAGCCCACCTGATTCGCCTCCTCGAGTGGAACGTCTAAGGTCCCGATACAGGCAAGACTTAGCTGCAAGAAGAAAAGAGGCACACATACATGGTCACAGATCACTAAGTCCTGAGTTCTAGAAGGAGCCGGGACCTCACTGCCAGCTGCTAACAAGCACAGGAAGTGGGTGGGTATTTAAGCACAGCACAGAGACTACCAACTTGTGCTAGCAATAAGTCTTCTTGGCTAAGCTTTTCACCTGTCTGGCTCCCGATTGCTGACTTGATTCTGGAACCTCTGGCTTGTGACTCCGGTTTTGTTTGACTTCAGCTCTGTTGACTCCCTGGACTGGTTTACTCGTGAGTTTTCTTCTTGGACCCTGGCATGGACTGACTCTGCTTTTGGCTTAGTGTTTTGGACTTGGCAACTTGTTCCTGATTTGGCTTAACCTCGGACTTCTACTTGGTTCCTGTTCTATTGGCGCCCAGCCCGTGACACTACACACACACAATACAAGTGGTCTGTTTTTGGATTCAGGAATGATGCGGCCAAACAAACTGGTTCAAAACAAACCATGAATCATCCTAGTTCATGCCTGAACCACCGTTTGTGTCTTGGTTCATGCCCATCCCTAGTCACCACTCATTCAAAAGGCTTGTGGCGACTTACAACATTAAAACAAGTAAGGTAAAAATTAACATAAAAACAAATAACAAATACAAAGTATTAAAATTACAATATTAAAATACATGGGAAACAGCTAACTTGTAAGAAAACAGATAACTTGCAAACTGCAACGATCCCTGAACTATCCTGTGTGTACACCAACTTTTGCCTGAACTTTCCTAAGCCATATTTAGAAATAAAGAATGCTTGCAAAAATGTGTGAAAAGCTAAAGTAAGTCAGAGATCAAGGGCATCACACTCTGGCTTTAGAACAGCTCGTTCCATCCCACATGGCACACAAGATGAATTTGAATGTCTCTGTGTAGTCGGATTTTGAAAAATAAACAAACAAGAAACAACAACAGCTGTATCTTGCCCCATTTGTGAGTCCAGGAGGCCTGTCAGTTGAAAGTTTTAAGTTCTGTAGCTATTCATTTTCACTGTAGATGGGTCTCCAGGAAATACCTTGAGATTCGGTAAAATTATTATGTGATGTTATGTGAATTAAAGTAGTCATATAGGGAGCAATCCTAAGGAAGTCTACTCAGAAGACAGTCATTGTATTCAATGGGTCTTATTCCTAGGATAGTGGTTTTTAGGATTGCTTCCTTTTCATATGCATTAGCATACTGTTCAGATCACAGGCTGACAAAAACATGAGGGAAATGTCCTTTTGTGTTAATGTAAGAGAAGGTGAGGCAATATCAGATCAGAACACAAACAGGCACAAAAATTGCAAAGGGGTGATCTGTTTTTTTTTTGGGGGGGAGCCATTTTCTGTTGAAGGATTAGAGAATTTACCAAATTTAAATGACAACTGTGATTTGATGCAAAAGTTCAAGTTTCTTTTATAGTTTCTCCGCACTCTGGATCATATTTGGGTCACCCTTTTATCCTTTACAGATGAATGAAATTTGATAGAAATATAATGATTGAAACTAATGTCTGCTTTTTTTCTTAATCAGTTGGGTCTAAGAAGACAAAAAAGATCTTCCTGACTTTGCACAAAAAAAGCAAAAGGAAATGAGTATATTACGCGTTGTTTAAAGCTAATGTTTAGGTCACAAGAGGCGTGCATGTCCTCATAACAGAGCTCAGCTTGTACTGTTTAGAATTGTGCTTTAAACCCAACAGCATAATGCAGTTTATACATTAACTGCAGATAACATTTGTGCCTCTTAGTGGAATTTGCATCCCCTGCTTAGAACAGAATTCGAAACGTATTCTCAATGATGACCCAGAAACAACAGAATTGTTCAAATGCTGTATTTATTTATTTTATTCCCAGCTTCCCTTCAGAAGACAGAGATCAAGATGATCTGAAGAAACACCAAAAGGTTTTGGGGAACAAAATGTTAGATTTATTGATCTCAGATTGTTCGGAAAAATAATGGCAAAGTGTTTGGTTTGCAAGAAACTGAGAAGCAGAATATTCTAGTGATTAGAATGCTGGAGTAAGGTCTTGGACATCTGGGCTCAAATTTCTTCTCTCTCGTGAAGTTTGCTCAGATCCTTTGGGACAGTCACTCTCTCTGCCTAATCTACCTCGCAGGGTTGTTGTGATGATGAAAATTGAGAAAGGGAGACGGATGCACACTGCCCTAAACTCCTCAGAGGAAGGCTGGGATGAAGCAGTACTGAAGAAATAGGAAAGTTGCATTCTCTCATTTTTCACTTGATCGTAATGTTTAAATGATTTCTTTTAACAGCCCACACTTGAGATCCATGATGGCAGTTCTATAAAAAAAACAGCACTGTATACTGTATGTATTTTGAACATTTCCACGGAAGTCCTGCACCAAGCATTTCCCCATGGCATATGGTCAAGTGACAAGATAAGCTTTTGACAGATTTTTTTTTTTTTTTTGCTATCACAGTTCCTCAGGAGTTTGATTATGGCAGGCAAGGAAAATGAATGAGTGAAGCACCAAAAAAAAAAAAAAAACCACACACAACCATAGGGGGATAAAACAGAAAGAAACTTAAAGCAGGGAGGGAAGGCTGGAAAGAAAACTGCTGCCAGATGAAGACCTCTGCCAGCTGCAACATTAAAGTTTTTGTTGCTCTTCCTGTTTCCTGTCTGCAGGTATAAAGATTTGGTATAGCCAGTGGCATGACTGTCAAGGGCAGTCTTGCCACCCAAGGGCTCATAACCTCCTGGCACCTAGACAACATTTCCTGTTTTGTAACCATAGGATTGCTAGAGTGCTGTGTGATGTCACTTCTGGTTATGATGTCATGCTTTTGCTACAATGGCATTTTAACTGCCATTTTCTCCCACTAACACCAGGCAATAGCAGGGGATCAGAGGTGTGATTAGGGTGGAAATCTCCCACTATAGCGGGAGACCTGGTCCCCCAAGTCATGACTAGCTGATGGGAACATATCTTGCCCATTTTGAAGCAGCTATGTTGGCTACTGCTTTGTTTCCAAATCCAATTCAAGTTGCTGGTTATGACCTTGAAAGCCCTTCATGGCCTGCATCCCATGTGCATAAACTACAGTCTTCAGGCTGCCACCTGCTGGCTCTTCCTTCACTTAGGGTGGGCTGTTTGGCATCAGCCAAAACCTGAGCATTTTCCATCATGACTTATGACATGATGGCATCATGACATGAGGGATAGGGATAGGCATTAATTGGCTCATGAAAGAAAGTTTGTGACAGGTTAGCCAGCATGAACTTTCCATGAACTTTCAAGCAGTTCATGGAAGCTTGTGCCAGTTCATGAATGGATGCGTTTCCAGACAGATTGTCTCCACTCAAACAATATGTTTACCAAACTTCAAAGCAATTGCAAGGGGGGGGGGATTCTCCAGCCTTGAAAACACTCTTGTCAGTTTCAAACTAGCCATGTCAGTTTCAAAAGCCCTCCCCTTTACCAGTATTCCTGTGTGCTCACTTCCCATTTTCTTGCACAGAGCTTGCAAAATCCCCCCCCCGTGGATTTGTAACTGTGCTCTGAGATCAGTCCTTTTAAGTTCACAATGCCAGAAGGCTCTGAGTTCTGCTGGGCATTCTGCACATTGTATCTGGTTGTGCTGGGCTTAGACCCCCCCTCCTCTTGCTTGGATTTCTTGTGACTGTTTTGAGAGCAGTCCTTTTAAGCTTGCAATGCCAGTGGCACTGTGTTCTGCTGGGCTTGAAAAAAATGTTCTCCTCTTCAGTTTGTACTGCAGAGATTCTCTGGTTTGACATTAGTACTCTTTTACTTGCATTGCCACAGTGGCACTGGGTTCTGCTGGGCATGCTATGCACTGAACTGATTGTGCCAAGCTTGCAAACCCTTCATTGCTTAGATTGTGATTCTGTATTTCATGTCAGTCCTGTTGAGCTGGCATTGCCATAATGGCACTGGGTTCTGCCAGGCACTAGCACATTGTACTGGTTCTACTGGGCTTGCACCCCCTTGCTTGGAGTGTGATTCTGTGTTAGACATCAGTCCCGTTGAGTTGGCATTGCCATAATGGCACTGGGTTCTGCCAGGCACTAGCACACTACACTGGCTATATTGGGCTTGCACCCCCTTGCTTGAAGGGTGTTTCTGTGCTTCACATCAGTCCTGTTGAGCTAACATTTCCACAATGGCATTGGGTTCGGTTGGGTACTAGTAAATTGCACTTGTTCTGCTGGGCTTCCAAGCCCCCCCCCCCAGCTTGGAGTGTGATTCTGTGTTAGACATTAGTACTGTTGAGCTGGCATTGCCACAATGACACTGGATCCTGCTGTCCACTCTTTGATTGCACTGGCACTGCTGGGCTTGAAAAAATGCCCACCACCACTTTCAGTTTCTACTGCAGAGATTCTCTGGCTTAACCTTAGTTCTATTGGATTTGCACTGCCATGGTGGCACTGGTTCTGCTGGGCTTACAAAAATCCTCCCCCCTTCAGTTTCTACTGTAGAGATTCTCTGGCTGGACCTTGGTCTTATTGTGTTTGCAATGCCACAGTGGCACAGTTTCTGGTGGATACATTTCAGTGGTTCTGCTGGGCTTGCAAATTTTCCCCCAACCTTCAGTTTCTATTGAAGAGATTTTCTGGGACTTTGATTCTGTTCTGCTGGGCTTCTACTGCCCTTGCTTTTTTGCTCCCTTCCCCCAATTTCTGATTTGCCTCAAAAATGCTGTGTTTATCACTGTTTCCCTGTAGCTGGGGAAGGCAGTGCTGGAAAACAACCTAGAACTAAACCAATGGAAAAGCTAGTTGAATCTAATCCTAAGTATGTTTTCTTTTCTGCTCATAGATCCCTGGATCCAACCCCAAATTAAATTAAACCATGGTTTCCTATGATGTCTACACTCAGCCAATATCTCCCCTCTTTCTTGTAGTACTTAGTATAAGACCAACATAAAATATGATATCATTGTGCTGGGCATTTCTTACCCATTTTCACCACTTATAGGCCTGTTCACAAGTTACAGTAAATGCACATACAGTCCATGTACAGAGTACACTTGATTGTTCTTTGTACATATGTTAGGTGATTCTCATGTGTATAGCTAAATTTGTGATACGAACTCCACATTTATCCAGGCACTGATTCCCAGTTTCATTCATAAAGCAAACATTTGTTTGTTCCTTCTCACAAACAAATATACACACATACAGGAATGACATAATGCATTCACTTTAACATGTGAACAGGGTTACAGTTCTCCAGTTATGTTTAGTTTTGCCTTGAGGTTTTCTAAGACGTCTACAGAATATTTTTTTTTTAAAAATCCATGTTGGGACCTCATTTTTTGTCCTTACCATAATTGAAAATGTCCCTCCCTCTGAAACTGGGTAAAAAAGCTTGTTACCCTGTCAGTACTGAAACTGCCCTGTGGGGATTTTGTTCCCAGGCCCAGCACTCGGAAACCCATGTGGCCACTTCCCTATGAAGTCCAAGGTGATTCCTGCTCACTCAGTAACCAAACCACTAAGAGATGTTTCATTTCTAAAAAAATAAAGAAAACAATTAAAATTCCAGGACGTTCTCTATTAGGCCCAAGAATGACAAAAATAATACAAGTAACTCCCTGCACAATACATAGAATACCTGCAGTGACAATGGCAAACCTTCTGTGAGCGATCTTATATGAATAAAACTTTGTTGGTCTTGCAGGTACCACTGGACTTAAACTTTGTTGTGCTGCTTCAGACCAACACAGCTACCTACCTGAATCAATCTGATAACAGTGAGCTGAGGAGTGATCCAAGCTATGGCACAATACAGCATACAAGCTGAAGTATCACATACAGACACCAGGTAATCTGAAGAAGTGAGCCGTGACTCATGAAAGCTTATACTCTGCCACAAATTGTGTTAGTTTTTAAGGTGCTACTGGACTCTTACTCTTTTTCTACTGCTACAGACAGACTAACATGGCTACTCATCTTGATCAGACACCAAGTATGTATGCAAAGGGAAAAACTGAAAAGAGAGAGAGAGATCCAATCCTAAACCTTTATATCCAATTATAGGGTTTGGCCTACAGCATCAGATGATATACTTCAGGCAATGTGATCCTTCCCCCTTAAGAATCTTCCAGAAAACACTGGCACCAACTCCTTCTTTTCCTCCCTCGCATCCTTTTATCATAGCCAGGCCTAGTTTTCAAAAAAAAAAAAAAAATGACACCTAGGCTATGATCACGCATACTAAATAATCCACTTGCAATCCACTTGCAATGCACTTTCCAGCTGGATTTTACTGTGTGAACTGGCAAAATCCAGTTGGAAAGTGGATTGAAAGTGAATTATCTAGGGCTGCCAAGTCAGCCCGGGGGGCGGGGGATCCACCACTACAGGGGTTCCCGATCTGCCGGCCAGCATTCGGCTGGTGGGGGAAACCCCACCCCCGAAGTCGTCCAGCCTGGACGACTTCCCCCACGCTGGGCGACGTCACCGGAAGTGACGCCATCACGTTGGGGGCGTTGCCAGGGTGACGCTCTGGCAACACCCCCAATGTGCTGATGTCATTTCCGGTGATGTCGCCTTGCCAGCAGAGGACTCCCCCCCGCCGGTAAGGTGAAGAGACTTGGCAACCCTAGAATTATCTAGTGTATGTGAGATCACAGCTTTTATGAACACGTTCCACTACTTTTCTTGGGATTCCTATGCCAAATGCACCTGCTCGGCCTGTCTGGGCTTTTTAATACTCAGTGTTAACCCCTCAGTGGAATAAGGGCACAGCTGCATCACACACACCCATAGTACCAATGTATCATACTATTAGGACCAGGATACTAAAAATGTATATTGCCATCACCAGCTTCCTCTGCTTTGCAATATAACCTAAGCGATCCTGAGAGGCACTGGAGGAAAAAAAAATAAAAGAACAATGGAAAAACCCCAGAGGGCCTCAGGCCACTGTGCCTGCCAAAAGAGAAGCTCGTATTAATTAAAATGATTCTCTCTTCATCCAATTTCCTCAGTATCTCTAATCTCCGTGACACGCGAGCTTCCTTGGCTCCCAGTGCATGATCTAAAGATATTGCTAAGCGGATATTACACCTAAATTCATATGTGAAACAGAGGTGGCTCGCAGTGTTTAGTTGTTGGAGAAAGAAGAAATGAATATGGAATATGGAAGGCGGGGGGGGGGATCACAAGAACAAAGCATCAAAGCAGACCCTGGAGCGACACAGCCAGGTAATAGCACTGTTTCCTGAAGTACCTGAAAAGCACATTTGTGTACCATATTTCCTATGTGAAATACCTGGAAGAGAGGTTAAGCGTGGACTTATCTCCCCCTTGCTACCTTTGTTGATCCGCTCCTCCCTGAGTGTTGATTAAACCTCACTCTTAAGGCTCCCCATATCTGTTCTTTTATAGTCCATAAATCAGCCAAGTGGAAGCTAGGTGCTCAGAATGCAAAGGCATTGTTTCAAGGTAAAGAATCCATTTTTTGGCCGGCTTCTGTTGTGCATGTTTAATCAATCCCCACTTGCTGGCCGGGAAGCCTTTTCTTTCAAAGTTAATTTTATGCAAAAAAAGGGGAGAAGATTTAGATGCACTAAGTGCTGTTCCCCCCCCCCCCCCGACTTTATCTCTGTCACAGCAGGAGTTTTAATTTTCATCTTTTACCAGAAAGCACAATATTGTCAGGAATAAAGATGCACTTGCGGGTAGAATTGTGAAAGACTACCTATCATCTAGTATTGAATGCATAGGAGGGGGTCAGTTTGTTTGTTAGTTTGTTTTTCAAAGGGAAAAACGAAAGAGCCAAATCAATGTTCACCCTTTTTTGGGTCTCCTTTGAGTCCTTCGGTTTGCTGTTAATTTCTGTACAATAACTGTTGCAGGCATGGTGACTAGCTATTACTGGGGAAATGACAAAAGATTCTAAGAGAAACCCTTCACCCCCAATATTTCACCAAGGGTCCAATTTGTGAAGGAGCAATTAAAGCCATCGGATTTTGAAAGAAGCTACACGCACACACACACAAATTGTACATGGGGAAGGAATAGGCGATTCTATAAAACAACCCATAAAACATAACTGACAGGCAGAACTGAATTGCTGGTGCTGAAACCTTATATGGCCAGCTTGAAGTTATTTTTGGTTGGTTGGCATTTTGGTGCATGTACATCTGTGCGTTTGTTTAATATTTGACTCACAAAATGGATGTCCGGACACAATGGCCCGGACCAGAAATGTGTGAGGGGAAACATAAACACACAGTGAGCTTCCACTTGCTCAAGATTGTGTGTGACACCTGCAGCTTCCCACCTTATATATCACAGTATCCTGAAATATGTTGTGCAAGATCTTGCATAAGCTGAAACACGAGTGGGAATACAGTACATTTGACACATTATACCAGGCTTCTGTGGACTTTTTCTTCCATTTCCACTTATGAAAGAGCTGATGTGGGGTTTCTGCACTGGATCCCACTTGAACTATCTAGTATCCTTTTATTCTGACCTTCTTCCAAGATCTCAGGGCAATATTGGATGGGCCAAGCCAGCTTTTCACTCAGTCTTATCCTTGTACTCCTTAGTACAACTCCAGTCTCACATGGCTTCTGTTCATGTTGGTCCCATGACCCCCAGCATAGCCTTCTCAAGTGATCCTAGGGACCCTCCTTCCTTTTGTAGCAACAAAAAAAAGCTGGTTGTATGCAATTCAAAAGATGATTCTATGTTCCCCATACTACCTTCATCAGAGGGCTCACCATGTTTTCACAACAACCTCTGAGGGGGGTTGGGCTGAGGGGGAGGAAAGAGAGAGCGAGAATGGACCAAAGATCACACAGTGATCTCCGTATTAGAGTGGGAATTTCAGAATTGGTTTCCCAGACCGTAGTTTGACACATTAATCACTACACCATATTAGCTCAAGGGAAACAGCAACTCACAGTTCCTAAGGTATGTTGGATGCAAATGTTATACCCATCCATACAATATTTCTGGTAGAAATCTGAGGAAGCTCAGCATGGTGACTCTTGGTTTATCATTTGAAAGTATCTCTCTCTCTCTCCCCTCTCTCAAAGTACTAAACAACAATGATTGAGGGTTGATTGATATTGACCCCCCCCCCCGAAACAATCCTTCATTTTGGAACTTGATCTGGGTCACAGACATCACAAAACAAACTCCAAGAAATCCCACACATTGGCTCAGTATTCTGATGTCATTTAAACAGTTTTAGTATTGTGTTCCAAGAAAAAGAGGCCAAATCCAGAATAAGCACTGAAGCATCTTATCAGAGTATTCTTTTCTAGATCAAGGGTTTTGGACATGATGCTGGTTTCCGGTTGGGAGAGCTGGTTTCCAGTTGGGAGAATGGAGGTCTGACACGCTTTGCAAATGCGCAAGGTGGACAGCGGCTCTTCCTGACAGCTTGGGTGGGTTAATCCACCCGACGCAACCTCACACAGGTAGTGTGAGGACCAGCAAGCAATATAATCCAGGTTTGAGCAACCTCGGTGAAGGGAAAGTCTCGGAGGAGACTTTTCCGACACCTTGAGCACTGCAGCCGAAGAGGATTCTTGCGAGTATCTCTAAGGAGCCGAGCTGAGCTGAAAAATTCAGCATAAAACCTCCAATTCCCCTGATTCCTTAACAAAGAAGACAAAGTTTAAACGTTGGGACCACATCTGAAGCGAAGTAACAACAAAAGGTAACGGAAAAAAGTTTTTTGCCTTACCATTGCCGCGTTTTGAAAGATGAAAAACAGATCAGGTGAAGCAATAGACTGATGTTGATTGGATGAGAGCAGTTTTGAAGTGCTAAAAAACCGAATTTGAACTTAAAAAGCCAAAAAAACAAGTTGTTTAACATTCCTGCGGTTAAGAGGAGTCGGGAGGGGAAGCCAAGCATCGCGAGACAAAGAGGGAGAAGGGAACCAAGCATCGCGAGATTAAGACGTGAGGACTGAATCAGGAAGTGACGGCTAGAAGAGCAGACAAGAAGGAAAAAGGAGAAGAACCGGAAGAAGGTAAAGGGGACTTTAAATACTGCCGGACCAGAAAGGGGACTCTAAATACTGCCGGACCAGAAAGGGGACTCTAAATACTGCCGGACCAGAAAGACCATAACAGGAAGTGACGTGCAGAGAGCAGACAAGTAAAGAAAAGGAAGGGACAAAAGGAAACTACGGCAAGCCAGAAGCAAGGTAAAAAGACTATAACCTTTGACATTAACCATAGAGAAGTCGCGCCCGCCATTTTGGATTTATAAAATTTTTAAACTGCAATATCTCAAAGATTATATAACGTAGAAGGCTGAAACCAACATAATTTGACTTGGCAAGATTAGCTTGTTTGAATGCACTAATTGGTGTTTGATTTGGAAGACAAGATAAAATCGATCTTTTTAAAGAGGCAAAACGGACCGCGGACTAAGATCGAGAGCAGCCACATGGTCCTCTCCTACAATGGCAGCAAAAAAAGAAAAAGAGTTATTAGCCGTTATGGAAGCAATGGAAAAGAAAATGTTAGACGCTATAGGAGAGGTAAATGTTAAAATGAATAATATAGCGGCTCAAGCAGATAAAAATTGCATGGAATTAAAAGCAGAATTTCAAAAATTATCCACAAGAACACAAGATATAGAAACTAAAGTAAAAGAACTGGAAGAAAACACCCATAAGACAATGAGAGAGAACGAGAGGATGGAAAAGATGATGCATTATAAAGATATGCAAAACCACTTGAGATTTCGAGGGATTGAGGAAAAATTGAATGAGGATATTTTTACAAGAATGCAAGAAGCAATAGCAGATTTTTTACAAGAACAGGAAGAAGTTGTTAAAGAACACATGGATCTTGTTTATAGAGTTTACTCTACATATGCAAGAGACAAAAACATACCAAGAGACGTGGTTGTCCAATTTACAATGAAAAGAACAAAAGAACAAATCTATAGGAAGTGCTTTACTGACCCCTTTGTAATAGATGGAAAGAAAATCATAGTAATGAAAGAATTGCCTAGAGCAATACTGCAAGAAAGGAAAAAATTCAAGCGTCTGACGGATAAACTGAAGGAGAAAAAAATCAGATTTCGTTGGGAAATACCTCAAGGACTAAGTTTTTATTATGGCAACTCCAGAGTAGTGATTAAAAGCACAGAAGAAATGTATGCATTCCTGGGAGAGAATAAAGATGATTTTGGAGATATTTAAGAATATATCAAAATGGATTACAAAATACTTACATGGAATGTAAATGGACTAAATTCACCCCAAAAACGTAGAATGGTAGGTCATTGGTTGGAAAAACAAAAATGTAATATAATTTGCTTGCAAGAAGCTCATCTTAAAAACCAAGACCATAAATATTTAATAAGGAAAAAATTGGGAGAAGAATTTTATTCTTTAGCAAGTAACAAAAAAAATGGTGTTGTAACATATGTCAAAAAAGATTTGGAACCCAAAGTAATATTCAAAGACAAAGATGGAAGATATTTAGCTATTGAAATTTTACTGCAAGGAGTGAAAACTTTGATTGTGAACATTTATGCTCCGAATGGAGCTAAAGAAATTTTTTTTAAAGAACTTCAAATGGAATTGGACAATGTAAACTATGATCAAATTATGATGTTAGGAGACTTCAACGGAACTGTAGATAATAAACTAGACAGGCGCTCTAAAAGAAAGGATGAGACGTTAGGGAAGCTTCCAAAAAACTTTTTTGAACTGATAAAACAAGAAAAGTTGGAAGATATTTGGAGGAAAGCTAACCCACAAGGAAAAGACTTTACCTTTTACTCTAACAGACATGACTCACATTCAAGAATTGACATGATTTGGATGACTACTAACCTAACCTTCAAGACAAGAAAAGTGGAAATTTTACCCAGAATAATCTCAGATCACAATCCGTGTTTATGGACAGCTGGGCAGATTAAAAAACAAAAGAGATGGAGAATAAACGAGGACTTATTAGATAATCAAGAAATAATTAAAAAATTACTTGAAGAAACAGACCTATACTTCCAAGTAAACATGCAGAAAGAAGTTAAAATTCAAACCGTATGGGATGCATATAAAGCAGTGATGAGAGGACTATTGATATCGTTAAATGCTAAAGATAATAAAAAGAAAAAAGAGCAATATGAAAATATTTTACAAGCCATTAAAACAAAGGAAGAAGAACTGAAGAAGAAACCAGGGAAAAAGAAACTGCAAAAGGAAATTTGGATGCTACAAGACCAAGCAAAAGCCATTTTGAACCAGGAGATGTACTGGAACTTAAAAAAACTTCAACAAAAAGCATTTGAAGGTGCAAATAAACCCGGAAAATACTTAGCATGGCAATTAAAGAAAAAACGTGAAAATAAATTTATCACTAAAGTGATAAGAGATAATATTGAGATAATAGATAACAAAGGAATAAAAAGAGAATTTTTTAAATACTACGCAAAACTTTTTAAGAAGGAAAACAAAGACAGAAGAAAGATTAAAGAATACCTGCAAACATTAAAGTTACCAAAACCAACAGAGAAAATTAAAGAACTATTTAATAATCCAGTATCATTACAAGAGATCAAAAATGCAATAAATGACTCAAAATTAGGTAAAGCACCTGGACCGGATGGATTTACAGCGAAGTTCTACAAAACGTTACAGGAGTCAGTTTCACCGGTGTTACTGCTATTGATGAACGATATAAGAGTTACTGGAGAGGTACCAGAAACCTGGAAAGATGCATCCATCTCACTGATCCCGAAAGAAAATCAGGATTGGACCAATGTTAAGAATTATAGACCGATCTCTTTACTGAATAATGATTATAAGATTTTTGCTAAGATTATAGCGGATAGACTAAAAGAGCACCTTAAAGAGACTATACAAACAGAACAAGCAGGGTTCTTACCTAATCGACAAATAAGGGACAATCTAAGAGTAGTAGTGGACGCTATAGAATACTACGATAAACATCCTGAAAAGGAAGTGGGCTTTTTCTTTTTAGATGCGGAGAAAGCGTTTGATAATTTAAACTGGGATTTTATGTTTGAAGTTTTAGAACATCTTGAGATCGGTGAATATATGCTTAACTTCATTAAAGCAATATATAAAGAACAGAAATCCTCAATAATAATTAATACCGAAAAGACAGACGATTTTAAAGTTGAAAAAGGAACAAGACAAGGATGCCCGCTTTCGCCGCTGCTATTTATTTGGATTTTAGAAGTTCTACTGTTAAATGTGAAGGAAGACAAAGATATTAAAGGCTTAACAACTAAAGGTTTTTCTTTCAAATATAGGGCCTTTGCAGATGATGTGATGTTTATAGTGGAAGACCCCTTATCCACATTACCACATTTGTTACAGAGAGTAAAAGAGTTTGGTGACTTAGCAGGATGTTATGTAAATAAAAACAAATCGAAAGTAATGTGCAAAAATATGTCAAATAAGAAACAAAACGAGTTACAAAACCTTACAGAATGTGAGGTGGTGAAAAAGACAAAATATCTGGGTGTAAACCTAACTATGAAAAATATTGATCTTTATAAAAATAATTATGAAAAATTATGGTTGCAAATTATGCAGGATATTAAAAAGTGGAATGTATTGAATTTGTCATTGCTGGGTAGAATTGCGGTGGTCAAGATGAATGTGTTACCACGATTAATGTTTTTGTTTTAAACTATTCCAATTGTGAAAGATGTAAAAACATTCAAATGTTGGCAGAAGGAGCTGTCTAAATTTGTGTGGGGAGGGAAAAAACCAAGAATTAAGATGAAAATAATGTGTGATGCCAAAGAAAGAGGAGGGTTTCAACTACCAAATCTAAGGTTATACCATGATGCAATATGTTTGACCTGGGTAGGGGCATGGACTATGTTACAAGATAGAATGTTATTGTCCCTGGAAGGTCATGATTGTAGATTTGGGTGGCATGCATATTTGTATTATGGCAAAACAAAAATGGACAATATGTTTAAACATCATTATTTGAGAAGAACACTAATGGATACGTGGACAAGATATAAAAACTTTTTCTCAGAAGAGATACCCATGTGGATTGTACCCGCAGAAGTCTTACATCCAACATCAAGATATAAAGGACAAGATTGGCTGAAGTATAGAGACTTATTAATAAGACGTGGCAAGGATTTCAAACTGAAGGAGCAGCATCAGATTGACTTTGATTATGGTTGGTTAAGATATAGACAAATATATGACTTGTATAGAAGTGATAAAAAACACGGTTTCAGGGAAAAAAATAATGAAATAGAACAAGTTTGGGAGGAAGGTGGGAAAAAAATGATTTCTAAAATGTATAAAGTCTTGCTAAAATGGTTTAATGCTGATGAAATGGTAAAAGAACAAATGGTAAAATGGGCGATAAACTTTAACAAAGACATTGAAATGGAATCTTGGGAATTTTTATGGGAAAATGCTATGAGTATATCTACGTGTTATAACTTAAAAGAAAATTGTTTTAAAATGATGTATAGATGGTATATGACACCAAAAAAAATTGCAAATATTGGTCAAAATATGTCTAACAAATGTTGGAAGTGTAAAAAGAAAGAAGGGTCTTTTTATCATATGTGGTGGACTTGTGATAAAGCAAAGACTTATTGGTCAAAAATACATGCAGAAATGGAAAAAAATCTTGAAATGTACATTTAAGAAGTTGCCTGAAATGTTATTGCTAGGACTTAAACTAGAAGAGATAAATGTAAAGAAAAGGACAATAATATGGTATATGATTACAACAGCAAGAATGGTGTATGCACAAAACTGGAAAAATGAAAAAATACCAGAGGTGTGGGAATGGTTGAAAAAACTGTTATATATGGCTGAAATGGATAAGTGGACTAGAAAATTGAATAATCTTTACTCAGAGACCTTTCTGGAAGACTGGAAAGATTTGAAAGAATATGTTGAAAAGTATTGGGATATGAAAAACTATATCTATACATGGTTATAATAGCATAAAGGAATAGAAATATATTATATGAATGTTTTAGTTAAAATTAGACAATGAAACTGTTTTTATTTAGAAATACATAAGAGTATAGAAAATAAGAATTGGTGTATAAGTATAAGTATTTTAAAGCTATATAACCGTTACCAGAAACGAAACATAGATATAAGTATTACTATTTTGAATAAAATTGAAAATGTGTTATGCTTCAGATGTGGTGGGAAACCACCAAAACAAGATAAAAATATAATGTATAAATAGAACAAAATGTTATTTAATATGGAAAAAGGGATTTGTATAAGGTTAAATGTATTATTTTCGATGTTTTTTTTTTGAAAAATAAAAATTTCTTTACAAAAAAAAAAAAGGGTTTTGGACATGATTTCCCCTCCCCCTAGCACCAATTGGATTGGATTGTCCTTCTTATACATAGCAACTGATGGGGCTATTTCGTTTTGCAATGTGAAATAGTAGGATCCAGAGGAATAGGGGTGATCATTTTATAAAATTAAGACGTTTCCCAGTTTTTAATAGGTAAAGGCACACTTGTTTAAACAGAAGGCTATTTTGGTCCAGGTGTTTTACTGGAGTGGAGCAACATAAAGCAAAGTATTAGAGGCATTAGTATATTAATATATTGGGTTGTATCCTACAGTCTGTTAGGGCAATGACAGCAACTGTCTTTAAGGAACTTTCCTCTGGCAGAAGAGACTGCTCAGTGGGAAGAAGAGCCTGTTGCATCACAGGAAGGCTACTTGCATCAGATACAACTTGTATATCCAATAGCCAGGTGTGACGAAATGGAGCTTAAAGGGGCAGAGTAGAATGCCTGGAAAGTCACATGACTTGAAAAGGTGGGGGCCCAAGGGCTCGGAACCCACTGTTGATAGATAACTGTTGGAGTGGTCAGTTAGGAACGGACAGTCAGAGAACCGCGAGGTGGAGAGGGAGTCCAGCCTGGGACGTCAGAGAGAGCAGAAGGGCAGTCTGTGTCCCTCGGTGCTCTGTGGGAGCGAACAGCGTGTGAAAGCTCAGTGAGAAGAGCTAAGGTGTCTGACTTGCCAGAGTGGGAGCAGACAAGTGAACTAAAGAATACACACAAACGCTATTCAGGACAGTCAACCAAAGGATCCTGACTGAAAGGGAGATTAGTGAGGGGCAGGACGGTCAAGAGCCAACTGGGGCTAGTGTGAGACTGGGGTGCCAAGCCAGGAAACTGTACATCTCCACGCAGCAGGACAGGAGGGTGAAGTCTGAGTGTTTAGCGAGTGTGTGCAAAGTGTATCAAAACATACCAGCTGCAACAAAGCAACCACGAGTCTGTAAAATAGTAAAGCTTAATGTGACCTCAGAAACAGTAACATCGTGACAATATAAGCAATCTCCGCAATATCCCTCCACTTATACTCAATTGTACCAATAAAGTTGTATTCAATAAAAGAAAAGCTGTGGTGCCTTTTGAAAAGGGATTTCAGACCAAAGTACACAGGGTCCCAAATATTTACCTCAGATACTAAACGCAGAGACCAAATATCAACAAACCCTGAAGAGACTATATTGTAAAACTGTAGCTACTTTAATTGGAGGAAACTGGTCAGCGGGTTTATTATTATTTAGAGAGAGGCTGATCCAGGTTACCTCAGGGACCCCGTCACCCAAAGTAAGACAGGAGATCTGCTCGCTCGCTGTTGGTCAGAGTTAGGGGACTGGCTGGTGAATAGGTGAGGGGTTGACATTGTTATACCAGGTATCTCCTTTTCTAAAGATATTTATATCTGTGGATTGGGGCCATACTGATGAAAGGCAATTTTCTGGGCAAATTTGGGAGCTCCCCCAGGTTTGCAGAAAAATATAAAAATGCCTTTGTGGGATCCCCCCCCCCCAGAATGTTTTTGTGCACGCACAGACCATGCAGCATCCATGGGGCTACAGGCAGCCCAACAGTGGCAGCATCATGAGCTGGTGAGTCGGTGCAGCGGATTGGGGCACCAGTGATGATGGGAGGAGCGTGCAAGCACTGTGTCACTGAAAAGTACTGGAAGCGGAGCCCGGTTGCCATGATATCAGCACACATTTTATTGATCAGGATCAGATGAGTCGCCTGTGGGGGAGCAAGTGAGCGAGTGCCACCAATGGGGTGGAAATGGGAGAGCGAGAGCTGCACTGATGATGGGGAAGAGTAGAGCAGGTGAGCAGAGAGCCAACAATGGGGGGGGGGGGATGAGCAGCAGACACAGAGAGCTCATGACGAGGGAAGTGGGTGGGCAAGCATTGTGCTGACAAAAGGGAGAGTGGGTGGGTGAGTGCTGCACTGATGATAAGGGGCAGGTGGGCAGGCACCGAATCAATGATAGGGAGGAGGCAGGCAGGATAGCAGAGAGCCTAAATAAAGGACAGGATGGAAAGAAGATAAAGATAACATCTTTTGCTCTTGGTCGACAAAAGCAGATTTAAGCTGCAACAAGACAAAAGGCAACTGCATAGGTGCAAAGCTGCTCCGTTTGGCACAGTGATCAAAACAAATGTTGCCAGTGAATATTAAGGCAATCAAACCAGGAACTCGCCTTGCATGTCGGTGAACAGGATACGTTTGCCCATTTCATGGTGAATCTCTCAGCATGCCCACTCTTCCCCTGCTGGCCTTCTGACCTCATGTAAGAGAATTACAATCAGATGCTGGGTTCCGAAAGTCAGTTTGAGAGCCCTTGTATTAAATTAAAAATTCTTGCAATGTTTCGCTGCGGCTCTATATAAAACTTGGGTCTAGCTCCTGTCAGAGTCTCTTCTGGCAAGGTGGCTACCAGCCCAAAGGGCAGCATTGTGCCTGAAGCATCCTTGCCATGCTGTAGACCCTTCTGCTGCTGTCTCATTGCACGCCCATGATAGTCCCCTAGGCCCTCTTGTTAACTGGCTATCAGTCCAAAAGAAGAGTGGGAATAAAGTTCACCTGTGGAAGGTAACACCAAGAAGTGGCCCCACACCTGAAAATTAATTCTCCCCCATGGGCTCCTTGGCCATTGCTTAATCCTGACGGATCCCTTCACTGTCAACTGGGAACCAGGCAGGTATACCACTTTTTTAAAAATCTAATTATCCACAACAATATCTGCACGTCATTCATGTCTGTAAGATGGACACTTATCAGTATGATATTCTCCTAGCCCTAGAGATGTCACACGTTGATATGAACAGGTGGGTCATGTGCAGATGCATTTAAGTGTAATTGATACATTCATTAATCACGTTAATTAGCTAAGCACCAGGGTCCTCCTTTTGTTTGGCAGAAAATATATTTTTTTGGGGGGGGGGGGACTTTGCATGTGATATTGCAGCTCTGTTTCAGTTTGTTTACCCTGTCCTTTCTTCCCCCAAGGACGTCAGGTAGCATACATTAAAAAGACTTGAGATTTCTTTATTTTTAAATCTCTTACTAAGCCAGTAAGGTAGGTTAGACTGAGCGAGAGTGACATGCTAGGTCACCTAGTGTGTAAGCAGAGAGTTGAACCCATTCCTCTCTAGCCGAAGTCCAACAGTCTGTTCCATGCGCTGGCTCCGTTGGCGTCATCTCCTTCTCAGTGTCTTTACAAAGTGCGCCAGGTGCTAGGAGCAGCAGAAGCCAACCTTTTGCCGAGTCCTGCTATGCAAATGTGTCAGTGCCAGCTATTGATCGAGTAGGATCCTGGCTCAAGTCCACTTTAATTTGCCTCTTCCATTTTTATCTTCCTGAGGGGCTACATTTTCTGCCTAGCATGCTGGAAAATAAAACTTGTTGCTAATTATAGAGGCCCTCCTAATTCATAACGTGGCCAGCAAAGCCAGAATTGAAATTGCATCCCCTTATGGAAAGTTGGATCGTGCAGCACTCTCATGCCATTAAGTTTTTGCTCTCTGAAGAGAGTGAATTGCCACTTTCCCCCTGTTGATGCTGATGGGGAAGTGGAACGCTCTGCTCAAACAGCCACACATTCAGAATATAGATGTGGTGTCTTGCCATGCAGGTTTTCTCTGTGTGTTTTATTTCTGTGGTTGAACATGGAGTTTTCAATGCATATTGCTGTGATCTAAAATCAAGGCCTGTAGACTAAAAAAAAGAGAGGGGGTCTGGATGGGGGAGTGAAGTGTGTTATGACTGGATGGTAGCTGCACCAGAGCGGGGTGAAATTGGCTGGGTGGCTCAGAGAGAGGCTGGGTGGGGACTTGGTGTTGAGCAGTATGGGGGCGAAGGCAGGAGCTTGAGTGAAGTGTTGTAGAGTGGAAGAGAAATCTCTTTTTTTGTGTGTGGAGGTTATCAGCTGAGGTGGCAAGTTAGGAAAAATAAGTCTGTATGGAAGTTATTGGCCTAAGTGGCAAGTGCGAAAATAAGCCGGTGTGGCTAAGTCTATTTAACGGTAAAGGTAAAGATTTCCCTTGCTTGAAAGCTAGTTGAATCCAACTCTAGGGGGTGGTGCTCATCTCCATTTCCAAGCCAAAGAGCCAGCGCTGTCCGAAGACTTTTTCCATGGTCATGACTAAACGCCGAGGCACACAGAATGTTGTTACCTTCCCACTGAAGAAATACCTATTTACCTATTTGCAATTTCTTGCTTTTGAACTGCTAGGTTGGCAGGAGCTGGGGCCAGAAACACGAAGCTCACTCCATCACGTGGCACTAGGGTCTTGAACTGCTGAGCTACTGACTTTCCAGTCTGCAGCTCAGTGTCTTAACCTCTGAGCCACCACGGCCCCTAGTTCTATTTAAGGAACCTATCTGAACCATTCTGCTTATTAACCATACAGAAACTGCTACTCTGTTTTACTTACAAATAACTAAACCAAGCCTGCCATTTATTTATTTATTTATTTTGCATTTTGTGTGGGTGTACCTGCCCATGCTTAGAAGTCATGACAACCTCTGGCAACTCCTACTGGGGCATGGAGGATGTTCAGGCTTGATAGTGGCTTGATAGTCTGCCTCTGCCTCCCAGCCCTAGTATTCTCTGGAGGTCTCCCATCCAAATACTTGCCAGAGTCGGCCCTGCTTAGCTTCCGAGATCTGATGAGATTGGGCTTGCCTGGACTATCCAGGTCAGGGCTACATACTTCCCATTTAAACCTCCTCAAAAGCTCTGGCAAACAGACAGGACTTGCAGCACCTCCTGGAGATCTCCAGGGAGGGCCTCCCCTCCTCTCATCAGAGTGCCCATTCCACAGAACCAGAACCAGGATGGAAAATACACAGGCTCTAATCAAAACAAGGATGTATACTGTCACCCTGCTTATTCAATTTATATGCAGAGTACATCATGCAAAATACTGGCCTGGATTAATCACAAACCAGAATTAAGATTGCTGGGAAAAAAAAATCAACAACCTCAAATATGCAGACGATACCACACTAGTGGCAGAAAGTGAAGATGACCTAGAGCTTATTGCTAAGAGTGAAAGAGGAGAGTGCAAAAATTGGCTTGAAACTCAATAATAATAATAAAAAAAACACCCTAAGATCATGGCATCTGGCCCCATCACTCCTTGGCAAATAGAAGGGGAAGTCATGGAAGCAGTGACAGACTTCACCTTCCTGGGATCCAAGATCACTGCAGATGGTGACTGCAGCCATGGAATTAAAAGACGCCTACCCCTTGGGAGGAAAGCAATGGCAAACCTAGACAGTATAACAAAAAGCAGAGACATCACCCTGCCAACAAAAGTCTCTATGGTCAAAGCGATGGTATTCCCAGTAGTAATGTATAGCTGCAAGAGTTGGACCATAAGGAAGGCTGAGCGCCAAAGAATAGATGCTTTCAAATTAGGGTGCTGGAGAATAGTCTTGAGAGTCCTGTGGACTGCAAGGAGATCAAATCAGTCAATCTTAAAAGAAATCAACCCTGACTGTTCCCTGGAAGGCCGGATCCTGAAGCTGAAGCTCAAATACTTTGGCCACCAAATGAGAAGAGAGCACTCATTGGAGAAGAACCTGATTCTGGGAAAGATTGAAGGCAAAAGAAGAAGGGGATGACAAAGAATGAGATGGTTAGACAGTATTATCGATGCAATGAGCATGAAGTTGAGCAAACTGGAGGATGATGGAGGACAGGAAGGCCTGGTGTGATGTGGTCTGTGGGGTTACAAAGAGTTGGACTCAACTGTGCGACTGAACAACAACAACAATCAATGCCCCAACAACAATCAAGTGGTGGGATAGGCAACAGATGGCTTTCCATTGATCATAGCTGCCACACATATGGAAGGAGATGGTGATCACCAGCACTTTGAACCGAACCTGGAAACAGGCTGGCAAATGGTGTAGCTGTTTCAATATGGGCATGCAGAATGTCCTGGGTTCAATCCCCGGCATCTCCACTTAAAGGATCTGGCAGTAAGTGATGCAAAAGACCTCTGTCCTGGAGAACCACTGCCAGTCTGATGGACCTTGATGGACCAAGTGTCTGATTCAGTATAAGGCAGCTTCACATGTTTAATGTGTGCAGGGGTCCGTTGGAGCGGGAGCACACAGGAGCGCAGCTCTGGGAGTGAGGAGCCCAGGGGGCGGGCACATGTCCAAGCCCCGCCCCTCCTTGGCTTCCCCAAGCAGTGCAGAGGCGCAGTGCCCTGGAGAAAGCCCTGCTAGGGTCTTTATTGTTTTTTATGTTTTGTTTTAATATTGATAATTTTATCATTGTTCCTTTTATGACTGTGTGCTGCTCTTCCAGACACTTGCTCAAGGTGGCCTGTACATTTTCTAAGTATACCATTTTTTTATCTGGGCACACGGCACATAAGTACTGGAGAAATTTCACCAACCCTTCAGCAGCTTCCACCTTATCAATTTGGTGTAGTGGTCAGGAGTTGGACTCTAATCTGGGAGAACCGGGTTTGATTCCCCACTCCTCCACATGCAGCTGCTGGTGTGACCTTGGGCCAGTCACAAGTTCTCTCAGAGCTTTTCTCTCATGAGCAGTTCTCAAAAGACCTCTCTCAGCCCCACCTACCTCACAGGGTGTCTTGTTGTGGGGAGGGGAAGGGGAAGGGGAAGGGGAATGGATGGCTGGTGCACATGTCCTGGGTATCTCAAGTCTACTTGAAACCTGGTGGTTTCAAAGGAGCAGGAAGAGAATGAGGGTGTGTTCTTTACGCTTATTTTTATTGCACAAAGTATTGGATGGGGAAGGGAATGGAGGAAGAGCAGGTCAGTTCCACTCACCTGTGGAGTGGAGCCTGAGGGGTGGGTGTTGCCTTCTGACACACTTCCGGTATGTTAGGGGGTGTGGCATATGCAAATGAGTTATGCTAATGAGTTATGCTAATGAGCTCCTGCACCTCTTTTTCTACGAAATGACCCCTGAATGTGTGCAACATCCTGGCCGAGTACCATTTCAGTATCCATGAGTTGTTCTGCACTGTCATATTTGTCACTCGTTTGTCCCTATTGCTTTGTGTCCCCATCCCCCCCTTTCCACATGCGTCTTGCTCCCTCTGGGACTACGAGAGAGAGCAAAACACATTGGGGGGGGGAACCAATAGGGACAAACGACTGACAAAAATGACAATGAGGAAGTGGCCCATATGTACTGCTTTATGGTGAAATTGCTTTTGACTGGAAAGGACAAGGTATTTGAACATGGACATGGTTTAAAATAATACTTACAGAATACCAGAGCAGAGTATACTAGTACATATTCTTTTACTCCACAAAATAATAATAAAAAAGTTTAAACAGAATACTGAATAGGGATAGACTTTAATGATGTGGATTAGTTTAGGATTAAGGACAACTAATGATGAATATTCATTTGCAAAAAACAAATCATTTTATTAGGTGACACTAATTAAGGTAAAATTACAACTTCCTAAACTCTTCAGCATAACTCGTAGGGAAAACAAATGCATTAGTCAATAATGAATTATTTATTACTCAGAAGGAAGAACAAAATTGTAATAAGGATTAGGCCTCCTTTCGCATTTGAATTTGAATGAGCTCCTTTCTGATATTTTAGCTTGTTTACTCTTTTTAATTTTTTTTGTTTAAAACACACACACACACACACATGTTCATATATGGGCTTTCTGCACACCAGCACAGAATTACACTGGTGGACGAACTCCTAATCTGCTTGTTGTCAAGGTACTGCCAACAGAGTTGTAGAAGGGATAACAAACAAATGTGGTGTTTTGTTTTTGGTAAATAATATGTCTTGATGGATCTTGTGATTAAGTGACACTTCATCCCGGGTATCTGTGTAGAATATTATATGTTTGCAATGCAAACATTGAATTTGCTCTCTACGAATGCTCAGAGGATAATTTAAAACTACCTTTACAGATAGGTAAAGGGTTGTAGCACAAGTTCTTCCCTTCTCGCTTCCAGTATGCAAAACCTGACAGGATATCAATTCATATTGTTGATGGAACTAGTCAGAAAAAAATAGCTAGAAAGCAATAGCAAAGGGGAGGGGTCATGGCTCAGTGGTAGAGCATCTTTTGAAGGAAGAAACCTTTCAAAAGAAGAAACCTTCAAACTTTGCTTAATGGAGTGGCAGAAAACAGGGCAAATGTTTGAAAACTGAGATACAATATGAATAAATATAAATATGAATAAATCAATAAATGTATTTTAACCGGATATGTGCATGACAAACATAATCTCAGGGACAATGCATAGCATAAATGACTGGAGGAATATGTTTAAAACCCCACAACACTATGAGACTTTTTTACCCCTTGATAATTAGAGAATTTGGTTTAAGATGGAAATACAATATGTGCATCCCGCCCCCCCCCCCGATGGTTTGAAGGTTAAGGATGGGTGTCTCATTAAGGCCCAATTTACACCTCCCCTCTGAAGTAGTTTGCTGTCTTTTCCTGTGCTCATTTCACGCTGGTTTCAAATTTCACTCCCTGGGTCTGAAGAGTACAAAGCAACACAATCTGTTTAAAGCAGTAAAATGCTAACTTGACCACAGAAGAGCAATTAACGAATGTAAACAGTAATTTTTAAACTAGAACAAGTATGGTTTGAAACTAGAAACAGGTATAGATGGGTTTTTTTTGAAACTAGAATGATTCAGATGTAGATTTGACCTAAGAGAGCTTCAGTATGAAGTTTGCTTTCACTTTAAGGGTTAGCCACACTGGGCCTCATTTGAAAATGTAAGAACATAAGAAGAGCATTGCTGGATCAGACCAATAGTCCATCTAATACAGTATCCTGTCTCACACAATGGTCAACCTTTTCCTCTGGAGGGCCAACAACAGGGCATAGAAGCCGAGGCCTTCCCTGATGTTGCCTCTGTTCTCTGGGAACAAGAGTTTTAGTACCTCTGACTGTGGTGGTTCCCCTCATGCACTATGACTAGTAGCCAATGATAGATCTTTTTGTCAACTCTCTCCTCCCCATGCACAATTTTATAAACCTCTATCATGCCTCCCCCCAGTTGTCTCTTTTGTAAACTGAAAAGTCCCAGACTCTTCAGCCTTTCCTCATAGGGAAGGTCAGGGCTATTTTTGGGCAGGAACGCATAGGAACAGAGTTCCGGCTGGCTTACAAATTGGCCATGCCTACAGCCCTCCCCTTGGGTTCCCCAGGCACCCCGCAAGCTGTGGGGCACCTGGGGAAGCCAAGCCGATTCAGGGAGGGAAGGCAGTTTAAACTGGGGCACCTGGGGAAGCCAATCCAGAAACTGCCTTCCTTCCCTTGGGTTCCCAATACACCCTGCAAGCTGCAGGGCACCTGGGAAAGCTGATCCTGGGAGGGAGTTGCACGGTCAGGGGTGTGGCCTAATATGCTAATGAGTTTCTGCTGTTGGGTATGGCCTATTATGCTAATGAGTTCCTGCTGGGCTTTTTCTACAAAAATAGCCCTGGGGAAGGTGATCTAACCCCCTGATCATCTGGGTTCTTCTGTACTTTTTACAGCTCTGTAGTGTCCTTCCATCTGAAAGGATGAGATGGTTAGACAGTGTTATTGATGCAACAGACATGAAATTGAGCAAACTCCGGAGCACAGCGGAAGACAGGAGGGCCTGGCATGATGTGGTCTATGGGGTTGCAAAGAGTCGGACTCAACTGTGCAACTGAACAAGAACAACAACAAATGTCCATTTGGAGATAGGGTGACCAGAACTGTACACAGTATTTCAAATGAGGCTGCACCATAGATCTGTACAGGAGCATTACAATATCAACCATTTTATTCTCAATCTCTTTCCTAATAATCCCTAACACAGTTTGCCTTTTTCACCACTGCAGCACACTGGGTTGAGAATTTCATGGAGCTATCCACTATGACCTCAAGATCTTTTCCCCTCTCAGCAAGTTCAGATCCCATTAACCTATATTTGAAGTTAGGATTTAATTTTTTTTCTTGTCCCAATGTGCATCGCCTTAGATTTACCAACACTGAACTTCATTTGCCACATTGCCACCCACTCATCTAGTTTGTGGAAGTCCTCTTGGAGCTCCTCAAAGTCAGCCTTGGTTTTCACCATCCTGAATAATTTTGCGTCATCTGCAAACATGGCCACTGCACTACTCACCCCTAGTTCCAGATGGTTTCTGAATAAATTAAATAGTACCAGCCATAATACTGATCTTTGCGGTACCCCTCTGTTTACTTGTTTCCATTGTGAGAACATGTTCATAACGAAGAAAATAGGACCAGTTTAAGACCTGCCAGATATTGCAGCCAGTAAAAATACAGATTGCATATATAAAATACTCAGTGACTGACCATTTGTCTCCTTTCCTTTGCTCCTGAAGCAGATGGCACACTTGCCTCAGGGCAATGTTTGCTTTGTACATGGAAACTATTAGACTTAGATAAACAAGTCCCCAGGCAAATGTAGAGAAGACAGCTCCCCATCATGTATCTTTTTGCCTGTTCATGATTTTCAAGCTTAAACAACTCAAAATATCTTGAGACATAGGGTTTTTTTAAAAAAAATGGTGACAAATGTATGATAGCCTAAATTAAATAACTTACTGTCACACAATCTGCCTGACCCCCCCCCTCGCTGTTGCTCTCCCCCGATGAAGAAGGTAGCTCAGCCACCTTGTGAGGTCTCCCTGCCAGGCAGCTTGGGGCCTCAAATTTGTAAGCAGGGCCGGTTATGTCACCAAGCCCCTCTGCTTACCCAAGTGCTCTGTCTCTTTCTCTCTCAGTCGGCCCAGAGTTCACTTGGCACTCCTTCCCAGCCCCGGCTGGCTCCCGGCTTTTTATTTCCTCCCCCTCCCGTGATCCCCCCTTGGGCTCTTCCCTCCCTCAGGCCCCGCCCCTGTATTTATCCCAGGATGCCATACTCCATGTGGAGCCTGTACATATGGGTTTGTTTCCTGCCCTGCCTGCCCATTGCCTTGCGAGTTCAGCTTCGGCCACCGTGGACCAGGCTGAGCCCTTGCGCCGGGCCACTGGCCCGGGACTGTTGGAACATTGCTGGCTGACCAAGCTTCCTGGCTGTTCTGGGGGCTGGCTGGGCATGCCGGTGACAGAGCAGCATGGCACGGGCTGGTGATGGTGCAGGAGGCGGCTGCCTGACGCTGGCTAGGGGTGACGATGGCTGCTGCATAGCAGCGTGGGTTGGCGGCAGTGTAAGGTGCGGCTGCCTGAAGCTCCCCTCTTCCTTCTTTCCCAGCCGTCCCTCATCACCGGTGGACGTCCTCCGCCCCAAGGTGAGTGTGGTGGGACTTCTGAGACTGGGGTGCGGCGCCTCCCCGGGGGACCGGGATGGGGGGGTCCAGAGGTCCTGCTGGCAGGACAATGGGGTGGCAGGGGCTCATCTTCCTCATGTAATCAGGAGAGGTAATTGGCTGCCAGGTGATCTTTACCGGCTCGATGGTGCACTGTAAAAGAAAAAGGTAACAGGGTTAAATACCACCGAAGGATGCATGGATTTTTATCCTTCATTTGCTCCATCCACAACAGGGGAGCGTGGTCTAGGGTCAGCCTGAATGGGTTGTTGGTGAGGTAAAACTGGACGGCTCCCATGGCCCACTTCACGGCTAGAGCTTCTTTCTCTACTGTGGAGTACTTCCGTTCAGCCACTTGTAGTTTGCAGCTGATGAACAGGATGGGTCGTTCCTCCCTGTCTATTTCCTGCATCAAAGCAGCTCCCAGTCCGGTCCTGGACACATCTGTTTGGAGCATAAAGGGGGTCTCAAAGTCGGGGTTATGCAACACCGGGCCATGAGACAACCTGGAGTGAAGGCTGTTAAAGGCGGCGGTGTGTTCCTCACCCCATTCCAAGGTATTTGGCCGGGTCTTGGCTAAGCAATCAAAAAGAGGGCTGGCCACCAAGGCAAAGTGAGGTATGAACCAGCTATAATAACTGACAAAGCCCAGAAATCTATGTATCTGGCGCTTCGTCCATGGGGGCTGTTGTCATTCCAAGGCCTCAACTTTGTCAGGCAATGGCCTGAGTTGGCTGTGGCCCACCAAGAAGCCCAGAAAGTGCAGCTCCTAAAGCCAATGTGGCTCTTCTAGGGGTTGGCCCTGAGGCCGGCCTGCTGAAGGGCCTCTAGAATGAGCTGTAAGTGTTGGAGGTACGAGGGCCATTCGGGGCTGTACACAATTATATCATTTATATAAGCTTGGGCAAAGCCCTTGAAGTGCACTAAGACCTTGTCCACCAAACGCTGGAATGTTGTGGTGGCCCCCTGCAGGCCAAAGGGCATGCATTTAAATTGGTATAAGCCCCGGGGGGTGGGGGTGGCGAAAGCTGTTTTTTCCCAGTCTTTTACTGCCACAGGGATTTGCCAGTAGCCTTTGGCTAGGTCTAAGGCCGACAAATACCGAGCTGCCCCCAACTGATCTATTAGAATGTCCGCCTGGGGCGTTGGGTAGGTGTCGAAGGCTGAGATCTTATTCACCTCCCGATAGTCAACACAGAAATGCACCGACCCATCTGGCTTTGGCACTAAAACAATGGGGCTCCTCCAAGCACTGTGGGACGGTTCGATTATGTCCAGCACCAGCATCTCCTCTACCTCTTTATTCACAATGGCCCATTGATTCTGTGGCAGCGGATGCCATCTTGTCCATGCGACGGTCCCAGCCAGGGTGAAGATGTGATGCACAGTGGCAGTGGTGAAGCCCAGGACAGCCGAGAAGACCCCTCCTTGTCCCTGTACGAGATCGCACATCTCTTCTCGTTGCTGCTGAGACAATGCCCCATCCCGCTGGGGTTCTTCTGTGAGGTGAGGTTTGGCAGCCCACGGGAAATTACCATCAAAGGGTTCCGCCAGGTCCTCTGCCAAGTGTGTGTTGTCCTTTTCCTCAGTACCTTTGGACTCCGGGAGTCTACTTTGCCATTCCTTTAGGTCACTAATGTGTACGTGTTTCCTCTGCCGTCATCCTGGGCCACATTTTACCTCATACATAAGAGGTCCTAGAGCTCTGACCATGGTGAACGTCCCTTGCCACGGGTCCCCATGGGGTCTGGCCATCACAGCTTGGGACACTATGACTTGTGCACCTGGTTGTAGTACTCGGTCCTGGGTACTGTGGTCATAACAGTGTTTCTGTTGTTGTTGAGCCTGGGCGAGGTTCCTTCTGGCCTCCTGGCGTATAAAGTGCAGCCCTTCCTGCAACCATTGCACAAATTCATTGGGAGGGATGGCTTGTGGAGGGCCCGACTTGGCCCAGGAGTCTTCCACCAGACTCAGAATCCCTTGAGGTGTGCGGCCATACAGGAGCTTGAAGGGAGAGTAACCTGTGGTTGCTTGGGGTGTTTCTCACAGGGCAAACAATAGAGGGTCTACCAACAAGTCCCAAGCCATGGGTTTTTCCCGTGACATCTTCTTCAGCATGCCCTTCAGGGTTTGATTAAGGCACTCTACCAAACCATCAGTCTGCGGGTGATGTACAGCGGTCAGGAAGGGCTTGATTTGTAGGGTCTTGAAGACTTGTTGTAGTAGTAGGGCCATAAAGGATGAACCCCAATCTGGGAGTATCTCTGACGGTAGCCCAACTTGGGCAAAGAACTGCATCATTACCCTCACTACGGTGGCACTCTTCATGTTGGGAAGAGGAACTGCCTCCGGGTATCTGGTGGTGTAGTCCATCAGAACTAGTAGGTACTGGGGCCCCCTTGGGGTTCGAGGAAGGGGACCCACAAAGTCCATCACCACCCAGTCGAAAGGTGTCCCAATAATAGGCAATGGGAACAAGGGAGCCTTCGGTGCGGTCCGGGGAGACAGTCATTGACACACCTCGCAGGATCGGCAGTGGTTGTGGACATTTCGGTCCATGGTGGGCCAGTAGAAGTGCTCCAGGATCCATTCTAGGGTGTTCTGCTGGCCTTGATGCCCTCCCCAAGGGTGATCATGAGCCACCTCCAGTACCTCTCTCCAAAAAGGGGTGGGGACCAACAACTTATGGCGAGGGCCTAGCCACCCCTTTGCTTCCCCCCCCCCAGACCTCGTTTTCCAACACTGCCCATGGCAGCTTCTGACTGTGCCAAGGATCCTGCACCACTCCCTCACTCACTGCCATGTGGTCTGTTAAGGGTCCGAGACTGGTGTCTTCCTCCTGAGCCCTCAGGAAAGCCGGGTTCTGTCGCCACTGTCAGGCAAGTTCCCGAGGTGGTTCTACGTCCTCCGCTTCTGTTTCCTCAGTGGCCAGTGCTCCCTCATCGTCAGTCTCTTCCCATTTGACCCTAAGGGCCATGCCCTCAGCCTGTGCCACCTTTGCCCGCCTTAATAGCTCCAATAACTCGGGGGTGTCCCTACCAAGCAATACTGGAAATGGTAGGTTGGCCACCTTGGCTAGCGCGACCTCGTATACCCTGCCTAGGTAGCACAAGGGTACCATCACTACTGAACTGCGGTCTACGTGCCCATGAAGGCATGCAATGGACATTGTGCAGAGTATCGGGATCTGCATGGGTAGTAGGTGCTGTTGTATCATGGAGACGGAGCTGCCACTATCCAGCATGGTGGTACGGAGGCACCCACCCAACTTCACCTGCACCATCCAGGCCGGGGCTCGTGAGCACCCCCCCCCCAATCGCCTGCATGGACAACTCCAATCCCAAGTCGCACTCCATGAGTGGGCAGTCTCTCTGGAAATGCCCAAACTGCCCACAGGTAAAGCATGGAACTGGCCCGCTGGCACTGGTGGGAGGGTCAGATCATAGGGGGCACCCCCAGTACCCTCACGGCCATTCAGGGGGGAAGGGTGATGGCTGTTCCCCGGTCTCTGACCTGGGCAGAGCTCAGGCCCCTGTGTACCAAGCCCAGCCCCCAGTGGAAAAAAGGGGAGATCCCCCTTGGCTGGGCCCCCTCCCAGTTGATTTTTCCTGTCCCTGTTCCTCCCTTCCCGAAGTGCAGGGGTTCCGCCCAGCCAGGCCCCTCTCATCCCTCAACACCCTGAAAATTCTCCCACAGTTCCTGGGCTTCAGCAATCTTGGTGGGTTGCCAGCAGGCTACCCAATGTCAAACCTGGGGTGGTAGGATGAGGAGTAGCTGGTCAACCACTATGAGCTCCACAATATGCTGTCCATCCTCTGTGGTGGGTTGCAGCCACCTGTATGCCAGTCCCGGAGGGCAGCTAGCATGGTCTGAGGTCGTCCAGTAGGAGTGATGGTTAGGTGCTTTCAGTTTGTAGTAATCAGAGGCCTCCACCTTTTCCAGCAACCTCATGGCCGCCTGGGCCTCGCCGGTCAAATAGGGCCCTATGGCAAAAGCTCACTGCACCTTCGGCCATTGGGCTGCTTCTGCCAGTCATTCAAAGGCCTCAAGGTAAGCCTCGACATCGTCGTTGGGCCCTAGCTTAATGAGTGTGGCCCAGGGTCCCCGCCCAAAGGGACTCAGAAGGGGAACAGTCAGCCCCCCTCCCCCTCCACCCTGCAGAGCTAAGACCTGCTGCAAGTCCCGCATCAGGGACACCTGTGTGGCTTGTTGCTGCTGGGCCAGGTCCCGGACCAGCCGTGCTTGATGTTCTGTGAGCCACTGCCCAAACTGCATTAAGTCCATGGTTCCGGTGGGGTTAGGTGGCCCTTGCTCAGCAGAAGCAGCAGCTTGAGCAAAGGCATTGTCCAGCTTCTCGGATCCCCTGGTATCCACTCCCACTGGGGTTCGTCTCAGGGTCCACCCTGCCAGGGTAGGGATGTGTGGCGGGGGGTAGGCGAGGGACGGGGTTCTGCCCACATTCTCCACCATGCTGTCACATGATCCGCCTGAATCCCCCCTCGCTGTTGCTCTCCCCCAATGAAGAAGGTAGCTCAGCCACCTTGTGAGGCCTCCCTGCCAGGCAGCTTGGGGCCTCAGATTTGTAAGCAGGGCCGGTTACATCAACCAAGCCCCTCTGCTTACCCAAGTGCTCTGTCTCTTTCTCTTTCAGTCAGCCCAGAGTTCACTTGGCACTCCTCCCTGGCCCCTGCTGGCTCCCAGCTTTTTATTTCCTCCCCCCTCCTGTGATCCCCCCTTGGTCTCTTCCCTCCCTCAGGCCCCACCTCCATATTTATCCCAGGACGCTGAGCTCCAGGTGGAGCCCGGACATACAAGCTTGTTTCCTGCCCCACTTTCCCATTGCCTTGCAAGTTCGGCCTTGGCCACCGTGGGCCAGGCCAAGCCTTTGCACCGGGCCACTGGCCCAGTGCTGTCGGAACGTTGCTGGCTGGCCAGGCTCCCTGGCTGTTCCGGGGGCTGGCTGGGTGCACCGGCAACAGCCACCGTGGGCCAGGCCGAGCCCTTGCACCAGGCCACTGGCCCAGTGCCGTCAGAACGTTGCTGGCTGGCCAGGCTCCCTGGCTGTTCCGGGGGCTGGCTGTGTGCGCTGGCGACAGCCATGCCATGGCATGGGCTGGTGGCAGTGCAGGAGGCGGCTGCCTGACACTGGCTTGGGTTGACGATGGCCACTGTGTAGTGGCGTGGATTGGACCCCCAGGTGAGTGCGGTGGGGCTTCTGAGGCTGGGGTGTGGTGCCTCCCGGGGGACCGGGACAGTGGGGGGGAGGGGGGTCCAAAGGTTCCACTGGCAGGACACTTACAAATGGTCACTTAGGGTTGCCAGCCTCCAGGTGGGACCTGGAGATCTCCCAGAATCTCCAGACAACAGAAATCAGTTCCCCTGGAGAAAATGGCTGCTTTGGATGGTAGGCTGTATAGCATTATAGGCAGCTGAAGTCCCTCCTCTCCCCAAACCCCACCCTCTCCAGGCTCCACCCACAAATTTCCCAGAATTTTCCAACCAACATCAGGAATCCTAGCACAGAGAAGTTTTAACCTGGGTGGAGGTGATAACTCCAAATACTCTGGATTTAGATTGCTGAGGGAAGGATAGGGTTAAAAAAGGGAATAAATATCCCACCAACACAGGTTTTTATGTGCTTAATAAAACTGTAACTCATTATTTGAGTGGGCTTTTTGCTGATGAGAATGTTACAGATCTCCCTAGAAAGGATTTTTTTTTCCAGGGCAGGGGCTATTAATGGTCACCAAACATACTCAGCATTCAGAGAGATCTGATGGCATAGCATCTCAATTTCAGACATTCTTAGAACATCTACATGGAATTCTTCATCTTAAGAGAGTGTGAGACATCCCACCGTTCTTTTTAACTAGATAATTATGAACTACTGTGCATGACGGACGGTGAGTGGGGAAGAGAACTCATTTATATTCCTGGGAATGAAGAAGAAGGAGTTTCCCCAATTACATACATAATGGATTTTCTTTAAAAAATGTATATATGTATAAATCTTTTTGGTGGAAGCTGATAATATATCTCATGGATCCCTTCACTCCATCTTGAGAACTCCGGAACTCATACTGAGATGACTGGGAGAAGGGAAGTCGAGTACTTTGGAGGATTTCTGATGTTATTGTGTGAGCCATTTCAAGCTCTGTCAAAATTATGGATAGGAGTGAACTGAGATGAATTCTTTTTCCTCTGTTTCTGTCTTTTTTGTCCAGCTGTGAATTGAGCTGCTGTTACCACTCACTAGTCTATGGTAAGCCTGTTACTGGTACAAGACAGGGAAAAAAGAGAGGGAAATGAACATAAGAATGAATGTGCAACAAATTTAGAGTCCAATGGCACCTTTAAGATCAACGAAGGTTTATTCAAGGTATGAGCTTTCATGTGCAACACTATCAGATACATTAGATGGATGGATGGTTTTACCAGTGTTTCAGATGCTTTCTGTGGGGGTTATTACCAGTTTCTTCCAAGTGTTCAGTTTGTTCTTGTTGGAGTGAGTAACCGAGCATGCCTGGGCATTGGGGGTCACTACATCGCTCTTAAGTGTGCACAGGTATTCTCTCATTGAATGGGATGCCTCTTTTTGTCTTAATCAGGGAGCTGTCCTCTGACCCCTCCTTTTCTCACTTTGTCCTCTCTTTTTTTTATAATATAATTTTTATTATTATAGCAAATCAAAGCAGGATACAACAATGTCAACATTTTCAATGCCAAAAAACAAAAACAAAACAAAACAAAAACCCAAAGTCATCATATCAAGCAGTGTACAATCACAAGTAAGTATCTTTGAAAGAGTCAAGTTAGTGTCTGGTGGTTTGCTAAATCTTTTTAACCTGAGTGTAGCTGTTTTAACCATTAAGTCTAGTGGGGTGTGTGGTATGAGCAGGGGAAGAGAGTCATGAAAGAGACAGAGTGGTAGGTTTCAGAGACGGAGCCAGGAGGAGTAGCCAGGATCCTGGGGAAGTAAGTTCTGGGCAGTCATGTATGTTAGGAATGGGTACCAGGTGCACTTTGTCCTTTTGACCTCTCACACAACATGGCCTTCCATGTCCTGTAGATACAATGCCCCCATACTCCCACATACATGATGCCAGACAAGCTGGCCATTTGTGAGAGGCAAAGTATTTTTTAGATTAGGCTTATTTTGATTGCTACCTGAATGTGAACTAGATCTACTTGGATAAATGTACGTTTGCCTTTTTTGCAATAAACTTTTAGGGAGATTTATTTACTGTACTCAGTATCATGCTTCTATGACTGGGCAAAGTCTGCTATATTAACCAAATATTCCCATAGTTCCTGTGTCAGCTCCCCCTCCCCCCCATTAATGCTTGTGACAGTGTTCCCTCTAAGCTGAGTTAGTGTGAGCTAGCTCATAGTTTTTTAGCCTCCAGCTCACAGATTTTTGTCTTAGCTCAGGAAGAATGGCTCCAGGGCCAACTAATTTATTCAGTAGCCACATCACTTGCTCACAACTTTAATGTCAGTAGCTCACAAAGCAGAATTTTTGCTCACAACACTCCACAGCTTAGAGGGAGTCCCCCCCCCCCCCTACCCAGCCTTCAGGTGTTTTCATGTGAAAGATCTGAAGTACAGTGAAGATGCTTCAAACAGCTGCCATACAAATGCATGAATAAGATTTACATTAACTAATTGGCATGAGCCTGTGCATGTTCAAAATGTTGCTTTTGAAAAAAGACATGAGCTCATGATCTGCACAATGGCTTACAATGGTTGGCGTTGCTGCGAACAAGAACATGGATAAGGATGTATGAAGATGCCCTTTTGTTTCTTTTTGTATTTTTATGTGGTTGTTGCGAGTTCTTGACTCACTGAGTTCTTTTACTCTGCTTTACATTTTTATAGGCCATTTTTATGCTTTCCATTGTCTAAATGCTCTTGATGACAGAGAACGACTTGCAAACGTATTCATTTTAATGGGAAATTCTAGATCACACCATCATCCTTATATTTCTTTTCTGTCTTGCCCTCAGCTTAGTCATCACATCTCAGTACGGTATATTCCGCTGTAGTTGGCATCCAGCTGATATAGCAAAGAAACAATCTGAGAGTTGAAAAATGGAAATGGTTTTTGCTTATACAGATATTGACAATGCCACCGTAAGCAGCTGTACTCTTTTAAGTCCATTAAAATATGTGGGCTTAGAAGAGTGTGATTTAGTGATATGGAATGTTCATGTTTCAAAACTTTTGTAGCAGAAGGCTTCCTAGCAGATTATGCCATGATATTACTCAGGGCTATTTTGGGGCAGGAACGCACAGGAACGGAGTTCCGGCTGGCTCCTGAGTTGGCCACACCCAGCAGGAACTCATTAGCATAATAGGCCACACCCAACAGCAGAAACTCATTAGGATTGGCTACATTAGGGGCATGTGGCCTAACATGCAAATTAATCCCTGCTACAAAAAAAAGCCCTGGGTTTTGACAACAAACAAGGTAAACAGAATAAGAAGCAAAAGGTGGGTGTGGCTGGATGACCACTCTTCTGACAACATGGGGGTGTGGCCTAATATGCTAATAAGCTGTGCTGACAGTGGTGTGGCCTAATATGCTAATGAGTTTCTACTGTTGGATGTGGCCTATTATGCTAATGAGTTCCTGGTGGGCTTTTTCTACAAAAAAAGCCCTGATATTACTAATGTTGTTTGCTGATGAACCTAGAGCAGTGATACTCTGTGGCTCAGAAGCCACATATGGTTGCCCCTGACCTGGATAGCCCAGGCAAGCCCAATCTCATCAGATCTCAGAGGCTAAGCAGGGCTGACCCTGGGAAGTACTTGGAAGGGTGACCTTCAAGGAATACCAGGGCTGGGATGCAGAGGCAAGTTATCAAGCCACCTCTCTGAAACATCCTAGACCCACTAGGGGTCACCAGAAGTTACCATGACTTCCAGGCTCGCAAGCATGTACACACACACAAACACACATACAAAAAAAAAAGTTTTAAAAGCTACATTTTTTTTTACATGCCACCTGTGGCTCTTCTGAGTATCATTGACCAGTATGGCACCTGCCACGTGTTCCTGGAAGTTAAGCAAGGCTATGGCCCTTTGGGGGGGGGGGGGGGTTGAGGTTAACAGGTGGTTCCCACAGCACAGTGTAGGGCTGCCAACATCCTAGTGGGGCTGGGAGTTATCCTAGAATTACATCGCTCTCCAGACTACAAGAATCAGTTTCCATGGAGGAAATGGCAGTGTTGGATGGTGGTCTCTATAGCATCACAACCCCACTGAGACCCCTCCTCTCCTCAAACTTCACTCTGAAGCTGTGATGGACAGCAAGCAATTGCAGGCTTTAAGCAATGTTGCTTGAGAAAGGGTGATTTGGACAAAAATGATGGACAGCTCACGGAGCTCCTTCTGATTGGGGGAAGTCTGCTTACTGTGGAATGGAACATGGAGCTGTTTTTAAAAAATCAAGCAGGAAGGTGGGGATCAGTTGAAGTTGGAGCTAGGGAGGAGAGTTAATGCAAAACTCCAAGTGAAGAGAAAAAGGTCTGATAAGCTCGGTCTGGAGTAGAGCAAGTGTGTTGTAGCTGCTGCAAATAACAGACTTAGGGTGGAAACAGTGAATCTGGCAAAGAAGAGTCAGAACCTCACCTATTCAAGCAGTGGGGATAAATCTCCATGTGTGAAAAACAGAAACACTGCTTGAGTGGAGAATTAGACATTCTTAGTAGCAGGGGTCATTTTGTAGAAAAAGAGGTGCAGGAGCTCATTAGCATAACTCATTTGCATATGTCACACCCACTAACATACCGAAAGTGTGTCAGAAGGCAACACCCACCCCTCAGGCTCCACTCCACAGGTGAGTGAAACTGACCCGCTCTTCCTCCATTCCCTTCCCCATCCAATACTTTGTGCAATAAAAATAAGCGTAAAGAACACACCCTCATTCTCTTCCTGCTCCCATGAAACCACCAGGTTTCAAGTAGACTTGAGATACCCAGGACATGTGCACCACCCATCCCTTTCCCTTCCCCTCCCCACAACAAGACACCCTGTGAGGTAGGTGGGGCTGAGAGAGGTCTTTTGAGAACTGCTCATGAGAGAACAGCTCTGAGAGAACTTGTGAATGGCCCAAGGTCACACCAGGAGCTGCATGTGGAGGAGTGGGGAATCAAGCCCGGTTCTCCCAGATTAGAGTCCAACTCCTGACCACTACACCAAACTGATGGGGTGGAAGCTGCTGGAGGGTTGGTGAAATTTCTCCAATACTTATGTGCCATGTGCCCAGATAAAAAATGGTATACTTAGAAAATTTATATGCCACCTTGAGCAAGTCTCCAGAAAAGCAGCACACAGTCATAAAAGGAACAATGATAAAATTATCAATATTAAAACAAAACATTAAAAACAATAAAGACCCTAGCAGGGCTTTCCCCGGGGTGCTGCGCCTCTGCACTGCTCGGGGAAGCCGAGGAGGGGGCGGGGCTTGGTCATGTGCCCACCCCCTGGGCTCCTCACTCCCGGAGCTGCGCTCCTGTGTGCTTCCGCTCCAACAGACCCCTGATTAGTAGGGAAGCTGATCAACCAGTTTACAGAGACAGCAGAGCTCACTCCCCGTGGAGAAAATGGCTGCTTTGGAAGGTAGACTCTATTGCGTTATAGGCAGCTGAAATCCTTCCTCTCCTCAAACTCCACTCTCCACAGGCAGCACCCTCAAATGTCCAGGAATTCCTCAAGCCAGAGCTGCAAACCTATCACAGAGAGATGTTCTAGCCATCCCATATTTCACAATACTAGAGCACTTTTAACATAGAGAAGCATTTTTTTAACAGCTAGACTAATAAAGACTTCAGGAGACCCTGAGCACTTACACACTGTTTTCTGTCATAAGTCTGGCTTTCCAGTCTTTCTCTTCATTACAGATACACTAGACTGGCTAAAGTTGAACCGTAGTGGCATGAGACAACCCAGCCTGGCTCACTCAGAATCAGACGAGGTTAAACTGAATTATCTGCCAACAAATAAACAATAGCTGAGTTTCAACCAAACCTGTAGCAGGAAAATCTTGGGGGGGGGGGGGGGATGAGTACAGTGGTGGTCAGCCCATCATTCTTTATTTACTTGATTATTTATACATTATTAGTTATTTACCAATTCTCTACTTGAGACTCGAAGTGGATTACATGGTATAGAACGTGGTAATCAAACAGCATGAGAGGTCTAATAAAAATGCAATAGGACTAAGCATACAAAAAATACAAAAAAATCAAAAAAAAATCAAACATGTTATGTCAAGCAATGCAGAAAATGGAATTACAAAAAATGAAAACAATGCTGTAAGAGCATGATAGAACATACAACAAATCAATAATATATATAAACCACACCCCCGGGAGACTTGCGCTCTGCTGATCAACATCTACTGGTTATCTCTGGCCCAAAGGATGTCCACTTTGTCTCAACCAGGGCTGGGGATTTTGCTATCCTGGCCCCACCTGGTGGAACATGCTCCCACTGGAGATCAGGGCCTTGCGGGACCTATTACATTTCTGCAGAGCCTGTAAGATGGAGCTGTTCTGCCAAGCGTTCGGTTGAGGCAGTGGACACCCAATTAGTTGGTTTCCCTGTTTAGAAGTTGCCCTGGCCATCTGCCCTATTTGGAGTCCTGGTGTTATGTGAACTTAGTATGAGTTGTTACCATCAGTCTGGCTTATGGGGGGGGGGTCTGAACGGTTATATCTAATTCACCATCTTTTTATTGTTTTATTGCTTAATGGTTTTAGTTGTTTTAGTTATAGTAATTTGTCTTAAATTGTTCATGCACTTTGTTGTAACCTGCCTTGAGCCTGTTATGGAAAGGGCGGGATATAAATTTAACTAATGAATTATCTATCTATCTATCTATCTATCTATCTATCTATCTATCTATCTATCTATCTATCTATCATCTTGTACACTGTGGCATAGACTAAAGCCCTGTTCTGGATAAGATTTATAAAAATGCCCTCCCAAGCAACTGTTTGACATAGTTAGCAGAATTAAAGAAGTGTGAGAGCCTTCTTCCAATTACTCAAACCTGAAACTGTAAATTCAACCTTCTTTTCTCTGTAAATCACTCACTCAAGGCTTCTAATGGTACCACCCAACACCCCTGTGGGCTTTTATAATCAGGTCTCTTCAGCTCTTCTAACTGCTCATTCTGGTCTAGCCAATTGCATAGAGAATTTATCCTTGAAATATTTATGACAGGATTCACACTTTTTACCTCCACTCCTTCCTTTACGAAGAAAATTTACACCTGAAAGTTGCATAACAGATTTCACACCAACCTGTAATGCTGATTGGAAAGGCATGACAAATGATTAGTGGGGCACCACCCAGGGGTCATTTGGGGCCAGAGAATGCTGGAGCGCTGCTCCGGGAGCCCAGGAGCAGGGACAAATGGCGGTGGTGACAAGCCCTGCCCCCAGCTCCCTGCCCCCGTGCTCCTTCTCTCTAGAGTCACACCGCAGAACCGCACAACTCTAGAGAGAAGGAAGAAGCCCCACAGAGGGCCCCCCGCACCATTCCTAGCTTGCCCTCCAAGGCAGGTGAGCTAGGAAGGGCCAGGGAGGTGCAGAGAGGCATTTAAATGCCCCCCGGCTTCTTCTGCCCACCCGCTGAAGTGAGCAGGCAGAAGAAGCTCCACAGAGGGCCCCCCCGCACCGTTCCTAACTCGCCTGCCGAGGCGGGTGAGCTAGGAAGGGCCCGGGGAGGGTGCAGAGAGGCATTTAAATGCAGAAGAAGCCCTGCAGAGCTCCCCCGCACTGTTCCTAGCTCACCCGCCAAGGTGCACGAGCTAGGAAGGGCCCAGGGGGGGTGCAGAGAAATGACCCCTGCCAGGGGTAATTTTGTAGAAAAAAAGGTGCAGGAGCTCATTAGCATAACTTCTTAGCATAACTTATTTGCATATGCTACACCACCTGACATCACCAGAAGAATGTCAGAAGGCAAGAAAGAAAGGAGAGGGAGGGAGGGAGGGAGGGAGGGAGGGAGGGAGGGAGGGAGGGAGAAAGAAAGAAAGAAAGAAAGAAAGAAAGAAAGAAAGAAAGAAAGAAAGAAAGAAAGAAAGAAAGAGAGAGAGAAAGCTGGCAGAGAGGGGACAGCTACTAATTCAAGCCTCAGAAATACCACTCTTCTGGGAGGATAGCTTCAGTGGTGGCTGAAGCCTTCAGAAGGCTGGTCGGAGGAACAAGGACCTCTCCAGGGGACGGGGTCATTTTGCTGCAGCCATGACACAAGCAGGCATTCCCCCGCGGGGGGGGGGAGGGCTGGCACCAACTCCCAGAGCTGCTCTCCCTCAAGCTCCTGCTCAAAATGACCCCTGACCCCTGCTAAGAGCAATCTACAATCACTTAAACAGGTTAAGTGATTGTAGGTTGTTCTTAGCAGGGGTCATTTCCAGCAGGAACTGCCAATGGGCAACAGCACCCCTTGCGCCTGATCTCTGAGCGGCTTTCCTTGCCTCTCCTCCCCGGGCCCGGAAAGGGTCCCTTTAACTGGCAATGGGCAATGGCGCCCGTTGCACCCGGCTTTGCCACTTGGAGATCAGGTGTCAGGGGTTTCCTGTCCTCCGGCCAGGAAGGGTCCCTTTAAGTGCCAATAGGCAATGGCACTTTTGCGGAGAAACGCGGGGTGGGGGGCATTTAAAACATGCCAGGTTTCCCTGCTGTGGGGCACCTAGAGAAAATCAGGCAGGGAAGCCAGGCATGTTTGCATGCCTATCCTTTCCTTCCCCAGGCAGCCCGCTGCAGAGGTTTGGCTGGAGAGAGGAAAGGCAGGCATGTAGACATGGCCCCTTCCTCCTCTGAGACTCTTCGCTTTTGTGGAGAAACTGGTGGGGGGGCATGTTTACATATCTTCCTTTCCCTTCCCCAGGCGGGGAACCCAGGCGTGCTTGCATGCTTGCCCTCTGCTTCTCCAGCCAGCCATCCTGGCAGGCAGAGGAAGGGGAGGGCAGGCATGGAAGCATGCCTCCTCCTCCTCCCTTCCCTATATGAGCTTCTCCACTGCTGCAATGAAACTTGGAGGGAGGAGAGAAAGGGGGGAGATTAAGAAAAGCATTTTAAACATGCCTGGGCTCCCTGCCTGCCCTTCTCCAGCTACCCCATGTCAGCTAGAGAAGGGAAGGCAGAGAGCAGAGCTGGGTGTTGCCCTCTGATACCATTCCGGTGTGGGATATGCAAATAAGGGGGTGTGGCATGGTTCATGAGTTATGCTAATGAGCTCCTGCACCTCTTTTTCTATGAAATGACCCCTGGCACCACCCCTTTTTGCACCACCGTGGCTACAGGCCTGGTTTCAACCCCTTGCTCCATGGTGTTCCCCAGAAAGACACTGGGACCACAGTGGGATTCTTGAATTTTGTCATCTCCCACCCAGTTTCACGTTTTGTTGCTGGGTAAACGGGTTGGCTAGTTAGGTGGTGCAAAGAGTTTGGATGTCATCCTCCTCCCCCACCCACCCCCCTTCCTCCCCAGAAACTCAACCTAAGTGGAGAAGGGGGAGAGAGGAAGGAAAAAGGGAGGGAGACACTGGCCTGGATCCAACCTGTGTCCCTAAATTTTTTTAAGGAAGGGGTGGTGACAAATTTGTAGATTCCTTCCTTCCCTGCAGCATAGCCACAAGAAACTGGGGGCGGCGGGGGGGGGGGGGTGTCAGCAGACCTTCAAGAACAATGTACTGGCCATCTGCAGCAGGAGGGGGGGAAATAGCAAAAATCACCATCTCCTTTTAAAGGAAACTTAAGTGCATTTAAATTATCTTAACAAGGTTAGATCCAGGCAACCCACTGAACTAATTTGGATTCCAAGTAATGTTTCCAGTGTGGGTGTTCTGCAGAACTAGGGCCAAGGAAAAGTACACGCTCTAATGTTTGCTTAGTGGGTTGGAAGGTGCTTGCTAAAGTCCTGATCTTTGCAAAAGTCTCTGTTCTTTTGAGCTCTAACTGCAGTGGCTGCCAAACAGACTATATAGTGTTACTACTTCTGGGATGCAGTTAATTGCATATTTAAATATTTAACTTTTGATCTTTTTAATGCTTTTTTTTCTAAGTGTAGTTGTGGCATTCAGACTGACCTGTAATTTAACTGAAAGCGGAAGAATTGAGCATAAATTGGGAGGTTGCTGACATCACAGAAGTGTAACAGTATGTAAATAGGAAGCCTTCTTTCACCAGCCCTACAGTGCTCAGAATGCAATTGAACACTGCTTGTAACCTGATTCCATGCACAACTTTTATGGGAGTCATTAGGGATTACACAGGAAGGTGACTCTAGTTTGTAAAGCTAAGTCTTAGAAATGTAAGAAATACCAGTGTCAAATGCATACCCATACCAACAGTTGGGAATACTTGCAAGGCTTCAGATATTCAGATATCTGCAGAAGAATAATGCAGAAGTTAGAATAGCATTGCTGTGGGAAGGTAAATCTCCCCCCCACCCTCCATACACTTTTCTAAGTATAGCCATTGATTTCCTTCATTCTGCCTTTTCTCTTATAAAAGAGGGGTTTCTCTTCCATTTTTCTTCTGTAACCTCAGCCCTTGCAGTTGTTTCATGTTGCACACACACCGCTCAGTGATGCTGTAGCAGGAGTCTAGGGTGGTTTGGAAGACATTGCCTGTCTCTGAACATCTACAGAGTGAAATTCTGAAATTTTACAGATGATGGGCTTGATTTGCACAAGGAAGAAGCAAAATCAAAATGAGGATTTCAGGAATGAGCAATTCCAAACAATCCCTAGCTGTCCCCCCCCCCCCCCCAATACATCCTAAGAATCAGTGGCAGAGTTCAGACTGGCAGTTTGGCCAAATATAGGCACTTTTCACAAGCGGATTAAGAGGGCCGGTTCACACAGCCACAGCTGTCTGGTGTTGCCATGCCATACTCAGCCCGTCTTGAAGCATTTTCATCCCACTTTAAAAAGGTACTGGTGAAACTGGTGTCAAGCCATCTGGGTGCACGTGGGTCCTGCTTCCTGGAAGTATGGGTGCAAATAAGCCACAATCAAGCAGCGCCGGTAATGTGAATGCGCTAATCCAGCAGGGATGCGCATAACCACCCATGTGGACTGTGCACTTGAGCACACAACTGCCTCCGGGGACGCTTCTGGCTCACGGAGTTAAAGCTCCCAGCCATGGGATCCTGCCTCAATTGCTGCTGTGCCTATGAGCCCATGCACCTACGCGCAGGTCGGCGAAACAGACCAAAGTTGCACGCAACCACAGCACTGCCACTAGGGGCTGCACTGCAGTGCAAATGATCCATTCTGCCTCCTCCCTGGTATGGTCCCGCATCAGTCTATGCAGTGTGACCGGAAAGCCCTGCAACAACTTGGCCCTGGTCTTTTTGCCCCGCTTCCCTTGCGCTTCATTCTGCCAGTCTGTCCTCCACCTGTATCACTGTAAGTTATTCAAATTTCTTTAATTCACAGGTGAAAGCTTTTCCTGTTTTAAAGGCCCACACATCTCTTTCAGCAGAACATTTCACGCCCCTCCCCAATTCCTATTAACAGGTCAAATAGTGGCTAGCCAGCATCAGGTATTGCCAAATACTGGTCAAGTATTTGTAAAATGTGATCTTTATTTAGAACAACAGAAAAAAAGCTGCTTTAATTATTGACATATTTGGTACTGTCGTAATTCCCTCCCCCCCAAAAAAACCCCACGGTTACTGTAAAACTAAAATGTTCTTTTTTAAAAAAAATCTGTGAAGGTTCATAACTCTTCCTAATGTTAGTTGAGGGTTTCATAAATGGGAACAATTCACCAAGGAGCTTTTTTCTTTGGCTTTATGCTGAAACGCCAGGGTCAGCCGACGGTTACAAAGACATTAAGAGAGAAATAAAGCTAATCAATGGCTACAATTAAGATAGTTTGCAGAGGCCCATAGTCAGGAGCTCAGAGACGACTTTAATTGCTGCAAGGGATGTCCCTGTGACAAGGCTGGAAGCAAACAGACCACCTTCCTGTCTTTGCGAACACACCATAATGGAAATGGAGTGTCAGACAATCTTTGAGCAGAATAAAATAATAGGCTGCCAACTAACATTTAACCTGGTAATGGATGTGCCAACACGAATAACACAACAAAGGTCCCGCAAGATGAGATGCAGGGAATCCATGTTCTCTTCTCTCCCCTCTCTCTACAGCTGTGTAGAGAGCCCGTATCAGCATACCCAGTGGTAGATCAGCTGCTGGGGTCCAGAGCTTCTGGCGGGGCCCACTACTGCTAATCTGCATTCTCTAACGGTACCTGCTTGCTTGCCATCGTTCATGCCCCCAGCTGTACACACTGCCCAGCACAGGAAAGAGCATGTGGGGGGTGCAAGCATCTGTGAACATGGAGATCATGGGAGGGTGGGGGAATGACACACAGGCATGTGGGTTGGTGGGTGCAAAGGGAGGCATGAGCAGGGGGGGGGTGCCACTTTGGGTCATTATGTTTTACCATGTATATGGAGAGAACGTATTACACACAGTCCTCTGCACAACTGCAGAAATCAGTAGATCCTAGTCCAACATTCTAATCTCAACAGCATGCTGGCTTCCTAGGGATCATTTATGATTTCTACCCTGCTTCCCCAGCTATGGATGTTTCTGTTTTGGGATCCAGGCCTATTACCCATGTGTGTTTCCCACCACTTTCAGCATATATGTCCATTAGGGTCTTTTCTCTCTCCATTTCTGAATGCATTTTCCTCCCTTTAGTGTTCGCCTCGTTTTCTGTTCGGTTTTTTCCTGTGTTTTCTGACAGCACTTTTGTGACGATTTTTTGTTGTTGTTTGCTTAAAAGTCAAAGCAAATCCAAGTTAGGGCTGCCAAGTCCCCCGGTAGGGCGGGGGAAACACCGGTTTTTAATACTTACCCCCGCTTTTTCAAAATTGGCCACGGGGGAAAAAATGGCTGCTGCCCTGCCTTAAAAGGGAAATGTTTGCAGAGAGCCTGCCCTGCAGTAAAAAGCCTCACCAGACATTTCCCCTTTAAGAATAGAGTCAGCAAGAGAGCTCCGCCCAGAGATTAAGGAGGTACTGAAGGGGCTGCTTTTGCATGTGGCTGGGGTAAGGTTGCAGGGCTGCTGTGGTAAGTTTCTCTTACAGCTCTTTTCCTTCTCTCTCTCTCCCTCTTTCTTTCTTTTTTCTGTCTGTCTGTCTCTCTCTCTGTCCCCATCCAGCAGAGGTCTATCAGTGGCTATTATTAGCCACAAGGTCTAAATGGAACCCTTTGTCTGGGGCAGTGATGCTCTGCATTCTTGGTGCTTGGGGGGCAACAGTGGGAGGGCTTCTGGAGTTCTGGCCCCGCTGCTGGACCTCCTGAGGGTACCTGGTATTTTTGGCCACTGTTGTGACACAGAGTGTTGTACTGGATGGGCTGTACTGGATGGGCCGATCCACTGTGGCTTCTCTCCTGTTCTTATGATATGAAAATCATATTTAGCACTTGTGTAGCACTTAGTGCTTCATATTCTGCCGAGATGAGGAAGGATTCAGTAGGGCCGTTGCTCAGTGATAGAGCATCTGCTTGACATGCAGGAGGTATCAGCCTCTTCAGCTAAAAAAGGATCAGGTAATAGGTGACATTAAAGATCTCAGCCTGAGACCCTGGAGAGCCACTACCAGTCTGAGTAGTCAATACTGACCTTGATGGACCAATGGCCTGATTCAGTATTAGGAAACTTCATGAGTTCATGTGTCAGCATGTGGAAGCAACATCACAGGATGTGACATCACAAAATGATGTCACTTCCTTTCTCCTGGCTCCACCCCCAAAGTCTCCTGGCTCCACCCCCAAAGTCCCCAGATATTTCCCAAGTTGGACTTGGCAGCCCTATCCATAATGGTTTCATTTGATTTCCCCCCCAGGCCTTTGCCTCCCCTTAACAACTACTCCTCCACCCATGACAATGTTGTTCTGCCCCATTCAACCACCTTCCACCATCCTGCCTCCTTAATTGCCGTACAATCACCATTTAATTTCTTCTTTAGTTTTTTTTTTAAATAGCAGTATGAGACTAGTGATGAAATGCTACTCAAGAGTTTAAATCCCCAGTACCCATTTATTTATTTGTGTGCAATGAAAATTTAGCGATAGGACACTAGTGGATGGCCACCTCTCAGCTGTTCAGTTTTTGAAATGTTTGCTGTGCATGTTGGCTCTACTATATCCTTGTAATGATTTTATTAAATGCACCCAATAGGACTCATAAAAAGGAGCATCAGATGCATTGCCACTACCATTCACCTAATTAAATGATGGGACTATTCCTCTGCCTTAGTGCACTAAGGAAATGCACCATTTAAAAGAAACATGAAGATCGGAGCATCCCACCTTTCCATTGGCAATCGAACGCTAGGGATTTTGAGAGCATTGTTCAATCGTGCGGTTGTTCAGCATGGTTTCCTTTTGTGTGTGTTTTATTCTCGCCCCATATTTTCCTTTTCCTACAGCAAATGGTGCCTTGTAAAGTTTTGGGGATGCAACCATTCTGGCAGTCTCCAGTGGTCTAAATCAAAATGGTGCTTGAGCCACACTGACCTTCTGCAAATCACTGAACAGAGATTTGCTCGGGATCTGTCTGTTTGGAGGAAGAAATGCAGTGGCACACCGAGATTCTTTAACACATTGCCAAGATGGCGACCAGCAAGTAAATGCAGAATCTCCAGAAGAAATGCCAAGCCTATTTTCAAAAAAGAAAGAAAGAAAAGAGGCTCACAGCCAAAGATGCCAATCAGTGACATTTTAAATGTTTGCATCAGAGCACAGCTGTGCTCTGCTCAGCACATTAGCACTGAAAGACATGTGCGAACAGAAAACCATGCAAATTTGCAAGAGAGGGCAGAAAACTGGCGTTATTGCGATGGAGTGCTCGTGAAAATACAAAACAAAAACAAACCTTTGTCACCACCCACCACCAGGGCTATTTTTGGGCAGGAACGCACAGGAACAGAGTTCCGGCTCGCTCCTGAGTTGGCCACACCCAGCAAGAACTCATTAGTATAATAGGCCACACCCAACAGCAGAAACTCATTAGGATTGGCTACATTCGGGGTATGTGGCCTAACATGCAAATTAATTCCTGCTACAAAAAAGCCCTGGGTTTTGACAACAAACGAGGTAAACAGAATAAGAAGCAAAAGGTGGGTGTGGCTGGATGACCACTCTTCTGGTAACATGGGGGTGTGGCCTAATATGCTAATGAGTTTCTGCTGTTGGGTGTGGCCTATTATGCTAATGAGTTCCTGTTGGGCTTTTTCTACCAAAAAAACCCTGCCCACCACCATGTCATGAGTGACATCCCCACCCCACATAGGAAAAGTACAATCCTTTGTTTTACATGGAGAAAAAAATGCACCAGAAATCAGAAAACCAAAAATCTGGAGGAAAAAGAATGGTGTGTAATGCAAGTACAGAATCCAAATACAAGATTCATGACTCGACTGCATGAAAATCTGGGGTAAACTGTGCGTGCATAATAGGCCCCAGTCATGGATGAAAAGAGACCAAGGCCTTTTGAAGAACACAACATTTTTTTGTTGTTTCCCATATTTCTAATCCTTGGCATGTTCCCCCCCCCCTCCCTTTTTGGCCATTTCCAGCATCAATTTAAGCATTCTGATATAGATAATATCATAGAGCTAGGCCATTGACTGGCTAAAATATATATTTGTTGGCTGTTAAATGAGTCCTGATGAGCTCAACATGGGCTTGCTCCAAGAGATCACTTAGATGCTATAGCAAAATGTGAACAGAATTACAGGGGATATGATTTGGCAACATATAGTGGATTTCAGGAAGAATTTTCTGCTCTAGATAGAACACACCTGTTCCCAAGTGTAGCCTTCTCATTTGCATAGTGCCTGCAGGCCAAAAGAAAACCCCCATTACTGGTAGGCTTGAAGTGCACAATTTCTATCCCATATAAAATCTGAACATTTCCATGCAATTTGGCCCTTTACGCATAGATCTTTTGCACAGTTTAGTTAGCATTTAACAACACAGTTTTTTGTTACCCGTAAATATGCAGTTTGGAGATATGTTGCAAGAGGGACTTAAAGTACAATCCTCATCCTTCTAAGGCCATAGAAGTTAATCAACTTTGAAAGGTATAACTTTCTTTAGGACTGTACTATTAGGATGCAGTCCTAAGAACACTTCCCTGGGAGTAATCCCAACTAAATAAAATGGGATATAGTTAAGAGTAGACCTGGTTAGGCGTTTCCTAATGATTTCCAAATGATAAGCAATTTCTATTTCCTACTGATCAGTAACAGTACTGCCAACTATCTTCAATTTGCCTTTCCCCCAAAGATGCTTAATTTGGAGAGATGTGCAGAAATTTTATCCCACCCTAAGTGGCTCCTCCATCCCAAATTTCAGGCAGGCAGGATAAACATCCTTGTGAGGGAGGAGAGCCACAAAAGCCACGCAAGGGCCCTGCACTGCCATTGGCCTATCTGTGTTTTAAAATGGCCGGGGCAGGGACAGGGCTGCAGCAGGCAGGACAGCCTCTCCTCCACTAGACTGGAACCTGATAAAGAGGTGGGCCCAGCTGGAGAAAAGAAGGGAAGAGATTGGAAGAAGAAATTGGATTTATATCCCACCCTTCACTACCTGAAGGAGTCTCAGAGCAATTTACAATCCCTTTTCCCTTCTCCTCCCCACAACAGACATCCTGTGAGGTAGGTGGGGCTGAGAGAGTTCTTTTGAGAACTGTCATTAGGGCTGCAAAGTCGAACTCACCTACTGGCGGGGGGGAGTCCTTCTTCGCCCGGGAGCCTCCCTGGTGCGCGAAGCATGCATGCCCAGTGACATCACCTGGAAGTGACGTCACCACGTTGGGGGCGTTGCCAGAGCGTCGCCCTGGCAACGTCTCCAACGTGGTGATGTCACTTCCAGGTGACGTCACTACGCTGGGGAAGTCGTCCACGCTGGACGACTTTGGGGGCAGGGTTCCCCCCGCCGCCCAAATGCCGGCTGGCGGATCGGGAACCCCTATAGTGGGGGATCCCCCGCCCCCCCGGCTGACTTGGCAGCCCTAACTGTCATTGAGAGAACAGCTGTGAAAAAACTTGTGACTGACCCAAGGTCACACTAGCAGCTGCATGTGGAGGAGTGGGAAATCAGACCCGGTTCTCCCAGATTAGTGTCTGTAGTCGTAACTGCTACACCAAACGGGCTCTCTTAAGGGGAGACGGACTGGAAGGAAAAGAGGCTGCCCAGGACACGCCAAGGGGAAGACATAGTTGTAAACAGCTCATGCAAGGAAGGAGCTAAGATGGCTCCCAAGGAAGAAGAAGATCTGGGCCTAGAAATAAATATTTTTAGGGTTGCCAGGTCCTTCTGAAAATTAGTGTATACCAGGAGTGGGAGGGAGGCCTAGGCCTTGTTGCTGGTGTCACAATGACTCTTTGATATTTTGGCAAAAACTATTGTAAAAATGGCTTCTTCCCTAGAGTTTTTGCCCAAATTCTAGAGCCTCACTGTGATGCTGATGATGTGATGACATCACTTCCTGTGCACACTTCCCCAGTTGATAAGTCCTCCCACCAGCAAGCTGATCAGTGGGGGACAGGGGGTAGGAAATCCTCCACCCGCAGCTGGGGGCTGGCAACCCTAGAAGAGGACTAGGCAGCAGAGAGCAGCTCCAGGCAGAGCCACTCCCTTCGTGAGATGGGGCCAACAACTTGCTGCTTATCCCTATAGTGTGCTACTTGGATAGACTGAAACAAAAGCCATGTGTGGGGAAAGGAAACTGAAAGCAGAGTGCAAATCACAGGGCATTGTAACACCACCATAAAAACGGCTGTGTCAATTCAGGACAGAAAATGGGAGGAATTTCATTCAGATCAGTTGCTCTTCCAAGGTTAACAGACAAGGTATACTGATAGGGTTGCCAGCTCCAGGTTTGGAAATACCTGGAGATTTTGGGGGGTGGAGCCTAAGAAGGGCAGAATTTGGGACTTAATGCCATAGAATCCAACTTCTGAAGCAGCCATTTTCTCCAAGTGAACTGATCCCTATCACCAAGGATATCAGTTGTAATAGTGGGATATCTCCAGCTACCACTTGGAGGCTGGCAACCCTATACTAAACTTGGATTCTGCTGACATTCCCAATACACATTCCTATTAATCTGGGTTTATCTCAGTGACATCCCCATCCTCTAATCTGAAAACACAAAACATGTCCCCTCTCAAAAAAATAATCTAACTTTGTCTTTCATTTCCAGCCATCAGAAATTAATGATGTGACTGTAGAACTCGATTTGCCTAAATCACTCAGGCCCATTCATCCTGTGTTTCATTTCACTTTGCTCAAGTGGAGACCTTGACCAGCAGCCCCTCCACCTCTGATGGTGAATGGGGAACCCCATCAGGAGGTGCAAGAAATTTTGGACTCTAAACTTAAGCTCAACCACCTTTATTACTTTATTAGCTGGAAGGATTTTGACCCTTCGCACCACAAATGGGTGCAGGGTGAACATGTTCATGCTCCAAGACTTGTATGTACATTTCATAAACATTTTCCTTTGAAACCTGGGGGGTGGGTGGGTAAGGTCCTCGGGGTGGCAGAATGTCAGACCTTGCCATTATTCAGCTTGGTTGCCACGAAGAGGGAGGTAGCTTGGAATGTTTGGTTTTGGTTCTCAGCCACTCCATTATCTACATTGGCCTGCTTGGGTAACCTTGACTGTATGTTCTGCCTGGTATAAGTTTTCTCTTGTGAACCAGTGTCCGTTATTCTGGTGGGCTCCTACCTGCTCCTGATTGGTCCTGAGTCATTAGTATGATGTATGCTGTGAGCATAATTGCTTACATCACACCTTTTCTCATCAGTTCTAACAAAGTTTACGTTATGCACATGAATCCTATCAAGGTCTCAATAAACTGCATTCCTTTGAATGACTGGTGTTGCAAACTGATTTACTCAGGGGTTTGACAGCAGAAAATTCGTATATTTTAGTCATGTCCTTGGATCCAGATATTCTAGTGACAGGATCTTAGTTCAATAAAGGAAATGATGTGACATCAAAGCTGAATCTGATCCTCCATTAATGTGATGATGCAGCTTGGCAGATGTAGTTGAAGATGATGATTTGGAACTAGTTATAATATTATAAATGGCAACCAAAATAATGGTAGCTGTTTAGTGAGAAAAATAACATTGGATTGGTTCAGTCAAGTCTGGAAAGTAGATTTCATCACTTATAACATACATGGCACTGCCTTATTCTAAATCAGACCCTTGGTCCATCCAGAACAGTATTGTCTATTCAGACTGGTAGCAGCAACCCAGGGTCTCAGGCAGTGTTTTTCTCACTACCTGGTCCTTTCAACTGGAGATGCCAGGGATTGAACCTGAGACCTTCTACATTCCAAATCAGGACATCCTTCCACTAAGCCAAAGCCCCTCCCCAGTGCTGACTAAAACTTCAGTTGGGATTCTGTAAAGCTGGCTTGGAAGACTTATTGTGCAATGCTACATTTGTAGGATTGTGCTAATTGGAAAGTAAGCACTGCAGTGGTTGCATGGCTTATCAATGTCTGACCAGTTCTAGCAGATCAAACCTGCATGGAGAGCACACCTGTAGCTCTTAATCTGCAATTTGAATTGATTGTTTGAGCAATGATATGATACCAGCAATTATACATAAAAATGTTACACAAATTATATAAAAATTAACAAATAAAATGCATTAGATTAATATAGAACTACAGTAGGCTTTAGAAGTTGCACAAAACCTGGTTGCTTTATGTACAATCCAAGGCTTGTGGTCTAAGAGGAGAAAGGCAATATATGAATCCTCAGATCTACCTGAATTTTTTTTGGCAAAGTGGAGCAATGAAATCTTGGCCGAGGACAGATTAGAGTTCTGCCGCGCTCCTGTAGCGCGGCAGAACAAGCTGGGGCAAACTGCCCTGCAGCGCAGCATTCAGATGCTGCCGCAAGGAAGCCGCCCGCAGCGTCCACACTGCAGGCGGCTTCCGGTGGCGGCAGCAGAACGCCATGCGGCTCCGCCTGCCTGCACGCGTTCATACCTGCCGGAAGTGGGTGGAACGCGCGTGCAGCTGCTGGGACACCACTTGGAAGTGGTGCCCGGCTGCTGCGGGAGGAGTGCGCACCGCCAGATGAGGTGAGTCTGGGGCGCATCCGCGGGGCAGATGTGGCAGTGTGGATGCCCGCTCTGCCTATGCTTTTAAAGCAGAGGCAGAGCAGGCCAGACTGCCAGTCTGTCCTCAGCCCTTGTCAAAGGTCACAATAAACAGGGCAATTCAAGAGGACAGGCCCAACAGTTTCAACTTCCCTTCTTCCACAAGGGCATGAATGTTCCTCCAAGAGTGCAGTGGGCAGGGCATGGTGTTGGACCAAAGTTAAAGCTTTTTCTAAATTTGGAAACTAGAAGATTGGTTAAATAATTAGAGGGCAACAACTTCTTGTCCCTGATGAAATAATATTTTGTGATAAGCCTTAATTGATGTTGTAGTTCAGTATCCCAAATCCTTTGCTTAATAATTGATTTGGCTTTTGAGTATCCCTGGGCTATTACAGAACTGGGAGGATACACCAAAGTTGGAAGTTTCTCTGAAAGGAGCCTTTTCCATTTGGACTGAAAAGTGTCTATTAGTGTCAAAGGAGCAAGTCCAATCTACAACTGAAGTGCACCTTTTTGCTTTGCAATGCTTTCACACATCTCCTCATTGAATTAAGCAGCTGCCTTTGTATTCCATTATCCAGGGGTGTAGACTTTTTAAATCCCCGGGGGGGGCGGGGGCTCTTTCGTGCGCGCGCACAAAGCGCGCGCACGCACGGGACCATGTCCCCGCCGCTTTTCCCCCACCCCCCCCGGCCAGCAGGCCCGGTTTCTTACCGCCTGCTTGGGGCGGTCACGGAGCAAGCCAGCTCTAGAAGACAGGGGGCAGGCCGCTCTTTGAGGAGCGAGGCTCCCCGCCCCACCCGCCGCCAGGGCTCCTTTTGCCTTCCCCACCCTCGGGAAGGATTGACGCTTTTTCCCAAGTAGAAAGGAGGGGAAGGTAATGAGCGCGGGGCGGGATGGCAGAGGGCTCCGGGGGAAGGAAGGGGAAAGGCTCTGGCTGCTCCTTCCTTCGCGGGTCTCTCGGGACGGGAGGCGGAGGAGGCCAAAGTATGCAGGCTGTTGCGCTGCAGCATGTGGGGTTTCGTCCGCCTTCCCAGGAAAGGGGCCTGGGAGGTCGCGTGGGCGGCGACTCCACGCCGTCTCTCTCTCTCTCTCTCTCCCGGACTGATTCAGCCACAGTTCTGGGAAGAGTTTCGTCTTTCAGCAGAGTCCCTGTGCCCGCCCATCGCCGGATCTTGCCCTCCCTCCACCCCCTCTCCTTGGCGGCTGCCTTTTGCCATGCCCGGCACCCCCCGGGCTCCCGGTGGCCGTCCCCGCCTCCCCCACCGGCGGGCGCTCCATTTTCCCGGGGGTGGCTGAGCCCCCCCCGGGAAATTTCGGGGGAGGCTCGAGCCCTTGAGCCCCCCCGTAGTTGACGCCTATGCCATTATCTTACCATACCTGGCAAATTATTCATGGGAGATTTCTTTTTATTACCCACAGTTTGCATGTGGCTCCCCAGTCATCGATGCTTCCATAGTGGTGCAACGGGATATTTATTGCCCATTCATTATTCACAGTTGTTTACTATTTCTTCAAACCTCTCCAGCTGAACCGGTTCGTCACAAGGCAAAAATCCCCTGGCAGCTATAATCAGTTTTTCCCACCGCACATAAATAGCTCAAATGAAAAAGTGCAGCCTGTAATATTTAATATTACCTTGTAAAATCACTGCAGAATGACTGTCATTAGAGTTTCATTCCCCCTCAAATTTTCTCCGTATTTTCTCTTTATTAAGGAATGCTGAAGTTGATGCCACGTGTCAAACTTCCCAAGGAAAATACGAAAGCTGGGTGTTGATGAGTTGATTCTGTCTGTCTGATGGGCCAATGGTTAGGACTCCACATTCTCTAATGGAGACAGGGAGGTACTCAAATCAAACCATGTTGCATATGCAGGAGGATTGCTTTCCTCAGGTGATGTTTTGATTTTCAGAAACCGGTAGACCATGAAAACTCCTGTGGTCACATTTCTAGCTACAAGACAAAAATCTCCTCATGAGCTGTAATCGTATCTTTGTACTATTCAGGTTACCCAAGCTGACCTTGCATTCCCACATTTATTTGGCAGTAGCAAAAAGCAATCTTGTCGCACACCGCAGGAGACTCTGCCGCTGCCCAGGCATTATACGCTGCTGGACGTGAGTGACTTGAATTCTGAGCTGTGAAAGTGTGACGGCAATAAAGGGGAGGAGGAGGCACTGGGAGCAAACAGTGGGAGGAAAGGTGGGAGTGTTTTGAGCATAATCAAAAACCACTTGGACTTGGCAAGATGAAGTGCCAGCAGAGCAGAGGGAGGGATACATCTGTGTCCCTGGAACCAGTCTGAGTATCTAGCCTGGAAATAAAGAAGTACAGTTCCTGACCTGTGATGGACAATTTTCATGTGAATATTAAAGGTGAATGACTTTATGGGGGAGATGTAATCCTGAGAGATAACATTTTGCATTACGGTAAGAGAGATTGTGTGGACCAAGGTATGTTTCTCATTCCGCACAAGGGCTGTCTGTTGCCTTCTCCCATACAGATGGTGGTCAGGGACAAGTTGAACACCCAGAGTAGCGCAGGGACTCAGCTCAGATGCTGCTGGTGGCAAAACGGGCTCTAGAGGTAACAGCAGACAAAGCATGTCTCCTCCTGCAGCCCCAGTGACCAGGAGTGAGGCAGGACCCTGTGGGTAGGCTAGCCAGCCTCCAGGTGTGGCTTAAAGACCTCCCAGAATTTCAACTGATCTCCACAGTATGGTGGGGCTATTTGGGGCTCTGCCCCCTTTCTTAAAGGGACAGCCCCACAAGATTTCCCCCTGAAAACTTTTTTTTTGCCTTTTTTAAAAATTTCTTTAAAAGTTCGCACTCCTGTGCTAAGCCGCGCACCAATAGCACAGCCTGGAGTCAGGGTGGTGGAGAGAAGGGCCCTCCCCACCTCAGCTCTTCTGTCTACACCTGCAGTCAAGCTTGGAAGCTGGAGGCGGAAACTCCTGCCCCGGGGCCTGTGCCCAAAGTGTGCTTTGCAGAGGCCATGCCCCAGTGGAAAGGTGGCCTAGACAAGAAGAGCCTGTGGGAAAGCACTGTAGGGCTGCCAAGTCAGCCCGGGGGGTGGGGATCCCCCTCTACAGGGGTTCCCGATCCGCTGGCCAGCATTCGGTTGGCGGGGGAAACCCCACCCCCAAAGTCGTCCAGCCTGGACGACTTCCCCCGCACCGGGCGACGTCACCGGAAGTGACGCCATCACGTCGGGGGCGTTGCCAGGGCGACGCTCTGGCAATCGCCCCAAAATTCTATGATACTGTAGAGTTTTGGGGAGATTGCCAGAGCGTCGCCCTGGCAATGCCCCCAACGTGCTGACGTCACTTCAGGTGATGTTGCCTGGCGCGCGCGCTCTGCGCGTGCGCCGGGGAAGCTCCCGGCCAGCAGAGGACTCCCCCCCGCTGGTAAGGTGAAGAGACTTGGCAACCCTAAAGCACTGGCATGTTGCAGAAGGTCCCGCTCCCCTCCAAGAGGCCCAGGCAGGCACGTTTTGCAAGTGGCAAGACAGTTTCTAAGGTTGTCTGTGTTTCAAATGCCTTGCCAGTGAGTAGCAGGCAAGGCCGGGAGAGCTCCTAACCATAACCCTAATCCTAACCTTACCCTAAACCCTAACCCAAATGCTAATCTTAACCCCAACCCTTACCCTAACTCCTAACTGTAACCCTAATCCCTAACTCTAACCCCAACTCTCACCCTACCTGATGGCTTGCAGGAGACCACTTAGTAAGTTCATGGTGAATGTGAGATCAGAACTGGGAAGCTCACAATTTTAGCCACTGTTTTTTGTTTAAACATTAAGATTTACAGTTTTCCTGCGCCATAGTCTGCTTTTCCTGCAGAAATATCTCTACTTTGAGCATTTATCATACAAGCTAATTTTCTTGTCAGCATTTATCCTACACTCACAGGCTTCATTGTATCACTCCAAAGTCCTTTGCATGATTCATGATGGGAACCAGTTTTCTTATCAGGTTTGCAATAGCCGGAAAACATGTGCATGCATAATGGGAACAATAATGGAGGGATAACTCAAGAGCTTTCCAAGGTGACTGCCCATATATTGACCCGCTGGTATAGCCACGTTTTAGCATACCTGCCCAATTTTAAAACAAAATGCAGAAGTTGCTTAGAAGAGGTCCTGACATAGTAGAGATGCTGTAAGAAAGTCTGGTTCATTTGTCTAAATGAATGGGCTATACAGATCTTACCAACTGCTTTAATCCAATCTCATCTATAATCATCCAGTTACTTATGCATCCTGTCTCTATCTAGCCCTTCCTTGCAAGTAATCCCACCTCCATCCCCTCTCTACCTATATGTAATGGTTGGGGATGTCTTGTTTCATGGTATCTGAAGAAGGGTGCACACAAAAGCTTATACCTTGAATAAAACTGAGTTGGTCCTCAAGGTGCCACTGGACTGAAACTTTGTTCTGCTACTTCAGACAACATGGCTACCCACCTGAATCTGTGCTGTAGTGGTTAGAGAGTTGGCCTAGAATCAGGATGGCCAGGGTTCAGATCCCACCATCTGCCAGGCTGGGTAACCTTGGATGCATTACACTCAACCTAGTTTATATTACAGGATTGCTGTAAAGATAAATTGGAGAACCCTGAATACCACCCTGAGTTTCTACAGAGTTTTTGGATTATCAGTCATGGGAATGTGGCTGTATGCATGTAGCTAGAAGTAAGGGAACCTGCTAGCACTGGGGTTCCTAGGGTCCCTCTGGCCACCAGCAGGTCTTTTTGTGGTGAAGGAGTGAGAGTAGTCTCTTCTGTCCAAAAGTCACATAATGGTAAGTGGGGGGGTTGTGGGTCCTCCAAACTGATGTCCAGTTGCTCAGATGTCCAATTTGGTGTAGTGGTTAAGTGTGTGGACTCTAATCTGGGAGAACTGGGTTTGATTCCCCACTTCTCTGCTCACAGCTGCTGGATGACCTTGGGCAAGCCATAGTTCTCTCAGATCTGTTCTCTCAAGGACAGCTCTGGAAAGAGTTCTCTCAGCCCCACCTACCTCACAGGGTGTCTGTTGTGGTGAGGGGAAGGGAAAGGATTTTGTAAGCCACTCTGAGACTCTGAGTGAAGGGTGGGGTATAAATCCAATCTCCTCCTCCTCTTCTCTTTGGAGGAAAAAAATTGCACAAATGTGGCATTCGCTTGACTGGATTTTTTTGTGAGCACCCACCACACATTTGACAGTATCTGTATGGTGAAGGGACTCATTTATCCTTCTCTCCTGTGAAGATTCTCAGTCTCCTAGTAAATGAGTAAGCTAGACCAAAGACTCTGAGCTGTGGAATCTGAGTTCACATTTCCTTAAACACTTGGGGCTAGAGATCATTTAAAATACCAAGGTATGGTCCAATAATTTATTCACTTGCTAATTGTATTTCTAGACCTTTTCTTTCTTTCTGGCTCAATGCTGTTTACAATGAAACAAGTAAATTGAAATTGATCAGAAACCTGACATATTGAAACCAGGTACACAATCATCAAAATGAGACAGGAAAAGGTCCATCTAAACTAGGAGTCCCTGACTTTTTTGAGCCTGTGGACACCTTTAAAATTCTGACGTAGGGCAGTGGGCACAGTGACAAAATGGCTGCCACAGGAGGTGGAGCCACCCATAAAATGTCAGAAAGTGAGGTTATGTATAACTCTAATAGTAACATTCAACATTTCAGGCAAAAGCTCTGTTCAGCAGGATGCCTTTTAATTTGTACAGCCAATCAGAAACCTTGCTTGGCAAAACCCCATCTAGCCCTATCCACTTCCTAAAAGCAATTGATGGGCACCAGGAAAGGTGTTGGTGGATGCTGTGGTGCCCCATGGGGCACCACATTGAGGACCCCTCTAATCTAAACAATAAAGACTTACACTGTTGTCTGAACTAGATGAGGGAAGAGGCAGCCTTTACTTCAACTGGCAGCCATAGAATGGGGCAACCATAGAATATATTCTTATCCTGGCAGTCACCGATGTCACCTGCTTCAATGAGGGGAAAGAGGCCAAACCTTCTTGTAAGGATCTTAGCACCCTTCCAGGCCTATGAATTTTGTTTCAGATTGTTTGAACAGTCTGAATCTTATGTGAATACATGTTCATAGTTATAATGTTTATTGCCTTAGAATAAAGGTGAGACTTCGTTCACTGGCTCAGATAAAAGCTCTAGGAAGTTGATAATGGTATCATATAGATTGTGGTCTACCAGTTTTAGGAGGCATAGCTAAGAAGATGTAGATACTGCAATTAAGGAAAAGCAGACAAAGAAGAAAATATATTCACATACATATTCAGTCTGAATTCTCTCCTTCCCCCCCCCCTCTCTCTCACACACATAATGAGATGTCAAGGATGGAAATTAGATTTTTATGGTTTTCCAGAACAGTCTTTAGACCTAGAAAAAAAAAGAAAGCCAAAAAACCCCACCCAAAATAAAAACCTCAAGCACATTTCAAAAACCAATATTTTTAGCATTCAAGCTAAAAAATTCTTAAACTATTAACACATCTTGGGATAATAAACCACACTATACTTTCCCCCCCCCCTCACATGCTGTGTGATTATTTGTTTTCAAACTGCATAATGTTTCTTTTAATGGAAATTTAATAGGATTTGAAGGATGGGAGAAGCTCAAAAGATTAACTTCCTCCCTCAGTCACTGACATCAAAACAGTACCCTCAGACTCAAACATTTTGAGTCCCGTATCCTATATGTATGTAACAGATAAGTAGCCAGTTTACAGTAGGGATGCTGTGTGGAATTGTAGGTTTGTGGACAGCAGCAAGTAAACAAAGGAGCTGCTGAGTCACATGACTGAGACAGAGGGGGGCCAGAAAACTCAGAATTCTCAGTGAGTGACAGATAACTGTGAACAACTGACTGTTAAGGAAAACAGTTGGAGAGAACTCTGAGGAGGGCAGAAGACTCTGGGCTCAGTGGACTCAGCCATATAGCAGTTTAAGTGGGAAACTGTGGCTGAATAACCCTCTGAACTGGTACCTTCTAATATAAAGAGGAGAGTGACCAGAGAGGGGAAAGTATAAGATTGCAGTAGTCACAAACTCAAAATACACTGCTCCAAAGGAACTTATAAGGTGGCTAAGGAAGGGCTAAGGGTCTAGAGGAGTCAGGAAAGCTGGGGTTGTCACAAAAGTAGACTCAAGAGACCAGACAAATAAATCCCAAAGGTTAACCACCAAAAAATTATTGGATAGCAAAGTCAGAGGAGGATTTTGTGAACTAAAGAACATCTAGGTTATACGGAGAGTACTAAGCCTACAGCATATGTGAAGGCAAAGTAATATGTTTATTCAACAAAGAAACAAAATATCCTGGGTAAATACATCCCATCCCCCTGTTGAGTTTTCTGTGTAATAAAGAGCTGGGCTGTTTGACTGTTATATGCATGGGTGCCTGATTTTCTGGTGAAGGCTTATATAGGGCAGTTGTCTTCAATATATAAATAAGTTACCTCAGACCCCAAAGAGACTACTTTTATAAAGAACTGGTCAGCTTTCAGGAAGCAGAACTGATCAGTCACTTCAAAGTAAAATAAACCGAATCCAGTACAAATATAGAGAGTAGGTAGGAACGCCCTAGCTTGATCACCACAATGGCCGGGGAGAAGTCATTGTGTTATAGATACTATGAACTTTGACAGGAGATTGTGCCGTGTTGATCACCCTGGATCACTTGAGATCTTTAGGAGGGGCCATAGCTCAGTGGTAGAGTATCTGCTTGGCATGCAGAAGGTTCCAGGCTCAATTCCTGATCTTCAGTTAAAATATGTGGTTGTAGGTGATGTGAAAGACTCTCAAGAGCCACTGCCATTCTGAATAGACAATCTGTGATGGACCAATGGTCTGATTCAATATAGGACATCTTCATGTGTTCTGACTGAGTTGCCCTAGTAATGTGTTTTCTTCTTTCCTGAAGAACTCTGGCTGTCCCACCCTATCAAAGTATAATATTTTGGCTGTTTGCTTAGCCCAGAAACTTGAGGGAGGGATTGGGAGCCCCCTTTAACTCTAATGGCACTGGAGACATTTTTATATTCCAAATCAACAAAACATTTTATTCAACATAAAGGGCGAAAGTCAGGTGAAATCAGGGGTAACATTTTTGAGGTAACTCAATATTGATAATGCTGAGTTAAAATCAGTACATGCACAGACATTAGTTCTTATGTTACAGGCTGAGATTTTCCTAAGCTATTCAAAGTTACCTAATATCTTTGTGTTGAAAGGCTTTTGTTCCAGTGTTTTCTACAAACACTCCAGTACACTTTCTTTGAGTATTCTCTAATTCTTTTGGTTTCCAGAAGGCTGGTGCACTCTTTCCAGTACACATCCCCTCCGTGTCTTGAAACACTAGTAGTCATCTTGAGTTTTTAACTGACACGTAAGGTTTCTGCACACAGTTTCTAACCACACCGGACCAGGGATCTCTGTACACCATGTTTAACTAGGTAGGGAAATTCTTCCCTCTCTAGAAGATCTGTCCCCTTTCCTTGGCCCAGATGGGAAACTCTGTCTAACTACACACTGGTCCTTGCTAACTTTTCCCAGTTCTCCTGTCTGTGTTAGACTGCTCTCAGTCAGGGCTGAATTCTGAAACTGTCAGTACATGACTCTTCTCAGCTAAGGCTGAAATCAGACTCAATTCCCCTCAGCATCCAGTTCAGAAATCTTTCTTTGCTTAGTTGATGCTAACCAATGAGATCTCTTGGAACAGCCTGTCACTCAAGGCTCTCTGGCTCTGTGAAGAATTAACCCTTCACAGTCCTTTACCTGTTTGTATAGCACTACTAAGCTTTAAAAAGTGCAGTCCGTCACAGGGGGAAACTAGAAACTCTCATTAGATTGTGTGGGGACACATATCCTGCCAATTGCACTGAATTGTACTGTTTGTAACTTGTAAACAAGATTCAGCCTCCTCACAAACTGCTGAATGGTGAACAATCAGCTGGCACCCAGGGAAAAGCACGCAAGCTGAACTGGTGGGTGTTGAAGCATCCCTGGCTTACAGCAGGACACACACACAGATCAATAACAATTCTCCACTAAGAGCTGTCTGCGGAAAAGTAATATGGTACTGAAATAACTCTGGATGACTTGAGTGAGCAAGCAGGCAACAAAGGAAGCAGCATTTGAGCGAACAAATAAGCAAAAGCACCTTGGATTGGATCCAGCCACTCTTTTTTTTTTTTTTTTGCTAAATTTCCCCAGATTTTCCTTTTTTCTGCAACTCTAGTCCTATAGAAGTCCCAAAATATTTTGGGGGTGGTCGAAGGTCCTTTCTCCATTTGCCTGCCACTCTGGATTTTCACAGACCAATTTTACACTAGTCTTTGCCCCATGCTTACACTCACACTTGCCCCAGTGCTTCTGTCCAATTTCACACCAGTTGCTCCGAGCTTTGTTTTTGCCCCCGGAGAATCACCCTTTCCCCCGTTTCTCCCTGGAGCAAACAGATCCTGTTTTTAGAGGATTTTCCTGTTTGCTCCGGGGAAAAAGCCGAAACGAGCACTCCCCTTTCCATGCCCACTCGCCTGCCTCCCACCTGGTCTGCCCCACGGTGGGTGTTTGCAACCCTTTACACAAAGAAGCCAGGGAAGGGTGCTGAGGCAATCACCATTCCAGCCTGGGACAGGAGCAGGGGGGGATCCCCTACAGAGGAAACCAGATTGACTTTGAATATGCTTGCTGTGGGTGGGGGGGAGGGGGCAGGCAGGAGTCCTCGAGGGCGAGCGGCATCGGTGGGTGGGTGGCTGGCAGGGCTCACCATAACAGGAGAGCTGGAGGGCTCCATTGTGTCTGTTTGGGTCTGGCAGGGGCTTGAGGTTGCCGCCTGGAGGACTCTTGCCAAGGCCTCGCTGCATGTAGAGTGGCAGCGGTGGCAGCGGCTGGGGCTATGGGTGGTACTTGCTAAAGGAAGCGACCACTGGAGCCCCTTGCCCACCTCCACCAGCATCCAGAGACGGACATTCCCCTTGGCCATAGCGGCTCCGGCACTTGGGGCTGCTGCCGCTGTTCCTGCCACTGCTGCTGCTGTCGCTGAAGCCACTTTGCCAGCATGGAATGTGGGGCTGAACTTGTTGCTGTCACTGCTGGAGAATGCCCTAAAAGGCGAGGAGCCATCACTGCTGCCTGCGAGGCGTTGTAGAAGGAATCCATGGCAGCTGCCGCCGCTGGCTCACAGAGGTAAACGCAGCTCTCTGCATTCATGCCACCGATTAAGAAAGGCCCCGCTGCAGTGGCTGCCAGTCCTGCTCCGCCGGGTGCTTTGCTCTCCAGCTCCCTCCCTCCCTCCTCTGCCCTGTGGTGGGAGTTTCTGCCTTTTAAAAAATAAAAATAAAAATAAACCTTGTTATGTTATATCGAAATAGTGAGGCAGCGCAACAGGTCCTCACCATTGCTTTCTGCACATAATGCACGTCTCTCTCTGGGCAAACTTTTCTCCTCTCCCTTTTGCAGCTCCAGCGCCTGGCCTCCCCAGAGCATCCCCCCCCCCACTCCCTTTGTTTTCTTGTTTGTTGGGGAAGGAACAAAACAAAGTTAAATCACCCAATCCCGGCCAATCTGGCATTTTCTCCCCTTCCACCGCTTTCTCTTTTAAAAACTTTTTTTCAAAAAAAAGCACTTTTTTTTTTCAGGACAGACCACAGGTTTTTTTTTTTTTTAAAGAACTGGAAAAGGGTTAAATAAAGAGCAACTTTCCTGGATGAAGATAAACTCAAGCAGCATTTTCTGTGGAGACCTGATTTCTCTGCCGTTTCACAGTTTTCAGTGAGTTGAGGGTTTGAGAAAGTGTCTTTGAAGCCTCAGCCTGTACAGTTCTGCTCACCCCCCCCCCCCCACCACTGCCACTTCCATTCTTTCCCTTCCCAAACTTCTTCTTCTTGGCAGCTCAGGCTCAAAACTGGAGGCAAGTTTTGCCATCTCAGCTGAGTTTGCAGCAGTAGAATATTGGGGGGGAACCAGCCACGGGAGCCGACCCACTGTTGTGGGGGGAGGACTGCAATGCAGCCAGAGTAGGTTTGCCTGAGCGGATGTTTTCAGACAAGCAGGCATCCAATTCCCATGTGTGCAAAGGAATGGATCCAGTTAAAAGCCCAGCGCCCTGCAAATGCTACTGGAGCCTGCCAGGCTCGAAGACAGGAAGTAAAATACAAGCATTCGGGTATGCTGTCGACTCTCTCTTGAGCTGCGTTTAAAAAAATAATAACATACCAAGGAGGGAAAGAGGGAAGGGTGAGGAGGGGAATGGGAGGGGTGGCAGCTGGAAGCCTCACCGCGGTCTGTAGTGTGAAATGGAACATGCGGGGCAGATGAGGGGCTGCGGTTTCAAGTGCAAAATTGACAAAATTGCTCTGGGGGAATCTTGGAGGGGATACTCCGGAGAGAATGAGAGACAAGTGGCCTGTGCGAAATTGGTCTCAGTGTTCGAGTCAAGGAAATTTAAGTCCACAGCAAAACAGCATCCAAATGACCCGGGGCAACAGCAGGCTGAAACCAGGCTGACTACCAAAGGGAGGTAATATAATGCAGAATGGGGGAAAAAACCCAGAATAAAAAGAAGGCTGAAGTCAGTTCTAGTGCAGGGGGTGGGGAGGCACCTGGGGTAAAAAGAAGGCTGAATTCAATTTTAGTGCAGGATTGCTTAGAGGACACCGCGGTGAACGTAGATTAAAAGGAGAGTGCAGAAAGGGCCTAAGGGCACTCTTTCACTAATTTTCCCCAGTGGAAAATCTGGTTAGCTCTGTCAGTTAGCACTGCCATAAGTTCTGTTGACTCTGCCATAAGTTCTGTTGACTGTTATGATCATTAAGAATGCTGAGTTTGTTTCATTTATTAATGCTTAAGGTTGTTCTTGTCTGTTTGATGGTCAATTAACCTTGCCTTAGTTTTTCAGTGCTCTTTCACCTCATCTAGGTCCCAGACGAGATGTAGCATTGGTGGCTTAACCCCCACCGCCGGAATGCGTGTTTCGCTCCCTTTGCTCGCTTTGTGCATGCTTATTGCTCATTAGCTTTTCTCCACTCTTATCTCTCATTTGCCTTTCCCTAGCTCACGGCCTTGAGCTGAAAACCTCCTGTTATGTGTTATACTATTCACAGGTGTTATGAGTTCCTATGCTTGGTTTTCCTTGGGAACATCTGCCCCAAAATCTGAACAGTGACTTTTCCTGAGAACCTATTTTGCTGCACTTTCATTGGGAACAGTGGGCCAGTATATTTGGGCACCAATAATCCTCCCAATTGATTGGTGGATGTTGAGGGGGGCTTATTTCATATCAAGTATAATTGTAGTTGTATTCCTATGATTGGGCATTACTAACAGAAGAAGTGTATTTGACCAACAAGATCTTTTCTGCAAATAAAGGACTTTCTGCTTAAGGAGACCTGTTATGGACTACAACTATTGGCACAATCTCACAAGCTCCAGCTTATAGTTGTTGGTTTTGTTTTGTTTTTCTTGTCTACACTGGCATATTTACCATTATTGTCACAAGCCCAAGAAATCAGCTATTGTATACAGTGTACTGGTATATGTTCCAAAAGTGTATACTTCAAGTAGGCCCTCTGGTTGTTGACCTCATCATGCCTCCAAATTCTGGAAGATTTTTTAAAAATTTGTACTGCATCCTTCAGTATGTACAATTATGCCACAAATCTATTCTGCCAGCTGCCCCCCTGCCCCATACATTTAGTAAAATATTGTCAGCAAGATCCATTAAGAACTCCCCCCCAAAATCGGAGGCCTACAAATACATAACTTGGAATGCAACTGTATCATGGAACAACCTTTGTAAGTTTTGTTTGGCAACCATTTGCATGTGAATTGCTTGCAAAATGTGTGCCTGTCAAATAGGTGGATGTGCTAACCCTCCGTTGTGGTAAGATCCAGTGCTCCAATGGTTATCTTGATTGATGAAGGGTAGTGTTTTGCATCTGTCTCTCGCTTCCTCTGTCTCTCTCACACTGACATATATACAAACGACATCATGAATCAGATTGGGTACATATAACTGCATATAATGCAACCCCTTAAAAAAGAAAACCCACTTCTGGAGCGGTTATTTTAAAATGGAGAAATGACAGGCAGGATATGGTTAGGCACCCAGTCAGCCTTCTGCTTTTCTGCACCAGCTCATCAGCTCTCTAGATTAAAAAAAAAGGCCTATATGAACTCCGATGCATGTGGCATCAATATCGAAGTTCTTCTCTTGACCCGGGGAATGCAGGTAAAAAAAAAAAAAAATCTACATAATGGGAACAGGTACAGAAATATTATGTTTGAGTCCTGTAGCAGCTTAGAAGCCCCCTTCATCAGATACAGTAGAATAGAACCACTTCTATTCTAATTAAGGGAGCTTTGACTCTCAAAAGCTCACACTCTAAAACTCTTGTTGGTCCCTAAGGTCCCTAAGGGTATTGGACTCAAATCTAACTGTTCTATAGCAGACCAACATGCCTATCCATAGCCATCTGACACCACTGCTGATTCTGTGAACTTAGGCAGATCACAGGAAGGGAGGGCAGGAAGGGTTGAATCAGCAATTAGTTCTTATGGCCCTTTCTTACATGCTTAGTGAAATGCTAATCACCACTTTGGGGTCAGGAAGCCATTTTTCTTTAGGCCAGTTTAGCCAGGGATCCTGTTTGTTTGTTTGTTTGCCCTCTTCTGGGCATAGAGCAGGGGTCACTGGAGGTGGGGGAAGGTATTTATGGATTTCCTGCATTGTGCAGGGGGTAGGACTAGATGACCCTGAAGGCCCCTTCCAACTCTAGGATGCTACCCTCTGAAACTAGGACAGGTTCCTGCAAACCTGGGGAAATTCCCCCCCCCCTTTTAAAAAACCAACAATCCAGAAACTTAAAAAGAAACTTTTAAAAATCCCAAATGGAGAACTCAAACAGAAAAGATGACGAATGAGATCTCATGAGCCCATGAGTGTTGCAAGATCTCAACGGCAAACTGGCCCAAGTTGGCTTGGAGCAGAAAACCCATCCTGCATGTTTTCTGCTTCAATCCTGCCTCTCCACTGCTGGACAGGTAATGGGAAAAAGTATGGTCTTGCAACATAAAAGTATATCTAGCCCTTTATGAGACAGGACTCACAAACCTGAAGGACTGCCTCTCCTGGCATGAACCTATATGCTACCTTAAGAGTTCTGCATATTGTTCCTTGCTGTCAATTCCTTTCCTCCTCTGTTCCCAACTGGCATTCATCAGCAGTCCATCCTTTTCTTGTGTGGCTTCAACATTTTGAGCTACTCTGCCTGAAGCCATTCAACAGTGCCTGTGCCTGGTGCCTCTTTGGAGGACCTGGAAAACTTCTGTGTTTTGCAGTGATTTGAGTTAATTCTGGAGTATTCATCCTGTTGTTTAGCAGGAAATAAGTCGTTTTCAGGGTAATGTTTCTCGATATCTTGTTTGGTGGATCTGTGGATTTTGCCGACATTGTTTTAATATGAATTAGGGTTGCCAGCCCCCAAGTCCCAGTGGGGGTTCCCCCACTTTTGGGGTTTTTGATCTGTCACTGGCCAGCTGGCCAGTGGAGGGAACCCCCACTCCCAAACAGGGACATCACACAGTATGTTTGGGGCAAACTGTGGTTTTGAAGGCAAACCCCCCCCCCAGTAGAATTTTGTCCAAAAACCAGAGTGTTGTGTGCGACATTGCTGATGTGATGATGCCACTTTCAGGAAACATCATTGCACCGGGGACATCATGTGTGATTCCCTCCCCCCGGAACACCCCCCAACCCCCCCCTACAATGGCAAGGGGACCTGGGACCCTAATAAGAATAAATCTGTTTCTGTGTGTATGTGAAGGGGCAAGACAGATCTGACCCCAGGTGTACAGAAAAAAATGTAAAATCTAAAAATTATACTCTGGGGGAACAAATAGTAAAAAGAGTGCCTGTAGCTTTAAGAAACGGATTCCTTTCGTGGCAACTACAGCAGTAAGCTTAGATTTTATGAGTAAAAGGCAGGGGGAGGGGACAGGATTCTTTCCAGGGCTATTTTGACCTTTGAGGAGGACTGTTTGGGGCTAGGTGTAGGCTTGATAGCAACCACTGGGTGACTTGATACCACCTGACTTGCATGACTCACTCAGGCCTGGCTGCTTGCTTCTGTTCGACAGCAGTCACCCAATGAGAGCCAGTGTGGTGTAACAATTCAAGCTTTAGAGTTGTGTCTGGGAGACCCAGGTTCAAATCCTCATCTTGCTGTGGAAGCTCACTGAGTAATTTTGATCCACTCAGATACTTTCAGCCTAACCTACCTCCCAGGTGTGTTGTGAGGATAAAAAGTAAGAGAGGAGAATAATGTAAGCTGCTTTGATCACAACTCTGGAGAAAGGTGGGGTAGAAATGAAGGAAATAAATGATAAATATAGCAGAATATGGGAGACAGATTTGTGGTAGGGTGATGAATGCCTGAGAAGAAGAGAATGAGGCAGGGAAAGGGGAGTGGGTATGGAAGTTGTCAGGGGGAAGGAAAGAGGAAATAGTGTGTGGGGAATACAAGGGAAAGGGAGGTGCCCCCCCCACAAGTTCTAGAGGGTTCCCTACCATGCAATTGGGCATCACATAACTGGGCCATAGTTTTCCTAGGTAGAGACTGGTGAGGGGAAAGAGGGAAAGCTGAAGACAGAGTACAGATAAATGTAGGTTGGCTGTAGAGTGAAGGAGAGACGGAAGCAGGAAATGGGAAGAGGACATGGGGATTTTCAGAAAATTGAAAGAAGAAATAATGGGGGGAGGGGAAATGAAATGCCTCCCAAAGTCCTTGTGCCAGTTTGGCACAGAGAGCCAGTTTGGTGTAGTGGTTAAGTGCGCGGACTCTAATCTAGGAGAACCAGGTTTGATTCCCCACTCCTCCACTTGCACCTGGCTGGATGACCTTGGGCAGGCCATAGCTCTGTACCAGCTGTTCTCTCAAGGACAGCTTGGGAAAGCGCTCTCTCAGCCCCACCTACCTCACAGGGTGTCTGTTGTGGGGAGGGGAAGGGAAAAGGAGTTTGTAAGCCACTCTGAGACTCCCTTGGGGAGTGGAGGGCGGGGTATAAATCCAATCTCTTCTTCTTCTTCTTCTTCTTCTTCTTCTTCTTCTTCTTGTGGGTTCATGCTTTTTTTAAATGCAATTATTGGCTTTTTTTGTTGTAAGCCATCTTTAGCCTTTTAGGGATCTATGAGGTTTTTTTAAAATAAATAAATAAAAAACCTACAGGGTGTGAGGTTTCTGCTCAAAGTAGTCAAGGATCAGATCTTTGTTGATGAAACACAGTTCTTTATTTCCAATTTCTACATTGGTACAGGTCCTCGGATTATTGTCAGTGATAACGCATACAATAGAAGCAGGTCTAATATACCCTCCAGCACCATTTGAATTGCCCATAGGTAACCAATCAACAAGGGGGGAAAAACCGCAGGCAAAAGGTTCTCTGGCCGTTTGCTTCCCACAGGAAAGAAAGTGAGGTGTGAAGCAGTAAATTTCCCTTCCCAAACCAGACCCCTTAGATGTAACCATCTTCACATAACAAATGCTTTCCCCAAGGCTTTCGCACGTTGATAAGAAATCGTCCCTGTCCTCCCCTGTCTTCCCAGCCTAGAGGAATGGAATGCGGAGGCAGGAGTGTGAGAGGCCCATTGTTCTCATGCTTTGAAGTTGTCATTCTCCCGAGCAACCAGATACATAGACCAGGCCTGGTCAGAGCAATAATCCTGGGGTCACAGAATATACATTCACAATTGTCAAGCTAATAGTAATATACATGGTTACATAGTTGGTACAGGAACAGGTTTGCACAGCATAGCAAAGTCAGGTTACAATATATAGCATGAGATTCCAGAAATCCTTGTTAGAATCTGCAGATACTGACACAGGGCAATCCTAATCAGAATTTTTTTTTTTTCTAAATCCATTTAATTCAATGGACTTAACTCTGGTGGTGTAACTCTTTTTAGGACTGCATTGCTAGTGAACAGCACTGGATTGTGTGTTCTCAGGATTCAGATACCTCTTTAAGCACAGAGGTGAACTAAGGAACACCTCTAGTAATTAACCTTAGGAACCCCGAGTTTGAAAACATGCTATGTAAGCTTGAATTGGATGCTGGCCTGGCTATGACCATGGGATTACTGACATCTAGCTTTTTTCACTATTTTGTATTTATTTCAATACTCCTCTTCCTTCCACATTCTCCTAGGTGCTATCCAGTGCATTTATATGGATGGACCTGGAATGGATTTTGACTGGTGAACAGCCACAAAAAGCTCAATGGCAAACCTTATGAATTTAGAAGAGGTGCGCTAGACTCATGGTTGGTTTGCAAACAATTCACAAACTAAAAAAATAGACTACATTTGCAATGAATATTGTTTACAATGAATATTTCAGCTAGCTGACTAGCAGACAGCTTTCACACCACTTCCTAATGATTTCTTCATGCTATACACACTCCGCCCCCCAGCTTTTAAACTTCTCCCTTACAAATCAGACTCTGTCATTTGAATCCTTGGCCAAATGCCCCCTAATTCCTAAACTGAGATTGCAGATGTCCCAGTTGTAACCTTCCTTTCAGTGCTGAGATGTCTACACTGTCCTTTTTTAATATATAAGGTCACTTGCTTTCTAAGGTACTGCAGTATGCTGCAAATTGTTGAAAATTGCCATGTACTGCTACTTGCTCTATTCCACCTGCCATGGAACCGTAGCAAGCATGAGTTATGTGATTTCTGTGTTCTGAGTGTTCGCTTTCTGTTTTCAGTACCTACACCCAAAGACCTCATTTCCATTTGTGTTCTGGATAAAAAGGGCTGATGCAATTTAGAAACATCAGTCTTCCTCCAACTGTAAACAATACCCACCTTTTACACTCTTTTATTTATTTCACATAAGTTTGGTTGAAGAAGGATAGACCAGGTGATTCCCAAAACTGTGTGAAGAAATTTAAAAGAATAGGTAAAGTCTAAGAAGTGTGCCAACTAGAAACCAAACACTGACATTTACGCAGTGAATGGAATAAATGATTTGAGATTATTGGTTTTGTTTGTAACTGGATGACTGTGCAAATTCGGCTAGGGGAATGTTTCTCTTTGGTATCACAGCAGTACAGCTGTGATAGTACTGAACATGTGCTGAAGGATGACATACCTGAAACTTTATCTATCATAGAGTGTCAGAGACAAACAATTCTTAGTCAAGCATTTAGTTAGTCAAGATTCTGGTGCTTCAGACTCTCTGGTTTTGATTCTGAACCAGAATATATGCCTCAGAAATCCACCCGTTTCATATTTCCAAATTTTGCTTCTGTTCCTTCAATTCATGTCTGTCTCTTGCTATCAAAATGTTGTGAGCCACCCTGAGCCCTGCATTGCAGGAGAGGGGTGGGATATAAATCTCAAAATAAATAAAGACATAAATCCATTCATTGACATCCTCAGAGTGATTCCATAGGATGCCTTTGCATGTGGCGAAACAGTATTTCCCCTCTGCCGCTATTGTGCCACAATCACGGCAAACTGCTTCTCTGACTGAACATGAATACAAGCTGTAATCTTGCATACAATTGCAAGTATTCTTGCATGCAAAATTGCTGTTATCCTTCACAGTGGGTAATTTCACACAGCTGGTACTTCAAAGGCCATTCTGATTTGGAGGCCTGATACTTATGGCTGGGAACTAGTGGGAGGAGCAAATGACTACTTGGGCACAGAGCAGGGAGATGGACCTGCAGGCAAATGAAAGCTTCAGAGGATAGCAGAATCAGATGTAGGCAAACAGTAAGCACATCTGCATTGATCCTCCCCATCCTAGCCCACCTACCCCAAATAACAGGAAGCTTTTTTTAAAAAAAACCCAACCCCAGTTATGCTAAAGACAGATTTTACATTGCTTGACCTCCTGATGGCACCTGGTATTTTTGGCCACTGGGTGACAGAGTGTTGGACTGGATGGGCCATTGGCCTGATCCAACATTGGCTTCTCTTATGTTCTTATGTACATCTAGAAAGCTGTGTTTTTTAAGTGTGTTCCAGGAAGCCTCTGAGTTTATTGGAAGCCTTGCAGAGTTCCTCAGTGAGAAGATAAGAAATGGCAGATGAGTTTCCTTGTAAAGCCCCTTTCGAATAGCCTCTGTAACCCATTTTAGCTGCCACTTGTGAACGGATTTTTTGGTATCATATCTAACAGAGCTGTTTTTGACTCCCAGCTGCTAATGGGTTTTATTTACCCTATTTTCAAACAAAGTTGCATGTAACTTTTGTGCTACAGTGCTAGACCAGTATATAAATTCAATGATATATTGCCATCATTCATTTTAGTGCTATAGAGATAGATCGTTCAAAAAAAGGGGAGGGAAAGAAGTTGAAATAGAAGGTACTGCAAAATGGGGAGGAGGAGAGGAAGAGGAAGAGGAAAAGGAAGAAGAAAAGGAGGAGGAGGAGGAGATTAGGCTTATACCCCACCCTTCACTACCTGAAGGAGTCTCAGAGTGGCTTACAGTCTCCTTTCCCTTCCCCTCCTTTGGCGACTCCAATGGCAGGCACACCTTTTCAGAGCTCTGACAGAGGCGGCCCATAGCCCGGTGGCCGAGAGGGGTACTGGACGATTCCAGACCCCCCCCCCCAAAGCCCTTGCAGGGGGCTCTCAGCCTGGGGTGCAGGGGTGCCTCTCCCATGGTGGTGGACAAGGGATTGAGGCTCCCCTTTGCCCTATTAGGTCCCACTGACGTGGCATTCCTATGGAGCAAAGAGGCACACACTGGACAGGCGATCAGGGAACTTCAAGAAAAAGCTTTCCTTACCTCCTTTGCTGCAACGAGGGAAGCATGAAGCGTGACTCTTCCTTTTAAATTAGACATCCTGTAAAGCGATCTGAAGCCCTGATTTAAAACGGCGGCGGGAAAGGGACTGTGCTACCCCCCTATTCTAAGCGATCTTCAACTGACTTAATGGGCTAGGACTATCAGCGGCTCTGTGATGTAGCCAAGTGAACACAGATCTATACAAAGCAGCTCTTTAAATGAACTTTTCCTGACTTTGTTAAACTTTTTCTGAACTATAAACAATGACTGGCAGGGGAGAAAAAATGGTGACCAGGACCAAGTCTTCTCCAGGAACTGCGAAGTCAACATTTCTGGCTCTTAAACCAGAAACAAGTACTGACTTCCCTAATATGCTAGCTGCAGCATGGCGCCCTCAGTTGGATCAGATGGCTAATCTCAATAACAGCTTTGAAGCACTCCAAAAACCACTGAAAGAGACTGCTTTTAAAACAGAGGAAACAGCAAAATCTGTGAAAAAAGTTGAAGCCAAGACAAAAATCATAAATCAGAGACTGGATGTGGTGGAGAAAGAGAGAACCTCTGATAAAAATCAACTTTTAAGACTATAAATGGATAAATCAGCTTATGTTCTGAGATTTCAAGGCATCTTAGAACAGAAGGGTGAGAATCTGAAGCTTTTGCTAACTGAAGCGTTAGCCCCAATGACAAGGTTACAAGCAGATTTACTTCAAAGCAATATGGATATGATCTATAGAATATATCTAGAATTTATCAAGAAGAAAAACCTGCCTGGGGAGATACTAGTGAGATTCTCTAAAAGATCTACAAGATACGTGGTGCTCAAGGCCACAAATGGGACAACCCTAAAAATCAAGGATCAAGAAATTAAAGTCTTAAAGGATATACCATTTGAAATGAGAAAAAAGAGGGAAAAATACAAAAGTAAATTTTTACAGAAACATTCCACCCCCTACAAATGGATAACACCTGAAGGACTTGTCTTCAACTATAAGGAGAAAAAGGAAAAGATTGACTCTCTTGTAAAAGCAAAGCAGGTTTTGGAACGACAACAAAGTCCAGCAAAAGATAAAAAAAAACCAATGGAGGAAGAGGAAGAAGAAACCAGCATGTGTGGATTGGAAAGCTCAGAAAACTCCTTGAGCAGCACCCTGGAAGAGGACTCGGAATCAGAAAAAGGGGCGGCAGCTCCCAACCCACTGAAAGTCAAATGGAACTTTGAAAAGGGAAAAGCAAGGGGAAAGAAAAAGAAATAATGTAAACAAGTTAAAATGCGAAAGTTTGAAATTATCTAACTACTAGGAATAAGGCCCGTTGTGGAAATAAATACAACGGGCTCTAGAAAGAGACTCTGGGAGAGTGCCAAGGTCTTGGGAACTCAGCAACAATTTGCTGTGGCAATTTCAGCAGGGTATATTGACACAGAGTCCACCATTTTCTCCAGGGAAACTGATCAATGCTACCCGAAGAACAGTTATAATTCTGAGTGATCTCCAGCCCTCACCTGGAGATTGGCAACAATGGTTCCCTGACGGAATGGCTGGTTTGAAGGGCAGAGTCTATGGCACTGTACCTGTCTGAGGCCTCACCCCTCCTCAAACCTCACTCTCTCCAGGCTTCATCCCTCAAATCTCCAGGACTTTCCCACCTGGAGTTGGCAACCCTATCTCCTTCCCAGCCTAGCATTACCCTACCTTTATTTCCCCCTTACTGTTCAGCTTTCCATCTCCCCACACCACCTGCAGCCTCTACCGTGCTCTGAAGCCCTAACTGCCATGTCACTTTGGCTGTCATGGGGGGGGGGCATCTAAGCAGGGTATAAGGACACAGAGTCCACCATTTTCTCCACGGAAACTGATCAATGCCATCTGGAGAGCAGTTGTAATTCTGAGTGATCTCCAGCCCTCGCCTGGAGATTGGCAATGGTGGTTCCCCAAGAGCGAGTGGCTGGTTCGAAGGGCAGAGTCTATGGCACTGTACCTGTCTGAGGCCCCACCCCTCCTCAAACCTCACTCTCTCCAGGCTCCATCCCTCAGATCTCCAGGACTTTCCCACCTGGAGTTGGCAACCCTATTTCCTTCCCAGCCAATCATCAACCTACCTTTATTTCCCGCTCACTGTTCAGCTTTCCATCTCCCCCCACACACACCTGCAGCCTCTACCGTGCTCTGAAGCCCTAACTGCCACATCACATTGGCTGTCATGGGGGGGGGGCATCTTAGCAGGGTTCAGCCCCTCTCTCTTGCTCAAGAGAGCAGGGAAACTTCCATTCATTCTCCTAACCAGCCAACTGTGGAGTGGCTGAATCTCTGCTGCCTCCCAGCGTTCTCCCCTTCCCATGTCTCTGGTTTGTAGCCTGGGTCAGCACAGGCAGCAGGAGCCTTTCCAAGCCTCCTCCAGATCGAATGGGTGGGCTGGAGTTTATATTGATGGTGCCTCGCCCCTTGGGAGGGTCCCTTTCCCCCCGCACTTTTTGGGCTTCCGGCAGCTGGGAACTGTAAGCCAGCAGATGAGGAACCCCCGTTCAACCCAGTGAGTGATATTCCTACAGGCCCCTCTCTGGAACTACAGCTCAATTGAACCTTATGGGGGAACATTTTACCACAGACAGCAACCATCTTACAAACACAGGTAACTGCCATTTCGTTACACCTGCCAACAGCCACGGAGGGAACAGTTAGTCCTACACAGAAGGCAAGCAGGAAAAGCATCTTCATCAAGAGAAAAAGCCGTTTGCCAGAAATTCTGACAGGGCACAGTGGCTGAAGGAGAGGGCGGGGAAGAGGAGCAGACCCAGCATCCAGCCAATGGCACATGAGTACTCAGAGCCAGTGGATAGGGTCAGCTTCTGAGTGATGGCAGGGAGCCAAAGGCTGTGGGAGCTTGTGGAATGTTCAGGAGAGTGCCACTGCCAAATCAGGATTATCATATGGAGAGATGTTCACCTGACTTAATCACTAAAATGTCAGTTTATAATAGAAAGTAAACATAAATACTATGCTTTACCATAATTTACTCTAATTTAAAGGAAACTTGTTTAAGCTGGATCAGAAACTCTACTATATAGTTTCTTGTATAGCTTTGTTTTATTGTAGTGTTTAGTATTTGTAGTGTTGTAGAGTTTTTTTTAGTGTTTAGTCTTTGTAGAAGAAAAATAATACAAAATCTTTCAAAAAAAAGAGAGTGTGTTAAAAAAAGGGGAGGGAAAGAAGTTGAAATAGAAGATACTGCAAAATGGGGGGAAGAAGGAGAAGAGGAAGAAGAAGAGGAGGAGGAGGAGAAGATTAGGCTTATACCCCACTCTTCACTACCTGAAGGAGTCTCAGAGTGGCTTACAGTCTCCTTTCCCTTCCCCTCCCCACAACAGACATCCTGGGAGGTAGGTGGGGCTGAGATTGCATGTGAAGGAGTGGGGAATCAAGCCCGGTTCGCCCAGATTAGAGTCCGCGCTCCTCACCACTACACCAAACTGGCTCCACTAACCACTATACCAAACTGGGAAGCAGCACAGTTTGAAAGGGGCGAACACTTCAGATGCAGCTCATAAATGGATTTAAAAATGCTGCCTGAAATCTCTGTCTCCATACCACTTTACATGGAATTGTGCCAGGAATGAATAACAACTGGCTTAACAGTGAGAAAGGGGTCTGTTAATTTGGTGGCTAACAGGCTTCCCCTATAGTGCACAACCACGAGGAAACATTAGGTCTGCTTTAGGAGAATGGCATTGCCCAAAGGACCGGGTTGGTGCCCCACATGAACTAAACCCAAACCCTGAAATATGCCCTTGAATGCCATGCACTGTGCAGTGATTCCTTGGCAAGTGAGGAAAATATTGTCTGAAAAAAAAATTGCCATCTTATAGCGACACTATAGAGTCTTTAAAGCAAGAGACATTCAGAGGTAGTTTGCCATTGCCTGCCTCCATGTCATGACCCTGGTATTCCTTGGAGGCCTACCTTCCAAATACTAGCCAGGGATGACCCTGCTTAACTTCCAAGATCTGATGATATCAGCTAGCCTGTGTTATCCAAGTCAAGGCATTGTCTGAAGATAGCACATTGAGAAAAAAAAAAAAAAACAGGTTCCAGATTCTTTTAGGGCCTGTAGGTCAACAGATTCCAGATTCTTTTAGGGCATGTTGTTAGGAAATGTGGGCTGAGAAACTACTTTGAGCAGAGAGGTACTCGAGTTTCAAATTTTGTATTATTGCCCCCCCCCCTCAAAATATAGAACATGATGGTTTCAACTTTACTATCATTTATACTAGAGAGCCAGTTTGGTGTAGTGGTTAAGTGTGCAGACTCTAATCTGGGAGAACCAGGTTTGATTCCCCACTCCTCCACTTGCAGCTGCTGGATGACCTTGGGCAAGCCATAGTTCTGTCAGAGCTGTTCTTGAAAAAAGCAGTTCTGGAAAAAGCTCTCTCAGCCCCACCTACCTCACAGGGTGTCTGTTGTGGGGAGGGGAAGGGAAAAGAGTTTGTAAGCTGCTCTGAGACTCCAAGAGAAGGGCGGGGTATAAATCCAATTCCTTCTTCTTTTTCTACTAGCTAATATTTGAATTTTATTGTGCTTTATATTCGAGTTAGGATCAGGGTACATAGATATGTTCCCTGTATAAGATGGTGAAACGGCAATAAAATGTATTTTGAAAGAAAAAAACACACACCAAAATATAGAACATGAATTATTTTAATTATTCAAGACAGAGAAATGTCATCTTATGATGCAAAAAGAAAGAGTACTGGTTGAAGAGACAAGGTGCTGGCCCCATCACAGGAAGTTTCTTTTTGCTTCTGTTTTGCTGTTCATTTGAATGCTTTTGACGTTCTAATGGCTAATTGCACCCTTTTTTTTTTGGTGGGGGTGTCTCTTTCCATAGCTGTGATCCACTCTATTTATATAAAACACAAACACAAGCAGTTATTCTGTGACCCAGTCATTATCTTCTCTCCAGGCCTCCCCCTGTAGTTATTCTACTTTCCCATTCATAGAGCTGGAAAGTCAATGCTTGCTCCTGGGGTCTCTCACAATTGATTCTTTCAGAGTGCAGATTGATCTTTCCCCCAATTGGGACAGCAACATGTATGCATGACTGAAATTCCTTGAAGCTCTCATTTCATACCAAAAGCTGGTGAATTGCAGCCTTGAACTCCAATTACATTTCTGTCCAAGCATCCCGTGGCGAACAGTGTACGTACGCTAAATGTTCTGTAACTTTCTTCCCAGTGTCCTGATGTTGTTGTCAGAGTTTGGGTCAAGACAGAATAAAAGTCTTTCTTCGGCTGAAAAGCGAGACAAGTTTGAAGCCTTGCACAAAGAGCCAGGTCCTAAGGGCTGACTCACATCTGCCTTCAGTAAGAAGATGTTCCATAACAGCGCACTCCCATTTCACTCTGGGAAGAGGTATATGAATTGACTATGTGGAAAGCCAGTTATATGATGACGTCTGCAAAACATTTCCTTGACTCCCTCCCAACTGCTCAAAATTAATGCAGTAAGAACCTACAAGAGTGGCCTTCCTCACCTATGTGTTTCCTTCTTACCCATTTCCCCAAATGGATGTGGCAGTATCCCCAGCATGGTACTCCCACAGGTTATTGTGGTGCTTGGGACATGTTGTCAATGTCTCCATGGCAGACATTTTGCGGTAGAACCCAGGACCCTTTCACAAAATCCCCAAAGCATCCAAAGGGTCTACAAAGTTGGGGAGCACTTGGGTATGGGATGACACAGCAGAGGACTGGCTTTAACTGTTTGCACATAGAGCATTAGCAACAATGGGGTGGGGTGGGGGTGTCACACAGCCACTTAAGTGATGAGGAGCACTTAAAAATTAACATGTCGCGTATGGAGATGTCTTATATTGAGTCAGATCCATGGTCCATCTAGCTCAGCGTTGTGTACTCAGATTGGCAGTAGCCCTAGGAAGAGGAAGGTCTTTCCCAGCACCTGAGGTCTTTTAGCTGGAGATGCCAGGGACTGAACTGGAGCCCTTCTACAAAGTGGCTGATCGACCTACCATTGAGCCACAGCCCCTCCCATATTTCCAGTCTCCCCCTTGGAGACGGAACAGAATTATTTATTTTATTAGATTTTTATCCTGCCCGTCCTCCAGAATGGGGCTTAGGGCGGCTGACAACATAACAATATAGTATACCAATAATAAACCCATAATTACAATAAAATCCACTTAAAAGACAGCTTCGGGCATAAAAATTCACCACACTGTTAGCAGAGCACACCAGAATTCCGTAAGTGGGGTGCCTGGTGGAATAACTCTGTCTTGTGTGCCCCGCAGAAGATGGACAGGCCTCACTGGGCAGGAGTCCCCTCAGACAAAACAACCCACCAGGTCTGGACCATGATGGAAAAAGCTTTTGTTGAACTCCAATGGGCAAAGCAAGGACCAGGCACCACTAGCATCCCACACAGGCCCATAGCTACAGTGGGGCATTTTAGGGCCTAGCCCCCCCGACTTCCTACCAAAACCCCACAACTTCCTTTCAGCCCAGATGCAGCGGCCACCGTGAACAACCCTGCACTGCTGTGGCTGCCACTTTCCCTTCCCTCCCCTCTGCGTTGCACCTTTCCCTCCTGCACTGCACCGATCAAGTTAATTAAATTAGGTTTAATGGAATTAGCCAATGCCCCAGAGCCCCCTGAGGAATTTAAATGCCCCCTGACTTAGAAATTCCTGGCTACGGGCCTGATCCCACTTAAGGCTAAACAAAGATACCGTGGTGGTTTATAACAGGAGAGGCAGTCCTTTAGGTATGATGTTTCCAGGTTGTTTAGGGCTCACCTTGAATTTGACCTGCAAACCAATCGGAAGCCAGTGTAGTTGCCACAGAGTAGTGTTCTATCAAAGGTTACCCAAGATTAAAATTCAGGAGAAAGATCACAGCTGAACCCAACTTTCCCTGATCCCTATATAGCACTTTTTGCTTTGCGAAACACATTAGCGCAGCACAATACGTCCATGTTGACTTGCTTAAGTCAACCCCGAGAGGGCCTATACTTCACTTTTCAGAATAAGTTATCTTCCCATATTCATCTTTATCACTTCCATAATTACGTTAGACATATCTGTACTCGGTATGAGTAACGCTTTTGTATTTATAAAATGCACTTCAGCACTTAGATGAGTTTGCAGATTGGCTGCCTCCAGCTACTTCACTTTGAGAACAAAATTAATTGTACGTATGTCAGCAGATGCTGCAAATAAGCATGGTAGATAGCAGCAATAAATCTTGCCTATCCTACCAAACAGCTTCATATTTAACATGCACCCGTTTTCTGTTCTCCCTTCCGAAGCAGCTCTACTCAGAGTGCTAAATATGAGCAGAGTTTACAATGAACACATTTATTCAGTACGTGTATCCTCGCCCTTAGATAGTCCTTGACCTTGGTTACAGATGGTTTTCACCTTGTTTGGGAGGCAACTGAATTCTCCATATTTGCTATTTAAAAATCATTCTGAAAAACGTAAGCAGTGTTTAATTATATGTAGTGTCTGAAGGATGGCTTTCTGTGCATTAGGCCATCACTTGAGGCTCTACTGTGTGCCCTACATCTTTTCGAGTGTAAGGGCTGGTTGACTCCTGTAGCAAATGAGTGCTGAGATGATCAAATGGACTATACCACCCCCGACTGTGGGGAAGGGATTCTGTTTTTCAGAGTTCCCCTGTGTTAATTATTCTCTGTCAGTGGGAAACCAGAACAGCATGCAAACAGAAAGGCTAGAACCCTTCATCCCTATATGGGATGGCTGTCAGATGCCCCACAGCCGAAGCCCTCAAAGTCAGTGGTCCTGGTGCTGTTCTGTGGGGCAGCAGGAGAAAAATGGGAGTATAAATCAGTCGCATTTAGTATCATGACATCACTTCCATTTTGGACCCACAAGTGACACTTTGGCATTGTGTGATGATCTAGGTAAGGTCTAGAGTTCAACCAGACTTGCAACTGATCTCCAGAATACAGAGATCAGTTCCCTGGGGAAAAATGCAATTTCAGAGGGTGGACACATCTCTGCTGAGCTCCCTCTCCATCTTCCTTAGGCACCCCCCCCCCCAAATCTCCAGGAAATTCTTGGCAACCCTAAGATAGATCAAAATGATGTTATTTTAGGGAGCTGTTGAGGTTGTGTCAGGTGTGATAAATATTTTACATCAATATTGCAGACTTTTATCTAGCTGCTGTTTTATGATTTTTATGCTGCTTTGATGGGTTTTTTGCCTTTATTTAATTGCATCAAAATATATTTATTTCAGTTTATTTTACACCATAGCTGCAACTTGACGATGCTTTCCACCACCACATGAGGATTTTTATGGCTTGTTAGCTTCCTTTGTCCCTGAGGCAGGATAGGGAGATATGAAGGTATTCAAAAAGTAGTAAATGGATAATGTTATTACAGCTATTTTGAAGTTATGTTGTATTATTGGAATGCACCCTGTGATGTGTTAGGTGCACAGATGGTTCAAACAGGAACATATGAATGAGGCTTTGTGGAGTCAGAAGACTCCAGGTGACTGTGAGGGGGGGAATCTTTTTTTACTTCCCATTCACGGTGAGTCCCTTGTACTTCACTGCTGCTGCAAAAAAAGGCAGGCAAATAGGTGAATGACAGAACTGAAAGGACTAGGGGATGAGTGGCTGTAGCAGCTGTCAGATATGATATTTTATTTATTACAACATTTGCATCGTGTCCTTCAACACAAACAAAAATTCAAGGAAGTTCACAGTTTGATAACATTGTATAAAATTAGAGTCCTCAGGAAATAACACAAATAATAAGAAAAAAAAAGATTAAGCCGGAATGTTGCAATTAGCACTGGGAACAGACTTAATAAAAACCACAGCCATACATTATGTCAAATGTCAAATACTCTCTGAAACATCACTATATTTACATGGCACTGAAGATCAGTTGTGCAGGCCGACTTCCCAATCAGAGGACATGTCATGCTTTTGTGACGCAGTTGAGAACATCCGGCCCCACTACACCTCTGAGCGAGAGGATGGGTGAGGGATGCATGCCTTGGTTAAACTCACCTGGACACTTGTGGTTACACAGAGGCTCTTTTATAGATTCCTTCCAACATGAAATAGTCATTGGTGTGAGATCTCACAACTGAGATCCAAAGTGGCCCGAATAAGGACTGTTTTTAGGGGTCATTTTGAGCAGGAGCTCGGGGGAGTTCAGCTCCGGGAGTTGGTGCCAGCCCTCCCCCCCGTGGGGGAATGCCTGCTTGTGTCATGGCTGCAGCAAAATGACCCCATCCCCGGGAAAGGTCCTTGTTCCTCCGACCAGCCTTCTGAAGGCTTCAGCCACCACTGAAGCTATCCTTCCAGAATAGTGGTATTTCTTAGTCTTGGATTAGTAGCTGTCCCCTCTCTGTCAGCTCTCTCTCTTTTTCTTACCTTCTGACATACTCCTGGTGATGTCAGGTGGTTTAGCATATGCAAATAAGTTATGCTAATGAGTTGTGCTAATGAGCTCCTGCAACTCTTTTTCTACGAAATGACCCCTGGCTGTTTTTATTATCTGCAGTTCAATCTATGGTCTAATTCACACACATTATACAGCTATTAGTATTACAATGATAAGTATCTAGACTAATCATGTGGTACTTAGTATGCCACCCTCAGTGGACTCTCCTTGCTTCCTTGGCTTTTGTTCCTTATAGCCAGAAATGTCCTTTCTCTATAAGAAGAAGAAGAGGTTGGATTTATATCCCGCCCTTCACTCACTTGGAGTCTCAGAGCAGCTTACAAGCTCCTTTCCCTTCCCCTCCCCACAACAGACACCCTGTGAGGTAGGTGGGGCTGAGAGAGCTCTTGAGAGAACTGTCGGTGAGAGGACAGCTGTTACAGAGCTATGGATTGCCCCCCCCTTTACCTCGGCTTGGTTGGATTTCACTTCTTAAATCTGATGGGCATACTTTACCAATACCCCTGTGATGGAGTGGATTATACATCTTAATAAATAATAGACATACATTTGGAAGGATTATCCTTGGGGGTGTGTGTGAATGGATTGAAGCTGATTTTTTAAGAGGTAGTTTTCAATTTTTTAACCAGAGCTGGTTGCTAGGGGACCCTATCACTTGGAATTTTTTTTTTCCCTGTTGAGTGTTCCCTGCACATTCTCCTACTGCACAATTGTCAGTCTGCCTATGGTGCTAAGTAGGAATGATACAGTGTCCCTAGCTTTGTTTCTTTTTATGTCTGCAGGACACGTACAACACATAAATGTACCCCAGCAACACAGGTGCCAAGGAGGGCAGCCAATAGGAACTGGATGCTAGGAAGAAGTTAAGATCTGATGGGTAAGTTTAATGAGTTCTTTTTTCCTGTCAGCTTTCCTCAGTCTTGGGTAGGTTTATACCTTCCATGGGAGTTCCCATCCCCATTAACCTTTTAAAAAATCCTACTGGGAGCCCATGTACACTAGGGTAGCTGAGAAATTGTGGCGGTGGAGTCCGGTAGTTGAACCAGGAAATCTGTTACAATGTGTTCATAGTTTTGTCAGCATTTTGAAGATTTGTTTTTCATTCTGTACACGTGTAACATGGTGATAGTTTCAGAAGGAAGCCATGTTGGTCAGTGATAGAAGAGCTAGATTCGAGTCTAGTAGTTCCTTAGAGACCAACATGATTTGGGGAATATGACCTTTCAAGAGTCAGAGCTCCCTTTGCCAGATATTGTCAGGTGTTATGTATTGGGGCTGGAACACTCCAGGACTGGTTCTACCAGAGTCTAGCTGAGCTTGGAGCTATAGAACAATAGCCGACCAGGACTCTGGAGGTGGCCAATGAGGAATTAATGGTTCTGACAATAGCCTATCGTTGATAGTTGTTTGGGAAGTGGGTGGAGTTGCATGCTATTTAAACAGGGCTGTTGCCCTGGGTCTTTGTCTTGTTCTTGCTGAATCACTAATAAAGCTGAGTTGATCACTAGGCTTGGGGTCAGACCATCCATGGAACTCAGTATTTAACATCAGGTATCTTAAAGGGAGCGTTGACTCTTGAAAGCTTATTCCCCCAAAATCTTGCTGGTCTCTAAGATACTACTTTTTTGGGAGGGGTATTTTTTGTGTGTGTGCATGTGCACTTGCGAGCCTGGAAGTCATGGTGACTTCTGGTGACCTCTAGTGGGGCTAGGTCATTTCAGAGAGGTGGCTTGATAACCCGCCTCTGTGCCTCAACCCTGGTATTCCTTGGAGGTCACCTTGCTAAGTACTTGCCAGGGTTGGCTCTGCTTAGCCTCTGAGATCTGATTAGATCTTGCCTGGGCTATCCAGATCGGGGTGTCTCTAAGATACTATTGAACTAGAATCTAGCTGTTCATGTAGCATGGTGTGAAAGTGCAATTTATATGGTATACATCCCCACCTCAGGAATAAAGTTAAGCTAATTGCCTGCTTGCATCCCCAGAGGATCCACTGAAGATTGGACCTTAACGCCATGGTCTGAAGAATCTGCTTTCTACCCTTTTTTTAAAAAAAAAAAAAAAAATACTGTAACTTCCAGTTTATGAAGAGTTCTGGTGAGTTGGACAGATTGCCCAATATTTTGTGTCAATTTGGTTGCTCCCAATAAAGGTATTAAACAGATAGTTGTGAGAAATAGATTTACATACAGGTTACAGCTGTAAGAAGCCTTGGCACAACATGGGTCCACTGGATCCCACCTAGGGGTGTGCAAAAAAAAAAAAAAAATTCTGCCCAATTTGGATTCGGACGAATCGGGCATAATCAATTTTGACTGGCAGAAAGACTCCCCAATGTCAGTTTAGGCAGCACAAGATGATTCGGAAGTCATTCAGCTGGCCAAATGTCAATTCCGGCCCCATTATACCCTATGGGCCATCATCGTCAATGGCAAAAACATAGGGCATATTCTGGGGTCTGGATGAGAGGGGTTTTGAGGGAGAAACTCCAAACTCGCAGGGTAGCTGCTGGACCCTCTCCCCAAAACACCCACCAAGTTTCAAAAAGATTGGACCAGGGGGTCCAATTCTACAGGCCCCCAAACAGGTTGCCCCCATTTCCTCCAACCTTAGCTAACCTCTCTCCTCCTTGACACCCCCCCAGCTTGTCACCTCACCTCATCTGTAAGATCAGATGGACTGCTTGGGATGACAGCATGTGGCACATGCTCACCTTGAAGTCAAGAAGGTGCTTTCCCTGGGTCAACCTCCAGACTTTGCAGCAAGAAACCGCTGGATAGTCTTTCCCACACTGACTTTCCTGTTTTGTCTCTCCCATACCTCCACTATCCCTTTGATTTGTAGAATAGAGATCTCAGGGGGGAAAAAACAAACAAACTTCATTTCTTCCTTTCACCTGTCCTATACCTGCCTCCTCCCTTAGCTGGTACTCCTTTATCCTTTCTCTCATTTTTCCTATCCACATTGTAGTTCTCAAAATAAAGAGACAATAAGTCTCTCATTTTTCCTATCCACATTGTAGTTCTCACAATAAAGAGACAATCAGTTTCTGTTAAACTTAAAACATGGCTCCGTGTAACTTTTTGGCCTTGGCCTACCTACCCAGGTTGGATCCTCCCTTCCAAGCAGCTGAACCCACTGTTATTGTGGGACATGCCAGCTGAGCTCTACAAAACTGAGTATCCCCTTTACCCCTTGCCAAGTAGTCCTGAGAAGGACTGCTTGTCTTGTTAATGGTCTACTGGGCAGTGTGGACGGGGGGATCTGGGATTGCCTGCCTGAGGGATGTTCTAGCTCTTTAGCGTGACCTCAAGTTGCTCTGAAACAAGGACCTGAGAGGGAGTGTCTATGGCAGCGATTAGACACCAAGATGAGAGCGACTGTTTTTCCATGGAGCTGTACTCCCTTGAAGAATCCTGTTTCAACTTGCTTTTTAGACCACCGTGAGTAACTCTGAGCAACCTGAACTCTCTTTTCTGCTATCTGGTTTTTGTGCATCCATCCCCATCTCAAAGCCCTGGGCAGAGACGAAGGTAGAAGGGATCCCCCCACCTTCATTTTAACAGCTTGTGTGTGCATCCCAGGCATATCTAACTGGCTACGGCTTAGATCTGATCATACTCACAAAAATCTCCACTTTACCTGTATTGGGGAGAAGATTCCACTTGAGGATTTATAGAGAAGAATTAATAAAGAAGAACAAAAGAACTCTTTGGCTTGTAGCCACGGCTGTGAAGTGAAAACACAGTAAAATATCTAGCCATAGCACTCAAGGCTGTCATTGTCCAATATGAGGAAACTTAGTTTAGGTGTGGCTGCCCCTCTCATCATGGGCCCTCCCTCACCCGCCACCAGTGTTCCCTCTAAGCTTAGCTGTGTTAGTGTGAGCTAGCTCACAGTTCTTTAGCCTCTCACACATTTTTGTCATTGCTCAGGATGGTTGGTTCGAGAGCAAACCAATTCATGCAGTAGCCAAATCACCTGCCTGCTCACAACAACTTTAATGCCAGGAGCTCACAAAATGCAATTTTTACTCACAGGACTGCACAGCTTACAGGGAGTATTGCCCACTGCCCAGTGCCCACCCACCCCTGCAAAGACAATTCTCGATTTCTGTGGCACTCCTGTCTGCTGGGTTTTCCTGGGTTTTGAACTGTATTCTACTAGGTAGAGTGAAAACTGTTTTTGCAGTGTGCAATTTTTTGGGGGGGGATGGATGGATGGTACCCAGTGCCGCACAGCTACTGGGATTATGGAGGTGTTCTGGGGAGGGTGGCCTGGGTGAAAGAATGCCATTTGGGGGGGAGTTGGGGGGGGCATCTGTCTGCCAATTGGAATGATTGGGGGTGTGTGTCTCTCTCTGGTCTCTTTCTCTACTTTTAATTTTGGGAAGAGCGTTTCTAACCAAACTTCCCAACACAGAGACTAAGAGAGGATGCAGGCACAACAAGACTATGCTCACTTCAGTCACACTCAAAGTTGAGGTCCAGGAAGCCGAACCGTGGCAAGTTGACCTTGGGGAAGACCAGCTTCTCCACTGTCCAGGGTCTCAGGCGAGAGCAATGTGGGCTGACAACATAGCCTGTATGCGAAAAAACACGCTAGCTCTGAACGCTCATAGGAGGGCATGAGAGGAGCCTATTCTGGTGTTAGGTATATAAACTAGAACCCTACACTGGATTACTTATAGTTTTTTTAAAAAACAACTCCTGAACAGACCCTTATTAGACTGACCTATTTAAATCAATGGCCCTAACAAACCAGAAACACCCACCAACAAGCCTAGAAAACAGAGCACATGACCTCATGTTACCAACACCAGCAGCACCTCCCCCCAGCAACCAGAAGAAAATCCTAACTCTATCAGACAAACAAAGAAACAAACTACCAGGAATCTATCTATATATAAAACCAGAAAGCTATCAAATACACACTACCCTTATCTAAGGCCAAAAAACCAAGAACACTACAACAGGTCCAAAACCAGACAAAATAACAGGCAATGCAACCTATAAACCACACAACCTTAACCCCACCAAACCGGGGGGGGGGGGAGGACCAAGGCAAGGAAGGCCCCCCACCCAAGCAACCCGACCCAAGCAACAACATCCAGCACAACTTTTTAAAACTTATAAATCTATAAAACATTACAGGAAAAGCCTTTAAACTTTTTTCTACCAAACAGGAAAACCAAGGCAAGCAAGACCCCAAGCAACAACAATCAGCACAACTTTTTAAATTTATAAACCTATACAATATTACAAGAAGAAAATTAAAACTTTTTTCCACCGTACAGGAAAAAACCCCAAAGTAAGCAACCCCCCCCCCCCCGAAGCAACAACAACCAGCACTCTGTCACACAATGGCCAAAAACACCAGGTGCCTTCAGAAGGCCCAGCAGTGGGGGCAGGACACTAGAAGCCCTCCCACTGTTGCCACTCCCCCCCAATCAAGCACCAAGAATACAGAACATCACTTGCCCCAGACTGAGAGTTCCTATCTATACCTTGTAGCTAATAACCACTGATGGACCTCTGCTCCATATGTTTATCTAATTCCCTCTTGAAGCCGTCCATGCTTGTAGCTGCCACTACCTCCTGTGGCAGTGAATTCCGTGTGTTAACCACTCTTCGGGTGAAGAAGTACTTCCTTTTATCTGTTCTAACCCGACTACTCAGCAATTTCATGGAGTACCCACGAGTTCTTGTATTGTGAGAAAGGGAGAAAAGGACTTCTTTCTCTACCTGTTCTATCCCATGCATAATCTTATAAACCTTGATCATGTCACCCCTCAGTCATCATTTCTCCAAGCTAAAGAGCCCCAAGTGCTTCAACCTTTCTTCATAGGGGAAGTGTTCCAACCCTTTTATCATTCTAGTTGCCTTTTTCTGCACTTTTTCCAATGGTATAATATCCTTTTTGAGGTGTGGCGACCAGAACTGTTCATAGTATTCCAAATGAGGTTGCACCATCGATTTATACAGGGGCATTATGATACTGGCCGATTTATTTTCAGTTCCCTTTCTAATAACCTCCAGCATCGTGCTGGCCTTTTTTATTGCAATTGCACACTGTTGGAACATTTTCAGTGAGTTATCTACTACAACTTCAAGATCTCTCTCTTGGTGAGTAGGATTTTTGGCCCCCATGTGCATCACTTTGCACTTGGCCACATTGAACCCCATTTGCCATGTTGACACCCACTCACCCATTCTCTTTCACAATGTTATATGCATGAAAGTAGAAGGGTTTTGGCCACTCTTCAAGTGAAGTCTGTTGCAGTTTGTTTGACATTAGCCAGGTAGATGAATGTTTTTTTTTTAAAGCAAGATAGACTCAGGTGGGTAGCCATGTTGGTCTGAAGCAGTAGAACAAAGTTTGAGTCCAGTGGCACCTTTAAGACCAACAGAGTTTTATTTGAGGCATAAGCCTCAAAATGGAAGTTACCAGTCCATACAAAAAGTCAGAGGGTGAGCAGTAAATTAGCATATAACATAATGAAGATGTTTCATAGATTCAAGGACCAAACAGGAATAAAAACCATTGTGTATATGGTTACCATTTGTTTGGATTCAATTCAAGGGGAAAACATAGATTCAGGTGGGTAGCCAAGTTGGTCTGAACAGCTGAACAAAATTTGAGTCCAGTGGCACCTTTAAGATCAACAGAGTTTTATTCGAGGCATATGCACACACACGTCTTCAAATAACAATCTAGAAAACATAGTAAAGGAAATAAATATGTTAAAATTGGAGACTGAAGGGCAGATGTATCCTTAATTGTGGAATGCTGAGAGTAATTAACTGAGACCCCGCCATTACATCCCATCCGTCTCCTCTCAAGCATGGAGGCTTAAAGCAAGATATTTTTTTTTAAACCAAGTGTTGTTTACAGAAATGAACACAATAACATCCTGGCACAGCTGCTACCTCATAATCCACTCACTTCCCTTGCTCATAGAAAAAAAAGCCCTCTGCATTATGAATCTAATTTACTTAGCATTGAATTCATCTGTTCTCAAGGTCAGCTATGACATAATATATAAATTGCTTTAAATGTTCCTTAAATAATCAGTAATGGTATTTGACACTTACAGCGTCTTAATTATGTTTTGAGAAGTATTTTGGTTTCTATTTTTCAGGATGTAATTTTCAAATGACCTATTGATTGCCATAAGAACATAATATCTTATTTCACCATTGATTACAGCATCAGGATGTTGGGCTGGAAGGATCACTTCTAATTGCTTGGTTTGTAAAATACGATGTGCCAAATGAGAATAACAAAAACAGCTGCATCCTTTCTGGCTAAAGAGGGAAATCTGTTTGATTAGTACAAATGTATAATAATTAATGGTTTTCTTATCTCCCCCCCTGTAAAGTAGAGTTTCGGGGTGTTTTTTTAAAATTGTGTTCTCAGTGCTTTTATTCTAAACACTTTGTGCTATCATAATGTTAGAAGCATTTAAGCATTTGCAATATGATTGGTATTGGACGGGCGGTATGCTTGGAGTGACAGGGCTACATCCTCCTGTTGCTATATTTCTACCATGCGGCTAATTTTTTTGGTATATTTCTAGACTGCTTTCAAACCATGCCTAGTCCCTGATTCACAATCTGAATAAAAATCAAATGGCATAAAATCAGAAACCAGAAAAACAATAAAGAGAAGCAAGTCCCATTATATTACAGGTGGAGATTAACTTTATGGTACTTAGGACCTCTAAGTAGGAATCTGTATGATGACCTTGCATTTCCTCCAAACAGAGAAATTAAAGAACATAATTATTTTTAAAATAGAGGAAATACCAAAAAATGTGGGCTGTTCATAAAGAGTTGAGTAAACCTGAGAGGAAGACTTTAAGCTATTCAGGCCAACTTGAAGATACCTAGACCAAATCCACCCTCCAAAGCAGCCATTTTCTCCAGGGGAACTAATTTCTGTATTCTGAAAATCAGTTATGATTCTAGGAGATCTCCAGGGCCCACCTGGAGTTTGGTAACCCTGCCTACTGAGAAATTATTAGCATTGGAAAGGAAGGGGGAAGTTGTACCTATAAAAGCATTTCCCATTGAAGCCAATACAAACACTTGGGGGGGCTAATTAACTAATACAACTAGCTTTAATTCAGATATGTGTCCCACTAGTGGGCCTTTGGGACCCCCCCCCCCATGGCCAGAGACCCACCGGAAGCAGCTGGAAGCCTCTCCATCGACCCCCCCTGGTACCTGCAGAGAGGCTGAGCATGGCCCAGAAGACACAGTTTGGGGCCAGTGGCGTCCGACCTACAGCGCAGCGTGGGTCTGTGTCCGTTGTCGGGCTGGTCTCTCCTCTACCGCCAGAGCCTGAAGAAGCTGTCTCTCCACTGCTGGCCCACCCAAAGGTTGCCAGCAGCGGCCCGATCTCCGGGCCACCATCAGAGCAGTCAGCCACACCGGGCCATTGGCCCTGTGCAAGGGCCCGACCTCGCCAGTGGGCTCAGCAGCCTGGCCGAGGCAGCACCACACCAGCAGGGTGGGAGGGAAACGCCAGATGTCTGGGCTCCTTTAAGAGCTCGGTGTCTTTACTTAAATACTGGGCCAGGGCCGGGGAGAGGGAGTCACCTGGAGGAGGGCAGAGGGAGCAGGGAGGGGATATAAGCAAGGAGCCAGAAGGGGCCAAGGAGAATTACCGGGTGATGTCTGTTAGAGTGCCCAGACAGACAGAGCACTAGGAGAAGCGGGTGGATGGGTGTGGTGATGTAACCCCTCTCCCCCACTTGAGCATCTGAGGCCCTGGCTACCCTTGCAGGAAGAGTCCAAGGTGGCAGAGTCACCTGCAGCGGTGGATTCCAGTGACAGCGATGGGGGGGTCATTGTTTCAGAACGCTCGTGCGACAATATAAAAGAAAGAAGATCATGCTTTTAAAGCTGCAAAAGAACTGACTCCAAATCTAAACTTATTTGTGTACACTTCTAATATAAAGCACCTTCCTGTGTTCCATGCCAACACTATAAACTTCAGTGTACTTCTTCTGAAGAAAGTAGGGGAGGGGCTGTGGCTCAATGGAAGAGCCTCTGCCTTGCATACAGAACGTCCCAAGTTCAATCCCTGGCATCTCCAGTTTAAAGGACCAGGCAGTAGGTGATGTAAAAGGCCTCTCTACAGGAGACCCTGGAAAGTCTGAGCAGACAATACTGATCTTGATGGACAGATGGGTCTGATTCAGCATGAGGCAGCTTCTTGTGTGTTCACGTGTGTACAAGTACCACTGGACTTATTGAGGAGCACTTCTGAGAAAACATGCTTCTGTGCGTACTCTGTCCTGTGTGTCAGTTGCACACCTCAGATGACCTCCTCTGAGTGCCTTTCCTTAGGGTGGTCCACTCTGTGACTGCCAGGACATTTTCTGCAATGGATCCAGTATCACTGAAAACAAATCGGCCAGTATCATAATGCCCCTGTATAAATCGATGGTGCAACCTCATTTGGAGTACTGTGTACAGTTCTGGTTGCCACATCTCAAAAAAAGATATTATAGCACTGGAGAAAGTGCAGAAAAGGGCTACTAGAATGATAAAAAGGTTGGAACACTTTCCCTATGAAGAAAGGTTGAGGCGCTTGGGGCTCTTTAGCTTGGAGAGACGACGGCTGAGGGGTGACATGATCGAGGTTTATAAGATTATGCATGGGATAGAGCAGGTAAAGAAAGAAGTACTTTTCTCCTTTTCTCACAATACAAGAACTCGTGGGTGCTTCATGAAATTGCTGAGCAGTTGAGTTAGAACAGATAAAAGGAAGTACTTCTTCACCCAGAGTGATTAACACGTGGAATTCACTGCCACAGGAAGTGGTGGCGGCTACAAGTATAGACAGCTTCAAGAGGGAATTAGATAAACATATGGAGCAGAGGTCCATCAGTGGCTATTAGCCACAAAGTATAGATAGGAACTCTCAGTCTGGGGCAAGTGATGCTCTGTATTCTTGGTGCTTGACAGGGGGGGAACAGAGGGAGGGCTTCTAGTGTCCTGCCCCCACTGCTGGACCTTCTGATGGCACCTGGTATTTTTGGCCACTGTGTGACAGTGTGTTGGACTGGATGGGCCACTGGCCTGATTCAACATTGGCTTCTTATTCTTATGTTCTTATATTGGAATGGCCTGCCAGAATGGGTGCAGCCAGTACCTCCTTCACTTCCAACTTGTCCAAAGACATCAGAGGGTAGCCATGTTGGTCCACAGTAGAAAAGCTAGACTGGAGTCCAGTAGCACTTCAGTGACCAGCAACATTTTGGGGATATGAGCTTTCAAGTGTCAAATCTCCCTTTGTCAGATCTGACTAAGGGAGCTTTGATGCTTGGAAGCTCATATCCCCCCTCCCCATATGTTGCTTGTGTCTAAGGCGCTACTGAACTAGAATCTGACTTTTCCAAAAGCAGCAAGAGTGTTCTGTTTCCAAATGCTTTTTGTGCAGAGTAAAGTCCCTTCTGGGGAAGGTGTTTCTTTTTTAAAAAAGAACAACAACATTTTTATTTATTTATTTTATAAAAGACAAACAAGAAACCTATTTTAATAAATGTTTTGTGTGGTGACTTTTTTTGTATTGCAGGTTATTGTTTTCCACAAAAGGCATTTTGAGTCAGAGGAGAACCCTTGGTTGTAAAAAATTAAATAAATTAATGAATGCTTAAGTTTTGACTACAATCCAATTAGCTAGCTAGCTAGTTTATCATTGAAGTCCTTTGCCAGATAAGGTATTCCAGATACTGGTTTTTTTTCCTGATTGCCTTTTATCACGGTTGCCATGGTTCCTCAGAGTTTCTAGATTCCTTATTGCCCTCAATCTATTTCATCGAATAAGGCATGCATATATCAGAAGGTGCCCCTTGCACAGAGCCATGGTGTACATAAAAAGATTAATCCCTAACGCAAAAACATTGTAGTCTAGTGCTGGATAATTCATTTAACCAGCAGGTAACAGAGTAGTTTAATCTAACAAAAGTTTTATAGAACGTAGTCTTTAGGACAAAGAACACTGAAACCAAAGACTGGCTCCCTTTTAGTCCATGACCTCTAACTTCTGGCCTTACTTCACAGGCAATGGATTCTTGAAGGCCTCAAATAGTACTCGTACAATAATTCAGCATGACTGATGTTATATAAAAGTGCATTATAGGATGCTATATCTCAGATGTAGCCATGACCTTTTTCAATTATTTTTATGGTGTTCTCATCTTTCATAGCCTCACAAGATTGTAGAACAGGTTTTATGAAGAGGACTTCATGGACACTGATGATAACACTGGATTGCCAAGTAGCTTGTTGCACAATTCACGAATGCTTGATAATACATGCGATTTATTAACATAGCTTTTTCCGTGTGCTATCCATTCTCCAAGGACCAAGATTAATTACCTCTCAAAGCACATCACTGGCAGTCCTAAATGGAGTGATACACCCATGTCAATTAAAGTCAAGGGCTTAGAAGAGAATAACACTGGTTAGAGATGTCTTATTCATGTATAGGTCCAGTTAAAAATGCTAAGACCTGACTTGGATGGTCCAGGTTAGGTTGATTGTGTCAGATCTCAAAAGCTGAGTAGGGTCAGCCCTGGTTAGTATTTGGAAGGAAGACCGCCAAGGAAGCCTTGCCTTGAAAGCCCCAAAGGGTCACCATAGGTCAGCTGTGACTTGACGGCACTTCACACACACACACAAAAGAGAGAGAGAGAGAGAGAGAGAGAGAGAGCAATTCTGAAGATAATTGCAGTGTTTCCAGTTCTGGGTGACTCCTGACAGGCTTGATGCTCCTGAGAGCCCTAGATATCTGATTAGCTTTCTTATATTGGTTTACTAATCTCAGGATAAATACTGTTGGAGAATCTTCACCTCCATTCATCTTTTATTAACATGTGACTATTTACATCTTTGCCGGGGTCTGGATCAGTGCAGTAACAGACAATATTGACAGACATCTATAAGATTCTTACACAATGTCCTGGGAACACCTCAGTGTGTGTCTGGAATAACTCAGAGAGCTGAAGTTGGGGAGATGTCTTGTGAAGCAAAGACCTGGGGAAGAGCATTAAATTTGAAAATTAGGACTCTAAAATCAAACCCAGATCTAAACCTCCTTGGACTAATTAAGCTGGATGACCACACAAGTGATTGGGGCAGAGTACTGGACTGTAAATTATTATGTCTGGGTATCATCCATGATGTAATAAAAGTTACAGGTAGACCAGAACTGTCAGAGCTTATTAGAAGACATTTGACTATGACATTTGACTATTAGAAGACATTTGACATTAGAACACTTTGACTATGAGAGCACATCGATTAGAGCACACAGAGTGTGTTCAACTTTTTCAGTAGGCATTCAGCTTCCGATAACAATGCCAAACTACTTATCTGAGATCATTCTTCCAAAGTATAGAGGCCTGGATGCTCTACCTTCAGCTGTGATGTCAGAAAGATTAAATGGGATTTCATACTTAGATCAATTCTGTAATTGCAGTAGCAGTAAAATTGACTCATATTTTGCTTGATTGTCCCAAGTGTTCAGCACTAAGAGATGATCCCCCCCTTTATTTAATCAGGACATCCTCTCTCCAGCAGCAAAATCATCCTGGTTACTTAGAGACAAAGACAAACCAAATACTCTGCATGTGGCAAAATGTCTAGCAGCTGTTGTCAAATCACATGACAACTTTTGCAGTAGCAGTCTAAATTCTTCCATATTTTTCTGTGGAACGAGGCTTATTGTGGGATGAGGGTTTGTTGTTTATGACTTTGGTTGCAAAAACAGTAAAGACAATAAATATTTACATCTTTAATACTGAGTGACTAGAAAAGAGCAAGTCCTTCTTACCCAAAAGTAAGTAGAATCAGAAGGCAAAGAGTTTCCTCCAAGAACAATCTGATCATCAATTTGGCTCCCATAGTTACACTTTCAAACCAATTCTAACAATACCTAACTATTCCACTTGATAGGGAGCATATTCTTGGCTAACTAATGAGCTTCTTGCATAGAACACCCAAAAACAGCTATAATGTTTTGTCTTCCATATACAGTGTTAGTAGTTCTTGCTATTTTTAATCATGTCAAAGAAATCATCACTTTTCTCCTACATATAGTTATCATTTGTTCCTCAACCAATATGGCCCATCTTTGATATATAGATATCTTCACTTCTGTCTTTGTCTGGACGTTTGTACCATTCTCAGATGTTTCCTGCATCTGGATATTAAATCTACTGACATGGGTTAAACTGTCTCTAATATAAGAAATGTCACATAATTCACTAGCTCCCTTGTTCTTTATCCCTCTCCAAGGCTGTTCTATTCTTGGTCTCTGGATTCCCTATTTCACAGTTCCTGGTGTTTCATTGAGCTACTAGGCCAGGCTTTATTTTGGCTTGCAAAAGCATCTTCCATGATTTTTTACTTTTATTTATTTTTAGTCATGATCCTAAACCTCCACCCACATTCATGACAATTCTTAGTAAAACAAATACACAACTCAAATTCACAGATAATTTTGGGGGGGTGGGAGTATTTTGATCTATTTGATCAAATCTTGTATCAATTAAATCCATTTTAACTCATGTTTATGATTTTAAACATTTCTGTATATCTCCTAGCTTTTCACCCATGAAAAGCTATTGCATTTGAAACAACAATATAAGGGCCGAAGACAGACTGGCAATCTGAAGCGGAGGCAAAGCGGAGGGAACTGGAGCGGGGGAAAAAACTCACGGAGCTGGCCGTTCACACTGGCCAGAGCAATGCGGATCAGCGGCGATACGGAGCATTCAGACTGCCACGGAGAGTTCAGACTGCCGCATAGCCAGCGCGCGCGGCTCGCGCGTGCTGCTGCACTTTTTTTTGTTTTCCTTTGATGTTTTTCGCATATGCGCACATGCGCATATGCGCAAAACTTTTTGCCGGTGCGTTCACACTTCCTCCGGATGCCTCCCGCTTCTTCCAGTTCACACTGTTTGGAAGCGGGAGGCATGCGGAGGAAGGCCCCTGAACACCGGGAAAAACCGGTGTCTGGGTAAAGCGGAAGGAAAGCGGCTGGGAGACGGGTAAGTACGCAACGGAGCCGACGGGCAGATGCGCATGTCTGAATGGGCTCCTCTCCTCCGTTTGCGAAGCGTGCCTGCCCCGCTTCAGATTGCCAGTCTGTCCTCGGCCTAGTATGTATCAAATAGGTACTTTCCCATATTTTTGTTATACTATGCTGTCATTATTAGCATTTTAATTCAATCCAACGTCCCAACTATTGTTTCTTTCATATCATCATCATCATCATCATCCTTTCTCTCAGAGACTCAGGATGGATTGCATACTAAGAATGTAATCAATAGAATGGGACATCTAATAAGCTATGCAATCAGAGCAGGATTACATGAATTTGAAACAAACCAAAAAGTGTTACATAGGATATGTTACACAATGAAGGAAATGTTATTACATGAGTAGAAGACCCCTGGGGTTTCCAAGGCAAGTGACACTCAGAGGTGGTTTGCCATTGCCTGGCTCTGTCACAACCCTGGTATTCTTTGGTAGTCTCCCTTCCAAATACTGACCAGGGCCGACCCTGCTTAGTTTCCAAAATCTGATGATACTGGTCTATCCAGGTCAGGGCCAGGTTTACACCGTTTGAAATGCTGTGTGCTTTTTTTTTTTAACAACATTGATACATAACTGATGGAAGAAAAGGCATCCATGTTAATGGCAATACTTCTATTGAATTTGTTATATGCTAAAAAGATGACTGTGATTTTGTCCCAAGTAAAGAGAACTGGTACCTAAACCAGGGATTGTTGAAACCAAATAGTGTATTCATTGAATTCAGTACCAGACCTATCCCGATCCTACCACTATTCCCATCTTCTCTGGTTTTGTTTATTCTCCTCTAGCTTGTCTTCCATTCGCTCAGAGATAAATATTTCCAGATATGTCCATGGAGACGCAAGGCTTTGATTCTCAGAATTTTTATTAACTAATTCTTAAATTTCCAGCAGGAAAAAACCTGAACCTTTATTTTGGGCTTGACTCCTGAAATCTGCTGTGAGGGATTCTAAATATACCAACGTTTTGTGCTATCTGTACCGCTTCTTTGGAGAGAATCAAATGACCCACTAATCTGCACAAGCTTTTCTGTTACCTCTGTGCATTCAAGGAACAACAAACCCTTTGGTATGTGATTCTATAGGGATTTGTATCATTCTCTGGCAGCATCAGTTAATCCTTAACTAAAATGCTGTTGCCAAAGCCTAGTGAAGCAGTAGCTTAAGTCTTTAGCATGATTGAAGGATGAAGAGTTCTTTCCTGTGAAGTGGGCTCGAGGATGGATGATACAGATAATTGAAGTCTTTATGTTTTATATTTCTTTCCCCCCTCAAGAATGGCTCATGCATTGGTAATTTTGAACCTAGGAGGCACAATGTTATCAACAGTGTGTGAAGGGCTTTCGAAAGGTGCACAGCAGGTTCTAATTTTCTGTGTGGCGGTGAGCAGCCATTTGGAGTAGTGAGTCCCAGTTTTGGAACAAAGTGGAAATTCCATGGCCATATGTGGCAATATTCCTCCCCAGACAGACAAGCAGATGTGCAAAAGAAGACAGCTGTAAAAAGCAAGACAAATCTCACTCTTCATCTCCAACCCACAATGCAATGTATGGCAAAAAGCACTATGAATATTGTACGGAATTGATATTCCTCTGATCAGGAACCAAAGAACTCTGCAACGATACAAGCAGCCAGTATGGAGTAGTGAATACAGTATTGCGGTGGACTATTCACTGCTCAAGACTGATATTCCATAGAGTTTTTATTGGGAAAGTATTGCAGTAGATATGGGAAGACCTGGTTCCAGATTCCCACTGGACCATGAAGCGCACTTGGTTACCCCCAGGGCAAGCCTCAGCTTTACAAGTTTATGGTAAGAGTAAAGTGGAGGAAGGGAAGATCTTGAACATCTTCCTGAGATCCTTTGTGGTTAAAAATACGATTCTACTAAAGGGAAAAATAAAATGCATCATTTTTTAAAAAAAAATGTTTCTTTTTTAAAGCTATTTAAAGCCACAAACAATTATGAAGGTCCAACACTTCCTCCCCCCCCAGACACCCACACTATAAATATAGTGATGTACAATACTTCCCTGAGCAATTTCACTAATCTTGTCAAAATTATTTTAGCACCCTTTGAATGTCCTCAGAAGTTTTGTTTTGGGCAGAAGATCCAATTTTCATTCAAATTCCACTTTACACAAAATTTAGTTAACCAGAAGTAACAGGACAGGAATACTGTTTTGGTAACAGTTGTTTCTGCTGAAAACCAGCTCTCCTCACATGAAGCTGTTTTATACTGAATCAGACCACTGGTCCATCAAGTATTACCTACTCAGACTGGCAGCAGCTCTCCGGGGTCTCAAGCAGAGGTCTTTCACATCACCCACTGCCTGCTCCTTTTCACTGCAGACGCAGGGGAATGTATGTGGGGACTTCCGCATGCAAAGCAGAGTCTCTTCCACTGAGTTACAGTCTCTAGCAGACAGTAAATCTGCAAGGCCAATTTTCCTCATGACAAAGTTGCTCATACCAAAATTCTCTTTTTGGCACAGCTGTCAAACAAACAGGAGCCCTGTTCTCTTTGGCATTTCCCCACCTCAATAGCAATCTTGTCTGACTGCATGGCAATGTTGGTGCAAAGTCCCCACCAGGGTATCTCTCAGCTCCTGTTTCCCACTACTGCTCTGAGTCGTGGTGGAAGAAAAATAAGCAACAACAACAAAAAAAACCTCTGGAATACTAGAAGCTCATTTACGTCCTTATTCCCTCCATCTCCTACATAACAAGGACAAAACTTCAGTGGAAGAAGAGCTGTCACTGAATTTCTCCAGTAGTAAGATTAGCAGGCTTCGCTTTCCTCCTACTGTTTGTGGAAATTTAAGGAAAATGTTAGCTCCGTTGGTGAAATTTCTCAGCAATTGCTTTATACCCATTGCTCTTGTTTCTTTGTGTTTTTTTTCTCCCCTGAAATTTCACCTGACATGAAAAGTGAGGCAAACTTGGGGCTTTCTTCTCAGGTCATCATCATCATCATCTGGGGGATATTGAGGGAAATGAAATGAGTTTGAACAAGGTCAAGAAGAACATTTCTCAAAGGGTTTCATCCACATGGTTTGGAACAGGGTCTTGACACGGTCCACATATACCTCTGTATAAGGGAGATTTCATTTCCCCTCAATATCAAGTGCTTTTCTTTTTCTGGTTGCAAATTTTACGATATGAAAGATGCTTTATAGTCTGAAAACAGGCACATATTACTTTATCAAGTGGTGAAGTAGAAGAGAAGAACAGGAGATTGATTTATACCTCACCCTTTACTCAGAGTGTCAAAGTGGCTTACAATCTCCTTTCTCTTCCCCTCCCCACAACACCCTGTGAGGTATGTGGGGCTGAGAGAGCTCTTTCAAGGACTGCTCTTGAGCTGAGAGAACTTGTAACTGACCCAAGGTCACCCAGCAGCTGCATGTGGAAGAGTGGGGAATCAAACCCGGTTTTCCAGATTAGAATCTGTGCTCTTAATCACTACACCAAACTGGCTCTCACATGTGTCTGTACTTAACCCCACTGATCCCAATACTAGAATTAATACTAGAATTAATTTCTTTGGTCAAGATTATGGATCCCATCAACAATGTTGATGTTCCAGTTCTTTTTCAGAACCTTTTGCTTCCCTTGAAATTTCTTGGATGTTTCATCTAAGCTGGAACTCCAAGTCCATGTGAAAATCACACTTGAGGCAATGTTCAATGAGAACTATTTTCGTCAGTGCCTGTTTTAAGGTGTATACACTAATAAAGAGATTCCCTGTATACATCTAATTTTGTACATATAAGGTTCTAGTATAATTACCATAAAGCTAATTTTGTCAGGATTTTGACTCATACTAAACAACTCGATGCAGGCAGACTTTTATTAGGAAATCATACCAAACATTTTACTTAATTGATACAGCTCCCTCATATCTAAAAATAAATAAAACACATGGGAAATTATGTGTGTCAGATGTTAGTGGTATATCATGTATTTCAATAATGAATAATTACAGCATGTCATCCTATATTAAATTATCATAAGCACGAACATCTGTAAGTGATAAGATGGGAGCAATTTAATTTTAAAAAATGATTGGATGCCACCGGCATAAATATAGCACATTATTCCACCGTCGGAGATTCAGTGCCGATATGCATGACCTATGGCCTGGAAGGTTACAAATGCCTTGAAAGGGATCTGGTTGCATTTCAAAAGAAAATACTCTTCAACTGTCATTCAAACATGAAGGGACAACTTATTTTGATAGTAAAATCTGGGTTACCAATTTGTATGAGAAGAAGAGATTGGATTTATACTCCACTCTTCACTCAGGAGTCTCAGAGCAGTTTACAATCTCCTTTCCCTTCCTCTCTCCACAACAGACATCCTGGGAGGTAGGTGGAGCTGAGAGTGCTCTGAGGGAACTGCTTTTGATGGAACAGCTCTGAGAGAACTGTGGCTTGCCCAAGGTCACTGAGCAGCTGCATGTGGAGGAGTGGGGAATCAAAGCCAGTTCTCCCAGAGTAGAGCCTGCACTCTTAACCACTACACCAAAGTTTATGAAAGAAAGGGAGGGAAGACACCTGAGACCCCATTCCCTCAACAAAAATGAGATCCTAAAGGCACTTCAGTTCAATGGCAAAGCATGAACATTTGGCACACACCAGTATAAGAGGAGTGGCTGGCCCTTATACTAGGCTGTGAAACAGCTGGCCTGTGGATACTTTCTGTCTGTTATTTTATTCAATTTTTTTAGAATATTTCTACGTTGCCTCTTCAGAGTCCTTCAGTGGGTTGGGATCTCTAGGAATTGTGTCTATCTATAGCAATCACCAGTCATGTTCATATGGATAATTTCTTTGGTATACTAGATCCTGGATGTATTTTAATTCTTGCTTTGTCCTCACAGAAGGTGAAACTAGCATGAGCATTCATCACATGGTAACTTACCATGGAGAGAATGTAACTATTTGGTCAGCCACAATCAACTGAATTATCTTTTCAAGGAGTAAAGACAAATTTCTCACTCCTCTGATTCTCCAGATTTCTGATGATGTACAGAAATGTAGCAACTTCCCCCTTATTACTTAGCAAGAAGAAGCAGACAATTGTCATACTTAGTCTCCAACCAAACATGAATCAGAGTTTAGTGATTCTTTTAAAATCTCAAAGCAACCTAGGGCTGGCTATGTTTGAGGGGAACAAGGACCAGGTGGGGAGCTGCTCAAAACCACCATTTTAAGGCTGCTTTTTCAGTCACCTTGGAAGGGATGTGTGGTAACCTTGTATCTGTGCATTCACAGGTTATAATGTTATTCCTGCCCATCTCTGCAAGGCGTTGGACATAGGGGTGGGTTTTAGAAATGCTTCATATGTGACTCTTTTGACCTGACCCACTGGGATCAGGTGGGAAATAGCTAGTCTATTTAGACTAGAGCCAGTCTGGTGTAGTGGTTAAGTACGTGGACTCTAATCTGGGAGAACCGGGTTTGATTCCCCACTCCTCCACTTGCACCTGGCTGGATGACCTTGGGCAAGCCATAGCTCTGTACCAGCTGTTCCCTCAAGGACAGTTTGGGAAAGAGCTCTCTCAGCCCCACCTACCTCACAGGGTGTCTGTTGTGGGGAGGGGCGGGGAAAGGAGTTTGTAAGCCGCTCTGAGACTCTTAAGTGAGTGAAGGGTGGGATATAAATCCAATCTCTTCTTCTCTCTCTCTCTATAGATGGGATTGTAGCCTTGCTTCACCTTCTTGCAAATTAGTAGAGTGGGCTGAAGCTGGTTGCCTAGGGGAGTGGAGCGGTTATTATTTTTTAGATCATGAATCTGAAAGGTTCCAACTGAGGGTCCCACCACCGCCTACTTCACTATGCAGGCCATGGGAGGAAGTTGCTACATCCCTAACTGGGTACATAGAATTGCTTGGTCACAACTGGCAATTGAAACATGGGTTGCAGACACGTGCGAGAAAAAGTGGGGGGGGGGGGAAGAGGCTATTTCTTCCGGAGGAATCTGACCCAGAGTTGCATGATTACACCTCCCTTTGAAGCTGTGGGCACAGTCCATCAGTCTGTGATCAGACGCAACTATGGGTGAGTCGGGTTTTTTGTCCCACTTTATTCCCATACACTTAAACGAAGGATTGATGAATCACACCTCTGCACTGAGGGCTCCCTATGGAGTTTGCAATGATGTGCATACTGCAAAGGGGGGGGGGATGGCATGGAGTCGGGATGGCTGATCAGACCATCCTGACACCATGAGAGCATGCTGGAGTGATGACAGAGGAAAGTCTACCCATGGCCCATCACAACTTGTTTACCACAGGATTTCCCCCGGTGTCTTTTAACTCCACTTCTGCAGTGGAGCAAAACGGGTTGCCAACAGCTGTGGGGCACTTCCCAGATGTTGTTGTCTGATCGCTCCCATTAAATCTGCCTGGCATTCATGCCTATGATGGATCTAATTGTGCGTATGATCGCAACCATGGTAAAACAATTGAACTGAAGCTGTAGGTTTGGAGACTGTTATGAGACATCAATTTAACGGTGATGGGAATGTTCCTGAGACCAAGATCTCAGGGCTAATGTGGCTGTGGGGACTAGGACAGGAGCACTCACTGGAGCTGCCATGATCCCTGACCCCAAGACCTCACAGTTAGGGATTTGACATATTCTCCTCAAATATTCATTAGTGTTTGGCAAGAAGAACCTGAATGACACAAAAGACTCTTCAGAGGCTTGGAACCAGGGTGGACTTGCCTAGCTGTTCTCGGGGGTGCTTCTGTCCTCTGGAGGCCTGCATCCCTCACTATATTTTGAGTGAAAATTATTAAGCACATTGTCTGTTGCAGTTTCTATGGTGTCCAGTAAATCTATGGCCCATTTGTTGTCTAATTGAGAGCCACAGTGGTATTGTAGTTAAGAGCTGTGGACTCTAAACCAGAGAACTGGGTTTGATTCCCCACTCCTCCACATGAAGCTTGCTGCGTGACCTTGGGCCAGTCACTTTTCTCTCAAGAAGAAATAAATAATTGGGTGGGGTAGAAATGTTGCAATGAAAACACTTTTTTTCAATCTTGTTTAGCACCATTGTTTCTGCTGACTGCTGTTTTATCCACTTTGTTTGGTTAATCAGACTAGGGTTGCCAGATCCCCCTGGCCACTGGAGGTAGATGGGGATTGCCAGAGCCAGCTTGAGAAACTTCTGGAGATTTGGGGGTGGAGCCAGGGACCTCAGCAGGGTACAATGCCATACAGTCAACCATCTTCTCCATGGGAACTGATCTCTGCAGTCTAGAGATGAGCTTTAATCCTGGGGGATCTTCAGGTCCCGTTTGGAGGCTGGGATCCCTGAATCAGATAGTTAGCCCTCTCCAGTCAGGGATCATGTAGTGAGCAGAGTACTTCAAAATGTTATAAAACTGCCCTGACCTGGATAGTCCAGGCAACCCCGATCTTGTCAGATCTCAGAAGCTAAGCAGGGCCGACACTGGCATGTATTTGGAAGGGGGGCCTCCAGGGAATACCGGGGCTGGGACGTAAAGGTAGGTTGTCAACCCACCTCTCTGAAATGTCCCCATCCCAGCAGGGGTTGCCAGAAATCACTATGACTCCCAGGCTCACAATGACTTCCAGGCACACATGCATGCACGTGCACACACATACATACATACACACACACACACACACACACCCTCACAAAAATCGTGTTGTTGTTTTTTAAGTCATATAACCAATTGGAATTAGTTATGCAATTGTGATAGTAAAATTAATTGAGAATCAAGGCAGAGAAGGGCAAAAATAAAGAAATGTGAACATCGGCTGCAGGGAATACTGAAAAATAAATACCAGAAGAGCACCATCAAAGAAAAAAAATCATTAAAATTGTTGGCGGTTTTCAAGGCAAGTTTTTTGAGTTCTTGCTCAAAAGAACTATTTTAGAAGCAAAGAACAGAGATGACCAAAGAAGTTCATCAGAGAGTTTCTGCACACTAAACATTAATGCTTACTTAACATTTAGTAAAGTCATATGGTGAATGCCCTCTACCTTGCAACCATGCTGGATGTCCCACTGGGAGGTGTAGGTGCTGAAAGCTCTCCACGCATTCAGAGACACGATAAGTCCCGGAACAGGAGTTGCAGCCAACCTTCACCTAATGTGAGCCTGCAGGGTGAATTTGGAAGTCCCTCCCAGGGGAGAAGGAAGAAAATAATTTTTAATAAGGCTAGAGAGCTAGCAGAGCTTATGGAACTGACCTCATGGCAAGAGAAAGCATTTTAGAAAATCTATTTTTCTTGTTACATTTCTAGTACATAATGTGAGCGACTTCTTGCGAAGGTGAGATGAACTTTCTAAAACGGTAGGTGAGAACATGCTGCGGCTTTTAACACGTAAGTTTAGCACTTACATTTGGCCTTGCTATTTGACAATGCAAATTGGAATTTTTTTTATCTTTGTATCTTTGTAATTGTTACACTACTCCCCCATTCTGCTAAAAAAACCCACTGTAACTCCATCTATTTTATACACATATTTCTATATTTAGAGTTGTACTGACATTAAAATAGAAAATGTTGTTCACATTTTCTTCTTCCTTTGTTATCTTTGTTTTTCATTTTCTGCCTGTCCTTCTTCTTCCTTTTTTGGAGGAGGCAAGTTGACTTCCTACCTGTTAAAATTTAGCTCCTCTGGGGAGCCTCTTTTTATGGCTGCAATCACATGCGCCATAAGATCCGACATAGGCACGAATGCCCGATGGATCAAAACAGATCAGACAGCAACATCTGGGAAGTGTCCTGCAGCCACTGGCAACCCACACTGCTCTGCTGAAGAAGCGGAGTTAAAAGACACAGGGGAAAATCTGGTAGTAAACGGGTTGCAATGGGCCACAGACGGGCTTTCCCCTGTCTGATCACGCAAGCATGCTTCCGAACCATTGGGATGATCAGGCCATCCCGGCTAGGTGCCATTCCCCCCCTTCACAGTATGTGCATTATCGCATACCCATAGGAGGCCCTCGGTGTGGAGGTATGATTCCTTGTTTATGTACATGGGAAACAAATGGCAAAAAGGGGGGGAACTCACCCACAGCTGCGTCTGATCATACAGTGATGGGCTTGGCCTGCAGCAACAAAGGGCTGTGTGATCTCACAACCGCAGGTCTAATTTCTCTGGAGGGAATAGCCTCACCTCCCCTCAACTGGTGTGTGTGACTGCAGTCTACGTTTGTTAGTCTGCAAAATTGCATGTGCCTTGATGGTATAATATAAAGCTCTTACTTCACCATGAACCCACACATCTATCAAGATCTTCTTCAGAGGCCTTGCCCTCTATACTGTCTACCCTGTATACCTTCTGAGTCAATACAGATGGCAGCACTAGGGCCAGAGTCTTTTCAGTGGTGGATCATGTCTTCTAGAACATCTTCATCTCAACCGTCCACCTGGTGCCAGCCTGTCAGTTTGGGGCACAAGGCAGAAACATTTCTCTTTTCCCATGTTGTTTATTGTCCTCTACCCAAAAGTGACTTTGGTTGATTTGCTTTTGGGTTTGGTGCTAGGGTTGCCATCCTCCAGGTGGGGCCTGGCGATCTCCTGGTATTACACATGATCTACAGATGACACAGATCATTGCCACCCCAGCATGAAATAACGAGACAGACAACAGTTTTGGAATCAAACAAGGGCCACTTTATTAACTATTTAAACAGGACATGCAGCAACGGGCAACTAAGCAAGCTCAGGAACAGGCAAGGCAGGCGTCATTCCCAGACCCAGCCTCCTTGCCCTTGTAATGGGCAGGTAACCTAGCCCCAGTATTGACCCAGTCAGCTTCTGGCTCGTAACCGGCGGCCCAGCATACTGGCATCCCCTCCCAGGGGCGCCTACCCCTGAGGCTGCACAGACCTTCAGGGAGGAGCCTAGTCTGAGAGGTTCCCAGAGGCGATCACCATTCACCTCCCCAGACCGCAAGGCCCTAGGGTGGTTCCTGGTGACCTCCTGTTCCCAACAGGGATATGCCGTAAGGTACCCACCAGTTCCATTTTCTTGCTTGCATAAACCTACCACATGCAAATCCAAGCCTCTGCTTTGGCCTTTGCTTACCCCACACGGCAACCGAGAGCCATCCGAATCCCGTGCTGCAAGTCCTCAAGCAATAACCCATTGCCCTTGTTCGAAAGGTGCACCCCGTCAGGGCGATACAGGTCCGGGAACTTGACCTGTATGCCAGGGTGCGGCAAAAAGAGACCCAACCCGGACTCCATGGCCGTGCGAAGTTGGCTATTAGCGTTCCGCCTAGCCCTGTCCATACACCTGGGGTCACCGGCATGCCTCCAAACCAGACGTGGGAGCATGGCCGACCAGACTATCTGCACACCAGGCCACCGTGACCTTATCAGTGCCAAATCGGCCCTGGCCTGCATCACAAGGGCCACGCCCTTGACCAAACCCAAATCGTTGCCCCCCAGGTGTATGACTAGCACATGCGGGGGGGGGGGGCCCGCCTCTCCTCGAACAACAACGGGAGGAGCGCCGGCCATCTCATGCCCCTCCTCCCTAACCACTCAACCTTCGCCACTTCGCTGAGGCCAAGCTGGGAGCCGAAAGTGGTTCTCCTCGCCCGATGAGCCGCCCAAAAGACCATGCTGTGGCCGCAGACCATGACTCTTCGTCTTGTCTCACGGCCTGCAGCACCTGTAACAAGAACTTTATTAACAAACGTCAGAATGAAACTACAACGAACCTACACGGTACAACGCCTAACGTAACTCTTATAACATCCAGATTTCCAGCGCCCGATCCTCTGTATCGTCTTATCAGGGTACCCCATTGCGGCCGCAGTCGATGCTGCCCCAATTCGAAAGGAATGGGAGCAAAAACGAACACCGCCCAGACCCAACCGGATCAATGCCTTCCGAGTCACGGTCCAAAACTGGAACTTCGTAAGAGGGGTGCTGTCGCTATGCCGAAACAAATAGCCCGGGCCATCACCCCGAAGTGCCAAGTACCGCCGCATGGCGGCGACTGGGCACAGTGCTGCCTCCGAACTAGACCCTAGTTCCAGCACACTCCCCTTACCCTTCTGATCGGTTTTGGATCTACGCAACCTGATCCGTAGCTGAAACTTATTGATTGATACATCCCTAAGCTCCAAAGCTGCACCAGAAGCGTCAGTCTGAGATCCTGCCACCAGTTCGCTAATCCTGAGTGCCCCAAAAAAGGCGGTCAGCGAAGCTGCATGGAACAGGCCCACCTCATAGCTGTCACTACAACAAGAGGGCCACTGGCCCTCCAGCCCTCTCAGGACTGTGGGTGTCAAAGGTTCCCTGGTGTCTACTGCCCTAGGTGATTCCCGAGACCACCCCTCGAGCATCTTCCGGAGACGGAAGTCGCCCGTGGTGTCCTTGTGACCCGAAGCCTTACTGGCAAAAGCCAGCGCAGACAGCTTGCCTCTGATTGTGTGAGCTGAAAGGCCACCGTTCCGTAGTGACACACAAAATTGCATCAGGTGTGACACAGGAATAGGCCATACCTGCTGCAAACCCACTCCCACCCTGAAGGACAGAAACTGCTTACCGGCCTTCAGGTAAGCTCTCCTGGTGGAAGGGGCAAGTGCCAGGCTCATTGCCCTGTCGGCCTCAGCCCTCCAATCCCCCACACCTCTGGGGGCATCCGTGCCGGGAGCGGGTCGGCCTCTGGAGCCAGCTGACGAAACCTCTCCATCTGTTTACGAGAGAGAGCGTCAGCGATCCCATTAGCGACCCCCGGGACGTGTCTGGCCTTAAACAGGATGTTAAATTTGAGGCACTGTAAAGTAAAGGCCCTAACCAAAGCCATGACCCTAGGGGATTTGGATGTAAGGGAATTGATGACATGAACCGTGGACTGGTTGTCGCACCAGAAGTGGACGGTCCTATTAGCCAGATCGTCAGGCCAGACCCACACCGCTGCGACAATTGGAAAGAACTCCAGGAAGGTAAGGTCCTTAACCCAACCTGCCCGAAACCAATCTTTAGGCCAGTCCCCGGCACACCAATGCCCCCTAAAATAAACTCCGTAACCGGATGAGCCGGCCGCATCCGATGAAATCTGCAGCTCAGCCTCTAACAAGAGCTCATCCCGCCACATAGAGACCCCGTTGAACGATTCCAGAAACTGTTCCCAAACAAATAGGTCCTCCCTCATTCCCTTGGAGACTTTGGTCCTATGTTGTGGGAGACGGAGGCCCCTCATTAAGTCACATAACCTCCTCACAAATGCCCTACCCGGCGCCACTACTTTGCATGCAAAGTTGAGGTGACCTACCAACTGCTGCAGCTCCAAAAGAGTGACCCTAGTAAGGGACCTAACGGAGATGACCCGAGTCCTTAATGCGTCCAATTTTTCTTGGGGTAACCTGCAGCACATACTAACCGTATCAATTTCAATACCTAGAAATGTTAATGTGGATGTCGGGCCCTCAGTCTTTTCCTGAGCCAGAGGGACACCCAGCTCGTCAGCCATGTAAACGAAACTGTCGAGCAGGAAACGACACTGGCCCGAGCCCCTCCTGCCCACGAAAAGAAAATCGTCCAAATAATGGGCGGTACTACAGAGACCAGTCCTGGTTCTCAAGGCCCACTCCAAAAACGAGCTGAACCTCTCGAAAGCAGAACAGGACACCGAGCAGCCCATGGGTAGGGCCCTATCCATGTAAAAGCTCCCTTCAAAGGCAAATCCGAGTAGCTCAAAATCCTCAGGGTGCACCGGGAGGAGCCGAAAGGCTGATTTAATATCACATTTAACCAATTCGGCCCCCACACCGCAGAGGCGGACCACCCGCATGGCCTGATCAAAGGAAGTATATTTGACAGAGCATAATTCACCAGGTATGGCGTCGTTCACCGACCCTCCCGGAGGGTAGGACAGGTGATGAATGAGGCGAAACTCACCAGGTGCCTTTTTTGGAACTACACCTAAAGGAGAGACTCTTAAACTGGCCACTGGCGGACTAACAAACGGGCCCAAAACCCTGCCTTCCCTGCATTCCTTAGCAATCTTGGCCCTAACTATGTCCTCCATGCCCAAAACGGACTTTAAATTCCTAGCCAAATAGGGCACCCTCACCCCCTGAAACGGTATGCGAAAACCAACAGTGAACCCCTCCAAGAGGTAGGCCCTATCCCCACTCCTTGGGTAACTACGCAACCAGCGTCTCAAAACTCCAAGTTTAATCGGGCTAGGACCCTTTGTCAGGATGGGGGTTGTGTGGCTTCCCCCCCCCTGGGTACTTGCCTCCTTTGCCTCCCCCACGGCCCCTGGGCCGTGGACAACTGGATAAGGGATGAGGTCCCGCGCACAAAGGGCACTCATGCCTAAAGGTGCATGATTTACGACCGCAGGATCCCTGGGAAGAAAACTCCCAGCAAAGCTGGCGTCGTTGAACCGCCTGCCCCGCCACCGGGCGGGAACCTGCTTGCACCAAAGCCCTCTTAACTGAGTGGCCACTATGAGACCGCTCACCCCCCCCAGACCTAGCCGGAGACATGATCTGCAACCACAAATTGGAGCAGATCCTGTCCCACCGCATGGCTGGGTTAATGGCTGCCTTCATCCTAAACTCTTCGTCATATTGCGACCATGCCGGGCTTGGGAAGTCTGTAAATGCCTTGTAAATGATGTCCAGATACTGGAGCATCGACAAAGCCCTCCACGGCTGGTGTCGCACTATGACGGCTGCGTAGATTATGAAACCCGGAAGCCAATTGGCCCAAGTCCTATCTACCACCCGGCGCTTCAAGCGCTCCTTCTCCCGGTCATCCAAATTATCCCTGTCCTTTTTCTCTACCTCCCGATAGAGCAAACCAAACACATCAACATATTCCCCGTTTAAGATCTTCTCTTTAGTGGCCATTGAAAGGTGGTCACCTAAAGGCAGGTCTGTATCGCCACTTGGAATGGCCCCCGCAGCCACCGCATCATAAGTTGCCCCGCCCCCATAAGGATAGCCGACGCCAGGCTGCGAGGAACCCCATGCCGGCCAAGCTCCTTGGCAAATCGAAGGCGGGCTGGAATAAGGAAATGCTGGCCAATTAAACTGCGGTAAATGGGAAGTGGAGGCACCTTGCTCGGGGGCCTGACCAATAGGCTGGCTAACGTTGAGCATAGGCGCCGCTGCAGCATTCTGGCCACCTGGACCCCACGGCCACATTGATCCAAGCCTACCCAGTGCCAGCTCCTTACCTCCTGCAACTTGAGAAGGCGAATAAAGAGCCACCTGCTGCTCCCCCGCACCTGGACCCTGCTGGCCAAACATCGCTCCCGCTGGACCTGAAGCCGCCGCAGCCTGCCTGTCCTCAAGAAAGGCCAACCGCGCCAGCACCTGCGCTTTAAAAGACATATTGGCATTATTGTCGACTGGTAAACCACCTACGGGCATACCACGCTCCTTCTCCAGCGCCTCCAACCGCTGAAGGATAGCCACATTTATCACATCCTCCTCTTCATCACTGGAAGGAACCACCGGATCAGGCTGCGCGGGAGGTCTCTTTGGTGCTGGGTTCTTGCCCTTGCCCTTGCCCTTACCTTGTTTAGGTGCCATGACTACGAACTATAATAATATAAACAAATACAAGTGTCAGTGAAACAATCCCCAACCGTAGGGCACAATTGACCAAGAGAGGAGAAGAAGGAGAAAAAAAAAAAACACCAGCAGTATTGCCTAGCAGATATCCCCACCGCCTAAAATGGCTGCCAGACAGTTTACCCACTATGGCCCCTGACCATGCGGCTTGCAGCCCCCACCAAAATGGCCACCGTAGGCCCTCCTGTAGAACGGCCAGCCACTACCCAAGGATCCCAAATCAGCCCCCCAGAACAGGCCACTCCCGTCCCCCTATCACTGGGCCTCCCCCTGCTGCCCACAGGCTCACAGGCCCACAGGCCTAGTCTGGAGGTGTGGGGCGCCCACCCCCGCTCCAAATCGAAACGGGGGGGGAAGCTCCACGCTCCGAATCGAAAGGGGGGGGGGAAGCTCCAAAAAGCCACCGGAGCCCCCGAGTGAGCCCACAGGCTCACAGGCCCACCGGCCTAGTCTGGAGGTGTGGGGCGCCCACCCCTGCTCCAAATCGAAACGGGGGGGGGAAGCTCCACACTCCAAATCGAAACGGGGGGGGGGAGGAAGCTCCGAAAAGCCACCGGAGCCCCCGAGTGAGCCCACGCTTGCCGCCGCGTTCCCCCGTCCGTGGGCTCCAGCAAGGGGCGGGCCGTCCACCAGCTAACATGGGGCCGCCGAGGGGAAAAAAAAAAGGGGGGGGTATGGGCAAGCAACCCAACCACCCCACCACCAGAAAACGGGGGAAGGCGCCTCCGCCGCTGCCGCCTCCACGAGGATCCTCCGCCGCGCCGCCAAAGCGCAGCCTGCCCGCCCTTGGAGCCGGCGCCGCCGCCGTTGCCGCCTCCCCCACAGGAATCCGCTAATGAGCCGACTGCTCGCCACCGGAGCCCCGCGAGAAGCCGCCGCCTCAGTCGCCGTCAGCTGCCCTCAACCACAGCCCCGCAAGCAGCCACCGCCGCCGTCGCTGCCACAAAGAAGCCTGGCCTCGCCGCGAGCACGCGACGCATGCTACTCCAGCGAGCTCTTCAAGCGACTGCGCAGAGGGGAGCGGGGCAACGGCTCAAATAGAGCAAGCCCCGCCCCCTCCCCTTGAGCTAATGCGCGCCGACGCGCTCTGTTGCTGCCTCGCGTCATGCGAGGCGGCAAAATTGCTTCCCCCCGCCACGGCAAAGCCGGGCGGTGGGGAGCCCAGTTCCCCTGGATAAAATGGTAGCATTTGCAGGTGGACTCTGTGGTATTATAGCTGCCGATCCCCCTCCTCTCCTCCAACTCACCCACCCCAGGCTCCACCTTCAAAAATATCCAGTTGGCAATCCTATTTAATGCTGCTGAATTTTCTCTGAAATTGACTTTGTTTATTTTTAATGTATTTACATTATTTATAGTCTGCCTTTCTCACAGACTCAAGGTGGATTAAACAGAGACTTTAAGAACTGTTTGGTTTCTGTCTTCTTTTGAGCAATTTTTTAATGATATTGAATTTTGCTTATCAATTTTAAATATGAAATTGCCAGTTCGGAGCCACCAAAGAAACATCTATGGCTTAGAGCAGGGGTATCAAGCATGCGGCCCGGGGGCTGGATTAGGCCCCTGGAGGGCTTCTATCAGGTCCGCAGTGGAACTGGCTGTCTTCTGCTTCTTCTCCCAGTTCTGCTGCTGCAGAGTCATCGTAGGTTTGCATCTTACACACCTGAACAGCATACTCTGGATTGCAACAGCACAGACATTTTGATGCAATAATTCAGAGCAAGAGGTGTTAGTTATTAGACACTTTTAAATAAACAAATATTGCAAGAGTGCTAATGTTTTAAGCATATTTTTATTTTAAGTTAAAAAAAACCCTTTGTGTTTGTGTCCTTTATAAAGTCTATATATTTGCTACCTGGCATTACATTTTATGACACACATGGTCCGGCCCAGCAAGGTCTCATTTATGCCAGATCCGGCCCACATAACAAATGAGTTCGACACCCCTGGTTTAGAGTGTGCTGCAGTAGTTCTACCACCACCACCACCACTACTACCACCCCACCACCACAGGTTGCCAGGTTGGGAAATTCCTGAAGATTTTAGGGTGGATCCTGAAGAAGAAAACATTTGGGAAGGGGAGGGACCTCAGTGGGGTGTATTGCCACAGAGTTCAGCCACCAAAGCAGCTATTTTCTCCAAGGAGAATGATTTCTGTCATTCATCTCCAGGATATCTCCAGGCCCCACCTGGATACTGGCAACCTTGCATTAAATGAAACTCAGATTTGATTTTTAGACCACCGTCTCCCATACTTGGGGAATACAATGCAAATTGTATCATCCATTGTAAATGTAAATGTAGGAATAGAATAGAAAGGCTTTAAAAAATTTTGACCTTACTGTGATGCTATGCCACAGGGGGGTGGGGGGACACCACAAAAACACTTTAATGAAGCATGAAAGAAACATCCATTGGATAAGCAGGCATTATTCCAGAAATCTTTTTGAAACATAAACTATTATTATAGAAGAGTCTTGATGGGGTAACTTTTGCACACATGGCTAACTGAAAGGTCAGGGGAAAGGCTACACATTTTATGCTGAAATGACAGATGTTTGTGTCATCATTAAGAACAATGGGACATGAATGTTTCTCTCTGTGGGTGCACGTTTCCATTTTGTACAATAAGTTAATAGTAGCAGGAGAGTTTTCAAACAGTGTGTGCCATCTGAGCATACTCATAATGGTGCCTCTACCCTTCTTGGATGCTCTGTGCTGCATGATCAAAGGAGCACTGTTTGAGCAGTGGGCTCTTCATTGGTTTTGGGCCTCTGATCTATGCTACCTTTTGGAAATGGCCCTTCACAAAAGGGACAACTCTTCAATTATGGGTTCAGCACAATTATGTTTCAAATAAGCATCCAAAAACTGGTGTGCTTCAGGTAATGATTCTATAGATGACAAAATGCAAAATTTGCATCCAGTTAAAGTCTGCATAAGAATATAAGAACTGTTTGGTCAAACCAGTGGTCCATCTTGTTGAGCATCCTGTTTCACACACTGGTCAGCTAAGCATAGAGGTCAAGACCTTTCCTAGATGTTGCCTCCTAGCATTGGTAGTCAGCTGTTTATGCTCTGTTACAAACACAGTGGGTTAACTGGAGAAAATGTTAGTGGCTTGAGGGGAGAAGACTGTCTTCAGATTGAAAATCTGCCCCCCCCCCCCGGTTTAAAAGGTTCATCATTATTTTTTTAAAAAAAACTTAAATTTTATTATAAATTTCAAATACAACAACTTGTGAACAAGAATAACAGAATTAGCCAGGCGAAACAATGAGTTCTTAACAAATAAGTATACTGCAATTCGGTAAACTAAGGTGCTAATAGAACAAAGATTAAATTTATAAATTTATAAAAAGGACAATTGTCGATACAGTTTATTGATAATATTCTGATCAGACGAATATTTTAAAACAGGAAACCAAACCGCAACAAATCTGTTCTGAAATCGAGAGCTGTCAGCTGGATATAAAGAATGCATAAGTTTAGACATTATAAATTGGGCAACCGTAGGTCTCGTAGAATTCTTCCAATTAGAAGCAATGACCAGTGCTGCTGACAATAACAATATTGCAATCATTTCTTTCTGAGCCTTAGAAACAATTAAATTCGGCCAGTGGTGTAACAAAAAGGCTTAAGGAGAAAAAGGAAAGTGCCTGTTAGGATTATTTGTGGGGCCCCTTCTACAAGCATTCAAAATGAGAGGTGCGACACCATCTGCAAGCTGTAATACCGATGCTAGCCATGATGATAGAAAGCAAATTAAGTCCTGGCTCCCTTCAGCTTGCTCCTCAAAGCCTCTAAATTTCAGATTGCCACGTTTAATATCAGACTCTAAAGACATTACCTTTTCCTGTAGATACTGATCTGTTTTGTAGAGAGTTTTAATATCTTCTTGCAGAAAAAAATGTTTTCTCTATTGCGCTCTCAGCCAGTTGAGAGGAGCGATTTACTGAAGCCTGAATGTTTTCCAATTGCAATTTTACCGGATCAAAGAGAGAGGAGAAGGTATCCAGTAACTTTCTTTCCAGGCTTTCAATAGAAGTGTTAAAAGTACCTGTAGTGAGATAAGGGCCCGGGGGTTGTTGCGCAGTGATTTTAGTTGCGTCCGCCATTTTGGATTTGTCTCCAGCCTTCCCACCTCGGGATTCTTTTCTGTCTGTTGATTGATAGAAAGCTGCCAGGATTTTATTTTTTTGAGGTGATTGCTTCCCACGTGTTCCAGTAGCGTTTGGCATATTTTGTGGGTGAGTCTCTGATGAAAAGGTTGTGTGAGAAGCCAAAGAAGAGGAGCCGGGAGTAGGAGCTCCGCGTTCAGGTGTCCACCATGTCTGCCGGAAGCCCCGCCCCCCCAAAAGGTTCATCATTATGAGCCTTGGCAATGGCTATACAAATAACTCTTTATCCATTACACCACATATGGAATGACAGACTAAAGCAACGTTAGACCTTGGGATCAAAAAAAGATTTGCTTTTAATAGCAGCCTTGATCGAGATGATGGAAAACAGACAAAATTTAGTCTGAATTTGTGGGTTGAGTTGGACATCAATAATTACCTTCTTTATCTTAGCTGTTCACCACCATTTCCTTCCTCTGTCACCCTTATCCTGTCTTCCTTCTTCACCATTCCCAAATGAGTCTCAGTATGTAACCTTACCCTTTCCTTATGTTTTCTTTCTTAAGATATTGTGTGGAAAAAGAAGGAACCTCCCCAATAAATTTAAAATTATTTTAAAAGAGATAGTGATGGGGTGAAGAGGGCAGTCAGGACTGTGAATCACACTGGATCTTTCATGTGTCTTCCCGATATCTCAAAACACCATTAGAAATAAATGTTGGAATTATGGCTGCCATTTTCAGAGTGGAACTCTTTTATTTTGAAACAGGTGCATGACAAAAAGAAAAACCCTTTACATGAAGATGAAAAAGAGATGGGAACACATTCACCTCCTAAATTTCTGCATCTCAGGAGGGGAAAAAATAAAATTGCAGTTGGCCCAATGGCACTATGTGACATCTGGGGGAAACCCAGATGGGATGCCTCTTCCACTCTAGGAATTGCTGGAAACTTTATGGTAAAATTCTGTAGAGTCTTGCCAGTTGCCAGGGTGTGGCTGGCAACCCTACTCATGAGACTTTTACTAAAAAAAAAAGCCAGCAATTATACCCTGGATTCCCTAATTATGTCACTGATTCCTTTCCAGTTGCTGAACTCTTATGCTCCCGTTCTCCACACTTTCCCTTGTCCACCGCAGACTCAGTTATCACGAGAGAAACAGAAGTGGTAAAAGGTGTCAAAAGTAAACACCTCTCTTTCAGTGATCCTAGTAAGGCCCACAAGCAGGGGCACAGATGGGGGAGCAAAGGGGACAAACTGTCTTGGGGTCCCACAAAACTGAGGACCCCCCAGAAACATATTTATTGATTTTGCCTCAGGTTACAAGACTGCAGTCATCTGATCTTTCATTGTTGACCTTCAGGGCCATGGCTTGCAGACTCTTTGACTATTTAGTGAATTGGCATTCACAGTTGTAATGAGTTTATCATCTTTACATAGTACGGCTATACTATGTAATTGAAAAGTACTGGAGTTGGGAGATCAGTAGTAGTGACTTCATAGCAAGCTCTTTATTTGGTGGTCAAATGAAGCTCACCCGGGCTCAGGGGCCCTCTTTTATTCTGGTCAGAGCCACACCTCCGACCTCACCCAAATGTCCCTATAGGACCTTACGATTGTGGTTACATGTCATCGGTCCCCTCAAAGATCCTAGGCACTAGATTGGTGGCCAGTTACAATCCGGCCAGCTATTGTTCCCCTGGGCCGAAGTTCAGGTTGCAGCCGGGCCATGTGCTCTGGCCATGTGGCGGTCACCATTACAGGAGCACATGGCGAGCTCCATTGTACATATTCCTCATGGTACATTACAGTAATATCGGTATTATGTTGATAGTCCATGTACCTATGCATTGCATATACATGTATGCTATATTTTCTGTTGGTTAGTCTTGGGGCCCTCGTTCTGTACCTCCCCAAGTGCTAAGTTTTGGTCCAGCTTCAAGTTACCTCTTAGCAGCCCTGCCCACAATTGTAGAAGACATGAGCCTTGACCATAAGAGAACTTATAACACCAAGACAAATGGTTCACTGGAGCAAAGAGGAAGGATCGGCTCAGACAATGCTTCCTGTACATGCCATAGAGTGGTGGGCATGTGCAAAAACACACCTTATTGTACAGGTTCTGATTGCAGGGAAAAGACATAGAATTTGTCTGAGAAACTGCAACCTAAGCCCATACACCTTGAGTCTGGCCCTCTTTAAACACCATACCTCTACATCAGCAGTCAGTGATGCCAGGTGCCAGGGCAGAGGAGCGCCACCCTTCTCTTTCAGCCCCAATTTCCATCATGCATAGGGAAGCATATCATCCAGTCCAGCATATGGTATGCTTCTATTGCCTCATAAATAATATTAAAGACTATTAAATCAGTTGTGTTTACATCTCAGTTGCCCCAAAATAGCATCTAGGTAAAGATGTAGAAATGTTTGTGGCTTTGTGTTAATCTTGCCTAATCTTGGGACTTTGACGATACCATAAAAGTTTGCAATGTTAAATAGTCTTTATATAAGAGAGAAAACAAACAACCTTCTGTTAGACCTTTCATGGGTCTTCATGCTGACTGAGACTGTATTCCCTTTGGTGCAGTGAATCATAGACTCTCCCACCATGGGTACATTTTGCTTTCCTTTTGGGACTAATAACCCTTCTGAACCTAAAGGAATGCTGGGAGTTGTAGTAGATCTTGGGGGCTGTTTAGGTCACACTTGAATAAGCAATGAACATCTCTGGCAGAAAACATATTTGAAGACAGCCAATGCTTATGCTACTGATTTTGAAGAAAATCTACAGAATCTTTATGTTCAGTGCTGCTACATGGGGTTGGATACAGCAAGCTTTCTCATATATCCTTACTATTTTCCTCCTTACTATAGCCCACATCCCATATGGCTTTTGGCTATTCAGGTCCTATCATCCACAGCATAGCCTTGTTGGGTGGTCATCTGGATGGGGCCCCTCTATCCTTTTTAACCAGTGGAAAAGCTGGCTGGATCCACCACATGAACCGTATGTCACACACAAAGTGCTTGCCACATGCCATATTTTGAAATGAACCCATTACAAAATGGTGTCAAGAGATGGGTGAGGGAGAAAACAGAATGAAGGGCAGCTCAAGTTGTACCTTTTAAATAAAATAAATATCTTGCAGTTGTATAAGGAGAACATCATAAAACACAGACCTGAACCAAGACAATATTTTCTTTAAGGTTTGTTTTCACTTTGACTGTAATTGAAAAGTACCTTCATTGCGAAGACTGAATTGGAATGGCCACTCACAGTTTAGGACACTTTTTATCTGGATACGACCAGAGAGTATGCAGAAGCTCCCAAAGAATAGTTTTAAAATCCAGGAAACTTTTCATTCCGTTGATAGTACTCAGGACAAAACTCAAGGAAGCTTCCATCTTGGAGAAAAGGGAAATGTGCAGTCCCCAAGTTTGTTTGACCACTCTCCAGAAAAGCTCCCTGACTCAAATGAACCCAAATCTTTGCAGAATGCCTTTGTATACTTTCTGAAAAGCCCTTTCTACACCTGTCTTTTTCCTCAGTGTCTGAAAGCGTCTCAGTCTTCCATTCTGCATTCCCTCCTGCTTTCACAGCCATTTTGTGCTGGAGCGTCTCTTTTGGGTTTGCCAGTATTTTAGGGGGATCAGCATTCAGACCTCTTCCCAAAAGTGCTTTTGTTGTGAACCTTTGTTCTGCTCCATTTTGAAATCGATACGACTATTTAAGGTAGAATCGTTTCTGCAAATATTTAAGCACCGCCCACTGCCCTCCTGTTTTAGCCTTTTTCTCTTTAGTCTATGGCCGAGGACAGACTGCCAATGTAAAGCGGAGGCAAAGCGGAGGGAACTGGAGCGGGGGAAAAACCCCAAGGAGCTGGCTGTTCACACTGGCCAGAGCAATGTGAATCAGCGTCAATACGGAGCGTTCAGACTGCCACGGAGCGTTCAGACTGCCGCGTAGCCAGCGCGCGCAGCTTGCGTGTGCCGCTGCTTTTTTCCCCTTTTTTCGTTGATGTGTTTCGCATGTGCGCACATGCGCACGTGCGCACATGCGCAAAACTTTTTGCCGGTGCGTTCACACTTCCTCCGGATGCCTCCTGCTTCTTCCAGTTCACACTGTTTGGAAGCGGGAGGCATGCGGAGGAAGGCCCCTGAACACCGGGAAAAACCGGTGTCCTGCTAAAGCGAAAGGAAAGCGACTGGGAGACGGGTAAGTACGCAACGGAGCCGACGGACAGATGTGCATGTCTGAACGTGCTCCTTTCTTCCGTTGCTGAGGCGTGCCTGCCCCGCTTTACATTGCCAGTCTGAACTCAGCCAATGTTAGGTGGCCATGATAACATGATGGCCAATTGCTGATCATTTACATTTGTTTAGAGTCTGCAGTAATTTGGAGGATGGGAGAGCTACTGCAAAAACTGGTTCTTCAAGAAGCACTTCTAAGCCAAACAGACTTTAGTCACCAACATTTCCTTCAAAACAAAAGCAGATGCATGAATTGATGGTTTGCATTTTGATTTGATACTAAGCACTGATGATTGTATATTATCCCTGGGTTATTCCCATTACATAATGTTAGCAAAAATTGCCCTGTTAACACTGAAATGCCTCATCCACTCAATGTCAATCCAATTTTCCTGGAAGAATTCCTCCCAGCAGCCAGGGCTCTGTGAAAAGGAAGAGAGAACAAGGGGGCATTGAAGGGAAGGGAGAAGTATCATGCCAGTGCCTTGGCTACTCCTTCTCCACGGGATAAGAGCAATCAGGGCTCAAAACGCACTTTCTTCCATGAGTATGCAGAAAGCATAATCCACAGAGACTTGAGTCTCCAGCACAAAGTGCTGAAGAATAATTACATACTCAAAATGAAAGGAAATGATTTGAGTCTAAGGCATACCGTTTCGAGTTCTAGGGCCGAGGACAGACTGGCAATCTGACCCGCTTTAGAAACAGAGGCAGAGAGGGCGTCCAGATTGCTGCAGCTGTCCCCCGTCAGCGGGCCGCACTTACCCGCATGTGAGGCGCTTTCCACGTGCTGCAGCTGGAGACCTCTTGGAGCTGGTCTCCGGCCGTCTGGGCGCACGTCCCTGCCGCTTCCTGGCAGTGTGGACGCGTCAGAAAGCGGGGCCGGAAGTGCGAACCGGCTGTCCCGGCCGTGCCTCGCCGGAACAGCCGCACGCTACTCACCACCCCAGTGGAGGCTCCAGGGGCCGGCTGAGGAAGAGTGGACGTGCTGGTCCACTTCCTTTCAGGTAAGGTCCCGCAGCACTGGAGCCAGTGCGAACAGGCAGCCATGGGACGGCTTGGCCCCGGGGCTTTTTCGCCCGCTCGCACTGCGCTCCAGATTGCCAGTCTGTCCTCGGCCTAGGAAAATCAGGAGTAAAGACTGAATGCAGAAAGGCCCAAAGTTCCCCCGCATCTCATGTAACTGTTCAGAGCACCTTCTTCAGCTGTTTCTATAGTAACACAGGCTTGTGGAAAGGCTTGCAGACCCTTCTAACTATATGAGTCCCTACTTTTCACTAGCATTACCATAATTTTCACAGAGCTCACTAAGTCTTTGATCACCACTAGAATTATCAGAATCAGGTGACTATTCTAGGTATCCTTTTTTTCTTTTACTGTGCTGTCTTCCACTTTTGTAATTCTTCCACTTTGGTAATTTGATTCAACCTTGCATAGGCAGTTTGTTGTTTGCATTATTTTATAATTCCGTAACCCTAGTCCACTCATATTGTTCATTGGATGTGTTATGCCGTTTGGTTGCATTTAAAAAAAACAAACAAACAAATTCTATAATCTGCCTTGAGTCTCAGAGAGAAAGGTGGGTTATAAATAAAGTAAATAAATGAATAGATAAATGAGTACTGGTCTATAAACTGCACTGCACCGGAACCTGATTCTCAGAACCAGTTCAAACATCTGCTTTCCAGAGAGCAGGCTACAGGAAAGGATTTTTATTGGGATCATATTGCATGCATGGAATATGAACTTTCACAGTTCTGTACAGTATGCACCACCTCCAGTGCATAAAGTCACAATGTCTGTGTTCCAGTGCCGGGTGTTCCTGATAGCTCTATCAAACTAACACTGTACATCATGAGAGATGCATGCACATCTGGAGAGGTCAAGGCTAAATCCTGCACATGGAGTGAATGACATTTAAATCAGCTCAAGACATAGTTAGATAGGGGTACTGACCAAAACTTTAAATATGTCCATGGTTTGAAATTACTTCTCCCATCATTACAAAGGAAGGCTATAAACGGCCATCAAAAATCCCTGCTAGTATCAAAGGTCCTAAAAAGCTGAGCTGTGAAGCAGTTACAGATTTTGTACTTGATGATTTGTTTAGAGGCTGGTAATGAATTGATGAATCAACTGCCTGCCTGCAAATCCATTAACTTATTACCCAAAGAGAGTTGCCTTTGTAAACTAATAAAGGGAATGTGAGATTAAAAAAAAATCTTATGGCACTTTAACTAGCAGCTAATTTATAGTATATGCTTTCATGGACTAAAAGCAACTTTTCAGATCAGTGAAGTGCTGGCTTTAAATCAGTATTGTATGTCCTGATTAGAAGCAGTTGTGACAGAACTACCTTTCATGTGGTGGCGAATTTATACCAAAGAATGGACACCTTCTTAGGCATAAAAAAGACCACATATTGTAATTCAATAAGATTTGGTTAGCTAATTCTAATCTAGCAGTTTCACAATTGCAGTTCCATGTGCATTTGTTCAAGGTGGGAGCCAGAGAATTTTCTGCTTAAGTAAATTGTCTACTTTTCTGATAGGGACCCTGTATGAATGCTTACTTTGAGATCTTTTATCTTTTTCATTTTATATAATTTTTACTTTTAATATTTTGCAGGGATACAGAATAAAAAAAGAGTTAAGATAAAAAAAATAGGAAGGAAAACAAAAAACAAAAAACCCAACAATTTACGAATTAACAATTTTTACGAATATTAAGGACAACATTAATATGAAAATATAAAATTTGAAAAGTCATAATGAATCATTATAATTATATAAACAAACTATACTACTATTTCCACATGATATATTTTCATTATTCACCATCTAGAAGGCTGTAAAGAAAAACAAATGGGTTCTCTTGATTTTTGTACATAGTTTAAAAATAATGACAACAATTTGTAGTAATAAGGGGGGGGGAAGATAGTGATCCATATGAAAAAAGATTTGTATAATAACAAATTAGATCTATAACTATAAAAATTAACATAAATTAATAACATTAGTTAATAACAATAACTATAATGCTTACTATAAGACTTTTTAGTTCTTTATCAATTTGAAGTCCCTGAATATTTTATCTATTCTTACAGCTTTATAATAGGTACAAAAAGCACTCCAATTGTTATCAAACTCACTATTTAATCTTTTATTTATGTGATTAATCAGTTTTGCATAATCCTAAAGGGCTTCAGGTTTTAAACTGTCTAATTTTTTGTATCACACTAGAGAATATGTTTGGTTCCCCATACCATGCTCAGAGTGTGTCTTAAATTAACTATTACTTTGTATTTTTATTCTCGATGATATAATATTGGTACAAATGGATTGATATATTTTAACTTCCCTGATGAAACTTATTGTGAAATGCACTGGGATGTTAAAAAGTCAAATTAACCACTCTCCCTTGCGCCTTGTTCTTTTTCTTCCCCCTCCTATCTACTGATGTTGCCTTACTTTCTTCCTGAAACAACAATTGGTCATGTAGATCAAATGAAATGGGGGGGAAGGCAACAAGAAATGCATCAGTAAACCAATAAATATGGACAAAAAAGCCATTCCCAATTTTCCTCTTCCAAAAATCCCTTTTACCTAGAATAATCAGCCATCTTGGTTTACGATCCTGCTTTTAGTTATAACTTCTGTTTTGAGTCCTGAGGATCCTTTCTGTGATGGTAAATGTTTTGGTGTTTGTTTTAAGTGTAGCTTTAAAATGTTGTGACTTTATTATGTGTCTTTCATTGGGGGGGGGCTAATAAAAAAAAAACCCTTGTAAAATATCTGGTAGGATGCTTATTTTGAACAGCCAGGACACAAACCGAAGCTGCTAAAATGCTCTGGAGACCATCAGTTGGATCCAAGTTGGAGGAAGATGCTTCACATAGCAGAAGGGATCCCAACACCATTGCTTTCACTATCTTTTAATATTAAAGCAGCACAAGGAGGGGGGTGATGATGCATTTTTCAGTGGCTTCATCCCATGGTGTTGATGTAAAGGTCCAGACAACGTGGGAAGGGACATCTGTGTGGCTCCATCCCAACTAATAATTGTCAGCTAAAGACTAGGGTGTTCCAACTATCATTCTTTACCAGGGACAGACCCAATTTCTTGTTCAATGGCTCTAGTTAATCACCATTCTTATCTCCTTCCCATTTTCACCATTGGGTGACATCTTGTTAAAATTCAGTTTGTATGACTTACTAGAGTTGTCATTTGTCTGGGTTCACTCTCACCCCAGGGTTTCCCAGAGTCGAATATCTGAGTGCAGAATGGATTTATCTTGTATGGCTAGCGCATATGCCCATGAATACTAAAGCACCAGGCAGTATACAACTTGTCATTACACTCACGGCAAACAGAGAAGTATATTTTGGCAACAAACTGTATGGTGATTTGTTTTAAAATCTATCTTTAACTCAAAGAACAAAACCCTGCTGCACCTGAATCAGTGCAAGAGGCTACTAGTACAGCAAAAACAAACAAATGTAAGCACAGCCATGAAGGTTCAGGTCCAACTAACATGAGAGTCCTGTTTCCTACAGTGTCCAATAAGACAATAAATTAAAATGATTTAGAAATAAAAATTTTCAGCAGTAACTGGTACATGCAGTTCACTTATGGTATCTAATGAATTTTTCTACGATCCTCTTTGCAGCAGGAAATTCCACACTCTAATCATCCTTTGAAGAAGTGCTTCCTTTAGTCTATTCTGAACCACCTTCCAATCAATTGCATTGGCTTACTTTAAGTTCTATATTATGGGAAAGAAAACAGATGGAATAGAGTGTTTATTAGTTATCACTGGCAGTAGAACTGGAGTATTACAAGAGCGCCCTTATTTTCATCTCTGGAATGTCAGAGGGTCTATTGAAGGAAAGAACTGGGTGTCCTCATATGATTGGTTATATACACCAAGTGTATAATCTCTGCAGCACCAATGTGGAATGGAGCTACAAAACTGGGGCTTTTGTGTTGCGGCTCTAACATTTAAAGGGCACCTTAGAAGACAGTAGATGGCCAAGGTGGCTCAGTGGTTAAGACACTGAACTGAACTGCAGATCGGAAGGTTGGTAGCTCGACGGTTCGAGACCCAAGTGCTGCATGACAGAATGAGCTCCTGTCTCTGGTCCCAGCTCCTGCCAACCTAGCAGTTCAAAGCAAAGAATTGCAAGTAGATAAATAGGTACCACTTTGGTGGGAAAGTAACAGCATTCTGTGCACCTTGCCATCTAGTCATGCCGGCCACATGACCACAAAGACGTCTTCAGATAGCGCTGGCTTTTTGGCTTGGAAACAGAGATGAGCACCACAACCCTAGAGTCAGATTCGACTGGCTTTTGAGCAAGGGAAACCTTTACCTTTACCTTTAGAAGACAGTAAATCAACATTATTTCTACGACTGTAGCATGTTTATTAATGCAATATGGCCAACCAAGATGGCAGTGGTTCAATGTGGTGACATTAATTAGTGCACTCTACCTCAAAATATCATTTAGCATAATTAGCTAGTGGGATTCATTATAGCTCTGATATGGGACTCTTTTAACTAAAGCTAAAGATTGAATAACTCTAGAAATCTAATCGGTTTTACTTGACCCATTTTGCAAAACCACCCTTGGTTAATATCTCATTGATCTTCCATCACGTACAATAACAATTGCCACAATCTATTCTAAGGGACTCCCTCCTACAAGGTGATAGATTCTCCCTAACCTTTCTCCCTCTATTTATCTGTAGCTCCATATTCTGTTTCTTGCCAAATATCATAATAGCTTTGAGACCTCTCCCCCTGCCTTCCCCCCCACCCTCAGTCAAATGGCTGCAATTTCACACTGATAGATTCTTTATGGACTCGTTTTGTCATGCCATTGTATTTTTTTCTCCTTAATTTGCTGGAATTTATAACTGCATAATTTCCCTTAGTCTCAGTTTGCTCTAGGGGTCCAATCTCAAAACACATTTATCCATGAGCAGCTTCTATTAAAAGCCAGTGATACTAGCTCCTGAGCAGGTGTGTGTGAGAATGTGGCAAAAAGGAGGGGGGGGGTCATAATTGCTAGCAACAGAGTAGGCCGGAATAGTTCTGAAAGTACATTTCTGACTCAGTCACATTTATTTAAAGATGTCAGCCGATTGCCCTTCCTTGTAATTTATTAAAATATGCCATACTTGAAACACAACCTAGAACTGAACCAAATTATAAATGATAGAAACCTGACAAAAGTTCTCCACAGGTCAGGAGAAAAAAATCTATTATTTAACTGAGCTCAAGGACTGCATTTAATAGGATTGCCTTAATTGCTTCAAGTGTGGCAAATTTCACGGTTCTAGGAAAGGTCACTGATAGAAGTAGGGTCACTGATAGGAGTAGGACTAGGGGGGAAATGCAGCTTGTGGGAACTTGGGGATGGGGAGCTGCCAGAAAAAAACACAAAGTGTGTCCAAATTGTTATTAGTTTAGTAATTGATACATTTTGCACAGGGCTCTGATCCCAGAAAGCTGCCCCCCCCCGAAAAAAATGGCAGGGTCTGGCCCTGGGTTCTACCCCCAAGCCCCGGTAAGTCTGCCCCAGGTCTCAGCCAATTACTAGTAGAGTTGCCAACTTTTCCACTAGCCCCTGGAGTGATGTTCTTAAAAGTAGCTTGAACCGGCACCATTCGCAGAAGATCCTGCTTCGCTCCAAGACAAGACTCAGTGGTTGATTTTTATATTTCAGACCACCAATAAAGTCACAGGATCAGGCGAGGCTGTTCTTTTATCTGGTCAGTTTTTCAGTAGTGGGCCACCCTATTTTTCAGTAGTGGGCCACTCAAGTAGGATAATTTCAATTTGTCTATACATCATATGCTTCTATGCTGTCTAAGGGGATTTCCAAGTGGGAAAAGCCAATATTGGGCAAATGGTTCC